>CM051239.1:262952595-264293198 GCA_027917425.1 Gastrophryne carolinensis
TTGTATTCTGGATCCTTTATATTGTGAACTTTGCGTTGTTATGACTTATATTTGCCTCTTCCTGGTCCCTTACCTTACTGCTTCTATATACTGGGTGATGAGTGGGAGGTCCCAGGTATTTATGGATCAGGGAGGGGCTTTCTTTTTGCTGTCATCTCTGCAGGAACGCCCTCTTCAGGTCGGTATTACCCACATGTTATGGATATCTTGAAGCGGGTGTGTGACATACTTATAATACCCATTTTACAGGTGAGTATTTCACAAAATGGTATTTTTATTACATAGGCTTATTACATTTTTTTTTTACCATTGCTTCCCATTTTAACACTGTGCTGACAAGGTACTGTTGTGTTTCTTTTTAGACCTGTTTAGCTTCACATACACAACTGAAGTCCCAAAGGAGCGTGAGCTCTTACGGCACATGTCCTTGAGTCTGCATTTGGTAGAGGTCTTTGCAGGCCATGATGCTATGTTTTCCAAAACTGCCTCAGTCTACCTCAAGTCCGAAAGGCTAGATAATTTCATTGTAGATGCTGTTAAGACCCAGTGAGCATATGCAAATGCATTCCCTGTTTAATTCTTAAATGTATTCTTTTCTTTTTTTAGAAATACAGATATTTAAATGAAGACAGTAATCTGTCGGTGAATTCTGAACCAAGCAGTCCCCAAAGTAGTGCTCGCAGCAGGTCCCCCTCTCCGGATGATATTCTTGAGCGTGTTGCAGCAGACGTTAAGGAATATGAGAGGGAAAATCTTGATAACTTTGAAGCTTCTGTAAAAGCAAAGCACAATTTAATGTCAGAACAGAATAATGGTAAGAGTCTATGCATCTATGAAATGTACGCGTTTTTATATTTTTCAGCGTCTTTTTTTGTGTTTTTGGAAGTGTATCTTGTGCTTATATAAATATTTGATAATTTTTATAGGTAATGTACAGAAGAAAATAACTGCGCCTGATATGTTTACTGAATCAGATGACATGTTTGCTGCTTACTTTGATGTAAGTGTTTTTACAATCTTTGTCTTTTGTAAGCTTTTATAATCAAAGAATGTTTACAGTCAGGCTTGTCCCTTCCAAGTTTTTATACTCCCCAATTCACATTACTTATAGATGGCTATAGACTCCAGAGTATGGTGGGGCATGTAAATATGGTCTGGCAGTTCCTGTCCACATCCCAGCATAGCGTCATCCCGATTTAGGTTGCTTTGTTGCACATCTCTCTCCCCAGGGAGCCTCACGTCGGACAGCCCCTTTTCCGACCAGCAGATGCATGGTGATATTTGGGGCAGTAAACAATAAGGGAATGTTAAAAGGCAAAGGTAAGCTCCCTGTGAATATTGCTCAAATTGGGATGCCCCCATTCTATAAGGCTGAGAACTTTCCCATAGGCTCCCTTTCTGGTTGGGAGGCAAAGGAGTAGGGCCAAACTAGCCACGATGAATGGTTTTTATATTCTTAGTATACAGTACGTCCTGCTCCAGATATAATACTTACACTTGGGTTATCCTCCGCCAGATGGCGCTGCACTGCAGAGACATGCAAAACAGGCTCCTCCCGGCCCTTCAAATACCCAGGGACCTCCCACAAATCCCCAGATTTCTCTGCAGTGCTGACTGCAAAGACATGAAGTATCAATCTCTCGCAGGTGAGCGGGGCTATTACAGCCTGCGGCCCTGTTGGACTACTCCACCCGTCATCTTCGTGATGTGCCTCCCAGCCTTGGCTGCGCTGGTCGGGTGAAGGTAGGCAGCACCACGCGTGCTCATGGAGCCATGCTCCACCGCAGTCCCCCACCAAAGGGTAGGCGGTTTAAGCTGATGGTGAGCCTATAGTGGATGCCCCTCCCGCATTATTGCCACATACCCCGTGTAGCGGTGGACCCTGTTCAAAGGGTCGCTATCCTCCCTCGTTCCCCCCGTAGCTCGGGGGGAAAGAAAGGGGGGGATGTGTGTGTGTGGTGGTCTTAGTGTATTGATTTACACGTTATGACCTTAGTATTGTCCTTGACTTATACACCTGTGTCATACACTCGCTTTTTTCTTGTCTGCGCTGACTACTGTCTCAGAGCTTCGCGCTCTTCGGGGGTGCAGGGACCTGGCTTGGCGCGCTCCGCGTCACAGCCCGCTCTGGCCTGCCCTTCGAGGTTCGCTTGGCGCCATTTAGATGCTCGTCGCGCGTGCGTGGTAACGGTCCTCCTCCTCCCTCGGTCTGTAAGTGCCCTCGCGGGCGATTTTCATCATTCTTGCTTACTGCGCATGGCTCTGACATCCCTATTCCCATTATGTCTTTCAGACTGTCGAATCCAGTGGCTTCTCCCGGCCCGTTGTAGTTGCCAGTTGGACCTAGTATAATTGCTCCCACTTCCCTGCGGGTCTTTGGGGCATCCAGGGTAGCTTATAGCGTCAATCCCTACTGGCCTATTGTGCCTATTAATCACCATATGGAGGCATCCCAGGATATTGTGAACGGGGTTCCCTCGGGATAAGCCCGGCTGTGTGTAGCTTGTGGGGTCTCACCTATCAGCGGTGACAATGCACGGGTCTGCGTCCCTTGTGCACAGCAGGCGCTAATGGTACTTCCCGCCCCTGCTGTGACTGGGCCTGCACCTCGCCTCACTTCACCTACCCCCCCCCCCCCAAGCCTGAGTCTAACCCCCAATACAAGCGGGGATTCTCATCCTGATGTGGCTACTAGACTGGCCAGTGTTGAAAAATTGCTTGCTAGTACTCTAGCGCGCAAGGCCACTGCAAAAAAGCAGCACATAATCCCTGACTCTGCTCCTTTCCCTACGGAGTCTGATGAGTTTTCGCATCTATATGGCCATGCCCCTTCGGACGAAGGGGAGCTGATCTCTGATTCAGAGTCATCTGATGAGAAGTCTAGGGGTCATGACGATTCTGGTTCTGATCACTGGACCCCGGATGATACTGATAAACTACTGCTTCAGATTTTTGAGGTTTTGTCCATCTCTCCCCCTGTTGTGGCTCCCAGGCAAAGGGGTGAGCTATTTCATACTGCTAAGGCTCGATTGGAATTTCCTGAGCAAACCCATTTCAATAACCTCGTGCTTAAGGAGTGGGAACATCCCAGTAGACTTCCCGGGATCCCTAAGAGTTTGGACAGGAAGTATCCATTTCCCTGCTGATATGGTCAAGTGCTGGTCATCGCCCCCCGAGGTCGATGCTCCTATTCTAGGGCTGTCTAACACCTCTATTATGCACTCCCCTGACTTTACTACGCTGCGGGATTCTGAGGACCGGCACATTGACCAATTGGCGTGCCATGCCTTTGCGTTTGGAGGGGCGCCCGGTCTGCGCCTTAGCCATTACTGCTGTGGCGCTCAGGGCCATGGTCAGGAATGCACTTGACAGCCCAGACGAGTTGCCTACTGATACTATTAATGCACTGTCTAACTGTGATGTATTTGTGAACTTTATCCTGTCTGCATCGGATGATGCTATTAGGCTGTGTGCCAGATCTTCCGCCTTGGAGGTGGCTATACGCCGCGCGCCTTGGGCTTCCATTTAAGGGGCTACGCCTGTTTGGGAACCGCCTAGACCTCTTTGCTAAAGGAGGTAAGTTACCGCAGCGCAGGCGGCAGCCTCGGCCCTTTTGTAGTCAGGGCCCCCTTTCAGCCCCCTAAAGAGGCGCTAAGCAGGGAAAAGGGGTATCCTTCGCGGGGGCTCGCGCAGACTCCTGGCATAGGAGCAGGGGGCGACGTTCTGGCTCCTCCTGGGGGACCAAACCCAAAGCCCCTCCCAAGACCCCTCAGGCATGATGGGGCGCCCTCGCCCGCCAGGGTGGGGGGACGGCTACAGCACTTCGCGCACATCTGGAGGCGCCAAGTCTCAGACTGGTGGATTCAGGAGGTAGTTACCTCTGGCTACAAGATAGTTTGCTGTGCGGCCCCCTCAAGATTCATCAGGTCCCGGATCCCCCAGGACCCGGTATCGGCTCAGGTCCTGATGCAGGCAGTGCAAGGACTTCTGGATCTGGGAGTTATTTGCAAGGTTCCCTTGAGAGAATTGGGAGAGGGGTTCTACTCCAACCTTTTCACAGTACCCAAAAGAGATGGGTCAGTCAGGCCCATTCTGGATTTAAAGATCCTCAACAAATTTGTCAAGAACAGGCACTTTCGCATGGACTCTGCGCTCTGCCGTTGGCTCTCTGCGCCCAGGGGATTTTATGACGTCTGTGGACATCAAAGATGCTTACCTTCACATCCCTGTGTTCCCGGGACATCAAAGGTTTCTCAGATTCGCGTTGAAAGATCAACATTACCAATTTGTGGCCCTACCGTTTGGCCTCACTTCAGCTCCCAGAGTGTTCACCAAGGTGCTGGCGGGAGTGATGTCTTTGATAAGGTCAGGGGGCATTCGAGTGCTGCCCTACCTGGACGACATCCTCATCGCCTCATGGCCTCTACAGCAGGCGGAGCTGGACGCTCAGCTGGTGGTGTCCACCTTGGAGTCCTTCGGCTGGGTGATAATCATCCCAAGTCCTCTCTGTCCCCTTCGTCGGTGACCCCATTCCTGGGGATGATTCTGGATACGGTTCAGTCACGAATATTCCTTCCCCCAACAGAGGGTGGAAGCTCTGACTGCGCAGGTGCGGTCCCTGATCTCGTGCCCCCCCGGCTCTCCATCAGTCAGGGAATGCAGCTGGTGGGCCTGATGGTGGTGAGCTTCGAGGCGGTGCCCTTTGCTCAGTTCCATTCTAGGCCTCTGCAGCTTCACCTCCTATCAGTATGGGACAAGGACCCCGCGTCCTTGGACGGGGTTTGTGTGCTTCCCCCATTGGTCAGAAGGTCCCTTTCGTGGCGGCTAGACCACAAGAACTTGCTAAAGGGCAGGTCCTTTCTAGCCCCCTCCTGTGAGACGGTCACCACGGATGCCAGTCTGTCAGGTTGGGGGGGATTCTGGAAATCCCCGAGGTTCCAGGGGAGGTGGGGCCCTCAGGAGGCCCATTTACCCATCAACATTCTGGAACTACGGGTGGTCAGGTTGGTTCTGGAGCAGTTGACCGATCACCTGCAGGGACTGTCCAGGTGCGCTCAGACAACAGGACGGCGGTTGCCTACATCAATCATCAGGGAGGGACCCGGAGCAAGGGTGCCCTCAAGGAAGTGTCGCGGATTCTGACATGGGCGGAGGCCAATGTTCAATGCATTTCGGCTGTTTATATCCCGGGGGTAGAGAACCTTCAAGCAGACTCTCTGAGCAGGGGGACTTCCCGTCGGGGAGTGGTCCCTCTGCAACAGGGTATTCCAGTCCCTGTGTTACCGGTGGAGCCTACCGGATGTGGATCTGTTTGCATCCCGTCACAATCACAAGCTCCCGGCCTTTGTCTCCGTCTCTGGATCCTCTGGCCTTGACCACGGACGCTCTGTCAATGTCATGGAAGAAATTTCGGCTCCTGTATGTCTTTCCCCGTTCCCCCTGCTGGGCAGGGTTCTGCGCAAGATTGCCCTGGAAAGGGTGCCAGAGATTCTGGTGGCCAAGAAGAGTGTGGTTCGCAGACGTGGTACAAATGGCAGTAGACCAGTACGTCCTGCCAGAGGCGCCAGATCTGCTCACTCAGGGCTCCTTACGCCATCCCAGTTTACAAACCTGGCTTTGATGGCCTGGCTGCTGAAACCTCCATCTTGATGGAGAAAGGCTTGTCTGCCTCAGTGGTGGATACCATGGTACAGGCTAGGAAGAAAACTACTTCTGCCATCTACTATAGGGTATGGCGTTCCTACATTGACTAGTGTGAGTCTAGGTCTCTTCCCTGCAGGGAATTCTTAATCCCTAGAATTCTGGAGTTTTTATAACATGGATTGGAGTTGGGTTTAAAACTCAGTACTCTGAGGTTTCTGCCCTTTTGCTCAGCATCTCTTGGTTAAGACCTTCTTTCAGGGGGTCACTCACGTGCGTCCGGCACGTAAGCCTACGGTCCCTGTTTGGGACTTGAACCTGGTTTTGTCTGCCTTGCAGGGTGCTCCCTTTGAGCCTATTCAGGATGCTGCTCTGGCTGTACTTACCCTCAAAGTTGTTTTTCTGGTGGCTATTACTTCGGTCAGGCGTGTGTCTGAGCTGGCGGCTCTGTCTATTCAGCCCCCATACTACGAGAGACACCAGGACAAGGTGGTGTTCTGCTTTAAGCCAGACTTTCTACCAAACGTGGTGTCTGCTTTTCATTTGAATCAGGATATTGTTCTTCCTTCTTTGTGTCCTAATCCTAGCAACGCTAAGGAAAGGGTTCTGCATTCTTTGGATGTGGTCAGGTGTCTGAAGTATTACCTGGTAGTCACTGCGGCCTTCAGGAAGACTGATGCTCTTTTTGTGGTCCCTTCTGGTCCTAGGAAGGGTTTGGCTCCGGCCAAGTCTACTATTAGCAAATGGATTCGTCAGGCTGTGATTCAGGCCTACTCTGCTAAGGGGAAGAGTCCCCCCTTCCGTCTTACAGCTCATTCTACTCGTGCTATTGGTACCTATTGGGCCTTCCAGCACCAGGCTTCTGTTGAACAAGTTTGCAAGGCCGCTACTTGGTCTTCTGTTCATACCTTTTCAAAGTTTTACAAGGTTGATGTTGGGGCCTCAGCTGATGCTGTTTTTGGCCGCAAGGTTTTGCAGGCGGCAGTGGTTTAAACTGCCTGATGTCACCTTTTGTTGGGGGATCCCTACCCTACACTGCTATTGGATGTCCCAAGTGTAAGTATTATATCTGGAGCAGGACGTACTGTATACTAAGAATAATACAATTCTGTGAAATACTCGCCTGTAGAATTGATATTATTTGTATACAGTACGTCCTGCTCCACCCCACCCTGGTTTTTGCATTGTTCTGGATCCCTTGTATGATGATTGTTATCATTGTTATCATTACGAGTTGTTCTGGGTGGTTTAATTCTCCCGACTTCTTGTTCACTGCTTTTCAATGCTGGGGATATGTAGGAGGTCCCTGGGTATTTGAAGGGCCGGGAGAAGCCTGTTTTGCATGTCTCTGCAGTGCAGCTCCATCTGGCGGCTCCCACAAATCCCCAGATTTCTCTGCAGTGCTTACTGCGAAGCCCTGTTGGACTATTCCCAACTGTTCCTTGTGTGATGTGCCTCCCAGCCTGGGCTGCGCTGGTCGGGTGAAGGTTGGCAGCACCTTGTGCTTAAGGAGCGCTACTCCACCGCATTCCCCCACCAAAGGGTAGGCGGTATAGGCTGATGGTGAGCCTTTATGGGATGCCCCTCCCGCATTATTGTCCCATGCCCCGTGTAGCGGTGGGTCCTGTACAGAGGGCCGCCATCCTCCCTCATTCTCCCTGTAGCCTTCGGGGTGGGGGGGGGGGGGGAAGAAGGGAAGGGTGTGGGTGAGCGTGTATCGTGATTCGTGCATACGGCTCTTTGTCATGTTTTTTGACTAGTATATGTGGTGTCAGCCGCCGCGCTGACTTGTCTTTTTACTATTGCAAATGCCGCCGCCACACACGTCTTTTCCTCCATTTGGATGTTCCGCGCTGGGCGGCGGCGTTACCTCAGACGCTCCTGCGTTCTCATTGGTTGCTTGTCTGTGGGCTTCGCGCTCTTCGAAGGGGGGGCGGGGCCTGGCTTGGCCCGCTCTGCGTCATGGCTCGCTCTGGCCCACCCTTCGAGGTACACTCTGCGCCATTTTGTCAGGTCGCGCGCGCGTGTGACACGGTTCTACTTACCGCGGTCCGTAAGTGCCCTCGCGGGCGACTTCATACTCATTTTAGTGTGTTTGGTTCTGACACCCCTTCTTCCCATTGTGTCTTTCAGACGGGTGAATCCATTGGCTTCTCCCGGCCCGGTGTAATTGATAGTTGGGCGTTGTATTTTTATTGTAATTACTCCCACCTCACTAGCGGGTCATTGGGGCATCCAGGGTTCTCAGCCTGATGTGTCTGCTAGACTGGCCAGTGTTGAAAAATTGATTGCTAATACTTTAGCGCGTAAGGCCACTGCTAAAAAGCGTCACTTAACCCCTGATGCCACTCTTTTCCCTATGGAGTCTGATGAGTTGTTGCATCTATGTGGCTATACCTATTATTCCAAAAACACAGAGCAATCAATGATAAAACACACTTTAGGTCAGCTTTAACTCTTAAAACATTATATAGACTGGCAGTCTTGAGAAAGTTGGTTACCAACGAAACGCGTTGACGGCGGCAGACGGATCTTATCAGTACGCGGGCAAGCTACACTCCAGGGATACTTCACTTCTCCTCCCTCCCTTTGAGACATCAATCGGCCTAGACACATTGAGGGTTTGGTGAGAATCTTGCCTGGCGTCTCCTAAATACTTGATATACATTGTTTTTATGTGAGTGCATTTTTAACTTAATCAGTGCACATTATTAAAACGATATTACGCTAGATTTTTCTATTTGGTTTTCCTTTCCATGTGGTTTGTCCAATCTGGGACAATTTTAAAAGCCAAAGTGGGATAAGAATATCAAATCGGCTCTGTTAGTAACAAGAGAGGAATGGAATATTGAGGATCTAATAAGGCATTCAAGCACACCTCCACCTGTTAAAGCGGGGACCATGGAGGATTTTTAATAAGGCACTAAAGCTTATTATTATCTGGTAAGAGTATTTTGAAGGAGGTGGTGGGCACGAGATTCTCATCAGCAATTTGCTGTTAATACACGTGGTGGAATTTGCTACAGTGTTTTGAACATTCCTGTGATAGGTCACTAAAATCCTTGGCCTTAGAGGATACTCTCAGATTTGGGAACCACCCCAGAAGCTTGGACTTTTTTATATAATGTTTTAAGAGTTAAAGCTGACCTAAAGTGTGGTGTTTTATCATTGATTGCTCTGTGTTTTTGGAATAATATGTGCATTTAGGATCCATAGGGGTAAAGGATTAACACACGTTGAGAAATAATTCAATAATTTTATAATTTTAAGAAATATCAGCGTGGTTATATTTCATCTTTAAAACAGCTTTATGTGGCTATACCCCCTCGGACGAAGGGGAGCTGTTTTCTGATTCAGGATCATCTGTTGAGAGACCCAGGGGTCATGACGATTCTGGCTCCTGGACCCCGGATGATACTGACAGACTGCTGGCTCAGATTTTTGAGGTTCTGTCCATCTCTCCCCCTGTTGCGGCTCCGAGGCAAAGGGGTGAGCTTTTTCATACTGCTAAGGCTCGTTTGGAATTTCCTGAGCAAACCCATTTCAATAATCTTGTGCTAAAGGAGTGGGAATGTCCCAGTAGACATCCCGGTAAGAGTTGGAACAGAAAGTACCCCTTTCCTGCTGATATGGTCAAGTGCTGGTCATCCCCTCCTGAGGTGGATGCTCCTATTCTAGGGCTGTCTAACACCTCTATTATGCACTCCCCTGACACTACTACACTGCGGGATGCCGAGGACCGGCGCATTGACCAATTGGCGTGCCATGCCTTTGCATTTGTGGGGACGGCGCTTCGCCCGGTTTGCGCCTCGGCCATTACATCTGTGGCGCTCAGGTCCCTGATCAGAAATGTACTTGACGGTTCTCCTGATGATTTGCTACCTGATGTGTTTAATGCACTGTCTAACTGTGATGTCTTTGTAAACTTTATCCTATCTGCCTTGGATGATGCCATTAGGATGTGTGCGAGAACTTCTGCCTTGGTGGTAGCTATACGCCGCGCGGTTTGGCTGCGCCAGTGGGCTGCTGACAATGCTGCAAAGAAGGCCCTCACTGGGCTCCCATTTAAGGGGCTACACCTGTTTGGGGACCGCCTGGACCTTTTTGCTAAGGGAGGTAAGTTACCCCAGTGCAGACGGCAGTCTCTGCCCTTTCGGGGCCAGGGCTCCCTTTCACTCCCCTACCATGGTGCTAAACAAGGAAAAGGGGTGTCCTTCGCGGGGGCTCATGCAGATTCCTGGCACAGGAGCAGAGGACGACGTCCTGGCTCCTCCTGGGGGGCTAAGCCCAAATCCTCTCCCAAGCCCCCTCAGACATGATGGGGCGCCCTCGCCAGTCAGGGTGGGGGGACGGCTGCAGCACTTTGCTCACGTCTGGAGGCGCCATGTCTCAGACCGGTGAATTCAGGAGGTAGTGTCCTCCGGTTACAAAATAGTTTGCTGTGCGGCCTCCCCCAAGATTCATCAGGTCCCGGATCCCCCAGGACCCTGTCTCAGCTCAGGTGTTGGCGCAGGCCGTGCAAGGCCTTCTGGGTCTGGGGGTCATTTGCAGGGTGCCCTTAAGAGAAATAGGCAAGGGGTTCTACTCCAACCTCTTCACAGTTCCCAAAAGATGGGTCAGTCAGGCCTATTCTGGATTTAAAGATCCTCAACAAATTTGTCAAGAAGAGGCGTTTTCGCATGGAAACTCTGCGCTCGGCCATCAGCTCCCTGCGCCCAGGGGATTTCATGACGTCTGTGGACATCAAAGACGCTTACCTTCACAGCCCTGTGTTTTCAGGACACCAAAGGTTCCTCAGATTCGCATTGGAAGATCAACATTACCAGTTTGTGGCCTTGCCATTTGGCCTCACTTCAGCTCCCAGAGTGTTCGCCAAGGTGCTGGCGGGGATGATGTCTCTAATGAGGTCAAGGGGCATCCGCGTGCTGCCCTACCTGGACGACATACTCATCACCTCTCGGTCTCTACAGCAGACAGAGTTGGACACTCAGCTGGTAGTGTCCACCCTGGAGTCCTTCGGCTGGGTGATCAATCACCCCAAGTCTTCTCTGTCCCCTTCCTCGGTGATCCCGTTCCTGGGAATAATTCTGGATACGGTTCAGTCAAGGATATTCCTTCCTCAACAGAAGGTGGAAGCTCTAACTGCGCAGGTGAGGTTCCTGCTGTCGTGTCTCCATCCCTCCCTCAGGCAGGGAATGCAGTTGGTGGGCCTGATGGTGGCGTGCTTCGAGGCGGTGCCTTTTGCTCAGTTGCATTTGAGGCCTCTACAACTTCACCTTCTGTCAGTTGGGACAAGGACCCAACGTCCTTGGACGGGGTCTGTGTGCTCCCCCCCCCCCCCCCCCCCTTGGTCCCAGGAACTTGCTGGGGGGCAGGTCCTTTCTGGCCCTCTCCTGGGAGACGGTCACCACGGATGCCAGTCTGTCAGGATGGGGGGGATTCTGGAAGTCCCTGCGGTTCCAGGGGAGGTGGGGGCCTCAGGATGCCCACTTACCTATCAACATTTTGGAACTACGGGCGATCAGATTAGTTCTGGATCAGTTGACCGACCACCTGCGGGGTCTGTCTGTGCAGGTGCGCTCAGACAACAGGATGGCGGTTGCATACATCAACCATCAGGGAGGGACCCGGAGCAGGGGGCCCTCCAGGAGGTGTTGCGGATTCTGACATGGGCGGAGGCCAATGTTCAATGCATTTCGGCTGTGTACATCCCGGGGGCAGAGAATCTACTGGCAGACTCTCTGAGCAGGGGGACCTCTCGTCAGGGAGAGTGGTCCCTCTGCAACAGGGTATTCCAGTCCCTGTGTCACCGTTGGGGTCTACCAGATGTGGATCTGTTTGCGTCCCGTCACAATCACAAGCTCCCGGCCTTTGTCTCCCTGTCTCAGAATCCTCTGGCCTTGACCACGGATGCTCTGTCCATGTCATGGCAGGAATTTCGGCTCCTGTATGTCTTTCCTCCATTCCCCCTGCTGGGCAGGGTTCTGCGCAAGATTGCTATGGAAGGGCTGCCAGCGATTCTGGTGGCCCTCAGGTGGCCAAGAAGAGTGTGGTTCGCAGACGTGGTGCAGATGGCAGTAGACCAGTACGTTCTGCCAGGGGTGCCAAATCTGCTCACTCAGGGCCCCTTATGCCATCCCAATTTACAAACTCTGGCTTTGACAGCCTGGCTGCTGAAACCTCCATCTTGATGGAGAAAGGCTTGTCCGCCTCGGTGGTTGATACCATGGTGAAGGCTAGGAAGAAAACTTCTTCTTCCATCTATTACAGGGTATGGCGTACCTACATTGACTGGTGTGAGTCTAGGTCTCTTCCCTGTAGGGTGTTTTCAGTTCCCAGGGTTCTGGAGTTCTTACAGCATGGGTTGGAGTCGGGACTCCAACTCAGTACTCTGAAGGGTCAGGTTTCTGCCCTGTCTGTTTTCAGAAGTCTTTTGCTCAGTATTCTTTGGTTAAGACCTTCTTCCAGGGGGTTACTCATGTGCGTCCCCCACGTAAACCTATGGTCCCTGTTTGGGATTTGAACTTGGTTTTGTCTGTCTTGCAGGGTGCTCCCTTTGAACCTATACAGGATGCTGTTCTGGCTGTGCTTACCCTCAAGGTTGTCTTTCTGGTGGCCATTACTTCGGTCAGGCGTGTGTCTGAGTTGGCGGCTCTGTCTATTCAGCCCCCATACTATGAGAGATACCAGGACAAGGTGGTGTTCCGCTTTAAGCTAGACTTTCTGCCTAAGGTGGTGTCTGCTTTTCATTTAAATCAAGATATTGTTCTTCCTTCATTGTGCCCTAATCCTAGCAACGCTAAGGAAAGGGTTCTGCATTCCTTGGATGTGGTCAGGTGTCTGAAGTATTACCTGATAGTCACTGCGTCCTTCAGGAAAACTGATGCTTTTTTTGTGGTCCATTCTGGGCCCAGGAAGGGTTTGGCTCCTGCCAAGTCTACTATTAGCAAATGGATTCGCCAGGCTGTGATTCAGGCCTATTCTGCTAAGCAGAAGAATCCTCCCTTCCATCTTACTGCTCATTCTACTCCTGCTATTGGTGCCTCTTGGGCCTTCCAGCACCAGGCTTCTGTTGAACAAGTTGCAAGGCCGCTACTTGGTCTTCTGTTCATACCTTTTCAAAGTTTTACAAGGTTGATGTCAGGGCCTCAGCTGATGCTGTTTTTGGCCCAAGGTTTTGCAGGCGGCAGTGGTTTAAACTGTCTGCTGTTACCTTCTTTGTTGGGGGATCCCACCCTACTTTATGGACACTGCTATTGGATGTCCCAAGTGTAAGTAATCTATCTGGAGCAGGACGTACTGTATACTAAGAATAATACAATTCTGTGAAATACTCACCTGTATAATTGGTATTATAAGTATACAGTTTGTCCTGCTCCACCCCACCCTTGATTTTGCATTATTCTGGATCCCCTGTATGGTGATTGTTATCATTGTTATAGTTACCAGTTTGGGTGGTTAAATTCTCCCGGCTTCTCGTTCACTGCTTTTCAATGCTGGGGATTTGTAGGAGGTCCCCGGGTATTTGAGGGGCCGGGAGGAGCCTGTTTTTACATGTCTCTGCAGTGCAACGCCATCTGGCGGAGGATAACCCAAGTGTAAATAATCGATCTGGAGCAGGACGTACTGCATACTTATAATACCAATTCTACAGGTGAGTATTTCACAGAATTGTATTATTAGGATAGTTGGAATATGGAATCTCTTAAGCCTTTCCTCTAGAATAATTACCAATCTGTCGATTTAAAGTCATACTTCAGCCAAAGAAAAAAAAAGCTATACTTGCCTTTCATCCCCCTGCAGCTAGTCCGGTGCTGACAAACTTACCGGATCGCCCGATGCCAGACCCGCGCTCCTCCCTCCTCCAATGCATGAACGCATGACACTTGCTATTGAAGACGATGCTGCGTCACAGGAACTATGGCATGTCCCTTTCTATTCACTGCAATGGGGGGGCATGCCATATTCTCCAACAGCCCAGCCCGTTTGACATGTGCCAATCCAAAGGCGCGTGACTGGCATCGGGCAGTCGGGTAGGTTTGTTCGCACCGGACTACCAGCGATAGCATGCGGGGGAAGAAAAGGTGAGTATAGGGGGGTTTTTTTTTTCTTTGAGTGAGGCATAACTTTAATTATATTTCATAAATGATAGCAGTTTTTCTTCTAATATTTAAAGTCTTTTTGTTGCAGAGTGCTCGTTTTAGAGCTGCTGGCTTTGGAAAAGATTTCAAGGAAAATCCTAATTTGAGGGATAACTGGACCGATTCAGAAGGCTACTATCGTAAGTTATTTTAGCATTGCTTAATAGTTTCTTTCAATGTTACTGCTACTGCTTATTTTGGGACAGCACAGGTTTTTTTCCTATATATTCTTAGTATACAGTACGTCCTGCTCCAAATCTAATACTTACAGTTGGGATATACTCTGCCAGATGGCGCTGGACTGCAGAGACATCGAAAATAGGCTCCTCCCGACCCCTCAAATACCCAGGGACCTCCCACAATCCCCAGATCTTCTCTGCAGTCTGGCCTGCGGCCCTGTAGGACTACTCCCACCCGTTCCACTAGTAATATGCCTCCCAGCCCTCCCAGTCGGGTGAAGGTAGGCAGCACCTCCGTTGGTGCTTAGGAGCGCTGCTCCACCGCAATCCCCCACCAAAGGGTAGGCGGTTCAGGCTTATGGTGAGCCTCTATGGGATGCCCCTCCCGCACTATTGCCCCTGCCTATCGGTGGACCCTATTTAAGTGGCCTCCGTCCTCCCTCATCCTCCTTGTAGTCTTCGGGGGAAAAGGGGGGGGGGGGGTATGTGTATAGATATGTATGTTATGCAGTCTGTGCTTTCACTTTTCACATTTCTCTATTCTTGTGTCAGCCGCCACGCTGACTTGTCTTTATTGCTTTTAAATTTACCACCGCCGCATGCTGACTTGGCTCCTCGCTTGGCGGTGGCATTACCTCAGCTGCTGGTGCGCCATCATTGGCTGTTGGCCTTCTGGCTTCGCGCTCTTCGGTGGGGCGGGGCCCGTCTTTGGCGCTTTCCGCGTCATCGCTATTACTCGAGGTATACCGACGCCATCTTTTCTGACTTGGTTGGCCTATGCGCGACGGACTCCTACCTACCGTTGTCCATAAGTGCCCTCGCGGGCGGTCTTATCTGCTTCACTTTTGTTACGATGTACTTAAGGTCTTGTCTGCTTATGTCTTTCAGGCGGGACGAACCCTTCTTGGCTTCTCCCGGCCCTGTTTTTAATATATTACTTGTAGGCCTTGTACAAATTATACTCCCACGTCCCTAGCGGGTTATTGGGGCATCCAGGGTTGCTATATAGCGTCATTTCCTATCGGCGTATAGCGCCGCTATAATCACCATATGGAGGAATCCCAGGATAATGTTACCGGGGTCCCTTTGGGACAAGACCGGCTGTGTGTAGCGTGTGGGCAGCCTCATGCTGACGCTGACAAGGCGCGGGTCTGTGTACCCTGTGCTGAGCAGGTGCTTGCATTGCAATCTGGCCTGCCAGTGGCTGCACCTCGTTTCACTTCACCTACTCCCCAAAGCTTAAATCTCACTCCTGCTGAGTTGCATACAAGTGGGGATTCTCAGCCTGATGTGTCCTCTAGACGGGCTACTGTTGAACAGATTATTGCGAATTCTTTAGCACGTAAGGCCCCTGCTAAGAAGCGGCACTTGATGCCTAATGTTACTGTTTTCCCTATGGGAACTCGGGAGTTTATGAATCTGTGTGGCTATACCCCGTCTGATGAAGGGGAGCTCTTTTCTGATTCAGGCTCATCTGATGAGAGACCGAGGGGTCATGACGATTCTGGCTCTGACCCCTGGGCCCCGGATGACACTGACATATTATTGACCCAGATTTTTGAGGTTCTGTCTATCTCTCCCCCTGTTGAGGCTCCCAGGCAAAGAGGGGAGCTTTTCCATACAGCAAGATCACGTTTGGAATTTCCAGAGCAGGCACATTTCCATAACCTTGTGCTCAAGGAATGGGAGCGCCCCAGTAAACTTCCCGGGGTTCCAAAGAGTTGGGATTGGAAGTATCCCTTTCCTGCTGAGGTGGTTAAATGTTGGTCATCCCCCCCGAGGTGGATGCCCCGATCCCAGGGCTATCTAGCACCTCTGTCATGCATTCCCCTGATTCTACTACCCTGCGGGATGCCGAAGACCGGCGTATTGATCAGCTGGCATCCCACGCCTCTGCATGTGCGGGGACGGCGCTGCGCCCGGTCTGTGCCTCTGCCATTACTGCTGTGGCCACTAGAACCCTTATCAAAAATATGCTTGATAGTGCCCCTGATGATTTGCCTTGTGCGGTGTTTAATGCACTATCCAGTTGAGGCCTCTGCAACTTCACCTATTGTCTGTATGGGACAAGGACCCAGCATCCCTGGACAGGGTCTGTGTGCTCTCCCCCCTGGTCAGGAGGTCCCTCTCGTGGTGGATGGACTCAAGGAACCTGTTTGGGGGCAGATCCTTTCTTGCCCCTTCCTGGGAGACGGTCACCACAGATGCCAGTCTGTCAGGTTGGGGGGGTTTCTGGAAGTCCCTGCGGTTCCAGGGGAGGTGGGGCCCTCAGGAGGCCCACACACCTATCAATGTCTTGGAGCTGCGAGCGATCAGGTTAGTTCTGGCTCGCTTGACTACTCATCTTCAGGGCCTGCCTGTTCAGGTGCGCTCGGACAACCAGACGGCAGTTGCCTACATCAATCATCAGGGAGGGACCCGGAGCAAGGGGGCCCTCCAGGAAGCGTCTCTGATCCTGACTTGGGCGGAGGCCAATGTCCCCTGCATTTCAGCTGTGTACATCCCGGGGGTGGAAAATCACCTGGCGGACTCTCTGAGCAGGGGGACCTCTCGCCAGGGAGAATGGTCCCTATGCAGCAGGGTGTTCCAATCTCTGTGTCACCGTTGGGGCCAACCAGATGTGGATCTGTTTGCGTCCCGCCACAATCACAAGCTTCCAGCTTATTCTAAGTATGTCACACACCCCACTTCAGATACTTATTATTATTACACTTGGGTAACTCACCGCTAGGTGGCGCACTTGCAGAGATCTCCAAAAGCTTCAGCAAGCCCCTCCCGGTCTATATATACCTGGTACCTCTCATCAATTCCCCAGTGTTGGTCTCTGCAAGATGGCGACAAGACAGAAGAGAGAAGTCTCCTGCTTGCAGGTAGCCGGGGTCTCACCCCGGCCCCCCCCCCCCAATGGTCTATTTCTGCCCGGCTCTGTTTTGTGTTTATCCCCTTATTCTATGGCAGCCTCCCAGCTCAGGCTGGAGGCCGGGCACAGGTAGATGGCACTTTAGGTGCCTAGGAGATTAGCTCCTCCGCTCGACCCTATATTATGGGGCATAGCGGTGCTCCGGTTGGTGATCCGGACATGGGATGCCCCAGCCCTTATATCCCCATTAGTTTGCCCTTAGTGCCCTTGTCTTTTATTCATGTCTGTGTGTGTGAGTGGCAGGGATGAGTGGTCTGGCGTTTTCTGTTTTTGGTGCTTGGTGCTTGGGGGGCTCTCTGAGCCCCGTGTTTTTCACTTAGGGGGCTGTGCGGGCGGCGGGCTCGCCGGCCCGTTTTGAAGGTAGGGGCGTGCGCCATGTCAGGGCTCCTTTCGTGGCCCAGGGTCCCCTGCTCGCTCTGTGGGCGGGGCCGGCAGGCGCGCTGCGCCGCCGGCCCGTAGGCCGCGGTCGCGCTCGCCGCTTGTTTATTGCGGGCGGATCGGGGCGGCATGTGCGCTGCTGGTCCGCCTTGGCGGTTTCCGTGGGCGCCATTCAATGTGGCGCCCGCTGCTCGCTCTGCCTCAGAGGTGGGCGGGACTGACGGCTCGCGCGGCCCGCGCCGTGACAAGCGGAGCGAGAGGGGGCGGGGCTTTAGCGGCTCCCGCGTTTCTGTTGGGCCCGCCCCGAGTCTCGCTCCTTCTCACCCTGGCTGGCCGCCATTTCGTGACGTCTGTTAGTGCGGCAGGATCCAGGTAGGTTTTTGTGGTTTTCCTTCTGTGTTTGCCTATAGGGGATAGTGGGGCAGGGATCGCTGGCTATTGGGCCTTATTGCGGGCTCTGTTCTCCCCCCCCCCCCCTCCCCTTCCCCCTCCCCCCCCCCCCCCCCCTCCGACCGGGGGTGTTGGGTGGTATATGCGGCCAGGTTTTGGGTATGCCTGTGTTGGTAATAGAAGCAGGTGGGGTATTTTGCAGCCATTATTTTATGCTTATATGCTCTTGGCCCCTGGCCTCCCTGTTTTTCTGCTAAGTCTGGCCCTCCCTGGCTTCCCAGTATTTTGGCTATGTTGTGTGTTTGCTGCCATGTTGTGCTGGTTTTTGACTGTTGTCTTTGTCTTTGTCTTTCAGATTCCGGGATTCCATCCTGTGGGGCTCTCCCGGTCTCATATACCTGGCTAGTTTGGTTTCGGCCTTATAGTCCCTTTGGGTGGCTGGCAAAAAAAAAAAAAAAAAAAAAAAAAAAAAAGGAAATTCTTTCCCTGGTCTGGGCAGTATAGATTGTATATATTTATATATACTTAGATTGTATCATTGGGGGCATCCCGGGTTGCTTACTGCATAAATCCCTGGGTTCCGCGAATACCATAAATTCACCATATGGAGGCTGCCAAGGATACCGGAACTGATCCTTCGGGACAATCCAGGCTGTGCGGGGGTTGTGGGACTCCGCTCCCGGGGGATGATGTCATTATATGTATACCATGTGCCAAGCGGAACATTGAGCGTCAATCCAGCACTCCGGTGCCTGGGACTTCTTCGTCCGCGCCATCTCCCTCTTCGCCTCGCCTGTTCCGGACCCTGTGTGACGTTGTCACGGGTGGGGATTCGCAATCTGAGGTGTGCGCCCGTCTGGCCAGCCTCGAGAAGCGGTTTTCAGATATGTCCGCTCTGAAGGTTACCGCGAAGCGTAAACACCTATCTCCGCTTCAGCCGGACTCTGATGAGGAGGTTGTTGAGGATTTGGATTGGGTGGATCGCCCCCTTGAGGAGGGGGAGCTTGAGGAAGAATCGGATGTTTCCGTGGCTCAGCAGGTGTTGGGTACTGAGGGGGATCATATTGATGGTCCCGTTCCTGACACGCCTTCTATTTTAGCCCAGATGTTTGAGGTTCTGGATTTGGACCCTCCCGAGGCGGCTCCTCGGCCTAGGGGTCAGCTCTTTGGGGGGGTCAAGCAGCGTTTGGAGTTTCCCAGTCAACAGCATTTTGATGATGTTGTCCTTAAGCAATGGGAGCAGCCTACACGGCTTGTTGGTGTTCCGCCCAGCTGGGATAGGAAATATCCCTTTCCGGCGGACTTGCTAAAGCGGTGGTCGGTCCCTCCCGAGGTGGATGCCCCGGTTTTGGGACTGGCTAATACGGCGACTGTTCATCTTCCTGACACTACTTATCTCAAGGATGGCGAAGATCGCCGGATTGATCAGTTGGCCCGCCATGGTTTTGTTTGTGCGGGCTCGGCTTTGAGGCCTGTTTGTGCTTCGGCTCTTTTGACCTTGGCAGTACGGTCTTTGGTCAGGGATTTGTGTGTGGACCTTGATCCCTCTGGTGATGAGTTTCTTGCGCTCAAGCGTTGTGACTCCTTTTTGTCATTTGTTCTGGCCGCTCAGGATGATGCCATGTTGATGTGTGGCAGAGCTTCTGCTCTGTTGGTGGCTATTCGTCGCTCTGTGTGGTTGCGACAGTGGACAGCTGACCTTAATTCTAAAAGATCTCTCACGGCCCTTCCTTTCTTGGGGTCGAGGCTTTTTGGTGAAAAGCTGGATTCTGTTGCCAAGGGAGGCAGGTTGCCTCAGCGCAAGAGGTTTCGCCGTTCCTTTCGGGGGGCGGTCTCCTTTAATCCGTCCTTTAGGGGAGCCAAAGCCGGCAGAGGTGCGGGCGTCTCGGTTTCCAGGGGCACGGGTTGGAATAGGGGTAGAGGCCGTGGCCGCCCCGTTCACGCTTGGGGCGCCAAGCCTAAGTCAGTTGCCAAGCCCGCTCAGCAATGAGGGGGCGCCCTCACCCGCACGGGTGGGGGGACGGTTACGATGCTTCTCCCGGGTGTGGGACCTGGAGGTATCGGACAGGTGGATCCGGGAGGTAGTGTCGACCGGTTACAAGCTGGAGTTCGAGTCCCGCCCTCCTCCAAGGTTTCTCAGGTCTCGGGTGCCTCTAGATCCTGTGGCCGCGCAGGGGCTCCTGGCGGCAGTAAGGAATCTTCTGATGTTGGCAGTCATTTGCCCGGTTCCTCCTTCGGAGGTGGGAAGAGGTTATTACTCCAATCTCTTCACTGTCCCCAAGAAGGACGGGTCCTTCCGTCCGATCCTGGATTTGAAGTGTCTCAACAGGTTTATTCGTCCCCGGAAGTTTCGCATGGAGACCTTGCGGTCGGCGATCGGCTCGCTTCGGCAGGGGGACTTCATGACGTCCATAGACATCAAGGACGCGTATCTTCACATTCCTATATTTCCGCCACATCAGCGGTTTCTTCGCTTTGTGGTGGAGGATCGTCATTTTCAGTTTGTGGCTCTCCCATTCGGCCTCACCTCGGCCCCGAGAGTGTTCACGAAGGTGTTGGCAGGGGTGATGGCCCTGCTCAGAGCTCAGGGGATTCGTATTGTTCCTTACCTGGACGACCTTCTCATCATGGCTCCTTCCTTCAGCCAAGCAGAAGAGGATACCAGCACGGTGGTGTCCATGCTGGAGAGGTTCGGCTGGGTGATCAATTACCCCAAGTCCTCTCTGGTTCCGGCCAGGGTGGTGACTTTTCTGGGGATGTCCTTGGACTCTTGTCAGCACAAAGTGTTTCTTCCTCAGGACAAGGTTCTTTTGATTCAGGAATTGGCTCAGCGTCTTCTTTCCATTCCTCGCCCGTCCATTCGGCTAGGGATGAGACTGGTGGGGTTGATGGTGGCCTCGTTCGAGGCGGTTCCCTTCGCACAGTTTCACACGAGGACGCTGCAGCTTCATCTCTTGGCGTCTTGGGACAGGCGTCCGCGGTCGTTGGATCGGTCCTTCCAGATTTCCCCTCGGGTTCGGCGGTCTCTTCGGTGGTGGTTGTTTCCGGACAATCTTCTGAAGGGCAGGTCGTTTCTGACTCCGCGGTGGGAGACTGTCACCACGGATGCCAGCTTGTCAGGATGGGGAGGTTTCTGGAAGGATCTTCAGTTTCAGGGGCTGTGGGACCCTCAGGAGGCTCACTTGCCCATCAATGTTCTGGAATTGCGAGCCATCAGGTTGGTTCTGTCTCGCTTGACGCATCGGTTACAGGGCCTGCCTGTTCAGGTTCGATCGGACAATCAGACGGCGGTTGCTTACATCAATCACCAAGGAGGGACTCGCAGTCTGGGTGCCCTCAGGGAAGTGTCTCTGATTCTGGTCTGGGCAGAGACGTATGTTCCTTGCATTTCGGCGGTGTACATTCCAGGAGTGGAGAACACGGAGGCGGATTTCTTGAGCCGGTGCTCGTCCCGCCGGGGGGAATGGTCTCTCCATCCCCATGTGTTTCGGTCCTTGTGTCTTCGGTGGGGAACGCCGGAGGTGGATCTGTTTGCCTCTCGTCACAATCACAAGCTTCCGACATTCGTGTCACTGTCTCGGGACTCTCTGGCACTGGCGACGGATGCCATGTCATTGAGCTGGAAGGATCTGGGGTTCCTGTATCTGTTCCCTCCGATTCCCATGCTAGGCAGGGTGCTGCGAAAGCTAGTTCAGGAAGGAGTTCCCGCCATTCTCGTGGCTCCAAGGTGGCCAAGGCGGGTGTGGTTCGCAGACATCGTTCGTCTGGCAGTGGATCAGTTCGATCTGCCTCTTCGGCCAGATCTGCTCACTCAGGGACAACTGTGTTACCCCAGTTTACCAACGCTGGCTTTAACGGCTTGGCTGCTGAAACCTCCATCTTGAAGGAGGAGGGTCTTTCCGACTCGGTCATTCGGACTCTTGTTAGTGCTAGGAAGAGGTCTTCCTCTTCCATCTATTACAGGGTCTGGAGATCCTATATTGATTGGTGTGAGACTAGATCTTTGCCATGCCGGGTTTTTTCTATTTCTCGGATTCTGGATTTTCTTCAATCTGGGTTGGATTCTGGTCTTCAGCTGAGTACCTTGAAGGGGCAGGTGTCTGCCTTGTCAATTTTTTTCCAGAAGTCTTTTGCTAGCCATTCCTTGGTCAAGACTTTTTTCCAGGGGGTTTCGCATCTGAGGCCTCCTAGGAAGCCATTGCTCCCAGTGTGGGATTTGAATTTGGTGCTTTCTGCGTTACAGGCTCCTCCTTTTGAGCCTTTGCAGGGTATTGCTTTATCCACTCTGACTCAGAAAGTTGTCTTTTTGGTGGCCATCACTTCGGTTCGGCGTGTTTCGGAGTTGGCAGCCTTGTCGATTCAGGCTCCTTATTTTGAGAAACATCAGGACAAAGTGGTCTTTCGTTTCAAGTCAGATTTTCTTCCTAAGGTGGTGTCTGCTTTTCATCTTAATCAGGACATTGTTCTTCCTTCCTTGTGCCCTAGGCCTAGGAATGATAAGGAGAGTGCGTTGCACTGCTTGGATGTGGTGCGATGTGTTAGGTACTATTTGCGTGTCACGTCTTCTTTTCGTAGGACTGATGCTTTGTTTGTAGTGCCTTGTGGTCCTAGGAAGGGTTTGGCTCCGGCCAAGTCTTCCATTAGTAAGTGGATTCGTCAGGCGATTATTGCTGCCTATTTTGCCAAGGGGAAGGACCCCCCTTTTCGTGTTACTGCACATTCTACTCGTGCGATCGGTGCGTCCTGGGCTTTTCAGCACCAGGCTTCAGTTGAACAAGTTTGTAAGGCTGCTACCTGGTCTTCAGTTCACACCTTTTCCGAGTTTTACAAGGTTGATGTTCGGGCCTCGGCGGATGCTGTTTTTGGCCGTAAGGTTCTGCAGGCCGCAGTGGTTTGAGTTTTATCTGCGTTATTGCCTGGTTTGGATACCCGCCCTCTTTTGGACACTGCTGTTGGATGTCCCAAGTGTAATAATAATAAGTATCTGAAGTGGGGTGTGTGACATACTTAGAATAATACCATTTTGTGATTACTCACCTGTAAAATGGGTATTATAAGTATGTCACACACCCCACTTCACCCGCCCTTTTTTGGTATCCTGGTTCTTTATATGGTGAAGTTTTGTTATTTACGGTTGAGGGTTAAATTTGTTTAGTTCTGGTACCTTGTCTTACTGCTTTTTGAACACTGGGGAATTGATGAGAGGTACCAGGTATATATAGACCGGGAGGGGCTTGCTGAAGCTTTTGGAGATCTCTGCAAGTGCGCCACCTAGCGGTGAGTTACCCAAGTGTAATAATAATAAGTATCTGAAGTGGGGTGTGTGACATACTTATAATACCCATTTTACAGGTGAGTAATCACAAAATGGTATTTTGTCTCTCTGTCCAGGGATCCTCTGGCCCTGACCTTGGATGCGCTAGCAATGTCATGGAAGGACTTTCAGTTCCTCCCCCCCCCCCCCTTAATTCCCCTGTGGTTCGCAGACGTGGTACAGCTGGCAGTAGATCAGTACGCTCTGCCCTTGGTGCCAGATCTGACCACTCAGGGCTCACTACGCCATCCCAATTTACAAACTCTGGCTTTGACTGCTTGGCTGCTGAAACCTCCATCTTGATGGAGAAGGGGCTGTCTTCCTCAGTTGTGGATACTTTGATTAAAGCTAGGAAGAAGTCTTCCTCTTCCATTTATTACAGGGTTTGGCGTGCCTACATTGACTGGTGTGAGTCTAAGTCTCTTCCCTGTCGTGCGTTCTCTATTCCCAGGATTCTGGAGTTCCTGCAGCATGGGTTGGAGATGGGGCTACAACTCAGTACTCTGAAGGGTCAGGTTTCTGCCCTGGCTATTTTGTTCCAGAAGTCCTTTGCTCAGCACCCTCTGATCAGGACTTTTTTCCAGGGGTTCACTCATGTGCATCCCCCACGTAAGCCTATGGTGCCTGTTTGGGATTTGAACTTGGTTCTGTCAGCCTTGCAGGGTGCTCCTTTTGAACCTGTGCAGGATGCTGCCTTGGCCATTCTTACGCTCAAGGTTGTGTTCCTGGTGGGCATCACTTCTGTCAGGCATGTGTCTGAGTTGGCGGCGCTGTCCATTCAGCCCCCCTACTATGAGAGGCACCAGGACAAGGTGGTGTTTCGTTTCAAACCTGATTTTCTGCCTAAGGTAGTTTCTGCCTTTCATTTGAATCAGGATATTGTTCTTCCTTCTTTGTGCCCTAATCCTAGCAATGCACTCTTTGGATGTGGTTAGGTGTCTGAAGTACTATCTGGTGGCTACTGCACCTTTCAGGAAAACTGATGCTCTTTTTGTGGTCCCTTCTGGTCCTAGGAAGGTTTTGGCTCCTGCCAAGTCTACTATAAGCAAATGGATTCGTCAGGCTGTGATTCAGGCCTACTCTGCTAAGGGGAAGAATCCTCCCTTCCGCCTTACGGCTCATTCCACTCGTGCTATTGGTGCCTCTTGGGCTTTTCAGCACCAGGCTTCTTTTGAACAAGTTTGCAAGGCTGCTACTTGGTCTTCTTCTGTTCATACCTTTTCAAAGTTTTACAAGGTTGATGTTAGGGCCTCAGCTGACGCTGTTTTTGGCCGAAAGGTTATGCAGGCGGCAGTGGTTTAAACTGCCTGCTGCTGATTTTTCTTGGGGATCCCACCCTACTTTATGGACACTGCTATTGGATGTCCCAACTGTAAGTATTAGATTTGGAGCAGGACATACTGTATACTAAGAATAATACAATTCTGTGATTACTCACCTGTAGAATTGGTATTATGAGTATACAGTACGTCCTGCTCCAACCCACCCTTGGTTGGCATTTTCTTGGATCCCCTGTATGGTGATTTTTATCATTGTTATAGTTGATAGTTTGGATTGGTTAATGCTCCCGGCTTCTCGTTCACTGCTTTTCAATGCTGGGGATTTGTGGGAGGTCCCTGGGTATTTGAGGGGCCTGGAGGAGCCTATTTTCAATGTCTCTGCAGTCCAGTGCCATCTGGTGGAGTATATCCCAACTGTAAGTATTAGATTTGGAGCAGGACGTACTGTATACTCATAATACCAATTCTACAGGTGAGTAATCACAGAATTGTATTTTTTTTTTGTTTTTGTCTGGACAGATTCTTAAGCGATTGTCCTGGCAAAATAAAATAAAACTTCTGTACTCCTTTTGTCCATCGCAGCTGTACTGCCCGGACCCATTGGTGGAAAACTTACAGAGAGCAGAGCATGAGTTCCCTGTAGGTCTTCTTTGGTGTAAGATGGTGGCCTTGGTCAAATCTAGTTTACTCCTCGCGATACGCCTACTCCTTTCATTGATATGGAGGAGGCTTGCCGGGGCAATGCCCTCTCCTTTGCAACCTTGCATGTGCAGGATGCGACCTAGTGCTCTTGTGAGTTGGTGAACACCAGGGTAGGGGCTGATCAGCAGTGGGAGACAAGAGTTCCCTTTTTGTTTCCCCTCATATAACACTCCAGGGCATCACCAAACCAGATTTGAATGGGTTAACTCTTGACTAAAGGACAGGACTGCAGGATAAAAAGGTGTGGTTCCTGCCGGCCTATATAATACATCCGGCTGCCTTCTGTGATTCAGTTTCATTTTTGCAGTTGGACTGGACTGCAAAGGTTGTGCGCTGATTTCTTTCCTTATTTTTCATTTATATTGGAAGTTGGGGATTTGAACTCTGTCCTGTCTTCCAGACTTATGTTCCCACTAATTCAGTAGCCCCACTTATGCCTCCTGGAGTCAGTTAGGCCGATAGTGTTGAATCGGGGTGAAGTAAGGGTAAGCTACGGGGTGTCACTTTTGCTTTCGGAAGTGAC
Source organism: Gastrophryne carolinensis (assembly GCA_027917425.1). Classification (NCBI taxonomy): domain Eukaryota; kingdom Metazoa; phylum Chordata; class Amphibia; order Anura; family Microhylidae; genus Gastrophryne; species Gastrophryne carolinensis. The sequence continues at coordinate 262,978,063 of CM051239.1, forward strand.
CCCAGGGGCTGGTATATCACTTTTGAAGGGACACACAGCCGCAGGTTTGTCTGGTGGCCTGTGGGATAGACCATGGGGAAATATATTCCCCTCTACCTATTTTCCTTTCCATTCCTTTCCTGGGCTGTGCAGTGGGGGAACTGTGTAGCAACCCTGCTTTGCAGGACACTGGGAACATAAGGCCAGGGCAGGGGAAGATATGGAGATCTCCGTTTGAATATCGTGCCTAGTGCCTTTCAGTTGGTAGCAGGTGTGATTGGTCGGGCATGACTTCGATCCGCTTCTGGGGTCGCGGATGTTGTTCCAGGTCAGGGAACAGCTGCAGTGTACCCTCTGCGCCGGTGCCTGCTCATCCGTTGGCCACCGCCTCGTCCTGTTGGGCAACTTCCACCTAGGTCTCCTGCTGCTGCTGTGTCTTCCCAAGTCCCCTGTGCCTAAAGAGGCCTCTGGAAGAGGACAGCTCCACCTGTTCTGAATGCAATGCCACGGTGTTGCTATCCAGATTTAGGGGGCAGCTGCCATGAATAACCACAGCCCCCCCCCCCCCCCCCCCACACACACACCCAACATGGTATTTCTCTCTTTGGAAGCCTCAGGATCTGCTTCCTCGTGGCTTACAGCTCTGGTGGCTCCACCTCATCTTGATATTCTAGATTTTCATTTCCATCTGGAATTAGCAGAGAGACTGGCCCATTTGGAAAGCCACTGCTACCAGTTTGGATTCAGATTCTTCTTCCCCACTAGAGGTCCACTATGTTCAATGAGCAATCTAACTTCCTCTATTCTAGAGGTTTTGGGAATTCCTGTACTTAGAGCCCCTAAAAGGAAGAAAGGAGTACAGATCCAAAAACCAAAGGCAGCTTTTTCCCGAGCATTCACACATTACCAAACTTATCCAGAAGGAATAGGAGAATGGGAGATCAAGTATCCTTTTCCACGGGCTTAATTAAATTATGGGATATTCTAAGTATGTCTCACACCCTGCTTCGGAAATTTTCATTACACTTGGGTTATGTCCAGTAGAGGGCGAACTTCTGCAGAGATGAATAGAAAAAGAGGAGCCCCTCCCGGCCCATAAATACCTCCCACACATTCCCCAGTAATCGTCTCTGCAGACGGCGAGCAAGTCAGAAGATGAAGTCTCCTCCTTGCAGGTAAGCCGGGTTCACACTCCTCCGTGTGACCCCATTACAAGGGGTAGGCGGCTACCAGGTTGGTGACCCTGGTTTGAGATGCCCTGTCCGTTTCCCCATGTTCTACTACTGTAGTTGGGGATCCCTCCCTCCCTCCCTTTACTTTAGTTCCTTTATTCACAATGGGAGGGGGGCCTATGATTCTCCCTTGTCCGTTTGTTGTGGAGCATCGGGAAGCAATCCGTTAATGAATGGGGGTGTGTGTGTGTGCTTTTAACATTCATCTTATCTTTCGTTTTATACATGCGGCGGCCGTTTTGAGAGCCGGCCCCCTGTCATGGCTGCTATGGCTAAGTGTGAGCTTCTCCCTCTCCTTGTGGTGAGGAGAGGGGGCGGGGCGGGGCCGGGCGCTCGGCGCACTGGAGGCGGCCCGCCCCACTCTCTCTGGCGCCCGGTCAATGGCATCGTGTTGCTGGGTGAGGAGGGGGCGGGGCCAGCCGCCCTTCTTCTTCCTTCTGCCATCAGCTGGGGATCGCCTTCCGTTGTGCGGTGAGTGCCCTGCGGGGCTTTGCCTGTTGTCTGTGGCTTGAGTTTGCGCCTTATCCAGCACGGCGGCGGCCAAGAACACTGAGGAATCGTATTGTTCCATCTTGCGGTTTCTTGGTCTTGTTAAGATCAACCACAATTTTGTCAATGCCCACATGCATCATTAGTGGGCGTCATTAGTGTAACTCCAAAGCACCATAGCTAGAGCAGCAGACTGAGTGATGATAGATGGTAGATTGCTGGTTCAAGACTCCGTTCATGCCAGTCCTCACGCTACTCTTTTATTGTACTATTTGCGCATACATTATGTTTATTACTTAAATGAAGAAATGGTATGCCATATTATTATTATATACATTGCTATTAGTATTATATACTATATTATATTCAATGTTATATATTATTTTATATGTTTTGCCACACTCTTTGTACATTCTGCATGTATGAGTGCTTGTCTTGGTGTACCTTACTTACGGGGGCCCACATTTTGTTATTGTTGGGGTCCCTTGGCCAAAAAATAAGGGCTTGCAAATCCTCGCACTAACGGACTTAAGGGGCATCCCGGGTAGCTTCTAGTGTAATTCCCGCTGGTCATTGCGACTACCGTACAAATCACCATATGGAGGCTCCCCAGGATACCGGGCTCCGGCTCCCTTCGGGGCAGTCGCGGCAGTGTGTGGGTTGGGGGGTATCCCTTGCGGGGGATAATGTGCTGGTTGCATACCATGTGTTCAGCAGGCCATAACACGGCAGTCGGGGGGCCCAGACGTCTGGGTCAGTGCCGCCGGCCTCATCACCTACCGCACCTTGACTTATCCGTACCCCAAGTGACATGGTCATTAGCGGGGAGTCGCAATCTGATGTATGTGCTGGATTGGCCAACATCGAGAAATTGTTTTCTAGCTCTGTGGCCAGGGAGGCCCCGGCTAAGAGAAGGCATCTGTCACCGGGAGTGCCGGTTCTTGATGATCATGATTCCCTTGACTGGTCTGTTTATTCTCCGCTTGCGGAAGGGGAACTGTTTACGGAATCTGATGGCTCTGAGGATCAGCAGTTTTTGGATGCTGATGCTGGGCAGGGGCTTGGGGATGCCGTGGATACCCCCAAGATCCTGGCCCATTTATTTGAGAGGCTGGCTATTACTCCTCCGGCAGAGTCCCCTCCGCAGAAGGGGGAATTTTTCCTTGGGACCTCTAAGCCTCCTCTGGAGTTCCCAAATCAGATTCATTTCTAATATCCCGGTTTTCCTCAGGAATGGGATAGGAAGTATGTGAAGCGCTGGTCGTCTCCTCCCGAGATCGATGTGCCCATACTGGGATTGTCCAACACATCTGTGGTGCACTCTCCAGACGCCACCACGATTAAGGATCGTGAGGACCGTCGTATTGATCAGATTGCTTGACATGCCTTTGCTGGCATGGGTTCTGCCTTGCGGCCTGTTTGTACTTCTGTACTCACGGTTGTGGCTATCAGGTCTGTGGTTGGGGGCCTGTTGAGGGGTCCCAGCTGGACCCAGCCAGTGATGAATTTGCAGCGCTTATGCGGTGTGTATCGTTCATGACCATTCTTGGCTTGGATGACACAATATGTATGTCTAGCAGAACCTTAGCGTTGCTTGTGGCTTTATGACGCTCTGTCCGGTTGCGCCAGTGGGCGGCTAACATTGCGGTTAAGAAGTCACTTACAGGGCTACCCTTTCTGGGTATGCGGCTGTTCAGAGATAAATTGGATTCAGTTGCGGAAGGAGGAAGGACCTGTCTGGGGTTCCAAGCCCGCTGCCGAGCCAGCTCGGCAATGAGGGGGCGCCCTCACCTTGGCGGGTGGGGGGTCGGCTGCGGCACTTTTTCCAGGTCTGGGCCTGGGAGGTCACAGACAAGTGGATCTTGGAAGTGGTCTCTTCCAGGTACAAGTTGGTGTTCGAGTACCGGCCTTCCCCAGATTCCTCAGTTCTCGGGTTCCCTCGGAGCCCCGGGCTGGTCAGGGGCTCCTGTGGGCAGGGCAAAATCTTCTGGACATGGAGGTCATATGTCTGGTGCCTTTCTCCGGGGCTATTATTCCAACCTCTTTACGGTTCCCAAACAGGATGGATCCATCAGAACCATTTTGGTTTTTGAAGCTTCTCTACAGGTTCATCAGATCCCAGAAGTTCCGCATGGAGACTCTGCGCTCAGTCATCAATTCCCTTCGTCAGGGGGATTTTGTGACATTATAGACATCAAGGTTGTTTACCTTTATGTATTAATCTACCCCGCACGCCAGAGATTTCTCAGGTTTGTGGTGGGAGATCGGCATTTTCAGTTTGTGGCCCTCCCTTTCCGGTTGACTTCGGTACCAAGGGTGTTCACCAAGGGGCTGGTGGGCATAATGGCCCTTCTTAGAGTCCAGGGCATTCACATTGTGCCGTATCTGGACGACCTACTCATTACAGCATCTTTTCGATTTCAGGTGGAGATGGACTCCAGGGTGGTGACGACGCTGGAAAGGTTCGGAGGGGTGATCATCCACCCCAAGTCCTCTCTCTCCCCATCAAGGGAGATCTCATTTCTGGGCATGAATCTGGATACCAGTCAGGCCAGAGTGTTCCTTCCTCACCCAAAGGTGCAGAGGGTTCAGGATCCGATAAGTATTCTCCTGGACAATCCTCGCCTCTCTATCCAGCAAGGGATGAAACTGGTAGGATTGATGGTGGTTTCCTTCGAGGCATTCCCTTTTGCTCAGTTCCACATGAGGTCGCTCTAACTCCATCTATTGCTGATCTGGGATGGATGTCCCCGGTACTTGGATCAGTCCTTTCTGCTGTCTCCCAGGGTCCGGCAGTCCCTTCAGTGGTGGCTGGAGCCAAGCAATCTGATAAGGGGCAGATCCTTTTCGGCCCCTTGTTGGGAGACTGTTACCACGGATGCCAGCCTGTCGGGCTGGGGAGGTTTCTGGACGGATTTTCAGTTCCAGGGGCTGGGGGGTCCTCAGGAGGCTCACACCCCCATCTATGTCTTGGAGCTCAGAGCTATTCGGTTGGTTTTGTCATGCTTGACGCATCACTTACAGGGCTTACCGGTTCAGGTTCGATCAGACGATTGAACTGCGGTCGTTTACATCAATCACCAAGGAGGGACTCGCAGCAGGAGTGCCCTCAGGGAAGTTTCGCTGATTCTTGCATGGGCGGAGAGCGATGTTCCATGCATCTCAGCGGTATTCATTCCGGGAGTGGAAAACACGGAGGCGGACTCCTTGAGCAGGGGATCCTCTTGCTGAGGGGAATGCTCTTTCAACCACAAGGTATTCGGTTCTTCTGTCGCAAGTGGGGGACTCCGGAGGTGGATTTCTTTGCCTCACGTTGCAATCACAAGCTCCCAACGTTTGGGTCTCTGTCTCAGGTTCCTCTGGCCCTGGCAGTGGACGCCATGTCTCTTGCCTGGAAGGATTTGGGGTTCCTGTACCTGTTTCCTCCCTTCTCCATGGTGGGCAAGGTGGTGTGCAAGCTGGCTCAAGAGGGTGCGCCAGCAATTCTGGTGGCTCCAGGGTGGCCAATATAGGTTTGGTTCGTACCACAGTTTACAAACGCTGGCTTGACGTCGTGGCTGCTGAAACCTCCTCCGTCTTATTAGAAGAAGGTTTGTCTGATGTTGTGATTCAGACACTTGTCTGGGCTAGGAAGTGATCTTCCTCTAACATCTTCTACAGGACTTGGAGGTCCTATATTGAGTGGTGTTTTCGATCCCTAGGATTTTGGACTTTCTTCAGCACAGTCTGGGCCTGGGGCCTGTTTGGGATTTGAATTTTGCATTTTATATGCTTACACAAAAGATTGCCTTTTTGGTGGCTATTACCTCTGTTCGCTGTGTTTCTGGGTTGGTGGCCCTGTCCATTCAGGCCTCTTACTTTGAGAGACACCAGGACAAGGTGGTTTTCCGCTTTAAGCCGGATTTCCTTCCTAAAATGGTATCTGTTTTTCCATCTCATTCAGGATGTGGTTCTCTCTTCCTTGTGTCCTTAGTCTAGCAATGACGAGGAGAGGGCCCTGCACTTTTTGGATGTTTGTGTGTGAAGTACTATTTCTTGGCTACTTCTCTTTTCTGTAGGACGGACGCCTTGTTTGTGGTGCCCTCTGGGCCCAAGACGGGTTTGGCGCCGCCAAGTATACCATTATTAAATGGATATGTCTGGTCATTGTTGGGGCCTACATTGCCAAGGGAAGGTCCCTCCTTTCAGTTTACTGCTCTTTCTACTAGTACTGTTGGGGTTTCCTGGGCTTTTTAGCACCAGGCTTCTGTTGAACAAGTTTGTACAGCTGCTACTTGGTCTTCTGTTAATTCCTTTTCCAAGTTTTTATAAGGTTGATGTGCGGACCTTAGCGGATGCTGTTTTTGGCCGCAAAGTTATATAAGCGGCAGGGGTTTCATTTGTGTACTTTTGCCTGTTGGGATCCCCACCCTTTTTGGACACTGCTATTGGATGTCCCAAGTGTAATTAATATTTCCGAAGCAGGGTGTGAGACATACTTGGAATAATACCATTTTGTGATTACTCACCTGTAAAATGGGTATTATAAGTATGTCTCACACCCTGCTTCGCCCCACCCTGAATTGTATCTTGGATCCTTTGTTTGGTGATACTGTTTTTCTCATAGATTTATTTGCTCTTCCTGGCTCCCTTACTGCTTTCTTATACTGGGGAATATGTGGGAGGTCCCAGGTATTTATGGGACGGGAGGGGCTCCTTTTTTTCTATTCATCTCTGCAGAAGTTCGCCCTCTACTGGACATAACCCAAGTGTAATGAATATTTCCGTAGCAGGTTGTGAGACATACTTATAATACCCATTTTACAGGTGAGTAATGACAAAATGGTATTTTTCCCACCATAGGTGGATGATCCTGTTTTGGGACTTTTTAGGAACACTGTTATTCCTACCTCAGTGTTTCTCTGAGGGATCTGGTGGATCCCTTGGTGAATGTTTGGATGATATTGTGAAGGTCCGGGGGGGGGGGGGGGTGGTTGGGAAAATCTACTAGACTCCAATAGAGAAGGAAATCGAATCCTTCTCTTCGTAAGTCTTCTAGTTCTCGGCCATTTCATATCTCTAGATGCCGAGGAGTTCTGGAATAAACGTAAGACCCAGAAAGCCAAATCCTAAACCACCTTATAAGCCTTCCCAAGCATGAAGAGATTTCCTCACCCTAATAGGTGGGGGGGGGGGGGGGACGGGACGGTTTCTGCATTTTGCTCCCTTTTTGAAGGCTCCATATAACAGATGCTTGGAGAAAGACATTTCTTAAGGCTACAAGATCGAGCAGGCGAGTTCTCAAGAGGTGAGCTGGATCTTGCTCTTGGCTGAGAAAAATGTTGCGTGTATCTCGGTAATTCCACATACCAGGAGTGGAAAACGATCGGCAAGCCAATCATTTAAGCAGGGCAAGCGTGGTCCCCCAGTCAAGGGATCTTTTGAGCCTTATGCAAATGCTGGGGAACTCCAGACGTGGACCGCTCGTGTCCCACCATAATCAGAAGGTTTCGAGTTGTGTATTCCGATCCAAAGACTCTTTGGCTATAGCAGAAAATGCTCTGACCCTTCCTCGATTTAGTATTGGGTCGAGTACTGGGAGCTCACGAGGGGATTCCAACCATCCTGGAAGTGCCCCATTGGCCAAGGAGAGTTTGGCTTTCAGACGTAGTACGGGTGTCGGAAGGCAGGCCCTGACGGCTGCCCGACTTCCGGATCTCCTCACACAAGGGACTCTGCGGCACCCCATGGGGTCTCTGAGGATTCTTGCTTCCTCCCACACGGCTGTTCCTACTGCTTTTCAATTACTGGATTGCGGGGGGGCAGGGAGGAACCACATGTTTTTATTTTGCAGTCCCGCCCTTCGGTCAAGAGTTAACCCATTCATATCTGATTCGGTGAGAACCTGGAGCGAAAAAAGAGAGAATTAAATTCTACAGGTGAGAATCACAGAATTGTATTTTTTTATTTGGCTAGTCAATTCCTTAAAAGCTCACAAACTATTTTGGCTTCAAACGAATAGTTGGGTGATATTGGGGTAAAATTAAATTACTACTATAGTAATAGTGTCTAATTGCTCCCAGCATGAGATTGCGGTGGGGGGGGGGGTTAGTTTATAACGATAGCATTGTGTCGGAAGAAACCTATGGCGTACCTAGGGAAAACGATAATTTAAAGTCAGTATAACAGAAATACCAAGCAGCACTGTGGGCAGAAAACCGCCAAATGATAATGTACCTGGGTGGGGGAGCAAAATTGATGATAGTTTTTGGCGGTTTTGGTCCGTTTTAAAGAGGAACAACGCACAGGAATTGCACTTTCCCAGGTGATCCATTTATGCTGGGCATCCTCATTGAAGGGTCACTTAAATCCCCGAACTGAATAAAAATCCCGCCAAGCTTGTGGTTTAGTCTCTGATGGTAGGAATAACATCCAGGGGTGACAGAATCTGATGACCTGATTTCCTTTTCCATTAAAATAAAAACACAAAGCCTGGCTGGATATTTCTTGATGCCAGAAGTGACCCCTCCTCCCGCCATCTAGTATATCTATATGGATTTTTAGAATTTTTGCTATGCTAGTGTTCCCTTTAAGAAAGGTGGATTTGCATGTACTCTATATAGTTGTTATTCATGTGTTATATATGTAAGTCTTCTGTGGTAAACCACACTGTATACCGTATTTTTCGCCCTATAAGACGCACTTAATTTTCCCCAAAATTGGGGGGGGAAATGTATGTGCGTCCTAACGGGGAATGTAAAAAAAAAAAAAAAAAAGTCGCTCCCCCCAGCCTCTGTGGTCGCCGCTGTCTGCCTCCTCCAGCCCCTGGGTAGGGCGTGGCCTGTAACTCCTGCCAGCGTGACGTTGGCAGGAGTCACAGGCCACGCCCACCCAGGGTCCGGAATCAGCTTGCTGTCAACATGCGGCTGACTGCCGCCTCCCGCCGCCGCTCCCCACCGCCCCTGTAAGAGTGTAAGAGACGGTGGGAAGTGGCGGCGGGGAGCGGCAGTCAGCCGTATGTTCACAGCGAGCTGGCCTAGGGTGGGCGTGGACTGTGACGCCTGCCAGCGCGTCACGCTGGCAGCAGTCACAGGCCACGCCCACCCCAGGCCGGCTCGCTGTGAACATATGGCTCACTGCCGCTCCCTGCCGCCGCTTCCCACCGCCTCTTAGAGGGTCGGTGGGGAGCGGCGGCGGGAAGCTGCAGTCAGCTGCATGTTGACAGTGCGCCGATTCCGGCCCCGGGCGGGCGTGGCCTGTGACTCCTGCCAACGTGCCTTTCTGCACTTGCGGCAAGGAGCGTCAAGAACGCCCGGGAGTACACGGTAAGTTTTTTTTTTTTTTTAACTGTACAATGCCCTCCTTGGGATGCCTGCACAATGTGCACCTTGGGATGCCTGCACACTGCCCCCCTTGGGGATGCCTGCACACTGCCCCCCTTGGGGATGCCCGCACACTGCCCCCCTTGGGGATGCCCGCACACTGCCCCCCTTGGGGATGCCCGCACACTGCCCCCCTTGGGGATGCCCGCACACTGCCCCCCTTGGGGATGCCCGCACACTGCCCCCCTTGGGGATGCCCGCACACTGCCCCCCTTGGGGATGCCCGCACACTGCCCCCCTTGGGGATGCCCGCACACTGCCCCCCTTGGGGATGCCTGCACACTGCCCCCCTTGGGGATGCCTGCACACTGCCCCCCTTGGGGATGCCTGCACACTGCCCTCCTTGGGGATGCCTGCACACTGCCTGTATTGGGGATGCCTGCACACTGCCTGTATTGGGGATGCCTGCACACTGCCTGTATTGGGGATGCCTGCACACTGCCTGTATTGGGGATGCCTGCACACCGCCTGTATTGGGGATGCCTGCACACCGCCTGTATTGGGGATGCCTGCACACCGCCTGTATTGGGGGTGCCTGCACACTGCCTGTATTGGGGGTGCCCGCACACTGCCTGTATTGGGGATGCCCGCACACTGCCTGTATTGGGGATGCCCGCACACTGCCTGTATTGGGGATGCCCGCACACTGCCTGTATTGGGGATGCCCGCACACTGCCTGTATTGGGGATGCCCGCACACTGCCTGTATTGGGGATGCCCGCACACTGCCTGTATTGGGGATGCCCGCACACTGCCTGTATTGGGGATGCCCGCACACTGCCTGTATTGGGGATGCCCGCACACTGCCTGTATTGGGGATGCCCGCACACTGCCTGTATTGGGGATGCCCGCACACTGCCTGTATTGGGGATGCCCGCACACTGCCTGTATTGGGGATGCCCGCACACTGCCTGTATTGGGGATGCCCGCACACTGCCTGTATTGGGGATGCCCGCACACTGCCTGTATTGGGGATGCCCGCACACTGCCTGTATTGGGGATGCCCGCACACTGCCTGTATTGGGGATGCCCGCACACTGCCTGTATTGGGGATGCCCGCACACTGCCTGTATTGGGGATGCCCGCACACTGCCTGTATTGGGGATGCCCGCACACTGCCTGTATTGGGGATGCCCGCACACTGCCTGTATTGGGGATGCCCGCACACTGCCTGTAATTTGGGATGCCCGCACACTGCCTGTAATTTGGGATGCCCGCACACTGCCTGTAATTTGGGATGCCCGCACACTGCCTGTAATTTGGGATGCCCGCACACTGCCTGTAATTTGGGATGCCCGCACACTGCCTGTAATTTGGGATGCCCGCACACTGCCTGTAATTTGGGATGCCCGCACACTGCCTGTAATTTGGGATGCCCGCACACTGCCTGTAATTTGGGATGCCCGCACACTGCCTGTAATTTGGGATGCCCGCACACTGCCTGTAATTTGGGATGCCCGCACACTGCCTGTAATTTGGGATGCCCCTTCCTGCCTGTAATGTGGGGTCTGTAATGGTGTGATCCGGGGGAATTCTGCACACTGTCTATAATGGGGTGGTTGGTAGGGGGTATTCTAGCACACTATTTGGTTCAGAATATTTTTTTCTAATTTTTCTCTTTCAAATGCAGGGTGCGTCTTATATGGCGAAAAATACGGTAGTTTTCAGCCTTCTGCTAGATGGGGCCTACATAATTATTAACACTTCATTTAAAAAATAAATCTATGAAGTTAGTACTAAAATCTACTTACTTCAACATCCAAAGTTAAAGAACTGTTACTTTTGTTGAGGTGATTGATTTTTGATACCCCTTGTTTAGTATTTGTTAGCCAATGCCTGTAATCTGTATATTACTTTTTTGCCTATGTCTAGGTGTAAACATAGGCGAAATATTAGAGAAGCGTTACAATGTCTATGGCTACACGGGCCAAGGAGTCTTCAGTAACGTTGTGCGTGCTCGGGATATGGCAAGAGCTAATCAGGAAGTGGCTGTAAAAATTATCAGAAACAATGAATTAATGTAAGTATTGGTAACTTTGATTACTCAACTTTTCTAGCTATACACCAAATTCTCAAAAGCACCGAAGGATTTAGATATTTCTCTCAATTCCTGTGAAGCATGTTACACAGTATTACTGATGTTTAGTATTGTTCCATTTATCCATTAATAGGCAGAAAACTGGCCTAAAAGAATTGGAATTTTTGAAAAAGTTAAACGACGCAGATCCAGATGACAAATTCCATTGTTTGCGGTTGTATCGACACTTTTACCATAAACAGCACTTGTGTCTTGTGTTTGAACCACTAAGGTAACATTATATGTTTAATGAGTTTAATGAGGTTTTCTGACCACGGAACTGAATGTAATGTAATGGGAACGCATTTTCTCTTTTCCTTTTTAAAGCATGAACTTGCGTGAAGTTTTAAAGAAGTATGGCAAAGACGTAGGCCTGCATATCAAAGCAGTGAGGTCATACAGCCAGCAGCTATTTTTAGCCTTAAAGCTTCTAAAAAGGTGCAACATCCTTCATGCGGATATCAAACCTGACAACATCCTGGTAAGAACACTGCTCTGCAAGTTGCCCTCTTCATAATTTTGTATTCTAAGTGTGCCGTACACTCCACTTCGGTCTTCATGACATCTGGGTAATCTCCAGTAGAGGGCGAACTTCTGCAGAGATGAATATGCAAAAAAGAAAGCCCCTCCCGGTCCATATATACCTTGGACCTCCCACCAATTCCCCAGTTTCTTCTCTGCAGAGAAGGCGACAAGACAGAAGATGAGGACTTCTTTACTTACAGATAAGCCGTGCTCGCGCCCGCCCTTCTAATTATCCCTATTACTGCCAGGACCCTTCTAAATTGCCCTATATTGAGCCTCCCAGCTTAGGCTGCGGGTCCTGGTGAAGGTAGGAGCACCCTAAGGGTGCAGCAGGAGCACTGCTCCACCGTGAGACCTCGCATTGGGGTAGGCGGTTTTCCAGGTTTCTTGGTGATCCTGGTGTGGGATGCCCCGTCCCGTTAGGCTTATGACCGGCTCCTGGCAGGATTCCCCCTTCCGGGTCCCTTATTCCCCTCCGGGGGTGGTTGCCTGGCCTGGCCGATATTTTGTTATTCTTAGTATACAGTACGTCCTGCTCCAGATAGATTACTTGGGTTATCCTCCGCCAGATGGCGCTGCACTGCAGAGACATGTAAAACAGGCTCCTCCCGGCCTCTCAAATGCCCGGGGACCTCCCACAAATCCCCAGATTTCTCTGCAGTGCTTACTGCGAAGACATTAAATTATCACTCTGTCGCAGGTGAGCGGGGCTATTAGCCTGCGGCCCTGTTGGACTATTCCCACCCGTCCTTCGTGTGATGTGCCTCCCAGCCTGCGCTGCGCTGGTCGGGTGAAGGTAGGCGGCACCATGCGTGCTTATGGAACGCTGCTCCACCGCAGTCCCCCACCAAAGGGTAGGCGGTATAGGCTGACGGTGAGCCTTTATGGGATGCCCCTCCCGCATTATTGTCCCATGCCCCGGTAGCGGTGGGCCCTGTATAAAGGGCCGCCATCCTCCCTCATTCTCCCTGTAGCCTTCGGGGGGGAAAGAAAGGGGGGGGTGTGGATGTCAGTGTATTGTGATTACGTGCATATGGCCTTTTGTAATGTCTGCTTGTACTAGTATATGTGGTGTCCACCGCTGCGCTGACTTGTCTTTTTACACTGCAAATGCCGCTGCCGCGTGCGCTTTTTCCTTCATTTGGATGTTCTGCGCTGGGCGGCGGCGTTAACCTCAGACGCTTCTGCGTCCTCATTGGCTGCTTGTCGGTTGGACTTTGCGCTCTTCAGGGGGGCGGGGCCTGGCGCGCCCCGCGTCACGGCTCGCTCTGGCCCGCCCTTCGAGGTACTCGGCGACATGTTGTCTGATCGCGCGCGCGTGTGACGTTCTTACTTAACGTGGTCCATAAGTGCCCTCGCGGGCGGCTTTATACTCACTGTAGTGTGTTTCGGTTCTGACACTCTTCTTCTCATTGTGTCTTTCAGACGGGTTAATCCATTGGCTTCTCCCGGCCCGGTGTAATAGTCGGGCCTTGTAAAATTACTCCCACTTCCCTAACGGTTCATTGGGGCATCCAGGGTTGCTTTATAGCGTCAATCCCTACTGGCATATTGTGCCTAATAATCACCATATGGAGGCATCTAAGGATAATGTGACCGGGGTCCCTTTGGGACAAGACCGGCAGTGTATGGCGTGTGGACAACCTCATGCTGATGCTGACAAGGCATGGGTCTGCGTACCCTGTGCTGAGCAAGCGCTGGCTTTGCAATCTGGCCTGCCAGTGGCTGCACCTCGTTTCACTTCACCTACTCCCCCAAGCTTAAATCTCACTCCTGCTGAGTTGCATACAAGTGGGGATTCTCAGCCTGATGTGTCTTCTAGACTACCTACTGCTGAACAGATTATAGCGAGGTCCTTAGCGCTTAAAGTGGACCAACACCCAGGATTTTGACTCTTGACGCGCGCGTGCCCGCCAGTCACAGACGGGGCGCGCGCGCGCGCACGTCTAGAGGGGCGCGAGGGAAGATAAGGTAAGGAGTTTGGGGGGGTTTCACCCCGCGGGACATCCGAGATCGGGAGGTGATCGGCCCGGGAATCTTATAGATTCCCGGGCCGATCACCCGTGGGTGTTGGTCCACTTTAAGGGCCCTGGTAAGATGCGGCACCTGACGCCTTATGATACTGTTTTCCCTATGGGATCTCAGGAGTTTATGAATCTGTGTGGCTATACCCCTTCTGATGGAGAGCTCTTTTCTGACTCAGGCTCATCTGATGAGAGACCAAGGGGTCATGACGATTCTGGCTCTGACCCCTGGGCCCCGGCTGACACTGACATATTATTGACCCAGATTTTTGAGGTTCTGTCTATCTCTCTCCCTGGTGAGGCTCCCAGGCAAAGAGGGGAGCGTCTACATACAGCAACATCACATTTGGAATTCCTAGAGCAGGCATATTTCCATTCCCTTGTGCTCAAGGAATGGGAGTGCCCCAGTAAATTTCCCGGGGTTCCAAGTGATTGGGATAGGAAGTATCCTTTTCCACCTGAGGTGGTTAAATGTTGGTCATTCCCCCCCCCCCCGAGGTGGATGTCCCGATAATTGGGCTATCTAACACCCCTGTCATACATCCCCCTGATTCTACTACCCTGCGGGATGCTGAGGACCGGCGCATTGACCTGCTGGCCTCCCACGCCTTTGCATGTGCGGGGACTGCGCTGCGCCTGGTCTGTGCCTCTGCCATTACTGCTGTGGCCACTAGAACCCTCATCAGAAATATGCTTGATAGTGCCCCTGATGATCTCCCTTGTGAGGTGTTTAATGCACTCTCCAGTTGTGTTTCTAAATTTTGTTCTAGTAGCATTGGATGACACCATCAGAATGTGTGCAAGAACTTCTGCCCTCGTGGTGGCTATACGTCGCTTGGTCTGGCTGCGACAGTGGGGTGCTGACAATGCTGCGAAGAAGGCCCTTACTGGGCTCCCCTTTAAGGGGCTACGTCTGTTTGGGGCCCGTCTAGACCTGTTTGGTAAGAGAGGTAAGTTACCCCAGCGCAGACGGCTGTCTCGGCCCCTTCGGGGCCAGGGCCCCCCTTCTACCCCCCACCATGGTGTTAAACAGGAACCAGGGGTGTCCTTCGCGGGGGCTCGCGCAGCTTCCTGTCCCAGGAGCAGAAGATAACACCCTGGCTCCTCCGGGGGGGCTAAGCCCAAATCCTCTCCCAAGTCCCCTCAAGCATGATGGGGCACCCTCACCCGTCTGGGTGAGGGGACGGCTGCGGCACCTTGCTTAAGTCTGGAGGCATCACGCCTCAGACCGGTGGATTTAGGAGGTAGTGTCCTCCGGCTACAAGATGGTGTTTGCTGTGCGGCCTCCCCTAAGATTATCAGGTCCCGGGTACTCCTGGTCCCTGCTTCTGCTCAGGTGCTAGCGCAGGCTGTGCAAGGTCTGCTGGGTCTGGGGGTCATTTGCAGATTTCCCTTAACAGACAGAGGCAAGGGACCCTACACCAACCCTTTTCACAGTTCCCCAAAAAGATGGGTCAGTCTGGCCCATTCTGGATTTACAGATCTTCAGCAAATTGTCAAGTACAGGCGCTTTCCTCATGGAAACTCTGCGCTTGGCCATCTGCTCTTTGCGTCTTGGAGGCTTCATGTTGTCTGTGGATATCAAAGATGCTTACTTTCACATCCTTGTGTTTTCAGGACACCAAGGTTCTTCAGATTCGGGCTGGAAGATCAACGCTGCCAATTTGTGGCCTTGCCATCTGGCCTCTCTTCAGCTCCCAGAGTGCTCACCAAGGTGTTGGCGGGGGTGGTGTCTTTGATGAGGCCAAGGGGCGTCCGCGTGCTCCCACTACCTGGACGTCCTCATCACTTCCCAGTCTCTACATCCAAAGTTGGATACTCAGCTGGTGGTGTCCATTCTGGAGTCATCTGGAGGGGTGATCAGCCACCCCAAGTCCTCACTGTCCCCTTCCTTGGTAACTTCATTCCTAGGAATGAATCTGGACACAGTTCGGGCAAGGATATTCCTTCCTCAGTAGAAGGTGGACAATCTGCTTGCACAAGCTCAGTCCCTCCTAGCTGTCCCCGTCCCTCCACCAGGCAGGGGATGCAGCTGGTGGGCCTGATGGTGGCGTGCTTCAAAGCGGCCCCTTGTGATCAGTCCCTCTTGGGGCTTCTGAAACTTCTCCTATTGTCTGTATGGGACAAGGACCTAGCATCCCTGGACAGGGTCTGTGTGTCTTCCCCCTGGTGAGGAGGTCCCTCTTGTAGTGGATGGACTTTTTGGGGGGCGGAACCTTTTTGTCCCTTCCTGGGAGACGGTCACCACGGATGCCAGTCTATCAGGTTGGGGGGGGGGGGTTTCTGGAAGTCCCTGCGGTTCCAGGGGAGGTGGGGCCCTTAGGAGGCCTATACGCCTATCAATGTCTTGAAGCTGTGAGCGATCAGGTTAGCTCGCTTGACTACTCATCTTCAGGGCCTGCCTGTTCAGGGGCGCACGGTCACTCTGATGGCAGTGGCCTACATCAATCATCAGGGAGGGACCCGGAGCAAGAGGGCCCTCCAGGAAGTGTCTGATCCTGATCTGGGTGGAGGCCAATGTTCCCTGCATTTCAGCGGTATGCATTCCGGGGGGTCCTTCTGCAACAGGGTGTTCCAATCTCTGTATCACTGTTGGGGCCAACCAGATGTGGATCTGTTTGCTTTCTGTCACAATCACAAGCTCCTGGCCTTTGTCTCCCTGTCCCCAGGGTCCTCTGGCCGTGACCAAGGATGCCTTCGTACTGTCCTGGCAGGACATTCAGTTCTGTATGTCTTTCCTCCATTCCCCCTGCTTGGCAGGGTTCTGCGCAAGATTGTTCTGGAATGGGTGCCAGTGATTCTGGTGGCCCCCAGGTGGCCACGAAGAGTGTGGTTCGAAGACGTGGTGCAGATGACAGTAGATCTGTGCTTTCTGCCTGGAGTGCCTGATCTGCTCGCTTAGGGCCCCTTATGTCATCCCAATCACAAACTCTGGCTTGACGGCCTGCCTGCTGAAATCTCCATCTTGATGGAGAAAGGTTGGTCTGCCTCGATGGTTGAGTCCATAGTGAAGGCTAGGAAGATGACTTCTTCTTCCATCTGTTACTAAGGTATGGCGTACCTACATTGACTGGTGTGAGTCTTGGTCTCTTCCCTATTGGGTGTTCTCAGTTCCCAGGGTTCTGGAGTTTTACTGCATGGGTTGGAGTCGGGTCTCCAACTCAGTACTTTGAAGGGTCAGGTTTCTTCCCTGCCTGTCTTTTTTCAGAAGTCTTTTTTTCTTAGTATACAGTACGTCCTGATCCAGATATAATGCTTACACTTGGTTTATCCTCCGCCAGGTGGCGCTGCACTGCAGAGACATGTAAAAACAGGCTCCTCCCAGCCCTTCAAATACCCAGGGACCTCCCACAAATCCCCAGATTTCTCTGCAGTACCGACTGCGAAGACATGAAGTATCACTCTCTCGCAGGTGAGCGGGGCTACTAAAGCCTGCGGCCCTGTTGGACTATTCCCACCCGTCCTCTTCGTGATGTGCCTCCCAGCCTGGGCTGCGCTGGTCGGGTGAAGGTAGACGGCACCATGCGTGCTTATGGAGCCATGCTCCACCGCAGTCCCCCACCAAAGAGTAGGCGGTTTATGCTTATGGTGAGCCTCTAGGGGATGCCCTCCCACATTATTGCCCCATACCCCGTGTAGCGGTGGACCCTGTGCAAAGGGTCGCCATCCTCCCTCGTTCCCCCCGTAGCTCGGGGGGGAAGGGGGGGGGGGTGTGGTGGTCTTAGTGTATTGAGTTACACGTTTATGGCCTTAGTATTGTCCTTGACTTATATACCTGGTGTCAGAGTCGCGCTGTTTTGCCTTTTATTGTATATCGGCCGCCGCGCGAGTCTTTTGCCTTTATTGGATGTGCATGCGCCGGGCGGCAGCGGTGCCTTCATTGGCAAATCCTTTTTTTCTAAGTGTGTCATACTCTCGCGTCTCTTGACTGCTTTGACTACTGTCTCAGAGCTTTGCGCTCTTCGGGGGGGCGGGGACCTGGCTTGGCGCGCTCCCGTCACAGCCTGCTCTGGCCCGCCCTTCGAGGTTCGCTTGGCGCCATCTAGATGCTCGTTGCGCGCGTGGTAACGTTCCTCCTCCTCCCTCTGTCTGTAAGTGCCCTCGCGGACGATTTTCATCATTCTTGCTTACTGCGCATGGCTCTGACATCCCTATTCCCATTATGTCTTTCAGACGGTCGAATCCAGTGGCTTCTCCCTGCCCGGTGTAGTTGCCAGTTGGACCTAGTATAATTACTCCCACTTCCCTGTGGGTCTTTGGGGCATCCAGAGTAGCTTACAGCGTCAATCTCTACTGGCCTATTGTGCCTATTAATCACCATATGGAGGCATCCCAGGATATTGTGAACGGGGTTCCCTCGGGACAAGCCCGGCTGTGTGTAGCTTGTGGGGTCTCGTCTATCAGCGGTGACAATGCACAGGTCCGTTTCCCTTGTGCACAGCAGGCGCTAATGGTACTTCCCGCCCCTCCTGTGGCTGGGCCTGCACCTACCCCCCCAAGCCTGAGTCTAACCCCCAATACAAGCGGGGAGTCTCATCCTGATGTGGCTACTAGACTGGCCAGTGTTGAAATATTGCTTGCTAATACTCTAGCGCGCAAGGCCACCGCAAAAAAGCGGCACATAATCCCTGACTCTGCTCCTTTCCCTACGGAGTCTGATGAGTTTTCGCATCTATATGGCCATACCCCTTCGGACGAAGGGGAGCTGTTCTCTGACTCAGGGTCATCTGACGAGAAGTCTAGGGGTCATGACAATTCTGGTTCTGATCACTGGACCCCGGATGATACTGATAAACTGCTGGTTCAGATTTTTGAGGTTTTGTCCATCTCTCCCCCTGTTGCGGCTCCCAGGCAAAGGGGTGAGCTATTTCATACTGCTAAGGCTCGATTGGAATTTCCTGAGCAAACCCATTTCAATAACCTCATGTTTAAGGAGTGGGAACATCCCAGTAGACTTCCCGGGATCCCTAAGAGTTTGGACAGGAAGTATCCATTTCCTGCTGATATGGTCAAGTGCTGGTCATCGCCTCCCGAGGTCGATACTCCTATTCTAGGGCTGTCTAACACCTCTATTATGCACTCCCCTGACACTACTACGCTGCGGGATTCTGAGGACCGGCGCATTGACCAATTGGCGTGCCATGCCTTTGAATTTGGAGGGGCGGCGCTGCGCCCGGTCTGCGCTTTGGCCATTACTGCTGTGGCGCTCAGGACCATGGTAAGGAATGCACTTGACGGCCCAGACGAGTTGTCTACTGATACTATTAATGCACTGTCTAACTGTGATGTGTTTGTGAACTTTATCCTGTCTGCATCGGATGATGCTATTAGGATGTGTGCCAGATCTTCCGCCTTGGCGGTGGCTATACGCCGCGCGGTATGGCTGCGCCAGTGGGCTGCCGACAATGCTGCTAAGAGGGCCCTTACTAGGCTTCCATTTAAGGAGCTCCGCCTGTTTGGGGACCGCCTAGACCTTTTTGCTAAAGGAGGTAAGTTACCACAGCGCAGGCGGCAGCCTCGGCCCTTTCGTAGCTAGGGCCCCCTTTCAGTCACCTACAGAGGCGCTAAGCAGGGGAAAGGGGTGTCCTTCGCGGGGGCTCGCGTAGACTCCTGGCATAGGAGCAGGGGGCGACATCCTGCCTCCTCCTGGGGGACCAAACCCAAAGCCCCTCCCAAGACCCCTCAGGCATGATGGGGCGCCCTCGCCTGCCAGGGTGGGGGGACGGCTACAGCACTTCGCGCATGTCTGGAGGTGCCAAGTCTCAGACCGGTGGATTCAGGAGGTAGTTACCTCTGGTTACAAGATAGTTTGCTGTGCTGCCCCCCTCAAGATTCATCAGGTCCCGGATCCCCCAGGACCCGGTATCAGCTCAGGTCCTGATACAGGCCGTGCAAGGACTTCTGGATCTGGGAGTTATTTGCAGGGTTCCCTTGAGAGAATTGGGGGAGGGGTTCTACTCCAACCTTTTCACAGTGCCCAAAAAAGATGGGTCAGTCAGGCCCATTCTGGATTTAAAGATCCTCAACAAATTTGTCAAGAACAAGCGCTTTCGCATGGAAACTCTGCGCTCGGCCGTTGGCTCTCTGCGCAGGGGATTTTATGACGTCTGTGGACATCAGAGATGCTTACCTTCACATCCCTGTGTTCCCGGGACATCAAAGGTTTCTCAGATTCGCGTTGAAAGATCAACATTACCAATTTGTGGCCCTACCGTTTGGCCTAACTTCAGCTCCCAGAGTGTTCACCAAGGTGCTGGCGGGGGTGATGTCTTTGATAAGGTCAGGGGGCATTCGAGTGCTGCCCTACCTGGACGACATCCTCATCACCTCACGGTCTCTACAGCAGGCGGAGCTGGATACTCAGCTGGTGGTGTCCACCTTGGAGTCCTTCGGCTGGGTGATCAATCATCCCAAGTCCTCTCTGTCCCCTTCCTGGGGATGATTCTGGATACGGTTCAGTCACGAATATTCCTTCCCCAACAGAAGGTGGAAGCTCTGACTGCGCAGGTGCGGTCCCTGCTCTCGTGCCCCCAGCCCTCCCTCAGGCAGGGAATGCAGCTGTGGGCCTGATGGTGGCAAGCTTCGAGGCGGTGCCCTTTGCTCAGCCTCCGCAGCTTCACCTTCTATCAGTATGGGACAAGGACCCTGCGTCTTTGGACGGGGCTTGTGTGCTTCCCCCATTGGTCAGAAAGTCCCTCTCGTGGTGACTGGACCACAAGAACTTGCTAAAGGGCAGGTCCTTTCTGGCCCCCTCCAGGGAGAAGTTCACCACGGATGCCAGTCTGTCAGGTTGGGGGGGATTCTGGAAGTCCCTGAGGTTCCAGGGGAGGTGGGGCCCTCAGGAGGCACATTTACCCATCAACATTCTGGAACTACGGGCGGTCAGGTTGGTACTGGAGCAGTTGACCGATCACCAGCAGGGGCTGTCTGTACAGGTGTGCTCAGACAACAGGACGGCGGTTGCCTACATCAACCATCAGGGAGGGACCCGGAGCAAGGGTGCCCTCCAGGAAGTGTTGCGGATTCTGACATGGGCGGAGGCCAATGTTCAATGCATTTCGGCTGTTTATATCCCGGGGGTAGAGAATCTTCTGGAAGACACTCTGAGCAGAGGGACTTCCCGTCAGGGGGAGGGGTCTCTCTGCAACAGGGTATTCCAGTCCCTGTGTTACCGGTGGGGCCTGCCGGATGTGGATCAGTCACAATCACAAGCTCCCGGCCTTTGTCTCCCTGTCTCATGATCCTCTGGCCTTGACCACGGACGCTCTGTCGATGTCACGGAAGGAATTTCGGCTCCTGTATGTCTTTCCCCCGTTCCCCCTGCTGGGCAGGGTTCTACGCAAGATTGCCCTGTAAAGGGTGCCGGTGATTCTGGTGGCCCCAAGGTGGCCAAGAAGAGTGTGGTTCGCAGACGTGGTACAAATGGCAGTAGACCAGTACGTTCTGCCAGAGGCGCCAGATCTGCTCACTCAGGGCTCCTTACGCCATCCCAGTTTACAAACCTGCCTTTGACGGCCTGGCTGCTGAAACCTCCATCTTGATGGAGAAAGGCTTGTCTGCCTCGGTGGTGGATACCATGGTACAGGCTAGGAAGAAAACTTCTTCTGCCATCTATTATAGGGTATGGCGTTCCTACATTGATTGGTGTGAGTCTAGGTCTCTTCCCTGTAGGGAGTTCTTAGTCCCTAGGGTTCTCATGTAAGCCTACGGTCCCTGTTTGGGACTTAAACTTGGTTTTGTCTGCCTTGCAAGGTGCTCCCTTTGAGCCTAATCAGGATGCTGCTCTGGCTGTACTTACCCTCAAGGTTGTCTTTCTGGTGGCTATAACTTCAGTCAGGCGTGTGTCTGAACTGGCGGCTCTGTCTATTCAGCCCCCATACTATGAGAGACACCAGGACAAGGTGGTGTTCCGCTTTAATCCAGACCTTCTGCCAAAGGTGGTGTCTGCTTTTCATTTGAATCAGGATATTGTTCTTCCTTTTTTGTGTCCTAATCCTAGCAACGCTAAGGAAAGGGTTCTGCATTCTTTGGATGTGGTCAGGTGTCTGAAGTATTACCTGGTAGTCACTGCGGCCTTCAGGAAGACTGATGCTCTTTTTGTGGTCCCTTCTGATCCTAGGAAGGGTTTGGCTCCTGCCAAGTCTACTATCAGCAAATGGATTTGTCAGGCTGTGATTCAGGCCTATTCTGCTAAGGGGAAGAGTCCCCCCTTCCGTCTTACAGCTCATTCTACTCGTGCTATTGGTGCCTCTTGGGCCTTTCAGCACCAGGCTTCTGTTGAACAAGTTTGCAAGGCTGCTACTTAGTCTTCTGTTCATACCTTTTCGAAGTTTTACAAGGTTGATGTTAGGGCTTCAGCTGATGCTGTTTTTGGCCGCAAGGTTTTGCAGGCGGCAGTGGTTTAAACTGCCTGATTTCACCTTTTGTTGGGGGATCCCTACCCTACACTGCTATTGGATGTCCCAAGTGTAAGTATTATATCTGGAGCAGGACGTACTGTATTCTAAGAATAATACAATTCTGTGCAATACTCACCTGTAGAATTGATATTATTTGTATATACAGTACGTCCTGCTCCACCCCACCCTGGTTTTTGCATTATATTCTAAGCATACAGTACGTCCTGCTCCATATATAATACTTACACGTGGGTAATCCTCCGCCAGATGGCGCTGTTCACTGCAGACATGCAAAAACAGGCTCCTCCCGGCCCTTCATATACCCAGGGACCTCCCACAAATCCCCAGATTTCTCTGCAGTGCTGACTGCGAAGACATGAAGTATCACTCTCTCGCAGGTGAGCGGAGCTATTACAGCCTGCGGCCCTGTGGGGCTATTTCCACCCCTTCTCTGTGTAATATGCCTCCCAGCCTGGGCTGTGGTGGTCGGGTGAAGGTAGGCAGCACCATGTGTGCTTACGGAGCCACGCTCCACCGCAATCCCCCACCATAGGGTAGGCGGTTAAGGCTGATGGTGAGCCTTCAGGGGATGCCCCTCCCACATCATTGTCCCACGCCTAATGTAGCGGTGGACCCTATGTAACGGGTCGCCTTCCTCCCTCGTTCCCCCCTTAGCCAGGGGGAAAAGAAAGGGGGGGGGGGAGGGGTTGTGTGTATGGCGGCCTCAGTGTATCCTTACGCTCTTATGGCTTGGTTTGTGCTTTACTGGTAACGGGGGTCAGAGCAGCGCTTTTATCTTACTGTTAGCCGCAGCGCCTTTAGTTTTCTGTTTCTGCTTGCACCACATGTGCGGCGGCTTTGCGGACGCCACAGTGTCTTTTTCTTTCTTTCCCTCTCCTTCTTAGCCTTTAGTGGCTCTTTTTAGGTTGCGCTGGCTTAGTTGGTTAATGCGCCTGTCCAGTACACAGGAGATCCTGAGTTCAGATCTCAGCAGTGCCTGTATAGGCTCCGAGCGTCATTTACTTCAGGCGTTATAACTATACTGTCACTGATTGGCTAGACGCCTTCCGAGCTTCGCGCTCGCTGGGGAGGGGCGTGGTTCCGGCTTGGCGCACTCCGCGTCGCGGTCGGCTCAGGCCCGCCCTTCGAGGTTCGCTTGGCGCCATTTCCTTCTCACGCGCGCGTGGTGAAGGCCGTCCTCTCCTCTCTGTCTGTAAGTGCCCTCATGGGCAACTCTTCTTTAGTTTCTATTCTACCTTGCGCATGGCTCTGACATCCTTGTTCCCCCTTATGTCTTTCAGACCGCGGATTTCGGTGGCTTCTCCCGGCTCAGTGTAGCTCCCGGTCGTGACCATTAAAAATTACTCCCACTTCCCCGCGGGTTATTGGGGCATCCAGGGTAGCTTACTGCGTCAATCCCTACGGGCATACTGTGCCGATTAAATCACCATATGGAGGCATCTCAGGATATTGTGAACGGGGTTCCTTCGGGACAAGCCCGGCTGTGTGTAGCTTGTCGGGTCTTACCTAGCAGCAGTGACAATGCACGGGTCTGTGTTCCTTGTGCACAGCAGGCGCTATCGGTGCTTCCCGTCTCCTCCGAGGCTGGGCCTGCACCCCGCCTCACTTCACCTACCCCCCCCAAGCCTGAGTCTAACCCCCAATACCAGCGGGGATTCTCATCCTGATTTGTCCACTTGGCTGGCTAGTGTTGAAAACTTGCTTGCTAATTCCTTAGCGCGTAAAGCCACTGCCAAGAGGCGGCACTTGAACCCTGAATCGGCACTTGAACCCTGAATCGGCACTTGAACCCTGAATCGGCTCTCTTCCCTATAGAACCTGATTATTTGTTGCATTCCTATGCCCATATCCCCTCGGACGAAGGGGAACTGTTCTCTGACTCAGGGTCATATGACGAGTCCAGGGGTCAGGAAGAGTCTGGCTCCGAGCATTGGTCCTCGGATGATATTGATAGACTGCTGGTTCACATCTTTGAGGTTCTGCCCCTCTCTCCCCCTGCTGCGGCTCCCCGGCAAAGGGGTGATCTTTTTCATACCGCTAAAGCTCGCTTGGAATTTCCCGAGCAAACCCATTTCAATAGCCTCATGCTTAAAGAATGGGAACATCCCAGCAGACTTCATGGGGTCCCTAAGAGTGTGGATAGGAAATATCCCTTCCCTGCTGACTTGGTTAAGTGCTGGTCATCGCCACCTGAGGTCGATGCTCCTATTCTAGGGTTGTTCAATACCTCTATTATGCACTCTCCTGACACTACTACGCTACGGGACTCTGAGGACCGGCGTGTTGACCAACTGGCATGTCATGCCTTTGCATTTGGGGGAGCGACTCTGTGCCCGGTTTGCGCCTTAGCCATTGCGGCAGTAGCGCTCAGGGCCGTGGTTAGGAGTGCTCTCGATGGCACAGATGAGTTGCCTCCTGATACTGTCAATGCTCTGTCCAGCTGTGATGCGTTTGTGAACTTTATCCTGTCCGCATCGGACGATGCTATTAAGGTGTGTGCCAGGTCATCTGCCCTGGTGGTTGCTATACGCCGTGCGGTCTGGTAGCGCCAGTGGGCCGCAGACAATGCCGCCAAGAAAGCCCTCACGGGGCTTCCATTTAAGGGGCTGCACTTGTTTGGGGATCGATTAGACCTCTTCGCCAAGGGAGGCAAGTTACCCCAGCGCAGGCGGCAGACTCAGCCTTTTCATGGCCAAGGCTCCCTATCGACCCCCTACCGTGGGGCTAAACAAGGTAGAGGGGTGTCCTTCGCTGGGGCACGCGCAGACTCCTGGCACAGGAACAGAGGACGCTGTCCCGGTTCCTCCTGGGAGCCCAAGCCCAAAGCCCCTCCCAAGACCCCTCAGGCATGAGGGGGCCCCCTTACCCGTCAGGGTGGGGGGACGTCTACAGCACTTCGAGCACGTTTGGCGGCGCCACGTCTCAGACCGGTGGATTCAGGAGGTAGTGTCCTCCGGCTACAAGATAGAATTTGCTTTACGGCCCCCACCAGATTCATCGGGTCTCGAATCCCTCAAGACCCTGCCTCAGCTCAGGTCTTGTTGCTGGCCGTACAGGGTCTCTTGGATCTAGGGGTCATTTGCAAAATCCCCTTTGGAGACAGGGGCACGGGGTTCTACTCCAACCTTTTCACAGTACCCAAGAAGGATGGGTCAGTCAGGCCCATTCTGGATTTAAAAATCCTCAACAAATTTGTCAAGAACAGGCACTTTCGCATGGAACCTCTGCGCTCGGCCATTGGCTCACTGCGCCCAGGGGACTTCATGACGTCAGTAGACATCAAGGATGCTTACCTTCACGTCCCGGTGTTTCCAGGACACCAAAGGTTTCTCATATTTGCACTGAAAGATCAGCATTACCAATTTGTGGCCCTGCCATTCGGCCTAACGTCGGCTCCCAGGGTGTTCACCAAGGTGCTGGCAGTGGTGATGTCCCTGATAAGGCTAAGGGGCATACGCGTGCTGCCCTACCTGGACGATATTCTCATCACCTCTCGGTCTCTGCGGCAGGCAGAGTTGGACACTCGGCCGGTAGTGTCCACCCTGGAGTCCTTCGGCTGGGTGATCAATTACCCCAAGTCCTCCCTGTCCCCCTCCTCGGTGACTCCGTTCCTGGGAATGATTTTGGATACGGTTCATTCAAGGATATTCCTTCCTCAACAGAAGGTGGAAGCTCTGACAGCGCAGGCGAGGTTCCTGCTCTCGAGCCCACAGCTCTCCATCAGGCAGGGAATGCAGTTGGTGGGCCTGATGGTGGCGAGCTTCATGGCGGTGCCCTTTGCCCAGTTCCATTTGAGACCTCTGCAGCTTCACCTTCTGTCAGTGTGGATCAAGAACCCGGCGTCCTTGGACGGGGTCTGTGTGCTTCCCCCCTGGGTCAGACAGTCCCTTGCGTGGTGGCTGGACCACAGGAACTTGATAGGGGGCAGGTCTTTTCTGGCCTCCTCCTGGGAGACTGTCACAACGGATGCCAGTCTGTCAGGTTGGGGGGGATTCCAGAGTCCCTGCGCTTCCAGGGGACGTGGGGTCCTCAGGAGGCCCATTTACCCATCAACATTCTGGAATTACGGGCAGTCAGGTTGGTACTGGAGCGATTGACCCAACACCTGAGGGGTCTGTCGGTCCAGGTACGCTCGGACAACAGAACGGCAGTTGCCTACATCAACCATCAGGGAGGGACCCAGAGCAAGGGTGCTCCTCAAGAGGTGTCTCAGATTCTGACATGGGCGGAGGCCAATGTACAATGCATTTCGGCTGTCTACATTCCGGGGGGCGGAGAACCTGCTGGCGGACGCCCTGAGCAGGGGGATGTCCCGTCAGGGGGAGTGGTCCCTCTGCAACAAGGTATTCCAGTCCCTTTGTCACCGTTGGGGCCTACCGGATGTGGATCTGTTTGCTTCCCGTCACGATCACAAGCTCCCGGCCTTCGTCTCCCTGTCTCAGGATCCTCTGGCCTTGGCCACAGATGCCCTGTCTATGTCTTGGAGGGAGTTTCGACTCCTGTATGTGTTTCCACCGTTCCCCCTTCTGGGCAGGGTTCTGCGCAAGATTGCTCTGGAAGGGGTACCTGTGATTCTAGTGGCCCCCAGGTGGCCAAGAAGAGTGTGGTTCGCAGACGTGGTTCAAATGGCAGTAGAACAGTACGATCTGCCAAGGGTGCTAGATCTGCTAACTCAAGGGTCCTTACGCCATCCCAATTTACAAACTCTGGCTTTGACGGCCTGGCTGCTGAAAACTCCATCTTGATGTAGAAGGGCTTGTCTGCCTCTGTGGTGGCTACCATGGTGCAGGCCAGGAAGAAGACTTCTTCTGCTATCTATTATAGAGTATGGCGTTCCTACATTGACTGGTGTGAGTCCAGGTCTCTTCCCTGCCGGGAATTCTCCGTCCCTAGGGTTCTGGAGTTTTTACAGCATGGTCTGGACTTAGGTCTCAAACTTAGTACTCTGAAGGGTCAGGTTTCTGCCCTGTCTATCTTCTTTCAGAAGACCTTTGCTCAACATCACCTGATTAAGACCTTCTTTCAGGGGGTCACTCACGTGCGTACCCCTCGGAAACCTATGGTCCCTGTCTGGGATTTAAACTTGGTTTTGTCTGCCTTGCAGGGTGCTCCCTTTGAGCCTTTTCAAGATGCTGCTCTGGCTATTCTCACTCTCAAGGTTGTCTTCTTGGTGGCTATTACTTCGGTTAGGCGTGTGTCTGAGCTGGCCGCTCTATCCAGCCTCCATACTATGAGCGACACCAGGACAAGGTGGTGTTCCGCTTCAAACCGGATTTTCTGCCTAAAGTTGTGTCGGCTTTTCATTTGAACCAGGATATTGTTCTTCCTTCTCTGTGTCCCAATCCTAGCAACGACAAGGAGAGGTTTCTGCATTCCTTGGACGTAGTCAGGTGCTTGAAGTATTACCTGGTTGTCACTAAGGCCTTCAGGAAAACTGATGTTCTCTTCCTTGTGCCTTCCGGGTCTAGGAAAGGTTTGGCTCCCGCCAAGTCTACCATCAGTAAATGGATTCGTCAGGCTGTGATTCAGGCCTATTTTACTAAGGGGAGGACTCCCCCTTTCCGTCTTACGGCTCATTCCACTCGTGCTATTGGTGCCTCTTGGGCTTTTCAGCAACAGGCTTCTGTTGAACAAGTTTGCAAGGCCGCTACTTGGTCTTCTGTTCACACCTTTTCAAAGTTTTACAAGGTTGATGTTCGGGCCTCAGTTGATGCTGCTTTTGGCCGCAAGGTTTTGCAGGCGGTTGTAGTCTGAGCTACGTGCCGTTGCCTTTGTTGTTGGGGATCCCACCCTACTTTATGGACACTGCTATTGGATGTCCCACGTGTAAGTATTATATATGGAGCAGGACGTACTGTATGCTTAGAATAATACAATTCTGTGAAATACTCACCTGTAGAATTGGTATTATACGCATACAGTACGTCCTGCTCCACCCCACCCTGGTTTCACCTTGTTCTGGATCCCCTGTATGGTGATTGTTATCATTGTTATTATTACCAGTTTTGGTGGTTGGTTTCTCCCGGCTTCTTTTTCTCACTGCTTTTCAATGCTGGGGATTTGTGGGAGGTCCCTGGGTATATGAAGGGCTGGGAGGAGCCTGTTTTTGCATGTCTGCAGTGAACAGCGCCATCTGGCGGAGGATTACCCACGTGTAAGTATTATATATGGAGCAGGACGTACTGTATGCGTATAATACCAATTCTACAGGTGAGTATTTCACAGAATTGTATTTCTGGATCCCCTGTATGGTGATTGTTATCATTGTTATCATTACCAGTAGTTTTGGGTGGTTTAATTCTCCCGGCTTCTTGTTCACTGCTTTTCAATGCTGGGGATTTGTGGGAGGTCCCTGGGTATTTGAAGGGCCGGGAGGAGCCTGTTTTTACATGTCTCTGCAGTGCAGCGCCATCTGGCGGAGGATAACCCAAGTGTAAGTATTATATCTGGAGCAGGACGTACTGTGTACATATCAATTCTACAGGTGAGTATTTCACAGAATTGTATTATTCTTAGTATACAGTGCGTCCTGCTCCAGATATAGTACTTACACTTGGGTTATCCTCCGCCAGATGGCGCTGCACTGCAGAGACATGCAAAACAGGCTTCTCCCAGCCCCTCAAATTCCCAGGGACCTCCCACAAATACCCAGATTTCTCTGCAGTGCTGACTGCGAAGACATGAAGTATCACTCTCTCGCAGGTGAGCGGGGCTATTAAAGCCTGCGGCCCTGTTCGACTATTCCCACCCGTCCTCTTGTGATGTGCCTCCAAGCCTGGGCTGCGCTGGTCGGGTGAAGGTAGGCAGCACCATGCGTGCTTAAGGAGCGCTGCTCCACCGCAGTCCCCCACCAAAGGGTAGGCGGTATAGGCTGATGGTGAGCCTTTATGGATGCCCCTCCCGCATTATTGCCCCATGCCCCATGTAGCGGTGGGTACTGTACAAAGGGCTGCCATCCTTCCTCATTCTCCCTGTAGCCTTCGGGGGGAAAGAAAGGGGGGGGTGTGGGTGTCTGTGTATCGTGATTACGTGCATATGGCCTTTTTGTAATGTCTTTTGGACTAGCCGCGCTGACTTGTCTTTTTTACTACTGCAATTGCCGCCGCCGCGCGCGTCTTTTCCTCCATTTGGATGTGCCGCGCCGGGCGGCGGCGTTACCTCAGGCGCTTCTGCGTTATCATTGGCTGCTTGTCTGTGGGCTTCGCGCCCTTCGGGGGGACGGGGGCCTGACTTGGCGCGCCCTGCGTCGCGGCCCGCTCTGGCCCGCCCTTCGAGGTACTCTCTGCGCTATTTTGTCACTACTTACCGCAGTCCTTAAGTGCCCTTGCGGGCGTTTTGATGCTCATTGTAGTGTGTTTGGTTCTGACACCCCTTCGCCCTGTCTGTTTCGAGAGCTATGTGCTACGAGCACGTTCATCTTAATGACAGCACTTGTAACCGAGGAGCACAGCCTAGTCATCCTATATATAAGTATCAATGGCCGCTGTTATGAGAACAGACGGGTGTAGCCATTGACTTCTCCCGGGCCGGTGTAATTGATAGTTGGGCCTTGTAAAATGACTCCCACTTCCATAGCGGATCATTGGGGCATCCAGGGTTGCTTATAGCGTAAATCCCTACTGGCATATTGAGCCTAAATAATCACCATATGGAGGCATCTCAGAATTATGTGACCGGGGTCCCCCTGGGACAAGACCGGCTGTGTATAGCGTGTGGACAACCCCATGCTGATGCTGACAGGGCACGGGTCTGCGTACGCTGTGCCGAGCAAGCACTGGCTCTGCAATCAGGCCTGCCAGTGGCTGCACCTCGTTTCAATTCGCCTATCTCCCCATGCTTAAATCTCACTCCTGCTGAGTCGCATACAAGTGGGGATTCACAGTCTGTTGTGTCTTCTAGACTGCCTACGGCTGAACAGATTATGGCGAGGTTGTCAGAGCGTAAGGGCCCTGGTAAGAAGCGGCACTTGACGCCTCATGTTACTGTTTTCCCTATGGGAACTGAGGAGTTTACTACTCGGTGTGGTTATACCCCTTTTGAGGAAGGAGAGCTTTTCTCTGACTCAGACTCATCTGATGGGCCGGGGATGACGATTCTGGCCATGAATACTGGGCCCAGAGTGACACTGATGATCTGTTGATGAAGGTCTTTGAGGTTCTGGCTATCTCTCTCCCTGGTGAGGCTCCCAAGCAGAGAGGGGAGCGTTTCCATACAGCAACAGCACGTTTGGAATTCCTGGAGCAGGCACATTTCCATACTCTTGTGCTCAAGGAATGGGAGTACCCCAGTAAACTGCCAGGGGTCCCAGGGGACTGGGATAGGAAGTACCCTTTCCCTCCTGAGGTGGTTAATTGTTGGTCATCCCCCCCCCCCCCCCCGTGGTGGATGCCCCGATCATAGGGGTTCCTAACCCCCCTTTTATTGCAGCCCCTGCTTATACTACCCTTCGGGATACTGAGGACCGGCGCATGGATCTGCTGGCCTCCCACGCCTTTACATGTGCAGGGACGGCGGTGCGCCCGGTCTGTGCCGCGGCTATTACTGCCGTGGCCGCTAGAACCCTAATTAGCAAGATGCTTGCTCGTCCCCCCCCCCCCCCCGATCTCCCCTGGGATGTGTTTAATGCACTCTCCAGTTGTGATGTGTTTGTAAAATCTATCCTATTAGCGTTGGATGACACTATTAGAATGTGTGCAAGAACTTCTGCCCTTGAGGTGGCTATACGTCGCTTGGTCTGGCTGCGACAGTGGGGTGCTTACTGGGCTTCCCTTCAGAGGGCTACGCCTGTTTGGGGCCCGTCTAGACCTGTTTGGTAAGAAGGGTAAGTCACCGCAACGCAGGCGGCCTTCTCGGCCCCCTCGGGGCAGGGGCACCCCCCCCCCCCCCCCACCATAGTGTTAAACAAGAACCAGGGCCGTCCTTCGCGGGGACTCGTGCAGACTCCTGCCCCGGGAGCAGCAGACAACGCCCTGGCCCCTCCGGTGGGGCTAAGCCTACATCTTCCACCAAGCCCCCTCAAGCATGATGGGGCACACTCGCCCGTCTGGGTGAGGGGATGGCTGCGGCACTTTGCTCTTGTCAGGAGGCATCACGCTAATACTGGTGGATTCAGGAGGTAGTGTCCTCCAGATACAAGATAGAGTTTGCTGCGTGGCCTCCCCCAGGATTATCAGGTCCCGGGTACTCCTGGCCCCTGCATCTGTTCAGGTACTGGCGCAGGCCATGCAAGGCCTGCAGGGTCTGAGGGGGTCACTTGCAGATTGCCCTTAAAAGGCAGAGGCAGGGACTGCTACGCCAACCTTTCCACAGTCCCCCAAAAGGATGGGTCAGTCTGGCCCATTCTGGATTCACAGGTTCTCAGCAATTCTCCAATTACAGGCAGTTTTTGCATGGAAACTCTGGGATGGGCCATCAGCGCCTTGCGCCCAGGGGGCTTCTTGTCGAATGTGGAGCTCTAAGATGCTTATGTTCACATCCCTGTGCCTTCAGGACACCGAGGCTCTTCAGGTTCGTGTTGGAAGTCCAACACTGCTAATTTGTGGCCTTATCTGGCCTCTCTTCAGCTCCCAGAGTGCTCACCCAGGTGCTGATGGGGGTGCTGTCTCTGATGAGACCAAGGGGTGTCCGCGCGATGACCTACCTGGATGCCCTTTTTCACTTCCCAGTCTCTACGTCAGACTAAGTTGGATACCCGGCTGGTGGTGTCCATTGGGAGTCATTTGGATGGGTGATCAATCACCCCAAGTCCTCATTGTCCCCTTAATTGGTAACTCCATTCCTAGGAATGAATCTGGATTCGGTTCAAACGAGAATCTTCCTTCTCAGAAATAAGGTGGACAATCTGGTTGCATGGGCTCAGTGCCTCATTGCTGTCCCGGTCCCTTCACCAGGCAGGGATGCAGCTGGTGGGCCCATTGGTGGCTTGCTCAGAAGAGGTCCCTTATGCTCAGTTCCCCTTGGGCCCTTCTGCGACTTCTATTGTTAATACAGGACAGGGATCCAGCATCCCTGGAGCAGGGTCTGTTTGCCTTCCCACCTGGTAAGGAGGTCCCTCCTTGGAGTGGATGAACTCAAGGAACCTGTCTGGGGGCAGTTCCTTCTTGCCCCTTCCTGGAAACGGTCACCATGGATGCCAATCTATCAGGTTGAAGGGGGGGTTTCTTCTGTTCTGGCGGAGGTGGGGCCCTTACGCCTATTGATGTTTGAAACAGTGAGCGTTTTCAGTTGGTTCTATCTCGCTTGACTACTCCTCTTCTGGGCCTGCCAGTTTGGGGGCGCTCGGTCTGTCTGATG
The DNA here is from genome assembly GCA_027917425.1 of Gastrophryne carolinensis. Lineage (NCBI taxonomy): Eukaryota > Metazoa > Chordata > Amphibia > Anura > Microhylidae > Gastrophryne > Gastrophryne carolinensis. The sequence goes on from CM051239.1 coordinate 263,010,462, forward strand.
ACAGTGTCCTACATTAATCATTTGGGAGGGGCCTGGAGCTGGAGGACCCTCCAGGAAGTGTCTATGATCCTAACCTGGTGGAGACAATGTTTCCTGCATATCGGTGATATTCGCTCCGGTGGGGGTCCTTCTGCGACAGGATGTGCTAATCCCTGTGTCACTACGGGGTCCAACCAGTTGTGGATCTGTGTCCCATCACAATCACAAGCTTCCGGTCCTTGTCTCCCTGTCCCTGGATCCTCTGTCCTTGGCCACGGATGCCCTAGAAATGTCATGGCAGGACTTTCAGCTCCTGTATGTCCTTCCTCCATTCCCCCTGCTGGGCAGGGTTATGTGCAAGATTGCTCTGGAAGGGGTGCCAGCAATTCTGGTGGCCCCAGGTGGCCATAAAGAGTGTGGTTCGCAGACGTGGTGCAGATGACAGTAGACCAGTACGTTCTGCCAAGGGTGCCAGATCTGCTCACTTAGGGCCCCTTACGCCATCCCAATTTACAAACTGGCCTTGACGGCCTGGCTGCTGAAACTTCCATCTTGATGGAAAAAAGGCTTGTCCGCTTCGGTGGTTGATACCATGGTGAAGGCTAGGAAGAAAACTTCTTCCATCTATTACAGGGTATGGCGTACCTACTTTGACTGGTGTGAGTCTAGGTCTCTTCCCTGTCGGGTGTTTTCAGTCACCAGGGTTCTGGAGTTCTTACTGCATGGTTGGAGTCGGGACTCCAACTCAGTACTCGGAAGGGTCAGGTTTCTGCCCTGTCTGTTTTCTTTCAGAAGTCTTTTGCTCTGCATTCTTTGGTTAAAAACTTTCTTTCAGGGGGTTACTCAGGTGCGTCCCCCACGTAAACCTATGTCCCTGTTGGGATATGAACTTGGTTTTGTCTGCCTTGCAGGGTGCTCCCTTTGGCTGGTCTGGCTGTACTTACCCTCAAGGTTGTCTTTCTGGTGGCTTTTACTTCGGTTAGGCATGTGTCTGAGCTGGCTGCTCTGTCTATCCAGCCCCCATACTTTGAGAGACACCAGGATAAGGTGGTGTTCAGCTTTAAGCTGGACTTTCTGCCTAAGGTGGTGTCTGCTTTTCATTTGAATCAAGATATTGTTCTTCCTTCATTGTGCCCTAATCCTAGCAATGCTAAGGAAAGGGTTCTGCATTCCTTGGATATGGCCAGGTGTCTGAAGTGTTACCTGGTAGTCACTGCTTCCTTCGGGAAAACTGATGCTCTTTTGGTGGTCCCTTCTGGGCCCAGGAAGGGTTTGGCTCCTGCCAAGTCTACTATTAGCAAATGGATCTGTCAGGCCGTGATTCAGGCCTATACTGCTAAGGGGAAGAGTCCTCCCTTCCGCCTTACTGTTCATTCTACTCGTACTATTGGTGCCTCTTGGGCCTTCCAGCACCAGGCTTCTGTTAAGCAAGTTTGTTAGGCCGCTATTTGGTCTTCTATTCATACCTTTCCAAGGTTTACGAGGTTGATGTTAAGGCCTCAGCTCATGCTGTCCTTGGCCGCAAGTTTTTGCAGGTGACAGTGGTTTAAACTGTCTGCTGTTGCCTTTTTTGTTGGGGATCCCACCCTACTTTATGGACACTGCTATTGGATGTCCCAAGTGTAAGTACTATATCTGGAGCAGAACGTACTGTATATTAAGAATAATACAATTCTGTGAAATACTCACCTGTAGAATTGATATTATTTGTATACAGTACGTCCTGCTCCACCCCACCCTGTTTTTTTGCATTATTCTGGATCCCCTGTATGGTGATTGTCATCATTTTTATAGTTACCAGTTGGTGTTTAAATTCTCCCGGCTTCTTGTTCACTGCTTTTCAATGCTGGGGATTTGTGGGAGGTCCCTGGGTATTTGAGGGGCTGGGAGGAGCCAGTTTTGCATGTCTCTGCAGTGCAGTATAACCCAAGTGTAAGTGCTATATCTGGAGCAGGACGTACTGTATACAAATAATATCAATTCTACAGGTGAGTATTTCACAGAATTGTATTATTCAGCATTCCTTGTTTAAGACTGCTTTTAGGGGGTTACTCATGTGCGTTCCCCATGACATCTTATGGTCCCTGTTTTGGGATTTGGAATTGGTCTTGCTTGCGTTGTAGGATGTTTCATTTGATCCTATTCACGATGCTGCTCTCGCTGTACCTACCCTCACGGTTGTTCTTTCTGGTGGCTATTACGTCGGTCAGGCGTGTGTCTGAGCTGGCGGCTATTTCTTTCCAGCCCCCATACTTTGAGAGACACCAGGATAAGGTGGTGTTCTGCTTTCAGCTACCGTAGTTTTCCTGCCTAGGTGGTGTCTGTCTTTCATTTGAATCCAGATATTGTTCTTCCTTCATTGTGCCCTAATCTTAGCAATGCTAAGGAAAGGATTTTGCTTTCCTTGGATGTGGTCAGGTGTCTGAAGTATTACCTAGTAGTAAGTGCGTCTTTTCAGGAAAACTGATGTTCTTTTGTGGTCCCTTCTGGTCCTAGGAGGGACTTGGCTTCTGCTAAGTCTACTTTCAGCAAAAGGATTTGTCAGGCTGTGATTCAGGCCTATTCTGCTAAGGGGGGGAATCCTCCCCTCTGCCTTATTGTTTATCCTACTCGTGCTATTGGTGCCTCTTGGGCCTTCCAGCACCAGGTTTCTGTTGAACAAGTTTGCTGTTAGGGCCTCAGCTGATGCTGTTTTTGGCTGCAAGGTTTTGCAGGCGGCAGTGATTTAAACTGTCTGCTGTTACCTTTTTTATTGGGGGATCCCACCCTACTTTATGGACACTGCTATTGGATGGCCCAAGTGTAAGTAATCTATCTGGAGCAGGACGTACTGTATAGTAAGAATAATAAGAATTGGTATTAAAAGTATACAGTACGTCCTGCTCCAACCAACCCTGGTTTTTGCATTATTCTGGATCCCCTGTATGGTGATTGTTATCATTGTTATAAGTTGCCAGTTATTCTAAGCATACAGCACGTCCTGCTCCATCTATAATACTTACACATGGGTAATCCTCCGCCAGATGGCGCTGTTCACTGCAGACATGCAAAAACAGGCTCATCCCGGCCCTTCATATACCCAGGGACCTCCCACAAATCCCCAGATTTCTCTGTAGTGCTGACTGCGAAGACATGAAGTATCACTCTCTCGCAGGTGAGCGGGGCTATTGCAGCCTGCGGCCCTGTGAGACTATTCCCACCCGTCCTCTATTCCCATGCCGTAGATACGGCCACTGTTTTGTCACATTTATTGGAGGTGTTGCATATTGACCCGCCTGCGGCGCCCCCTCTTATGAAGGGGGAATTTTTTGGGGCCTGCAAGCCCCGTCTGGAATTCCCTACCCAGGGTCATTTTGATGCGCTGATCCTTAGAGAATGGGAGAGGCCCAGTCGGCTTCCTGGTGTGCCTCAGGGATGGGGTAAGAAATATCCTTTTCCAGTGGGGGCAGTTAATCGCTGGTCTTCTCCTCCCAAGGTCGACGCGCCTGTTTTAGGTTTGACCAACTCTTCTGTGCTGAACACCCCTGACGCCACCTCCCTTAAGGATGGTGAGGATAAGCGCCTTGATCAGATGGCGTGCCACGCATTTGCCAACGTGGGCTCGGCCCTGCGGCCTGTTAGTGCATCTGCCCTGGTGTCGCTTGCTACCAGGTCTCTTATCAGGGACTGGCTGAATAACGCTCAGTTTGATCCAGTTGGCGCTGAGTTCGCTATCCTTAAGAAGTGCGAGTTGTTTATGGATTTTGTCATGGCTGCGATGGAAGATTCTATTGTTGTGTGTAGTAGGACGTCAGCCTTACTGGTGGCTATGCGCAGATTGGTCTGGCTCCGCCAGTGGACAGCGGACGTTGGAGCCAAGAAGTCGCTCACAGCTCTTCCCTTCTTGGGTTTGCGGCTGTTTGCAGATAAATTGGATGCTGTTGCCAAAGGGGGTAAGTTACCTCAGCGGAGGAAACGGCGCCGCCCCTTTCGGGGGGGCGGGCTCGTTCACTCCTTCCTTTCGAGGGGCCAGAGCGTCTAGGGGTTTGGCCTTCTCAGGTGTCAGGGGCTCATCCTGGAACAGAGGCAGAGGTCGGGCTCGTCCCGCGGCTGCCTGGGGTTCCAAGCCCAAGCCTGCCGTTAAACCAGCTCAGCAATGAAGGGGCGCCCTCACCCGCAAGGGTGGGGGATGGCTGCGGCTCTTCTTCCAGGTCTGGGCCCGGGAGGTCACAGACAATTGGATCTTGGAAGTGGTCTCCTCTGGGTACAGTGGTGGAGTTCGAGTTCTGGCCGCCCCCAAGATTCTTAAGGTCTCTGGTGCCCTCGGACCCTCAGGCTGCACAGGGGCTCCTGTTAGCAGTCAAAAACCTTCTGGACAAGGGGGTTATATGCCCGGTGCCTCTGTCGGAGAGAGGCGGGGGTTTCTACTCCAACCTTTTCACGGTTCCCAAAAAGGAGGGTTCGATGAGACCCATTCTAGATCTCAAGGTTCTCAACAGATTTCTCAGAGCCAAAAAGTTCTGCATGGAGACTCTGCGCTCGGCTATCAATTCCCTTCGCCAAGGGGATTTTATGACATCCATAGACATCAAGGATGCGTATCTGCATGTCCCGATTTTTCAGGCACATCAGAGATTCCTCCGGTTTGCGGGGGAGGATCAACATTATCAGTTTGTAGCTCTTCCCTTCGGTCTGACCTCGGCACCAAGGTTTTGGCGGGCATAATGGCTCTGTTCCGATCTCAGGGCATTCGCATTGTGCCTTATCTGGACGATCTGTTGATATCTGCTTCTTCCCTTCATCAGGCGGAGCTGGACACCCACCAGGTGGTGTCGACCCTAGAGAGGTTCGGGTGGGTGATCAACCGCACCAAGTCTTCTCTCTCCCCGTCTCGTGTGATTTCATTTCTGGGCATGAATCTGGATACCAGTCGGGCCAGAGTGTTTCTGCCCCAGACCAAGGTGCAGGGGATTCAGGGCCTGATCCGTCTTCTTCTGGCCAGTCCTTGTCCCTCTATCCAACAGGGGATGAAACTGGTGGTTTGATGGTATCCTCCTTCGAGGCGGTGCCGTTTGCACAGTTTCACATGAGATCTCTTCAGCTTCACCTATTAACGTATTGGGACAGGTGCCCACAGTCATTGGATCAACCTTTCAGGATGTCTCCCAGGGTTCGGCAGTCATTTCGGTGGTGGCTGGACTCGAGCAATCTGGTGAAGGGCAGATCCTTTCTGGTCCCTTGTTGGGAGACGGTTACCACGGATGCCAGCCTGTTGGGCTGGGGAGGTTATTGGAAGAGTCATCAGTCCAGCGGGTTGTGGGGTCCCCAGGAGGCTCACACCCCCATCAATGTTTTAAAGCTCAGAGCCATTCGACTGGTTCTGGCTCGGCTGACCCTACATTTACGGGGTCTTCCGGTTCAGGTTCGTTCGGACAACCGAACGGCAGTGGCTTACATAAATCACCAAGGAGGAACTCGCAGCAGGAGTGCCCTCAGGGAAGTCTCTCTGATCCTGCACTGGGCGGAGAGCAATGTTCCTTGCCTTTCGGCAGTCTACATTCCGGGAGTGGAGAATACGGAGGCGGATGCCCTGAGCAGGGGATCCTCTCGCCACTGAGAGTGGTCTCTCAACCCTGAGGTTTTTCTGGATCTTTGCCGCAAGTGGGGGACTCCGGAGGTGGATCTCTTTGCCTCGAGGCACAATCACAAACTTCCGGCCTTTGTGTCTTTCTCAGGATCCCCTGTCTCTGGCAGTGGATGCCTTGTCACTGGCTTGGAAGGACCTGGGTTTTCTGTACCTGTTTCCACCTGTCTCCATGCTGGGCAAGGTAGTTCGCAAACTGGTTCTAGAAGGGGCACCAGCGATTCTGGTGGCTCCAAGGTGGCCAAGAAGGGTTTGGTACGCAGACGTCGTAAGGATGGCTGTAGACCAGTACTGGCTTCCCTTGCTGCCGGACCTGCTATCTCAGGGTCATCTACTTTACCCCAATTTACAAACGCTGGTTTGTCTGAGGCTGTTGTTCAGACCCTGATTTGGGCTAGGAAGCGGTCCTCTTCTGGCATTTACTATAGGACTTGGAGGTCCTATATTGATTGGTGTGAGGCTAGGGCCTTTCCTTGCAGGGTTTTTTCTATACCCAGGATTTTGGAGTTTCTTCAGCATAATCTGGATCTTGGTTTTCAGCTTAGTACCTTGAAAGGACAGGTTTCTGCTCTGTCGGTTTTCTTCCAGAGGTCTTTTGCTTTACACCCGCTGGGTAAGACTTTTCCTAGGGGTCGCGCATGTGCAGCCCCCTCGGAAGGCTGTAGTTCCTGTTTGGGATTTGAATTTGGTTCTTTCGGCTCTGCAGGGTCCTCCTTTTGAGCCGTTACAGGATATTGCTCTTTCGGTTCTCACTCAGAAGGTTGCTTTCTTGGTGGCTATTACCTCTGTTCGGCGTGTCTCTGAGTTGGCGGCCCTGTCGATTCAGGCCCCTTACTTTGAGAGGCACAAGGATAAGGTGGTTTTTCGTTTTAAGACGGATTTCCTGCCTAAGGTGGTGTCTGCTTTCCACCTCAATCAGGACATTGTTCTCCCTTCCTTGTGTCCTAAGCCTAACAATGACAAGGAGAAGGTTCTGCACAATTTGGATGTTGTTCGCTGTGTGCAGTACTATTTGGTGATTACTTCTTCCTTCCGCAAGACGGACACTTTTTTCGTGGTGCCCTGCGGGCCCAGGAAAGGTTTGCAAATGAATTCGTCAGGCCTATTCTGCTAAGGGGAGGACTCCCCCTTTTAGGGTCACTGTGCACTCTACTCGTGCTGTTGGTGCATCCTGGGCTTTTCAGCACCAGGCTTCTGTTGAACAAGTTTGTAAGGCTGCTACTTGGTCTTCCCTTCATACTTTTTCCAAGTTTTACAAGGTTGATATGCGGGCTTCAGCGGATTGGCCGCAAGGTTCTGCAAGCTGCAGTGGTTTGGGTTGGTACATTCTTTACTGTTTCTGGTTCCCACCCATGACGGACACTGCTATTGGATGTCCCAGATGTCATGAAGACCGAAGTGGAGTGTATGGCACACTTAGAATAATACAGTTTTGTGAGTACTCACCTTTAAAACAGGTATTATGAGTGTGCCATACACTCCACTTCGCCCCACCCCTTTTTTTCAGGTATTCTGGGGCTTTTATATGGTGAACCATTGGATTTGATTTTTTAAGGTTATAATTGGTTCTTCCTGGTCCCTTTTCTGCTTTTATACACTGGGGAATTGGTGGGAGGTCCCAGGTATATATGGACCGGGAGGGGCTTTCTTATTTGCATATTCATCGCTGCAGAAGTTAGCCCTCTACTGGAGATTACCCGGATGTCATGAAGACCGAAGTGGAGTGTATGGCACACTCATAATACCCGTTTTAAAGGTGAGTACTCACAAAACGGTATTTTTCATTTGGCAAAGTTCTACCTCGTCGCTCTTGGAACTACAAGGTCCATTTAGTGGTCCGGCTTACTAAGTGCCCAGATTTGGCATGATCACTTACCTTTCCTCCAGTCCCTCACCATGGCCTCATCCATACAGCTGAGGCACGCTCCTGCACCCAGCCAGAGCGCGCACGCCGCTTGGAAACAGGCTGTTCAGCTGCTCCCATCCCCTATCTTGAAGCTCGGTCCAAAACAACACTTTATGCCCTGTTGTTTAGACGAGTGAGTTCAATGGGCATTTGGGGGGGGGTTCACACAGCTGGACATCTCAAATTCAGATGACCCAGGTAAGAGAACAAATAACAGATTAGCCAGAATCCTGGTGATTAGTCACTGTAAAGTGTCCTTCCAAATTAAAAAGGTCTCCGATAGAATCATACTGTAGATGATTTTAATAGATACTCCTTACAAGCATAGTATAGTAAGCTGTGCTCAGCTTGAAATAAGTCCCTTTTAATTTGAGGGAGATGTACAGGATTTTATACTTTTTACTGGCCTTCACTTTAGTGTTTGGACTTTCCTATTTCCTAAGGAAATGTAGCACTGTGTAAGATTATAGTAGCCAGGCACCTGCAACCTGTAAAATTCTGTACCAAGCATGTTATCTCACACTGATGTGCAGACAGGCAAGACAAAGGCAGGTGACCGATTCCTCAGTACCAACCCCCTCTATTCTCTTTCTTACTGCATTGCACTTAGTCTGCCCCCCCCCCCCCCAATCTTATTACTGGAAGTTACAAGACTACCCCCATATACTATATTACCAAAGATAATCGGTGTGTTTGTTAGAAATTATGAAGCTGTACAGCGAGCAGAAACGTTAAATACAATTTACCCCATTAGGCTTTAGATTTATTATTCGATTCAATTAAAACTGGTAATCCTCTGATTTTATTCTGTCTTAATTCTTTAGGTAAATGAGTCAAAAACTATCCTAAAGCTATGTGACTTTGGGTCGGCATCTCATGTGGCAGATAATGATATTACACCATATCTTGTCAGTAGGTTTTACAGAGCTCCTGAAATTAGTAAGTATATGTTATTTTCACCTGCTCTATACTGTCATAAGGATTCATAATTGGTGCCAAGCATGGTCAAGTCAGGTTAACCTGAAAACCATTCATTTGAATGCCTTGCTGCTTTACTGCTTTATTGTGTATATATTCTAAGTATACAGTACGTCCTGCTCCAGATATAATACTTACACTTGGGTTATCCTCCGCCAGAGGGCGCTGTGCACTGCAGACATGCAAAAAACAGGCTCCTCCCGGCCCTTCATATACCCAGGGACCTCCCACAAATCCACAGATTTCTCTGCAGTGCTAACTGCGAAGACATGAAGTATCACACTCTCGCAGGCGAGCGGGGCTATTACAGCCTGCGGCCCTGTGGGACTATTACCACCCGTCCTCCTTGTGATGTGCCTCCCAGCCTGGGCTGCGCTGGTCGGGTGAAGGTAGGCAGCACCATGTGCGCTTGACGGAGCCATGCTCCACCACAGTCCCCCACCCTAGGGTAGGCGGTTTAGGCTGATGGTGAGCCTTTGGGGATGCCCCTCCCGCTTAATTGTCCCACGCCCCGTGTAGCGGTGGACCCTGTGTAAAGGGTCGCCATCCTTCCTTGTCTCCCCCCCCCCCCCCCCCCCCCCCAGCCAGGGGGGAAAGAAGGGGGGGGGGAGGGGTTGTGAGTATGGCGGCCTCAGTGTACCCTATTACACGCTTATGGCCTCGGTGTCGTGTTTGACTGGGAATGGATGTCAGAGCCGCGTTATGTACTTTACTTTTATTGGTAGCCGCCGTGCCCTTTCTATATTGCACGAACGGCGGTGGTTTTGTTGATGCTGCAGCGTCTTTTGTCTTAATCCGTAGTGGCTCTGCTGCGGTAATCCGCTCGATCTTCTTTTCAGGCGTCACTGCCCTGTCCCCTTCTTCTCTGTTTGCAACACGCTTTCGGAGCTTCGCGCTTTCTGGGGGGGGCGGGGTCCTGACTTGATGCGCCCCGCGTCATGATTTGGCGCACTCCGCGTCGCCTTCAGTTCTGGCCCGCCCTTCGAGGATCGTTTGGCGCCATTCTTTTTCGCGCGCGTGGCGAAGACCCTCCCCCTGCTGTCTGTAAGTGCCCTCGCGGGCGACCATATGTTATCCTTATAATTACCTGTATCTTACCTAGTTTACACCTTGCGCTTGGCTCTGACATTCCTGTCCCTCTTATGTCTTTCAGACCGTGAATCCCGGTGGCTTCTCCCGGCCCGGTGTATCCCCCGGTTGAGACTATTAAAAATTACTCCCACTTCCCAGCGGGTTATTGGGGCATCCAGCGTAGCTTATAGCGTCAATCCCTACGGGCCTATCGTGCCGATACAATCACCATATGGAGGCGTCTCAGGATATTGTGAACGGGGGTTCCTTCGGGACAAGCCCGGCTGTGTGTAGCTTGTGGGGTCTTACCTAGCAGCGGTGACAATGCACGGGTCTGTGTTCCTTGTGCACAGTAGGCGTTATCGGTTCTTCCCGCCTCTTCCGTGGCTGGGCCTGCACCTGGAGTCCTTCGGTTGGGTGATCAATTACCCCAAGTCCTCCCTGTCCCCATCCTCGTTGACCCCTTTCCTGGGAATAATTCTGGATAAGGTTCAGTCACGGATATTCCTTCCTCAACAGAAGGTGGAAGCTTTGACTGCGCAGGTCAGGTTCCTGCTCCCGTGCCCACAGCCCTCCATCAGGCAGGGAATGCAGCTGGTGGGCCTGATGGTGGCGAGCTTCGAGGTGGTGCCCTTTGCTCAGTTCCATTTGAGACCTCTGCAGCTTCACCTTCTGTCAGTATGGGACAAGAACCCAGCGTCCTTGGACGGGGTCTGTGTGCTTCCCCCCTCGGTCAGATGGTCCCTTGCGTGGTGGTTGGACCTCGAGAACTTGACTGGGGGCAGGTCCTTTCTGGCCCCTTCCTGGGAGACGGTCACAACGGATGCCAGTCTGTCAGGTTGGGGGGGATTCTGGAAGTCCCTGCGCTTCCAGGGGCCATGGGGCCCTCGGGAGGCCCATTTACCCATCAACATTTTGGAACTGCGGGCTGTCCGGTTGGTACTGGAGCGGTTGACCCACAACCTGAGGGGGCTGTCGATCCAGGTACGCCAGACAACAAGACGGCGGTTGCATACATCAACCATCAGGGAGCAAGGGTGCCCTCCGGGAGGTGTCTCAGATTCTGACATGGGCGGAGGCCAATGTACAATGCATTTCGGCTGTTTACATTCCGGGGGCGGAGAATCCCGTCAGGGAGAGTGGTCCCTCTGCAACAGGGTATTCCAGTCCCTGTGTCACCGGTGGGGTCTACCGGATGTGGACCTGTTTGCGTCCCGTCAAAACCACAAGCTCCCGGCCTTCGTGTCCCTGTTTTAGGACCCTCTGGCCTTGGCCACGGATGCCCTGTCCATGTCATGGAAGGCGTTTCGGCTCCTGTATGTATTTCCACCATTCCCCCTGCTGAGCAGGGTTCTGCGCAAGATTGCTCCGGAAGGGGTGCCTGTGATTCTAGTGCCCCCTCGGTGGCCAAGAAGAGTGTGGTTCGCAGACGTGGTTCAAATGGCAGTAGACCAGTACGATCTGCCAGGGGTGCCAGATCTGCTAACTCAGGGATCCCTACGCCATCCCAATTTACAAACGCTGGCTTTGACGGCCTGGCTGCTGAGACCTCCATCTTGTGGGAGAAGGGTTTGTCTGCCTCCGTGGTGGGCACTATGGTGCAGGCTAGGAAGAAGACTTCTGCTGCTATCTATTATAGAGTATGGCGTACCTACATTGACTGGTGTTAGTCTAGGTCTCTTCCCTGTAGGGAGTTCTCTGTCCCCAGGGTTCTGGAGTTCTTACAGCATGGTTTGGAGTTAGGTCTAAAACTCAGTACTCTGAAGGGTCAGGTTTCTGCCCTGTCTGTCTTCTTTCAGAAGACTTTTGCTCATCATCATTTGGTTAAGACCTTCTTTCAGGGGGTCACTCATGCGCGTCCCCCTCGTAAACCGGTGGTTCTCGTTTTGGGGTTTAAACTTGGTTTTATCTGCCTTGCAGGGTTCTCCCTTTGAGCTTATTCAAGATGCTGCTCTGGTTGTTCTTACTCTCAAGGTTGTCTTTTTGGTGGCCATAACTTCGGTTAGGCGTGTGTCTGAGCTGGCTGCTCTATCCATTCAGTCTCCATACTATGAGAGACACCAGGACAAGGTGGTTTTCCGCTTCAAGACGGATTTTCTGCCTAAGGTTGTGTCTGCTTTTCATTTGAATCAGGACATTGTTCTTCCTTCCTTGTGCCCCAGTCCTAGTAATGGAACGGGTTCTGCATTCCTTGGATGTGGTCAGGTGCTTGAAGTATTACCTGGTTGTCACTGCGGCTTTCAGGAAGACTGATGCTCTCTTCGTTGTGCCTTCTGGGCCTAGGAAGGGTTTGGCTCCTGCCATGTCTACTATCAGCAAGTGGATCCGTCAGGCTGTGGTTCAAGCCTATTCTGCTAAAGGGAAGAGTCCTCCCTTCCGTCTTACTGCTTATTCTACTTGTGCTATTGGGGCCTCCTGGGCCTTCCAGCACCAGGCTTCTGTGGAGCAAATTTGCAAGGCCGCTACTTGGTCTTCTGTTCACACCTTTTCAAAGTTTTACAAGGTTGATGTTCGGGCCTCAGCTGATGCTGCTTTTGGCCGCAAGGTTTTGCAGGCGGTTGTAGTTTAAGCTACGTGCTGTTGCCTTTTTTGTTGGGGATCCCACCCTACTGTTATGGACACTGCTATTGGATGTCCCAAGTGTAAGTATTATATCTGGAGCAGGACGTACTGTATACTTAGAATAATAAAATTCTGTGAAGTACTCACCTGTAGAATTGGTATTATACGTATACAGTACGTCCTGCTCCACCCCCACCCTGGTTTTTGCATTATTCTGGATCCCCTGTATGGTGATTGTTGTTATGGTTATCGTTACCAGTTGTTTTGATGGTTGGTTTCTCCCGGCTTCTGGTTCACTGCTTTTCAATGCTGGGGATTTGTGGGAGGTCCCTGGGTATATGAATGGCTGGGAGAAGCCTGTTTTTTGCATGTCTGCAGTGCACAGCGCCCTCTGGCGGAGGATAACCCAAGTGTAAGTATTATATCTGGAGCAGGACGTACTGTATACTTATAATACCAATTCTACAGGTGAGTACTTCACAGAATTGTATTATTTGTAGCTGTGGCTTCTTTTTTTTTTTTTGAATAACATTTTTGCTGCTTCTACTGCAGTTATCGGCAAGATCTATGATTATGGAATAGATATGTGGTCAGTTGGATGCACTTTATATGAGCTCTACACTGGCAAGATATTATTCCCAGGAAAAACCAATAACCACATGATAAAGCTCGCCATGGACCTTAAAGGAAAAATGCCAAACAAGGTAAATTTGGGTTTGTCACCTTTTACACAATGAGTGTTTCAGCAGATGTGAAAAACAGTTACATGTGTGTTTGTATTATATACTCTAGACCTGGGGTTGTTACAGAACAATTAGCAAAGCTTTATTGTCAATCTTGTAAGCTTGTGAGGAGCATGAGCTCAATAGCTTGTTCCTCTACATTTAGCCTTTGAATCAAGCTAATTAGTGTTTCTGTTTGGGACATTGGTTGCCACTATTTGACTTGTGTGGCTTCTAATATTGGGATATTGTAAAGCACCCTTCAGCCATTAGAAACCCTTGTATTCCAAGTATGTCTCATACCCTGCTTCGGAAAGATTAATTACACGTGGGTTATGTCCAGTAGAGGGCGAACTTCTGCAGAGATGACTAGAAAAAAAGAAGCCCCTCCCAGTCCATAAATTCCTGGGACCTCCCACACATTCCCCAGTCTTCGTCTCTGCAGACGGCGAGTAAGATGGCTGTCTCCTTCCTTTGCAGGTAAGCCGGGTTTACACCCGGCCAATTTATCCCTATTTCTGCCCGGACCTTGTTTTAAATAGATTACTATGCCTCCCAGCCTCGGCTGTAGGTCCGGCCGAGGGTAGGTTACACCTTAGTGGTGTACTAACTAGGAGCCATGCTCCTACGCGAGAACCCCACCAAGGGGTAGGCGGTTTGTCAGGCTGGTGACCCTGACATGGGATGCCCTGTGCGTGTTGAAACCATCGCTACATATCTATATGTAGCTATTGGCTTCCCCTCCATTACTCCCTGTTCCCGGATAGTAGGGGGAGGGGGGGGGCGGTCCTCCATTGTTCCCCCATATAGTTGTCTGTCAGTGTGTTTGTGCTTATACTTCACGCTCTGGCTACTGCCAGCGCGTGGGTACGTATGTGTGTGTCAGTGTATGAATTGTGTGTCTTTCGACTGCGGCCCGCACGCTCGCTATTTAGCGGCGGCTGGCCGGTTACTTTATGGCCGGCTCCGCAGCATGGCTGGGGAGCGCGGCTCTCCTTCCTCGGTTCAGGGGAGGGGGCAGGGCCTGGCGCTCTGCGTGCCCGTTACGGCCCGCCCCCCTCCTTTGACGCGTCTTGCGGCTCTTAGCCCTATTGGCTGGAAGCCGGTCTGGCGTTTTCCCGGGTCGGGAGGATTGCTAGCTCTGCGGGCAGCAAGGCCCCAGCTAAGAGACAGCATTTGGCGCTTGCTGCGCCGGCCTTTGATTATGACGATTATGATTCGTTTGATTGGTCAGTTTATTCCCCGCTTGAGGAAGGGGTATTGTTTTCAGACTCTGAAGGCTCTGACGATCAGCAGTACCTGGATGCTGATGCCGGTACGGAGCGCGGGGCTACCGTGGATACCCCCAGACTCCTGTCCTGTATTTTTGATGTGCTTGCTATTTCCCCTCCTGCGGAGGCCCCTCCGCAATGGGCGGAATTTTTTGGTGGGGGGGGGGGGGGGGTGTTTCTGGAAGGAACATCTGTTCCAGGGGCTGTGGGGTCCTCAGGAGGCCCACATCCCCATCAACATTCTGGAGCTGAGCACGGTTCGGTTGGTGCTGTCGCACCTGACGCATGGACTCCAGGGCTTACCGGTTCAGGTTTGATCCGACAATCGGACTTCAGTCGTTTACATCAATCACCAAGGAGGGACTCGCAGCAGGAGTGCCCTCCGGTAAGTGTCTCTGATTCTTGCATGGGCCGAGAGCAATGTTCCATGCATTTCGGCAGCGTACATTCCAGGGGTGGAGAATCTGGAAGCGGATTCCCTGAGCAGGGGGACCTCTCGCCGGGGGGAATGGTCCCTCGGCAACAAGTTATTTCAATCCATCTGTCACAGGTGGGGGATTCCGGAAGTGGATCTCTTTGCCTCCCGTCACAATCACAAGCTCCCTGCATTTGTGTCTCTGTCCCAGGACCCCCTGGCTCTGGCAGTGGATGCCATGTCTCTGTCATGGCGGGATCTCGGTCTCCTGTATCTGTTTCCCCCCTTTCCCATGGTGGGCAAGGTGGTGCGCAAGCTGCTTCCTTTGGGTGTGCCAGCAATCCTGGTGGCCCCAAGGTGGCCAAGACTGGTATGGTTCGCAGACGTCGTGCGGCTGGCGGTCGATCAGTACAGGCTACCTCTGGATCTCACAAGGTCAGCTTTGTTACCCCAATTTACAAACGCTGGCTTTGACGGCGTGGCTGCTGAAACCTCCATCCTAAGAGAAAAAGGTTTGTCTGAAACTGTTGTCCAGACATTCGTTAGAGCTTGGTAGAAGTCTTCCTCTCATATCACTACAGGCCCTGGCGTTCCTATATTGCTTGGTGTGAGGCCAGGGTTTTTTCCTTGTCTGCACTCTCTGAACATTGTTAGATGTGTAAAGAACTATCTGGTGGCTACTTCACCATTCCGGAAGACGGGGCGTATTTTTTTTGTGGTGCCCTCTGGGCCCAAGAAGGGTTTGGCGGCCGTCAAGTCTACCATTAGTGAATGGATTCGTCAGGCCGTTATTAGGGTCTATTCTGTTAAAGGTAGGGATCCCCCTTTCCAGATCACTGCTCATTCTACTCGTGCTGTTGGGGCTTCCTGGTTGTTTCAGCACCAAGCCTCTGTTGAACAAGTTGTAAGGCTGCTACTTGATCTTCTGTTCATACTTTTTCCAAGTTTTATAAGGTTGATGTGCGAGCCTCAGCGGATTCTGTTTTTGCCCGCAAAGTTCTGCAAGCTGCAGTGGTTTAATTTGTGCACTATTGCCTGTTGGGATCCCCACCCTTTTTGGACACTGCTATTGGATGTCCCACGTGTAATTAATCTTTTCGAAGCAGGGTGTGAGACATACTTGGAATAATTATAAGTATGTCTCACACCCTGCTTCGGACAGATTAATTACACGTGGGTTATGTCCAGTAGAGGGCGAACTTCTGCAGAGATGACTAGAAAAAAAGAAGCCCCTCCCAGTCCATAAATACCTGGGACCTCCCACACATTCCCCAGTATAAGAAAGCAGTAAGGGGACCAGGAAGAGCCAATAAAACCTATGAGAAAAAATGTTCACCAAAAAGAGGATCCAAGATACAACTCAGGGTGGGACGAAGCAGGGTGTGAGACTTATAATACCCATTTTACAGGTGAGTAATCACAAAAATGGTATTTTTCAGTTGTCAGTCTCCCTCTGTCCCAGGTATTCTGTGATAAAAATAAAAAATGCGTTCACCTGTGCAACTGAGCTGCTTGCTTGTTGTTGCATGTCTGCAAATAGCTATACAAAGGCAAGGGACTGTCATTCGGGATGCCCTGCTGCTGCATAAAAAAAAAGAGGCTAATGTTTTTTTTTGTTTTTTTTTTTACTGTTTCAATCGCATTGTCAGGCTTGATGTTGCATAGTCAATACCTTTAAACCACAAGTGATCAAAATAAAAGGCCTGTTCATAGAGAGTTAGAGGTACATTCACAGAGCTTTTTCCTAGGCTAGTGCTCCCTCTATAGGCTAGTTACTGGTATGTCTTGAACAAAATGGCCAGACTTAAAGCAACAATCATACTTATTTTCTACATAATAGGAGTAGGGCCACATTGTAACAGCCCCCCCCCCCCATGCACGCTGTCATAGAGCTCTGCAACCCCCTCAATCCCCTTGGCGAACCCATGATTGGCTGGACGCTGGGCCACATTTCACCTAAGCATTGTGGTTCAGGGAAGGCTTGGGGGTTTGTGGTGGGTCTACAGTCTTACTGTAGCGCTTACTAACCTTTTAATTTGAGTTTAGTAGTTGCCTGCACTTGGCCATACTACGTTATTTTCATAATCCAGTACATTTATCATGCATAATAAGTATTTAGTAAGATATATGTTCATCAAGTTTAACTGATGAGAGCTATTTTATTTTATATTAGTAATCAATGTTTAACGTTTAACAAAACTCATAAATGTGTTGGCCCTCTTTAGGAGTTTTCCCTTGGGAAATCATAATTTGGGATGTCCCACAGTGTTAAAAAGGAACATTTCAGGTATTGGGGAGTTAATAAAAACTCCCCAGACCAGGCTTGCCCCCCTGCCCCTATGGTTTAACATTTGACAACTTCAAACTTATCTGTCTGGTCACATTGCGCTCAGTCCTGCAGCCTCTCTTAGGGCAGCTCCATCTTGCTATCCCTTCATGCTCTGCACCCTCCTCAAATCTCGCACATGTGCAGTATCACTGCATAGGCTGCAATGACACTCGGTGCAAATATCACAAGATTTGAAGAGCGTTGTGGAACATTTGAAGGACAGCAAGGGGGGGGGGGGCATAGTCCCCAGGGGTACTTTATCATCCTGCCCTGGGGTTGGATCTTCTTTTGAAGCTATCCACCTTTACATGTTTACCTCTGGTTATCCTAATAAAAGTCCAATATTCTTAGTATACAGTACGTCCTGCTCCAGATAAATTACTTACACTTGGGTTATCCTCCGCCAGATGGCGCTGCACTGCAGAGACATGTAAAAACAGGCTCCTCCCTCCCCCCCCCCCCCAAATACCCGGGGACCTCCCACAAATCCCCAGATTTCTCTGCAGTGCTTACTGCGAAGACATGAAATTATCAATCTCTCGCAGGTGAGCGAGGCTATTAGCCTGCGGCCCGGTTGGACTATTCCCACCCAATCCTTGTGTGATGTGCCTCCCAGCCTGGGCTGCGCTGGTCGGGTGAAGGTAGGCGACACCATGCGTGCTTATGGAGTGCTGCTCCACCGCAGTCCCCCACCAAAGGGTAGGCGGTATAGGCTGATGGTGAGCCTTTATGGGATGTCCCTCCCGCCTTATTGCCACATGCCCCGTGTAGCGGTGGGTCCTGTACAGAGGGTCGCCATCCTCCCTCATTCTCCCTGTAGCCTTCGGGGGGGGGGGGGGGGGGGGAGAAGAGGGGGGTGTGGGTGAGTGCGTATAGTGATTCGTGTATGGCGTTTTATCTGTTTTGACTAGATATGTGGTGTCAGCCGCCGCACTGACTTGTCCGTTTCACTATTGCAATGGCCGCCGCGCGCGTCTCTTCCTTCATTTGGATGTCCGCGCCGGACGGCGGAGTTCTCAGACGCTTCTAGGTTATCATTGGCTGCTTGTCTGTGGGCTTCGGGGGGGGCGGGGGCCTGGCCTGGAGCGGCGCGTTCCGCGTCACGGCCCGCTCTGGCCCGCCCTTCGAGGTTCGCTCGGCGCCATTTTGTCAGTCGCGCGCGTGTGTGACGGTTCTTCCTTCCGCGCCCTCGCGGGCGGCTTTTATGCTCATTCCTTACTGTGCATGGTTTTGACTCCCCTTCTTCTCATTGTGTCTTTCAGACGGGTGAATCCAGTGGCTTCCCCCGGCCCGGTGTAATTGTTAGATGGGCCTAGTATAATTACTCCCACTTCCCTAGCGGTCATTGGGGCATCCAGGGTAGCTTACAGCGTCAATCCCTACTGGCTTATTGTGCCTATTAATCACCATATGGAGGCATCCCAGGATAATGTGGGTTCCTTCGGGCCTGCACCTCGTCTCACTTCACCTACTCCCCCAAGCTGGAGTCTCATCCCCATTGAATTGCATACAAGCGGGGATTCTCAACCTGATGTGTCTGCTAGACTGGCCAGTGTTGAAAAATGTATTGCTAATACCTTAGCGCGTAAGGCCACCGCTAAAAAGCGTCACTTAAGCCCTGATGCCACTCTTTTCCCTATGGAGTCTGATGAGTTGTTGCATCTATGTGGCTACACCCCATCGGACGAAGGGGAGCTGTTCTCTGATTTAGGGTCATCTGATGAGAGACCCAGGGGTCATGACGATTCTGGCTCTGACTCCTTTACCCCGGATGATACTGACAGACTGCTGGTTCAGATTTTTGAGGTTCTGTCCATCTCTCCCCCTGTTGCGGCTCCCAGGCAAAGGGGTGAGCTTTTTCATACTGCTAAGGCTCGTTTGGAATTTCCGGAGCAAACCCATTTCAATGACCTCGTGCTTAAGGAGTGGGAACGTCCCAGTAGACTTCCCGGTATACCTAAGAGTTGGGACAGAAAGTATCCCTTTCCTGCTGATATGGTCAAGTGCTGGTCATCGCCTCCCGAGGTGGATGCTCCTATTCTAGGGCTGTCTAACACCTCTATTATGCACTCCTCTGACACTACTACTCTGCGGGATGCTGAGGACCGGCGCATTGACCAATTGGCGTGCCATGCCTTTGCATTTGTGGGGACGGCGCTGCGCCCGGTTTGCGCCTCGGCAATTACGTCTGTGGTGCTCAGGGCCCTGATCAGAAGTGTACTTGACGGTGCTCCTGATGAATTGCCACCTGATACATTTAATGCACTGTCTAACTGTGATGTGTTTGTAAACTTTATCCTATCTGCCTTGGATGATGCCATTAGGATGTGTGCGAGAACTTCTGTCTTGGTGGTAGCTATACGCCGTGCGATTTGGCTGCTCCAGTGGGCTGCTGAAAATGCTGCAAAGGCGGCCCTTACTGGGCTTCCATTTAAGGGGCTACGCCTGTTCGGGGACCGCCTAGGCCTTTTTGCTAAAGGAGGTAAGTTACCCAGCGCAGGCGGCAGTCTCGACCCTTTCGGGGCCAGGGCCCCCTTTCACTTCCCTACCGCAATGCTAAGCAGGGAAAAGGGGTGTCCTTCGCGGGGGCTCATGCCGATTCTTGGCATAGGAGTAGACGACGTCCTGGCTCCTCCTGGGGGTCTAAGCCCAAATCCTCTCCCAAGCCCCCTCAGGCATGATGAGGCTCCCTCGCCCGTCAGGGTGGGGGGACGGCTACAGCACTTTGCTCACGTCTGGAGGCACCACGTCTCAGACCGGTAGATTCAAGAGGTAGTGTCCTCTGGTTACAAGATAGTTTGCTGTGCGCCCCCCCCAAGATTCATCAGGTCCTGGGTCCCCTTAAGAGAAAGAGGCAAGGGGTTCTATTCCAACCTTTTCACAGTTCCCAAAAAAGATGGGTCAGTCAGGCGCATTCTGGATTTAAAGATCCTCAACAAATTTGTCTTGCCATTTGGCCTCCGCTCCCAGAGTGTTCACCAAGGTGCTGGCGGGGGTGATGTCTCTGGTGAGGTCAAGGGGCATACGCGTGCTGCCCTACCTGGACAACATACTCCTCACCTCTCGGTCTCTACAGCAGGCAGAGTTGGACACTCAGCTGGTGGTGTCCACACTGGAGTCCTTCGGCTGGGTGATCAATCACCCCAAGTCCTCTCTGACCCCTTCCTCGGTGACCCCGTTCCTGGGAATGATTCTGGATACGGTTCAGTCAAGGATATTCCTTCCTCAACAGAAGGTGGAAGCTCTAACTGCGCAGGTGAGGTTCCTGCTATTGTGTCCCCAGCCCTCCCTCAGGCAGGGAATGCAGTTGGTGGGCCTGATGGTGGCGTGCTTCGAGGCGGTACCTTTTTCTCAGTTCCATTTGAGGCCTCTACAACTTCAGTATGGGACAAGGACCCAACGTCCTTGGACGGGGTCTGTGTGCTTCCCCCCTTGGTCAGGCGGTCCCTTTCGTGGTGGCTGGACCACAGGAACTTGCTGGGGGGCAGGTCCTTTCTGGCCCCCTCCTGGGAGACGGTCACCACGGATGCCAGTCTGTCAGGATGGGGGGGATTCTGGAAGTCCCTGCGGTTCCAGGGGAGGTGGGGCCCTCAGGAGGCCCACTTACCCATCAACATTCTGGAACTACGGGCGATCAGGTTGGTACTGGAGCAGTTGACCAATCACCTGAGGGGTCTGTCTGTGCAGGTGCGCTCAGACA
Organism: Gastrophryne carolinensis; assembly: GCA_027917425.1. NCBI lineage: Eukaryota > Metazoa > Chordata > Amphibia > Anura > Microhylidae > Gastrophryne > Gastrophryne carolinensis. The sequence continues at coordinate 263,031,018 of CM051239.1, forward strand.
ACAGGACGGCGGTTACCTACATCAACCATCAGGGAGGGACCCGGAGCAGGGGGGCCCTCCAGGAGGTGTTGCGGATTCTGACATGGGCGGAGGCCAATGTTCAATGCATTTTGGCTGTGTACATCCCGGGGGCAGAGAATCTACTGGCAGACTCTCTGAGCAGGGGGACCTCTCGTCAGGGAGAGTGGTCCCTCTGCAACAGGTTATTTCAGTCCCTGTGTCACCGTTGGGGTCTACCGGATGTGTATCTGTTTGCATCCCATCACAAGTTCCAGGCTTTTGTCTCCCTGTCTCAGGATCCTCTGGCCTTGGCCACAGATGCTCTGTCCATGTCATGGCAGGAATTTTGGCTCCTGTATGTCTTTCCTCCATTCCCCCTGCTGGGCAGGGTCCTGCGCAAGATTGCTCTGGAAGGGGTGCCAGTGATTCTGGTGGCCCCCAGGTAGCCAAGAAGAGTGTGGTTCGCAGACGTGGTGCAGATGGCAGTAGACCAGTACGTTCTGCCAGGAGTGCCAGATCTGCTCACTCAGGGCCCCTTACGCCATCCCAATTTACAAACTCTGGCTTTGACGGCCTGGCTGCTGAAACCTCCATCTTGATGGAGAAAGGCTTGTCTGCATCGGTGGTTGAGACCATGGTGAAGGCTAGGAAGAAAACTTCTTCTGCCATCTATTATAGGGTATGGCGTACCTACATTGACTGGTATGAGTCTAGGTCTCTTCCCTGTCGGCTGTTCTCTGTTCCCAGGGTTCTGGAGTTTTTACAGCATGGGTTGAAGTCGGGTCTCCAACTCAGTACTTTGAAGGGTCAGGTTTCTGCCCTGTCTCTTCTTTCAGAAGTCTTTTTTGCTCAGCATTCTTTGGTTAAGACTTTCTTTCAGGGGGTTACTCATGTGCGTCCCCCACGAAAACCTATGGTCCCTGTTTGGGATTAGAACCCGTGCTATTGGTGCCTCTTGGGCCTTCCAGCACCAGGCTTCTGTTGAACAAGTTTGCAAGGCTGCTACTTGGTCTTCTGTTCAAACCTTTTCAAAGTTTTACAAGGATGATGTGCGGGCCTCAGCTGATGCTGTTTTTGGTCGCAAGGTTTTGCAGGCGGCAGTGGTTTAAACTGTCTGCTGTTACCTTTTTTGTTGGGGATCCCACCTACTTTATGGACACTGCTATTGGATGTCCCAAGTGTAAGTAATCTATCTGGAGCAGGACGTACTGTATACTAAGAATAATACAATTCTGTGAAATACTCACCTGTAGAATTGGTATTATAAGTATACAGTACGTCCTGCTCCACCCCACCCTGGTTTTTGCATTATTCTGGATCCCCTGTATGGTGATTGTTATAGTTACCAGTTTTTGGGTGGTTAAATTCTCCCGGCTTCTTGTTCACTGATTTTCAATGCTGGGGATTTGTGGGAGGTCCCCGGGTATTTGAGGGGCCGGGAGGAGCCTGTTTTTACATGTCTCTGCAGTGCAGCGCCATCTGGCGGAGGATAACCTAAGTGTAAGTAATCTATCTGGAGCAGGACGTACTGTATACTTATAATACCAATTCTACAGGTGAGTATTTCACAGAATTGTATTTTTAGTATTGTGCAAAAGGATTTTTCCTTTTTATATGTTTGTCAGTTTTAATAATTTACATATTTATATCTTCACAGATGATTCGTAAAGGTGTCTTTAAGGACCAGCATTTTGATTCAAATCTCAACTTTATGTACATTGAAGTAGACAAGGTTACAGAGAGGGTATGTATTTGATACCGTGTATGATATAGAATACAAATTTGCAGCCTTTTTATGCACTGTATTTTTTCGCTTCATAAGACACACCTAGAGTTTGAAGGAGGAAAATACCCCAAAAATATTCTGAAGCAAATGGTGTGCTAAAATACCCCCAACCTTCAGGAAGCTAATAACAGGACCCCCCCCCCCCCCCCCCCCTTTCCAGTTACCACACTGAGGTGGTAACCTCATTAATAAAATCTTGAGGAAGCCGCCTCTCGCTGCACAGTCAGTGCAGCTGCCACACAGATCCTTCAACTGCATCGTGCCCTGTGGTTGCACAGACAGTGCATAGAGTGGTGGCTTTCTCGCTGCTGTGAGCATGCAGGGGGCATGTCATCTGAGCAACCACCACTGAAATGCATTTTGCAGTGGATGCTTGTACATGCAGTAGTCTGCTGACCGCTCCAAATTAGGAGCACAGCAGCATGGAGCACTATGAGAGTGATGGGTCCAAAAGATTGGGTCTGCTTTTATTCAGTTGAACACTATTGTGGATTATCCTATACGTCTGTCATAAAGGGAGCCTCACATGTTAAGGCTTGGAAATGTAAAGAGGAATGTCTGCTGTAAATTCATATGTAGCCCTGAATATTTTTTGGTTTCCTGTATTCCAGGAGAAAGTTACAGTCATGAGCACTATTAATCCAACAAAGGATTTGTTATCTGATTTAATTGGATGCCAGAGACTCCCAGAGGAGCAGCGTAAAAAAGTGCACCAGTTAAAAGACTTGTTGGATCAGATCCTCATGCTGGATCCTGCAAAGCGAATCAGCATCAACCAAGCACTTCAGCATCCTTTCATCCAGGAAAAAATCTAAATGTGGGGAATGATTTGCTTGCTCACACACCGGGACTGAGGACCCTCTACAGCATCCTGTTAATGTATATAAACATATAAATATATTTCCCTTGCAAAGTTGAGGAAGCATGACTTGTTTGTATTAAAGACAAGAGTTTATTTTCCTTTATTTTGTTTTTTTAATGACTTGTCTATGAAATTGTGATATCTGTACTTTTTTCCACAGTAGGATTGCTTTTAAATTGGCTCAACTGTCCTCAAAGTACAAATGCAATTTCATTTGAACATTATATTTGGGGAAGCTGCAGTTTAATGTTTTGGATGTTAATATTTTATTTTTAGCAGTCGCGGCTCATATTTTTTGTTTGTTTTGTTCTGAGAAAACCCGACCAGGATAAATGCTGTCTATATTCACGTTTTCCTAGGTTGTGTGCGCAGGCCTCAGCAGCATGCTCTTGGTCTATTCAGTGCCGAAGGGGGGCCTGTTCCTTCTTGAGCCTGCCTGCAGAGATGGTCTCCTCTTTTAAAGCAGGTTGTGTGCAACTTTACAGTACACTGAAGGTAAGCTAAACCATCCACATTGTCTGTATTTTAATATGTTCTTGTGTAAATAACTATTGTCATTTTGACAGATGAGAAACCAGTAGCTAATTGTGGCAGCATTCTGCCGTTGCATGTCTCCCAAATGACCTGCTGCGTTGTTTTCTTGTAATATTTTCATTTGGACAATAATTAGTGTTTCATTGCCTTGCGGTGGTGTGTGCACAGATGGAAGGGGGTACCTTCAGTGTACTGGTTCTTAATGGTGTTCTTTTTGTCTTTTAGTCCACTAGCTTTAATTAGAAGTTCAACCTGGTCCGTGGCAACCTAACCTATCTCCCCCCATTGCTGGTAAGACCCACAGTTTTGAGATGCTTGTTTTTTTTTCTACAGACCTTTATTTCCAACAGGGGACCTGGTAACTGCTTTATGTTGCGGCTTTTAAGTGCAAGCAGCCAAGCCTTGCAAAAAAGCTTTTACTTGCTTAAGCCAGAACATCATTTTCCACAAAATATGTGGTGTTCCAGGCGTAGGGAGGTATTCCGATGATGGATGCCCAGTGCGCATTAACAGCGACAAACGGAAGAAATTGTACCTTTTGTGAAACATGGTTGTTCCAGTTTAATGGCTCATGAGTGGTATGTTAGGGTGCCATGGACTAGAGCTAAGGGTTTTGGTTCACCTTATATTTTAAGTGCTGTTTATATCTTTTGCTGTACTTTTGAGCTAGTTAAAATCCCAGCAAGGCTTAACTACATGCCTAAATACGACTTTATTTATTGCCACCTAGAAATGTATGTTTAGTGATAGGCTAGGTAACAGAGGAGGTTCAATTGGAAGAATGGCCCTGCTTCATCCAAACCTACTCCAGTTTGTTTTCCGTTTACAGGAAATTCTGTTAGCATCACTCAAGCTGGGAATTGAACTTGCTTTTACATGGTATACAGTTTTGCCACCTAGGCAGTATAACAAAGATTAGCATAACAAAGACCTTCATATTTCTTTGGAGCACCAGCCCTTCAGATCTTACTATTAGGGCTGCCAGAGGGGCAGGAATCACGCCTGCTTACCCTCACCTGGTCCCATGTCGGATCACTCTCCCACAGCCTCTGTATCTGAGGCTTAGTGCCACAGTTCTGGAATGCAGCTAGCCAGAGGTGTATATAGAGAATACTGAGCACCTCATTCTAGTTTTGTACACCGCACATGCTTATCTACAGGCTGGAACGCAGAGTTCAGCACCTAACATCACATACCAGGGCTATGAGTGAGAGATTGACGCAGCAGGGCAAAGTGATGGTAAGCTGGTTATCCCCTCTGGCATGTATATATAACATATCCCTAATGGAGTCTCAACAAGACAGAAGATAACGGTCTATTTCACTGGAAGTTTCCCATAACTGGGACTTTCTAATTTCCCCAGCAATCTGACAATGTGCAGTTTCTATAGCTCCCAATGAAAAAAGAGATGCAAACACAGGCCTAAAACATTATATACCGATTAGATTACAGGCTGCCTGGAAATGTGCTAAGGCACAGCGCATGCTCCCTTTAATTGGCCTATTTCTAAAACAGACATTTTAAATATTCCTTGTGTTGAAAAAGAACTTAAGATAACAGAAAGCAGAGGCATGTTTTTTTCTTGGTAAGAGAACTCTAGTTTTGTTGCTAAAGTGTTTTATTTGTTCTTTGTTTTCATGGTTTGTGATCATGTTGTCTTTCAATACAGGAATAAATTCTCCATTCTTGAGCAAAAGCAGCTGCTTTTTAAGAGCGGTAATTGCTTCTTTACCTTTTTTATTTCTCCTGTACATTGAGCTTTTTTTTATGCCTCCAAAATGTTAATGCTTAATCATTTAACTCACTTATTGTAAAGTGAAGGTTGTTCTGCTGCATGTACAGTGACCCATGCAGGTATCTGTATGTTTTCAGTATGCATCATTAGATAATAAAGTTTTTGTCAAAAAAATATATCTGTAGCCATTTGTAAGATTTCTGTTTTTGGTTTATGAGCAGGAAATGCCACTAATGGTAAAAAGCCCATTTCTTTAATTTCAGTAAAATGTTTACTTAGATCACAATTGAATAGTTTCCGATTTCTGACTTTTACAGTACCAAATAAATTTTGATATCTCAGACTCTCAATCTGTGTTAGAGTGATTCTTTTTTTTTCTGCTTGTGGTTTTAACTAATACCTGTGCTGTTTTCTTACTTTTCCTCTTGATGGTGCTGAAAGGAAAATGGAAAGCAAGACAAGGCCTGCCAACGGCTGCTTTGCTGAGACACCATCTTCACCTTCCTCACAAGGTCATTCTTGACAGCATGTGTAGTTAAGCATTTAGAAAAAAATACAAAAATGGTGGGTGTGTCAACAGTAATAATGAAAAAAGAAAAAATCCCTTAGTAATAAAATCTTGGCAGGTTAACTTAGAAGACACAATCAGCTGTGTTCATGGGTTTTAGTTCTGATACCTTTTGTCATTGTATGGAAAAGCAGTTGGGTTGTAAATAAATATGGTTTCTATAAATGACTACAAAGTTTGCAAATGGTTCCAAATCATCTATTTTACATGATATTTTAATATCACGGTTAACCATTTTAAATTCCGGTAGCTCATTTAGTAATTCTTGTATGTAATAGAGGCAAGAAATGTTCCTATCTAACACATGCTGAATTGTGTTGAGCACATGGTACTATTGTGATTAATCAGCCTAGAAGTGATACTTGAGGCATTCTACCTCGATTTAATACAAAATCATAAAACCAAAAACCTTTCATAATCTAGTTGCCCTATTGTAAGGCTGATGGCTTACCATCGCTATTAATCAATGACCCATAATAAACATGCTGCATAAAATTGGCAATGTAAGCGTATGAAGTGTTGTAAAAGCCAGGCACCTAGAAACATTATAGGAGGGCAGCCAGGCACCTTGAAACATTATAGGAGGGCAGCCAGGCACCTTGAAACATTATAGGAGGGCAGCCAGGCACCTTGAAACATTATAGGAGGGCAGCCAGGCACCTTGAAACATTATAGGAGGGCAGCCAGGCACCTTGAAACATTATAGGAGGGCAGCCAGGCACCTTGAAACATTATAGGAGGGCAGCCAGGCACCTTGAAACATTATAGGAGGGCAGCCAGGCACCTTGAAACATTATAGGAGGGCAGCCAGGCACCTTGAAACATTTATAGGAGGGCAGCCAGGCACCTAGAAACATAGTTCAGCCAGTCACCTAGTAGAATTTGAGGAGAGCACCATTGGTACTTCCTTGCTTTTCTAATCAAACAGACCAGTCTAAATCCACAGAAGGTGTCATTTTGTGTAGCTGTTGAAAGCAGCATGTGCACATTTAATTACATGCAGAGCGCTACACTTTTTTCTTAATGTGTCAAAGAACCAAGTTACTGGTTAACCTGTTTCTTTCGTTTTAGATGGTGTTTCAACGATGAAGAAGGCGAGAGGACCCCTTCCAAGGTTTCTGAAAGCGCAAAAAATGCTCTAATTGTGACTTGTCCTTTATGACCGTACCTGTGACTATTGTGGGAAGTGTCTGCAATGCGGTTTCCATAGGAATAGCACTCTGTTATTCTATTTCTGACATCTAAGTAATGGAGTACTTCAGCTGTTGTTTTGCCTGAATGTGTCTGTAGGAGATGGCTTTCATTAATATTACTTGACAGATTTGTTTTTTTTACTAGTCCTTTCTAATTTCCTGCAGCTTTGCTAAATGTACCCTTTCTGGTTAAAACCCTTAAATAACAAAGTGTTTTTTGTGACCATACATTGATCATTAATGAAATGTATTTAAAGCAATACTGCAGACTGTAATTGTTACACAATTGCGTTGGGCTACATTTGGCAATGTCCTAAACTGTTCTCTGTTTTTAACTAGAAGCAAAAATGGCTAAGATATCAGGGTTTACAGGTTCACCCAATGACATTCACTTATTCCCAGTATGTCACACACCCCGCTCCCGAATATTCATGACACTTGGGTAACTGTCCTGTAGAGGGCGATCTTGCAGAGATGACATGAAAAAAAGGAACCCCTCCCGGTCCATAAATACCTGGGACCTCCCACCATTCCCCAGTCTTTCGTCCCTGCAGTCGGCGAGCAAGTCAGAAAATGGTTGTCTCCTCCTTGCAGGTAGCTGGGGTAACCCCCCGGCCTTTTGTTTCTATTGCTGCCTGAACCTTTTTTAATTTAAACTATAGCAGTATGCCTCCCAGCCTAGGCTGAAGGTCCAGGCAATGGTAGGCTGCACCTTATGGTGTATATGGGAGCTTGCTCCCCCGTGAGACCCCATACAAAGGGGTAGGCGGTGTCCGGGTTGGTGATCCCGGCTTGGGATGCCCCGGGGGGGGGGGGCTTTTCTCCTGTGGCTTGTTTTACTTTATTTGGGGGAAAAGGTGTGTGGATTGTGTGTGTGTGTGTTTGTATGTGCTTTTGCGGCCGTTGTTGCTGGGCCGGTTTCACTTTTAACAGGTGCAGTTAAGGAGGGGGCGGGACCGGGCACTCGGGCTCGTTGTGGCCCGTCCACCCCCCACCCCTCGAGGCCGGCTTTTCTTAAGCACTCTTTCCGGCCTCGCTGCCTGCTTTGCTGCTCTCCCTCTCATTCCCTTGCTGCTGTGAGGGTTGGCGGTCGCTGCTTTGCTGCGGTGAGTGGATTTTATTTATTTCACCATTTTTAACTGCTATGGTGGGTGATATGCATGTTGACACTTATGTCCTCATGTCTTCTAGGTGGGATCCCTTCTTTTGAAGTTTAAAGAGGGAGTTCTCCCGTTCCTAGGGTCCCTTAGAGTTTAATTTAAAAAAAAAATCCTCCCACTTGGGACCTGAAGGGACATCCCGGGTAGCTTAATAGCGTAAATCCCTCTGGTCATTGCGACTACATTAAAATGACCATATGGAGGCTTCTCAGGATACCGGGCTTGGGCTCCCCTTGGGGCAACCCCGGCAGTGTGTGGGTTGTGGGACATCCCTTGCGGGGGATAATGTACTTGTTTGCATACCTTGTGCTCAGCGGGCCATAAGGCAGCAGTCGGGGGCCCAGGTGTCTGAGTCCGGAGTCCCGGCCTCATCTCCTTCCCCACCCTGCCTTATCCGTACCCCTAGTGATGTTTTCACAGGTGGGGAGTCGCAATCTGATGTATGTGCCAGACTGGCTAATATTGAGAAATTTATTTCTCGCTCTGTTGCCAGAAAGGCCTCGGCTAAGCGAAAGCATGTCTCCAGCCGCGCCGGCCTTTGAGTTTGATGATTATGATTTTCTTGACTGGTCTGATTATTCCCCGCTAGAAGAGGGGGAATTATTTGAGGATTCTGAGGGTTCTGACAATCAGCAGTTTGTTGGTGCTGACCTTTTTGAGGTTCTGGCAATTTCTCCTCCTGAGGAGGCCGCTCCTCAAAAAGGGGAATTCTTTGGGACTTCCAAGCCGCGCCTGGAGTTGCCATCAAAATGCTTTTGATTTGGGATTATTCTTAAGGAATGGGAGAAGCCTACTCAGCTTCCAGGTATTCCTCAAGGTTGGGATAAAAAGTATCCCTTTCCGGTGGACGTGGTAAAACAATGGTCGTTCCCTCCCGAGGTGGATGCCCCGGTGCTCAGGTTGTCCAATACTTTTATTTTGCATTCTCCTGACTCCACCACTCTCAAAGATGGTGAGGATAAACGCATTGATCAGATGGCTTGCCACGCGTTTGCTAGTGTCGGCTCAGCCTTGCGGCCTGTTTGTGCTTCGGCGCTTTTGGCAGTGGCTACCAGGTCTGTGGTTAGAGACCTGTTGAGTACCTCCAGGCTTGACCCGGCTAGTGATGAGTTCGCCGCCCTTAAGCGGCGTGAATTGTTCATGTCCTTTGTGCTTGCCGCCTTAGATGACACCATGGTCATGTTTGGTAGAACCTCGGCCTTGCTTGTAGCTATTCGGCGGTCGGTATGGTTGCGCCAGTGGGCGGCTGATTTTGTGGCCAAAAAGTCGCTTACAGCACTTCCCTTTGTGGGATTGCGGCTCTTTGGAGAAAGATTAGATTCTGTCACGAAAGGAGGGAAGTTACCTAAGCGTAAGAGGCAACGTCGTCCCTTTCGGGGGGCGGGCTCCTTTAACCCTTCCTGTCGTGGTGCCAGCACTGGCAGAGTTCTGGCCTTTTCTACCCTCAGAGGTGATTCCTGGAGTAGAGGCAGAGGTCGTGCCCGTCCAGGTCACAATTGGAGTTCCAAGCCCAAGCCCGCTGCTAAGCCAGCTCAGCAATGAGGGGGCACCCTCACTCTTGCGGGTGGGGGGGGGGGGGGGGGACGGCTGCGGCACTTCTTCCAGGTCTGGGACCAGGAGGTCTCAGACAAATTTTTTTTTTCCCAAGATTCTGGAAGTGGTGTCTTCTGGTTACAAGCTGGAATTCGAGATCCGGCCTCCTCCCAGATTCTTCAGGTCTCGAGTGCCTTCGGATCCACTGGCCGCACAGGGGCTCCGGGCGGCAGTAAGTTATCTGCTGGACATGGCTGTCATTTGCCCAGTGCCTTTCGCGGAAAGGGGCATGGGATTCTATTCCAATCTATTCACGGTGCCCAAGAAGGACGGCTCCGTTCGCCTCATTTTGATTCTGAAGCTCCTCAATCGGTTTATCCGCTTCAGGAAGTTTTGCATGGAAACCTTGCAGTCAGCAGTCGATTCTCTTCATCAGGGGGACTTCATGATGTCCATAGACATCAGGGATTCTTATCTGCATGTACCTATCTTCCTCCAGAGATTCCTCAGGTTCGTGGTGGAAGATCAGCATTTTCAGTTTGTGGCCCTTCCATTCGGGCTTACCTCGGCTCCGAGGGTGTTCACCAAGGTATTGGCGGGGGTGATGGCCCTCCTCAGAGTCCAGGGCATTCGCATTGTACCATGCCTGGACGACCTTCTCATTTTGGCTTCCTCTCTCAACCAAGGGGAGCTAGACACCAGAGTGGTGGTATCCACGCTGGAGAGGTTCGGTTGGGTGATCAACTATTCCAAGTCCTCCCTTGTCCCCGTCCAGGGAGGTTTCGTTTCTGGGCATGACTCTGGATGCCTTTCAGGCCAGGGTGTTCCTTCCTCAGCCCAAGATTCTTCTGATCCAAGATTTGGTTCGGCTTCTGCTTTCCAGCCGTCTATCCGGCTAGGGATGAGATTGGTAGGTCTGATGGTGGCTTCCTTCGAGGCAGTCCCTTTTGCCCAGTTTCACATGAGGACGCTTCAGCTCCATGTTCTAGCGACTTGGGACAAGTGTCCGCTGTCATTGGATCAGTCTTGTCTGCCGTCTCCCCGGGCTCAGCAGTCCCTTCAGTGGTGGCTAGTGTCAAGCAATCTGTTGAAGGGCAGATCCTTTCTGACCCCTTGTAGGGAAACGGTCACCACGGACGCCAGCCTGTCTGGCTGGGGGGCTTCTGGAGGGAACATCAGTTCCAGGGGTTATGGGGGCCTTGGGAGGCTCATACCCCTATCAACGTTTTGGAGCTACGAACCATTTGGTTGGTTCTGTCTCGCTTGACTCTTCAATTGCAGGGATTGCCAGTTCAAGTTCCATCAGACAATCGGACGGCAGTCGCTTACATCAATCACCAAGGAGGGACTCGCAGCAGGAGTGCCCTCAGGGAGGTATCTCTGATCCTTGTTTGGTCAGAGAGCAATGTCCCATGCATCTCAGCCATTTACATCCCGGGAGTGGAGAACACGAAGGCGGATTCCCTGAGCAGGAGATCCTCTCACCGAGGAGAATGGTCTCTCAGTTCCAAGGTATTCCAGTCCCTTTGTTACAAGTGGGGGACTCCGGAGGGGGATCTTTTTGCGTCTCGTCACAATCACAAGCTTCCTGCCTTTGTGTCTCTGTCTCAGGATCCTCTGGCCCTGGCAGTGGATGCCATGTCCCTGGCTTGGAGGGAACTGGGGTTTCTGTACCTGTTCTCCCCCCCCCCCCTTCTCCATGGTGAGCAAGGTGGTGCGCAAGCTAACTCTAGAAGGGGCACCAGCAATTCTGGTGGCTCCAAGGTGGCCAAGACGAGTGTGGTTCGCAGACGTAATGCGGCTGGCAGTAGATCAGTTTTATCTGCCTCTTCTTCCGGATCTTATCACCCAGGGTCAGCTACGCTACCCCAATTTACCAACGCTGGCTTTGACGGCGTGGATGCTGAAACCTCCATCTTAAAGGAGGAAGGTCTTTCTGAGGCGGTGGTTCAGACTCTTGTTAGAGCTACGAAGGGATCTTCCTCTAACGTCTACTATAGGACTTGGAGGTCTTATATTAACTGGTGCGAGGCTAGGGCCTTGCCTTGTAGGGTATTTTCTATTCCCAGAATTCTGGAGTTTCTTCAACATGGTCTGGACTCGGGGTTCCAGCTTAGTACTTTGAAAGGGCAGGTTTCTGCCCTGGCGGTTTTCTTTCAAAGACATTTTTCCAGGGGGTTACTCATGTGCGGCTTCCTAGAAAGCCCTTGCTGCCGGTTTGGGATTTAAACTTGGTTCTGTCGGCTCTCCAGGGGCCCCCTTTTGAGCCGGTGCATGATATTGCTCTTTCTCTGCTCACTCAGAAAGTTGCCTTTTTGGTGGCTATTACCTCTGTTCGGCGTGTCTCTGAGTTGGCGGCCTTGTCTATTCAGGCTCCTTACTTTGAGAGGCACCTGGACAAGGTAGTTTTCCACTTTAAGCCGGATTTCCTTCCTAAGGTGGTTTCGGCCTTCCACCTCAATCAGGATGTAGTTCTCCCTTCCTTGTGTCCTAAGCCTAATAATGAGAGGACCTTACATTCTTTGGACGTGGTTCGATGTGTGAAATATTATTTGGTGGCTACTTCTCCTTTTCGTAAGACGGACACCTTTTTCGTGGTGCCCTCTGGCCCAGGAAAGGTCTGGCGCCCGCTAAGTCTTCCATTAGTAAATGGATTTGACAGGCCATTGTTGGGGCCTATTCAGCCAAGGGGAAGGTTCCCCCTTTTCGTGTTACTTCTCATTCTACTCGTACTGTTGGAGCATCTTGGGCTTTTCAGCATCAGGCTTCTGTTGAACAAGTTTGCAAGGCTGCTACTTGGTCTTCTGTTCATACTTTTTCTAAGTTTTATAAGGTTGATGTGCGGGCCTCAGCGGATGCTGTTTTTGGCCGCAAAGTTCTGCAAGCTGCAGTAGTTTAAGTTTGCATTATTGCCTTTTTGGGATCCCCACCCATTATGGGCACTGCTATTGGATGTCCCAAGTGTCATGAATATTCGGAAGCGGGGTGTGTGACATACTGGGAATAATACCATTTTGTGATTACTCACCTGTCAAATGGTTATTACAAGTATGTCACACACCCCGCTTCATCTTTTTTGTTTTTTCTGGGATCCTTTATATGGTGAACCTTTTTCTTTGCTGTTTACATTTGGCTCTTCCTGGTCCCTTTACTGCTGTCTTATACTGGGGAATTGTGGGAGGTCCCAGGTATTTATGGACCGGGAGGGGTTCCTTTTTTTCATGTCATCTCTGCAAGATCGCCCTCTACAGGACAGTTACCCAAGTGTCATGAATATTCGGAAGCAGGGTGTGTGACATACTTGTAATAACCATTTTACAGGTGAGTAATCACAAAATGGTATTTTTTTTTATCCCATCCCCCAATCAGCTCAGCAGAGCGGTACAAGATTGCTGGTCCCTCCATCCGCCACCTCTCACCTCCTCCAGATACATCACAGATTATGCAGCATCACAGATCCAAGGGCCATGCTCACTTATTTCAGAAGAGAAATAAGACGAACCTGTAAACCTCAATATCTCGGCCATTTTTTCAATTTAAAAATTGAAACTGTTTAGGACGGTGCCAAATGTAGCCCCACGCAATGGTGTAACAATTATCTTTGCCTGCAGTAGCACTTTTAACACCCAACCCATGGCTGTAGAAAAAATTATTCCCTGTTGCATTACCTTAGGCACTTGCTGCCATAATAAAGAAACTCAAAAGAAACATACAAGAAAGGAAAGGTCAGCACTCATCCGTTCCAAAAGTGAATTCACCATATCGTGTTCAAGTAGCCGTATTGTTGAAGCGGCCTCTGTGGACCCTGAAACCTTAGGATGTGAATATTCTAAGGGTTATATTGATATTTGAACACTTTATTGTGGATACACTTTCACTATGTTATCCACAGGTCCACCATTGGCCACAGCACCTATAACGTGCTTATATGGTAAAACGTGGTCATTCATATCAGTGTTGACCCCATCCAAAAGGAAAATGACTTTATTGAAATTATACTTATGTGTATAATATGGTTATACTTAAATGTTTGATTTATCACTTTAAAGTCCCTGTCCAGACATTAAAATTCAGTCCATATGCCCCTTTTGTCCCCTCCAGCACCTCTGTGTACCGCTGGCATCTTCATACTTCATAGAACGAGTGGTTCTGTCCTCCAGTGCCTGGTAGACATGGCAGTGGCAATCAAATTGACTTTTTGCCCCCCCCCCCACCCCGCCCCCCAAAAAAAGAAATGCCTACTCCGTTTCCTAGCAATTCCACCTCGACACGCTCCCTCCAGTGCATTGAATGGAGTAGGGCATCAACAAGGCTCCAAGACTGAATTACTGGCTCCTTGTCCTCAGTAAGTGTGAAGGGGGGTGGAGATGACAATTGGACCTGAAGGGAAGAGAGCTGCGTTAGACAAAAGGGGAGTATATAGCTTTTTATTTTTTTTTGCCTGGACAGTCTTTGAAAGGAAATGTATACTTATACTGCCAGAACTACATGGCATGGGTCACCTCCTTCCCCTAGGCTGCAGGCTCAGCAGTTTAAGTATAGATATTTTTTTTTTAACATGAAAGCCAACTGCGATCAAAGTATTGAAAGATTGCATTTCAAGCTAAAAAAGCCAGAACAAAGTGATCTTTCCTTTAACTCTGCTGCATCCTTTTTATATCTGCACAGAATCTAACAGGAGGTTGATAACATCATCACTGGATATTGTACACGGCTTGAGCCTGGCTACAACTGGGATTCTGGAGTTGACGTTCAAAAGCTCTGACTTGTGCTACGACCATGCAGTCCCCTCTACTTGGTAGAGAAGGCATAATTGCCATAAATTGGAAAAGCCAAGACATTCGACGTCTGACCTAAATATGAAAGAGGATTCATCTCTGTTAGGAACACCTCCATTTCTGTGGCAGCTTAAAAAGCACCACAAGGTTTGCTATGTTTGTTCAGCAAGGAAAGTGCTAAAGACATAATTCTGTCCCTTAAAATGTTAAAGAGTAGCTGTCTAGTTACTCTGGCTGATCTTGGCAATAAAATGACCTCCCTAAAATGCGGATTCTATCCCAAGAATATCAGATGAAATAAACCTCATTGCCAGTAAAATAATTTAAAGAGGAAATGCAATAAGTTAAATATCTCCTCCTAAATGAAATGGAGGGGAGGCACATGGGGCAAGCTTCAGGTTAGCAGCTTGCAGCTTTATTTTTGCCACTGAATTTTACAGTTTCTTTAAATTATTGGACTTCCTCTTGTAATGTTAATGGTTAGATTGTTTTATGTTGGCTATTACTGGATTACAACTTTTGAATCATATTTTATAATAAAGTTCAAACCAATATATTCTCTGCCGAATATGTGATATATTTATATTCATCATCTTGATACTACAGGTAAAATGTATAATTGGATTTATTTATTCCTATTTTATGTATGTGCATGTGTATATAATACACACACACAGCTGAGAAGGTCAGGCAGGAAGAAGTAGACATTTAGGTGAAGCAGGAAAAGGTGTGGGTGGATAAAGATCACAAGCTGCCCAAACTAAAAGCGAGGGTAGATCACAGAAAGCACTATTGTTTTCAAGCCCTTTTCCACCTTGGGCTATTACTTATTGAGACACATCTGGCAGCATTTCCATGCACTGTGCCAATTGTTTAGATGCCGCTTTCACGCTCCCCAGCATTCAGAATTAGGGGCCGCAAGTTGTGCATCCCTTTATGTGGCTAAGCAATTCCCTCTAATTCATTTTTTTTTTTTTAAAAAAGCAAAAGTGCAGTAAGGTAATTGATTACTTATTCTAAGCAGACAGCACGTCCTGCTCCAGACATAGTCCTTACATGTGGGTATACCTCCGCCTTCAGCGCCGTGCACTGCAGAACATGAAGAAGACAAGCTCCTCCCGGCCCTACATATACCGAGGGACCTCCCACAAATCCCCCAGAATTCTCTGCAGTGCTGGAACTGCGAAGACATGAAGTATCACGCTCTCGCAGGCGAGCGGGGCTTTACAGCCCGAGGCCCTGCGGGACTATTTCCACCCGTCCTCTCTGTGAAGAATATGCCTCCCAGCCTGGGCTGCGTTGGTCGGGTGAAGGTAGGCAGCACCTCGTGTGCTTAACGGAGCCATGCTCCACCGCAATCCCCCACCATAGGGTAGGCGGTTTAGGCTGATGGTGAGCCTCTAGTGGATGCTCCTCCCGCATTATTGCCCCGTACCCCAGGTAGTGCTGGACCCTGTGTAAGGGTCGCCATCCTCCCTCATTTCCCCAACTAGTTAGTGGGAAAAGAAGGGGGGGTATGTGTGGTGTGGTCGTCCCTGTGTACCAGTATATCACGCTTATGGCCTTATTTCTGCCCTTCATGAACATTGAAATGTCAGAGCCGCGCTGCTTGCTCTTTATTTGGTTTTCGGCTACCGCCGTATGTCTTGTGCACAGTTGCTGCGTTGTCTAGATGCTGTGGCGCCTTTTCCTTACTAGACGTAACGGTTTTTCTACAAATCCTTAAGCGTGTGATTGTATCCCTGCTTTGCCGTTACCTCAGAGCTTTGCGCTCTTCGGAGTGGGCGGGGACTTGAATTGGCGCGCTCCGCGTCACGGCCGAGCATCGAGCCCGCTCTTCGAGGTTCGCTGGGCACCATTTTGCTGATCTTTGCGCGCGGTGGCGGTTTCCCTCCTCCCTTGGTCTGTAAGTGCCCTCGCAGGAGACTTTTTATATGTTTTTCCAGCTGCGCATGGCTCTGACACCCATTCTTCTCCTTATGTCTTTCAGACGCTAAGATTCCGGTGGCATCCCCCGGCCTGATATATATCTTAAACGGGTTCACTTTTATATTCTCCCACATTCCTAGCAGGTCTTGGGGCATCCAGGGTCGCTTATAGCATAAATCCCTGCTGCATATTGCTTTGATAATCACCATATGGAGGCATCTCAGAATTATGTGCCCGGGGTCCCGCGGGGACAAGACGGGCTGTGTACTGCGTGGGGACCACGCTGACGCTGACAGAGCACGGGTCTGCGGACCTTGTGCTGAACAAGCACTGGCCCTGCAATCAGGTTTACCAGTGGCTGCACCTTGCTTCAATACACCTGTCTCCCCTTGTTTAAATCTCACTCCTGATGAGTCGCACTTGAGCGGGGATGACCAGCAGGTGGTGCCGCGCGGGCTACCTTCGGCTGAGCAGGTGATGCCTGGTTGGCGGAGCGCTTGGGCGCTGGAAAGAAGCGGTCCCTGAAGCTTCCTGGTTCTATGTTTCCTGGTGAAACTGAAGAGTCTGCTGCTATGCAGGTCCTTGATCCTTCTGATGAAGGTGGACTGTTCTCAGGTTCCGGTTCCTCAGACGAGATACCTTGGACCCGTGATAATTCTGGCCCTGGTTCCTGGGGCCGGTGTGACACTGATTAATTACTTATAAAGATCTTTGGAGTACTGTCCATCTCTCCTCCGGGAGAGTCTCCCAAGCCCAAGAGGGAGAGTTTCCACACGGCGACGCCGCGCTTGGAATTTCTGGAGCAGGATCATTCCAGGCTCTTATATCTAAGGAATGGGAATCACCTTGTGAACTTACAGGAGTTCAGGGGGTCTGGGATTGGAAGTACCCTTTTCCCACTGATGTGGTTGGCTGCTAGTCAGTCCCTCCCGAGGTAGATGCACCTATTATTGGGGTTGCTAACCCTCCCTTCATGACAGCCTCTACTCATCGTACCCTACCCTGACAGTCTGGCTTCCCACGCCTTTTCGTGTGCAGGGACGGCTCTGCGCCCGGTCTGTGCCGCGGCCGTCACTGCGGTGACCGCCAGGACCCTTCTTAGGAAGATACTTGACCACCATCCGCAGGGTCTCCCTTGGGAGGTCTTTAAGGCACTGTCTGATTGTGATGTTTTTGTGAGTTTATTCTCTCAGCGATGGATGACACTGTTAAAATGTGTGCTAGAACCTCGGTTCTTGTGGTGGCTATTCGCCGCCTGCTTGGCTGCGACAGTAGGGGGCTGACAATGATACTAAAAAGGCTCTTACTGGCCTTCCCTTTAGAGACGACGCTTATTGGGGCCCGGTTGGACCTTTTGGAAAAAAGGAGTAAGGCACCCTCGAGCAGAAGGCCGTCTCGGCCTCCCAGGGGCAGGGACTCCCCTTCCCTACCTTAGTGTCAAACGCGAACCAGAAGTGTGCTTCCAACTTTTTTGGAGTGGAGACCCGCCCCAGGGGGGGCAGGCAACGCCCTGGGTCCTCCGGCTGTGCGAAGTCCAAATCTGCCGAAACCGTACAAGCGTGAAGGGACGCCCTCGCCTTGTTGGGCGAGTGGACTGCCGCAGCACTGGGCTCCTATCGTAGGGCGCCATGCTTCTTTCAGGTTGTTACAGGAGGTAGTCCCCCCGGATGCAGAATGGAGTCTGCTGGGCGGTCCTTTTTCTAAGGTTATCAGGGTTCTTCTAGTCCCTGTTTTCCCTTCGGGAGTTGAGGCAGGCCGAGTTTGGCGTGTAGGGTCTGGGCTCTCTTGCAGGCTGGCCCTTGACC
Organism: Gastrophryne carolinensis; assembly: GCA_027917425.1. Taxonomy (NCBI): domain Eukaryota; kingdom Metazoa; phylum Chordata; class Amphibia; order Anura; family Microhylidae; genus Gastrophryne; species Gastrophryne carolinensis. The sequence goes on from CM051239.1 coordinate 263,048,901, forward strand.
TGTGATGGCATCCACATTACCCTTCCCCTCCGGGATGAAGCAGTCTGACCCAAGTTGGCATTCTGGGGCCTAGCATTTATACCTTCACAGGCAGTTTCTGCATGGTATCTACCTGTTGGGCCGCAGGCGCTCTGGTCCAGTAGACCTCTTGATGCATGTGAGGATTTATAATCCCTCTTTAGTCCCCTGTGCCTTCAGGACACCTAGGCCATTTCCAGCCAGTGTTGAAGGTCCAACTCTGTGCATTGGGGTATTGTTTTTGGTTCCTCTCCTGCTCCCAGATGACTCACCAAGGCGAGTATGGGAGCGGTGTCTTGGACGTGCCCGTGTGGCGTCCACGCTAGGTTCTACTTTATTGTCCTTCTTTGCTTCCTATTTTTTGCATCAGGCCGTGTTGGCTATTGACCTGTGGCTCCTTTCGGAGTCCTGTGGATTGGTGCTCAGGCACATCACTTACTTAGTGTTCCCCGGTTCGGTATCCCCCTACGGGGTGGCATTTAGATTGGTTCATGTTAGAACCTTCCTTCTGCTAAATGTGGACTTGTTATGGAAAGGGCCTTGCCCTCTTTGATGTCACACTTCCTTTACCTTGCAGCTGGGGGGCCTGTTGGTGGCGGCCCAGATGCTGTCCCTTATTCTCAGGAGCCCTTGGGCCCTGCGACACCTTAGGTTACTTATCCTGGACAGGGTTCCAGCACCCCTGGAATTAGGTCAGTACGCTCCCCCTTGTTACGGGGGTTCCTTTTGAGGTTGTAAATTCAAGGAAGATGTCTGGGACCATTCCTTCCTTCTCTCTTCTCCCTGTAGATGGTCATCATGGGTACCAAGTCTTGCAGGTGGACTGGGGGGTCTTATTTCTTCTGAAATCCCCCGTGGTTCCTAAGGGGGTCCCCGTAGGGGATCCATCTTCATACAATGTTTGCCTGATGTTTAGATTACGGCCAGTATATTATTTTTGTTATTTTCTTTCTTGCATGCCATGGCCCGCTTCAGTATTTATAACAGTTGGGTTATTCCGTCACAAGGTGGCGCAGTGGTACTGCAGAAAAGCTGAGGCTTGTCTCGGCTCCCTATATTCTCTCTGCAGTGGACTGCGAAGTTAGCAGATGGCACTCTCTCTTGCGCAGGTGAGCTGGGCAACCAAGCCTGCGGCCTGGCAAGTCTATTTCCATCCGTTTCTGGACCCTCACTGCCTCCCAGCCTTGGCTGACAGATCGGGTGAAGGTAGAAGAGCACTAGGGTCAAGTGCTCCTGGAGCGCTGCTCCAAGCCGCAGACCCTGTAACACAAAGGGTAGCCGGCCATAGGCTTTATGGTGAGCCTAATAGGAATGTGGAGGTTCTGTCCTAGCTTCTGAGGGGATAAGTAGTTTGGGGGCTGTGTCCTCTTTTTTCTTTGTTTCCCCCCCCCCCCCGTGCCCCCACCCTCCCACTCTTGACATGGCTGCTCGCCGCTGCTTCTCTCTCTCTTCTCCCCCCCCCCCCCCCCAACTGCCAGAGGGATTGGAAGTACCCTTTTCCCACTGATGTGGTTGGCTGCTAGTCAGTCCCTCCCGAGGTAGATGCACCTATTATTGGGGTTGCTAACCCTCCCTTCATGACAGCCTCTACTCATCGTACCCTACCCTGACAGTCTGGCTTCCCACGCCTTTTCGTGTGCAGGGACGGCTCTGCGCCCGGTCTGTGCCGCGGCCGTCACTGCGGTGACCGCCAGGACCCTTCTTAGGAAGATACTTGACCACCATCCGCAGGGTCTCCCTTGGGAGGTCTTTAAGGCACTGTCTGATTGTGATGTTTTTGTGAGTTTATTCTCTCAGCGATGGATGACACTGTTAAAATGTGTGCTAGAACCTCGGTTCTTGTGGTGGCTATTCGCCGCCTGCTTGGCTGCGACAGTAGGGGGCTGACAATGATACTAAAAAGGCTCTTACTGGCCTTCCCTTTAGAGACGACGCTTATTGGGGCCCGGTTGGACCTTTTGGAAAAAAGGAGTAAGGCACCCTCGAGCAGAAGGCCGTCTCGGCCTCCCAGGGGCAGGGACTCCCCTTCCCTACCTTAGTGTCAAACGCGAACCAGAAGTGTGCTTCCAACTTTTTTGGAGTGGAGACCCGCCCCAGGGGGGGGCAGGCAACGCCCTGGGTCCTCCGGCTGTGCGAAGTCCAAATCTGCCGAAACCGTACAAGCGTGAAGGGACGCCCTCGCCTTGTTGGGCGAGTGGACTGCCGCAGCACTGGGCTCCTATCGTAGGGCGCCATGCTTCTTTCAGGTTGTTACAGGAGGTAGTCCCCCCGGATGCAGAATGGAGTCTGCTGGGCGGTCCTTTTTCTAAGGTTATCAGGGTTCTTCTAGTCCCTGTTTTCCCTTCGGGAGTTGAGGCAGGCCGAGTTTGGCGTGTAGGGTCTGGGCTCTCTTGCAGGCTGGCCCTTGACCTGTGATGGCATCCACATTACCCTTCCCCTCCGGGATGAAGCAGTCTGACCCAAGTTGGCATTCTGGGGCCTAGCATTTATACCTTCACAGGCAGTTTCTGCATGGTATCTACCTGTTGGGCCGCAGGCGCTCTGGTCCAGTAGACCTCTTGATGCATGTGAGGATTTATAATCCCTCTTTAGTCCCCTGTGCCTTCAGGACACCTAGGCCATTTCCAGCCAGTGTTGAAGGTCCAACTCTGCGCATTGGGGTATTGTTTTTGGTTCCTCTCCTGCTCCCAGATGACTCACCAAGGCGAGTATGGGAGCGGTGTCTTGGACGTGCCCGTGTGGCGTCCACGCTAGGTTCTACTTTATTGTCCTTCTTTGCTTCCTATTTTTTGCATCAGGCCGTGTTGGCTATTGACCTGTGGCTCCTTTCGGAGTCCTGTGGATTGGTGCTCAGGCACATCACTTACTTAGTGTTCCCCGGTTCGGTATCCCCCTACGGGGTGGCATTTAGATTGGTTCATGTTAGAACCTTCCTTCTGCTAAATGTGGACTTGTTATGGAAAGGGCCTTGCCCTCTTTGATGTCACACTTCCTTTACCTTGCAGCTGGGGGGCCTGTTGGTGGCGGCCCAGATGCTGTCCCTTATTCTCAGGAGCCCTTGGGCCCTGCGACACCTTAGGTTACTTATCCTGGACAGGGTTCCAGCACCCCTGGAATTAGGTCAGTACGCTCCCCCTTGTTACGGGGGTTCCTTTTGAGGTTGTAAATTCAAGGAAGATGTCTGGGACCATTCCTTCCTTCTCTCTTCTCCCTGTAGATGGTCATCATGGGTACCAAGTCTTGCAGGTGGACTGGGGGGTCTTATTTCTTCTGAAATCCCCCGTGGTTCCTAAGGGGGTCCCCGTAGGGGATCCATCTTCATACAATGTTTGCCTGATGTTTAGATTACGGCCAGTATATTATTTTTGTTATTTTCTTTCTTGCATGCCATGGCCCGCTTCAGTATTTATAACAGTTGGGTTATTCCGCCACAAGGTGGCGCAGTGGTACTGCAGAAAAGCTGAGGCTTGTCTCGGCTCCCTATATTCTCTCTGCAGTGGACTGCGAAGTTAGCAGATGGCACTCTCTCTTGCGCAGGTGAGCTGGGCAACCAAGCCTGCGGCCTGGCAAGTCTATTTCCATCCGTTTCTGGACCCTCACTGCCTCCCAGCCTTGGCTGACAGATCGGGTGAAGGTAGAAGAGCACTAGGGTCAAGTGCTCCTGGAGCGCTGCTCCAAGCCGCAGACCCTGTAACACAAAGGGTAGCCGGCCATAGGCTTTATGGTGAGCCTAATAGGAATGTGGAGGTTCTGTCCTAGCTTCTGAGGGGATAAGTAGTTTGGGGGCTGTGTCCTCTTTTTTCTTTGTTTCCCCCCCCCCCCGTGCCCCCACCCTCCCACTCTTGACATGGCTGCTCGCCGCTGCTTCTCTCTCTCTTCTCCCCCCCCCCCCCCCAACTGCCAGAGGCAGGTTACCCCAGCGCAGGCGGCAACCTCGGCCCTTTCGGGGTCAGGGTTCCTTCTCCTCCCCTTACCGTGGTGCAAGACAGGGAAGGGGGGTGTCTTTCCCTGGGGCCTCAGGCATGATGGGGCGCCCTCACCCATCCGGGTGGGGGGACGGCTGCAGAACTTCGCTCACGTCTGGAGGCTTCATGTCTCTGACAGGTGAATTCAAGAGGTAGTGTCCTCCGGTTACAAGTTGGACTTTGCTGCCGATCCCCCTCCAAGATTCATCAGATCCCGGATTCCTCAGGACCCTGTGTCAGCTCAGGAGCTAGTGCAAGCAGTGCAAGGCCTCCTGGAGCTGGGGGTCATCTGCCAGGTCCCTTTAAGAGAAAAGGGCAAGGGCTTTTATTCCAACCTATTCACAGTACCCAAAAAGGATGGTTATGTCAGGCCTATCCTGGACTTAAAGATTCTCAACAAGTTTGTTAGGGGCAGGCGCTTTCGCATGGAGACTCTGCGCTCTGCCATCAGTTCCCTGCGCCAAGGGGATTTCATGACTTCTGTGGACATCAAAGATGCTTACCTTCATATTCCTGTGTTCCCAGTTCATGAAGGGTTACTCAGGTTCGCTCTGATGGATCAACACTACCAATTTGTGGCCTTGCCCTTCGGCCTCACTTCAGCTCCCAGGGTGTTCACCAAGGTGCTGGCTGGCGTGATGTCTCTGCTCAGATGTCAGGGCGTCCGCGTGCTTCCCTATCTGAACGACATCCTCATCACTTCCCAGTCTCTACATCAGGCAGTGTTGGATACTCAGGTGGTGGTGTTCACTCTGGAGTCATTTGGATGGATGATCAACCACCCCAAGTCCTCACTGTTCCCTTCCTTGGTATCCATTCCTAGGAATGAATCTGGACACAGCTCAGGCAATGATCTTCCTTCCTCAGCAGAAGGTGGACAGTCTGATTGCACAGGCTCAGTCCCTCCTAGCTTGTCCCCATTCCTCCATCAGGCAGGGGATGCAGCTGGTGGGCCTGATGGTGGCGTGCTTCGAAGCGGTCCCTTATACTCAGTTCCACTTGAGGCCTCTACAACTTCACCTATTGTTTGTATGGGACAAGGACCCAGCGTCCCTGGACAGGGTCTGTGTGCTCTCCCCCCTGGTCAGGAGGTCCCTCTGGTGGTGGATGGACTCAAGGAACCTGTTGGGGGGCAGATCCTTTCTTGCCCCTTCCTGGGAGACAGTCACCGCGGATGCCAGTCTGTCAGGTTGGGGGGTTTCTGGAAGTCCCTGCAGTTCCAGGGGAGGTGGGGCCCTCAGGAGGCCCACACACCTATCAATGTCTTGGAACTGCGAGCGATCAGGTTAGTTCTGGCTCGCTTGACTACTCATCTTCAGGGCCTGCCTGTTCAGGTGCGCTCGGACAACCAGACGGCAGTTGCCTACATCAATCATCAGGGAGGGACTCGGAGCAAGGGGGCCCTTCAGGAAGCATCTCTGATCCTGACTTGAGTGGGGGCCAATGTCCCCTGCATTTCAGCTGTGTACATCCCGGGGGTGGAAAATCACCTGGCGGACTCTGAGCAGGGGGACCTCTCTCCAGGGAGAATGGTCCTTATGCAGTAGGGTGTTTCAATCTCTGTGTCACCGTTGGGGCCAACCAGATGTGGATCTGTTTGCATCCCGCCACAATCACAAGCTTCCAGCTTTTGTCTCTCTGTCCAGGGATCCTCTGGCCCTGATCTCGGATGCGCTAGCAATGTCATGGAAGGACTTTCAGTTCCTGTATGTCTTCCCCCCAATTCCCCGCAGGGTTCTGCGCAAGATTGCTCTGGAAGGGGTGCCAGCAATTCTGGTGGCCCCCAGGTGGCCAAGAAGAGTGTGGTTCGCAGACGTGGTACAGCTGGCAGTAGATCAGTACTCTCTGCCCTTGGTGCCAGATCTGATCACTCAGGGCTAATTTACAAACTCTGGCTTTGACGGCTTTGCTGCTGAAACCTCCATCTTGATGGAGAAGGGGCTGTCTTCCTCAGTTTTGGATACTTTGATTAAAGCTAGGAAGAAGTCTTCCTCTTCCATTTATTACAGGGTTTGGCGTGCCTACATTGACTGGTGTGAGTCTAAGTCTCTTCCCTGTCGTGTCTTCTCTATTCCCAGGATTCTGGAGTTCCTGCAGCATGGGTTGGAGATGGGGCTCCCAACTGAGTACTCTGAGGGGTCAGGTTTCTGCCCTGGCTATTTTTTTTATTCTAAGTATGTCTCACACCCTGCTTCGGGAATATTCATTACACTTGGGTTATGTCCAGTAGAGGGCGAACTTCTGCAGAGATGAATAGAAAAAAAGGAGCCCCTCCCGGCCCATAAATACCTGGGACCTCCCACACATTCCCCAGTAATCGTCTCTGCAGACGGCGAGCAAGTCAGAAGATGAAGTCTCCTCCTTGCAGGTAAGCCGGGTTCACACCCGGCCATTTTTATCCCTATTTCTGCCCGGACCTATTTATACTTAAGCCCCCTAATGCCTCCCAGCCTCGGCTGTAGGTCCGGGTGACGGTAGGACTCACAGGTGTACGGACAGGAGCCACGCTCCTCCGTGTGACCCCATTACAAGGGTAGGCGGCTACCAGGTTGGTGACCCTGGTTTGGGATGCCCTGTCCGTTTCCCCATGTTCTACTACTGTAGTTAGGGATCCCTCCCTCCCTTTACTTTAGTTCCTTTATTCACAATGGGAGGGGGGCCTGTGATTCTCCCTTGTCCGTTTGATGTGGAGCATCGGGAAGTAATCCGTTAATGAATGGGTGTGTGTGTGCTTTTAACATTCATCTTATCTTTCGTTTTATACATGCGGCGGCCGTTTTCAGAGCCGGCCGCCCTATCATGGCTGCTATGGCTAAGTGTGAGCTTGTCCCTCTCCTTGAGGTGAGGAGAGGGGGTGGGCCGGGCACTCTGTGCGTTGGCGGCGGCCCACCCCACTCTCTCTGGCGCCCTCGGTGGCGCCCGGTCAATGGCATAGTGTTGCTGGGTGAGGAGGGGGCGGGGCCAGGCGCGGCGCGCGATCTGCGCCGGCCCGCCCTTCTGCTTCTTCTGCCATCAGCTGGGGATCGCCTTCCGTTGTGCGGTGAGTGCCCTGCGGGGCTTTGCTTGTTGTCTGTGGCTTGAGTTTGCGCCTTATCCAGCGCGGCGGCAGCCAAGAACACTGAGGAATCGTATTGTTCCATCTTGCGGTTTCTTGGTCTTGTTAAGATCAACCACAATTTTGTCAATGCCCACATGCGCGCTGGGCGTCATTAGTGTAACACCAAAGCACCATAGCTAGAGCAGCAGACTCTGAGTGATGATAGATGGTAGATTGTTGGTTCAAGACTCCGTTCATGCCAGTCCTCACGCTACTCTTTTATTGTACTATTTGCGCATACATTATGTTTATTACTTAAATGAAGAAATGGTATGCCATATTATTATTATATACATTGCTATTAGTATTATATACTATATTATGTTCAATGTTATATATTTTATATGTTTTGCCACACTGTTTGTACATTCTGCATGTATGAGTGCTTATCTTGGTGTACCTTACTTACGGGGGCTCACATTTTGTTATTGTTGGGGTCCCTTGGCCAAAAAATAAGGGCTTGCAAATCCTCCCACTAACGGAGTTAAGGGGCATCCCGGGTAGCTTCTAGCGTAATTTCCGCTGGTCATTGCGACTACCATACAAATCACCATATGGAGGCTCCCCAGGATACCGGGCTCCGGCTCCCTTCGGGGCAGTCGCGGCAGTGTGTGGGTTGGGGGGTATCCCTTGCGCGGGATAATCTGCTGGTTGCATACCATGTGCTCAGCAGGCCATAACACTGCAGTCGGGGGCCCAAACGTCTGGCTCAGTGCCGCCGGCCTCATCACCTACCCCACCTTGACTTATCCGTACCCCAAGTGACATGGTCATTAGCGGGGAGTCGCAATCTGATGTATGTGCTGGATTGGCCAACATCGAGAAATTGTTTTCTAGCTCTGCGGCCAGGGAGGCCCCGGCTAAGAGAAGGCATCTGTCACCGGCAGTGCCGGTTCTTGATGATCATGATTCCCTTGACTGGTCTGTTTATTCTCCGCTTGCGGAAGGGGAACTGTTTACGGAATCTGATGGCTCTGAGGATCAGCAGTTTTTGGATGCTGATGCTGGGCAGGGGCTTGGGGATGCCGTGGATACCCACAAGATCCTGGCCCATTTATTTGAGGTGCTGGCTATTCCTCCTCCGGCGGAGTCCCCTCCGCAGAAGGGGGAATTTTTCCTTGGGACCTCTAAGCCTCGTCTGGAGTTCCCAAATCAGATTCATTTATAATATTTGATTATTAAGGAATGGGAAGGACCTAGCCGGCTTCCCGGTTTTCCTCAGGAATGGGATAGGAAGTATCCCTTTCCGGTGGACGCGGTGAAGCTCTGGTCGTCTCCTCCCGAGATCGATGCGCCCGTACTGGGATTGTCCAACACATCTGTGGTGCACTCTCCAGATGCCACCACGATTAAGGATCGCGAGGACCGTCATATTGATCAGATGGCTTGACATGCCTTTGCTGGCGTGGGTTCTGCCTTGCGGCCTGTTTGTACTTCTGTACTCACGGTTGTGGCTATCAGGTCTGTGGTTAGGGGCCTGTTGAGGGGTCCCAGCTGGACCCAGCCAGTGATGAATTTGCAGCGCTTATGCGGTGTGTATCGTTCATAACCATTTGGCTTGTCTGCCTTGGATGACACAATATGTATGTCTAGCAGAACCTTAGCGTTGCTTGTGGCTATATGACGCTCTGTCCGGTTGCGCCAGTGGGCGGCTAACATTGCGGCTAAGAAGTCACTTACAGGGCTACCCTTTCTGGGTATGCAGCTGTTTGGAGATAAATTGGATTCAGTTGCAGAAGCAGGTAAGACATTTCCTAATAAGAAGAATAAGAAGAAAAAGTTTTGCACTAATACTAGAACCAAAACCTCCATAAGGCAGTTTTAGGGTAGACAGAACGGCAGAAGACACAGACTAGGATTCAGAGAAAGGGTAGTTTGCTCTGAAAACCCCCAGAGGGTCCCAAGTCTCAGTCCTGACAGAGACTACCCGATATGAGGGAGCCTCGCCTGGAAAGCAGTCTCCCAAAATCAGTTTGTGCTACAGACAATGGAAAGGGGATATCACATGTTTGTCCATTCCTCAACGGTTATTTCTGGTGACCATATTATCAAGGGACATCAGAAAGAGGAAGGCATTTCCAGTAAGGTGGGGGTTCTGGCACTACATTGCAAGTATCTGAGGTTTGCAGTATAAACTGACCAAGGGCTTTATCATTACCAGTACAGGGCTCTACCCTTTGGCTTGTTGTCAGCCACGCAGATCTTTACAATTTGCGGAACCAATGGCACACCTCAGACAGGGAAGAATTACAATTATTTCATACCTGGACGATCTACTATTGTTAAACAGGTTAGAGGAGTCGCTACTAGCAGATTTAGAGAAGACTCTTCTTCTTTTAAGGACTTTAGGCTGGGTTATCAATTTAGAAAAATCAAGTCTAGTACCCAGCCACTGTTGCAGATTCCTCAGGTATGCCAGACAGACTCACTGGATCAGGAGGTTCAAATAGGAGGAGGATGTCCTAGAAGGCCTCCATTGGTGGACAGAACCAGTAATATTAACAAGGGGAGGACAAAGAAATCCTGTAGTAATCACAACAGATGCCAGCACATGGGGTTGGGGAGCCTACCTGGACAATCTAATTTTATGTATAAAGGACAAATAAAATATTGTTGGTGGAATATGGAGATCGATAATTGTGACTATATATTGAAAAGTCTCTTGCAATTGATAATCCTCTGGAAATCAGCTCCTCGACGATTGATCTAAGGGGAATATAATTGTTTTGTTTTGATTAATTCCAAAAAAATGACATCCAACACTGACTTCAGAGTTCTTGTGAGTTTCTCAGATACAGCGACATGTCATCAGCATACAATTACACTTTTTCCTTCTGTTCCCTTACCTGAAGTCCTCTTACCCTTTCAGCTTTTCTCAGAATAATTGCAAGTGGATCATTTGAAAGCACAAAAACAAGGTTTAATTAATGCATCCTTCATGGAGTCCATAGATCTGCCCCCCTCCTGCTTTATAGCAGGATGTCGTGCTGTGTGAAACCCCCCTGGGTCGCTGTTAAACTCAACTTTACGGGTTAGCTCCCACAACACTGCGATTGCCAGCACCACATCCTCAGCCTCCCTGTGGCTGTGCATGCTCCTTGTGAAAGCTGGGGATGCGGCCGGCGTTTACACGTCACCCAGCCTTAAGATCAGCCAATCGGCATTCCAAAAAAGGGTTTCCATCTGCTTTAAACTGTGAGTACTATTTTGAGGTCTGAGGGTAGCCAATCAAGACCTGGTGTTTTATGCTGTGGACATTTACTCAGGATTAGTAGAATTTCATCCACCTTGAAGGGTACATCTAAATTCTTTACTTGTTGTGGTGTCCATTTAGGGAGGGTAACTCCAATTCAAGTAGTCATCTTGAGTAGAGTATGTAAACTTTGGATAAATAAAGGTCTGTGAAAAGATCAAAGAATAAGCTATCGCCCGCTGGTCATGCAAGATAGTCCCAAAATTCTAGGGATAGCTGTTGATGTGGTATATTATCTAGTTAGACCAAATACGCCAAAGCCTAACACATTTATTGCCGAGCTCGAATATTTTCTGTTCCAGTGCAAAGTTGTTTTTCTTTTAGTTAATTCAGTGATGTTGTGATGCCAGCTGTATAGACAGCGGTGGCAGTGATTGGCGCTCTGCCGGTAATGCTTGTGTCATGGGAGACTAGTTCCCTTTCTGTGCCCCGATGTCCTGAGAGCAGTTTCTCCTCTCATCTGCATCCCCTGACCCCAAAATTTGCCTCAGATGTTTCCGCTGGGTCACAGCTTGTATGTGATAGGGCTTTTTGCCATTTTATGTGTTCAGGTGGTCACAGCATGACCACTAGTTCCCCCCCCCCCCCCCCACAACACACACATTCATTTAAAAAAATACAAAGAGGGTATTTAAGCGCATAATATAATCATATATGTATATATCATCCTGAAAAAATGTTTTGTTACTCATCTGTATTTGAATACATTTCAGTTTTGCAGTTATTTCTTTGCTTGTAAGTCAGATGCCTTTCTCCTTTAATGTGGAAGGTAGCATGGAAGTATGAACCCGTTGAGGGCAGAGGCATAAAAACTACAAGCTCTAGTGACTCTGACTGTGAAGCCCACATGCCACAAACAATCCAGAGAAAGCAGCAGAGTTTACTTGCCAGTAACAAGGAATTAATGGTGAGTTCCAGCAGTGGTGTGCATAGAGCTTAGAGCATAGAACTACCAGTGCTGGCATCCATGGTCAGAATCAATACAATCTATGGTCCCCGCTTCTCAAATAATACACCACACTTTCCACCATTGTTGGCACAAATTGGCGTTAATGCGCTAATGTTTATCCCACTCGATCTTTTGCATCGTACATCAAACTAAATTTATATGCCCAGTGTTTTTTGACAAACAATCCAAACTCAGCATATGCAAAATCTGGATTTTGAATATGAAGATTTCTTTCAGCAAGGGTAGTAGTAGGCAAACAATATGTAAAGGAAACAGAGCAATAATTTCAGTATATCATAGAAACCAATAACCAACTTAAAAAAGAAACATTGCTCATATGCATCCCTCCCCAAGGCCATAAGTTCTGACAATGATGCAGCAGCATGCATGCAGATAGCTCAAGTGAGTTTTGGGGAGTTTATTTTCTCAACTGTGCAAGGCTGTTGGTCTAGTTTTATTGTGTTACACTAAGAAGCATCTATAGATGAAGCAGCCTGATATAAAGTGCTCTAGTGCTGCTCACAGCTGTTCATAATTTCCTCTGCAGTTTTTTCAATCCTACACAGCTGCAACTTATCTCCTGGTGGCCCCTCCGTACCAGGCCAAGGATGAGGAGCACATCACAGACTCGATTGTTGCACTGTAGAACGTTATCAGCAGCTTGTTTAAGAGGCTGTTTCTCAACCTGTGGTGCACGTACCGCAGGGGGTACTTAGCAATGTTCAAGGGTGCACCAACATGGAGGGTATTACAGGTTTGGTATATAATTTTAACAGTAAAACATTGTTTGCTTGCTTTAAGAAGTGCTACAAGACCCATGACCTTCTTATATTCTAAGTATACAGCACGTCCTGTTCCAGAATATTCCTTACACATGGATAATACATCCACAAGATGGCTCTGGACTGCAGAAAACAGCTTGTGGCTCCTCCCGGCCCTATATGTCAGGGACCTCCCACAAATTCCCCAGTTTTCATCTACAGTATGTGGCAGTGGCTGCTGCTCCTTTGCCTCGCTCTCCCTGGGGAGATCTCGGGGGGGGGGGGGGGGCGGTATGTCAAGCAGCCTGAATTGCTTACTTTGCTTGTGCCTGCTTAATTTGTTTTACTGTTAGTCGCCGCCGCGCGCTTGTACAGCGCTCCGTGGATGGCGGCGACATTACCTCAGACTGTGCCGCGCCGTCATTGGATGGCGGGATCACGTGGGCGCGATTCGCGCTCTTCGGGGGGGCTGGCTCTGCGGATGACGTTTTCCGCATCACTTCTCTGCGGCCCGCCCCTCGAGGTATATGCGGATGCCATTTTTACCTTCCCCGTGCTGCGTGTCTGCTGTTTCCTACCGCGGCCCGTGAGTGCCCCTGCGGGTGGCTTTATTTATATATTTTATTGTTATATTCTTATGGTGATGTCTTATGTCTTTCAGGCGGGTAGACTTCATTGTGGTTTCTCCCGGTCCTCTCCCTTTTAGTTAAGGCTATTACTATTATATCTCCCACCTCCCTAGCGAGCTTTTGGGGCATCCCGGGTTGCTATCATTAGCGTTAACCCTATATTGGTCTGTTGTGCCACTCTAATCACCATATGGAGGCTTCTGGGGATAATGTGCTTGGGGTTCCTTAGAGAGAAGCCCGGCTATGTGTTGCGTGTGAGGTATCCCCTATAAGTGATGATGTCAGGGTGTGTGTACCCTGCGCCCAGCAGGTGCTTGGGCTGCAGTCTGGGTTGCCTGTTACTGGGCCCCACCGTGGGGCATACTAGTGGGGAGTCTCAATCTGACTTAGCTGCACGGGTGGTCAGCATTGAAAAACATCTTGCTGGGTCAGCCCCGCGTAAGGCTTCTGCTAAGAAGCAGCATTTATCACCCGCGGTTTCCCTCTTCCCTGTAGAAGATGAGGGCCCTTACTCACTCTCAGGTCCCTACCCCCTTGAGGAGGGGGAATTATTTTCTGATTATGAATCCTCTGAGGAACAACCTAAGATTTACGGTGGTACTGGGACTCCCTTTGGGGAAGACCCGTGGTTCCCTGATGACACTGACAGATTGCTGAGTCACATTTTTGAAGTGCTTTGTATTTCCCCTCCTACAGTGGCTCCGCAGCAGCAGGGCGAGCTTTTTCATACGGTTAAGCCACGCTGGGAGTTCCCTGAGCAGTCTCACTTTAATAATCTAGTGCTCAAGGAATAGGAATGGCCTAGCAAGCTGCAAGGGGTGCCTAAGAGTTGGGACAAGAGGTATCCCTTTCCTGCTGATGTTGTTAAGCGTTGGTCATGTCCTCCCGAGGTGGATGCGCCTGTTCTCGGGTTGTCCAATACATCTGTCATGCACTCTCCTGATACTACTACCCTGCGGGATGGGGAGGACCGGCACTTGGACCAACTGGCCTGTCACGCCTTTGCCTGTGTGGGGACGGTGCTGCGCCCGGTTAGTGCCTCTGCTATCACGGCTATAGCCATTAAAGGGGTGCTTAAGATCTCTCCTGCTTTGTGAGGAATTTATTGCATACATTCTTTCTGCAATGGATGATGCCATTAGAATGTGTGGTAGGACTTCTGCCCTGTTGGTGGCTATACGCCACTCTGTCTGGCTACGTCAGTGGGTAGCTGATAATGCTGCTAAGAAGGCTCTCACTGGTTTCCCTTTCAAGGGCCTGCGCCTTTTTGGTGAACGCTTGGATTTGTTTGCCATGGGGGGTAGGTTACCTCCACGTAGGAGGCCGCCCCGGTCCTTTCGGGGGATGGGTGCCTTTCTCCCATCATTCTGTGGTTCCAGAAATGGCCGAGGAGTCTCCTTTACTGGGGCCCGCGGAGATCACTGGGGAAAGGGCAAAGGACGTGGCCGTCCTGGCCTCTCCTGGGGTCCCAAGGCAAAATCCTCACCCAAGCCCCCTCAGGCATGAAGGGGCGCCCTCACCCAAGTTGACCTCTTCAACTTCACCTCTTGTCAGTATGGGATCGGGACCCTCGGTCCCTGGATCAGATGTTGGTTCTGTCCCCTCTGGCCAGACGGTCTCTCTCGTGGTGGCTGGACTCAAGAAACCTGTTGGTGGGCAGATCCTTTCTGGCCCCGTGCTGGGAGACAGTCACCACAGATGCCAGTCTGACAGGTTGGGGGGGCTTCTGGAAATCCCTGAAATTCCAGGGTCAGTGGGGCCCTCAGGAGGCCCACACCCCTATCAACATTCTGGAATTGAGGGCGATAAGGTTGGTTCTCGCCCAATTGACTCCACACCTTCGGTGTTGGGCGGTTCAGGTCCGCTCGGACAACCAGACGGTGATTGCCTACATCAATCATCGGGGAGGGACCCGGAGCAAGAGGGCCCTCAAGGAAGTGTCCCTGATACTGTCTTGGGTGGAGGAGAATGTTCCCTGCATCTCAGCTGTGTACATCCCGGGGGTGGAGAATCTGGAGGCAGACTCCCTCTGCAGGGGGACATCTCGTCTGGGAGAATGGTCCCTCAGCAGCAGGGTTTTTTGCTCTCTGTGCCACCGCTGGGGTCAGCCAGATGTGGATCTATTTGCGTCCCGTCACAATCACAAGCTTCCAGTCTTTGTCTCTCGGTCCCAGGACCCTCTCGCCTTGGCCATGGATGCAATAGCAATGTCTTGGAAGAGCTTTCAGCTCCTCTGTGTTTCCTCCTTTTCCTCTGCAGTGCAGGGTGCTGCGCAAGATTGCCCAGGAAGGGGTGCCAACCATTCTGGTGGCCCCCTGTTGGCCAAGAAGGGTGTGGTTCGCAGACGTCGTGCAGTTGGCAGTAGATCAGTATGCTCTGCCAAGGATCCAGACCTGCTCACTCAGGGGCAGCTACGCCATCCCAATTTACAAACGCTGGCTTTAACGGCCTGGCTGCTGAAACCTCCATCTTGATGGAAAAGGGGCTGCCTGCCTCTGTTGTTAATACCATGATTCGGGCTAGGAAGAAGTCCTCTTCATCCATCTACTATAGGGTATGGCATGCTTACATTGACTGGTGTGAGTCTAAGTCGCTTCCCTGTCGGGTGTTTTCTATCCCTAGGATTCTGGAATTCCTGCAACATAGTCTTCAACTTAGTACCCTCAAAGGTCATGTTTCTGCTTTGGCCATTTTCTTCCAAAGATCCTTTGCTCACCATCGTCTGGTCAAGACCTTCTTCCAGGGGGTTACTCACGTGCGTCCTCCACGTAAGCCTATGTTACCAGTCTGGGATTTGAACTTGGTCTTATCTGCCTTGCAGGGGGTCTCCCTTTGAGCCTTTGCGTGAGGCCCCTTTGTCCATTTTGAATTTTAAGGTAGTCTTTTTGGTGGCTATCACTTCTGTTAGGCGTGTTTCTGAGTTGGCGGTGCTTTCCATCAAACCCCCTTATTTTCAGAGACACCAGGACAAGGTGGTGTTTCGTTTTAAGCCAGATTTTCTGCCTAAGGTTGTGTCTGCTTTTCATCTCAATCAGGACATTGTTTGCCCTCTCTATACCCTAAACCTAGTAACCCTAAGGAGCGGATTTTACACTCTCTGGATGTGGTCAGGACTCTGAAGTTCTATTTGGTGGCTACTGAATCCTTCAGGAAGACTGATGCTCTTTTTGTGCTCCCGTCTGGACCTAAGAAGGGTCTGGCTCCAGCTAAGTCCACTATCAGCAAGTGGATCCATCAGGCTGTGGTACAGGCCTATTCTGCTAAGGGGAAGGAGCCTCCCTTCCGCCTTACTGCTCATTCTACTTGTGCTATTGGTGCCTCTTGGGCTTTTCAGCACCAAGCTTCTGTTGAACAAGTTTGCAAGGCCACTACTTGGTCTTCTGTTCATACTTTTTCTAAGTTTTACAAGGTTGATGTTGGGGCCTCAGCTGATGCTGCTTTTGGTCGCAAAGTTCTGCAGGCAGCAGTGGTTTAAACTGCCCGCTGTTACTTTTTGGGGCTCCCACCCTACCTTACGGACACTGCTATTGGATGTCCCATGTGTAAGGAATATTCTCGAACAGGACGTGCTGTATACTTAGAATAATTCTGTGATTACTCACCTGTAGAATTGGTATTATATGTATACAGCACGTCCTGTTCCATCCCACCCTTGTTATCATTTTTCTTAGTTACATCTGTGATTTTTCATATGTTCATTTTTGAATATTAGTTATTATTGTTCTCCCGGCTTCTTGTTAACTGCTTGTCAATACTGGGGAATTTGTGGGAGGTCCCTGACTTATATAGGGCCGGGAGGATCCACAAGCTGTTTTCTGCAGTCCAGCGCCATCTTGTGGATATATTACCCATGTGTAAGGAATATTCTGGAACAAGATGTGCTGTATACATATAATATCAATTCTACAGGTGAGTAATCACAGAATTGTATTTTTGGCTACATTAGTAATTGATCTACTCTTAGGGCCTATTTGGTTGCAACTGCTTGTCGCCAGGGGGTACTCCGTGTAAAAAGGTTGGGAACCACTGGTCTGGAAGATCGTTTGTAGATTTTGGAAGCCAGGAATTCCTTGCACAAACATTTAACATGGGGATCACCAAAAAACATCCTACTGTTTCACACCCCATACATCATATACCCCAATTTTGATATCTATGATGGCCATGTCATAAAATTCTGATTTTGATTTTTCTGAAATTATTGCATTTCAACCAGAACTTCCTTTGTTGCAATCCAGCTGGGCAAGACAGACTTCATAAATGAAGGCCCATTATCTCATACCTTAAAGTGTAACTTCACTCATATAATGACCCCCCCCCCCCCCCCCCCATACATTAGCCAGGCACCCGCGCCACTCCTCTGGCGATCCGGATCCTGGGCGCCTCCATCTTGGCCAAGATAGACAGAGCCACATCCCCCGGCTCTGTGCGAACTTCAACCCACCAATTCAAGGGAATGAGCGGCTGGAGCGCAGGCAGACCCAGGGCATGCAGCTTTGCCTCCTTTGCTGTGGCCTCCACCAAGGCACCGGACGCCTGCCTAATGTATGGGTTTTTTATTTTATTTGTCCTGTCTCACCGCCAGGGTAAGGTGGCAGGGCGGAGGGGTCATTAGATGAGAAGTTCCGCTTTAATGGACTATGTTGAGAAAGGTATACCCTACCCAAAAAATGTTGCAGTTGATAAAACCTTCATCTACTTTACTTGCATTCAAACAATACAACATGCTAGCTATGGTCTGAGGATGTCTAAATTATGTGAAATTGGTACAATGTATACTATTGTTTGTTTAAGGTTTAGGACTCTTGGGGTGGATAAAGGAAAAGATAGCAAGTTGAAAACCCTCCTAATTGCCTATTCTATATACACACATATTGGAAAATTGTCTTGCATAGAATGATTTCACTACTATGACAAGGCTATAATTGGTATGTGGACAACTAGTGTTTCATTATTAAAACACTTGTATGAGATATGTACAGAGTCCTGGGGGACAATTCCATAGTCCCATAAACAGGATGTCTAGCACAGAAGCGTGTATTCCAAGATCAAGGTAGACAAATAAAATAATTTATAAAACCTAAACCTTTACTTCATGGGTTTAAAATTGTGGTGCTTACATCAGGACAACAAATTAACAGTTCCTGCTCCCCCACCAGCTATGCATTTTGGGGGTAGTCTTCCTTTCGACAAGTGGCAATACCTTAGTCCCAATACAGCTTAGTTGAAGACGGAACAGGGGCTTGGGCACTTCCTAGTGGGCGGAAACATGCAGAACTAAACAGCTGGCACCTGGTGGTGTGCGCATACATCACATCCAGGTACGCCACATGTCTGCCTGACCCTTTGACATGGTAGTTCGTGATTGGCGTCTGATGTGTGCATGCGCATGCATACCAGAGTGACACTGTATTCCACTCTTTATTATCCTTGTACAGGTGCAGTACACCAGTAGATCCTAGGCCTACGCCTTTTGATGAAGCAATAACATCTGCTCAATCTCACTGACCCACATTACATTGGCTGGAGCATTTAGCCAATCTTTGCTAGTATTCTATTAAGAGCCCATTTTGGAACCATTTTTTGTGTTCTCACGACCTGCATTTCTTTATCTGGGCATTATATACAGAGGTTACTAGGACAGGATACAGTACACTTCCTTGATGCAGTGTCCTAACTAGCTATGGAACACGTGGATCCTTACAATTTAGCTTGAGGAACAATATTGTCAGCTGAGTATTCTATACACTTTTCCTTTTTGTTTGTCACAGATATTGTGCAATTTAAAGAGGGAACTGCCTTGTCTGGCAGTTTGTCCTCTTCTTCTCAGTGCACTTCAGATAGCACTGGCACTTTTTTCACTATGCTTTGTTATTGCCAGCTGAGTTATGGCCCTTCCCCTCCCTCGGCTTGTGTTGTTTTTAATAATGTATGTTCATGCATAAATGTTTAATTTTCCAATAAATTGATTATATTTGCTCATTATTTGGTTTTTTGAGTTGTTGAGGTATGCTGCCATCTCATGGTGCTGTGGGAGATACGCACTCATTGTCGTTTAAAAAACTACGTCATGGAAAAGGTGCAGGGTTTATGCACAACATGGAATTCGAACAGACACCAAATATTATTGTACATCCTGTCCTTCAAATCCTGGGGAGGGGGTCTGTGTAGCCCAAAACAGCCCAAGCAACAGCCATTGTATATGATTCATTCCAAATGGCAGAAGAATATTAAAGTATTGAAAAGTGATTTTTCAAGGCCGCATGATAAACAGGCCACTGAATAAACATTTCTGAAAAAAAAATCTATTCCCATTTCCATTCAGTTGTCCAAGTCAAGAGCTTAAAATATCCACTTCATAGGAAACACTTTATAGGGGGTTTCTTAGGTTTTGACACTGTACAACATCTAGTTTGAGAGTATGATGCCATAAAACCCGCAATAAAAAAATGTAGGCCAGCAAAATGCACTCCGGTCATTTGAAGTCTTGCCCAAAACATATGTAAAACATTTCTCTAGCCTAGACTGATGCCCACTTGTACAACTGTACAAGATTACAAATAATTTGCCTGGTTTATGGAGTGTATATTAGTATAGTATAGTAATATAGCATATATTGGCTGTGCTGTGCTCAAGAGTGTCATAAAAGGTAGAGGGAGGGGGTCTGATCCCTATTAAAGAAATAATATGGTGGGATTTTTTTCCTGCTTCCGCAAAAAAGCTAAATGGAATGATTGTAGTCAGAAATATACATATACTTTATAGAATCTTTTGGCCAACCAACAATGCTTAGCTTCAAGTTAACCAAAAATAAATATAGTTTATATATAGTTTATAAATAGTTTGGTTCACTTGTCCATAAAACTTAAGTTGGGTACCTGGTAACTTTTTTTCTAAACATCAGAAAGGGCAGCATAGGCCTGAGACCTCCGGGCTCCTCCCACTAAAGGGGAACACGTGACCACCAGTCAGAATAAAGTCTTGACTCCTTCTTCTATTCCCCAGTTGTTGTAGAGATCTGAAAGAGAGGAAAAGAAACAGACCCACAACTCCAACATATAATCAATACATAATCCAACTCCACATATGAAAAAAAGGGAGGGAAGCCGGCGTATGCTGCCCTTTTGGATGCTTAGAAAAAGAAAATGGAGCACCTGAGAGAAAGGCGAGTACTACCTCGTTGGGTGGGAAGAACGACATGGAGGACACCTGCCAAAAGACTGATCCTTCTGGGACAGAAGATCCAACCGATAGTGTCCAGCAAAAATGTCTTCGCTGAGGACCAAGTAGCTGCTTTACCCCAGCCTGCTCTGCCCCCGATGTAGCATCACTTCTTGTAAATGAGACGTGATACCATATGGCCTGACATAATCTTGATAATCCAAATCCTGTAAAAGAAGACTAGAACACTCTGTCCTTACTCGGACCTACAATGTACATGAACCCACTGTTGGGTCTCCCTTAGTTTGGTAAAGGTACATCAACAAATGTGTATAACATCTAAAGTATATCAAAATGAAGCTTCCACATCAGTTATTGACAGAAGGACCATTCCTTGCGTCCAAGAAAAAACTATGAGATCTTAGGTAAGTAGCAAAGGATCCACTCTCACAATACTGGATCTGGGAGAAAAGCTCAAAAGGTTGAACACTTGATCCTGAATAAAACCTTAACTTGGGTAAGTGTAAGGACTTAGCCTAAGGCTAGAGACAGCCTAGGGCTAAAGTCAGCCTAGGGCTAGAGACAGCCCAGGCCTAGAGACTGCCCAGGGCTAGAGAAGGACCAGGGCTAGAAAAGGCCTAGAGTTAGGGAAGGCCCAGGGCTAGAGACAGCCCAGGTCCAGGGCTAGAGCCAGCCCAGGGTTAGAGATTACCCAGGGTTAGAGAAGACCCAGGGTTAGAGACAAACTAGGGTAAAAGACCGCCTAGGACTAAAGACCGCCTAGGGCCAGAGGCGTCCTAGAGACCCGAATGCATAACACCAATCTAACCGGGAAATGCATAGGCTAGGAAGAATACCGTGTAAGGGCTAAGGTGTCCGCCTTTACAGCTGGATCCGCCGGATTCAGATAAAAGTATTTGGTCAGCTTGTGACTTCTTGCTGAAGCAATAAATACAGTTCTGACCAGTCCGTTAGAAGCCTATCTGCTTGAACACCCTAGAATTGACCGACCATTCTGACCCTCTCAATGAGAAGCACTCAAAAATCTGCCACATGATTCCAAAATTCCTTACAGAACACTGCTGAAGGAGACTCAGGTCTTCTCCTATTCCAATAAGGATTTCTAATACGACCCCCATCCAGCGATGAACCTCGCTCTCTCCTAATGGTTAATGAATGCTACTGTCATAGCATAGTCTGATCTTATCTGCCAAATCTCGCAACAGGCTTCCTAACCCCCAAGCTGAGGTATCTGTAGTAACCAATCTTCCTTTTGGGGTCCCAGATATACCCCTCGATTCAAAGAGCAAAAGTTAATTGATTTCGGATCGAGAATCGTAAGTTTGGGTGGGTGTTAGTCATTTTTTCCTGTTTTTTTGGCCATTTACGACTCGCACGAGCCTACGTTCGAATGCGTATATGCTCTTACGATCATCGCAAGTTCGTTCCTAAATTTTAGGATGAAAACGTAAAACTTAGGATCAAATCCTAAAACTTAGGATCAAAACGTAAAACTTAGGATAATTGGATGTGTTTCGGTGTGATTCAGAGAACAGTTTTCACACCTCTAAATACGTTTTAAAAGAAAGCCACTGCCGACACCTTTTAGCAGTCGGATTGCTGTTCTTGAACAGGTTTTTTGGCTATGTGGAGGAGTCTGCGCGTCTTGAGCTCCAATGAACTGCATGTATCAGCATGGCCGAGGCCATAAATTGTATGGCAATGCATACCTGATTCATGTATGCCTTATAAAAGCATTTTAATGTGGACCTTAATTAGTCCTTTGCATGTAAACCTTTATTTGGCTATATATTTGCGTTAATTAAAGAAACTTATGTCCTTTGTTATTTTTTTTTAAATTGATGTACTAGAATAATATTTTTAGATTGCATTTATTGGTGTAGTTGTTTACCTTTGCTTTGTTTAATTATTTAAGCACATCTTTGGTCAGATGCATCACACTTACTGAGGAGAGGAGAGCGGGATAAAGTGCAGGATGTGGGTTACTGCTGTATTTTGCACAGACACAGCAGAGCTGGGGGCACGGAAAGGTCAGAAATCAAAGAATCCAGAGCAACACAGTCACAAGGCCCTTTCTGTTTGCAGGCTGCCCGATAATACCTGAGCCGCCATCTTGGCTGTTTCTAGGCTTATAACATGCAGAAGTTGCTGGGTGTTTTTTAATATTTGAGAGCAATCTGTATGTAGAGGGTGTGGGTAACCAAATTAAATCCACAAGTAAAAAATGCACGTTAACTAAAAATTAAACAAAGTAAGATTTACTTATGCAAATGCATTCATTAATGGTTGGTTACTACAAAATGAATGAAATAAAGAAAATTAAAAGACCAAATATTTAGAATGCACTTTAATGAGGTAAGTTTGTAGTGCGGAGCCGCAAGATCAGAAGGATTTACGTCCAGACAAAAAAGGAAAAAGGGCAAAACCAATGTTGCAACCTGAGAAATGAAACGGAAAATTCAGGATGGAAACTGACATAGGTCTGATTCCCGAACTGCCATACGAACGGACGTATATTTTAGGATAGAAACGTATTTGCTTATTGAATCACTCGCAAGTTCATACGAACGCACGAGCGGACGTGAAAAATAGGATGATCGTGAACCAAATCCAAGCTGTTACATGTTTCTTTGAATCAACCCAATAGTCTCCCTCTACCGAGAAGTGGAACTATATCTTCCAACCCATTCCAGGAGCCGTTCCAACTGCTCAGTTTATGTGCTTGAATATTACTTGAATGCAAGTGACAACACCTCCCTGCGGGAAAAACCAATGTCAACAGTCCTAACACCCTCATGGCTAGTGTTATTGGAGATGTTGAACTGGCACAAAGGGATCAAACGCTCTTGGAGGGCCGAAATCTTTTGAGAAAGCAGAATAAGAGTCTGAAGAAAGGTGATGAATTCCAATCCCAATAGATCAGTACCTGAGAGGGAACCAGACTCGAATTCTCAAGGTTTAAAAACCAACCGAGCTGAAACACAGCTTTAAAAAGTAATTGAGGCTCTGTGGCATTTTGTCCCTTAAGTGGAAAAAAGTAGCAGAACGTCTAAATCAGCCAACTACGGATTCCTCTCAGTCTCTGATATGCCCGAGGTTCTGCCAATACTTTTGCAGAAATTCTCGGGCTGAATCTAGCCCGAAGGGAAACAACAAATCGGAAGCGCAGTATCCAGCTCTATCTTTACTACGAATCCCAAAAGGACTGAGCCCAAGGCTAATTGGAACCTGCCAGCAAGCATTCCTCTGAATCATTAAGACCATGAAAGAGCCCCGTGGAAGCATGTCTTTCACTGAAAATTTTTAATCGGATTCGAAATGTTTGTATCGAGCACAGAGATTGATTTTTTATAAAAGCAGAATTAATCTCCATCCAAGCCTAACTTCACCAGAAAGATAGAGGAATAAAACTCATCCCTTGCTGGTGACGGGGAACTGGGATAAGACTCCCCTGGCTCCCATGGTTAGCAGACTTTATGAATATCTGATCATTCCTCCAACCCCACGGATATAGGGGAGACCAGAATTCTGAGGGGTACAAGTAAATAATATGTGAAACCCCTTATTCATGCCCCTGGGAATGAAAAGGGGCAATACAAGGTATTCAGGCCCCAACCCGAGACATGGCGTCATTGTTCCTCGGGTTTGGGCCAATAGGTTCCAGACAGTGGAACCTTTAAAAACCTCATTTCCAGCAGAAGAGGTAGAGGAGGAAAGTATCCCCGGTTCTTTTAGTAGCGTCCCTGTAGGGAAGGAGCATCTAAAAAAGAAGCTCTAAAAGAGCACTTCATTTTAACTGGAGACCCAGATCGGACAGAAAATACTTGTTCTTATCGGCCGCTATGTCTAAATCCGCCTGAAAAGAAGTATCCCTTAAAGGGTATTGCACAAAGAGTCATCTTCGACCCGAAATCCCCAGACCAGGTCCTCGACTAGAGAGTGCGGTGTACGGAATTTGTTACAGCCATGTGTTTGTGCCAAAAAAACTAATGGCATATGTCACCAAAGTCGTAGCTGAAAAAAGGATTTCATAATCCTTCTAGACTAGTCCTTTCCAATAGACAGTCCTTCAATTGTTGAAGTCAGAAGCCCAAATTTCTGATCACACAAATGGAAGTCAAAATAGGTCCAAAACATT
The DNA here is from genome assembly GCA_027917425.1 of Gastrophryne carolinensis. Taxonomy (NCBI): domain Eukaryota; kingdom Metazoa; phylum Chordata; class Amphibia; order Anura; family Microhylidae; genus Gastrophryne; species Gastrophryne carolinensis. The sequence goes on from CM051239.1 coordinate 263,072,893, forward strand.
AGATTCTACTTGCCAGACCTTTTTGAGCAGTGAATCTATTTTATTATCTAGGGGATCACTAAGTAACCCAAAATCTTCAAAGGCTAACCCTGATTTCTTAGAGACTTTGGCACAAGGACATCCAACTTAGGGCATTTTCCCCAAAACACTGAATCCTCTTCCGCAAAAGGATATCTAAGCTAAAGACCCCGTGACCCAGCCTAGGGTCCAAGTACTGACCGGGCCCGACACTACTTAGCCTCCGACATCAGACGAGATCAGACGCATTCAGGGTGGTGTGGCCGTAGGTTTTGAGACAGTAAATATATTCTTAGATGGATCTTTCCATTTGTCCATAATCATATCCTTTAAGAACTATAAAAAGGAAATGAATAGGAAGAGTCAGGTGCCAAAACTGGATAAAGTCCATCATGATTATACTTTGGGCCTGAATCCTTTTCTTCTATCCCTCTGGATAGGTAATCATATGAAAAAAGGAAAAGCAAGCCTCCCGGAGGGAATAGTACCTTCCTTTGGCTGAAGTTATAGAACCGGAGGCCTGATCTTCCCCCTCTCCAGGGGAAGAACCCCTCCGATGTGACCGCATAATAAGAGGGATTAAAAAGGGACCTGTTGTTGGTTGGGAAAAAACACAACCTGGTTACCCGAACCCTCCGGGACCCTCTGGCCCCAAGGTGAGGAAGTAATCTGGTCTTTCAGTTCCTTCATCACCCGCAATGGATCGTAATTTCGCTCTTTTCTCAACCAACTTGTCCGTGCAAGATTGACAGAGAGGTTTCTAATAGGAATCGAAATGCCCCGTTTATCACATGGGACAACTTCTATTCTTCTTATGGGAATTAGATCCGGAAGAAGAGGATTTAGGTATGCTTTTGGAAGCTTAGTCCGGGGTCAAAGACTAAGAGACATAAGCAAACAAAGGGACGAGAGCTTTATCCCCAAATTTAATTAAACATGCCCAAAATAGACACTATTAATAAATAAAAGTGACTTAACGGGGCAAGGCTGGGCCTCCTTCTCCCAGAATCGGCAGCCTGCGGAATATTAGATGAATCCCGATCCACATTAGGTATTTCTGTGGAGGAATCTTCAATAGGAACCAACATAAGTTCAATATAACCGTCATCCACTTGATCTGCCACCTTTTTCTGATTTGCTTCCTGAATCCACCTAAATAGGGCAGGAGCACAATCCCACAATCTGTTAACCCTTTTCATAAAAATTCTCAGAAAGGGAGGCCATAATACAGATTTACAAAAACACTGTGCTCTCCCTTTAAGGCCTAGCACGTGTTATGGCTGAGCAGGAAAAACCTTGGGTGCTGGAATGTGACGTCAGCAGCCCGGGAGGAAGAAGCTCTGATCCCAATTTCCTGACAGGAAACGTCAAAAAAATGCGCTGAGTGCGCGATCTACCCACCTTTCGGCCGCCTCTTAAAGGTAAATCGCCCGCCTCTTAAAGGTATATCAAAGAATGGGATCTGGCCTAGAATCCCATAGGTTATCCCGGGCTCCAGGCATAATAAAAGACCTTCAGGACCTAGAAATAGACCCCCTGCTAAAACAGGCCCATAGCACCGGAGAAAATACTTAAACCTTCCTGGTTCAGGAGCTAGTGGTCTGGCTCCTACCTCACGGAGGAACACGAAAACAACTGGGAAATAGAAGGAGGAGTCAAGACTTTATTCTGGCTGGTGGTCACGTGTTTCCCTTTGGTGGGAGGAGCCTGGAGGTCTCAGGCGTATGCTGCCCAAAGGATGTTTTGAGAAATTTGTTCCTTGACTCTGTAACCACTGGTCAGCAACTACAAAGGTATGTCACAGGATGGTCTAAGCTTTACCTCATAGTTACTGATGGTAATAGTTTACCTTAGACATAGTCTTTCTTCTGTTTTTATACTGTTAACCATATTTGATCCATTTTTCTGAGGTACATGACAATCCCGCTGACTGAAAATGCAAGGTATGATCAAAGCCTAAACACTGTATCCTTTTCTTGAAATCATTTGATAGCATTGTCGCCATGTATACTTATATTTTTATTGCACTAAAAAAATATTTTGCACATCATTTTTCGTGTGGTGTGCATTCATCCAGTTTTGGTATAGTTATATGAACTTTAGTGGGGTACACTGTGGAGCGGCACCCAATCACGTTCTTAACTAGTGGTGTGCCGATGCCTATTTATATTTCTCATCTTGTCCGTAAATGCCAACTATAAAACTCCATTGCTTGACTACCTTGATTAGAGTAGCCTCCCTTGCATGGGACACATATGCAGACTAGAAGAGATTCTAGGGACAGTAAAGGCTGTGTTAAAACCAATTGTTTGTGTACCTGCCATGCAGATCTTTCCTGCAGGTAAAACACTAGTGCCCCAATTTTACGACATGACTTTCGAATTTTAATCGCTTGGTGGAAACTGTTGCTGCGATCAAACATGGGTTGGCCATCCTATCATTTTGGCTGACCAAAAATGTCTCGTTCATTGCTTGATCATTGGAATTAGGGAACAGAAGTCATCTCCAAATAGCACTTTTAGGGCATAGCACGAGCAAACGCACTACTGAACGATTAACCAACAAATCTTCTGAATGCAAGTTGTTCAACTGCAGAAGATTTGTATGGTCGTTCCCTTGCTGAGGTAACAGACGCTTAGGAGATATTCATTTACAACTGCCTTTACTGTCCCTTTATTATTCATGCAGGTGACTTGCTTTTGGTAACACATGTATGATGTTTGTACTGTTGCATAGGTAATTTGGACACATTTTGAGGTTGTTCATTTTTTAAGAGGTACCCAATACCTTATGGTGTAGCTGGTACTAGCCCTAAAGAAAATGTACTGTGTTTCATTTTAACATTTATTATTTTAGCTACATCAGAATGTAAAAATCATAGAACCAGATCGAAAATTGTAGGGAAAATCTAAATGTATACACAGTACTGAACTCAAGTAGACAATATTTCCATTTCCATTCATACACTTTACAGTGATTTTTGTTTTGTTTTTTTGCCAAATACAAAGATGTCACAAGTTTGCCTTTCTTAAGAGGAATTGCTGTGCGGCATTAAAAGCATCCTCAGAAATGCTTGTAATAGAAAGAAGATCAAATTCCTTTTGGCAAACTTCATGAAGCTTCTCTTTATCTATTCCGCGAATCAGCTGCTTTGACAGGATAAGGCTCTAAAAAAAAAGAGAAACAGAGATATAAATTCTATGTATTTATATTCTTGCAATAATTTAGCAAGTATTAATTTATTATATAAGATATTTCATAACACCACCCCCACAAGAAAAAGCTTTCTGTCTCTGCTATAAGACCTAAGATTCTAATGTTGAAGAAACAGTAAGACCTTTAATTACTTATAATTAGTTTAAATGATATTTAAGGAAGACCTATAAAGGTCTGTACTGAAAATGAGGATTACTTGCTCTACCGTTAATGAGCATGGGGGAAGGGGGTGACCAGCACAAGAAACAACATCCATTTTCTAAAAAAAAAAAGGATTTATTTGGGGTTTAGCCTCAAGTACTGCCCGATCCAAAACTTGTGGACAGATCTGATCCTCCTGGCTAATGCATTGTTATGGTTAAGCTTGGTAATGATAAGGTAGTCAGAGGCACATTATAACAATTTAAAATCTAGTTGTCAGCATTACCATCACTATAAAGACTCTTTTTGATATAGACAGTGCTTGCTTACACTGTACAGCCTGCAGGGGGTGTGGAAAAATTCTTATCCTTAAGTCATCAGTAAACATTGTGCCAATGTAAGACTGTGACTGATATTATTTCGGTCATTGCCGGTAGTATGATTGTTGTAACTATAGGAAACAAGAATTAAGCAGGAATTAGTTAATGAAGTTACAGTACTTACATCTTTAGGGTAGCTGGAATACACTTTTAGCCTGGCACTAACTTCCTTCTGAAAGGTGTGTTCGGGAAAAACCGCAGTAACCAGGCCAAGGTTACATGCTTCATGAGCATTCAAAGTCTGGTTGAAAAGTAATACCTCATTTGCCTGCATAAATGTATGAAAATGTAGATTTGAGCATAATATTCTGTGTAAAATACAATAACAATGTGGGGGGTATATTCCAGTGCTATATATCTACATAGATTTTTTGTAAGGGAGCACGTTTGTGCAGTTATTATGAACACACAGTTGTGAATATGGGACATGGAGCGGTTATTTTAGGGATTTATGGGTTTATTGGTCATGTAGTATAGGCACTCTTTACACGCTGCATTTATGTCTTTGGGGTCTGCAGTAATTAGGCCTATTGATTCTTCCTTTAAGATCCTTTAGAAAAAGTTATCCCTGAAGGCGTCATTGGTCCAACTCATTGGAAATGTAAACCGGACCAACACCCTTACAATAAACCGAACCGCTCTGCACTCCCCTCCCAAGGGCAGTTCAGATTGCTTTTTGGAACTTCTGCTAACTTTTCAGGCCTGCAGCTGTAACATGCTCTTGGGGTTCTGCAGCAGTTGTTCGAGGGGGGGGCACGACATTGACAGGGCAGAGTACAGCTGGGAGGTGACAAGCATTAATTGTTAGGGGGCTTAGAACTGGTGTGTGAAACCCATGTACATCCATACACTGTGTGTAGGGCACTCATCTTATCAAAAGACAGCTTTTAAGTGCTTGTTTAAAAACAATTTCCAGCCAATAAAAAAATGCTATGCTCACCTTAAGCCCCACATAGACCATTGCTGCTAGTACAGGGCTGCAGGGCTTACCTCATTGTTAGATTCACATCCAGCACCGCTCAGCCGATCACCACGCGGTCTCTTCCTGGGTTCCTTGACGCAGTAGCGCCCCCGCTATATCAGTCAAGGTGAGCTGCCACGTCCCCTCTATTCATTGCAATGGTAAGGGGCAAGGCAGCTCATCGTGACTGATGGTGGGGGCGTAGCCGCGTCTGACGGACCCAGGGAGAGACTGCACAATGGGCGAGAGGATTGCGGTGATCAGCTGAGCAGCGATGGATGTGGATCAAACAATGAGGTAAGCCCTGCAGCCTCAGGCTATCAGCTTTGGTCTATGTGGGACTTAAGGTGAGCATAGCGTTTTATTTATTTGATGAAAAATGTCTTTAATCATTTTTTTTTTGCTCTTAAACAACCTAAAATTCAGAATTCGACAATTCAAACAGCCCAGAAAACAGATGTAAGTATAAAACACTTTTTTGAATCCAACACAATACACGGTTAAATGTGAGATGGGCACTAAATGCGAGTACGCCAATTTCCAGGAAACATTTTATTTATTGCAACAGCCCCAGCACACACATGTGGTAATCATCCCATAGGATCAATAAAAATACCATTTTGTGAATACTCACCTGTAAAATGGGTATTATAAGTATTATAAGCGGGGGTAATGTCACACACCCCGCTTCAAGAAATTCATAACGTGTGGGTAATACTGACCTGTAGAGGGCGATATGCAGAGATGCCAGGAAAAAAGAGAGCCCCTCCCGGTCCATAAATACCTGGGACCTCCCACTCATTACCCAGTATAAGAACAGCAGTAAGGTAAGGGACCAGGAAGAGCTCAACACAAATCATAACAACGCAAAGTTCACCATATAAAAGATCCAGAATACAAAAGGGCAGGGTGAAGCGGGGTGTGTGACATACTTATAATACCCATATTACAGGTGAGTATTCACAAAATGGTATTATTTTAAGTATGTCACACACCCCGCTTCAAGAAATTCATAACGTGTGGGACATCCAACAGCAGTGTCCATAAAGGGCGGGGATCCAAAACAAGGCAACAAGGCACAACTTAAACCACTGCAGCTTGCAGAACTTTGCGGTCAAACACAGCATCCGCTTAGGCCCAAACATCAACCTTGTAAAACTTGGAAAAAGTGTGAACAGAAGACCAAGTAGCAGCCTTACAAACTTGCTCAACAGAGGCCTGGTGCTGAAAAGCCCAGGACGCCCCAACCGCAAGAGTAGAATGAGCAGTAACACGAAAAGGGGGTACCTTCCCCTTGGCAGAATAGGCCCCAACAATGGTCTGATGGATCCATTTACTAATGGAAGACTTGGCAGGCGCCAAGCCTTTTCGGGGCCCGGAGGGCACCACAAAAAAGGCATCCGTCTTACGAAAGGAAGATGTTACCTCCAAATAGTACTTCACAACACGAACCACATCCAAAGAATGCAGGGCCCTCTCCTTGTCATTGCTGGGATTAGGACACAAAGAGGGCAGAACAATGTCTTGGTTTAGGTGAAAGGCAGAAACAACCTTAGGAAGGAAATCGGACTTGAAACGAAAAACCACCTTGTCCTGATGCCCCTCAAAGTACGGGGCTTGAATGGACAAAGCCGCCAACTCAGAGACACGCCTAACCGAAGTAATGGCAACTAAAAAGGCCACCTTCTGTGTGAGTGAAGACAAGGCAATATCATTCAAGGGCTCAAAAGGAGAATCCTGAAGAGCAGAAAGATCCAAATTCAAATCCCAAACAGGGAGCAAAGGTTTTCTAGAAGGCCGTACATGCGCAACTTCCTGGAAAAAGGTCTTAACCAAAGGATGTAGAGCAAATGACTTTTGAAAGAACACCGCCAGGGCAGAAACCTGCCCCTTCAGAGTACTAAGCTGGAGTCCCAGGTCCAGACCATGTTGAAGAAACTCCAGAATTCTGGGGATGGAAAATTCCCTACAAGGCAACGCCCTGATCTCACACCAATCAATATAAGACCTCCAAGTCCTATAGTAGACATTAGAGGAAGACCGCTTCCTAGCACTAATGAGAGTTCGAATCACAGCATCGGAAAGACCTTCCTCCTTCAAGATGGAGGTTTCAGCAGCCACGCCGTCAAAGCCAGCGTTGGTAAATTGGGATAACGTAGTTGACCCTGGGTGAGCAGATCCGGCAGCAGGGGCAGAACGAACTGATCCTCTGCTAACCTTACCACATCTGCGAACCAAACCTGTCTTGGCCACCTTGGAGCCACCAGAATTGCTGACGTGCCCTCCAGGGCCAGCTTGCGCACCACTCTGGCCACCAAGGGAAACGGAGGGAACAGATACAGAAACCCCAGATCCCTCCAGTTCAGAGCCAGTGGATCCCTTGAGAGAGACACAAATGTCTGAAGTTTGTGATTGTGACGAGAGGCAAAGAGGTCCACCACCGGGGACCACTTTGGGGCTGAGAGACCATTCCCCCCGGCGAGCTGAGAGCCTGCTCAGAGAGTCCGCCTCTGTGTTCTCCGCTCTCGGCATGTAAACTGCTGAAATGCACGGGACATGGCTCTCCGCCCAGGCCAGAATCAAAGACACTTCCTTGAGGGCACTCCTGCTGCGAGTCCCTCCCTGGTGATTGATGTAGGCGACCGCCATCCGATTGTCCGACCGGACTTGAACCGGCAATCCTTGCAACTGATGAGTCAAGCGAAACAGAACCATCCTGATGGCTCTTAATTCCAGAACATTGATGGACTCGTGAGCCTCCTGAGGCCCCCACAGACCCTGAAACTGACGATCCTTCCAAAACCCCCCCATCCTGATAGGCTGGCATCTGTGGTGACCGTCTCCCAACAAGGAGCCAGAAATGATCTGCCCCTCAACAGATTGATTGGATCCAGCCACCACTGAAGGGAGCGCCGAACCCAGGGGGTCATCAGGAAGGACTGATCCAACGACAGTGGCGACCCGTCCCAGGCCGCCAACAGATGGAGCTGTAGTGTCCTTGTGTGGAACTGAGCAAAGGGAACCGCCTCGAAGGAGGCCACCGTCAATCCCACCAGCCTCATCCCCAGTCTGATGGCCGGACGAGGGATGGACAGGAGGAGTCGAACCAACTCCTGAATCAAGAGAACCTTGGACTGAGGAAGAAACACCCTGGCCTGGGAAGTATCTAGGGACATTCCCAGAAAAGACACTAACCTGGACGGAGAAAGGGAGGACTTGGGGTAGTTGATCACCCACCCGAATCTCTCCAGAGTGGACACCACAGTTCTGGTGTCCAATACCGCTTGGCTGAAGGAAGATGCCATAATGAGAAGGTCGTCCAGATAAGGGACAATGCGAATACCCTGGGCTCTGAGGAGAGCCATCACCCCGGCCAGCACCTTGGTGAAAACCCTTGGAGCCGAGGTAAGACCGAAAGGAAGTGCCACAAACTGAAAATGCCGATCCTCCACTGCGAACCTGAGAAATCTCTGGTGCGCTGGAAAAATCGGAACATGCAGATAGGCGTCCTTGATGTCTACGGACGTCAGAAAGTCCCCCTGACGAAGAGAATGGATAGCTGAACGCAGCGTTTCCATGCGGAATTTCCGCGGACGGACGAACTTGTTGAGGATCTTTAGATCCAGAATGGGTCGAACCGAGCCGTCCTTCTTGGGCACCGTGAACAGATTGGAGTAAAAGCCCCGACCCCTTTCTGAGGGGGGCACTAGGCGAATAACTGCCATGTCCAACAGACTCTTTACTGCCGCCTGGAGCTCCCGCGCGGCCAGAAGGTCCGAAGGCACCCGAGACCTGAGGAATCTGGGAGGGGGCCGGAGCTCGAACTCCAGCTTGTAGCCGGAAGTCACCACTTCCCGGATCCATCTGTCTGAGACCTCCCGGTCCCAGACCTGGGAGAAGTGTTGCAGCCGTCCCCCCACCCACATGGGTGAAGGCGCCCCCTCATTGCTGAGCTGGCTTGGCAGCGGGTTTGGGCTTAGAGCCCCAGCTGTATCCTGGGCGGGCACGTCCTCTGCCCCTGTTCCAGGAATCTCCTCTGGCTGTGGGGAAAACAAATCCTCTGCCAGCTCTAGCCCCACGAAAGGAAGGAGCAAAGGAACCCGCCCCCCGAAAGGGATGACGCTGTTTTTTGTGTTGAGGTAACTTACCGCCTTTGGCAACTGAATCCAATTTCTCACCAAAGAGCCGTAATCCCACAAAGGGAAGAGCGGTCAGCGACTTTTTAGACACAAAATCAGCCGCCCACTGGCGCAACCAAACTGAACGCCGAATAGTCACCCATAGAGCCGACGTTCTGCCACACATCATCAGTGTGTCATCCAAGGCGGCTAGTATAAATTACAAAAACAATTCACACCGTTTAAGGCCAAGGAACTCGTCACTATCCGGATCTAACCCGGAAGAAGTCAACAGGTCCCTGACCACCGACCTGGTAGCCACCACCAGCAGCGCTGAAGTGCAAACCGGCCTCATGGCTGACCCAACACTGGCAAAACCATGACAAGCCATTTGGTCAATGCGTTTATCCTCACCATCTTTAACCCTTTAAACGCCAGCTACGTAAAATTCACGTAGCTGCCTCTCCTGTCATTAAACGCCAGCTACGTAAATTTTACGTACCTGGCTTTTCACCCCTGCTAACTGGCCAAAAAAAATAAAAAGACACTCACCTGACCCCTCGTTTGATTCGGCCGGGTCTCCCCTTTAAGATGGTGTGCTCCGATCGTCCGTGGGACCTCCTCCGGCTGCAGGGGAGGGCCCGGAATAGGGTGCCCCCCCCCGTTTTAGCTGCCACTGGCTTTCCTGTAAAAAACATTTACCTACCTACATGTGCGCTGGCTCCCGTCGACCCTCCTCTTCACCTGGGGGGCCTCCGATCCCCCCCCCAGGGCTTGCCGATCTTCAGGAGAGAGCCCGGGAGGCTCTCTCCTCTCTTCTGCTCGATGCGGCCGCCATCTTGCCGCTAAGCCCCGCCCCCTTGGGGGCGGGGCTATGACGTCATCCCGTTCGTCTCCCGTCAAGCCCCGCCCCTTTTGGGGGCGGGGCTATGTCGTCATCCCGGTCCCGATCACTGGCTTCAGCTGTTTCAGCTGTCAGATGCCGGTGATCGGCGACCTGGAAGGAGGTGGCAGGAGATCCTCTGATCTCCTGCTCCCCCTTCTCTGGATGCCGATCACCGGCATCTGTCATCAGAGCGGCGAGGGACAAGAGCTTGCAATCGGAGGTAAGTACAGTAAAAATTTTTTTTTTTTTTTTAATAAAATCATTTTGTGTGTGTGTTTTTTTTTTACAGTTAACCCTTTGTGAGCTGGTAAGGGGTCTGTCAGACCCCTGTACCAGCTCACAAGGCTCTGGGTCTGGCAAGTCACCTGCGGGCTAGCGGGTGACTTGCCATGAACCCCCAGCCCCCCATTACCTGCCTCCCCAAAGGCCAGGGGGGGGCAGAAGGGCCCGGGCCACTATGGCTATGGGGGCCTGTTCTACAAGCCCCCATAGCTGGCCCGGGTCGGTAACGCTGGGTAGGGGGGATCCTACGTAATTTTTTTTTTGGGGATTTTTAAGGGTTTTTAACCCTTAAAATTCCAAAAAAAAAGGGGTCCCCCACCCTGGGAGGGGGGACCCTATGTCAATTTTTTTTTTAATTAACCCCTTATGTCCTGTCACCCAGCTGGTAATAAATGCTTCCAGCATTTTGTGGTGTGTTGTGTTTTTTTTTTTTTTACATTTTAAGTGGACCAACACCCAGGATTTTGACTTTCCTGGGTATTGGTCCTTTCCCCTGGGGCATCCCGATTGGGGATGCCCCGCTGCGTGAAACCCCCCCGATCACCCACAATAACTCACCTTACCCGGGTCCTACGGCGCATGCGCGGCCGCTCGTCCAATCAGCGCGCTCAGAGCGGCTGAGTTATGGACGTCTAAGAGACATCTAAGCTCAGCCGCTCTGAGCGCGCTGGCGTCCGCATCCCCCACTTCCCTCTAACAGGGAGCGTGCCTGCGGCGGCCATTCATAAATAGTCGGCCTGGGCACGCGTCCTGCTAGAGGGATAGCGGGGATACGGCCCGCGCATGCGCCGTAGGACCGGATTCATGTAAGTGGTAGCAGGTGTTCCGGGGGGTTTCACACAGGGGGGCATCCCGATTTTGGATGCCCCAGGGGGAGGGAATAGAACGGTCCAGGAATCTTATAGATTCCGGGGCCGATCAGCCCTGGGTGTTGGTCCACTTTAACCCATTGTGAACTTGTAAGGAGTCCATGAGACCCCTGTACCAGTTCACAAGGCTCGAGGGCTGTCAAGTGACCTGCGGCTAGCGGGTGACTTGCCATTAACCCCGGCCCCCCTATTACCTGCCTCCCTGAAGCCCAGGGGGGGCAGAAGGGCCCGGGCTGATTTAGGCGGTGCTGGCTTGTACTTGGCAGGGCGGGGGGACACCAAAGCTGGCCCCTGCGCCCTGTTCTACAATCCCTGCATAGCTGATCCCTGGGCTACTTATGCTGGATAGGGGGGACCCCATGTCATTTTTATGGGAAGTATTAAGGGTTTTTAACCCTTAAAATAAAAAAAATGGGGGTTACCCCCCCCCCCCCCAGGAAAGGGAACCCCACACCAATTTTTTTTTCTTGATTTAACCCTTTATAGTGTGGATTGTAGTTGTATTTTATTTTTACATGTTATAAAATGTTTTTTCAGTTTGGGGGGGTCTTCTGAACAGTAACAGGGGGCTACCGATACATATGTGGTACCGTTGTAATCGGAAGAAATGGGGCTTTCACATGCAATATGGTTTTCTTTAATAAAATAAATGTTTTATTTGAAATAAAGGAGATAATTTTCTAAAAAAAAATTTTTTGTTTTGTTTAATTTACTCAAAAATATTAAAAAAAAACAGTAAAAACATTACAAACAAGACATTTCATGTTAAAGCCTAAACTCTGCCGCAAAAAAAAATATATGATTTTCCTGGAAATTCCTGCAAAAATCACAGTTAAGCATAGCGCAAAATGGTGAAAAATGACCTGTCAAGAGAGGGTGACAAAGCCTAAAGTAGGCTGGCAGTTAAAAGGGTTAGTAGTACCTATGCATGTTGGGTATCGTTCTGCTCGGGGGATTTTGCGCTTTCAGATTTAGCTTGTTTTTTTTTGTTTGCATATTGATATTTTAGGAAAACTCATTTTTTATTCTGCTTTATTATACATTTTAAGGAAACCCTGTGCGACCAACGAATTCTTTGAGGGATTACTTCCAGAAAGATGGGCCCACTACAACATGCTGGGTATGCTTAGAAAGCTTATCATGTGTACTTTCAGAAAATATATGGTTTGTGGCGGGTATTCCAAATGTAAAGGGTTGTTTTGGTAGAAAAAGCGCAAGGTGCCACTTTGTCTGCAGAGCTGAAATTTTCAAGCAAAATTACCGTCTCCCCAAGCTTTACTTTGGGGTGTTTGGTAACTCTTCCACTGACAGTAGCTATGCATGTTGGGTATCGTTCTGTTCGGGGGATGTTGCTTTTTTAGATTAACCTGTTTTTTCTTGTTTGCTTATAGTTTTCTTTAGAAAAATGTGGCTTTGATTCTGCTTTTTTATCCTTTTTTAAGGAAGTTCTGTGTAACCAAAGAATACATTGAGGGAGATCTTCCAGAAAACTGTGGCAACATCAACAAGCCTGGTATGCCTAAAAAGCTTGAGGTGTGTACTTCCAGAGAATATATAGTGTGTGGGGGGTATTTCAAATGTAAAGGGTTGTTTTTATTGAAAAACTGCAAGGTGCACATAGTGCTTAGCATAGCTGTATTTGATCTGAAAATCCCCTAAAGCGCTGTTTCAGTTTGGGGGAGTCTCCTGGGCAGGAAAGGGCATCTACCAATACATATGTGGTGCCGTTGTAACCGGGAGAAATTGGGATTTCACACGCAATAAGATTTTATTGACAAACTTACATTTTTTATTACAAAAAACACTACAAATTGTAAAAAATAGATTTTTTTTTATTTTTTGGCACATATCTCACCCCAAGATATTAAGAATACACTTAAAAAATGACAAACAAGACATTTCATGTTAAAGCCCAGACTCTGCTGAAAAAAACAATATACAATTTTTCTGGGAAATCCCTGGAAATCCCTTCAAAAATCACAGTTGAACATGCATAGTGCAAAATAGTGAAAAATGGTCTGGCAACAAAGCGTAACAAAAACTCCAGGTAGGCTGGCACTTAAAGGGTTAAGCGTGGAGCAATCAGGAGAATTTAAAACAGCAGTGTTGGATAAACCCAGAATCGGTGCATCCACCTCAGGAGGGGACGCCCAACGCTTAACGGTATCCAAGGGAAAGGGATATTTTTTGTCCTAACCCTGAGGGACACCTGGGAGCCGGGCAGGCCTCTCCCATTCCTTAGCAATAATTCCATCAAAATGCTTTTGGTTAGGAAATTCCAAGCGCGGCCTGGATTCTTCGAAAAATTCCCCCTTTTGCTGTGGAACCACCTCAGGAGGAGAAATAGCCAAAACCTCAAACATCTGAGCCAGAACATTAGGAGTATCCGAAGCCCTCCCCAAGCCCCGCTCGGTATCAGCGCCCACAAACTGCTGATCGTTTGAATTATCTGATTCTTCATATACCTCCCCTTCCTCAAGTTGGGAGTAATCGGACCAGTCCAGATTATCAACATCATCCAAGTTGACCGCCGGTGAAGACGGTGACAAGTGCTTTCTCTTAGCCGGAGCCTTTCTGGTGACCGTGCTGGAGAATAATTTTTCAAGATTGGCCAATCGGGCACACATTTCCGATTGCAACTGCCCGCCCATGACCACGTTAGACTGGACACGGATCAGACTGGGAGGGGGGGAGGAGAGACCGGCGGCGCTGAACCAGACGCCTGGGGTCCGGACTGCCGCGTAATAGTCTGCTGCGCGCATGGTATACACAGATATACATCATCGCCAGTAAGAGATGCCCCACACCCCATACACTTCCGGGATTGCCCCGAGGGGAGCCCGAGCCCAGTATCCGGGGATGCCTCCATAAGGTGAACTTATAGTTGGTCGCAATGACCGAGGGAATTGCGCATATAAGCAACCCGGGATGCCCCTTCAATGTCCCCAGTGGGAGGATTTGTAATAAGCCAATCAAGAACCCAGGAACCCTAGGACCGGGAGAAACCCCCTAACACCACTGTAGGTTATATCTGAAAGACATAATAGAAAGGGCTAATAAGAAAAAAAAAATATATATATATATGACATAACAATATAGTAATGTAGGTGATGGGAAAGAAGGGGGGCCCACAGGGCCACTCACTGTGGTCCTTGAAGACAGCGTCCTCTCGCCGTGAGGTAAAGAGCAGCTCTGAGGAGATAAGGGGGGCGTGGCCAGCGCACAGAGCGCAAAGTGCCAAGCTCCGCCCCCTTCTGAGGGAACAGGCACGGAGCAAAGCTCCTCAGCGGTGCCTGTGACACAGGGGCGGGCCGCAGTGCTGGAAAGCCCGGCCCCGCCCCCAAGTATGAAGGCATGAGGGGAAAAGGCCGGCACCGCAGCAATGTGCGGCCGCGACGCCGGTCTCAGAAAAGACCATAAGGAGGGGAGCGGGCCGTGGCTTTGACCCTGACGCCCGGCCTCGCTCCCCGCTCAGGATCCCAGGCCGCAACAGCGCCAAACAGACGGGTGGGGGCCGCGGCTTGCTGCCTAAAGCCCGGCCCCGCCCCTTTTACCTCAGACAACTCCTGCATAAGAATGGCGGCCACATCGCCTTTTGACAGTGAAATACACGCTAAATTAAGAAATAATTAAGCTAATAACTATTGGGAGTATAATTCAATAAATTAATACATTAAAAAATTAATAAATTAAGAATTAATGATTACCAAATTTGGACCTAACACCGAATAAGGGGCCCTGCTCCTACCCTCCCCTACCCCGCTAGGGAGAGGGGCATTAACCAAAGGGGGGGACCACCTAAAGTGTAAGGCCAAGGGATGGGGCATCCCAAACCGGGGTCACCGTCCCGGATCACCGCCTACCCTCTTGTATAGGGTCTCACGGGAGAGCAATTGCTCCTAAGCACCAAGGGTGCTTTTCTACCCTCACCCGGACCGTCAGCCTAGGCTGGGAGGCATGGGTAACAGAAAAAAAAGATCCAGGCGGAAATAGATAACTAAAGGGCCGGGAGTCATCCCGGCTACCTGAAATCCCCCTGTGCAAGGAGGAGACCACATCTTCTGACTTGCTCGCCGTCTGCAGAGATGAAGACTGGGTAATGAGTGGGAGGTCCCAGGTATTTATGGACCGGGAGGGGTCTCTTTTTTCCTGGCATCTCTGCATATCGCCCTCTACAGGTCAGTATTACCCACACGTTATGAATTTCTTGAAGCGGGGTGTGTGACATACTTAGAATAAACACATATAGTAAGATAAAATAACGGGGGCCCTCCGTACATCCATACCAACCACGCACACATACACACCCCACTGCTATATTGCATTACTGTATCCAGCTGAAGTATAAGGTGACCAGTGCTCATGTGCAAATACCCACTTTAAACTTGGCATTGGCATCCTTTTCACAAGATATGTTGCAACATAAGTCCTGCACAGTGCATATCCAAGTTATATAGCCAGTCCAGGAAGGCTCATAATGTCATGTTTGCATCTGTGCTCCGCTCCACTATCAAAGCTCAGCCATGCCTGCGCAAATACTATTGTGACTAACAACACATCTTCACTGCTGCGCATCAGGCTGTTTATATATCAAGACATTGAGGGGGGCTTTGTTGCCCAATATACTTGCGTCACCGCACTCAGGGGGAACAGTCAGCACAAAACCGCTACTTAGCTGTAGTTGAATTCAGCTTGTTTGTCAGGACATGCGGTCTCTTCATGTGTTGCGCAATACTCCGGAAAACATTCAGCCAAGACAGGGCTAGCTTTGGGGTGACGTGCGCGTGGTGGGGGCTGCGCATTTCGCTCCGCCCACCGGAGCTTCGTCAGGGTGTTGGGCGGCCCCTCCACTTCAGTCTTTTCAATGCCTGGTGCCTCCCCTCTTACGCTCGTCTCCCAATCAGCTTGCGAGTTGCTACACCGTCATACTGATGTTAAAGTCTCGATTGGGCAAATGGAGGGGGCTCAACAGCAACGTCAATTACCTAGGCATAACCTAATCCCCGAGTGGACTTCTTAGTATAGATATACAAGGCAGGAGTTCAGAGTCCAGCAATCTTCAATACACATTTTTGGTAGAGATGCATTCTCCAGGTGCAGCAAGCTTTTTTTCAGGATATTTAGGCGGGTGTATATTGCACATATCAATTCCTCTCAAGTTTATAGGTTTTATGCTCCTCCACCTCACACCTCAAATCACACTGCATCCTTATCTACAGAATATCCTTGCGTTCTTACATAAACTTTATTCTCTAAAGATTGGGGCCATAGGTTATATACATATGTACACTATATGTGTTTAACCCATTCGGGGACATCGTTCCCAATTCAAATATTAACCGGGATTCCTGCTGCAGTAATCTCTTGTAACAAAAGCCTCTTCGTCCTTTTTTTTCTCAAAACAAATATTCCACAAACCATTGGGAAAAATCCTGGACTATCTTGGAGCCCCATTGGCACATTCTTTCACAATATCTTTATTGAAAGATTCAGGTTAGGCAGCATTGTGATAATACAATAACATATCGCTACATATCTTGATATCAACAGCATAATGATCACAAATCTGAATCAGTGTTTTTACCATTTTTTGTAACACAACGGAAAAGAATAAAAGAAAAAAAATAAGGAGAACATTACCTAAATATTAGAGCATGGACCTACAAGACAAACACCAGATCACATGGGGATTGGTGGGGAGAGACGCTAGACAAGGGGGGGGAGGGGGGGGGAGGAGAAAGCAAGGGAAGAATGGGGGAGGGAAGGGGGGGGGGGAAGCTGTTCAACCCATATGAGCCCAAGGGCACTTATACCGCTTTATCCCTAGTAAGTCAATCTCCTGATCGTTTACTTCTGGCCTCTTTGGGCGCAGAGCTTCTGCCATGGATCCCAGACCGAGTCATACTTCTCCCTTTGCAGGTTAGCTATAGCCGTCAGCTGTTCATTAACCATTATGTTAGACATCCTGGCTTCTACCTCCTTCCACAGTAACTTCGGGGCCTTCCCATTTGCAGCTATTGTGAGTCTGACCGCCACCAAGAGATGTTTAGTTAAGAGCCACTCATCCTTAGAGAGGGCATTCTGCTTCAAAGATAATAACACTTCTATTGGGTTAGGGGTGCATGTTTTCCCCACCATTCGGGATAGAACTGTATATGCTCTCTGCCAGAGCGGCCTAACCCTCGGGCATGCCCACCACACATGGAGATAGTCCCCCACCTCCCCACAGCCCCTAAAGCACATGGGGGAGTGAGAGGCAGAGCACCTATGGAGCCTAGCGGGGGTATAGTACCATCTCAGCACCAGTTTGAAGGCATTCTCTGTTGCCAACACATTAAGTGAGGTGGAGCAAACTCATTTCCAAATTCTCCTCCAAGACACGTCATCAATCGTCACCCCAAGCTCTGCCTCCCACCTCGCCATATACCCATGCCTAGGCGGGTCCACCTGATTGACCAAGGTCCCATAGATATGCGTAATCACTCCTGTAGCATATGGCTGTTGGTAACACATCTGTTCCAGACATGTCCACCTGAACGGCTGGGAACCCCTTTTCAATATGCCTCTAACAAAGTGAGAGAGCTGCAAATACCTGAAAATCTCAGACGGTGGAATCTGTTTAGTTTCTCTAAGGTCTTCAAAGGATCTCATACCCCTGACTGTGCATAAATCCTGCACCACCTCCAGACCATTAGATTTCCACCAGCTGAAACCTGAGGTATGTGTCACGCCAGGGGGGAACATGGGGTTGTTAAAAAGCCTCATCAGCGGAGTATGCCCAGAGATCAATCCCGCCCTTGACTTACAGCTATCCCACCTACCCAGCAGGCAGTCCAGAACAGGGGACACATTTTTGGGTCTGATACGTCTGGGAAGCCATGGCAGCGCACTCACATCCATTGGTTCAGTCCTCCTGGCTTCCTCCAAAACCCACAGTGGAGGGGATTCTTTTACATGCAGCAGTAGCACCGGAGCAATCTGCGCCGCCAAATAATATTTATAGAGCGAGGGTACACCCAGCCCACCCTTAGTGGTGTGGTAATACAATGTTTTCCTATTGACTCTCGGCCTGGTTGAACCCCAGATATATTTCAAAACTCTGCTTTGTAAGGGTTTGAAAAAGGACAGTGGAACTCTTACTGGGAGCACTCTGAAAAGGTACAGCAGCTTAGGCAATAGAACCATTTTAATAGCAGCCAGCCGCCCCAGCCATGACATCCTCAAATTGTACCATGGGTTTAAGAGCGTGTCCACTAATTTTGGGATGTGAGAATAATTGGCTTTAAATAACGTCTCATAATTAGAGGTAATTTTAATACCCAAGTAGGGCAACTGATGTGTCCAAGTCCACTTGTAATTAGCCTGCAGGGATCTCTTGGTTAGCTCTGTTAACGACACATCCAATGCCATCGACTTTGTATCATTGATCCGAAGCCCGGACAGACCACCAAACTCTGACAAAATATTAATTAAATTAATTAAATATTAATTAGATTGGGGATAGTGATGTGGGGAGCCGTGATCATGAGCAGCATGTCGTCCGCAAACAGGGACAGCTTGCTCTCCCCAGCTTGAGACACTATGCCTCTTATGTTCACATTATTTCGAATCTTAATGGCCAAGGGCTCTATTGCCAAAATAAATAATATCGGCGATAGTGGGCAGCCTTGCCTAGTACCTCGAAGAATCGAGAATGGGGCCGACATTGCACCCGCATACTTCAAAGCAGCTTGTGGGGCGTTGTACAAAGCAGATACTGCCGTCTGAAGACCAACCCCCAAACCCCATTTCTCCAGCACCCACTGTAGGTACTCCCAGGAGATGGAGTCAAACGCCTTTTCCACATCAAGTGACAGTAGCATGGCTTCTTGACTGGTGCCTTTGACTGAATCAATCAACTGAATTATGCGTCTGACTCCATCCCCCGCCTGCCGAAGAGGGACGAAGCCCACCTGGTCCCGATGTACCAGGGAGCCCAAGAAAACATTAATTCTAGTAGCCCCAAATTTTAGAAAATAATTTAAGATCGGTGTTTAGCAGAGAGATGGGTCTGTAATTGCTCCACTGTTGATGATCTTTCCCGGGCTTCGGGATCATAACCACGTTAGCCTTCAGCATCTCGCTCTCAAATTGGTTCCCTTCCAAAACATAATTAAACAAGGTAGTCAAGGGGGGGACCACCTCCTGATTAAGCTTTTTATAAAAGACCACCGTCAGGCAATCAGGGCCAGGCCTCCTCCCTGATTTAAGAGACCCAATAGCCCTCCGTACCTCCTCCTCAGTGATGGGGGCATCCATCCCCTGCCTCTGCTGCTCAGAAACCAATGGCAGTTCAATATTTTCAAAGAATGCTGTAGCTTTCCTATGATCTAGTCCCTGGGGGGCCCCGTATAACTTTGATAACCCACTCCTAAATGTTTCCAGGATCTTTTCAGGGTTGGTAGTGAGTTGGCCCCCATTCATTTTCAGCTTGATGGGAGGCATTGGAAAATCTTGGCATCTAAGTTGAGATGCTAATAGTGAGTTGGGCTTGTTACTACATGCATAATATCTTTGCCTTGACCATCTATATCGGGTTTCAGCCTGTTTAATCTGCACTTGATTCAGGGCCACCCTCGCCTTCTCAAGCCTGACCTCCTCCTCCCTCCTGCCCGTATCCTTAAACCCCCTCGCAGCCTCAGAGTATTCCCGCTCCAAACGAGCCGACTCTGCTATTCTTTCCCTCTTTTTTCTCGAGGCCTGCCCCAAAAAGTGTCCCCTTATTACTGCTTTAAATGCCCCCCAGAGTGTCGCCGGGGATTGCACAGTGCCCATGTTGTGCTTAAAGTACTCCAATGCTACCTGCTTAGCTTCTTGGACCATTTCCTCTGAAGCCAAAAGTGATTCATTTAGAACCCACGGGGATGGTCCGGTTCGCATCACCAAGCCAGAGCAGGCTATAAGGACCATGTCATGGTCTGTCCATGGCACGGGCTTTATCTCCGCCCGCCTAAACTGCGGCAACAGACCTCTTCCTACAAAGATATGATCGATCCGAGAGTGAAGATGGTGCGGGTGGGAATAGTGCGTGTAATCCCGCTTCCCTGGGTTTAGTTCACGCCAAACATCCACCATCTGCACTCCTTGGATTATGCTAAGAAAGGCTTTAGATTCCCCCAACACGTGAGAGGAAGGCAAAGAGGACCTGTCAAGCCTGTCTGGTAACGTCAAATTTGAGTCCCCACACATTAGGACAGTTCCCTGTGCATGAGCTTTGAGCAATTCACACACCCTGGCCAGGAAACGGACTTGGAAACTGTTAGGAGCATAGTAACACAGTAGTGTAACTGGCGTATCCTGCAAAGTCCCCACTAGCAGTAGGTACCTGCCCATGGGGTCTATCATTTGTTTAAAGCATGTGAAAGGAGAATTTCTATGAAACGCTATTAATACCCCACAGTGCTTCTTTTCAGCTGTGGCCTGGTAAAACTGCGGGTATTTCGGGTGGAGGTACCTGGGTGAGGATGAGGACGAAAAATGTGTCTCCTGTAAGCACACCACATCTGCCTTAAGTGCAACAAAGGCTCTAAATGCCCTTGACCGCTTATTAGGGGAGTTGAGGCCTTGAGCATTAAGGGAGACCACTTTCACCGACATCTCTTGTTTTCAAGAACGCTATAGTTGGCATTATTAATCATTTTCTGGGGAACAGCAACTCCCCGGGTACTAGGGCGAGGGGGGGAGGAAAGGACAGGGCCAAGGGGGGCGGGGATGGGGGGTAAACATAGAAAGACAAGACTATACACACTATTAAGTATGATCCAAGTATACACATAACAACCTACGGTGTTTAAAAACATGTATAGGCTAATAACAATCAGCCTATTGTGGAACAATCCACAATTAGCATACCACCAGGGTCGTGCCTCTGGGGGAATGCTAGGGGGTAGGCACGGTATATCCCCCGGCGGGGCAGCCCAGTCAATCATTTTCTTATCTGTACATAGCAATCAATTTTTCACTAAGGCACTTAACTATCAGACAGGAAGAAGCTTCATATCAGAAATGGATTAGCCCATCATGTAGCATACAAGTGACCTACTTCCAGAAGCCTGATCTCAAAATCAAATTATATAAAGCAGGCCAGGCATAACGGGGAACTCAGGGCCCACCTCCCACACCCCCGCCGGCCCTGCCGATCAGGGAGCCCGAGATAGGCCCCTCGCCACCCCAGCCACCAAGCAGTGCAAGTAGCCATTAATTAATCATACATCTGACATTCAAGTAGTTCAAGAAATAGAGAGGGCATTAATGAAAAGGTTCAGCATATAAAACCACACAAACTTCACTTTCCCAATAGCTGGGAGTGTCCAAAACCTCCACCAGCAGAGAGGGTCACATCACCAAACCTCAGTAGTAGCATGCTGGTCATCCCTCCGAAGTTGGCTGAAAAACTTGCGAGGACAAGTTCCTTAGGGTCTGCGACCAGTTGCTCCCCGATTTCCTCTGCTGTGAATCGTCCATCGTCGCGGCGGCATCTCTCCTCTGCTGTGAGTTTGGAGCTGAAACTGTAGGTAAGTCCTGGGGGACCTTAGATCCAGATAGGCCAAGCTGCAGCAATAGGTCCCTTAGTTCCTGGGGTTTCGCCGCTTGATGAATACGGCCGTTGTAAGGAAAGGACACCTTGAATGGAAAGCCCCATCGGTAGCTTATGTTGTGGGATCTAAGCATTTGTAAATAAGGTTTAAGGGCTCGCCGCTTAGCTATAGTGGATTGGGCAAGGTCCGCAAAAACTTGGTAGGAGTGACCCTGGAACTGCGTAAGGCCTTTTTCCCTTGCTGCTTTCACCACCGCCTCCTTGGTCTGGAAGTAGACAAACTTTACAATGATGTCCCTCGGGGGCCCATCAGGGCTGCGCCTGGTGAGGGCCCGGTGTGCTCGCTCCAGCTCCAGCCTTTCAAGTGGTATGGTAGGTGTCAGCTCTTGCAGCAAAGCCATGATAGTACCTTGGGCGTCCTCCATCGACTCCGGGAGCCCCCGAAATCTGAGATTGGAGCGGCAATTCCGGTTCTCCAGGTCCTCCTGCATGTCCCTTAGAGCTTCTTCATGCAAAATCTCCAGTTCCTCCTCATGGCCGTTCAGAACCGTGGTGACATCGGTTATATTGCTCTCTAAGGATGCTATTCTCTGCGCCTGCCCTTTCAGCTCCTTGATCAGCTCCTTGATCAGCTGGGAGGTGTTCTTGGTGATTGCAGCCACCTCTTCCCGGATCACGGCTCTGATATGCTGAAGTGAGGTATGATCCAAAGCCATCTGCGGGCACTGATCTTTCATTTCAGAGGGGAATTGGGTTTGGCTGTCCCCTGAATCCAGGGAGTCCTCTGAATGGGTCACTGAGGGGGCCGGGGCTCCCCCTTCCTCCTCACCTCGTGGTGCACGTGCAGTGACTGGGTGTGCTACGGCCGCCATCTTGCTTCCCGGCTGCAGGGCCCTATGTGGCTTCGGCGGCCTTTGCTTGTTTCTGCGGGTCTGACGCATACTCCGACCGGAGGAGAGTCACCCCCCGATCCTCTCCCCGCTGTTTGTGCCACTTATCTGTGCTTTTCGCTGCGTTAGGCCGCCCCTTCAGGCCCGGGTTTGCGGAGCTCTAGCAGAGTGCGACCATCCGCCGGCTCCGCGCGCATGCGCGCCCCCCCCATTGGCGCATTCTATTACTGGACCCGACGGAAGCTCGGTGCGTGGGGCTATGTCCCCTGCTTACTGCCCGCTGGGCTAGAAATATGCAAGATTTATTGGTTCATAGTGATTTATTAAGAAAGGCTGGGTTACAGAGTTAACTCTGTGGAGGGCTCCACACAAGTGTGGACATTGTAAGACCTGCCCCTTTATGGGAAAAAACACTAGCTATAGGATTTTAAGAGGAGGACCTGTGAGACAAATTATGGGATTTATTAATTGTGTAACTACATATGTCGTGCACAAGCTCACCTGCCCTTGCGGCAAAAAATATACTGGTAAAACTAAGCGTGAGTTGCGCACGCGGGTAGGTGAGCATGTGCGCGACATTAAGAATAGAGATGAGCGAATCGATTCTGCCAAACCCGAATTCGTTACGAATTTCAGGAAAAATTCGATTTGTTACGATTCTGAATATCGACGCAATGCGATCGCTCGAATCGCTTCCTTAAAACTCCATTTCCGCTATACAGCCCATCTAAAATGTTGGATCCACATGTCAGGACATGTCCCTTTGGGCAAGGAATCCTGGGTAGGTGTCACATGCTACCTATCAGCAGACAGGCTTACCGATGATGTCACAGCCCTATATAAATGGCGGCCATTTTGCAGAAGATCATTCTGACACTGTATTGCGGCCAGAGCAGATCAGGCAGGGAGAGAGCGAGGGACAGATAGACAGACAGACAGACATATAGATAGATAGATAGATACAGCGAGGGAGAGATAGATAGAACAAGGAACAGAAGGAGCCGAGCGAGGGACAGATAGAGAAGGAGAGAGGCTGTGACAGTGACAGAGAAAGACAGGGAAAGTTTAAAGTGTTTGCATTAGCTTTCAAGCCTATTTAGTGTTAATAACACACCTGCCTATGTAGCTTTTCCTTTTCCTGGTGTCATTCTTTAAAAAGCGTGCTAGGATTAATATTTCAAGAGTACCTGTCTACTAACTGGTTGCATTTTGTAATGAAAGTCACTTTTTCAGCAAACATTGCCTTTCACCGGGGGGGGGGGGGCGCATCTCAAACACTAGCATAAATATTTCAAGAGTACCTGTCTACTAACTGGTTGCATTTTGTAAACAAAGTCACTTTTCCACTATCAAAGCAGCCAACCAGTGTATTTGAAGAGGGGGCATCCCAAACACTAGCATAAATATTTCAAGAGTACATGTCTACTAACTGGTTGCATTTTGTAAACAAAGTCACTTTTCCACTATCAAAGCAGCCAACCAGTGTATTTGAAGAGGGGGCATCCCAAACACTAGCATAAATATTTCAAGAGTACCTGTCTACTAACTGGTTGCATTTTGTAAACAAAGTCACTTTTCCACTGTCAAAGCAGCCAACCTGTGTATTTGAAGAGGGGGCATCCCAAATACTAGCATAAATATTTCAAGAGTACCTGTCTACTAACTGGTTGCATTTTGTAAACAAAGTCACTTTTCCACTATCAAAGCATCCGACCTGTGTATTTGAAGAGGGGGCATCCCAAACACTAGCATAAATATTTCAAGAGTACCTGTCTACTAACTGGTTGCATTTTGAAAACAAAGTCTCTTTTCCACTGTCAAAGCAGCCAACCTGTGTATTTGAAGAGGGGGCATCCCAAATACTAGCATAAATATTTCAAGACTACCTGTCTACTAACTGGTTGCATTTTGTAAACAAAGTCACTTTTCCACTATAAAAGCAGCCAACCTGTGAATTTGAAGAGGGGGCATCCCAAACACTAGCATAAAAATTTCCAAGAGTACCTGTCTACTAACTGGTTGCATTCTGTAATGAAAGTCACTTTTCCACTATAAAAGCAGCCAACCTGTGTATTTGAAGAGGGGGCATCCCAAACACTAGCATAAATATTTCAAGAGTACCTGTCTACTAACTGGTTGCATTTTGTAAACAAAGTCACTTTTCCACTATAAAAGCAGCCAACCTGTGTATTTGAAGAGGGGGCATCCCAAATACTAGCATAAATATTTCAAGACTACCTGTCTACTAACTGGTTGCATTTTGTAAACAAAGTCACTTTTCCACTATAAAAGCAGCCAACCTGTGTATTTGAAGAGGGGGCACCCCAAACACTAGCATAAATTTTCCAAGAGTACCTGTCTACTAACTGGTTGCATTCTGTAATGAAAGTCACTTTTCCACTATAAAAGCAGCCAACCTGTGTATTTGAAGATGGGGCATCCCAAACACTAACATAAATATTTCAAGAGTACCTGTCTACTCACTGGTTGCATTTTGTAAACAAAGTCACTTTTCCACTGTCAAAGCAGCCAACCTGTGTATTTGAAGAGGGGGCATCCCAAATACTAACATAAATATTTCAAGACTACCTGTCTACTAACTGGTTGCATTTTGTAAACAAAGTCACTTTTCCACTATAAAAGCAGCCAACCTGTGTATTTGAAGAGGGGGCATCCCAAACACTATTCCAAGAGTACCTGTCTACTAACTGGTTGCATTCTGTAATGAAAGTCACTTTTCCACTATCAAAGCATCCGACCTGTGTATTTGAAGAGGGGTTATCCCAAATACTAACATAAAAATTTCAAGAGTACCTGTCTACTAACTGGTTGCATTTTGTAAACAAAGTCACTTTTCCACTATCAAAGCATCCGACCTGTGTATTTGAAGAGGGGGCATCCCAAACACTAGCATAAATATTTCAAGAGTACCTGACTACTAACTGGTTGCATTTTGTAAACAAAGTCACTTTTCCACTATAAAAGCAGCCAACCTGTGTATTTGAAGAGGAGGCATCCCAAACACTAGCATAAATATTTCAAGAGTACCGGTCTACTAACTGGTTGCATTTTGTAATGTAAGTCACTTTTCCACTATAAAAGCAGCCAACCTGTGTATTTGAAGAGGGGGCATCCCAAACACTAGCATAAATATTTCAAGACTACCTGTCTACTAACTGGTTGCATTTTATAAACAAAGTCACTTTTCCACTATAAAAGCAGCCAATCTGTGTATTTGAAGAAGGGGCATCCCAAATACTAGCATAAATATTTCAAGACTACCTATCTACTAACTGGTTGCATTTTGTAATGAAAGTCACTTTTCCACTATAAAAGCAGCCAACCTGTGTATTTGAAGAGGGGGCATCCCAAATACTAGCATAAATATTTCAAGACTACCTATCTAATAACTGGTTGCCTTTTGTAAACAAAGTCACTTTTCCACTTTCAAAGCAGCCAACCTATGTATTTGAAGAGGGGGCATCCCAAATACTAGCATGAATATTTCAAGACTACCTGTCTACTAACTGGTTGCATTCTGTAATGAAAGTCACTTTTCCACTATAAAAGCAGCCAACCTGTGTATTTGAAGAGGGGGCATCCCAAACACTAGCATAAAAATTTCCAAGAGTACCTGTCTACTAACTGGTTGCATTCTGTAATGAAAGTCACTTTTCCACTATAAAAGCAGCCAACCTGTGTATTTGAAGAGGGGGCATCCCAAACACTAGCATAAATATTTCAAGAGTACCTGTCTACTAACTGGTTGCATTTTGTAAACAAAGTCACTTTTCCACTATAAAAGCAGCCAACCTGTGTATTTGAAGAGGGGGCATCCCAAATACTAGCATAAATATTTCAAGACTACCTGTCTACTAACTGGTTGCATTTTGTAAACAAAGTCACTTTTCCACTATAAAAGCAGCCAACCTGTGTATTTGAAGAGGGGGCACCCCAAACACTAGCATAAATTTTCCAAGAGTACCTGTCTACTAACTGGTTGCATTCTGTAATGAAAGTCACTTTTCCACTATAAAAGCAGCCAACCTGTGTATTTGAAGATGGGGCATCCCAAACACTAACATAAATATTTCAAGAGTACCTGTCTACTCACTGGTTGCATTTTGTAAACAAAGTCACTTTTCCACTGTCAAAGCAGCCAACCTGTGTATTTGAAGAGGGGGCATCCCAAATACTAACATAAATATTTCAAGACTACCTGTCTACTAACTGGTTGCATTTTGTAAACAAAGTCACTTTTCCACTATAAAAGCAGCCAACCTGTGTATTTGAAGAGGGGGCATCCCAAACACTATTCCAAGAGTACCTGTCTACTAACTGGTTGCATTCTGTAATGAAAGTCACTTTTCCACTATCAAAGCATCCGACCTGTGTATTTGAAGAGGGGTTATCCCAAATACTAACATAAAAATTTCAAGAGTACCTGTCTACTAACTGGTTGCATTTTGTAAACAAAGTCACTTTTCCACTATCAAAGCATCCGACCTGTGTATTTGAAGAGGGGGCATCCCAAACACTAGCATAAATATTTCAAGAGTACCTGACTACTAACTGGTTGCATTTTGTAAACAAAGTCACTTTTCCACTATAAAAGCAGCCAACCTGTGTATTTGAAGAGGAGGCATCCCAAACACTAGCATAAATATTTCAAGAGTACCGGTCTACTAACTGGTTGCATTTTGTAATGTAAGTCACTTTTCCACTATAAAAGCAGCCAACCTGTGTATTTGAAGAGGGGGCATCCCAAACACTAGCATAAATATTTCAAGACTACCTGTCTACTAACTGGTTGCATTTTATAAACAAAGTCACTTTTCCACTATAAAAGCAGCCAATCTGTGTATTTGAAGAAGGGGCATCCCAAATACTAGCATAAATATTTCAAGACTACCTATCTACTAACTGGTTGCATTTTGTAATGAAAGTCACTTTTCCACTATAAAAGCAGCCAACCTGTGTATTTGAAGAGGGGGCATCCCAAATACTAGCATAAATATTTCAAGACTACCTATCTAATAACTGGTTGCCTTT
Source organism: Gastrophryne carolinensis (assembly GCA_027917425.1). Lineage (NCBI taxonomy): Eukaryota > Metazoa > Chordata > Amphibia > Anura > Microhylidae > Gastrophryne > Gastrophryne carolinensis. Next base: position 263,100,282 of record CM051239.1, read on the forward strand.
TGTAAACAAAGTCACTTTTCCACTTTCAAAGCAGCCAACCTATGTATTTGAAGAGGGGGCATCCCAAATACTAGCATGAATATTTCAAGACTACCTGTCTACTAACTGGTTGCATTCTGTAATGAAAGTCACTTTTCCACTATAAAAGCAGCCAACCTGTGTATTTGAAGAGGGGGCATCTCAAACACTAGTAGAAATATTTCAAGACTACCTGTCTACTAACTGGTTGCATTTTGTAAACAAAGTCACCTTTCCACTATCAAAGCAGCCAATCTGTGTATTTGAAGAGGGGGCATCCCAAATACTAGCATAAATATTTCAAGAGTACCTGTCTACTAACTGGTTGTATTTTGTAAACAAAGTCACTTTTCCACTATCAAAGCATCCGACCTGTGTATTTGAAGAGGGGTTATCCCAAATACTAACATAAAAATTTCAAGAGTACCTGTCTACTAACTGGTTGCATTTTTTAAACAAAGTCACTTTTCCACTATCAAAGCATCCGACCTGTGTATTTGAAGAGGGGGCATCCCAAACACTAGCATAAATATTTCAAGAGTACCTGTCTACTAACTGGTTGCATTTTGTAAACAAAGTCACTTTTCCACTATCAAAGCATCCGACCTGTGTATTTGAAGAGGGGGCATCCCAAACACTAGCATAAATATTTCAAGAGTACCGGTCTACTAACTGGTTGCATTTTGTAATGTAAGTCACTTTTCCACTATAAAAGCAGCCAACCTGTGTATTTGAAGAGGGGGCATCCAAAATACTAGCGTAAATATTCCAAGAGTTCCTGTCTACTAACTGGTTGCATTTTGTAATGAAAGTCACTTTTCCACTATCAAAGCAGCCAACCTGTGTATTTGAAGAGGGGTTATCCCAAATACTAACAAAAATTTCAAGAGAACCTGTCTACTAACTGGTAGCATTTTGTAAACAAAGTCACTTTTCCAATATCAAAGCAGCCGACCTGTGTATTTGAAGAGGGGTTATCCCAAATACTAATATTAAAATTTCAAGAGTACCTGTCTACTAACTGGTTGCATTTTGTAAACAAAGTCATTTTTCCACTATAAAAGCAGCCAACCTGTGTATTTGAAGAGGGGGCATCCCAAATACTAACATAAATATTTCAAGAGTACCTGTCTACTAACTGGTTGCATTTTGTAAACAAAGTCACTTTTCCACTATCAAAGCAGCCAACCTGTGTATTTGAAGAGGGGGCATCCCAAACACTAGCATAAATATTTCAAGACTACCTGTCTGCTAACTGGTTGCATTTTGTAAACAAAGTCACCTTTCCACTATCAAAGCAGCCAACCTGTGTATTTGAAGAGGGGGCATCCCAAACACTAGCATAAATATTTCAAGAGTACCTGTCTACTAACTGGTTGCATTATGTAATGAAAGTCACTTTTCCACTATAAAAGCAGCCAACCTGTGTATTTGAAGAGGGGGCATCCCAAATACTAGCATAAATATTTCAAGACTACCTGTCTACTAACTGGTTGCATTTTGTAAACAAAGTCACTTTTACACTATCAAAGCAGCCGACCTGTGTATTTGAAGAGGGGTTATCCCAAATACTAACATAAAAATTTCAAGAGTACCTGTCTACTAACTGGTTGCATTTTGTAAACAAAGTCACTTTTCCACTATCAAAGCATCCGACCTGTGTATTTGAAGAGGGGGCATCCCAAACACTAGCATAAATATTTCAAGAGTACCTGTCTACTAACTGGTTGCATTTTGTAAACAAAGTCACTTTTCCACTATCAAAGCAGCCAACCTGTGTATTTGAAGAGGGGGCATCCCAAACACTAGCATAAATATTTCAAGAGTACCTGTCTACTAACTGGTTGCATTATGTAATGAAAGTCACTTTTCCACTATAAAAGCAGCCAACCTGTGTATTTGAAGAGGGGACATCCCAAATACTAGCATAAATATATCAAGACTACCTGTCTACTAACTGGTTGCATTTTGTAAACAAAGTCACTTTTCCACTATCAAAGCAGCCAACCTGTGTATTTGAAGAGAGGGCATTCCAAATATTAGCATACATATTTCAAGACTACCTGTCTACTAACTGGTTGCATTTTGTAAACAAAGTCCCTTTACTACTGTCAAAGCAGCCAACCTGTGTATTTGAAGAGGGGGCATCCCAAATACTAGCATGAATATTTCAAGACTACCTGTCTACTAACTGGTTGCTTTATGTAAATAAAGTCACTTTTCCACTATCAAAGCAGCCAACCTGTGTATTTGAAGAGGGGGCATCCCAAACACTAGCATAAATATTTCAAGAGTACCTGTCTACTAACTGGTTGCATTATGTAATGAAAGTCACTTTTCCACTATAAAAGCAGCCAACCTGTGTATTTGAAGAGGGGACATCCCAAATACTAGCATAAATATATCAAGACTACCTGTCTACTAACTGGTTGCATTTTGTAAACAAAGTCACTTTTCCACTATCAAAGCAGCCAACCTGTGTATTTGAAGAGAGGGCATTCCAAATATTAGCATACATATTTCAAGACTACCTGTCTACTAACTGGTTGCATTTTGTAAACAAAGTCCCTTTACTACTGTCAAAGCAGCCAACCTGTGTATTTGAAGAGGGGGCATCCCAAATACTAGCATGAATATTTCAAGACTACCTGTCTACTAACTGGTTGCTTTATGTAAATAAAGTCACTTTTCCACTATCAAAGCAGCCAACCTGTGTATTTGAAGAGGGGGCATCCCAAATACTAGCATAAATATTTCAATGGTACCTGTCTACTAACTGGTTGCATTTTGTAAACAAAGTCCCTTTTCCACTATCAAAGCAGCCAACCTGTGTATTTGAAGAGGGGACATCCCAAATACTAGCATAAATATTTCAAGACTACCTGTCTACTAACTGGTTGCATTTTGTAAACAAAGTCCCTTTACTACTGTCAAAGCAGCCAACCTGTGTATTTGAAGAGGGGGCATCCCAAATACTAGCATGAATATTTCAAGACTACCTGTCTACTAACTGGTTGCTTTATGTAAATAAAGTCACTTTTCCACTATCAAAGCAGCCAACCTGTGTATTTGAAGAGAGGGCATCCCAAACACTAGCATAAATATTTCAAGAGTACCTGTCTACTAACTGGTTGCATTTTGTAAACAAAGTCACTTTTCCAATATCAAAGCAGCCAACCTGTGTATTTGAAGAGGGGGCATCCCAAATACTAGCATAAATATTTCAATAGTACCTGTCTACTAACTGGTTGCATTTTATAATGTAAGTCACTTTTCCACTATAAAAGCAGCCGACCTGTGTATTTGAAGAGGGGGCATCCCAGATACTAGCATAAATATTTCAAGACTACCTATCTACTAACTGGTTGCATTTTGTAATGAAAGTCACTTTTCCACTATAAAAGCAGCCAACCTGTTTATTTGAAGAGGGGGCATCCCAAATACTAGCATAAATATTTCAAGACTACCTGTCTACTAACTGGTTGCATTTTGTAAACAAAGTCACTTTTCCACTATCAAAGCAGCCAACCTGTGTATTTGAAGAGGGGGCATCCCAAATACTAGCATAAATATTTCAAGACTACCTGTCTGCTAACTGGTTGCATTTTGTAAACAAAGTCACTTTTCCACTATAAAAGCAGCCGGCCTGTGTATCTGAAGAGGGGGCATCCCAAATACTAGCATAAATATTTCAAGACTACCTGTCTACTAACTGGTTGCATTTTGTAAACAAAGTCACTTTTTAAGCAAACATTGCCATTCGTCGGGGGGGGGGGGGGGGATTCCAAATACTAGCACGTGTCTTTTAACCCTTTAAGTGCCAGCCTACCTGCAGCTTTTGTCACCCTCTGTTGCCAGACCATGTTTCACTATTTTGCGCTACACATGTTCAACTGTGATTTTTGAAAGGATTTCCAGGGATTTCCCAGGAAAATTATATATTGTTTTTTTCAACAGAGTCTGGGCTTCAATGTGAAATGTCTTGTTTGGCCTTTTTTTAGTGTATTCTTAATACTTTTTGGTGAAATATGTGCTCCCGGTCACAGCGGTACCACATATGTATTGGTAGACACCCTTTCCAGCCCAGGAGACTCCCCCAAACTGAAACAGAGCTTTAGGAGATTTTCAGATAAAATACAACTGCGCTATGCGCACCTTGCAGTTTTTCCAGAAAAACAACCCTTTGCATTTGAAATACCCCCCCACAAACTATATATTTTCTGGAAGTACATGCCTCAAGCTTTCTAGGCGTACCAAGCTTGTTTATGTGGGATTAGTTTTCTGGAAATAGTCCCTCAATGTATTCTTTGGTTGCACAAAGTTTCCCAAAAAAGAATAAAAAGGAAGAATCAAGCCACATTTTCCTAAAGACAACTATATGCAAACAAAAAAAAACAAGTAAAATCTCAAAAAGCAACATGCCCCGAAGAGAACGATACCCAACATGCATAGCTACTGTCAATAGAAGAGTTGTCAAACACCACAACCACAACCACAACACCAAAACAACCCTTTACATTTGGAATATTCCCTATAAAACATATATTCCCTGAAAGTACACATGTTAAGCTTTCTAAGAGTACCCAGCTTGTTGTAGTAGGCTCACCTTTCTGGAAGTAATCCATCAAAGAATTCTTTTGTTGCACAGGGTTCCCCTAAAAGAATGAATTAAAAAACTGAATAAATAACATGTTTTCCTAAAAAAATATGCAAACAAGAAAAAACAAGCTAAATCTGAAAGAGCAAGGTCCCCCGAGCAGAACAATATCCAACATGCATAGGTACTATTAACCGTTTTAATTGCCAGCCTACTTGAATTTTGTCACCCTCTGTTGACAGGTCATTTTACCCATCATAACCAGCCCTGGACCAGCTATGGGGGCTTGTAGAACAGGGTGCAGGGGCCAGCTTTGGTGGTCCCCCACCCTGCAGGCTACAAGCCAACATAGTCATGGCCTGGGCTCTTCTGCCCCCCTGGGCTTTGGGGAGGCAGGTAATTGGGGTGCCAGGGGTTAACGGCAAGTCACCCGCTAGCCGCAGGTGACTTGCCAGCCCCCAGCCTTATGAACTGGTATAGGGATCTCATGGATCCCTTACCAGTTCACAAGGGGTTAAGTGTAAAAAAAAAACAGAAACAAGCATAAAAAATATTTTCTTTATTTTTTTAATACTTACCTCCCATCCATCCCTGTGTCCCACGCTGATCAATCTGGCTTCTGCTTTCCTGCTGCAGCTGGAAGCCTTTTATAGCTGCTGGGCGACAGAACATAAGGTTAAAAACCCTTAAAAATACCCAAAAAAATGAAATGGGGTCCCCCTTACCCAGCATTACCAGCCAGGACCAGCTATGCAGGGCTTGTAGGAACAGAGTGGAGGGGCCAGCTTTTGTGGCCCCCCACCCTGCAGCCTACAAGCCCACATAGCCTATGTGGGCCCAGGCTCTTCTGCCCCCCCGGGCTTTGGGGAGGCAGGTAATAGGGATGCCGGGGGCTAATGGCAAGTCACCTGCTAGCCGCAGGGGACTTGCCAGCCCCCAGCCTTGTGAACTGGTATAGGGGTCTCAGTTCACAAGGGGTTAAATGTAAAAATAAACACACTGACACATAAGAAAAAGGGGTAAAGTAAGTTTTTTTTTTAGTTTTTTTTTTTACTGTGGGGGTTTAAATTCAGCTACATGAGTCTCACGTATCTGACACTTAAGTGGAATAGAGGCTGCTACGTGAGTCTTAGCACTAGCTGGCACTAGAAGGGTTAAGAGTACCTGTCTACTTACCTTTTGCCTTTTGTATAAAAAAGTCTGGTTTACAAGTTTAAAGCACCCATTGCCTTTCATTGGGGGCCATTGTCAGTGCTAGCACTTATCTTTTAAGAGTACCTGCCTACTAACCTTTTACCTTTTGTATAAAAAAGTCCAGTTTACAAGTTTAAAGCACCCATTGCCTTTCACCGGGGGCCATTGTCAGTGCTAGCACTTATCTTTTAAGAGTACCTGCCTACTAACCTTTTGTATAAAAAGTCTGGTTTACAAGTTTAAAGCACCTATTGCTTTTCACTGGGGGGCCATTGTCAGTGCTACCACTTATCTTTTAAGAGTACCTGCCTACTAACCTTTTGCCTTTTGTATAAAAAGGTCTGGTTTACAAGTTTAAAGCACCCATTGCCTTTCACCGGGGGCCATTGTCAGTGCTAGCCCCTATCTTTTAAGAGTACCTGCCTACTAACCTTTTGCCTTTTGTATAAAAAAGTCTGCTTTACAAGTTTAAAGCACCCATTGCCTTTCACTGGAGGCCATTGTCAGTGCTAGCACTTATCTTTTAGAGTACCGGCCGACTTACCTTTTGCCTTTTGTATAAAAAAGTCTGGTTTTCAAGTTTAAAGCACCCATTGCCTTTCACTGGGGGCCATTATCAGTGCTAGCACTTATATTTTAAGAGTACCTGCCTACTAACCTTTTGCCTTTTGTATAAAAAAGTCTGGTTTACAAGTTTAAAGCACCCATTGCCTTTCACTGGGGGCCATTGTCAGTGCTACCACTTATCTTTTAAGAGTACCTGCCTACTAACCTTTTGTATAAAAAAGTCTGGTTTACAAGTTGAAAGCACCCCTTGCCTTTCACTGGGGTCCATTGTCAGTGTTAGCACTTATCTTTTAAGAGTACCAGCCGACTTACCTTTTGCCTTTTTTAAAAAAAGTCTGGTTTTCAAGTTTAAAGCACCCATTGCCTTTCACCGGGGGGGGGGGGGGGGGCATCCCAAAAACTAGCACTTAGCTTTTAAGAGTACCTGCATCTTTACCTTTTTTACATCTTGAACAAAAAACACGTTTTAAAACTGCCTGTGGTGCATTTAACTCTGACCAGGGGCATCCTGTGTAAGACCATCTGACAGTGTCTTTTTGCATTAGCTTTTAGCTACAGTGTCTGCCTATTTTGATCTAACTTTTCTACACACCTGCTGTTACAAAAATACTGTTCTAGGTGTAGTGTAGTTTATTGTTTTCCCCTCCTAAACGCAGTAAAAATGTCAGGCAGAGATGTGCCAGGATGTGCACCGAGGAGAGGCCTAGATTCATCAGACAGAGGTCGCAGCAGACTAGGGGCGAGTGGCAGCAGGAGTCGCGGTGAGAGTCCTGATCTCCCGGTATCTGCTAGCGGTCGTGTCTCGACCAGCAACGCATCTGCCATCATCGATTGGTTAACGCGGTCATTGACCTCATCACAAGTGACATCTGACACCCCCAGTCAACAGTCGGTAGGTTCCTCTGACACAAACCTGAGTTGGCATGGCCCGGGAGCAGCCCCTGTCCTTCCATTGCCTCTGTCCTACACCCCCCCTCCAGCCGCCGTATCTCATGCTTTGGGTTCAGCTCCACTATTCAGTGAGGACGATGTGTTAGAGGACAGTCATCAGCTACTGCCCAGCCAAGAAATGGAGGAGACATCCGCAGCTTATTTCGCTAGGCAGACAAACACTGAGGAGAAGTGTGGCAGGGGAGGTGGTGTGGCGAGCGTTCCATCTCCTGTAGCACACGCTCTTGTGGAAACCAAGGAGGACATCAGTGATGTGCAGACACAACTCGATGATGATGATGATGATGATGAAGCCGATCGCACTTGGGAGCCCGGTGCAGAAGGGGCTTCATCATCATCAGGAGAAGAGGGTCCCAGGTTGCCCCAGAGTCAGCAGCTGAGGCAGCAAGGTGGTAGTAGGGTTGGCAGTCAGCATGGTGGCAGAATTGGGATGTCTGGAGCCACACGTGGCCGGGGGCGGGGTAGACCACCTGCTAAGCGGCAGGCTGCCTTCCCGGGAGGTAGTGAAGCAGGGGTTCCTACAGTTGGCAACAGTAGCAGTGAATTAGTGCGGACTGTTGGAGGGAAAATTAGCTACTCGTCAGTGTGGCACTTTTTCATCAAGCATCCGCAGGAGGGTAACCTGGCCACATGCAAGATGTGAAGACATAAGGTCAAGCGTGGCCAGGGGCCCAATGTTGGTACCATGGCCCTGTGGCAACACATGCAGCGTCACCATAAAGTGGCCTGGGAGAACCGAGGTTCTGAAGTGGGGGTCCAGCCTGCTGCGTCAGCCAGTGCCACGCCACTTCCAATTTCACCCAGCCAAGGCTCCAGCACCTCAGCCGAAGGTAGCTGTGTGTCATACCCATCCTCTGCCGCTCCAGATGCTGCTGCTCCTCTAACTAAAAGTCAGTCATCCTGCCAGCAATCCATCAGCGAAGCCATGTCCAAGAGACAACAGTATGTGCCCACTCATCCTAAGGCGCAGAAGCTAAATGTGCTCCTGTCCAAGTTGCTGGTGCTGCAGTCCTCCCTTTTACAGTGGTGGACTCTGCACCTTTCAGAGAGCTGATGGCTAGTGCTGAGCCGAGGTGGAGAGTCCCAAGCTCATTTCTTTGCAAAGAAGGCAGTACCAGCCCTGCACAAATTTGTTGAGCAGAAGGTGGGCCAGTCCTTGAGCCTGTCGGTGTGCACCAATGTGCACGGCAGCACCGACATCTGGAGCTGTAACTACGGCCAGGGACAATACATGTCCTTTACGTCCCACTGGGTGAATGTGGTTCCTGCACAGCAACTTGGACAGGTCACACCGATTCGGCCTCCATGCTCCCAGGCCGTTTTTCCTGTCACAGTGTGCGACTCCGCCTCCTCATCCTGTGCCTTCTCCTCAGCCTCCACTGTACGGTCAATTCTCAATGCCCCTTCAGCCTACCATGTGTGCAGGGCACGGCGGTGTCACGCTGTGCTTCACATGGTTTGCCTTGGCGAACGGAGTCACACATGGGAGGAGCTCCTGAAATTAATTCATCAAGAAATCAAAACATGGCTTACTCCACGAAAATTGGAAATGGGAACCATGGCGACTGACAATGGGAGTAACATCTTGTCTGCGCTGCGACAAGGAAGGCTGAGCCATGCGCCCTGTATAGCAAACGTGTTCAACCTAGTTGTCAAACGTTTTCTGAAATCTTCCCCCCATCTGCAAGACATCCCAACAACGGGAAGGAAACTTTGTATGCACTTCAGCCACTCCTACACTGCCAAGCACACCCTTCTTGAGCTACAGCATCAGAATGGTATCCCCCAACATAGTCTGCTTTGTGATGTTCCCACCCGTTGGAATTCCACCCTACATATGTTAGATCGACTATACGAACAGAGAAAAGCCATCAATGATTTCTTGATGATCCAAGCAGATAGGGGGACTCCCCTGTGTAACTTTAATGTGAACCAGTGGCAGCTCATACGTGACACCTGCCGTTTGCTCAAGACCTTTGAGGAAGCCACTTTATTTGTCAGTCGCCAGGATTACGGCATGAACGACGTGATTCTGCTGCTTCATGTAATACAACACATGTTGGAAACCATGGCTGGTCAGGGCACTGGAGACATGGTGCATACTTTTCATGGCCACATAAACCCCGTGGGAGCTGAGGAGGAGGAGGAGGAGCACAGTGAAGCACAGTTTAGTTTTTGCAAAATGGGGGGTATATCTAGTCATCTGACGGAAGAGGAGGAGCAGGAGCAGCCAGAGGAGCTAGAGGGTTGTGAGGAAGGCGAGACAGAGGGCCCAGACACACTGTGGCAGTATGCCGTGGAGATGGAGACACGTAGTCCCTCCGAGTCACTTGCACAAATGGCACGATGCATGCTCACGTGCTTGCGTAGTGACCGCAGAATTGTCTCCATTTTTCAGCGGGATGACTTCTGGCTCTCCACCTTATTGGACCCTCGCTACCGGCACAAAATGGGGGAATTTTTACACCCACTGAGAGGGAGGACAAACTGACCTACTACAAAGACATTCTACGTAGTCCATTGGCCGATGCCTATCTGCGCCATGGTCCATACTCTCGCAGGTCTGACTCGGGGGGACCTCTGCGCTCACCTTCCACTGCCATGGGGGGGTGGCAGGAGCAGCAGCAGCAGCTCCATCAGCAGCAGCCTCAGTCTTCAGTCGCTAATGAGTAGCTTTCTGCACCTGCATAGTGAGGCTACTCATGAGCAGCAGGAAGACCTGGAGCAGGGCCTGAACCAGCAGGTCGTGTCATACCTTGAAATGACCATGCCAATGCACCTTGAGGATCCACTGGACTTCTGGGCAGCCAAACTTGACTTGTGGCCGCAACTGGGAAAGCTGTCCTGCCTGGCCAGTAGTGTGCCATCTGAGCGGGTTTTTAGTGCTGCGGGGGCCATAGTAACGCCAAGGAGAACTCGTCTGTCCACGAAAAATGTGGAGAGACTCACTTTTGTGAAGATGAATCAGGCATGGATCAGCCAGGATTTCCACCCATCAATAGCTGATGCATGTGAGTAGCTGATGCATGGTAGCTCCTTTTGCTGCTGCCAACTCCTGGGTGTGTCTTTCAGGCAATATATGGGCTCCTAATGCTGCTGCCAACTCCTGGGTGTGTTTTTCAGGCAATATATGGGCTCCTAATGCTGCTGCTGCCAACTCCAGGGTGTGTTTTTCAGGCAATATATGAGCTCCTTCTGCTGCTGCTAACTCCAGGGTGTGTTTTTCAGACAATATATGGGCTCCTAATGCTGCTGCCAACTCCAATGTGTTTTTTAGGCAATATATGAGCTCCTAATACTGCTGCCAACTCCAATGTGTTTTTCATGCAATATATGGGCTCCTAATGCTGCTGCCAACTCCTGGGTGTGTCTTTCAGGCAATATATGGGCTCCTAATGCTGCTGCCAACTCCTGGGTGTGTCTTTCAGGCAATATATGGGCTCGCTATGCTGCTGCCAACTCCAGGGTGTGTTTTCCAGACAATATATGGGCTCCTAATGCAGCTGCCAACTCCAATGTGTTTTTCAGGCAATATATGAGCTCCTAATACTGCTGCCAACTCCAATGTGTTTTTCAGGCAATATATGGGCTGCTAATGCTGCTGCCAACTCCTGCGTGTGTCTTTCAGGCAATATATGGGCTCCTAATGCTGCTGCCAACTCCTGGGTGTGTCTTTCAGGCAATATATGGGCTCCTTTTTTTTTTTTATAAATTTTTATTTATGAATTTTAAGTTGTAACATACATATACATATGCAATCAACCCCTCGTGGAGAGGAATCTTAACATTAAACATAAACCTTTACTTACACCAACAACAAAAGAAAAACCATATACTCATAGACAATTACACTAGGCTAAATTGCACACACACCCACTCAAGCACACACACCCCCCTGCTACTGGCATCATTTCTCAATAGGAGGTAGGTATTATGAGGTCTAAGGGATAGAGGCAGATAAATAACCAAGCAATTGGCTGTTTCTAGTTGTTGATGGAGTGGGGGGCATTAAGCCATGCTCCCCATACCCGTTCGAATTTATTTGGGCATCCCCTGGCTTCATAGGTCATCTTATATAGGACTAGCCTCCCATTTACTAGACTTTTCCAGCCTGATAGGGTCGGTGCACTCGGATGTTTCCAGTTTAGTAAGATACATTTCCTTGCGTAGAACATTAACAGCCGCAGGAGGACCTTCTGGGGGCCATCATCTAGCATGGGTTCAACCATGCTTAACAAACAGAGGGCAGCTGCTTTTGTGATTGGCAAGCCTACGGACGTAGATATAAAATTGAATACCTCCTCCCAAAATTACGAAATCATCCGGCATTCCCAAATCATGTGCACCAGAGTGCCTGGCCCGGCACTGCACCTAGGACAGATGTCTGAATCCAGCAGGCCCATCCTCTTGAGTCTAACCGGAGTCAGATAGACCTGGTGGAGCCACTTAGCCTGAATTAATCTGTCTCTCGAGTCTATGACTGAGGAGTACAGATTGTCTATTGCTTCCTGCCAGTCATCTTGTTCCAGGTCCGGGATCAGTGTTCTCCATTTCTCCAATGCTCTGTCCAGAGGGGAGGGGAGCCCCAAGAGGAGGGTACAATATAACATTGAAGTGGGCTTACTTAGGTTAATGGTCCTTACCAAAGTTTCTACTGTCTATTCCACTAATTGCAGTCCCCTCAAGGGAATCTGACACCCGAGAGCATGTCGGAGCTGCAGGTATCTAAAGAATTCCCTTGGAGACAGCGCAAACGCCTGGCCAATGTAATTCCTTTCCACTTCCAGACAATTGTATCTGGGAGGGACATCAATTCAGGCAATCTGGGGTTGTCCCAAAGAGGTGTATTAGGGGACCATTCTAGGGGAGGACGCGGAGAGTCCAATGTATCGTGCACCTGCTGCCATATGTGAAGAGTGGTCCTTATACACGTAGTGGTGCGTGGGAGACCTTTTGCTCCCCTATACACCAAAGTCTGCAGGGGAACCATTGAACCCAGCAAGGAGGTTTCCAGAGAGGTCACCAGGTTGACTCCAGAGGGGTTCATCCACCAAGTAACGTATACTAGTTGGGCAGCATAAAAATATAGTAACATGTGTGGCACCGCTAGGGCCCCAGTTTTCAAAGGCGCTCTGAGAATAGATCTGTTCATCTTGGGAGGAGAGACACTCCAGATGAAATTAAATAGTATAGAGTCTAAGAGCTGAAATGGGAGGCTGGTAACACAATGGGCGACGATTGGTACATGTACAGAAATTTAGGGAGGAAAACCATTTTGAACATGTTGATACGACCAATCACAGAAAGGGAGAGAGCCGTCCACTGAGTCGCCTTCCTCCTGAGGGTACCAATCACGGAACATATATTTAATTCAATATATTTAGAGGGGTCCCCATGTATAATAACTCCCAGATATTTAAACTGGTCTACCACCTGGAGAGACGGGCTTAGAGAGATCTGGGTGTCCTCCGGCCTGTCCACCAAGTACAAGCTGGACTTTCCCGAATCGACCTTTAGACCGGAGAACAGCCCAAATTTGGCTATTATGCTCAGTAGGGCCTCAAGTGAACCATTGGCATCCGCCAGATAGACCAGGGTGTCATCTGCATACATGGAGACTTTCAAAGGTGCCTCCCAGTTGCCACCCTTGAATCTCTAGGGAATCTCTAATCAGCGATGCCAGGGGTTCAATCGCAAGTGCAAACAGCAAGGGAGAGAGGGGACACCCTTGGTGCGTACCCCGATTTAATGAGAATTCAGTCGTTGTGACCCCATGACCCCATTTACTCTCACTCTTGCCTTGGGGTTTTTATAGAGCAGCTGTATATATTTAATATAAGTAGGAGGGAGGCACAACTTAACCAGAACAGCCCACCAATAGGGCCACTCTACAGAGTCAAAGGTCTTTTCGTTATTTAGCGAGATATTCACCCTGCTCCCAGCGTTGTCATGCCAGATTTGCAAATTGCTAAATAATCTCCTCAGATTAATACCTGTTGTCCGGCCTGGCATAAAGCCCGACTGGTCAGCCCCTATGAGTGAAAGAATTAAAGTGTTTAACCGGTTTGCTAGAACTTTGGCGAGAATGTTAGCATCCTGATTTAGCAGAGAAATTGACCTGTACGAGTCACAGGAGTCCCTGGGTTTCCCCTCTTTATATATTAGGGTGATAGTTGCCTGTGCAAAGGTCTCAGGCAGAGTCTCTGAGTGTAAGGCCTCAGAGAAGACCTCCAGCAGTCCTGACGCCAAAACTGAAACATTCTTTTTTTTACCATTCTGAGGGTAGACCATCAGGCCCGGGGGCCTTCTGGTTAGACATTAGGGCAATTGCCTTTTCAATCTCAGCACACGTTATGGGGCCATCCAGCATTGCGCTATCTGCCTCAGACAGGGATGGGAGGTTTATGGTATCGAGAAAGGCCGCCAAGTCTACCGGATCATATTGTATCCTAGAGGAGTATAGACAGCTATAGTAGTCAAGGAATTGCCTGGAGATCCCCTCTGAGTCTGTTATAAATTGGGCCTGACTCGTGATGCCTGCTATGTGCGTTTGCTGGCTCTCTGCTCTTGAGAGATATGCCAGGGTTCTCCCATTCTTATCCCCTTTTTTCTGTTGTTTTAACAGTAGCACCTTCCTCGTAGAGTCAGTTAATGCCATACTATATTCTCTTTGGAGTGATTTAACTAAGTTATGATCAGCAAAAGTTGTTGATAGCACACATTTCTCCTCAGCCTTAGCCATTCTCTCTTCCAATTCTCTATTAGACCTCCCCCCTTTTCACCCTGGCCGCCTTTATGGCGCTAATAGCACTACCCCTAACAACCACCTTAAACGCATCCCAACGTGTATTCATTGAGGTTTCTCCCCCATTACATTGCCAATATCTCTCCTGGTCTTTTTCAAGTACACTGCAGACTTCCTCATCCTCCAGCCATAGGGGATTAAGAGCCCACCTTCTCAGGCCAATTTGGTCCCTGGACATACGTATCGTCACCATCAGTGGCGAGTAGTCCGATATACCCCGTGGCAAGTACTCGCAAGCTACCACCTTAGATAGATAACACCCAGATGCAAAAGCCAGGTCAATGCGGGAAAGCGACTTGTGGGGAATAGAATGACAGGAGAATGCTCTATCATTAGGATGTTTCCATCTCCATAGTTCAGTCAAACCCAGGGTATCCGCCCATGTTGCCAGTGGGGTAGTCGGGCCCACCCCTGAGGTTAACCGATCCAGAGATCTGTCTAGAATCATATTAAAGTCGCCCAAAAGCATTAAAGGGTCAGGTGGGAAGGTGGCTAGTTTGTCCATGATGACCTCTTGAAGAACTCTTGCATCAAAGGGGGGTGGGATGCATAAACCTACTATCAAAACATGGATATCATATATTTTTGCATGCACAATAACAAATCGACCCTTAGGGTCAGAACAGACTGATATGAGAGCAAAAGGGAGATGCTTAGCCACCAGGACCGATAACCCCCTGGCATAACTAAAGTAATGGGAGTGAAACAGATCTGCAATCCATGGTCTTTTGATTGACATCGACTTCTGACCCAACAGGTGGGTCTCTTGCAAAATTATAATATTAGGGTTGTGACGCTTCAAGAATTGAAGTACTGAAGACCTCTTTATACGGTCATTGAGACCCCGCACATTCCATGAGATTACTTTACACTCCATACAACCATATGTAGTAGATATTTATGCCAAGAAAATGTTGAACATCCCAGTACCTCACAACCTCCCTTAGGACCTCGTGGCAGCAGGCCAAGCCATTCATACCAACACACGCACTATACACCGCACACACACACAATTTACAGTCAAGAAAGAAAAAAAGAACCATTAACATTTACATTACCTTAACCCTTAGAATCTAGCAAAACGCTATACCCAGCATGACAATAACCCACCCGCCTCTACCTAATCCCAACTGTGGTGAGCTTAATCCCGTAACCTTGTGAACAATCAACACCGGTTCAACTGTAGTGCTAATGGGACGCAGTCTCTGAAGGCAGTCACATAGAGGGTTAACATAGGATGAGTGGTCCCCGCGAAATCCAGTTATCTTATCTCAAAGGAGGTAGGGGCAGGAAAATCAGGGGTGGATAACAAGGACGTCGTGCATAAGGGCTGATGGGTGCTGGGGAGGGAAAGGGGAAACCAGTAACCCTAACACAGTACTACCTCCACGAGTCTCCAACCTCCTCATGCCGGGTCCCCCATGAACAGAAGCAGCATCAATGAGTCAACAAGACATGGTGGTAAAAGGTGCACCACCAGACCAAAACTCTGATGAGGTTCTCAATAAGGCTCATCAGTACCCAGCATAGCGTTGCTCCTGTTGGACCAGCAGCAGGCAGCTGGCCCTCAGGCTGCCGGGAGTGAGTCTATCCAGTTGCTGGCCTCCTCCGCCGTGGTAGCTCCATCCTGGACTCGCAGCTTAGCGGGAAATAGCATGGCGTTCCTAATATTTTTCGCCCGGAGGCGCGCCCTCACCTCATTGAAGGAACGGCGCTGTTTCTGCACCTCCGATGTAAAGTCCGGAAAGAAGGACAATCTTGCACCATTAAATAGAACATCTCTCCGTTTCCGTGCCCCCATTAATACAGTGTCCCGGTCTCTGAAGTTCATCAGCTTTAAGATGAAGGGACGGGGAGGGGCTCCTGGTGGTGGGGACCTAAATGGGATCCGATGCGCCCTTTCAACCACGAAGAAGGGGGAGAGGCCCTCTGGCGCCAGCACATTTTGAATGAGACTTTCCGCAAAACTTTCTGGAGTATCCCCTCTCGCCCTCTCTGGTATCCCGATTATTATAATGTTGTTGCGTCGGCAGCGGTTCTCAGAGTCCTCCGCCCGCTCCGTGAGAGTTTTCACTTGGCGTTTCAGAGATTCTACCGCAGCAGCGACAGTCGATAGCCCATCCTCCGTTTCCCCTATCCTTCTTTCCGACTCCTGCGCTCTATCCCTCATTTTGTCTAGGTCATGTTTAAAGTAATTAAGCTGTTCTTGCAGGTTATCAAATTTGGCTGTAAGGACACTTTGACAGTTAGTGATAGCTGCCATGATCGCAGGATTATCAGGACCTGAGACAGGAGAAACAGGACGTTCAGCCGGGGATTCTGCCATGGTTTGCGTGCCAATATTTAGGAGCACAGGACGCCTCTTCTTGCCTCCTTTCATATAGAGATGGTATCTGATTGATATGTCACACTCCCCCCCCCCCTTGCTCCCCATGGCGCGCAGATGGCTGATGTGCTCAAGATATGCAGGGTATATGGAGCCACACAGAACACTAATTTCCTTCTTACAGAGAAGTAATTTCTCTCCTCAGGCTCTCAGATAGGATGTAATGAAGTGCACTGCTAGTGGACTATTGACAGCACTTTTTTTTTCACCGTCTTCAGTGCCACTCGAGGGGGGGCGAGGGGAGATCAGAAGGCCGTCTGGCTCAGGATTAACTTTGAGCCACCACCTCCAACCCTCAACCGAGGGCCAGCTGGAAGAATCTAGCCTCTAATCAAACACCGGGGGCAGCTTAAACAGCAGCCGGAGCCCAGGCAGTAGCAACAGAGGGGGCTGCGGCCGTAATCATAAATCAGCGGCAGCATCACAGCACAGGGCAGGAGCCGGTTAGACAGTGGCAGAGGGAGCCAGCCGCCGACAGGTGGGCGGGAGGCACCCCGCCGCAAGTGACATCTGCGTCGGAGGCGAGGGGAGAACCGGCCACGGAAGGACAGGCCAGGGGCCCGCCTCACAACAGGAGACTGGCGGCGGCGGCAGGCGAGAGGAGCCGATCGCCGATCAATATACGCCGCTGCAGTGTGCGGCTGCGAACAGACCCCGCTCAGGTCTCATCTGAAGGTCGTCTCCAGCAGATCCCCCAGATCGGCGCTTCACCTTTTCCAGGCGTCGGTAGCCTGCAAACTGCGGGGAAGGTCAGTCACCGAGGTGAGTCACCTCCACCCACCCAAGATGGTGGGGGACACCACGTGCAGGAATCCCAAGGTCTCACAGAGGGCCCAGCAGACAGACCCTACCTCCGTAGTGGGTGACAGGAGGTTCCGGGGAGGGGTAGTGCAGGTCCCGGTGGGTTTTCCTAGGATTTGCCCTGGATTTCAGGGATTTTCCAGGATTTTAACAGGAGCCCTCGTGCCTTATGTCTGCTCAGCTCAACTAAATAGCCACGCCCCCCAATATATGGGCTCCTAATGCTACTGCTGCCAACTCCTGGGTGTGTCTTTCAGGCAATATATGAGCTTCTTCTGCTGCTGCCAACTCTAGAGTGTGTCTTTCAGGCAATATATGAGCTCCTTCTGCTTCTGCCAACTCCTGGGTGTGTCTTTCAGGCAATATATGGGCTCCCTATGCTGCTGTTAACTCCAGGGGGTATTTTTCAGGCAATATATGGGCTCCTAATGCTGTTGCCAACTCCTGGATGTGTCTTTCAGGCAATATATGGGACCCTAATGCTGCTGCCAACTCCTGGGTGTGTCTTTCAGGTAATATATGGGCTCCTAATGCTGCTGTCAACTCCAATGTGTTTTTCAGGCAATTTACAAGCTCCTCATACTGCTGCCAACTCCAATGTGTTTTTCAGGCAATATATGGGCTCCATATGCTGCTGCCAACTCCAGTGTCTATTTCAGGCAATATATGGGCTCCCTATGCTGCTGCCAAGTCCAGAGTGTGTCTTTCAGGCAATATATGGGCTCCTAAGGCTGCTGCCAACTCCTGGGTGTGTTTTTAGGCAATATATGGGCTCCTAATGCTGCTGTCAACTCCTGGGTGTGTTTTTCAGTCAATTTATGAGCTCCTAATACTGCTGCCAACTCCAATGTGTTTTCCAGGCAATATATGAGCTCCTAATACTGCTGCCAACTCCAATGTGTTTTTCGGGCAATATATGGGCTCATTATGCTGCTGCCAAATTCAGGGTGTGTTTTTCAGGCAATATATGGACTCCCTATGCTCCTGCCAAATTCGGGGTGTGTTTTTATGGCAATACATGGGCTCCCTATGCTGCTGCCAACTCCAGGGTGTGTTTTTCAGGCAATATATGGGTTCCTTATGCTGCTGCCAACTCCAGTGTCTCTTTCAGGCAATATATGAGCTCTTTCTGCTGCTGCCAACTCCTGGGTGTGTCTTTCAGCCAATATATGGGCTCCCTATGCTGCTGCCAACTCCAGGGTGTGTTTTGCAGGCAATATATGGGCTCCTAATGCTGTTGCCAACTTCTGGATGTGTCTTTTAAGCAATATATGGGCTCCTAATGCTGCTGTCAACTCCAATGTGTTTTTCAGGCAATATATGGGCTCCTAATGCTGCTGTCAACTCCTGCGTGTGTCTTTCAGGCAATATATGGGCTCCTAATGCTGCTGTCAACTCCTGCGTGTGTCTTTCAGGCAATATATGGGCTCTTAATGCTGCTGCCAACTCCTGGGTGTGTCTTTCAGGCAATATATGGGCTCCTAATTCTGCTGCCAACTCCAGGGTGTATTTTTCAGGCAATATATGGGCTCCTAATGCTGTTGCCAACTCCTGGATGTGTCTTTCAGGCAATATATGGGCTCCTAATGCTGCTGCCAACTCCTGGGTGTGTCTTTCAGGTAATATATGGGCTCCTAATGCTGCTGTGAACTCCAATGTGTTTTTCAGGCAATTTATGAGCTCCTCATACTGCTGCCAACTCCAATGTGTTTTTCAGGTTATATATGGGCTCCCTATGCTGCTGCCAACTCCAGTGTCTATTCCAGGCAATATATGGGCTCCCTATGCTGCTGCCAAGTCCAGAGTGTGTCTTTCAGGCAATATATGGGCTCCCTATGCTGCTGCCAACTCCAGTGTCTCTTTCAGGCAATATATGGGCTCCCTATGCTGCTGCCAAGCCCAGAGTGTGTCTTTCAGGCAATATATGGGCTCCTAATGCTGCTGCCAACTCCTGGGTGTGTTTTTAGGCAATATATAGGCTCCTAATGCTGCTGTCAACTCCTCGGTGTGTTTTTCAGTCAATTTATGAGCTCCTAATACTGCTGCCAACTCCAATGTGTTTTTCAGGCAAAATATGGGCTCATTATGCTGCTGCCAAATTTAGGGTGTGTTTTTCAGGCAATATATGAACTCCCTATGCTCCTGCCAAATTCGGGGTGTGTTTTTCTGGCAATACATGGGCTCCCTATGCTGCTGCCAACTTCAGGGTGTGTTTTTCAGTCAATATATGGGCTCCCTATGCTGCTGCCAACTCCAGGGTGTGTTTTTCAGGCAATATATGGGTTCCTTATGCTGCTGCCAACTCCAGTGTCTCTTTCAGGCAATATATGAGCTCTTTCTGCTGCTGCCAACTCCTGGGTGTGTCTTTCAGGCAATATATCGGCTCCCTATGCTGCTGCCAACTCCAGGGTGTGTTTTTCAGGCAATATATGGGCTCCTAATGCTGTTGCCAACTTCTGGATGTGTCTTTTAGGCAATATATGGGCTCCTAATGCTGCTCTCAACTCCAATGTGTTTTTCAGGCAATTTATGAGCTCCTAATACTGCTGCCAACTCCAATGTGTTTTTCAGGCAATATATGGGCTCCTAATGCTGCTGTCAACTCCTGCGTGTGTCTTTCAGGCAATATATGGGTTCCTAATGCTGCTGTCAACCCCTGCGTGTGTCTTTCAGGCAATATATGGGCTCTTAATGCTGCTGCCAACTCCTGGGTGTGTCTTTCAGGCAATATATGGGCTCCTAATTCTGCTGCCAACTCCAGGGTGTATTTTTCAGGCAATATATGGGCTCCTAATGCTGTTGCCAACTCCTGGATGTGTCTTTCAGGCAATATATGGGCTCCTAATGCTGCTGCCAACTCCTGGGTGTGTCTTTCAGGTAATATATGGGCTCCTAATGCTGCTGTCAACTCCAATGTGTTTTTCAGGCAATTTATGAGCTCCTCATACTGCTGCCAACTCCAATGTGTTTTTCAGGCAATATATGGGCTCCCTATGCTGTTGCCAACTCCAGTGTCTATTCCAGGCAATATATGGGCTCCCTATGCTGCTGCCAAGTCCAGAGTGTGTCTTCCAGGCAATATATGGGCTCCTAAAGCTGCTGCCAACTCCAGTGTCTCTTTCAGGCAATATATGGGCTCCCTATGCTGCTGCTAAGCCCAGAGTGTGTCTTTCAGGCAATATATGGGCTCCTAATGCTGCTGCCAACTCCTGGGTGTGTTTTTAGGCAATATATGGGCTCCTAATGCTGCTGTCAACTCCTGGGTGTGTTTTTCAGTCAATTTATGAGCTCCTAATACTGCTGCCAACTTCAATGTGTTTTTCAGGCAATATATGGGCTCATTATGCTGCTGCCAAATTCAGGGTGTGTTTTTCAGGCAATATATGGACTCCCTATGCTCCTGCCAAATGCAGGGTGTATTTTTCAGGCAATATATGGGCTCCCTATGCTGCTGCCAACTCCGGGGTGTGTTTTTCAGTCAATATATGGGCTCCCTATGCTGCTGCCAACTCCAGGGTGTGTTTTTCAGGCAATATATGGGTTCCTTATGCTGCTGCCAACTCCAGTGTCTCTTTCAGGCAATATATGAGCTCTTTCTGCTGCTGCCAACTCTTGGGTGTGTCTTTCAGGCAATATATGGGCTCCCTATGCTGTTGCCAACTCCAGGGTGTGTTTTCTAGGCAATATATGGGCTCCTAATGCTGTTGCCAACTTCTGGATGTGTCTTTTAGGCAATATATGGGCTCCTAATGCTGCTGTCAACTCCAATGTGTTTTTCAGGCAATATATGAGCTCCTAATACTGCTGCCAACTCCAATGTGTTTTTCAAGCAATATATGGGCTCCTAATGCTGCTGTCAACTCCTGCGTGTGTCTTTCAGGCAATATATGGGCTTCTAATGCTGCTGTCAACTCCTGGGTGTGTCTTTCAGGCAATATATGGGCTCCTAATTCTGCTGCTGCTGCCAACTCCAGGGTGTGTCTTTCAGGCAATATATGAGCTCCTTCTGCTGCTGCCAACTCGTGGGTGTGTCTTTCGGGCAATATATGGGCTCCTAATGCTGCTGCTG
This sequence comes from Gastrophryne carolinensis, assembly GCA_027917425.1. Taxonomy (NCBI): domain Eukaryota; kingdom Metazoa; phylum Chordata; class Amphibia; order Anura; family Microhylidae; genus Gastrophryne; species Gastrophryne carolinensis. The sequence continues at coordinate 263,121,670 of CM051239.1, forward strand.
CCAACTCCAGGGTGTGTCTTTCAGGCAATATATGAGCTCCTTCTGCTGCTGCCAACTCCTGGGTGTGTTTTTCAGGCAATATATGGGCTCCCTTTGCTGCTGCCAACCCCAGGGTGTGTCTGTCAGGCAATATATGGGCTCCTAATGCTGCTGCCAACTCCTGGGTGTGTCTTTCAAGCAATATATGGGCTCCTAATGCTGCTGCTGCCAACTCCAGGGTGTGTCTTTCAGGCAATATATGAGCTCCTTCTGCTGCTGCCAACTCCTGAGTGTATCTTTCAGGCAATATATGGGCTCCTAATGCTGCTGCCAACTCCAGGGTGTGTCTTTCAGGCAATATATGAGCTCCTTCTGCTGCTGCCAACTCTTGGGTGTGTCTTTCAGGCAATATATGGGCTCCCTATGCTGCTGCCAACTCCAGGGTGTGTTTTTTTTTTACAGGCAATATATGGGCTCCTAATGCTGTTGCCAACTCCTGGATGTGTCTTTCAGGCAATATATGGGCTCCTAATGCTGCTGCCAACTTTTGGGTGTGTCTTTCAGGCAATATATGGGCTCCTAATGCTGCTGTCAACTCCAATGTGTTTTCCAGGCAATTTATGAGCTCCTCATACTGCTGCCAACTCCAATGTGTTTTTCGGGCAATGTATGAGCTCCTAACACTGCTGCCATCTGCAGGGTGTGTTTTTCAGGCAATATATGGGCTCCCTATGCTGCTGCCAACTCCAGTGTCTATTTCAGGCCATATATGAGCTCCCTATGCTGCTGCCAAGCCCAGAGTGTGTCTTTCAGGCAATATATGGGCTTCTAATGCTGCTGCCAACTCCTGGGTGTGTTTTCCAGGCAATTGTTGAGGTCCTAATACTGCTGCCAACTCCAGTGTGTTTTTCAGGCATTATATGAGCTCCTAATACTGCTGCCAACTCCAATGTGTTTTTCAGGCAATATATGGGCTCCTAATGCTTCTGCCAAATTCATGGTGTGTTTTTCAGGCAATATATGGACTCCCTATGCTCCTGCCAAATTCAGGGTGTGTTTTTCAGTCAATATATGGGCTCCCTATGCTGCTGCCAACTCCGGGGTGTGTTTTTCAGGCAATATGTGGGTTCCTTATGCTGCTGCCAACTCCAGTGTCTCTTTCCGGCAATATATGGGCTCCCTATGCTGCTGCCAAGTCCAGAGTGTGTCTTTCAGGCAATATATGGGCTCCTAATGCTGCTGCCAACTCCTGCGTGTGTTTTTAGGCAATATATGGGCTCCTAATGCTGCTGCCAACTCCTGGGTGTGTTTTTCAGGCAATATATGGGTTCCTTATGCTGCTGCCAACTCCAATGTATTTTTCAGGCAATATATGGGCTCTGTAAGAAACTTACCTGGGGGCCGGTCCCGCGGCGCCTCCACACGGTCTCGGACGGCTCGGGTCCTCCGGCGGGGCGTCCGCCTCCTCGTCCTCTGCTGGGGCTTTGGCCTCCACCTCTCGCTCCTTCTTGGGGGGGTGTGCCCGGCATTCAGTCACGTGCTCGCGCGTGCGAGTACATTCATGGTATGCCCTCCGGCGGCGCTGCTCCCAGCGCATTCGCCGGGGGCAGATTTGAATAGGACCAATCCTGGTCCAGGGGTCCCTTGGTTCTGATGAACCCAGGGACTGGACAACCTGACTGGCCAGGGCGGTCCAGTCCCTGGGGTTGCTCCTATCAGGAGCAGGATCATAGTTGCACCAAACACAAGTTGCACCAATCAATACATTTCCCCTTCCAATTGGCCAGTTCCCCTTTAAATATGTCCCTGCCCTGACCACCAGTGCCCATTATAGCCATTTCTAGCTTGGGTGTGCTTTTGGAATTAGGTCTTAGTGTTTTGATCCGGCTCCGTCTTTAACTACTTCCGTCCGCTGCCCGCACCGACCTACTGCCTGTCTGACTTCGCTTCTGTTTACCCCTTGGATACCGCGCTTCTGTAACCACCCGGCTTTGACCTCTTGCTAGTCTCGACTACTCTCTGCCTTCTCCCTTGGTTTTGAAGTTTCGGATTTTGTCGCCTCAGCTCCTGTTTTGGGGATACCCCGCAGTTCATCCATCTTTACCGTGAGCCAGCAATCTTTGCGCCAGTAAGTCCTGGGGGCAACCGAGTCTGGAGACGCATAACCCGTGTCTCCAGCGAGCGGGGGCTTGTCTATAGGCACAAGAGGCGGTGGAGATTGGGGATTACTAAAGACTTAAAGGAGCCGCAGCACTCAACCCTGTTAGCTTGCAGACCAACCTATAATCTGTCTCTAAATCTGGTAAAAACAGAGGCTCGGTCACACACATCTGCAGAAGTATGCTAAGCTGCACCACCACGCCAAGGTGCCTCTATGGGTGCAGTCCTAACTCTAATCTATGAGAGCCCCATTTGGGACATACAATGCAAGAGATAAAAATGGAGCAGCTTACCTGAGGTTGCCCTAAACCTCATGTGCAAGCCATGGGGTGGAAGGGTCAAGACCTTGCAATAAAGCCTAGACCCCACACCCCATGTGCTTGCACAAATTCAAAGTGAACAAAGGGGGAGCAGCTGCTCAGATCATTTTATAACTAACCTGGGAGGTGCAAGTCAGCAGGGCAATTAGGTTACTAAAGACTTAAAGGAGCCGCAGCACTCAACCCTGTTAGCTTGCAGACCAACCTATAATCTGTCTCTAAATCTGGTAAAAACAGAGGCTCGGTCACACACATCTGCAGAAGTATGCTAAGCTGCACCACCACGCCAAGGTGCCTCTATGGGTGCAGTCCTAACTCTAATCTATGAGAGCCCCATTTGGGACATTCAATGCAAGAGATAAAAAGGGAGCAGCTTACCTGAGGTTGCCCTAAACCTCATGTGCAAGCCATGGGGTGGAAGGGTCAAGACCTTGCAATACAGCCTAGACCCCACACCCCATGTGCTTGCACAAATTCAAAGTGAACAAAGGGGGAGCAGCTGCTCAGATCATTTTATAACTAACCTGGGAGCTGCAAGTCAGCAGGGCAATTAGGTTAAAGACTTAAAGGAGCCGCAGCACTAGAGATTGGGGATTGTTGGCTCACGCAAGAAGGGTGTCCGGCGGTCCCTGACAGGCTCCCTATGCTGCTGCCAACTCCAGGGTGTGTTGTTCAGGCAATATATGGGCTCCTAATGCTGCTGCCAACTCCAATGTGTCTTTCAGGCAATATATGGGCTCCCTATGCTGCTGCCAAATTCAGGGTGTGTTTTTCAGGCAATATATGGGCTCCTAATGCTGCTGCCAACTCCAATGTGTCTTTCAGGCAATATATGGGCTCCCTATGCTGCTGCCAAATTCAGGGTGTGTTTTTCATGGGCTCATCATGCTGATGCCACCTCAAGGCTCTGTAATTATGCCGCTCTGCGACAGCGAATCTAATAGCGACGCCTCTGATCTGCATGTCATACTTCTTTACAATATTATTTCACTAACCCAGCATGCATCCTATGCATGTTACAGCCAAGCAAAACATTCTGCAACCCTATGGAGGCTCTCAGAAAGCCCGGAAATAGCCGTTTTTAATAGCGAATAAATTTCGGACCAAATAGAATTTTTCCGGAAAATTCTGCGAATCGGCCGAATTACAGTTTTCAAAAGTTCGCTCATCTGTAATTAAGAAGGGGAATTAAAAAAGCCCCATCTCGGAGCACTTTAAAGCATAGCATCAGGGAAACCCCCAGGGTCTAAAGGTTTGTGGAATATTTGTTTTGAGAAAAGAAAGGCGAAGAGGCTTTTGGGACAAGAGATTACTGCAGCAGGAATCCCGGTTAATATTTGAATTGGGAACGATGTCCCCGAATGGGTTAAACACTGGTTTAATATATATATATATATATATATATATATATATATATATATATATGAAAAACAAAAACAAGCAGGGATGTACAGTGAATGGTCATGTTGACCATGAAGGATATGAAACGAGGGCTGTAATGGTGGAAAACCAATGGTTCCCGTGGCTCAGTAATATTGTGGATATAACCCGGTAAAGCTCCGGATTGGCTGGGCCCCAGTATTGTGGCCCAATAGTGTATATAGTGTACATATGTATATAACCTATGGCCCCAATCTTTAGAGAATAAGGTTTATGTAAGAACGCAAGGATATTCTTTATATAAGGATGCAGTGTGATTTGAGGTGTGAGGTGGAGGAGCATAAAACCTGTAAACTTGAGAGGAATTGATATGTGCAATATGCACTCGCCTAAATATCCTGAAAAAAAGCTTGCTGCACCTGGAGAATGCACCTCTACCAAAAATGTGTATTGAAGATTGCTGGACTCTGAACTCCTGCCTTGTATATCTACTGCCTTGTATATCTATACTAAGAAGTCCACTCGGGGATTAGGTTATGCCTAGGTAATTGACATTGCTGTTGAGCCCCCTCCATTTGCCCAATCGAGACTTTAACATCAGTATGACAGTGAAGCAACTCACAAGCTGATTGGGAGACAAGCGTAATAGGGGAGGCACCATTAAAAAGACTGAAGGGGAGGGGCCGCCCACCACCCTGATGAAGCTCCGGTGGGTGGAGCGAAATGCGCGTCGGTGGACGGACGGCCCCACCACGCGCACGTCACCCCACAGCTATCCCTGTCTCGGCTGAATGTTTTCTGGAGTGTTGCACAACACACGAGGAGACCACATGTCCTGACAAACAAGCTGAATTCAACTACAGCTAAGTAGCGGTTTTGTGCTGACTGTTCCCCCTGAGTGCGGTGACGCAAGTATATTGGGCAACAAAGCCCCTCTCAATGTCTTGATATATAAACAACCTGATGCGCAGCAGTGAAGATGTGTTGTTAGTCACAATAGTGCGCAGGCATGGCTGAGCTTTGATAGTGGAGCGGAGCACAGATGCAAACATGACATTATTAGCCTTCCTGGACTGGCTATATAACTTGGATATGCACAGTGCAGGACTAATGTTGCAATATATCTTGTGAAAAGGATGCCAATGCCAAGTTTAAAGCCGGTATTTGCACATGAGCACTGGTCACCTTATACTTCAGCTGGATACAATAGTGCAATATAGCAGTGGGGTGTGTATGTGTGCGTGGTTGGTATGGATGTACGGAGGGCCCTCGTTATTTTATCTCACTATATGAGTTTTTTATTGATCCTATGGGATGATTGCCACATGTGTGTGCTGGGGCAGTTGCAATAAATAAAATGTTGTTTCCTGGCAATTGGCATACTCGCATTTAGTGCCCGTCTCACATTTAACCGTGTATTGTGTTGGATTCAAAAATGTGCTTTTGGTTAGTGAGAATATAGATAAAAGCGGCAGTGCACATGCAAGACTACAGGGATCTCTCAGTCTTTTAGTTATGCTTCGACTTGGTAAGTATAAAACACGCATATTCACAATTTACTTACCTTAGTCCAGCCCATTAACCTTGGGAATATATAAGAGGAGCAACCCTCTGGACTTAATCCAATTTTGCTGAATGGTGTATTGAAAGTAGCCTGTGCATGACAAATAACGTAAACTTTATGCCTCTTGAAGTGCAGAAAGAATATAAAGAAGACCTCTGGCCATCATAAATGTTACAAGTAAAACATATATACCTCGTTATCCATTGCTTGTGACATTGAAAAGGCTTTTTTTAACTGGAAATAAAAATCCACTGCCATAAAATGAGTCAATGACAGCCGCTTGCGTGAAAACTGATAAAGCAGGTGCAACATCCAATCCTCCACTGTTTATATAACATACCAGGAATTCCACATTTGTATGAGGATCCTCTGGGTCCGTGATCTTGTAGATCTCCCCTTCCCCACTAGGTCCACAGCTGGAACTAAATCCCCATCATACCCTCCAACCTGTTTAACTGTATTCAGGATAGGCTGCTGTGAAAGATGCTGCAATTCCCCACCCATTATTAGAATAGACTGTCTACTTCTGGTAGATTGTTCAGTGAGGGGGTTTTATACAAATGTTCGTTAATATTTTTATAATAATATTTAATATAATATATAATATAATATTTTATAATTTCTAAAGAAATTGTAATCAAAATTAGTACCACGTCTTCACCACTGAAGAAGCAACATGGTCTTGGCTGGACAGCTGCGGGACACTTGGGGAGCGGCATTCCTCTCCCCTTCAAGTCTCTACCTGGATCTTTAAGTTTACTTACTTATTAGCGGTATTTATACTTCTATTCACAATTCAATATTCCATTTATACTGACTGCTGGGGTGGGGGGGGGGGGTTGTTTAAGGGGGATACAGTAATATTGCTTTAACAATGGGTTTTGGTTTTATCTTTTTTTAATCAGCATCGATTTTAGCTGTGCAAATATTTTAAAAATGTGCACAGTTAAAAATTATGCCGAATTGCACCCAGGAGAAAACTCAATATAAAAAGTGCTTTCTCACAAAAAACATGAGAAAAAATGTATCTAATTCAGCCCTTATTTGGTTATTTTGGGGAGACTTGGATGATGTCACAAGTTATTACTAGTGTTGGGCGAACCTGAACCGCAAAGAAGACGTACGTCAGCCAGAAGCGTCTGTATGTACACTTACCTAAGTCTTGCGATCTGTTTGGCGTTCTCTCTAGTCAAAATGGCCTTGGCCGGGGCTTCAAAAAGATGGCCACCCTCATGAGTGAGGACACTGTCCTCTCTCATGGGGGCAGCCATGTTTTTTTTAACACCGGCCATGTCCATTTTGACAGAAGAAGGGATTTGAACTGGATCGTGGGGCTCAGGTAAGTTGTACAGCAGTTTCCTGCTGTTGCACACCCTGCATGGGGCCATTTTTGTGTCCCAAGATTCAGTGGGGAGTCAAGTTCCTGAACCAAACTTTTGTTTAAAGTTCGTCCGAACTTGCTGAACCCCAACTTGTAAGGGTTCGCCCAAGACTAGTTATTACCACTTGTTGCAATATGTACAATCCCTGTCCAATCTATCTAGTGACTATTACAGACATGAATGGAAGATGTAGCGCTAGTCCTTCAGACACATACTGGTTTTCTCCCACATGGTCTAGCAGTTGAGATTACTTGCTTTGTCAATGGGCAATTACCCCCCAACACATGCCCTAATTTCGGCTCCCTGGAAAATGTATGACACAATGGGTGCAGAGGACCACTGTAAATGGTTACCTACAGTGAAAAGGACATTTGCTACATTTCTTCTCCCCATAAAATAAAGTTGGGCTTTTGCTGATCACGATTGATACATTACATAATGCTGTATATTTACATTATAATGAGACCAGGAGTATACAAACTTTAAGAAAGATTACGTCATACAAAATCTTACTTTTACTGTAATCAGCTGGGATGTAATCAGATCAGGAATTTTTTGGGTGAATTTGAAAAATACTAGATTACATTTACAAAACAAAAACAAATTGGGGTCCCCCATACCCCAAAATACACCACAGAAAGGAGTTGCACCTCCAATATGAACACAAATTACAGCTTTATTGAATCTCCACATCTCCACATAAACAACATAGACTCATTAAAAAGCATTAAAAAACATATACATAAGGAGGAGGGGGGTAAGGGTGGCCACTAAAAAGCTGTAATACCTCCAGGCCCCAAAAAATACATTCAGCATAAATACTCTTGTGATCCCTCTTATGAATGCCCTGCTGACCGCTAAACTAATAAAGTGGAAGTGCTATTAACTATATTTGATACCATTAATCCCAAGTGCGAAGTTCAACAATAGACAAACAATATGAAGATCTTACATATAACCAGGGGCTGTCACTGAATTCCACCCCCTTGGCCTACGCGTTACGTGACGGCTCCCCGTTACTTCCTCAGGGCAAAAGACTGTTTGTCTGTGTCCCTATTTTTCTATTTTAAAGTGCCCTTGCTTTGCAAAAAATCTTTTTTTATTGATTATTTTGTTTACATTAAATTGTTATTGTTGCACTTTGAACTTATACACACTTATATTATTATTCACTGGTGTGGCCATTAGGTCTTCCAAATTACATTTAGATAAGCTTATTTATTTACCTTTTCAGAGGCATACACAAGGTCACAAAGGCCAAGAATTGTCGTACCAATACCAATAGCAGGTCCATTTACCATGGCTACAAGTGGCTTGGGGAAGTCAATAAATGCACATACAAATTTTCTTGGAAAAAAACAAACAAACAAAACAAGCAATAAGGATAAGTACAATTTACTTGAATTTAACTTTCTGGTTTCTGTTGCTATACTACGATGTAGGTCCTACAAAGGGAAAGTTACAGTGACAGTATTCTTATGATATAAGCAGGCATAACTGCCTAAATTCCTATAGAAATGCCCCAAATCAGGCTATATTACTCACTCATACAGGGCAGGGCCTGTAGTTCTGTCCCTGGCTGCTGCTCACAGGGAGGGGTGCGTTTAAGTGATATTACACCTTTATAGTTAATGAGCTGTGCAGGATGTTTTTATTTGATCTCTTTTGCACTTCATTTAAGTGGCGAGATGGAGGTCTCAGAAAACATTATTGAAAACTGGCCCACTGAGGATGAAGGAAAAACTCTCCCCATATGAACACTTCAGATTACTTTAAGAATTTTTGTAATCATGCAACCAATCCCGTCCTAGGGGGAGGTGATGTCACCCACTAAAAAGGAAGCTATGTCACACTTAAGTGACACATGGAGGGGAGAAGTAAAGTGCAGTGCTTAGACATGGAAGTAACATCACCCACCGGCCTAATCTAGTAGCTTGTGGAACTGGGGTAAAGATGAGCAAAATTTTATTAAAGAGATATTAGTTAAGCTTTAAAGTGATGGTCTGCTAAATCAAGCAGCACTGAACAGGTTGCCGGGGACCGATCATGATGGATATGATTGTGGTACTGAAGCTTTAGTATTTTAGGGGCATATATTGTGGCGGGTTTGGGTATGTCCCCCCCACAACAACCATGTTGCTGGGACCCTAGCATTGTAGAGGCAGAACATAGGCTGGACTTTCTTGGCTGGGGAGGGGTTGTGTAGGTCTGGTCCCAGGGGGCTGGGGGGAGACTAGGAAGGCAGGGTGGGCAGCCTAACTAAGCCTTAGCACACTATCAGAATTTCCTGAACAAGACATTGATATACAAATATGTCCACAATAAGCCTCTGTTTAGAGCCAGGCTATAATACTTAAGTCTGGCTGTTTTGAGTGCTGGGGCTCCTTTAAGTGTTGTCTGTGACTATTTGACCTGTTCACCTATGTCACCCAAGTAAGTTTAAATTTATGGAGCAGCTGTCATCTTTTTTATTTGTATTATCTACAGATAACAGATACAGATAAAATGCTTAACCCTCCTCTTCAAGGGCCACCAAAAGGCCAGGTTTTTCTTCCAATCCATTCCAGGCCATCCCTAAATTATTACACCCGGGTAATTCCTGCTCGGAGGGTGTAGACTGCAAGATAAAAAAGGTGTGGCCCCTCCCGGCCCCATAAGTAGCAGCTGCCTCTAATCAAAGACCAGTTTTCATTCTTGCAGTTTTGATGTAGACTGTGAAGATCGCTTGGATTTCTCTCTCTCAAGGATTAGGTATTGACAGCAAGCGGGGAATACAACCTGTCGGCTTCCTCCACGACCTTATTCCCACGGATTCCTCTGACCCAACTCTATGCCTCCCCAGCTTTTTGCTGTTTAAATTGGGGTCCGTGAAGGTAAGGTGAAGCTCCGAGTCTGGGGCGCTTTCTGAGTGTTAAACCCTCAGGGCTGCAGGCTTTCATTAAAAAGCAAGTCAGCCGCAGGTTTTTGTCTGGTGAGCCTGCTTGGGGGGACCAAGGGATTTTCCCTTTCTTATTGCTCTTTCCCATGCGTTTAAGCTGAGGTTGTTGGCCAGCAAAAAAGGGGGCTGCTCTGAGCCACTGCACGGCCTCCCTCAAGTGGACCTAAACCTTTTTGACAGGTCATTTTGTTCAAGAGTTATTATTTTCTGGGAATGTCATGACACATCTCAGGCAAAAGTGCTTTTCCAACACAGAAGTGACTTTTACTTCAGGCCAGGGTAGAGGGTCTCTTGTCTTGCCCTCACCCGACGATTCATCAAGAAATGTGTCTGTTGGGCCTGATGGTATATTGCTTGAGTCAGTACCTTTTGTAGTAAAAGCCCTGATGAAAGTGAGCTGGGTTTTTACTTTGGGCCGAGAAACCGGTTCCATGTCTTTTGGTGGTACACATACCTGGAGTGGACAACTTGTAGGCCGATCATCTCAGCAGAACGTTCCTGCATTAGAGGGAATGGTCACTCAGCCAGAGGGTTTTTTAATCCCTATGCATGTGCTGGGGGATCCCAGACGTAGATCTCTTGCATCACGGCTCAGTCGGAAGGTCCGAAGCTTGTCTCAGCCCAGGGATCCTCTAACAATAGCAACAGATGTCCTGACTCTTCAGTGGTCAGCATTCAAGCTTCTTTACGCACTTCCCTCCGATTTCACTCCTGGGTCGAGTACTAAAAAAGGTTTAGCTCACAACCGTTCTGGTGGCTCCTCGGTGACAAGAAGAAGCTGGTTCTCAGACATAGTAAGGATGTCACAGGGCAACTTGTGGAGGTGATGATCCAGATCTTCTCACACAGGGACAAAGTCATCCAGACTGTGATTAAGGCCAGGAAGAAATCTTTATCAAGTGATCTACTATAGAGTCTGGCAAGCATTTATCGCTTGGTGCGAATCCAAGGGTTTGCTTGTAGTACTGTTCTGTTTACAGAATATATTGCTTTTTTGTAGAAGTCTTGATGAAGGTCTTCAATTGAGGACAAATATCTGCTATCTATCTTCTTTCAGAAACCCATAGCTGAGAGTGATTTTATCAGAACTTGTTTTACAAGGAGTCGCTCATGTGCTGCCTCCTCATAATCCACTTCTGCCAGCTTGGGACCTGAACTTGTTTTTCAGGGTCCTCCTTTTTGAACCATGGTAGATGCATCATTAAGTCTAAGGGCACTTATGGTTATCTCTTAGTGGCAATAACCTCAGCAGGCGGGTTTCTGAATTAGCAGCTTATCAGTAAGCCTCGTTATTTGAGTGTTTTAGGATTTTTTTCCTAAAGGTATCTTTTCATTTTAATGAAGATGGTTTTGCCTTCCTTATGTCCTGCTGCAGTGTCTAATAAGGAAGGGGTGTTCTTGACTGTTTGGATGTAGTGAGAGCACTAAGGTATTATCTCACTACTACACAATGTTTCCATAGTTTGGACTTCTTATGTCATACCTGAGGGTCCACAGAAAGGTCTTCCACCAGCTAAGTCTGCCATCAGTCGATGGATTAGACAGACAGTGGTAAGAGTCTATTCTGCCAAGGGGAAGGAGCCCCTTGTTTTGGGTCACAGCTCTTTCCACTGGGGCCATTGGTGCTTCCTGGGCCTTTCAGCATCAGGCCTCGGTGGAACAGGTTTGTAAAGCTGCCACCTGGTCTTCGGTTCGTACAATTACCAATTTTACAAGGTAGGTGTTAGGGCCTCAGCTGATGCTGTATTTGGTCGAAAAGTGCTTCAGGCGGCAGTGAATTGAACTACCTGCTGTACCGTGTTGGGGATCCCGCCCATATTAGGCACTGCTTTTGGATGTCCCAGGTGTAATGAAAGGACGGCCTGGAATGGATTGGAAGAAAAAACACAATTCTGTAAGACTCACCCGTAGAATTGCTTTTGATTCCGATCCATTCCAGGCCATCCGACCCGCCCTCTTTTGGGGTTTATTATGTCCTGGATGTCTTTTTTATGGTGATTACTCCATTTATTATTTAATAGGACACTTGTAAAAAAAAAAAAAACGAGAAGGATTTTTCGAGAGAAAACAAATGGAGTTTGGTGTGAGGTAACATTGTCTCCTAGACTTGGGCCTGCCGGCCTTGCCTCTTGGTATATGATTTACTGCTTTTTAATTTCTGGTCTTTGATTAGAGGCAGCTGCTACTTATGGGGCCGGGAGGGTCCACATCTTTTTTATCTTGCAGTCTACACCCTCCGGGCAGGAATTACCCAGGTGTAATGATTAAGGGACGGCCTGGAATGGATCGGAATCAAAACCAATTCTACAGGTAAGTCTCACAGAATTGTGTTTTTGCATACAGACAGGGAGAGGGTTGAGCTAGATCACATGGTTATGGTCTAGATCACACATGCTCAACCTGTGGCCGGAGGGCCAAATGTTGCCCTTAAAACCATCTGATGTGGCCTCTGACATACTGTGGGGAAAGTGGGAGGGGTACATAGAACTGGTGTGTAAAGATAGTTAAATAGGGGTACAGCAAAGAGGGGAACATTAGCAGATAGAGGTGGGAGCAGTGGCTTGGAGGAATGCAGCAACACCACCCACGAGTGAAATCTTTGGCACAATCATTTGGTTAAAGAAAAAATCTATCGTAACTGTGTGCTTAGCATTGGTGGGAGCTTAGATGGGTTGAGTATTGAGAACATGGTTAGGATGTAGGACTGATGGGGGATAGCCATGAATAAAGGACCCCCTATATTCAAAGAGGTAAGCCAATCAGTATATGTATTGCTAGCATGTGGGGATGGTTACATATGAATCTGGGGGTGTGGTTGAAGGACATATAAGTGAAGTTTGGGGAGACAGTGGGCATCCTGATGTAGAAATTCTTCATTATGCTATTCCAAAGGAAAACATTCTGAACTTATTCACTGTGGCCCGTGACCAGGTTTCAAATCATTTAAATGGCCAACGCTCGTCAAATGGCTGAGCAACCTGGTCTAGATAACCTTCACAGGCAGAACAAAGGCATATTGAGAAACACTATATAACTGTTATTTCCTATGAGGGCAACTGCTAAATTTTATGCACATAAACATGCAGTGTAAACATGAGAGAGAGAGCACGATACCTTACAATATCTGATGATTGCTTTATCATATCTTCTAAGCTTCCAGTGAATTTTTCAAATGCGTTGTTTCTGTCATTTCCGCTGGTAAAGTATTCCCCATTTCCTACAACAACATATGTTAGTTCCAAAAGTGTTTAAAAAAACATTTAAACTGAATTATCCTAATCCACTAAGAATGAGGCCTAGTGCATGCATAAATGGGTCCTTAAAGGAGCAGTATCGCAAAATTTGCATTAAAAAAGATAAATAATTAAATAGCCACACAATAGCTTATAACATGTGTATAAATAATCTGGCGATAGAAAAAGGAAAAAATATATGCCTTTCATTTAAATTGTATAATGACAATGGCTCAGTCCATTTGCTGAATAGGGGGAACTGCTGGCTTGTATTTAGTGAGCTGCTTCATTTAGCCCACTGGTCTCCTAGCAACACTTTACCTCAGAGGCTGACACTGTAATCAGTGGTAACGGCTGTGTGTGTGTGAGGTGCTGCTTTTGTTATGAGACCAGGTGACTCAAATGTGTAAAATCTATACAAAATAAACTAAACTGACTGAAAACTACTGAAATTCTTCTTTGAATAACTGTGCAGGAAAATCTAAAGGTATTAAAGTGGAACAAAACCCTGAGTGGCCGACCCTGAAGTCTATAAGGCCCGGCCATTGACCTTGCCCCTTGGGCATTCTAAATCGGGATGCCCACTGTGTTAAACAACCCCTGGATAACCACAGATCCCCCCATTTTTCTGGCGCGCTCACGCAGATAGTCATTTAGACAGGCCGGGCGGCCAGGAAGGTTACTGCTCAGGCTCCCCATCTGCGTGCAAACAGAGCTGACTGGATTAGAGCCCGCGCATGTGCTGTGGGACAGGGAAAGGTACGTTTTCACAGGCAAACTTGGGAATTTCACATATCAGGGCATACCAAGTCGGGATACCCCTAGGGGCACAAAACAAAACTCCAGATATTGAAAATCCTGGGTTGGGCTTTGCTCAAAACACACAAAGCTGAAAGAAAGATCATATGGAAAAATGAAAAATAAGAATATGAAAGAGAAAATGGTAAACTGAAAGATTCTGCAGCAGAGCCAACATGAAGGGAAAACTGTCAAAATCAGCTAAATGACTTCTAGAGCTTTTCTCTCTGTTTTAGATATATAAGTTCTGGCCAGGCAATGTTGCAATGTTGTTATCTTATGCTGGACGGCTGCCAGCACTGAACAGCTGATACTTTGATACATTGTTTCACCCCTCTCCTCAGCATGGAACAGGCCAGAGTGTCGGGTCCCGACACTCAGCAGACATAAACATGAGCTATTAGTCTCCAGCTGCTCAACAGACATCATTTTTTTCTACATTTGTAATTCTTACTTCAACACTTACCTACATTCAAAGTACCATTTAAATATAAGTCACCAAGAAAAATTCGCGATACTGCTCCTTTAAATATGCCTAGTGCCCAAGCATGCAGAGTTCTGCTGTAGACCCTAATGGTTGATAGAGCTAGTGGTTGGCATGCTTATTATGCACACAGTAGGCCCTCTGTAATTGTTAGTTCAAAAATGGACTCCATCATCAATTAGCTGCTTGTAAAAAGTGCTGTCACATGCAGGCTCGATAAAATAAAACATAGGGCCAAAATGAGATATATTTATATATAAGATTTTCTCTGTACCTGTTATTACTGTTAAAACCGAATCATCTTTCCCCGCTTCCTCAAGCGCTAAATGAATTTCCTGGTATGTCTGCAATAATAATAATGGATAATAGTCAAAAATATATTTGCAGTTTAGATAGTCCTAGACAAATATAAAGTGTTAGTTTAGAACATTTGTGGTCTGCTTTATTATGGTCAGACAGTTTTAGACAAAAGGAGGTGCAGTTCCGGCTGCAGAAAACGATAAATCCGTAATCCTGCTATTGTCTGTCTGAAAACGTACGTTTTGTAGTGATTCACTATAACCTTACCTTTAAATTAAGAGCATTTTTTTTCTCTGGACGGTTTATTTGTATTGTAGTTATATTATTACTGTGGACAACTTGAATATTTTCATATTTTGAGGAAGGTACTGAAGTTGGACCTTTGGAATGTTTTTGGGCCTTCTTGTCCTGAAATTTAATGCCAAAATGTTGTTAATTTATCTCACACAGATTGGTATTACAGTGTGATTTTTGCAATATATTATCTATATACAGTAGCACTTACACATCTCCTGTAGTACCTTACAGAGTACACCAATCACTGATCCAAAAAGAAGCTCTCAGTCTAATCTCTCTAAGAAAAGCGCTATCATCCAAAGCAACACAATCAACCAAAAACACAATCAATTGCCAAAAAAAAAAAAAAAAAAAAAAATATATATATATATATATATATATATATATAATCTCCTTGACTGTATTTGATCCAAAGACTACCAGTGATACAATATACTATTGAAAAGGTGCTCTCACCAGTGTTCAATCACAAAAAACATTCATAGTATCAAAACTGTTTTAACAATACAGCACATTATATAAATTAAATTACAACTCTTTTTAAGGGTGTTGCTTTGGCACCTGTTGGGCGAAAGCACTTTTCTATGGTTCAATTTGGTAGCACACTCAGCCAGCACATCCCTTGCTATATTTTATTTTATTACTGTAATTTTGTCTGTTTTGTAATTTGTAAGTCTTAACCACATGTAGGTTAAACACATGTGGCCAAATGTTTTACTTACTTGCTTGTGTGCTTTTGGATTGTGAGAGGAAACCAAACAAAAAAACCCATGCTAATATAAAAACACAAAGGTTCCAGAAACAGATGTTTTCCAAGGCAAAAACCTGCTTCCACAAGATAAGGTAGCTTACTCTGAGGTGTAACTAAATGTGACAGACCCTGGTGTAGAAATGAAATAGATGCTTGAGTGCTTCTCATACAATAACCTTTTTCCTGTCTCATTCCACCTCCAGGGTGCAAACTAATAAGAAATAGACCATACAACACTGAAAGAGGCAATGAAAATGGTGATGCCATGTGAGCACAAATAAAAAAAGTAGAGGGAGAACAAAGGTGGGCCCCCTGGTGTTATGTTATGGTGGCCATGATATGTTGCCTACTTCTGCAACCCTTGTAGTTATGTCCCTTCTAGCCACTGTACTACTTCTTTGTGGGTATTTCCACAGTTTACAACTATGTTTTAAAAGTTGATACATGCAAAAAGTAAATCCAAGGAGGTATCCAGCACAGCTGGAGTTTTGGGCATCGGGCGCACTCAATGAAGCGAACCCATACCTAAACTACATGTTTTGGTATGGATGTTTCAGCGATGATTTGATCTGCATATGGAGCGGGCCGCCCCCCTGACATGTTTACTGGCTCTTAGAAAAAGACTGCTTTGAATATCTTGATTTGGTTTTGACAGCTGACACATTTTCTGGCACGTTTATGTCTAGAACTTATTGCAAACTGAGTGCAGGCAACAGCACCCTATATGCCCGCGTGTTCCATCCCCGGCCTACCATTAAGGTGGTTCCAGTGGGGGGAGTTTCTGCTGTCTCACCGAAACTCAACTGACCAATCTTTTGATGAGGAATGTATAATCCTCCGCACCCGTTTTCTGGCACGGGGGTATAAACAATTCCATTCGGATTGTGCAGAAAAGATTGCGTGATCGAGAAATTGGGAGACTGTTACAACACAGTAGGACAAACCCAAGAACACATGACAATAAGCCAACCCTAGTACTTACCTACTCCTAAAAATTTGCCAAGATTAAATTGATTGTGAATAACAATCTGCCCATCTTGAAAAATGATCCAAACTTTTCTGATATAGTATGTGACAGAATAAGGGTCGTGGCATGACGGGCACATACTTTGTCTAACAGATTAACACCTTCACTACTGCCTCATAACTACTCAATCTGAAACAGAGGAATGTTTCGTTGTGGTGAAAGTCATTGTTCATGCTGTCACGTTATACAGAAAGGGGACACTGAAATCTTGTGCACATGTTAAGCTCTATACATGCAGAGGTTGGTTTAACTGCAATTCTAAGTGGGTCATTTACATTGTCACATGTACTGCATGTAACGCCCAATATGTTAGATGCACTACTCACAAGCTTAAGCGCCAATTATGGGAGCATGTCAACAAGGACGTATTGAGTTCCCACGTTCCAATGTTGCCTGTCACTATTGGTCATGTCATAGTGGGAGTACTGATGCACTGCAAAATGTCACATAAGGCCTGTGGGGAGGTGCTTTTCGAAAAGAAACTATTGGCGAGGTTTTGTTTTTTTCTTTCAAACTGAGATATCAAAAGGCCTAAAGGATAGGTTTAATTTTTTTGACAAACGACTCTATAAATCTCCTTCGACCATAGGTTAACACCACAGAAAATGTTGTGATAAGTATTTACTGTGGTACAATGTCCATTAAATTAATGTTTCTCTGTTTTTGCTGGGTTTGAATGTTGGCCACCAGATGATGCCGTTTATCTTGGCAATTTAATGCTGTGGTGATGCGTTGGCCAAACATTTAGGCCCTTATTTATCACGGGCTAGCGCCAGGTAGTGTCTGACGAGCGCCAGGTAGCGGCAGCTAACGGCGACTACCGACTCAAGTACGCCCAGTGGCGGTCACAATGACGCATTTATCAAGCAAAATGAGGCTAGCGCCGGCGAGAGCAACGGCTAGCGCGGCATTCATCATGAAGCCGCCTGGACCGAACAGCGCCGCTGCAAATTCCCTCACAGCGCCAGGTATGAGCTGTCGCTCCCTGGCGATGTCCAATGCATTTCAATGGAGCAATCTATAATTAATCATAATTAATTGGTATTTTTTTTTTTTTTTTTTTTTTTTTAATGTCAAAAATTCGGAGACCACTTCTGCAATGTTAGGATTTATTTTTAAGTAAAAAAAAATTTAAAAAAAAATTTGTGCAGAATTGATCTAACAGGTCTGAGATTAATGTATTCATATTACAAAATGATTCTAAAAACATGTATAATGTTACATTCAAAAAATATGGTTGTTTAGGGGTTAAAAACTAGTTAATACCCTTCGCCGCCAGCGCTCTGGGGTTTAAACAAGGAATGGACAGCGACAGCACATTTGGAGCGTGATTTGTTAATGAATATGAAGCTAGCCGTTCGCTCTGGCCATTCGTTGTCAGGCGCTCACATACAACGCTGAACCTGTGAAACAGCGACCCCCCAGCCCGTATTCAACATTACCGCACACTGACTGAGTCGCTGTCATCAAGCTAACGCCGGCCAAGCACAGCGAATACTGGCTGGCGCTGAAAAAATCGCGCTACAGTCGCTCATCTGGCGCTACCTGGCGCTATTAATGAATCGGCCTCCCCGTCTACAGTTTTTGTTATATGGTACTGAATGGGTTAATTATTGGTCTGTATATACTGGGGTAGTGTCTGATACATCGTAAAGATTTGCTTTAATAATATTTATGTTTAGCTCCGTTTTAAGGTGCAGTGCAATGGTGGATTATACATTTCATGTCATATTCCACTATTTTCATATAATGTTTATGCTTAGCTCCTCTTATGTATAATATCGAACAAGTTGCTTAACCCATTTAAATTTTTGTGCAATGTTTGAGGGTAAATAGGACGTATAACATGTTGGCTAAACTATTTAGGGTCCAACAAAAGGTGCAATTTACCTCATTAAGGGTTTATTATAACTTGAATTGATTGGAATAGACCCAGTATTAATAAATGCAACCTTTGTTTCATGTGCCTCTTTTTTTTGTTTTCCTCGAATCATATGACTGGCTGATATACTGACAGATTTTGGGTCTGTTTGAATTGTGTAACTACTAAATCGGCCAAGGGTTATTGAACAAGGATTTTTCTTTTCAGATATGTTTCTCCAGGCAATGCCCTTACATGGGAGTATATATGGTGCCTTTTATGCATACTTGCAAAGGTAGAAACAGGAAGGGAGTTGCTTTCTCTTTATGAATTTGTTTTCCCATGTATTGATTTTATCACATCTTGGTTATATATTTTAATTAATTTTATTTTGTTAATACTTACCTCTTTACAATTGCATAAGTGTCCCCACGCCTCTTCCCTCTTGGCTAATGTACCATTATTAATTAATAATGAATTAATGAACTAGTTGCTGGTAGCTGTCTTGATGCAACCTTGCCAGAGGTGGAGCAACATCACTGCCTGTCTTGCAATGGGCCTGGACAAATGTCAGTCCCAGGCTTGCTATGCTGGTCTCCTCCCCGACTCGCTGCTTTCACCTTGAAACACTTGAAACAGACGCTGTTATTGGCTCACGATGTAACTTCAGCTCAGATTGACTAATCTTGATTCGGTGGGGCGCAGCTTTAATGATGCCTTCTTTGTACGGCCTTATACGTAATGAGCGCGAGGCAGGTGAGTGAATACTGCTTGACAACGGGGGACCCCCCCGAAATGCGTTGTGGTTACGAGGTCTGGGAATGGGGACTTCTGTCCCGATTGCTTTTAAAATACCTATAGTAAAAACTATGTTTTAAATTCTTTTCTGCTGCAGGGAAGCTGGATACCTCCTTAGATTTAATTTATCTGGGTTTGGAATGGCAACATTTCTTCCGTGCATAGCTTACATCCCATTTAATATGGTCAAGCATAGGAGCTGCATGGATTTACACAGTCCAGTGATGTCCATATGCAAAATGTAGCAGATATAATATCTAGTCTTTGAATTCCTGCCCCTTATATACAATAAAAAAACAAACATTCTAGATATTATAAATGATCAATCAACCAGTTCGGAATTTGTGGTTCTGCTTGAAGTATATAAACAATGAATGATCACATTTAGAACCAGCCAGTTTCCATTTTACAAAAGGACCTCAATCCCTCCCCATTCAGAGAGGAATCTTATTACATTATGAGCCTCCCAGATTAAGATCACAAACTAAAACCCCATTTTAGGTCACAGAGGAATATCTGCATGTTCTGAATTATTTTACAGTATTATATTCTAATTTTGGTGTGCAGTAAGTATTCAGCACCATACAGTATGTACTTGGCATTTGATGTCATTTTAAATTTTATGTTTGGATCCACAATTTAAAATGTTACTTCTGTATGTCGCCTCAGTTATTCAGTTACAGTACAGATAGCAGTACTGCCACATTGTTACATTGTTAAAACTTCCCCCAAACATCAAAAGTGCCTCCCATTGAAGGACTGGCTGAAACCAATGCTCCCCTGGAATAGCTTTTAACTCTAATCCTAGCGTAAGAATGATAAATGGAGGCAAAGGGTACATAATCTAGTTATTAGAAATAAACTAATATTTTCCATACAATTATCTTACCATTTCCAGGTTAGGTCCTTTCTGCAGGATTTACAGTTGAGATATTTCTTCTACGGCAATTAATGATCCTATATCAGAATAAACAGAAAAGGGTGGCATTTCAGTTTGGCATTGCCTATTAGGGAATATTAGGAAACAATTGATACATGGGAACAGTAGAAGTCAGCCATTGAATAGCATCTTTTAAAAATAGATGCAGTAATTACTGGAAAAAAAACAATAAATTAGAGCAGTCGTACATTTACATTTGCTTTGCTGGCTGCTGTTTGAATCCCAAGCGCTGCTCCTCAAATCTCGCGTGCCTCTGCATCCAGTGTCATTACAGCCTATGCATGGACACAGTGCATGCCCAAGATCTGAGGGGTGGTGCAGTGTCAGTTGGGAAGCCTTCTATGAAGGACTGCGAGGGAGCAGAGGGTTGCTGAGCACAAAGCAAGATGCGGAGAGGTACGTTTTTATTAGGTAAGTGCTAAACCGGAGGGGGGATGGCGGGCAAGCCAGGTTTGGGGAGTTTTCATTAACTCCCCAAGACCTGTAATGTTCCTCTTTAAACGCAGTCCATAAAGATATAAGGTTGTGGCAGATTGGTGTTGGTGTTTTGAGAAGCCATGTTTAAAGTGGACCAAAACACAGGATTTTCACTATCCACAGTTCTAGTCTGCCCCCCTGGGGCACCCTGGTTTGGATGCCCCGCTTTGTGAAATCCTGCAGTTTGCACAGTTTTCTTGTCTGTCCAATGAGCTCACTGCACAGGTGCGGCTCTTCTCTAATCAGCTTCTCTGGCCATGCATATTAATGTGCACCTGGAGAAGCTGAATGAACTTCTAGTCGATCATGTGTGCAGCATCACTTGCATCCACATATGGCAGGAGACAGTTGGAAAAAGATGCAAGGGATGCCGCTGCCCCACAGGTGCCGTGGGCTCGTTTGACATGTAAGGATATCGGGCAACTGGGGGATTTCACAGAATGGGGCATCCCAAACTGGGTAGAAGGAATCAGCCAGTTTTGGTACAATTTCTATCTGAGATACAAAATGCTGATGTTCCTTGGCTTTTTGAGTTTGAAATTGTTATTGAACAGGATATTAACTTTACATCACTACGAAAGAAGGTTGAATGAAAACCCTAATGGTGGAGGGGTCAGTAGAGAATTTGTTATAAAATGATATACACACTGAATATAAGAACACGTTAGCAGTCAAAGAGATGACACTATATCCACAACAAATGATAATTTAAAAAATCAGTAGGTTGGGGTTAGTTATTGAGAGATAGAAAAGAGTAGTAGCAGATGGAATTGTAAAAATCGGTTCTGATTTTATCTGAACCTTACATAGCATAAAGATTTGCTATTCATAGAAACCCTTTCATGTTACAACAAAGGTAAATTACATAAAAGCATGTATGCGTTTTTTTAATATTAAAACAACAGTTTAAAAGGACTGTCCAGGCAAATGGTTAACTAAGTGTGCTAACCTCTCAGGTTTGTGTCAGGGGCTGTGTTTCTATCATCATTGTCCTTTTATTTAGCAACATCTTCCTCCCTCCCAGCTCCTGACTACACTGTGCAGGGCTGAATGTCCCACACTGAAGCACCTGAAGACAAAAGCATTTTAGTGAATGTGTTTTAAAGATCTTCTCAGGCTTTAAATGGATCCTATAATTTATTGCATCACCTTCTATCCCCAACATAGTGCTGAAATGCAGTGTTTTCATTTTCACTATGGAACAGATTGGTCAAATATGCCTAATGAATCCAAATGGATATGTGTACATGTATGTGTTTTATATTAGAGTCTATGTTTGCCCATTATTCATAAAACACTAACTGGATGCAGTCTGCTGTTCGAATGGCAGCAGTATGGTTCCCTGGCTGTGCAGCAGCACCCCAGCGTTCAGTTACATGCTCAACTACCACATGAGGTGTATATGGCAGTTGCACTTGTAGTGCTTTCAGTTTTTTGCAGTTATTATAACTGACATGACTGATCCTCAGTGCCGGACTGTGTGTAAATGAATCATCACTGGAGAACACCGGGGGGTGATGTTGCATTGCCAGTGAGTGATATGTCTGCCATTATTATGTTTTTTTTTATGAATAGGCAGAAAAAAACACAGGCTGATTTGGGGTACTGGGTTGGAAATAGAATGTAAAGACATAACTTACTCTCTAGGTATAGAATCACTTTAAGGGTCTATTCATACCTCTCCGCTTGTGCTGCATTGGGCAGCACAGTCACAACGCAATGCTGCCCATTATTTTAAATGGGACAGTTCACATTTATATGCAGCATATATGTTTGAACTGTCCCATTAAAAATTATGGGCAGCATTTTCCCTTGTGTTGTGACTGTGTTTCCCAATGCAGCGCAAGTGGAGAGGTGTGAATAGAGCCTAAAAGGGAAAACAGCAGATTGATTAGAAACACGGCCCCTGACACAAACATAAAACCCTTAGTTAACCATTTGACCATTTAACCATCATGATACATATTTAAAGATTGGTTGATTGTATATTACAATAACCGTTCACCATTGAGCTTTAATGTTTTTATTTTAGTAGATTTAGTTATTTACAGCAGGCCCAAGGATAATCCAGACTTCAGTAATCTATACAGCAAAACAGTAAAGAACATAGATACAGGGCCACAAGGGCACAGATACATCTTACAGGGGCCTTCACTAGACTTTCTGCCCAGGGGCCTCCATCACACTTATTTCAGTCCTACATATAGGCTTTAAAACCACAAGTTATAAAAGGGCAAAACATGTTACCAAAGTCACATTGAAAAAGCCTTACTAGAGAACCTTGTTTGTCTTACCAAACTCATTATGAGCCTTATTTGGACTGCATCTTGTTCATGGGTAATGCTATTTGAAAAAAAAAAAACATTCTACACAATTTAAACCATACCTAGCATTAAAGTTCACATGTCAGAGCCATAAAAGACAGGGCAAAGTTTGCAATTCTTAACAGAGGGATTGGTTCCTCTGAGTGGGAGGATAGCCAATTGCGCCTATTTATCCAGAAAGTGATTATCTAGCTCTCGGTTACAGTTTTATTAGTACATAATAGTTTACAAAAAGAAAAGCAACTTCTTTTACACAGTGCCATACATAGTGAAAAACGGCTATATTACAGTGATTCATATGTGAGCAAGTAGAGCAAATGTGAGCCCTGTGGGCTGGGCAAGTTGGTGAAAGGGGTGTAGGGAAAGGTGGGCACAAGCGTGCCCTACCACCCGTAAAGTCCTTTTCTTGATACCCCCGTTTGTAGCAAGTTGACCAGTTTGGGGTTCAGTATCCCTCGTTTGTAGCAAGTTGTAAAGTTGCAAACGCGTTTCGCTCCAGAGAGCTTCCTCAGTGCAATATTTCTGGTGGAGGTACATAGGGGATAGGTGAGTATATTTGCCGCAATAGGTGCAAAAAGGACATATTACATTGGATGCATTACTCACTGTGTAAGCGTGGACAAAAGCCTGCTAACCTTAATCAGGGCACACTGTTTCCTAGGGATGTCTTCCCGTCTGTGGGGAGACAGTGCCCATTTAGCCAATCAATGTGTAAGAATAGATACCAGGTAAGGTAGGGAAAAAGGAAAAAGTGGGTACCTGTGAGTGGCGGGGATCGGGTCCCTGGGGTGGTGTCCGGATGTGTTTTCCGGGGTTTATCGTATAGGTGCGCTGTGCGCTTGCCAGCTCCTGAGGCGCACTTTTAAGGCAGAAGGGCGCCTTCGTACAGGCTGCTTGTGTGGGCGGGATGGTTTTTCCGCCTGTGATTGGTCCACTATGCGCGAACCGGAAGTACGCTATACGCGTACTTCCGTTGCGAACAGCCCTCGGCCCGGTCTACTGGAGGGGTGCCGCCATGGTAGTGTGGTTTGTGGCTGGACGAAGTTACGTCCGCCATTTTGGCGTGGACAGTGTCCTTGGCACTGGGCAGCGCCTTGTTTTTGGATGCTGAAAACAGATGACCGAGGTTAACAGGTGCCCGTCTTCTGCGCAAGCGTGCGAGCAGGGTAAATTGTACAAAGGATTGTCATGGCAATTCACAGATATTATTGGTACAATAAGCAGTTGATTAGAAAGACAAATTATATGTTCGGTGAAATAAATACTTATGTGAAAAAATTCGGGATGATAAAGACATAATAGAGAAATATGTATCTGCCTGGAACAATAAAAAATAATAGTAAAGCAAAATAAAAATAATAATAATTATTATAGTGCAATCGATGTAAGGATAGGGGTAAGTGGTACTATTCTGTAGTGGGTGTGTGAGTTGATGCATGCTTGCTTGGATGGGTGTCAGAGAAACGGGACAAAGCTATTCGTTTCATTGAGTCCGGGAGGCCTGGTAGCTGATAATTTATTAATCCATTTTGTTTCCTTTTGGAGTGTGATTTTTTCAATATCACCTCCTTTAGGGCTGGTGTGAATTCTATCCAATGCTTGGAAGGAATTATGTTTTCTGAGGAAGTGCCTCCCTATTGGTGATGTTGTTAGTCCAGTTTTTATGTCCCTTATGTGCTCATAGATTCTCTGCTTAAGTAATCTATTTGTCTTCCCCACATAGAAGCAGGGGCATGTGCATGTTAAGAAGTAGATCACGTGGCTGGCGTTGCAATTTATGAAATGTCTCAGTGTGTGCGTCTGTCCATTGGGTAAGGTGATCTCTTTGCCTTGTTTGAGGTATCTACATGTGTTGCAGCCACCACAGCTGTAGATACCCAATGTCTTACAGCATGTGGGCTGGTCTGGTTTGCTGTAGTGGCTATGTACAAGGTTATCCTTAATTGAGTGGGGGCGTCTGAATGTCAATTGGGGTGTTTTGGGAATTGTGAAAGTATATGCCAGCCTGAATTCTGTCCCACCACTCCCCACGGTAAGGCAGCACGATGGAGAGAGCTCACCTCCAAGAACAGCATAAGCAAACACAGAGTCCAGCCAGCCTTCGTGGTTCAGATAAAACGTCCAGTTTAATGGAGAATCTTAAAATGCTCCCTCGGGCAACATCACATACATGAAAGGCAGAGTATCATCCCTAGATGTGTCGACGCGTTTCGGGCTTCCTGCCCTTAATCATGACAAATTTCAAATGGAAAGGGTGCTCATTTATACACACATGGTGCCTTAATCCCTAAATCATTAAAAGCACCTGACAAACATTTCCATAAATGGGTACTTACACTCCCGTCGCGGCGCGGCGTCGGTGGCGTCCATCCGCTGCGCTGAGTCCCCGCCGTCCTCCCGGAAACACAGAAGCCCGGCCAGCCAATCACCTTGCCAGATGACGTTCTTCACTCCGATTGGCAAAAACAATTGCCACGTCAGAGTGAGGGCAAGTCCGGTCTCCGTGCACTCCGGGCGGAAGGGCGGAAGTCCCGCACAGCAGGCGGAGGCCCCCGGCATACAGCCGTGCGGGGGCGCTGTCACAGATAACATTCATCCAAATATAGTTAGCAGCAATACATGTGAAAAACATGACAGACAATACAGCAGCGCTGTCATAAATTTCATGCATCCAGAAAAAATTAACAACAATGCATGTCAAGAATAATAATAAGTACCTTGAGTATTAATTATATATATATGAACACCCTAATTTTCTGCATACTTGTTACCCCTGCATTAACTGTAGTTATTAGTTACATGGGGACACCAATAGATAAAGGCTGGGAGCCCAAAACCTATACAGCTTCTATTCTCATTGTTATGTTCCCTAATTATGCACTTATACTTAATCAGAGTGGGGCCAAAATATATCCCTATACATCTCCCACTAGACCATAATTGTAGTGCTAATTATGTGTAGCTGCAAAGAACAGGGTAAGAGCATACCTACTCGATAAATGGACACAATTGGTCTGTAAAATATTTATCTATCTATCAGATATTAATGAAGGAGGAGAAAAGGGAGGAGACAAACTAATCTCAGGTACGGAAAAAGGAATAAACACTTTTTGAGTGAAAAATGAAAATGAAACATGAAGGATGAAAAATGAGAAATAAAAAATAAAAATACCAGGGAAAAAGAGAAGGGGAAAAAGCAAATTACAACCACCTTCTTTTAAACTTCTTTTACTCCAAAAAGAGGTCAACATCCCATCTCGAGTTTAAACCTAAAGGGGTACGGGTCTGTAATTTAAAAATCCAGAACACCTCCCTCTGCAAAATCTTCTGTTGCAGGTCTCCTCCCCTGGGACCCATTGTGACCTTCTCTATACCCATACATGTAATTTTTTATTTCTCATTTTTCATCCTTCATGTTTCATTTTCATTTTTCACTCAAAAAGTGTTTATTCCTTTTTCCGTACCTGAGATTAGTTTGTCTCCTCCCTTTTCTCCTCCTTCATTAATATCTGATAGATAGATAAATATTTTACAGACCAATTGTGTCCATTTATCGAGTAGGTATGCTCTTACCCTGTTCTTTGCAGCTACACATAATTAGCACTACAATTATGGTCTAGTGGGAGATGTATAGGGATATATTTTGGCCCCACTCTGATTAAGTATAAGTGCATAATTAGGGAACATAACAATGAGAATAGAAGCTGTATAGGTTTTGGGCTCCCAGCCTTTATCTATTGGTGTCCCCATGTAACTAATAACTACAGTTAATGCAGGGGTAACAAGTATGCAGAAAATTAGGGTGTTCATATATATATAATTAATACTCAAGGTACTTATTATTATTCTTGACATGCATTGTTGTTAATTTTTTCTGGATGCATGAAATTTATGACAGCGCTGCTGTATTGTCTGTCATGTTTTTCACATGTATTGCTGCTAACTATATTTGGATGAATGTTATCTGTGACAGCGCCCCCGCACGGCTGTATGCCGGGGGCCTCCGCCTGCTGTGCGGGACTTCCGCCCTTCCGCCCGGAGTGCACGGAGACCGGACTTGCCCTCACTCTGACGTGGCAATTGTTTTTGCCAATCGGAGTGAAGAACGTCATCTGGCAAGGTGATTGGCTGGCCGGGCTTCTGTGTTTCTGGGAGGACGGCGGGGACTCAGCGCAGCGGATGGATGCCACCGACGCCGCGCCGCGACGGGAGTGTAAGTACCCATTTATGGAAATGTTTGTCAGGTGCTTTTAATGATTTAGGGATTAAGGCACCATGTGTGTATAAATGAGCACCCTTTCCATTTGAAATTTGTCATGATTAAGGGCAGGAAGCCCGAAACGCGTCGACGCATCTAGGGATGATACTCTGCCTTTCATGTATGTGATGTTGCCCGAGGGAGCATTTTAAGATTCTCCATTAAACTGGAAGTTTTATCTGAACCACGAAGGCTGGCTGGACTCTGTGTTTGCTTATGGTGTTTTGGGAATTATTGGGGCTAGGTCAGGGTCGTGAGTGAGTATACCCCAATGTTTTTGGATGATTTTGCGTATATCTTGGTGTTGTTTTGTGTATGTGAGTATGAAAGGTAATTTTATTGATTGTTCTTTAGTGTTTGTCGTCCAGTGTCCGAAAAGGAGGGAGTGTCTGTCCTTATTTTTTGCCTTGTTGTAAGCTAATTTAAGGATTCTTTTGCTGTAGCCCCTCTTTGACAGGCGGTCCCTGATGCCGTCTGCTGCTGTCTTGAAGTCTAATAGTGTTGTGCTGTTTCTTCTTGCTATCAAATATTCTCCGTAGGGGATGCTTGTTAGGGCGAGCGCTGCACGCCCGTCTCACAGCAAGTCACTTACCTCCATGGCTGCATGCAGCCGTCATCCATCTTGCAGCACTTCCCTCATGGCTGCATCCAGCTGCCGCCCTTCCCCCCATGCTTCCTCCTCCCATGCTCAGGTGCGCGCATGTCTCCGTCCACTAGAGGGCGAGCGCACTGGATTCCTGAGATTTAAAGGGCCTGTACAGCACTGATTGGTGTTTGGTCATCCAATCCTGCATCCTCTTCCCCTATTTAAAGAGGCACTTCCTTCCTTCAGTGCCGAATCTTGGTCTCTCCATGCTTGTTGAAAGTCAGACATTCTTGGATTGCTCACCCGTGTACCGACCTCTGCCTGTCCCCGATTCTGAACCTTTGCTGC
Organism: Gastrophryne carolinensis; assembly: GCA_027917425.1. Taxonomy (NCBI): domain Eukaryota; kingdom Metazoa; phylum Chordata; class Amphibia; order Anura; family Microhylidae; genus Gastrophryne; species Gastrophryne carolinensis. The sequence goes on from CM051239.1 coordinate 263,149,875, forward strand.
CTGCCCCGACCTCGGCTACTCACCTTTACTGCGAACCTGTGCTGCCAGCCCTGATCTCTGCCTGTACTTACTATGCCTTTTGCCTGCCACTTGTGTACCTCGCTGAACCTCGGCTGACTGTGGGACTGGGCCGCTGTTGGGGGGTAGAGACCTGGGGGTCACTCGCCGCACAAGACCAACCTGCCTTGCGGTGGGCTCTGGTGAATACCGGTGGCCCCTTAGACTCCGCTCCCCTGACACGGTACCCGCCATCGGTCCCACGGTTAAAGCGGATCCACACCTGAGTCCGCTTCACCCGGTCCGTGACAGTAAGATCTGGCCATGGATCCCGCTGAGGTGCCGCTGCCTGATGCCACTGAATTGCCTGCTATTGTGGCTATGCAGTCCCGCCAAATTAATCAGCTGTCGGCTATGATGCAGCAGTTACTATCGATTCAGCAACAGCAAGTGCCACCACCGGCCCCAGCTTTGCCGCCACAAACTCCTGTAGCATCTACAGCTAGAATCCGTCTCTCGTTGCCGGCTAAATATGACGGGGATGCCAAGTTATGCCGAGGCTTCCTTGCCCAGTGCTCTCTACATTTAGAGTTGTTGGCGGATCAATTCCCCACTGAACGAGCGAAGGTGGCCTTTGTCATTAGTTTGCTTTCTGGAAAGGCCTTGGCCTGGGCCACTCCTTTGTGGGATCGCAACGACCCTGTCACTTCTAGTATTCACACCTTTGTTTCAGAATTTTGCCAGGTCTTTGAGGAGCCTGCCCGGTCTTTATCTGCTGAATCGGCTCTATTGAACTTGGTCCAGGGTGAATTGTTCGTTGGTGAATACGCCATCCGGTTTCGTACCTTAGCCTTCCGAACTGTCTTGGAATAATGAGGCCTTGTGTGCCTGCTTCAAGAAAGGACTTTCTAGTAAAATTAAAGATGCTCTAGCTGCACGCGACTTGCCTTCGTCTCTCACTGATCTCATCCATCTGGCCACACGCATTGATGTGCGTTTTATTGAAAGGCCTGAGGAATTCCGCCAAGAAAGAGATACTCAGCGCCCTAGGAGGGCATCCCGTCTGGCCCCTGTGTTTCAACACCCTTTGTCCGCGCATGTACCTCCCAGTGAGGAGGCCATGCAGGTCGACCGGTCCCGCCTGACCCAGTTGGAGAGAACTTGTAGAAGGAATGAGAATCTTTGTTTGTACTGTCCTGGCTCTGAGCATTTTTTGAAAGACTGTCCTATTCGCCCTCCTCGTCAGGGAAACGGGCGCACCTAGTGGATGTGGGAGAGGCGTCCCTGGGTGTATGTGCTTCCTCTCCACGCCTCACGGTTTCTGTGCAACTTACCATCGCACCTACCACCTCTTTGAATTTGTCCGCCTTTTTGGATTCGGGCTCTGCAGGAAACTTTATAGAGGCCTCCTTGATTAATAAATATAATATCTCTGTGAACCGCCTCGCAAAGCCCTTATTTATCGCCTCAGTCAATGGTGACAGGCTGGACTGTACCGTGCGTTATCGCACCGTTCCCCTTCTTCTAAAGGTTGGACTTTTCCATCAAGAGAGTATTGAGTTCTACGTCCTCCCTAATTGTACATCTCAGATTCTTCTCGGCTTACCTTGGCTTCAACGTCATGATCCCACGCTTGATTGGAACACCGGCGACATCAAGACTTGGGGTGCGGCATGCTTTAAGAGGTGTTTGAGGTCCGTTCCTGTTCGACCTATTCCTGCTTCAGCCCCATTACTTGGCCTGCCTGAGGTCTACCGGTCCTTTTCCGATGTATTCTGCAAAAAACAAGCGGAGGTACTTCCGCCTCATCGCCCTTACGATTGCCCTATAGACCTCTTGCCGGGTACCACTCCACCTCGTGGTTGTATTTACCCCCTCTCGGCTCCGGAGACACAAGCTACGTCGGAGTATATTCAAGAAAATCTGCAAAGAGGGTTTATACGGAAGTCTTCCTCTCCAGCAGGCGCGGGTTTCTTTTTCGTGGCAAAAAAAGATGGCTCTCTACGCCCCTCTATTGATTAGCGTGGCCTCAATAAGATTACCGCCAAAAATCGTTACCCTTTGCCTTTGATTGCTGAATTATTTGACCGTCTGCGTGGGGCCAAGGTTTTCACCAAACTTGATCTGCGAGGGGCCTATAATTTGATACGTATACGCGAGGGCGATGAATGGAAGACCGCCTTCAATACCCGCGATGGCCACTTCGAGTATTTAGTGATGCCCTTTGGTCTTTGCAATGCACCCGCTGTATTCCAGGAATACGTAAATGACATTTTTCGGGACTTGCTTTACTCCTGTGTAGTTGTATATTTGGATGATATACTCATCTTTTCATCTAATCTGGAAGAGCATCACCGTCACGTCCGGCAAGTTCTGTCTCGCCTCCGTCAACACCACCTTTACGCCAAGTTGGAGAAGTGTCTTTTTGATCAAACCACCTTACCCTTTCTTGGATATATTGTCTCTGCTCGTGGTCTCCAGATGGACCCCAGCAAATTGAAAGCAGTTTTGGACTGGCCACGTCCTATTGGCCTACGGGCTATTCAACGCTTCCTGGGCTTCGCCAATTACTATCGACAGTTTATTCCCCACTTTTCTACTGTAGTGGCGCCCATTGTGGCTCTCACGAAGAAGAACGCCAATTCTAAGTCTTGGCCTCCTCAGGCGGAAGAGGCCTTCATTGCCTTAAAAAAAGCCTTCTCCTCTGCTCCGGTGCTGTCTAGGCCAGATCCATCTAGGCCTTTTGCCCTTGAAGTAGATGCCTCCTCCATTGGAGCCGGAGTTGTGCTCACCCAAAAATCTTCTACTGGCAGAATTCTCACCTGCGGGTTCTTTTCGAAGACCTTTTCTCCGGCTGAAATAAATTACTTCATTGGAGATCGGGAGTTACTGGTCATCTATACTGACCATAAAAATCTGTCTTATTTAGAAACTGCCCAGCGACTGAACCCACGACAACCTCGTTGGTCGTTGTTTTTCGCCCGTTTCAACTTTCAAATCCACTTCCGGGCAGCCGCCAAGAACATCAGGGCGGACGCCCTTTCTCGCTCCTCAGACATCTCTGGTGTTGAATCCACTCCACAACATATTATCTCGCCTGAATGCCCTGTCCACTCCTCACCAGCTGCCTTTGTACAAGCACCGCCGGGAAAGACTTTCGTGCCAGCTCACCAACGTCGCAAAATATTAAGATGGGGCCATTCTTCACATGTAGCCGGCCATGCCAGCGTCAGAAAAACATGTGCTATCATTTCTAGATACTATTGGTGGCCTTCCTTAGAAAAGGATGTGACGGAATTCATTCAGGCCTGTACCATCTGTGCACGTGACAAGACTCCTCGCCAAAGACCTGCTGGCCTACTCCTCCCTCTGCCTATTCCAGATACCCCATGGACACACATTGCTATGGACTTTATTACTGACCTCCCTTCTTCGCATGGCAATACTGTTATTTGGGTGGTAGTGGATAGGTTTTCTAAGATGGCGCACTTTGTTCCTTTGCCTGGCCTCCCGTCGGCTCCTCAGTTGGCGAAATACTTCCTGATGCATATCTTGCGGCTTCATGGGCCTCCTACACACATTGTGTCTGACAGAGGTGTGCAGTTTGTTTCCAAGTTCTGGAGAGCCCTTTGTAAACAAATGAAAATTAAACTGGACTTTTCCTCTGCTTATCACCCCCAGTCAAACGGCCAGGTGGAAAGAGTTAATCAGATTCTTGGGCATTATCTTCGCCATTTTGTTTCTGCCCATCAAGATGATTGGGTCGATCTTCTGCCCTGGGCGGAATTCTCGTATAATTTCAAGGATTCTGAGTCTACGAGGAAGTCCCCGTTCTTGGTAGTATATGGTCGGCATCTTCTTCCGCCTCTGCCCTTGTCCATGTCCTCTGGAGTACCCGCCGTGGATGACATCACACAGGATTTCTCTACCATCTGGCAAGAGACCCAACGTGCCCTTTGTCAAGCTTCCGCCCATATGAAAGTTAGCGCTGATAAGAGGAGAAGAGCTCCGCCTGTCTATTCTCCCGGAGATAAGGTTTGGCTGTCGGCGAAATATGTCCGCTTCAAAATTCCTAGCTACAAATTGGGCCCCCATTGCCTGGGTCCTTATAAGATCAAACAACAGATCAATCCAGTTTGTTATAAGCTACACCTACCAACATCACTGCGAATTCCCAATTCTTTCCACGTTCCCCTGTTGAAGCCAGTTATTGTCAATCGATTCTCTCCTAAAACCTTGGTGCCTGCCCCAATCTCTGGTACTGAGGATGCCTTTACGGTGAAAGAGATCCGGGCCTCTAAGATCTCCAGGGGTAAAATATATTTTTTAGTCGACTGGGAAGGCTGTGGACCTGAAGAAAGATCTTGGGAGCCCGAAGAGAATATTCTAGACCGTAGTCCCATCTCGGACTCTCTGGGTCCCAAGAAGAGGGGGAGACCCAAGGGGGGGGTACTGTTAGGGCGAGCGCTGCACGCCCGTCTCACAGCAAGTCACTTACCTCCATGGCTGCATGCAGCCGTCATCCATCTTGCAGCACTTCCCTCATGGCTGCATCCAGCTGCCGCCCTTCCCCCCATGCTTCCTCCTCACATGCTCAGGTGCGCGCACGTCTCCGTCCACTAGAGGGCAAGCGCACTGGATTCCTGAGATTTAAAGGGCCTGTACAGCACTGATTGGTGTTTGGTCATCTAATCCTGCATCCTCTTCCCCTATTTAAAGAGGCACTTCCTCTCTTCAGTGCCGGATCTTGGTCTCTTCATGCTTGTTGAAAGTCAGACATTCTTGGATTCCTCACCCGTGTACCGACCTCTGCCTGTCCCCGATTCTGAACCTTTGCTGCCTGCCCCGACCTTGGCTACTCACCTTTACTGCGAACCTGTGCTGCCAGCCCTGATCTCTGCCTGTACTTACTATGCCTTTTGCCTGCCACTTGTGTACCTTGCTGAACCTCGGCTGACTGTGGGACTGGGCCGCTGTTGGGGGGTAGCGACCTGGGGGTCACTCGCCGCACAAGACCAACCTGCCTTGCGGTGGGCTCTGGTGAATACCGGTGGCCCCTTAGACTCCGCTCCCCTGACACGGTACCTGCCATCGGTCCCACGGTTAAAGCGGATCCACACCTGAGTCCGCTTCACCCGGTCCGTGACAATGCTCTTTTTGAGTGCTGCTGGATGTGCACTGCTAGCTCTGAGTATGTTATTTGCCGCAGTTGGCTTATGGAAAAATTTGGTTCTAAGATGTCCCTCCTTGGTCTGGTATATGCTCAGATCGAGGAAGGAGACCCGTTCACGGTGGTAATCCAGTGTGAACTTAAGGTTCAAATCGTTTTGGTTGAGTATGGTAACAAAGGTTTTGAGCTGTGTTTCTGTACCCTCCCAGACTATCAGGATATTGTCTATGTACCTAAGCCATACTTGTTCTGCCACAAGTTGTGCTCCCACCAGCCGAGGTATAAATTGGCATAGGAGGGAGCACAAGTCGTGCCCATAGCGGTGCCTTGGGTCTGCTGGTATAACTCTTGATTGAACAGGAAGACATTGTGTGTTAGAATGAACTTTAATAACTTGATTATGAATATGCTATGTTTGTATTCTCTATGTGTAATTGATCCAAAAATAATTTTGTTGCCCGGAGGCCCTGTGTGTGTGTGGTATACTGGAGTAAAGAGCTTCAACGTCGAGTGTTATCTACTACAGATTCTACATGACCTGACCATATCCAATGATTCCATCTTAGTAACACTCAGAGGAACCAATCCCAATCTCTCTCTTATTCCCAACCAACCACTCCATTATCTTCCCCAAGGTCAACTTACCTGTAATCCACCCCCATCCCCTTCCCTCCCCCCAAAATAACAATTCTTAACAGAACTGATAATGTAGTGTCACGATTGTGATGTTGTTGATATGGAGTCCCCTGAGGTCAACATGGGTATATACCCTATATTAAACAGTGAACACTGAGTAGCAGTGAGAAATGGTTAGTGAATCTTCAGATTAGCGAGATTCCCTTCACCTAAGCATCATGTAAACACTATCCCCGCAGGAATACTCACCAATTTTATCACTGAGCCTATGTGCAACAGGGACACAGAGCTTGTGTATACTGGCTGTTAACATACCTCTATTGTAAAATAAATGTAGGTATCGAGTAATCATTGTTCGCCAAGTACATTACATGCAAGGAATTTAGCTTGACACATAAGGCATGGACATATTGGAGGTAACATATGGATGCAAACAAGAAAAATAAGAATTCGTTAACGGGAATGTTAACATGACAGAGCAGTAGTGCCCATATAAATCTTATCTGGTCTGTACATGAGCAGGGCCGCCATCAGGGCTGTACCTGTGTATGGGGCCCTCCCAGAGTACTGCATCTGATGGGGCCTGGCTCAGCAAGTTTACATTTATTTAATTTTTTTTTATTTGTGTCCCTTAATATAATGTAATCCTTATTGGAAGATGAATATTCTGCTGAAATTGTACATTGTACAAGTTGTGTTTAAAGTGGACCAAAACTTGAGATTTTCACTATTCTCGGTTTCGGTCCACCCCCGGTTTGGAATGCCCCTGCTGTGTGAAGCCCCGCCGTTCACCCAGTAAACTCACCTCTTCTCAGTCCAATGGCACATGTAGTGCCCCTTGTCCAATAAGCCTCTCCCATTGCGCATATTAATGTGCAGCTGGAGAAGCTGAATGGAATTCCTGCGACACGGCATCGCTCACATTCTTTGGCTGTGCACGGCTACACACAGCAATTCAGTTGCGGCAGGCATGGCAACACAGATAAAAGAGGATGGAGTGATGCCTGCAGCCGCACATGCCCCATGGGCTCATCAGACAGGTAAGAATTCTACGTGAACCGTGGCGTTTCACACAATATGCCATCCAGTTGAGGATGCCCCGTGGAGAGTGACAGTTTTGATGCCCTCTGACAGTTTTGACATCAAAGCTGCCAGACGATGTGTGCTATCCGGCTGGCAGCATTCCTGCTTTTCCTGTGGAGTGCGCTATTCAGACAGGCTGGGGTCGTGAGAGCCTGCACAGCTGCAGAGAAGTCAGGTATGTAGCCGTCGGTGAACACAGTGCTACTGGAGCCATTGCAGGAAGGTGAGTTTACTGGGGTCTTATACAGCGGGGCATCCAGGTTTAGTGTGTCCTAGGGGCAGGCTAACTGCCAGCCCTGGAGTCTTTTAGATTCCAGGGCTGGCCCAGTTTGAAGCCACTTTAAAACAGAGAAAGAATTACATCGAAACTCAAATAAAAGGAGTCAAAAGTCATGTTGAGTCAGCTGAGAGCTTTGAAGGGGTTTGTGAATGGTGGGGAGCCTCCTTGCACAAGGATAGGATGGAGGTCACACAGATTGCGCATATATTTGTTTTGTATGGGCGCCGCTAGGGATAGAGCAGCAGTTCCTAGGGAGCAAATACTCAAGCTCCTGGAGTTAATGTCAATATGTAAAGATAGGAACATGCTGAAATATTCCAATATGCTTGAAACAACAGATCACATCAAATTGTCCTTGTTATTTGAGAGAAGCTTTTCTATGTGCACTGGTAATACACACCTCTCTTTTCAGTGGTGCCTAAAATATTGCTTCATATCCTTAACAGCTATAGAAAGGTTAAAGGATAACTCACCCACGCCCTGAGCCCACTCCAAATCGCAGGGGCTCTAGGGCGGTGTATTCAAGTTCGCTTATTACACCCTCTGATAGGGGTTAACCTGTCTTTTTCTCAAAGGTCCATAAGAATATCTTCATTCGATGACTACAGGTCAAGACAACCAGTAGTTAAACAAAAACAGACAAAGAACCATGCATTTAACAAGCAAATGTGTCTTTATTTAGTGAAGGCGATACAACAGTTGACACTGACATACTGCCTGCCTGACACACGTTTAGAGATCAGCTCATCCTCAGAGTCCGCAAGGGTGGGAGAGTTATCCTTTTACCTTACTATAACTGTTAAGGATATCATTGTGGGAGAATGTCCCAATATATTAGGTATCTTGTCCTCTATACCCTTTCATCTATCCCCAAAAATTGTAAGCTCTACCACCTTGACAACAATCCTGTCTTATAACCTCCCCTTTACCCTAATAGATTGTATGTTCTTTTACTAATTATACCCTACAATGCATTTCAACAGACAGTAATCTTCATTTGTATTCTCTATAGTATACACCAGGGGCTCCCAACCAGGGGAACTAGTGCCACTAGTGGTACTCGAGCTCCCTTCTGGTGGTACCCAAAGTCACAGTGGTGAAATTAGGAATCATGAAGCACTGCAGACAAGCTAATGCTCTGATAGTATGTGTCCAAATTTACAGAAGTGCAGGACTTGAATGCATTGCTGGGCCAGTCTAGGACCTTCACATTCCAGGAGAAGTCAGTATTAGTGGTGGTAGGAGTGGTACTTGAGATAATTACAGAATGGTAAATGGTACTTGGAGACAAAGGATTTGAAAACCCTGATATGTGCTATGTACTGTTCTTACCCTTCCTGAGCCCCAAATAGATTGCAATTCTCCTTTGTAGACAACAGACTGTGGAGTCAGCAAAGGCCGACAGCAATGACAGAGGAACTATTGGATGAGGTGACAGCAGCAGAAGATCAAAAGGATGAGGCAGCACATTAGAAGGCCTAGTGGAAGAAGGCCATAGCAGCAGTGGACTAAAGACATGATGGAGTACTTGGCTAAGGAGGTACAGGGGAGAACCCTGAAGGAGGTATCAGCAGCAGAGAGCCTGATGGAGGAGGTAGTGAGGATAGAAGACCAAGCAGTGGAGGAGGCGGCAGTCATCGAGGATTGGTTGGGACGGGGCAATGTACTGTACCAGAAAGTTGAAGTGACTGCTAGAAGGGCCAAATAGCTATGCAGCACAGACCAACCATGATGCACATGCTTTGCTTGTGTAGACAATAGTCATTTACAGACTTCTATGGACAACACAGTGTTTGCATGTGGGTCCATGTAGAAAATAAATGTTAACAAGCTTGGTTCACTGAGTACAATTTTCTTTTCGTTGTTGTTGGTGTAAGGTGGGCAGAGGTACAAGGGGCAAAGTTTTAATTTCCCATGAATCTCTCATTTAATGCATGCTGCAGCTATTGCCACATGTGTGTCATTTATTTACAGGCTGAAAGTTTATACACTCTGCTCTTATTGGCATTTACTCATTTGGTTACTTCAGTGCTGTGTAAATATTTAATTTCCTGATAGCAGGTTAAAGGTAATTGTGGTACAGTTTCACAGATGAGCCATCATGACCTTGGAATACATGTATGTATTGTTTAAAAAGTAGTCACAAATGAATGCAAATGGACACAGGAGGTTAGGACTTAGCTGAGAATGTGATTTCTCTTAATTAATCATTCAAAATTCATGATTTATACAAAGAATTTTATAGATCAAATAAATCCATTACAAGCCTTGAAATATGCTTAGTATTGTCATATCTCTCATTATACAAATCAGTAAAATCTGTTCTGATATATGTTTTGTTTAATTCAGAGTTTGGAAAGTAACAAATGCAGCCAAGTGGCTTGAATTTCCATAAAAACCACCAGTAATGAATTAACCGACTTCCCCAACAGACCTAAGGCCACGAGACTCCCCTATTTTTTTTCTTTTTTTTATTCATCCGACCACACCTTCCAATTTACACTTGGCTGTAACTTCATTCATTTTTTTAAACTTAGTTTTGTTTTCCCTTAAAGTGGACCAAAACCCAAGGAGATCGACCCATGAATCGAAGAGATTCCCAGGCAGATTCATTCCCTCCTCCCTGGGGCATCCGAAAACACTCAGGTCGCTCATAAACTCATCTTTTCCGTTCCAACGCCGCCTGGGTTTTGGTCCACTTTAACTAAATTGCACTGTTTAATACTTCCTTTTGTCTCTTTAGTTTCACTGGGGAAGAGGTAGTGCTTCATGTTCCCTGATTATTACCCTCAGACGCCTTGAGTACCACCAGAGGGGAGCTCAAATACCAACAGTGGTAAGAGTACCACTAGTTGGGAACCCCTGGTTTAGGGTATATTTTTCCTCTCCCTTTTTAGTAATGATTTTTTTTCAGTAAAATGTTATGCATATTTGCCGTTTATGTATTTAGCCAAAGGGTTTGCCCACTTTATCTTATGTAGGTTTTTGTTTTTGTAGGTAGGAGAGCCCCTGATTATTTGTGCTAGATCTAGTTTGAGTCAATAGACTGTATTTGTATTTGCTGTTGTGTCGAATGGCTTTGTGCTCAGCCTCTAAGATATTGATATTGGACACAGTTGCTAATTGTTACAACTTTAGTATAATAATTTCAAAGTATTCCTGTATGGCGACTTTATTTAATTTTTGAATTATTCGTTTTTGAGGATTTCTGGGTTCAGGGTCCAATAACTGCTCTGCCTTTTTCTTGTTATTGTGTGCGATTTAAATTCATACAGCAGAGAAATAAAAAAACAAAAAGGACACTTACCCTTTGTCCTGCGCTGCTGGTCACTGCAGGTCTGGCACTCCAGAACTCACCTGATCGCTTTATCAGGACCCCCGCTGCAGTCACCCGCGCCGACCGCGGCCTGAAACTCTATTGTCTGCCACATCTGTGCCAGACTTCTCCCCCACCATCAGTCACAGGTGGTGTGGCCACGCCTCCTCCATTCACTACCTCCATTGCAATCAATGGAGAGGGTTGTGTCCACACCCCGGTGATTGTCAATAAGGTATATTTCAATACGGTATGTTTTGTGCAAAAAATCACCAAAAGATAATCATACCCAAAGTTAGATAAAGTGGAGAAAAAATTATGGTTTGGGATTTTTACTTCTGCAGCCAGAACTGTAGCTTTAAGTCAAGGTGGTGCGAATTATGGACAGTTCCAAATATCAGTCAATTTAAAACTAAAGGGTTTTTTGCTAAGAAGCTGATGATAAAGAGGAATTTCACCTCCCACCATGTCAGAAGATCCACATTTTTGGAATGGCCCAGCCCAGACCTGCATCTAACTGAACATCTGTGGGATTCAGAATAGGCTGCTCAAGTACATATGGGGTCCCATGAAAACTAGAATAAACAGAAAAGTGGTATATCATCACACCAATATGGGAGGCTTAGGGGTACCCTCACTGTACAAATCGCCCCTGTCTCACTCCTGCATGTCGAATCCAACATCCCCTTATGGGTCCAAGAAGCAGCAACAATATGTGCACCTATAGCTATAGACACTATGCCGTAGATCCCTACACGCTAAGAACATATCTCCAATACTAAACTGTCTTTTAGACAAGTGAGATAGGTAAAAAAAAGGTAAAAAGATGCCAACTTGGCATCTGTCTCTCATTTCCCCGGTTGCCAGTTAGCTCACCTGTTACAATGCTGAGACTTGTAGTCATTGGTTTTTACTTAAGGCCACCAAAGCTGCTCCTACTTTAGGATCACAGACACACAGGAATATAAGAAACTTGGAAACAGCATGGTGATAAGTACATTACAGGTCTGAAGGCACAATCCTAACACAAATGATTTATTTTACATTACATAAGAGGAAAAAAAGGGAGAATACCAAAAACCTGACAAAAGGAAGTTGTCCTATAAGATCCTGAAATAGTGTGAACGACCGCCAAGCCGCCCCCATAAGGATATAATGTAGGAAGCTCCTGTTTTGTTCTGAGATTACTTCTTTCATTCTTCTAAAGGACTTTTTTTCCTGGGTCTTGCAGTTTATGGAAAGAGGTGTGAGGCCTAAGGGAGTTTTTTTCAGAGTAGCAATCCACACCTGTATCAGTGGCTAAGAATGGCAGATCCTCCCTTTTGGATTTATCTATCGGGGCTATTAAGGGCAAAGATAGCAAGTAATTAATGATTGTTGTAAAAGAAACCTAAAGTTTTACTCAAACTAGAGTGGAACCAGTCTGCTTTGCATGTCAGAACCAAAACGGTAAGATTTTTGTTACATGACATAAACCAGTTTAACAGGGGTGTGCAGACTTTTTAAATCCACTGTATCTAACTTGTTGCTAAAGTAAACTGTTTTTGCAAGGTAAGACTTGGGAACAGCAAGCTATATACTTCACTGAAAAAAATACTAATGTTAAATTATTGAATGGCGAATTATTATTACTATAACATGGAAAAATGTTGTACAAAGCAATACAGTGGCCGCGCCACCTTTTAGAGGCAGTCTACAGTAAAGACAATCACAGATCTTAAGATTTCTCACTAATTTACCCTATTACTGTAAACAGTCATTACAGCAGTACTGTCTACCTGGCTGGCCATGAACAAAGTGTTATGCAATATAACGTGCAGCACCATGTTTTGGCAGGTCATTCAGGCTTATAGCGTTTTTTAGTCTTTTCACAGCCTTTAGCCTAGTGACAGACACCGAAGGTTAAATAGAGAGCACAGTTAGATGCGGAGATGCTTTTGTGCTTTTAAACTACATGAAATTCATAATTAACCCTTTCAGTGCTCTGTTACCAGGCCATTTTTAGTATAATCAAGTTTTATTGTTTTTTCAAAATATATGGGTAAAAGGGGTACAGGAAGCAAGAGGGGGTAGGATAGGGGGCGGTAACAGGGGTACAGCATATGCAACCACGTATATGAATACACTGACCAAATCATCAGCCAGTCTTCCTCTCCAGGCCATTTTTTACTATTTTGCCCTATACATGTGATTTTTGAAGGCATTTCTAAGGATTTCCCGGGAAAATTATATATTTCTTTTTCAGCAAAGTTTGGGCTTTGACATTAAATGTCTTGTTTGTCGTTATTATTTTGTGTATTCTCAATTATAGAATTCACAGAAACAGTTCAGCATGGAATCAAAAGTCCAGCAAACAAATAATACTTTCTTCAGCAATAAGGAAAACACATATAATCCAGAGCTCTCCCAGGAACAATCTTTTCAGGCAGACTTTGGCTCTGTCCAACTCCTAGCAGAGCCTGCGGGGTTAGCTCTCTTCTGCTGCCCTTGAGCAGTTTTCCCTTTCTTATTAGATCAGGTGCCCCACCTGAATAATTTAGTCAGCAACTTGTAAATCCTGGTCTGGAGTTCAGCCTTTATTTGGGATTTATTTCACTGAAAACCTCAGCCTCAGTGGCACGTACCTCCTACCAGGACCAATCCTGCTTTCTGCTTACAATATATATATATATATATATATATATAACATACTAGATCAGCTCTCACCATCAGTCACAGCTGTGCTGCCACGCCCTCTCAATTCATCGCAATGGAGGTATTAGGCCGAGGTCTGACAACCCCCTCTCCATTGTAGTGAATAGAGAGGGCATGGCCACACCTCCTGTGACTGATGACGGGGGCGTGGCCCTGCACGGAAGTACTGGAGAATGGCATTTTGAGGATGGCATGGGATCATATGCTGCTGTGGAGGCTTGTATCAAGCAATCATATAGATTCCTGATCGCTGGATCTGCATCAATTAGTGGCGCAGGAACCAAAAGGTAAGTGTTACGGTAGGAGAGCTTGACTTACATGCATTTTTGTGCGCGCTTAGCCACGCAAATGGTTGCGCCCCTTGGGTGTTTCTGACTGGGCAGTGCATGGCTGGGGGCACATGTGGTGACGAAGGTGATTGGCTCGCTGGTCTGCATGTGCCCAGATTATCCCTGGATTCATCTTACGTGCACCAATATGCATGCGCATGCGCACCACTATCCATGGAGTGCGCGTGCACTTCCTGGTGCCAAGCGGTCTTTAACCCTTTAAGTGCCAGCCTACCTGGAGTTTTTGTCACCCTTTGTTAACAGACCATTTATCACTATTTTGTGCTATGCATGTTCAAATGTGATTTTTGAAGGGATTTCCCTGGAAAATGATATATTCCTTTTTTCAGCAGTCCGGGCTTTAACATGAAATGTCTTGTTTGTCATTTTTTAGGTGTATTCTCAATATTTTTGGGTGAAATATGTACAAAAAAATAAAAATAAATCTATTTTTTACAATTTGTAGTGTTTTTTTGTAATGAAAAATGTAAGTTCGTCAATAAAATCTTATTGTGTGTGAAACACCAGTTTCTCCCGGTTACAGCGGTACCACATATGTATAGGTAGACACCCATTCCTGTCCAGGAGACTCCCCCAAACTGAAACAGAGCTTTAGGGGATTTTCAGATAAAATACAAATATGCTAAGCGCTATGCGCACCTTGCAGTTTTTCAATAAAAACAACCCTTTACATTTGAAATACCCCCTACAAACTATAAATTCTCTGGAAGTACACACCTCAAGCTCTCTAGGCGTACCAGGCTTGTTGATGTAGCCACAGTTTTCTAGAAGTAATCCCTCAATGTATTCTTTGGTTGCAAAGAGTTTTCCTAAAAAAAAGGATAAAAAAGCAGAATCAAAGCCACATTTTCCTAAAAAGAACTATATACAAACAAGAAAAAACAAGTTAAATCTGAAAAAGCAACACCCCCGAACAGAACAATACCCAACATGCATAGCTACTGTCAACGGAAGAGTTGCCAAACACCCCAAAGTAAAGCATTCAGCTCTGCAGAAAAAAGCAATTTTTTCAACCAAAACAACCCTTTACATTAGGAATACCCCCCATAAACCTTATATTCCCTGAAAGTACACATGTTAAGCTTTCTAAGCGTACCCAGCTTGTTGTAGTGGGTCATCTTTATGGAAGTAATTTGGTTGCGCAGGGTTTCCCTAAAAAATGTATAAAAAGGCAGAATAAAAAACACCTTTTCCTAAAATATCAACATGGAAACAAGAAAAAACATGCTAAAATCTGAAAGCACAAGGCCCCCCGAACAGAACAATACCCAACATGCATAGCTACTTTTAGCCCTTTTAATTGCCAGCCTACTTGAGATTTTGTCACCCTCTGTTGACAGGTCATTTTTCCCCATTTTGCACCAGAATATCCAAGAAAATTATATATATATTTTTTGCAACAGAGTTTAGGCTTTAACATGAAATGTCTTGTTTGTCATTTTTATTCTGTTTTTTACAATATTACTAAGTAAAAAAAAACAAAAAAAAAATTAATTATTTTTAAAAAAATTGTCTCTTTTATTTTAAATAAAAAATGTATTTTATTAAAGAAAACCATATTGCATGTGAAAGCCTCATTTCTACCGATTAGAACGGTACAGCATATGTATCGGTAGCCCCATGTTCCTGCCCAGGAGACCCCCCAAACTGAAACGAGTAATTTATAACATTTACAAATAAAATCCAACTACCATCCACACTATAAAGGGTTAAATCAAGAAAAAAATTGGGGGGAATTTTAAGGGTTAAAAACCCTTAAAAATTAAAAAAATAAAAAAATTACATAGGGTCCCCCCTACCCGGAATAACCAGCCACAGGGGCCAGCTTTAGTGCCCCCTTGCCCTGCAGGGTACAAGCCGGCATAGCCTATGGCCACGGGCTCTTCTGACCCCCCCCCCGGGCTTTGGGGAGGCAGGTAACTGGGGGTGGCGGGGGTTAATGGCAAGTCACCTAGCTGCAGGTGACTTGCCAGCCCCCAGCCTTGTGAACTGGTATAGGGTTCTCATGCACCCCTTACCAGTTCACAAAGGGTTAAATGTAAAAATAAACACCCAGACACAGATAGAAAAAAATTACATTTATTATCTTTTTTTTTTTTTTTTTTTTTTACTCTACTCACCTCTGATCCTGTGTCCCGCAGCGCTGACAGCTGCTGCCGACAGATGCCAATAGTGATTGGAGCAGGGGCAGAAGATCTGAGCCTTCTCGCGAGGAGCGGGAGGATGTCATCCCGCTCCTCCCACAAAAGGCGGGGCTAGGGGCGTCGGCCAGCTCCGTAGGAAGAGGTGGTGGGGATCTAGAAGAGGGCCCTCACCTGAAGCCTGCGGAGCCCAGGGGGGGATGGGAACACCCCCTGGTGAAGAGAATAGCCAGACAGAGGGATCGGGCGAGGAGGTGAGTGAATGTAATTTCTTTTTTTTTTATTTTACAGCCGCAAGTGTCAGCGGCGGAAACGGGGGGGGGGGGGGCGGTTTCAGGGCCCCTCCTGAAGACAGGAGACCCCGAGGGGGGATCGGATTCTCCCTGGAGGAATACCGGAGGTAAGTTTGTTTTTTTTTCTGTTTTTAAACTAGCAGGGGGAAATGCCACTTAGGTAGGAGAAGCAACCACGTAGAGACTACATGCTTGGCATTGAAAGGGTTAAAAGGAGGCACTTTGAAGTTGCCTGCAGATCTTCCTGAAGTGAAACTTGCCTCCTGGCTCTGAATTTTGGCTTTGGACATCGACCCCGCTCTGGCTCTGACTCTCTGGCTTTGGATACTGGCCCCACTCTGGTTCTTAACCCCCTACTTAGATAACTATATCTTTTGGCTCTTTGAACTCTGGCTCTAGACTCAGGGCTGTATTTAGTGATTAGGCTGCCCTAGGCACTTTATTTTGCTTACACCCTATATGCGGTGGGGGGGGGGGCACAAGAAGTTCAAATGCAGACAGTGTGAGTGTGGGAATGAGGGTGCCAGGGGTTAAATGCAAACAGTGTGCAGAGGAGAGAGAGAGGATGTAAGGGGTTACATGCAGACAATGTGTTTGGATGAGGGAAAGAGTGCAAGGGGTTTTTTAACAGTTGGGAGCTTGCACCCTCTCCCCCTACTCACACAGACTGTGTCTTTCTGTTGATGGGGTGGGGGGCGCTCATGAGGGGGCATTAAGGTGCCAGCAAGGTTTTTTTTCTATCTATAGCAGTAATAGCACACTTCATAACACCCCAACCCCCCTGCAAGTGGTCACTCTAGGCACAAGCCTTGTGTTGCCTAATGTTAATACAGCCCTGTCTGGACTGGACTGGTCTCTGTATCATCAGTCTACCCTAAAGCCTGAACTGGACTTTTTCCATGTTGGACTGGCCATTGCCAAGAGTAGTGGGAACTTGGCTTGTCTGCAGCACAGTCCGACCCTTCTTGTGGAAGGCTCTGGTGAAAATCAGACCTGTCGGCAGACTCCCCAAGCTGAAACCAGTGCATTGGTGTAGCACTTGGCTCCCATCAGGTTTAGCTCTCTATGTTACCTTCCAGATCTCCCTCAGCTCCTGCCTTTTGTTCCTGATTCTGCGAAATCATCTCACTTGACATTCCAGCCCTCCCCTCTGCTGCATTTCCCCAGTATCCACCCTCTGGAGAAGCTGCAGGCGGTATTGCTGGTAGCTGTCTGTATCTACATACTTCGCCCGGGTTTCCATTCAGGTATATGACAGTATCTCCAGGCCAGACAAAATGGACCGGCACTGACTCAGGCAGCCTTTGAAGCCATTATGTAATGGATGGGGGAATTAACTCAAGTTGTGAGGAAACTCTGCCAGGGTCACTCTGAACTCTTTTTATCCTCGGCATATCATCCTCTGTTCTGTTTTTCAGAAGAGGGACTGCTGTGACCCAGATCTACCGATGAGAGCCTGGACCACCAGCTGGCGAGGGAGAGGACCAGGACAGGGACACCCACCAACACCCTGGGACACCCCAGTGCTCTATCCCTAGGGATACCAATCCCCAGAATATAAGGCTCTAATATGTATAGCTATCACACTGTCCTCCTACTAAATATCTAAAGTGAATTATACCAAAAACTAACCAAAGAAGTGTCAACTCTCAACGAAATACACTAAGGATTTCCAATACATATACTGTGATGAATGATGAAAATGAAATGATGAAGATGAAATAAAGAGTTGGAAATCCTTAGGTGTATTGCGTTGAGAGTTACCAAATATACAGTGAATAAAGTGCTGTGCAACTGACCAAAGGCTCAACTCTCAAACAATTGGAAAAATAAGGACTATTCGATCCAAGCTTCAGCAAAAAAAATGCTCAAATAGTGCAATGTAAAAGAGCAACGTGGACAGCAGAGGAAACATAATAACAGTACATCACCATATATTGTAGAGAGTAGCAGGGGTAATAGAGTAGATTCAGCTACGGCATTTAGCCCACAAGTTACATCACCGGCTGACCTCTTCCTCAAAATCACCTCAGGGAGACAACACTAATAACTTGCTAAAGCAGAAAAAACCCTCCCTGGTAACCTTGCAAAGAAGGATTCTGGTCTACAGGGGCACTATGGGGTGTTATTAAAGCCCCTGTCCAGGCACACACTAACTTCCTCCCAAATTATCCCCATTAGGAACAGTGTAAAATGAGTAATTTCAAAGCATGTAATCCATAAATCTGGATTACATGCATTCTAAGTATGTGTTCTAAACCAAGTGGCTTTCTTTGCTTCAATTTCTAAGTCATGGCTGAGGTGGGAAGGGCAAGTCATGGCACATCTTTATGAGTCTTGAGCATTCTCTGCTGTGGTCAGGGATCGCTGTGGGACCACTATGGCCTGCCATGCTTACTTATGCTGAGAGCACCAAGGGACAGAGTTGCTTTTAGACCTGGGGGAATAAAATTGAAACGAGGGCAAACTTTGAAGCCCTGCCAAGGCTTCTATTCTGCACTGCAGGGAGTGGAGGAGAGGCACATGGGATAGGCACCAGATGAGCTGCTTGCTGCATTTTTTTTGCTGTTGGAAATACAGTCCGCTCAAGGTGTTTTAGGGGTAGGTGTCAAAGCATGTATGTGGCAGACCACCAGGCACTAGCTAATTTTAGCAATTACTAGTTCGGTCCTGTTCCAGTAATCGGTATAGGCATTGTCCTATAAAGGTTCAGGACCACTAAAGAGTTCTATATTCTAGATCCATCTTAGGAATAGTAAGCAGCTGAGCAAATACCTTAAAGCCAATGGAAACCCCAAAATGTGCACCTTCACCCCCAAGCCACCCTTCCCACCTGTGTACCTAAGACTGAGCTAGGGAGCGCACAGCTACAGGGAAGATGGGGATGTGGCGGCTGGTGATTGCATGGGATTCAAGGGAGCCGCCGGTAAAGGTCAGTATACTGGCAACCCCTGGGGGTTCGCACAGCAGTCCATACCGCTATAGGATAGGGGGAAGGCTAGCGGCAGGCTCTGTGCCTGTTTTCATCCACATTAAGTACCTGTGGGATCTGAAGAGGGCTGCATAAATGAGATGAGATCAGAGAGAATGAGATCAGAGATGAAGTGGCAGAGGTTAATTGCCACGCAACGCGTCAGTGGTACTGGTATGCTGGACATGGTGGTGGAATAGGACCTAATCATATACCATGTGGTAATGTAGATTGCTTTTGGATATTGTTCTCATTGTTTCTGAATTAGCTGTTATTGTGTCAGCAGTCTCGCTACATATGCCCTGAAGTTTTCTCCCTCTTAGAGCACTTTGCACTTTCTTGCACTCAGCACTTTCGTTTGCACGGCTATCTATTGACACACATTTCCTTTGGCCATATATGGCCTCTCATCTCTGTTTTTAAATACAAATATCGGCACTTTCCCTCCTTTGAGGCTTTTTGCACATACTATTTGCACAACTTCTAGGAAAAACTCCTGGGCATATATGTGATTTTTCTGTATATAATGAATTAGAGTTAATGTATTATAAATTCTATATTATTATGACATATGTAAAGTAGTCCGCAATACACCCGTCCCAGCAATCATGTTTTTAATTGTTTTTAAAATATGTTTTGGCTTTCAAATAAAGTATTTTGATTAATGTAATTACCAATACTTTGGTTTATCTGTTGAGCGGCTGACTTTGTGGGCTTCAGGGTCTGAGCTGGCAGTCCCTCTTCTTCTATATTGATTCTCGCCCAGTTGCCAGGTTTTGGGCCCATTTCAGCCAGCATCCAGAGTAGAATTATAGAAATATTCAGCGCTGTGCAGGTTAACGTTCATACTTTATCTAGTTTGTTAGTAATGTAGGCTATTTTTGCAAGGTAGCAGCAAGTTATCTGTTTATATTTGCTTTATAATTACAATAAGGAAAAAGCATGTATCACTGAAACACTAAAAGTGCCGGTGCTGGTGTATTATTACTATAACAAGATATTGTACAAAGCAATACATTGGCTACACTATGCTTTAGAGGCAGTCTACATTAAATAAAACTAAGTAAAATCACAAGAGACCAGTCCTTACCTGGCTGGCCATGGACAAGTTGCTGTGTAATATAATGTGCAGCTGCTACTTGGAAGTGTAGAAATTCTTTGGCAAGTCATGCAGGTGTACAGCGTTTTCTAGTCTTCTTACAGCCTTTAGCCTAGTGACAGAGATCAAAGATTAAAGAGAGACGACCTTTAGATTCCACTGGCACGTTAAAACTGCAAGAAATTCATAATTAAAAAGAAAGTTCATTTTCTGTTTCAATAATTGTTATTAAGAAAACAAGACATTTTCTCAACAGTATTACATCATGCAAAAGAGGTAGATAAGGCTTCACATACCATAATCTTTATAATAACATACAGGTAACTCACAAGGTGCAACGTTATAATATAATAAATATTTAAACAGAGTAACATCATAAAAAAATGGAGAATGGAAAAATCCAGACTTATTAGACTGCATAAAAGCAATGCAATCACAGTGTGTATCCCTTAAAGAAGCACTATTGCAAAAAATGGCCCAATATAAATTTGCTAGATGGCAGGAGGAGAGGTTACTTATACATCCGGTACATCCAGTATCAAAAAATATTCAACTGGGCTTGCTTTTCTTTATTTTAAAGGAAGGAAAAGGACATCAGGGGTGACAGGCTCTGTCACCCCTGGATTTTATTCCTACCATGAGAGAATAAACCACAAGCTTGGTGGAAGTTTTATTCAGTTTGGGTATAAAATTGACCCCTCCTCTCATTAGCTGACGTGTTTATATGGATTTTTAATATTGCAAAGCTAAAAATGGTGCAGAATCAAGATACATTTTTTATTCTCACAAAAAAAATAAATTCTCACGGTGCCAAACCAGCCCTTTAAAGAGGAAAAAGAAAAGAACAGATAATAAAGATTTAAAGGGATAAAGAAGGGACACAAACATACAGACAAGACAAATGACTCTATACACACACATACAATGGACTTGATTCACTAAGAGTTGAAAAAATATTCATGGTAGTAAAAAATTCAATTCATGAGAAAAAAGCCTGAGAATTTCACTGTTAGTGAATCACCAGATAGGAAGACAATGAAAGTCAATGGTACTTTTTACTCCTGAGAAAAGTATTGAACTTTTTACCCCTTTTTACCTGTAGTAAAAAGTGTCATTGACTTTCATTGTCTCCCTATCTGGTGATTCACTAATAGTGAAATTCTCTGGCTTTTTTTCTCATGAAGTAAATTGTTTACTATCATGAGAATCTTCTTTCAACTCTTAGCGAATCAAGGCCAATATACTAGAAAAATAGTAGAGAAAACATATAATGCAGCGGAGTGAAGGGCAGGGGGGAGAGGGTTTCCTGTAATTGAACACACAATAATAATGGGGATTCTAGTTGCGATTGTTAATCATAGAGAGTATACCAGGTCTCCCAGATCTTTGTGAATCCAAAAATACAATTCTGTGAATACTCACCTTGTAGAATTGTTATTATAAGTATGCAGCATGCCCTGCTCCAGTAATGATTCATTACGTCTGGGATATAGTCCACAAGAGGGCGCGTTACTGCAGAGATGGCAAAAAAAGAGGCCCCTCCCGGTCCTTATATACCCGGGACCTCCCACTAAATTCCCCAGTATAAAAAAGCAGTGAGGGAACCAGGAGAAGCCAATAACAAGATTAACAATATTAACCAGGAAACATTCACCATATAGAGGATCCAAGAACAAGTACCCAAGGGGGGGTGGAGCAGGGTGTGCTGCATACTTATAATAACAATTCTACAGGGTGAGTATTCACAGAATTGTAATATTCCAAGTATGCAGCACGTCCTGCTCCAGTAATGATTCATTACGTCTTGGACATCCAATAGCAGTGTCCAACAAACGGGTGGGGATCCCAAAAGGCAACAACACGCAGTTCAAACCACTGCCGCCTGCAGAACTTTGCCGCCAAAAACAGCATCCGCTGAGGCCCGAACATCAACCTTGTAAAACTTCGAAAAAGTGCGAACAGAAGACCAAGTAGCAGCCTTACAAACTTGTTCAACAGAAGCCTGGTGCTGAAAGGCCCAGGAAGCCCCAACAGCACGGGTAGAATGAGCAGTGACTCGGAAAGGAGGAACCTTCCCCTTAGCAGAATAGGCCCTAACAATGGCCTAACGAATCCATTTACTAATGGTAGACTTAACAGGCGCCCTTCTTGGGACCCGAGGGTACCACAAACAAGGCGTCCGTCTTCCTGAAAGGCGCAGTAGCCACCAGGTAGTATTTCAAATTCCTGACAACATCCACAGAATGCAAGGCCCTCTCCTTGTCATTAACAGGATTAGGGCACAAGGAAGGAAGCACAATGTCCTGATTGAGGTGAAAGGCAGAGACAACCTTAGGCAAGAAGTCTGGTTTAAAATGAAAAACCACCTTGTCCTGGTGTCTCTCAAAGTAGGGGGGCTGAATGGACAGAGCCTCCAACTCAGAAACACGCCTGACAGAAGTGATAGCCACCAACCTTCAAAGTGAGAATAGACAGTGCAGCCTCATGCACAGGCTCAAATGGAGGACCCTGAAGGGCAGACAACACCAAATTCAAATCCCAAACCGGTAAGATGGGTTTGCGGGGAGGGCGCACATGAGTGACCCCCCTGGAAGAAAGTCTTGACCAGAGGATGAAGAGTGAAAGACCTCTGGAAGAAAACGGGCAAAGCGGAAACATGCCCCTTCAGAGTGCTGAGCTGAAAACCCAAATCCAGACCATGTTGAAGGAACTCCAGTATCCGAGGGATAGAGAACACCCGACAGGGAAAGGCCCTAGCCTCACACCAGTCAATGTAGGTCCACCAGTTGGTTAATACGCCTGTCCTCACTATCCTTCAAGGTAGTGGAATCAGGGGAATGCACCACGGAAGTGTTAGACAACCCCAAAACAGGGGCATCCACCTCAGGGGGAGTTGACCAACATTTGACCACATCCGAGGGGAAGGGATACCTCCTATCCCACCCCTTAGGGATACCGGGGAGCCGGCAAGGCCGCTCCCATTCCTTGAGAACCAGATTATTAAAATGCGTCTGTTTTGGAAATTCCAAAAGCGGTTTTGCGGTACCAAACAATTCCCCCTGCTGCTTAGGTGCCGCTGCAGGAGGGGAATTGGAAAGTACTTCAAAAATTGAGGTCAAAAGTCTATGGGTGTCATCAGCATCCCAATGTTCTGAGCCGGCATCAGCGCCAAGACAATGCTGATCGTCAGATAAATCTGAATCTGAGAATAATTCCCCTTCCTCGAGAGGGGTATAGTCAGAAAAATCAAGGAAATCATCTTGTTCCATAGTAAAGGCCGGCGCAGCAGGCGCCACATGCCGTCTTTTAGCTGGAGCCTTACGGGCTGCAGAGCTAGCAATCAGTCTCTCAATGTTGGCCAGTCTGGTGGAAACATCAGATTGAGACTTCCGGCTAGTGTTAAGCTCACTAGGGGTCATAAACAAGCGAGGGGGCATGGGGGACGATGCAGTGGGTGCCGACCCAGACACATGTAGCCCAGATTGCCGCGCAGGGTACACAGACCCGCACATCATTAAAATACAAGCCCGCTGAGGGCACTCACGGACGTCGCAGAGCTTGCAATCTACAGTGATGCCAGGGCAAGATGGCGCTGATCAGCTCAGGAGGGGGCGGGCCGCTTGCGGAACGCACCGAGCGCTAGGCCCCGCCCCCTCCAGGAACGCGGGGACAGGCCAGGGACAGGCCGCCCGGCGGCCAATCAACGCGCAGCCGGCCCCAGTGACGTCACCGGCCCACCGCAGAGCCCGCGGGCCTTTCAAAAAACTGACACACATGAAAGAATGACTGAGGAGAGGAGGAAGGAGCGCTGAGCCTATGTGCCAGCGCTTAACAGTACAGTGTCACAGAGTCAAATCACAGTTGAAATCACTCGGGGTCATAATCAAGCGAGGGAGCATGGGGGACGATGCAGTGGGTGCCGACCCAGACACATGTAGC
Source organism: Gastrophryne carolinensis (assembly GCA_027917425.1). NCBI lineage: Eukaryota > Metazoa > Chordata > Amphibia > Anura > Microhylidae > Gastrophryne > Gastrophryne carolinensis. The sequence continues at coordinate 263,173,844 of CM051239.1, forward strand.
CCAGATTGCCGCGCAAGCGCCTGCTGGGCGCAGGGTACACAGACCCGCACATCATCACCCACATGGGATGCCCCGCACACCACACACAGCCAAGCTTGCCCCGAGGGGACCCCGAGCACAACATCCTGAGAAGCCTCCATATGGTGAATTTCAATGTCACAATGACTAATGGGAATTACGCTGTGCAGCTACCCGGGATGCCCCTTAAATGTCCGCTAGTGGGAGGATTTAAAAATTAAGCCCCCAATTTCAATATGTTTAACATAGGGCACAGGACCGGGAGAAACCTCTAATTAGGTTGTCCCGTCTGAAAGACACAACATAAAACACACAGTCAGCATGGTATAACAATAAATAATAATAATACACATAAGTAAATTAAAATACAAACCCGCTGAGGGCACTCACGGACGTCGCAGAGCTTGCAATACCACTAACCGGGCAAACGGGAGAAGGGGGAGTATAAGCCCATAGTTACATTTGGGGCATGTAATGAGGGCTAACGCGGACGGGGCATCCCATATCCAGGCTCACCAACCAGTGCCGCCTACCCTTTGGTGGGGGATTTGCGGTGGAGCAATACTCCATTAAAAACACCTCTAATAGGTGCTGCCTACCATCACCCGACCACGCAGCCAAGGCTGGGAGGCAAGTAACAGTGGAACGGGTGGGAATAGAACACAGGGCCAGGGGCTGTGCAGCCCAGCTTACCTGCGAGGAGAGAAGCCATCATCTTGACCTTCGCAGCCCTACTGCAGGGAAGGAACTGGGGAATTTAGTGGGAGGTCCCGGGTATATAAGGACCAGGAGGGGCCTCTTTTTTTTGCCATCTCTGCAGTAAAGCGCCCTCTTGTGGACTATATCCCAGACGTAATGAATCATTATTGGAGCAGGGCATGCTGCATACTTGGAATAGCTTGGCATCAATTTTTTCATAGATCATGTATTGAGGCGGCTTGTTCTTAACTTTCTTTGAATAACACAGATAGAGATGTCCATGCTTTTGCTATAGTTTGCTTGGCTGTCGTACATATAAACATCATCAGGTGGAATTGTACATTAGGGATCCTTCAGGTTTTCCATTAAGAAAAGCCTCATAAGGATTTTTCAGAAAGCCCCAGTGCTGAGTACATCAATTGGTATACTCATGTCCAGAAGAAACAAACAAAGAACAGTCCCACATAATACAGCGGAACAAACCTTCAGTATTGCATCCTCTGAGCACAGGATACCATCTGCGCAAGACCTTTAAGTTAGATTCAACCAATCCAGCACTTATATATGCCCTAGCTTAACTGTCTCATATCTGATCCCAGTCCTCATCCCCTGAGGGTGGTCTCAAATGCAATTCCCATTAAGAGATGTAGCTCGGGTTCTGAGTCACTGAGGCACAACAGAGATCCCCCTCTATCAGGGATATCATTCACTTAGGACTAGGATTCGAGAGACAGCTATGCTTGAAAGAAGAGGTGTTATCTAAAGAGGCCTTGTCCCTCGTATAAGAATGAACAGTCTGTTTAAGTTGGAGATAGCAGAAAAGCTCATAGTTAGTAATGAGTTTATCTATCACTACGGTTGGAAAGGGTAGTACACCTTCGTCACTCAGGAGATGCATAAAGAGTGTAATACCCACATTCTCCCACCTCTTAAACGAAGGAGAGTGGGACCCATGGTAAAAATAGGGTTATAAAAAAACATAGATTAGAAAACATCAATTTAGATAAAAATGTAAAGAATGCTTAATTACCAGGTTAAAAAATGTGGGCCTGAATGCTGGGATCCTCCACAAAAGCCCATCTATTTTAATAGGATCACAGGATGCTGCCTTAAAACGGATTAACACACATAAAAATTAATTTACCTTTTTCTAACTCCCGCTGTGCTAAATTTTAGAAACAAAACGGCGGCTCATGCATTTGCAGGCCACCTGCAAACAGAAAGTGTTGGCGGGTTTTCTGTTACTGTGCACTGTCGGTTAAGTCAGTTGAATCCAGGCAGCGGCATGAGGAAGTTCCAAAATGGTTGCTACCTTTCTTTTCCAACTGTGCCAGGCTGTTGGTCGAGTTTAATGCTCACCCATGGGGGAGGGGGTTCCAAAGTAGCATGGTACTAAAGTAATTTCGCTAACTGGAAAGCAAAGAAGTACCATACAAAAGCAGGCTCCCTGGCCGCACGGTTTACGAGATCTTTACATAATAGACTTTGCCGCTTTCTGTCTTTCGCCTCCCCATATGAAGGGCAGAACTGCTGATTGTATCAGTTGGAGAAAATGGGATGGGACCTGGGTGGACAGAGATCTAACAAGGTATAAGAACTTAGACAGTATAGTCATCTTGACTGCAGATATCCATCCCAGCCAGGATATGTGGTATTTGTCTAAAGTTTCTAACATCTTCTGTTTATCTCTAAGCACCTGTGGATATTTTGCTTGAAACAAGTTGCTATAGTCTGCAGCTTTCCTATTAAAAAAGGAAGGAGTTAGATACTATGGATCTCAGTTCGTCTGGTAGGGAGACATTCAAAGCATGAGATTTTGCAGCATTAAAGTGGACCTTCACTCTGAATAAGAGTCTATCTGATATGTTTCCCACACCCTGTACATACAGATTGTCCACATTAAAAATCATCCTACCTGAATCTACTGCATGTTATGAGCCTTTAAACATCCAAGATGGCAGCTTATGGAAGCTGCCATCTTATCAGGCAGCCTGCAAACAGGAAGTGCCTCCTGACTGTGCTGCTCTGCATTCTGGGACTGCTGACCTTTACCTGACCCCAGCTCTGCTCTGTCTGAGCAAAGCACAGCTATAACCCGCCCCCCTGTACCTTATCCCACTCTCCTCTCCTCAGTAAGTGTGATGCTTCTGAGTCAAGATGGTGGCGCCCGTATCCTAAATTCCTGAACAGAGTTGCAGCCCAGTGGGGAAGAGAATAATACGTTTGTGACTAAAAAATATATTAATTTGAGATGCTGGGGAACTGTTTTTTAAGAGTTTGGGCTTTTCATTAAATCACACTGAAGGTCCGGTTTAACTACTAAGCCCGAAGCTTTAATAAAACTGTCAAGAACCCTATTCAGGTTCCGGATAGAGATCAAGGGGTTAGTCAAAAATACATCATCGGCAAACAAGTGCAATTTATTGTAACCAGAGATGTCAGGCCCTGAGATGACTGGATGTTGCCTTATTTTGATTTGATAAAGGGTTTATTTGCCAAGAAAAACAAAATGGGAAATAAAGAATAACCTTGTCTTGTACACCGGGATATAGGAAAAAGGAGAGAGGAAAATCCTGCATAATGTAGGGAAGGTTCAATTTCCATGGCAGTTTTGAAAGTGTACATTTTCTTATGCCAAAAAGATACTTGTGCTGATTTAGTATTTTTTTTTTCATTTTTTTATGTTAGTAAATGAGTGTTTTATGGAACAAAGGTTCACTACCTGCAATCAGGGCTGGATTACGGGGGGGGGGGGGGGGGTGCAAGGGGCGCATGCCCCAGGGGCTTCACCAACCTTTGAGTTATGGTCTGGTCCAGTGGCCTTTTTAGTCTATGGTCTGACGGGCCACAGGGCTGGCAACAAAGCTATCGGCAGCTTTTTTTGTTTTTGGAAACCTGCAGCCAAAGCCACCACAGGGCAGGATTGACAGGCTAGAGCAGCAAAGCCACTCTCAGCAACATTACAGGGAAGGAGTGATGGATGGCTGGAGAGATGTCAGTCGATGGCTGCTCACTGCACATAAGCCACCAAGCGCAGCTGCAGCCTGCTCTGTGTAGGGAACTGTTTTCTGCTGGACCAGCTGGGCAACTACACTATCCCCCGCACTAAATGGCAAAGCAGGAGTTCCCGAGCAGCATGCACCTGCACAAGGGCCTCGATCTGACGTTCCAGTAAGTAGGCGAGTGCCAGACAACCACCAATCAGTTACTTGGATGGACTATTATTTTAAAGGAAAAAAAAACTGTATCTGGGGCCTCTATCAGATTTTGTGCCCAGAGGCCTCCACCACACTAGCCTACACCTTGCCTACAATCTGTTGCTATTGGAAACCATACACAAAGTCCTTACTCCAAGATCTTCAAGAAGAGAGCAGTGATCCTGTCCACACAGAACACTGCTGCTGGGCATGTGTAAGTGAGCCCACAGCATTGGCCATAACAGCAGTGTTCTGGCATACAGGGTTCGCTTCTCTCTTTTTGTAGAGGTTGGTGTACAGACTTGTTTTACAGTGGGAAAAAGCAACAGATTGCAGGTAGAAAAAAAACTTTTCCCATAGCACACACATGCCAACATAGGATATTAAAACATACTGGAGCTCAGCACCTTAAGAAACCCTTTTGGCACAAAAAAAAGTTGTAAATGTACTTTCCCTATAAATGTGTTTCAGAAAATGTATTTTCAGCAAACTGTACAGAAGTGTTTTTACTAAATCGTATAACTCACATATGACATCTCTTTTCAGTACACATATAAGGCCTTATTTATGATGTGCGCCATTTAGCATTTTTTTGTGGCTATGGCTCCAGAGCGCCGACGTTTTGGTCTTAGCTGGTGCTGTGGACGACATTGACGCTAGCGAAGAATACTAACCAGTTAGCTAGCTTGTTTGCTGTAGGTATTGGACGGCCCATGCCAGCACCTGTTGGACCCAACCGCCGATTATCACAGCACTAGTGAGCACCTCTTTGGACTGCCTTTTTTCCAGCACGCAACAGCATATTTATGATTTTCCGCCAGCTTGAAATCTTAGACGCTGAATAAGAGCCTATATGATAGGCTCTGATTCAGTGTAAAAGGTCCAATTGAAATGCTTTTTTCATTATGTGTGTTTGTAAAGTTGTGTGTCTTTAACCCCCTCTTCTGGACGTGTTTCGCCCTTTGAGCTTTTAGGTTTGATGAGCAGACTGCCGTCTATTACTGCCTCTCACCCTATGTACACGGCCCCCACAATCTGTACATTGGTGGTCGATTCAAAGCCATGTGAAAATTATTATTTTTTTTTTTTTTTTTAGGAGAGTGGCTTTCATTGCCAACCGAGTGTAAATTTTCACCTGGCTCTGAATCAGCCCCTAAGGTAGACAATGAAAGTCAATGGCAAAAAAAAGGAGCGAGAATTCTCACCTGGCTCTGAATCGACCCCAATGTTTACGGAGCTGCCACTGATAATGGAGACACATTTCACTAGGACAGTAAATGGGATTTGTGAAGTCATGCAAAAGCCTCTCCTTAGATACGCAACATGGGTCAAGATGAAGGCACATTCAAATAAAGCTGCACTATGAGAACTGATTACTTCAGATGAACATGGCATTATGGGAGTTATACAAATTATTTGAATTTTGAATCTGGACAGTTTGGAGTTTGGAGGCAGAGCTTTTCACACTTAGCACACAATAAAGTGAAATGAAAATTCATACATGAATTTATGCGACACAAGCATTATTTTTAATGGGATATTTTTTTTTTAGACATTACAGAATAAAAGCACCCTATGTTGAATGCAAATCACTACAAATGTGTTTGGATTTCCTATAGGCTGCTGTTATAATGTCTAAAATAAAATCTACTGCATAAAAAATCAAGCACATGTGCAGGGGATTTTTAACTTTAAACAGAAGAAACTATTTTTTAGTTTTATTATTATAATAATTATATTGCCTCTCCAGAAATTTGCAAAATCATTTGTATAACCCTCTATATCAGGGGCTCCCATTTTTTTTATCAAGTGCCATTTTCTGTTGACTAATTCTCTCAAGTATCACTGTTAAAAATGCCCAAAAATATATGGTACATAAAAATACACAGTTAGTGTTCATAACATTTTAGGGCACATATGTGCTTATTGTATAAATCTGGCTTTGGTTCAGTATAGATGGCAGCAGGTCAGGTTGGGGTACAGGTCAGTCTACACCCTTTCTGAGTACCACCTGATAAGCTCTCGAGTAGCACTAGTGGTACTTATACCACTGGCTGGCAACCCCTGCTCTATAGGAATTCCCAAACCAAATTTAACTTTAAAACCAAACACAGGTTAAAATGTAAATTGATCTTTATTAAAATGTCATCAACATATGACAAAGAAAAGAAGATTATCATAATTTAGCTTTGTTCTGGAAAAAACTAATAATGGCATTCATGCACTCGTCAGACACCCAGCGCTCTTTTAGAAGCTCGCACTCTCGAATATTCACAGCATGAAGCTTTTCCTTCTCAGTGGCACGTATCAATTGTTTGGAAAAAGCCAAGGCCTGCAAAAGCAAAACAAAAAAATATTTTTATTAGGAAATTAAAGTAGACAATGAAAAACATACCCAATTTTTTTTTTTTAATGCGTGTTTCATTGAGTAATAATTACACAATGTGTATTCACCGGGGAGTAAAGAACTACTAACTATGGATAGATAAATGAATAAAGGGGGGTGGGAGCAGCTCAATCACTATTATTTATACAAAATTATTATTATTATTCAGGGCCTGGGAACTAATTTACAGCTCAGTTTAACCCTCTCATCAACTAAATATCAAGCAACAAACATGTCTAGCTGTGTGGAAAGACAGAGATTTGGTTGCATATATCTGCAGATACATGTGGAAGCCACACTGCCCCGGCAAGGCACTGTGTTTAGTGTGGTCCCTACTCTTAATTCTGAGTCCCCAAAGTTGGGACATGCAATGCATACAAATATCTGAGAGCTACTCACCTGGGAAGCTGCCAGCCTCCCTTTAGAACACTCACAGGGAGAAATCCATATTGACTGAATTCCTCCCTGCTTGTGCTCATGGTAATTCAAATGAATGGATAGATAAAGACTTAAATGTATGCGCAGAAACGAACTTACAAAAAAAATGCACCAAAAATACCAGTAAACCCGAAAAAAGCTGAAGAAAATTCTCTACCATGCACTGCTTTTGCAGAAGGAACCCAATAAATGAGTTCTTCAACCTACAAGGAGAGATGTCAGGGCCACGTCTGTCCACCCTAACAGCAGGCATCAAGCTGAAATTAGGACTCATGACTAGGAGTAACTCATTTATTATAGAGTTCGTAATGTATATATTCTGAGAACATTAAAAAGGGTCTGTCCAGCCACTCAACCCTTTGCAGCAGTCCCATTCAGAGTTGTAGGCTTCAAAACCAATAGTGTGCTCCCAAACTGGCATATGCATCGGAGCATCATAGCATTATAGACTTGAACTGTGGACACTTACGTGCTGTTAAATGTATTTTCTTTGCTACAGTTTACATGTGCAATATAAAAGAGAAACAATATACTCACATTTTTAGGTAACTTGCTGTAGCCCTTCAGTTTCTCCCAAACCTCTTTCTGAAAAGTGCTGTCTGGAAAAACCTCTGTGACAAGTCCAAACTTGCAAGCTTCATGTGCAGTCAGCATTTTGTTAAAAAGCAGCACTTCTGCAGCCTATTTCAGAAATACATATCTGTGTGATGCTCTGATCTGGTTGTGGCTGGACCAGCATCAAAGGACTGGGGGATGTGTGGGGCTGTAAGTATGTACACTGTGATAGCAGCCCTCACCCAGCCCCCCCCAGCTGCTGACCTTAACCCTTCATCCCCCCTACTGCTGACCTAAGCCCCTCACCTAACCCCCAAGTGCTGGCCTAAACTGAGCCCCCCAACCTACTAACCTAAACACCAAACCCCAGCTGCTAACCCTAGACCCCTCATCCCAATCCCGCTCCCAGCTGCTAACCTAAACCCCACACACAACCCCCCTCCCCAGCCGCTCAACTAAACCCCTCACCTAACCCACCCTCCCCAACCACTAACCTAAAACCATCACATAGCCCCCCCCAGCCACTGACCCAAAACCCTCACCTAACCCTCCATCCTAGCTCCTTATTTATCATCAGTCATCAGAATAAATTCCTGGAGGTGTCTGCAACATGGAAAATGATTTAGCTTTACTGGATAGATGGTCAAAACTGTGGAAACTAGAGTTTAATGTCTCTAAATGTAAAATCATGCACTTGGGTAGAAGGAATCCCTGCTCTGAGTACCGTATGGGCAGCACTGTGTTAGCCAGGACCTCGGAGGAGAGAGATTTAGGGGTACTGATTACTGATAGCTGCAAGATGAGTGGACAGTGTAGCCAGGCAGTGGGAAAAGCAAGCAGGATGCTCGGCTGCATAGCTCGAGGCATCACCAGTAGGAAGAGGGAGGTTGTGATGCCGCTGTATAGAGCCCTAGTGTGGACACAGCTAGAATACTGCAAACCTGCAAAAAGACATTATTCAAATAGAACTGGTCCAAAGGCGGGCAACAAAAATGGTAGAAGGGCTTAAACTTAAAACTTATCAGGAGAGACTTAAAGAACTTAATTTGTACAGTCTAGAGGAAAGAATGGAGAGAAGGAACATGAATGAGACCTTTAAATATGTGAAAGGATTGAATAAGGTTGAGAAGGGAAGTGTTTTTAAGAAGAAACTTAACGATAGAACAAGGGGGCACAACCTGAAGCTAGTCGGGGGGAAGATCAGGAGCAATGTTAGAAAATATTATTTTACAGAAAGAGTAGCAGATGCTTGGAACAAACTTCCAGCAGAGGTAGTTGAAGAGAGGTAGTCAGTGAATTTAAACATGCCTGGGATAAGCACACATCTATCCTAAGATAAAGACTACGTACAGTACACACATAAGGGCAGACTAGCTGGACCGTATGGTCTCCTTCTGCCGTCAGCCTTCTATGTTTCTGTGTTGACACTTTGCGGTAAATAATTGGGTTTTGGGTTGCAGTCTGGCCACGTTCACCATCACTGTTCTAGGACGTAAATATTCTCACCAGTTGACAATGTGCACATTAATTATGCAGTGTACAGGAAGGGCATGTTTCAAGCCCCATTTTGCAAATCCTTTGAAAATTATGTTACTCCATTAGAAGCATTTATGCAAAATATTTCTCTGATCTCTTTGGATGATTGCACAGTACATGCTCTATTTACCAGTATCAAGACATATGGCACTTAGGCATTTTGAACAGAACACCAGCTCAGCTGAAAAATCCACAAGCATGCTTATATTACATAAGCTTAATTATCTCATAGTATATTACACACACAAGGATCAACTGTAAACTTCTAATCCTTATAAATAGTTCTCCCATGTACTGTGCCAGAATCACAAAGTATAATCCTGTAACAAATGTTTTACTAATGCTTTGGTTCTCTGGTTACAAAGGCTGTATAGACAGTGGTTCGAAAACTTTGCCTCATTTAAAATGCACCCCATCCCCCATTAAAACAAACTCACTGAAGGGTTGATGCCCCCTGCACATACAACCCTTGGAATACCATACTGGGCAGTAGCATTTATATTCTTCTGCATTCCCAAGCAGCCAGTGACCTTTGAGATTTGTGGGCGTCTGCCTTTTTGGTGAACCCCTATAGTCACCATTGGTCACATACGGTAGATCTTTAATCCTGCAGCAACAGCAAGGGATTGTGGGAGTAGAGTACCAGGTATTGGGACTTCTAGCAACAGTATGCGTGGACATCCCCCATCAGAATGCCCCATGCTGTCTCGTTAACTGACCCCACCTTTTAACTTTTGTTAACAGTTTGTGAACTGGTAATGGGTCCAAGGGAGCCCTATACCAGTTCACATGCAGTGATGGCTGGCATGCTGGATGATTCGATCTTGCCAGTATCTGGACTGGACCAAATTGACAAGATCCAAGCAGAATATAGCGTTGGCCTGGATCTGAAGCCTATTAATTTTCAGTACCACTGGATTGCTATTTTATTTTTCACCAAGTGTACATTTTGCACCCGGTGCCAAACTGACCCATGGGATTCCTGTCTTATTTACTTCATTCATTTAAATTATGATAAATGATGTAATGTTTTACAGTACCTTGCTTTGACCCATAATACGAGGGAATGTGTATGATGAGCACCCTTCTGGACTTTGCCCTAATTTGCTGAAAGGAGTGTGAAAGGTGGCCTGCAAAACAAAATAAACAGTTTTCAGATGATACATGCTAAAATAGACAGCCCAATGACTATCCCGGGTTTTGGCCCTTGCCCCAGGGTCACCCCGATTCAGGATGCTTCGCTATGTGAAATCCCCCAGGTCGCCCAGTAAACACATCTTTCTCCAGTCCTACGGCAGGTGCTTTCGTCTAATCAAATGCTTGGCAAAATCGGCTAAAGGCCGAGTCTAGTGGAACGCGTCTGCGGCTGTATCTCCACTTCCCTCTAACAGGGTGCGTGCCTGCGCTAGCCATTCACAAATGCCTGACGCGCGCCCTGCTATAAGGCATAGCAGGCGGCGGTCACCACGAAATCAGGCGGCCCTGGAGTCTTTGTTCCTCTTTAAAGGAAAAAAATGCTTGCGTGTGACATCTCTTCCCAAGCCTACACACATTTTCTATAAAAACTAGGCAGTTTTTAGAGAAGGCAATTGATAACAACACACCAAATCTGAAGTGGCAAGGTGGTCATATGGAAAATAAGTAATTGAATTATTTTTGATTTTTTATATTTATTTTCAAGGGGAGCCTATATATCAAATTGCATGAAGTGTATTTCATACAGGGTAAATTACTTACCTTATCAGTGGCATATACAAGATCAAACAGCCCTAATATAGTTACAGAGATGCCAACTGCAGGTCCATTCACAACAGCAATGAGAGGCTTTGGAAAATCAATGAATTTACTGACAAATGCTCTAAGGAATAAAAAAAGAAAGCTGTAGGTAAATACGTCACAGTGCTCCTAATACCAATTTGTATCTAACATCTAGGTTAGCTATAATACATCCAAAAGGGATCTGCTTGATCCGACAAATACCATAGCTCTGCTTTCAATCCACTGACAGTGGCAAAAACATGAAATTACTACATGAATACTGGAGGATTTGCTGCCTTACTATCTATGATATACAAAAGCGGTCCTCCTCAAATTGTCCAATGACAACTGTAAGCTGGTCCTAGTGTAGGAAGTGTTACTTATGGGGCATATTTCACTTTATAATGCCCAGAACAGAGGTAAGAAATAGAGCAAATGGTGAAATATATGTAGCCTTTCACTAAAATTATTCAGTGATTACATGAACTAAATAAATTGACACAAAAAGGCAGTAAAGGAAACAGTTGGTGAAGCAGATACCAAAGCTACTGTTAGTGGGACTGGCCAAATTGAAATAGATTAACATTTACAGTTTCTGTGTTGCCCACATTAAAATGTTCTTGAGTAGTGATGTATGAGTATATTTGTCATAAAAGCTATCTTTATGTTAGTATTTTGCAAAAAAAAACAACAAAAAAGAACAAATTTATTGGTCGGCAAAAGACAATTGTTCTCAAAATAATCTGGGCATTAAAGCTGCCAAACCTCTCCCTAACCTGAGAGGATATGTTAGGAGCAATGCTACAGTTCTCACTTATTTCTACTCTCTTCCCTCTTTAACTTGCCCAACCACAAATATCAGCTATTCAAAGCCAACAATACTATTAGCATAATACCACATACAGAACAGAGCAATTATGGCTTGAAATATTGGTAATGAATAAAGGAGTTATAGCAATTTGATTCCCCCCAGCAGGGATCTCCTTGTTTGGATGTTCTATACAAACTGGTTGTAATAATCAGGCCCCCGAATCTAAATGCATCCTGGTGGCCATTAAGTGGATGTCCATGGACAAACCCATGTACAGAACTCTGCCGCAACAGAGTGTGCAACTCTATTAACTCGAACAGACTTTGCCTTGGCATTCACCTTCAGTACGAGGCGGAAGAGGCGAGCACGTGGATGATTTTCAAAACTTCAGATCTGAAGTTTAAGGAATAATGACCAGGAGTCATCTGTTGCAGGACATAAGAAAGGCGAGACTAGCTTTTATATTTGACTACAGGTGTAGTCACCCCTTCTGGTTGAACCATTTGAGCCAAATTATTGGAATTGGATGGTTATGTATTCTTCTTCTCCCCCGAGATCTATCAGGAGGCAGGCATTAGAAAAGATGTTTAACATCATGGTGCATATAGAGCAGCTACAACAATATGGGTAGAATGCTTCCCTAAATCGAGGCTTTTTTTAGTTGGTGGGGATCCAGCTGATCTCGATTTACAATAGGGTTATTCACAGCCAACCAGGAGATCGAGAATTTACTAAAAAAAACTCAGCCACCTTGGTATACAACCTGGATCCTGACCGCAGGATCAGAGTTCATAGAGAGCTGTATAAAACAAGGATGAGTTGAAGCCATTTCAGAAGGTTTTTTTTTTCACTCTGCCACTGGATATCTGAAACGAGTCCAACTTACTACTACCAAGGGAACCTTTACTCAGACACATGTTTAATCCTAAGTAAGAGCCTTAAAAATGCTAATACTAAAGTCCCATTCTTCTAGGGAACCCAGCTGATCTTGATCCTTAAAGGGCCACTCCAGTCCTTTGTGAAAAAACGTAAAAAAAAACCCACCCTGTCCCCTCCCGTTAGCGATCCTGCACATGTAATAAAAGAAGGACAACACTCACCTTCTCCCCGAATCCAGTCGGTGGTGTTGCAGCTGTTGCACTGAAAGCCAGCTGCCAATCTCCTGAAGTCCTGGTCGGCGCTCTCTGCATCGGCCGGCCGGACTTCAGGAAGATGGTGGCAGGCGTAGGGTCCGGGCACCGGGCTGGGTAGCTCAGGCACCACCGGCTTTGCCGGTGGGATTCGGGGTGAAGGTGAGTGTCTCTTTTTTTTCTTTTATTACATGTGCAGGAGGGGGGCAGGAAAGGGGGTATGTTTTTTTCACAAAGGGGCTGTGTGTAATGTCCCAAGCAGGGAGCAGCTGTGATGGCATTACTGCGGCTGCAGTCCGATTGACGTTTATTGTCGTTTATTGAGATGAGAAGGGAGGGGTGACAACTGCATGTAATCCGATCAGGGTTGCTCCCATGAACCACAATAGTTATTTAGACTAGACTTTAAGAAAGCTTATAGCATAAGGCAGTGTTTCTAAACCCTTTCTTTGACGCTGGTTACACACCACTGCAAAAGCAGGAAGTTTGTGCTTTCGGATGAGTGGCGCAAGGCCGCCTGTGAAAAGCTGCAAATAGTAATGGGCGTTTTTACATATGCTTTGAGTATAAAAAAAGCCCTGTCTGCAGCATTTTAAAGTGGACCAACACCCTGAGGTGATCGGCCCGGGAATCTATAAGATGGTGTAAACCCCCCAAAACCCCCAAAAAACCTTACCTCTCCAGCCGCTGCTTCTGCCGCCGCCGCCTCACTCGCGCTCCTCTAGACGTGCGCGCGCCCGCGCCGGCCGTCTCTGAATGGCCGGCGCGGGCGCGCACACGTCAAGAGTGACGCGCGGGAGGCGCCGACGGGCAAGCTGCTTGTCCGTCGCTGTCAATCAGCTTGTCCGTCGGCGGTGAGGTACGTTTTTTGGGGCTTTCTGGGGGGTTTCACACAGCACACGGGGAAGTGGACCAATACCCAGGATAGTCAAAATCCTGGGTGTTGGTCCACTTTAAGGCCGCTGCGATTCCACTCCATTGAGCGGAGAAAGCAAACGCCCTCCAGACGCTGCACACATTGATTGCGGAGCGCGCACCCAAAAGTGTGAGCGCCCTGCAATCAAGCTGGCGCGTAACCAGCCTACCAGGTCAGGCTTTGCAGATCTCCACACAGACCCACAGGTAAAGTAATTCGTGCTCAGACAGAGATATAAAGTCAGCTATGTGGAGAACCACAAAATATGAGCTGTTGGTGGTTTTCAAGGATTGGGAAACACTGACCTATGGAGTGAAACTAACTGTCCAGTGTCAGCCCTAGTACAGGGAGCTAAAAAGTGCAAAGAAAACATCCCAGTCCCAGTTGTTAGTGGACATCTGACTAATGTGTCAAAAGATTATGAGAGTGCTAGAGACATTAAATGGTAAGCTCATCTGAGAGAGGCACAATCTAAAAAATGTCTTAGCGAGAATATATATATATTTTTTTTTTTATTTATGTAAATCAGGACATTACAATACTGACTACATACTCCAAAAGGACGGCACCGTCATTTGCCATTGATTCTACTCCTTCTGCTTGAACATTTGTAAAATTATTTAGGTCATTTCCACTGCAAAAATAATCACCATGACCTAAAAGAAAATGTGATAAAATATTATGATTAAACAGTGATCATTTTGAACAGAAAACAGAATTTTAGTCAGTCACTGTAAAATCTATTTTCTCCTGGAGTGGCTGGATAGGTCCTGAAGATATTTAGATGTACTTGGGTCAATTAGGAGCTAAAACTAGGAGGCAGCCACCTAAAGACACTAAGACCAGCAGCCTCCATGAAGCATATACTTGGCTAAGCATGAGCTATCCTTTTTCTATCCTTATCAGCAGAAACTTTGAGGCAATTCTAACGATCTCAAGGCCACACACACACGGCAATCAAGAGAGGTGAGACATCTCCTCCATGGGTGGGGGGCAAAAGGGATTTGACAGTTTCCTCCAAGAGTGGATGGAGGGGTCCCGCATTTATATTTAGATACATTTGGAAAGTTCAGAAACAGTTACCAAGTAGGGAAGGAAAAGGAGGTTTAGAAGCTAGTACTTTGAAACGACCAACTGGAACATATAACACAGCTCACAAACTAAAGGGCCTACAAAAGAGAATATGGGATAGGGAGCCTCATTTCCACTTTCCTTAAAATGAAAACAAGGGTGGGATGTAACCTCCCTTAAGAAAAATGGACAAAAAAAGAGGGCAAACCCTTTAAAGGCATTTCTTGTCCTATACTTTAGGTACTGGATACACGACACAAGGGAAAGAGAACATTATAGCTATATGGAAAACACAAGCCAAGAGAAAGAGGCTATTCTATCAGGCAAAAACAAGAAGGATTAGGATGGCTAGGCTGCTGGCCCTCCAGGGCAACCTAACAATTACTCAGGAAAGCCTTGAGAAAAACTCAACAAGCCTTGACTACTGAAGTCATAGGCAAAAACTTTATCTAGCAGGGTCTGAAAATTGAGCATGCTGAGAGCAGGCAGGTCTCCGTCTGCTATGATAAAAGTGAGGCATGATCAGTTACAAACTGCATCTAACACTTGCAGTCACCTAGGTGCCATGTACCATTTTCCCTTTGCATGGGCCCTCTGGAAGCACTAGGAGAAAATAGCATCTCTTAAAAGGTGTGCAGCCTATCCTTATAGAACTGCCTTGGCTACATGCAGAAGATGGGGGCACTGCTCGCCCAAACAGGGTTCACAGCACAAGGAGTGGGAGGGCAGGAACCCCAAGACATACCGCCTCCATATCCTCATGGAGGAAGCCAGAATAAGTGTAACAAAGCAGCATGTCCTCGAACAAGTTCCCACTAAAGTTATAGGAAAAGAAGGTATCCTATTTAGCACTCTGTCCAACAAAGCAAGAAGAAGTTAAAGTGGTCCTTCACTCTGAATAAGAGTCTATCTTATATGTTTCCCACACCCTGTACATACAGATTGCTCACATTAAAAATCATCCTACCTGCATCTATTGCATGTTATGAGCCTTTAAACATCCAAGATGGCGGCTCATGGAACGTCAGGCAGCCTGCAAACAGGAAGTGCCTTCTGACTGTGCTGCTCTGCATTCTGGGATTGCTGACCTTTTCCTGACCCCAGCTCTGCTCTGTCTGAGCAAAGCACAGCTATAACCCACCCCCTTTATTCCACTGTCCTCTCCTCAGTAAATGTGATACTTCTGAGTCAAGATGGCGGCGCCCGTATCCTAGAGTCCTGAACAGAGCTGCAGCCCAGTGGGGGAAAGAATAATAAGTAAGTGACTAAAAACTTAAAATATAATGTATTAACTTTAGATGCTGGGTAATCGTTTTTTAAGGGTTTGGGCTTTTCAATAAATCATGGTGAAGGTCAGGTTTAAAACCCTAATCTTTGCAAATAACTGTCCTAGGAAAGGCAGTACCCTTATAGGGCAGATGCTACACCTGGCAGGGGGAGGACAATCATCACGAGGCACTGGGATCCCCGGCTGTAACAAAGGAACTAAATTTAGACATTGATTTTGTATCCTTCTTTCCTCCCCAGGCTTGTGGCACCAGAAAGTCTGCTTTTATAACTTCTTCTCCAAAGCAATCATATGTGAGCCCTGATTTGGAGACATTGATAAATTAGATGAAGACAGTTAACCAGGTCAGAGGAGAGCCCCAGTACCCCCTTTCACAGAAAGGAGGCGAGAAGCCCCTTGTCTGGTATAGGTCTGATTTATCCACCGAGAAGTAGAATTCTGCACAGCCCAAATGTGGAAACAGGAAGAGGACGAGAAAGGAAATTTACCGGTGAGTACACAAATTTCTCTTTTCTCATCTCTTCCATTCTGGGGCACACCAGTTGCAACACGTGGGCTGTCCCAAAGCAGTACCCTCAATAAGGGTGGGACCTTACAAGAACAGGCAACAGCCGACTGCTTCAACCTAATCCATTTACATAGGAGCAGCATTGGTATAGGCCTGGGTATACGGAATTGCCTCGATGGTAGACACCATCAGGCCAAGGAGACGCATGCCCTGTCTGATCGTTGAATGTTCGTCTGTCAGCAGCAACCTCACCACCTCCTGAAGAGCCGTGCACCTCTGCACCGAAAGAAGGACCCGTGCCTGTATCCAGTGTCATACCTAGATAGGACGCCACCGTGGCGGGAACCCTGACCGCCTCATACAGAAAGGGGTACATGGTGTCCTGGACCTTAGGAAGAGAAGGAAACTTTTCGATTTTATTGAGGGTTTCTCCCACTCCTTTGTCACCAGCCTGTCGAAATGGGCAAGCCTGGAATAAACCTGCCTGACCTTACGCTTGTAGGGTTCACCCTTCTTCATTTGTTGCTTTGGCCGAGGAGTAGATATTGCCTCAATAAGCTCCTCAATCTGATCTGTCGTATGGTCCGGAGGGTTCCCCAGTGTATGCACGGCTTCCAGTTCCTCTCCGCTGCCGGCCAACACCACCCGCTCCGACCAGCTGGAACTAGATCCTGAACCCCTAAATAGGTCCTTGACGTAGGAGCTAGAAACCTCAGAGGATTCTGTCTAAATATGCCTGCGCTTGTCCGTAGCCTTCCCATCTGGGTGGGCAGACACAGATGGGGGATATCCCTGTAGACAAAGGCCAGTGACCAAGCTCTCCAACCGAGCCATTCTATCCACTACGTCCAAAGGAACAAACCCTGGGACAGAAGTGGACCTGGCAGCCCACCCCCTGAGGGGGCATCCCGCTCCGCCGAGTCTGAGCCTGAAGCTGCAGAGGATACTGGACGATCTGACTGAGGCGCGTGCACCCAGTGCACAGGGGTCCCTCGCAAGTGGTCTGGTGCGCTTGGCACATGGGACACGCAGTACCACTCTCCATTAAAATACAAAACCCTGGTGCCTCGGACATGGTAAAAATGGCTGCTCTAATTGCTGAGCAAAAAAACTGGAGTGCTGGTCCACACACCCTCCTGTCTATCAACTACTGGTTAGAACTGTCTGCACTACTAGAGAAGCAACCCACTGGCCAAGGATGCAGCAGCTTCCGGGCCCCCACCCTGCAACAACAAGAACAATGTCAGATTCCTACTAAAAGAATCAGTACAAGTCAAAAGGCTTTGCCCCCAGAAGGAGCCCTACCTGACCAGGGAAAGCCATGTGGCAGCAGCCACACTGGACCCGATAGCCCAGGAGAACAGAGAGGCAATGTAGGAGCTGCCAAGCGATGATCCGGGGATGCAGCAGGGACCTCCAGGCACCGCACAAAATGGCACTGCCTCATGCTGTTAGTGAGGAGAAGGAAGGTGGCAAATACACACGTCCTGCCCCCACCTCCACTGTAAGGCCTGAGCGGTCCAAAGCTACTCCCCCCACCAGTGTCACAGGCGCGGCTGGCCCGTTTCCCTCACCCTTGGAAGTGGCACGGGAGCCACAGACGCGCGGGTGTCACCGCTGCCTCTCCCTCTCCTGCATTGGCTCTTTGGACTGCCCTGTGATCTGTTTGGCAACTTTTTCAAATAGCTGCTGGCACTTGCACCTTTTTCAGTGTTACTGGCCACAAGTTGATTGTTTACATTTTATAGGCTTGCTCTTTGGGATTTTCTGTGCAATATTTATACATATCTATATATTTATTGACCTAATAATTTATTTTTGTGATTGTATATATTTATGTAGTCATGTAGTTATTATGATGCACTGGTTACTTTGTGAGTAATTATTTCTATATTATTGCACTTTAATCACAATTTATAGATTCAGTAGATTTTATATTTTGACACTACAGCACTTTAATCACAATTTATAGATTCAGTAGATTTTATTAAGACTAGTTATAGATATAATTTTTGTGCCGGCACAAAAGAAACTAGGGTGTGTTTTACAAATCAGGGGATTTTTTGTGTCCAAATTTCAGCTTATTTATAGCCCTAATAGGCAGAAAGAATATGATATAAAAACACATTTTCTGGAGATTTTAGGGAGTTTGTGCAGCAGTTTTTAAGTGTTTTATGTATTTTAGCCCATATTGTTTTTTGTTGTGTTAAGTACAATTGTTTTTCAATAATATATGTACATTTTTATATTGTTTGGTCCCCTCATTGGGAGGAACGTGTGGTTTTATCCACATCCACTCCATTATTGTTTGGCTCTTCATTAGGGAGCGAGCACATTTAATCTTATTGTAGGTGGTGCACCCCTGTTTCTAATATAAAAGCGTAGAAGTGATATTTCTACATAATACTTTACTACACCTAAAAGTACTGTAAATTAATAAGAAACAAACCTAACAATTAGAACTTGCAAGCCACTAATTCTGAGTAGTCACTCTGAAATAATAATTATAATATAAAATATTAGTATATTCAGGCTAAATGTAAAAAAACGCTATACTCACCGTGTGTCCTGCGCAGACCATCATTCCTAGTCCGATGCTCCAGCTCTTATCCGATTGCTGGATCCATGTCCTGTGCTTAAAATTGTCTTTAATAGTTCAGAATGACTACTCAGAGTTGGTGGCTTGCAAGTCTTAATTGTTAGGTATGTTTGTATTACACTTTAAATGACTGTAAATTATTTGCCATTTATTGTAGCCTGAAAAATGTTATTTATTTAATTGAAAGCGTTATTCAAAATAATAGCAGGGAAAATAAATGCATTAATTCTGTTAAATGGCAGGTAAATATTTTGGCCCATATTTAATGTACTGGAGGGTAATAAAAAAGTGAACAGGCCCTGTGCTGCCGCTTTTTCTAGAGATGTTTTTCTCTTGGGATTTAAGGTTATGAAACAAATAAATTACCGCTCAAGACCGCAATAACAGAGTCATCATTTGCAGCTTCATCTAAGGCCAGAGTTATTTCCTTATACATCTGAAATTTCAAACAAAAAGCAATTTATAGACCAAAATCAAGCCATTTTATAAAGTCTATAATAGACAGATATGTTTTTAGTTTGACCAATCTGTCTGAAAAAATAGTATTTTTCCCCCTATTTAAAATCCTTCTACAATATTTGTATTATTGGTATTACCTGAAAGGTGATTGCATTTTTCTTGTGTGGTCTATTCAGGAATATCTTTGTTATATTATCTTCAGAAAGCACTTGTAATGTTTCATAATTTTGTCCACTAGTCGAGGTCGGTTGTTGTGCAGCAGATTCAGAAGATACCAAATTATTAACTAGGTCCACGTAAGATTGTCTAGCTTGTTCCTTAAAACAAAAAATGCACTAAAGTGAGTAAAAACCCCAAAAACTCTGTATAAACTTTAATTGTCAAGCATGTAGAATATACGCCTTGCTTCTTCAACCATTGCCTCCTATTGCTGGGCCCTGGGTCTTTAGCTAGGCAGAGAACCAGTGTTCTTCCCCGTGCTGGCTTCTGACATCTTCCTTGCCACCACATTGAGGGGCCTTTTATACCAGTGAGTTAGAGGACATTCGCTCCCTTGCCAGTACAGAAGACCCCTCCTTGCAGTGGGAGTGATTGGAGGAAGCCGGTAGCTACTCCACTTGTGGCTTCCTCCAATCACGGGTTTGCAGCAGCAATCACACTGGCGGGTAAGTAGTAATAAATAAATAAATAAATAATAACTCACCTTCCCCCAGTCCCCTGCCATCCAGTCATCCACTCTGAATCAGCTCATATCAATTCGTCTAAGACTAGGCTCCAGCCGAGTCCCCGCTACCCTCTAACAGGGAGTGTGCCCATGCTGGCCATTCACAAATGCCTGACGTGGGCCCCGCTAAAGGTATAGCAGCGAGTATAGCAGGGCTGCTGCTCGGACATACGCCGTTGGATTGGGGGAGAAGATGAGTTTTACAGGACGACCTGGGGGGTTTCAAGCAGTGGTTTTCGTCCACTTTAATGCAGAGTGTGTGTGCGCAAGCATACAATGACCAGCTTTGTAAAAATGTGATGAATATGCCAGACAGTTGCACTGCTTTTCATTTCATTTTTTTTCTTTATACAAACTTGTTTTAGTAATGACTCTGTAAGAGATTTTTTGAGTCTCATAATCACAGAAAATACCCACCCTTCGACTACACATGCTTACATTGGATTTCACCTTTTCACTGGTAAACTAAGCTTTTCCGGTGGCTCCAGCAATGTCGTGTTCGCCCGCAACCCTATAGCTGCTGTGAGCTCCTGTGCCCAGCCATTTGAAGACAGCAAGTCACGGATGCATCCAGCATCGCCATCGCCAAGGTACTCTGGCAGGGAGGATCGGTGGGGGGAAAAAGGGTTTTGGTGGTATTGAATCCACACAGATCACAAACACCAAAGGCTGGCCGCGCTGAAAGGCACATACACTTACCTCACATACAGTTTAAACAGAGGCCGGAATACAGCAATTTCAAATGAATTCAAATTTAAATCAAATCTTATTGCTTGGGAAGATTCAGCCAAATCAAATTTTTTAAAAATTAGATCATCTCAAATTTTGACCAAATGCACCTTGAGGACCCACAGCACTGCATTTGAGACCCCACTGAACCGGGGAACAAGTGCATATTTAAAAGAATATAAATAAGAAGTCAAGACTTTAATTTGATGTTTTCTTATGCAAATGATATCCTGATCACACAACAGAAGGCTCCAGGGATTTGTTTCACTTTGATGCAGCTATCTTGAGCAAATAAAGTTCAAATGTTGAAATAATGTCAACATTCAATAATTTAAAAACATTCTGTTGAAAAAAATTGTACACATACAAAAATGTCTTACCTTGGAAACCTTTCCCAGTGAATTCCATGCATCCCACTTTGCTTTGTTAACAAAATCTAACATGCCTGGTTTTGGAGCATTGCAAGAGCCTTGTGTTGCCTGCAGAAACAAAGCAGAAGCTTTACTGAAAATATATCAGTCACAAAATTTAGAGATAAGAAAAAAAAAAACACAGCTAATTATGCTAGCTCAATGTGCTTTACTAAAACATACAATATTCCGATTTGGGCACCTCAGCATTAAAATCTAAAACAAGGCCAAAAAGGCCTACTTCCAACACCCCATATTCAGCTAACTTATTGTATCCAATGCTGGGTCACTATGTACTGGCTACCTGGAAAGAGCCGCACACACTGTCGCAACCAGACTCTACTACTGAATAAATCAGTGATATGGTGGCCCAGCAACTAGAGTTGTTGGTGGGCCAGTGCTTGCTCCCCCCCATAGGAACAGGCTTCACTTTAGCACTGATTTATGGGCAGCAGGTAGATGCAACTAGGCATTTTTCTTTTAATTATTAAAATCCAAAGCACACATCTTTTTGTTTAAAAGTGGACCAAAACCCAGAATTTTGACTATCCTGGGTTTTGGTCTTTGCTCTCCGGGCACCCCAGTGTGAAACTCCCCAGGTCACCCAATCTCACCCTTCCCTGATCCTATGCCGCATGCACAGCCTTTCGTCCAATCAGCACACTCAGATCTGCTCCAGTCCCTTCGTCCAGGGAGCGTGCCCGTGCCGGCCACTCACAAATGTCATGGGAATGCGTCGTTGCTCCTACATGCCCCGTTGGACTGGGAACGAAGGTGAGTTTTCAGGCACCCTGGGGGGGGGGGGGGGGGGGAGTTTGACACAGCGGGGAATCTTTAATCTGGATGCCCTGGGGAAGAAAGTGTGCCTGCCCTGGAGTCTCATAGACGCCATGGTGGGTTTTGGTCCACTTTAAGAACTTAGCTGCTTGTTTTTAATTTCACAAATATGTGACTCTGATTTTGACTATCCCGGGTTTTGTTCCATGTCCCCAGACATCTCCAAATTAGGATGCCCCTCTGTGTGAAACCTCCATAACACCCTGTAAAACGAATCTCTTCCTGGACAAGTGTCGCACGCACAGGCTCTCATCCAATCAGTCGTTTGCCATACCTATGCCATTAAGCAAACGGCTCTGATAGACATCTATAGCAGCATGGCTCCTGCCCCAGCCTATCTGAATGGCTGGGGTGGGAGCAGGAGCACAGCCAAACAAAATGCGCCTGCTCCAATTGCAAATAATCAGAGCAGCCTGCCAGATGGAGGAAGAGGAAGGCAAACATCTCTGAGTGGACGCGATCCTAGCGAGTGCGCGGAGGGTTGAGTGAATACTGGTGATAAAGTTTCGAATATCTTTTAGATTCCAATTCCGACTGCCCTGTGTTTTGTTTTGCTTTAAAATGGACCAAATCCCAGGGTTTTGTCTATCCTGGGTTTTGGTCCTTGCCCCACTGTGTGAAAGTTGCCCGAACAAACTCACCTCTTCCTGGTCCTACGACACGTGTGGCCGCTCGTCCAATCAGCGTGCTCTGCTAAAGGGGATACAGCCGCTGCTTGCGTTTGCACCGTTGGACCGTGAACGAAGGTGAGTTTTAGAGTGACCTGGGGGGTTTCACACAGCGGGGCACCCCCTACGAGGAGTGAGTATGCCTGCCCTGGAGTCTCAGACTCCAGGGTGGGTTTTGGTCCTCTTTAAACAACCTTTTTTTTGCTAACTCCATATATATTTATAAGCGCATAAATACTTTTACCTGCTTAAACAAAGCATATAACTTTAATTTGATCTCATTGCCAGGATCTTTATTCAGTGTCTTCAGTTTATTTTGTGCTTGTTGGAAGTCCTCTGGAGTGGCTTGCATTTTTAATGCACTAGTGTGAACACCAGAGGCTGCAACTCTTCTCCACTTACTAGCTCTGTAACCAAAACAACAACAAAAGAAAATAAATGCTCTGTAGAGCACATATCATGGATTTTGCACAGTTTACATTACTTGACCTAACAGCATTTTAAAGCTTTATTTTTCTTTATATATTATACACAATACCAGTTGCACGTTTGGGGACACCTTTTCATTTATTTTATTTTTTTACTTCAAATTTGTTTTGAAAGAAAAGGTCAAAAGATACAAACAACTGATCATATACTATGATGAACAAAATCCATATTATGTAACAATCTGGTTAAGCCATTGTGAGTTCCAGTGTGCACTGCGGTTAGGATAGCAAACTGCAAGCCGGAGAGCTTTTTAACACAAAAAAAAACATTTTCTGCAAAAATCACCTGTACATGTGATTTTTTAAGTTTGGAAAAACAGCACCCTATGGGCTATGCTAAAGATTTCAGCATTTGTTTTTTCTGCATAGCCCATAGGGCTCTGTTATCTCCAAACCTAAAATCAAATGTCCTTACCTCATTGGAAAAAAAGATGTACCTAACCTGTTAAAAAGCCCCATCACAGATACAGCTAATTTTTGGGGGAAATGTAGAACAAACATACTTTGGGCCTTTTTTGTGACTAAACACTAAAAAGCTCACCGAGATGCAGTTTGCAATCCACACCACAAGTCACACTGACTTCACAAAATAAGTAGCATGACCCCCAACAAGAGCTCAAACAGGTGCTTGCTGCCCAACTGTGTATCTCAAGGGGATAGCAGAGAACGAAAAGCAAAATATAGGCAGGGAAAAGTGAGAGAAATGATTGGGGAGAGGGAGAAAAAAAGGGGAGAAGAAGGGGAAAAGGGACCACTAGAGCCAGGAAGAAAATGTTTACAATGTCAATAAAACATTTTTTTTTGAGGGGGGGGGGGATGTAGAACAAACATTTTTTGGCCCTTTTTTGGTCTAAAGAGTTGCAGTTTGCAATTCACACCACAATGCCCACGACTTCACCAAACAATTAGCATGACCCCCAATAATGCAAACAAGTGCTTGCTGGCCAAATGTTGATATCAATGGCCAGTTGCATGTATATGTTAATAAGAGGAAGACAGGAAAAAGGGGAAGAGAGAGGGAAGGAGGGGAGAGAGGGAAGGGGGAGAGAGAGAAGAGGGGGGGGGAGAGAGAGGAGGGGGGGAGAGAGAGAGGAGGGGAGAGAGAGAGAGGAGGGGAGAGAGAGAGGGGGGGAGAGAGAGAGGAGGGGGGAGAGAGAGAAGAGAGGGGGGAGAGAGAGAGGAGGGGGGAGAGAGAGGAGGGGGGGAGAGAGAGGAGGGGGGGAGAGAGAGGAGGGGGGGAGAGAGAGGAGGGGGGGAGAGAGAGGAGGGGGGGAGAGAGAGGAGGGGGGGAGAGAGAGGAGGGGGGGAGAGAGAGGAGGGGGAGAGATGAGGGTAGAGGGGGAGAGAGAGAAGCAAAATATAGGCAGGGAAAAGAAGGAGAATAGATTAGAAGTGAGGGAAATGGGAAGGAAAAAAGGGGGAAGAGAAGGGCAAAGACCACCAGAGCCAGGAAGAAAATGTTTACAATGTTAGAACGATCAAAGGTGAGGGGGCTAAAATTTGGCATCCACAGATTCCAAGCAGCTAGGAACTTTTGCATTTTGTCAGTCAGCGATACAATCACTTTTTCAAAGAAAAGAATCTCACTGACCTGGGGAATCAGTTCTACAAAGGGAATTTTATGCTGCTTTAAAACTCTGGTGAGGATTCCCTTAGCGGAGGTAGTTATAAACCAACAAGATCAAACTGCCCCTTGGAGCAGCAGGATGGCCTAGTAATTAGCAAGGCTGGACGAGGTCATTTTTAGATCTAGCAATTTGCTAATAATGAAGAATATTTTAGACCAGAATTGAAATACACCCACCAAAAGTGTACTTTGAGTACCATGGTATGAGCAGCTTCAAAAGCATTTTCAGTGGTTAGGAAGGAAGCGATCTTGTGGATCCGAGCCAGAACTAAATACCACCTGAAGAGCACCTTTATGTTATATTCCAATGTCTTACACATACCTGAGAGTGTATGCCCATGAGCTCCACCAGTCCTCCTCACTTAGATTTATTGCAAGGTCAGAAGGCCATTTGATGGCACAAGAGCGGGGAGAACTTGAGATGCTCATCTGGTGCATACTATAAAGTAACAAAATAATTCTCCCTTCTCCGCAGGAGCTGAGGCACACATCCTCTCGAATGGAGATAACTTGCAGGGGGCCAACCCTGGAAGTAATGGAAGAATTCCCTGTGCTTTAAAGGGCAAGTCCACTTTCAATGGAATTTTTTAAAGTGTATATTTATTGTGCTAAAAGGATGAGCTCAAGGTGCTGATATTATATAGTATTTTTTTTTTTATTTTTCCCTATGTTAGCAATTATTGTTTTATGGAAGCACTACCTGCAATCTGTTGCTATTGGCAACGTACACCAAGAAGTGAGAAGTCAGCCCTGTACACACAGAATGCTGCTGCTGAGGTGAGGGAGCACACTCAACTTACACATGCCCAGCTGCAGTGTTCTGTGCAACTATCTGCAATCTGTTGCTATAGGCAATGCATACTTAGGCCATTATTTAAGAAGGGATAGCGTCAGGCAGTGGCTGGTTAATGACAGGTAGCGACTGGTGAATGCCGGACACGGCACGCAATTACACATTTATCAAGCGGAATCTGTTTAGCGACTGGGATAGCGCCATGTAGCGTCTGATTCATCATTATCACAGCCTCAGCGAACAGCGCCAGCGTTCAGCCTTGCACAGCGCCAGGTATGACCTCTCGCTACCTGACGCTCTCCCATACATTTCAATGGACGATCCTTTTCTTCTCTTTAAACTGTTTTTTTTTTTCCTCCAAAAAATCACAAATAATTCTGTGACCTCTTCTGGCATTGAAATAGCAGTTTTTTCATAATTTTTCATTTTTTATATATTTCCTCAGAAATGACATTACAGGTCTGGCATTAAAGTGTTCATGTTACAATGTTGTTGCAATGTAATTCCATATGTTTTCGCTTTGTTACTAGTTGATAGATGCTTGAAAACAGACTTTGAAGCCCAGAGTACAGGAGGTGGTGTGTTTAAACAAATATTTTTCAGCGCCAGATATTTGTGAGGCTGTTTTTTTGCTGAATATGGTGTGAGTCGGTCGCTATGAGCAGTCGCTAACATGCGCTCCCATACAGCGCTGTACTGGTCAAATAGCCTCCTCACAATGTATTCAACATAACTGAACAGCGACTGAGTCGCTATAAAGTAGCGACTCACGGCCGAGCACTGCGACTACTAGCGGGCGCTCTGAAAATGCCTGCTACAGACGCTCACCTGTCGCTACCTACCGCTAATGATGAATCAGCCTCCAAGTCTGCACTTGGTGTACGTTGCCAAAAGCAACAGACCGCAGATAGTGAAAATTGCTTCAACAAAACATACATTTGCTAACATTAGAAAACATTAAAAAATACTACATTAGCTCAGCACCTTTAATACATTATTTTGCCACACAAAAATATACACTTTAAAAATTCAATTGAAAGTGGACTTAACCTTTTTTTTTTTTTTTTTTACATTGTAGGTTGATATCGCAGGGGACTAATAAAGAACACTTAAAGAAATAAAATAGTTTATCAAAACAGCAAAACAGATCTTAGATGCTCACTATCTGCTTATTTATTTAGGTCTGGGAAGTGGGTGATCTGCTTGTCCTTTGCATATTCATCTCTTGGATTTGGCAGAAGAGGGCAGCCCAACCACTGCACATTCATCTCTTGGAATGTGGGGGTTGGGTCATCCACTTGCCATCTGCAATCCAGTGTGGGGTCAGGGTTCTGCTCACCCTCTACATACAGTATGTTCTGGGAGAGTGGGGTTCCATAGCTTTTTTGGGGGGGAAAAATATCCACTCAACCTCTACCTGCGGAGGGATTGCCAACAACATAGCTTAGCTGTAACTAGAGAAAAAAAATATGATTTTATCGGAACACAGGCAGTGTATAAGAAAGCCAAAATCAGGCATAAAGTTTGAAAACAAAAGTGCATCATGTATCTGCTCACAAAACTTTCGAATACAGTGCTGTGTCGCCTGATCCATCATAAGTTTTTAATTTTATATCTATCACAGCTATGTTTGTGTGTCAGGAAACAACACGCATATGAAACATGATGGGGCAGGGCTTGCGATCTGTCTCTAAAAGTGGACCAAAACCCATGGAGATCTGCCTGGGCCAATTTATTCCCCCCCCAGGGCATCCAGAATTGGGATGTCCCGCTGTGCGAAACCCCCCAGGTCGCCCCTTAAACTCATAAACTCACCTTCTTTCCCGGTCCAACATCGCATGCGCAAGCAGCAGCCGCTCCTCCACTATCCCTCTAGCAGGGCACATGCCAGGCATTTGTGTATGGCTGGCGCGGGCAAGCTCTGCAGGAAATGGGGTCGCCAGCGCACTCGAGCACGCTGATTGGACGAGCGGCCACGCATGCGTAGTAGGACCGGGAAGAGGTGAGTTTGTTCGTGTGACCTGGGAGGTTTCACACAAGGACCAAAACCCAGCATAGTCAAAATCCTGGGTTTTGGTCTACTTTAAGACCCAGCACAGTGCTTGAAAGATTTGTGAGCAGACACATGTGTCTGCCCGTAACCTGTCAGGCTGCTAAACCCTGCCAATTTCATCTGACATCTATTTATTTCTGCTGACTGTGTGGGAAAAAAGACAAATGGAAAGATTTTTTTTTAATAAACAGTACCCGTCACATTTTCTTATCAGTGGCCTAATAAATAACAGCATTTAATGTTTTCATTTAATTTTAGCGTACAGTTGTACATTTAATGTGTGTACAGTCGTCTAGCTGAATGAATTTGGCAGAGGTAAACTGGAGGCAGGTTTTTGCGTCAGAAATGTAAATTGGAAAAGAATAAAAGTAGATAAAAAGTCATCAGCAATGATGCCAGAATTGCAAGAGTCTGAATTACATTATAAAATGAGTCAGAGCCACCCAAGCCATATGGTATAGAGAGGGACATTTTCAGCTAGAATTCCTCACCAAAACCTAGTCTCTTGCATCCTTGACCCTAGCTGGCTGTTCCTAGCCTGAAACTTAAAGTGAACCTAAACCAGGCCTAGCTTCAGTAAGACCCTAAGTTCAGTTAAAGCGGAACAAAACCCAGGATTCCCCATCACCGATTGGGATGCCCCGCTGTGTGACACCCCCCAGTTTGCCCAGTTAAACTCACCTCTCCTCAGTCCAACGGCACATGCACAGGTGCTTAGCCAATGAGAGCTGTCTGCTTTGTTTATATCTTTTGCCAAACGGATCTCATTGACTATGATGGGGAGCATGCCCTGTCACATCCCCGTATCCCCAGTCGTGCGCGCTCCCATCCCAGCTTATGTGAATTGACAACAATGAGAGGCACCTGCCAAATTACGTCAGTTCAGCAGGCGGCTTTCATTGGACGAGAACTGGCTGTTGGACCGGGAAAAGGTGATTGTGTACGGGCAAACTGGAGGATTTTATAAATCCTGAATCAGGAAGCCCAGGAGGGAAGCCAGCGGCCAAATCTTCCCACCTCGCCTATGTCCAATGGTGCATGCGCGGGCGCTTGTCCAATCAGAGTTTTTGGCTGAGCATATTAATGTGTGACTAGTGTAGCTGCACACATCGGCGGCACGCAGCATCACTGTATCCTTCAGCTGTGTAAGGCCACACACATCCATTTATGTGCAGTGGGAATGGCCGCGCACAGCCGAGAATGCATGCCGGTGCCAGACAGAAAGGTAGGAATTGTGGGCCCCCGGGGGAGTTTCACACAGTGCGGGATACCCTGCCTCTGGAGAGGACAGGGAGGATTTCCACTGTCCTGGGCTTTGATGCCTCATTATGTGAAACCCTGATAGTCGCCCAACATGCTTACCTCACCGCCAATCCCTTGATGCATGCTCAGGCTGTCATCCAATCAGTGCATATAAATGAGCAGCTAGGAAACCTGAATAGAAGTGTAGAAGCTTGCCGCTGCCACAGCTGTGCCTACGCTTGCCGGCCATTCTGAAATGCCTGACGTGTGTGTGCAGCCACCAGAGGACTGCTGCTGGCAGACGGCACCGCTGGCATGGTAAGCATATTGGTTCACCAACACAGCGAGGCCCCAGAGGAAAGCTGTAACCTGATCCTGGAGTCTTTTGGACTCTTGAGCCCAGGTTACCAAGGGTTAACACAAGGTCCTGTAAGGTCGGTTTGTTCCTGGCAACCCCCACAATCCTTCATAAAAGATTAAACCAAATCTAATGATAACATGCTCGACTATGATCCCGATCTGCACCTCAATTACAAGCAAATCGTTGCCCATGTAAGCCTGTGGGCGCTTCAACAAATGCAAAAATATCTATTAAAGATCAATCACAATATGCTTTCCAATCACCATGCAATCCTGATCACGATTTCCATCCTTCAAGGCGGCTGTACTTTAACACAACGAGGACTTGCAATAGCTCAGCTGAGAAATCCCTGAAGGGGATCTCCTGGGTTAAACCGGACCTTCAGCATCATTTAGTGAAAAAGCCCAAAGCCCAATTCCCCAGCATCTAAAATTATTATATTTTAAGCTTTTAGTCAATTACTTATTATTCTTTCCCTCACCGGGCTGCAACTCTGTTCAGGACTCTAAGATACGGGCGCCGCCATCTTGCCTCAGAAGCATCACACGTATTAAGGAGAGCGGAAAAAAAGTACAGGGGGCGGGGTTACAGCTGTGCTTTGCACAGACAGAGCAGAGCTGGGGTCAGGGAAAGGACAGCAAGCCCAGAATGCAGAGTGACACAGTCAGAAGACACTTCCTGCTTGCAGGCTGCCTGATGCTCCATGAGCCGCCATCTTGGATGTTTAAAGGTTCATAACATGCAGTAGATGCAGGTAGGATGATTTTTAATTTGAGCAATCTGTATGTACAGGGTGTGGGAAGCATAAGATATGCTCTTATTCAGGGTGAAGGTCCGCTTTAAAGTGCCCAATGAAGTAGCATGGGCAGCCATAGGCATCATCCTTACCTGGAAAGTTTGAGGCACCTGTAGCTCCCCTTATTATCCCCTCAAGCCTCTTTATTGTAGGGCAGCCAGTCTGGGATCTGTTACTGCAAAGGTGACCCCAGGCTGTCATGCTGCTGGCTAATAATGTCACATGACCCGGGCAGTGCACATCTATGGCCATTATTGCACTATTACCAGCTTTGCGCTGGACCCAGCACAATGGGGGCTCACCTCACCGCTCTGGAAAGTTGGAGCCTCAGGGAGCTCGTTACACTGAACACGGAGCCGGCCATAGAACCTCGTAGCTTCCCGGTTACACTGCGGGTGACAAAGACTCTGCTGGCTTTCACCTTCCCTCCCCCTGTCATTCACTGTCAGAGGAGACATGTAACACGCTCTCCTATTGGCTGCACGTCTGCAGGCGTCTCCCCGGGCTGACAGAGATATTCGCCCTCTGCTGGTAGAAAATGAGTACTGCACGCGTCCTAGCTATTGCTATAGATATAGCGCTTTGCTGCTCGCAATACATGATGGCTCGTCAGATAGACCTTACGTTACCTTATGTCTTCCACTCCATGGATCGCCCGGCTATGGGGTGTAACTCGTACTGTACTGTACAGGGCGCCATTCCAAGCCCTCTGGTGGACCAATCACCAGGACTTTGACTATCCTAGTGATTGGCCCCTGCCCTGAGACCCATCATGATGTAGGATCACGAGTTTCACTCACCTTTCCCATGGGTCATGCACGGGCTCTCGTCCAATCAGCGCTTTATGCTGCGCATACTAATGCGCAGCATAAAGCCACACATTTGAACTTTGTGTTCAGCATAGGCCAGCGGTTGCATCCCCAGCTCCCTTGTGGAGTGTGTCAGCCTTATGGGATGCCCTTCCCGTGGCTGTGTGCCCTTCGCCCCCTGTCCCCTCAGTTAGGCTCTTAGGTGGTCCGCTGCTTCCCCCTCGCTCCCCCTGGGTAGATCTCGGGGGGTGGCGTATGTATTTAATATCGATGGAATTATATGCAGCCGCCGCGCGCTTGTACTCCGCTCGGTGGATGGCGGCGACATCGCCTCAGGCGCTGCTGCGCTGTCATTGGTTGGCCTTGTCACGGGGGCGCGTTTTCGTGCTCTTCGGGCTGGAGCAGGCCTTCTCTGCTTTTCCGCATCACTTCTCTGCGGCCCGTCCCTTGAGGTATATGCGGGCGCCATTTTGGAGCTCCTGTGCTGCGTGTCTGGCGTCTCCCTATCGCGGTCCGTAAGTGCCCCTGTGGGCTGACTTTTTCTTTGTATTCATTGTATTATGCTTACGGGTTCTTTGCTTTATGTCTTACAGGCGGGTTAAACTTTTTAGTGGTTTCTCCTGGTCCTATCCCCTTTTAGCGTTAACCCCTTATTGGCGGGCTTTTGTATTTGTATATCTCCCACTCCCCTAGCGGGCTATTGGGGCATCCCGTGTAGCCTTATTGGCGTCAATCCCGACTTGGCATATTGTGCCACAATAATCACCATATGGAGGCTTCTCAGGATAATGTGCTAGGGGTTCCTTCGGGACAAGCCCGGCTGTGTGTGGCGTGTGGGGTATACCCTATAAGTGATGATGTCAGGGTGTGTGTACCCTGCGCCCAGCAGACGCTTGCACTCCAGTCTGGGTTACCTGTGGCTGGGCCTTCGCCTCCTCTGGCTTCGCCTACCCCCCACGCTTACATCTGACTCCTAGTGAGGTGCATACCAGTGGGGAGTCTCAACCTGATTTGGCTGCAC
Organism: Gastrophryne carolinensis; assembly: GCA_027917425.1. Taxonomy (NCBI): domain Eukaryota; kingdom Metazoa; phylum Chordata; class Amphibia; order Anura; family Microhylidae; genus Gastrophryne; species Gastrophryne carolinensis. Next base: position 263,205,771 of record CM051239.1, read on the forward strand.
GGGTGGCCACCATTGAGAGGCATATTGCTGGCTCTGGCCCGCGTAAGGCTTCTGCTAAAAAGTGGCATTTATTACCTGGTGTTTCCCTCTTTCCCATGGAGGCTGAGGAATTTTTTGACGTTACCAGTTATACCCACCTGGAAGAGGGGGAATTATTTTCTGATTCAGAATCATCTGAGGATCAGCCTAAGGTTTATGGTGCCGATTCTGGGTCTGACCCCTGGGCTTCAGATGATACTGACAGGCTTTTAGCTCACATTTTTGATGTACTCTGTATCTCTCCTCCTGCCGTGGCTCCGCGGCAGCAGGGGGAGCTGTTTCATTCTGTTAAACCACGCTTGGAGTTTCCTGAACAAACTAACTTTAATAATCTGGTGCTCAAAGAGTGGGAACGGCCTAGCCGGCTTCCCGGGGTGCCAAAGAGTTGGGATAAGAGGTATCCCTTTCCCGCTGAGAGGTTAAACGATGGTCATGTCCTTCCAAGGTGGATGCACCAGTTCTGGGTTTGTCCAACACATCCGTCATGCATTCCCCTGACTCTACTACACTAAGGGATGGGGAGGACAGGCGCATAGATCCGCTGGCTTGCCATGCCTTTGCCTGTGTGGGGACCGCGCTGTGTCCGGTCTGTGCCTCTGCCATTACGGCTGTTGCTATTAAAAGCCTGCTCAGGGGCCTCTTAGATGGGGCCCCTGATGATGCAGGTAGTGAAGAGTATAGAGCTCTTCTGCGCTGTGAGGAATTTGTTGCATATGTTCTCTCTGCCTTGGATGATACCATTAGAATATGTGGCAGGGCTTCTGCCTTGTTGTCAGGCTGCGCCAGTGGGCATCTGACAATGCTGCTAAGAAGGCTCTCACTGGTTTTCCCCTTCAAGGGGCTGCTCATCTTTGGTGAACGTCTGGACTTGTTTGCTAAGGGAGGCAAGTTACCTCAGCGTAGAAGGCAGCCCCGGTCCTTTCGGGTTCAGGTGCCTTTTCTCCTTCCTTCAGGAGCTCCAGAATTGGACGAGGAGCTTCTTTTGCTGGAGCCCGTGGAGATTTTTGGGGCAGGGGCAGAGGACGTGGCCGCCCAGGCCCCTTCTGGGGTCCCAGGCCTAAGTCCTCCCCCTAGCCCCCTCAGGCATGAAGGGGCGCCCTCACCCATCCGGGTGGGGGGGCGGCTTCGGCTCTTGGCTCATGTCTGGAGGCGTCATGTCTCAGACCGGTGGATTCAGGAGGTAGTATCCTCCGGTTACAAGACAGAGTTTGCAGCCTGGCCGCCCCCAAGATTCATCAAATCTCGGTTAGCTCAAAACCCCCTGTCAGCTCAGGGTCTGTCCCTGGCTGTCCAAGGCCTTCTGGAACTGGGTGTCATCTGCCGGGTGCCCTTGAGGGAAAGGGGCAAAGGCTATTACTCCAATCTTTTCATTGTCCCCAAAAAAGATGGGTCCATCAGACCCATCCTGGATTTGAAGCACCTCAACAAATTTGTCAGATTCAGACACTTTCGCATGGAGACTCTGCGCTCAGCTGTGACTTTCCTACACCCAGGGGACTTCATGACCTCTGTAGACATCAAGGATGCTTACCTTCACGTACCTATCTTTCCAGGTCATCAGAGATTCCTCAGGTTCGCTCTGGAGGATCAGCACTACCAATTTGTGGCCTTGCCCTTTGGTCTCACCTCGGCTCCCAGGGTATTCACCAAGGTGCTGGCAGGAGTGATGGCTCTGCTGAGATCTCAGAGCATTCGCATTCTTCCCTACTTAGACGACATGCTTATCGCTTCTCAGTCCTTCCCTCAGGCAGAGCTGGACACTCAGCGGGTGGTGTCCACACTGGAGTCATTCGGCTGGGTGATCAACCACCCCAAATCTTCCCTGTCTCCTTCCATGGTGAAGTCCTTTCTGGGCATGATTCTGGATTCATCTCAGGTCAAGAGCTTTCTTCCTCAGCAGAAGGTGGAGAGTCTTCAAGAGAAAGCTCAGCTCCTTCTGTCTTGTCCTCATCCATCCATCAGGCAAGGAATGCAGCTGGTGGGCCTGATGGTGTCCTGCTTCGAGGCGGTTCCATATGCTCAGTTTCACATGAGGCCTCTTCAGCTTCACCTCTTGTCAGTATGGGATCGGGACCCTGTGTCCTTGGATCAGGTGTTTGTCCTGTCCCCTCTGGTCAGGCGGTCTCTATCGTGGTGGCTGGACTCAAGGAACCTGCTGGGGGGCAGATCCTTTCTGGCCCCCTGCTGGTAGACTGTCACCACGGATGCTGGTCTGACAGGTTGGGGGGGCTTTTGTAAGACCCTGAAATTCCAGGGTCAGTGGGGCCCTCAGGAGGCCCATGCCCCTCTCAACATTCTAGAATTGAGGGCGATCAGGTTGGTTCTCGCCCACTTAACCCCACACCTGCGGGGTCGGACTGTTCAGGTCCGCTCGGACAACCAGACGGCGGTTGCCTACATCAATCATCAGGGAGGGACCCGGAGCAAGAGGGCCCTCAAGGAAGTGTCCCTGATACTGTCCTGGGCGGAGGAGAATGTTCCCTGCATCTCAGCTGTGTACATGTGGAGAATCTGGAGGCAGACTCTCTGAGCAGGGGGACCTCTCGTCTGGGAGAATGGTCCCTCAGCAGCAGGGTGTTTTGCTCCCTGTGCCACCGCTGGGGTCAGCCGGATGTGGATCTGTTTGCGTCCCGTCACAATCACAAGCTTCCAGTCTTTGTTTCTCTGTCCCAGGATCCTCTGGCCTTGGCCCCGGGTTCCAGAGCTGCTCACTCAGGGTCACCTACACCACCCCAATTTACAAACACTGGCTTTGACGGCCTGGCTGTTGAAACCTCCATCTTGATGGAAAAAGGGCTGCCTGCCTCGGTTGTAAATACCATGATCAGGGCTAGGAAAAGGTCCTCTTCTTCCATCTACTACAGGGTTTGGCATACTTACATTGACTGGTGCGAGTCTAACTCGCTTCCCTGTCGTGTGTTTTCTATTCCTAGGATTCTGGAGTTTCTGCAACATGGTTTGGATCTGGGTCTTCAGCTCAGTACTCTGAAAGGTCATGTTTCTGCCTTGGCTATTTTTTTCCAAAGATCCTTTGCTCAGCATCCCCTGGTCAAGACCTTCTTCCAGGGGGTTACTCACGCGCGTCCCCCACGTAAGCCTATGTTACCAGTCTGGGACTTGGACTTGGTCTTATCTGCCCTGCAGGGGTCTCCCTTCGAGCCCTTGCAAGGGGCCCCTTTGTCCATTCTTACGCTTAAGGTGGTCTTTTTGGTGGTTATCACTTCTGTGAAGCGTGTTTCTGAGTTGGCGGTGCTTTCCATCAAGCCTCCTTATTTTGAGAGACACCAGGACAAGGTGGTGTTTCGTTTTAAGCCATATTTTCTGCCTTTCATCTCAATCAGGACATTGTTTTGCCTTCTCTGTGTCCTAATCCTAGTAATTCTAAGGAGAGGGTTTTACACTCTCTGGATGTGGTCAGGACTCTGAAGTTCTATTTGGTGGCTACTGAATAGTTTTACAAGGTTAATGTTAAGGCCTCAGCTGATGCTGCTTTTGGTCGCAAAGTTCTGCAGGCGGCAGTGGTTTAAACTGTCTGCTGTTGCTTTTGGGGATCCCATCCTACCTTACGGACACTGCTATTGGATGTCCCAAGAGTAAGGAATATCTTCTGGAACAGGACGTGCTGTATACTTAGAATAATACAATTCTGTGATTACTCACCTATAAAATTGGTGTTATATATATACAGCACATCCTGTTCCACCCCACCCTTGTTATCATTATTTTTAGTTACCTCTTTATGGTGATTTTTCAATTTTTTATTATGGTTATAGTTCTCCCGGTTTCATTTTAACTGCTTTTCAATACTGGGGAATTTGTGCGAGGTCCCTGGTATATATGGGGCCGGGAGGAGCCACTTTTCTGTCTCTGCAGTCCAGCGCCATCTACTGGATGTATAACCCAAGAGTAAGGAATATCTTCTGGAACAGGACGTGCTGTATACATATAATACCAATTCTACAGGTGAGTAATCACAGAATTGTATTTTCAGTTACAATCCTCAAATATTCTAAGTGGGTCACTAATGACCTATAAGCAGCTGCATAAATATCCAGGAAGGAATCAACACAAAGATGAAAGAGAGAAAGGGAGACAAAAGAAATAACAGAATTACATGTCCTCGAGTCCAATGTGGTTGAAAGGAAGGGGATCCAGTCTGGTCAGGGGGAACCCATGCATTACCTGGCCCCCGGGTCACTTCCTCTGGTGGGTGTTTTGGGGCCCTACCTGGGGACCGTGTTGTGTGCTTGTGTATCCAAATTTTCCTTTATGGTGCAGGCATCTGTAGTTCATCATTTGGAAACTGAGCTTGAGTGATTGTCCAGCAGGATAAAAGGTAGAAGAGATGGATTCCCAAGCTCCGGATGGAAGCAAATTCTTCCAGTTACATGCATAGAAACCTGGATAATTGTTTTTTGGTTCTTAAACCAGACCAACACCCTAACAAGAAGCAGTGTTCATATGCATCCCTCCCCAGGGCTATTCAGATTGCTGCACATAAACATTCATTTACCTTTTTCTAACTCCTGCTGTAGTCAATTTCAAAAACAAAATGCCATCTCAAGGAGCTGCAGGCTGCCTGCAAGGAGGACGTTTCCTGCCGATATGCTTTGTGGGGCTGTGTTAGTTAAATTCAGGCAGCAGCATGGCTGGGATGCTGGAAAGGAAGTTCCAAAATGGCTTGGCTGCAACTAAGAGAACATTTGTCAGATGGCATTTCAGCTTTGAGCAAGTGCTGACAATGATTCAGTTTCATGCATGCAGATGAGGCAAGTGGGAAGTTTTCTACCACTATGCAATGGGGCAAGTGGGAAGTTTCCTGCCACTTTGCATTGTGGGGCTATGTCAGTTAAACTGGACCTTCAGCGTCATATAATGAAAAGCCCAAGCCCTGAAAAAACTATTCCCCAGCATCTAAAATTAATACAGTTTAAGTCTTTAGTCACTTACTTATTATTCTTTCCCCCACTGGGCTGCAAATCTGTTCAGGACTCCAGGATATGGGTGCCGCCACCTTGCCTCAGAAACATCACGTACTGAGGAGAGGAGAAGGGTGAAAAGCACAGGGGTGCGGGTTATAGCTGTGCTTTGGACAGAGAGTTGGGGTCAGGAAAAGGACAGCAATCCCAGAATGCAGAGAAGCATATTCAGAAGAGAATTCCTGTCTGCAGACAGCCTTAGACTCCATCTTGGATGTTAAAAGGTTAAAAAAATGCAATAGGTGCAGGTAGGATGATTTTTATCTGTATGTAGGGGGGTGGGGGAAACATAAAAGATAGGTTCTTATTCAGGGTGAAGGTCCACTTTAAATTCAGACAACAGCACAGCTGGGAAAGGCTCCAAAATGGCTGGAACCAGGAGAACTTTTGCAAGGTGGTGTTTCAGCTTTGAGTGGATGCAGGAGCAAATATCAGTGCTGACAGTGATTCAGTTTCATGCATGCAGATGGGGCAAGTTCATTTTGGGGAGGTTTTTTTTCTTAATATGAAAGGCCAATTTAAATCGGACCTTCACCCTAAATAAGAGCATATGTTATGTGTACATACAGATTGCCCACATTAAACATCATCCTACCTGCATCTACTGCATTTTATGAGCCATTGAACATCCAAGATGGCGGCACATGAAGTTTCAGGCTGCCTGCAAACATTAAGTGTCTTCTGACTGTGCCGCTCTGCATTTTGGGATAGCTGTCCTTTCCCTGACCCCAGCTCTGCTCTGTCTGAGCAAAGCACAGCTATAACCCCGCTGTCCTTCAGGTTACCATCCTCGTCTCTCCTCTATATGTGATGTTTCCAAGGCAAGATGGCGGTGCTCATATCCTGGAGTCCTGAACGGGGTTGCAGCCCAGCGAGGGAAAGAATGAATGAATGAATGAATTAATTAATTCTAGATGCTGGGGATTGTTTTTTTAAAGGTTTCGGCTTTTAATTAAATTATATTGAAGGTCCCATTTAAGTCATCCAGCTCCTGATTAAAAACCTGGTAAACTCTGAATTTCTGGTCTGCATCCCAAATTAAAAAGCTCTTTGCACATATGGGTGCAACAAAGTACGTATTACCAAATTTAGGTAATACAAACACGAGGGGTGCCCCAACCCCAAAGGGGGATATAACCAGAGACTAACAAAGGCACTCTATTAGTCATAATTCATATCAAATTTATTGAATTATCACAATTTCATATCAAGACACATTAAAAACTGTTAAAAACATGTAACACATATGTAAACTGCCATCAACTGAGGGGCGAGGGGGTTAAATTCTAATGTGCCCAGTGGGGGACCTTAATATTTCAATAAACAATTAATAATACTATATTTACAAATCAATTCATAAAGTGTCAAGTGCTTCCGAAGTGCATCAGATCCCAATATATATATACAAACATAACAGTGCAAGAATTGCTAACAAAGAGGTAGATGCAAATCACAGACAAAATACATAGAATATTGTCATCTTACTTGCCAAATAAAGTGCCATGTGCGGACCACCACTAGGACCCCCAAAATCCCTGCAACGCGTTTTGTGACCTAAAGTCACTTCTTCAGGCAGAGTACCAAATTTAGGAGTAAAGAGGCCTAGCCTACAAATTACATTATGTTGCTGTAATGCATTGTCCCAAACGGAATTGCGCTCTTGGGTTAAGAATGCAAATCCGACATTTTTGGGCTTTGATTACAGCAGGACCTAGGGTAGCAGGTGAAGGCTTATCCCACAGATTGCCCCCTTTGAGCTATTTGACTAGCCCATGACCCATGACTGTTGCATACTGATACAATACACTCCATTCGTTGCAATTGCACATGAACAGGGCCTTTGCACCAAAAATCCTCCATTGCAATTAATGTGGGCAAGCTGCAGCTGTTAGACTTGACTCACTGCCTCCATCTTGGACCAGAGAAGACCAATGAGGAGTTTGTTCTCAAAACCAGTGGGAGAGAACTCATGGGTCAGGTTATCTCCTGAACGCTCAAAGCCCTTGATAACTAGCACATATAGTAAAGGGGAAGGTGAAAGAAAAGACACCATATTCTTTGCCATTGGGAAAAAAGCAATGATCATGCCAATCAAGAGGGACCTAGACCTGCTTGCATAAACTTCTGTCTTTTAAAATTGCCAGTGGGCACTGTAGAAAGCTACAACATCAGACAACAGCAAAAAATCTAAAATGTTCCGCCTGTGGAAGTGGAAAATAATACAGACTAATTTAGAGCCTAATTTACGAAGTGCGCCTTTCTATGCCATTTAGCAACATTTTGCATACATCTGCCTTGGGGCAACCGCATCTTTTTATATTTTACTGCTACTATATTTTCAGATTGGCACCACAAGTCAAAAGGTCTGTTAAATAAAACAGGTCTACAAAAATTTTTTTTGTAATCATTACAGATGACAGATTTTTGTGTTTATTTTATGTATATAGTTTTTCTGTAGCACGTATAGTTTCCACGGGGGAGCATCATTATTAAAAGGTATAGGAAATGTACTGGTGACATTAGGAAAACAGTAATCTACATATTAGAAAAAAATCTTGACCTTATAAAACAGTAAACCCAAATTAATTTTGCATTCAAAATGGAAACCAAAGTATGAGCAAAAATTAAAAGAGCTGATATGATTTTTCATGGTTGTCCCTGTATAACCCTGTAAAATTAAAATTTTACATTAGGCTAGTATAGTGAAATATTTTAGATCAATATTGTACTATATCAATAGTTTGTGGCCTACCATTTGCTTTTATCCTCCCTAGGCTCACTTTTTACATTACCTTAAATAATCAAATAAGGGCTACTTAAGCATTTGAAGAGTGTCCATCCTGCTTTGCTTAATTACTTATGTCCATAGTTGTAAACAAATCCTTCACCTATTACAAGTATAGTTCTACAATTTACAATCGAAGGATTTTTTTTATGACCACACACACTCACAGCCTGCATGTTTAATGTATTTAAACCTAACCTAAGCCGAGCCAACAAACTAGCATGCATACATGCAATTATGACTGTGGCTTTCAAAGATATTATCTACATGTCTCCTAATTAACCCAATAATGACATTAACCTTTATCCCTGGTCATGTATATATACATATTTTTTAAGGTATGTTTAGGTTAAATTTCATTATACTCACCATCGCAGCTGTGCCTAGGGACCATGCTGCTGGGGGTTCCTGGAGCTGGGGTGGGGAGTATGATGACTGGGTCCGTCTGTGTGGAAACATCTGTTTTGGCAAATACACAACAGAAAAATTCATAAGTTTTTGGCAATGGATGTTATTAATCAACATCCACCTGTATTTTTGGGAAAAAACTCTGCTAAAACAATGTTTTCAAATATTTCCACAGGCATTTGGTTAATTATTCTAACAAGGTTTAACACATGGTTTGAACACATTAGCATGGTATTTAGGGGTTCATGAGTTGAGCTGTTTCTTTGAACTAATCCACATGGTCCACTTGATACCATATAATGTTGTTTCACATAATACCTGTTTTTGTTTTAAAGAGCTAAATTTAATGCACCATGTAAATCATTCTTAAAAATAACTTACCACGACACTGCAAGATCTGCAGCATAGCTGGTGGAGGTTCCGGCTCTATGAGACCCTGTAAAATAGTTAATGGTGGAAAGGTATATTTAATTAACAACAAGGTCACCATGGAACTAAACAACCGCAATAAGAAATACACTCACCAGGGGATGAGCTGCTGCTGGTATCCCAGGGAGGGCTATGAGGTGGAGGCATGGAGCCTCCACTCCTCACAATGGGCCCAGCAGATCCCAAACCTGATGGGCCACCCTCCTCCCTCTCACTCCCTGATCCTCGAGGGAGTGTGGGTGAGTCCCTCACCTCCACCCCACTGGGACTCTCCACTTGAGAGTGGCCACAAGGGGTTTGGGACTCAGCTGAGTCCGACTGTGAGGAGCTGAGGCTCCATACTGCCCTCACCCCAGCAGCACGCTCCACTGGGGCATCATCCCCTTCCTCCCCTGGGTCCTCAAGATGAGAACGACGAGCAGACACATCCGAGTCCAAAACTCTGGTGCCTTGGAGGAATCCATTCCCGTGTTTCCCCAGGGGCGGACGCTTATCTCTGGAGATAAAACAAAAGGAAAATAGTGTTAAATCACACTCAAATACATTACTCATCCTGGAAAAAACAAGTATCTAGTGATTTAACACTTACCTGATGCGTAGGCATCATGGAGCCGGTAAACGCCCTCATTGTCCCGGCGCTTAAAGTCCGACCATTTTTGGATGATAGCCCTTTTGGACAATTTTGTTTTGAAGGGCCGAGACACGGTGGCTTGCACCTCCATCACTATGCTGCTTTTTGCACTCAGGGCATAGTCGTACTCCTTCACGCAAAAATCCTATGAAAAAATAAAATGAATATGCTAATCCACAATTTTGAACATTTCCATAACCATAAATAAATATTACATTGTATTGCTGCAAAAATGACAAAACAAATGCAAATCTTACAAAAATTATTAAAAAATGGCCCCTAAAAATAGGCCTAAACAAAAACAACACACTTTAATAAACAAAATACAGTACAGATCTCCAGATTACAGGGGCAGCAAGTGGCATAGCCACTTTCCTCTTATTAAACCAGTTGCGATAACCTGTTAAACAACTTGAGCATATCACATGAGGGGCCCAGCTTTTTATTTTGTTCACCAAGTGGACACTTAAAGTACATCTGAGTGACTGAATGTACTTGGTCTTTTGGTGTAAAAGAACCACACACATAACAGAATCTCTCTGGATGATAGATACACTGTCGGGGCATTTTTCTCCTTTAAATGAGATCAAACATTAGCATAATTTAGGTTCAATGATGATGACAAACTCACTAAAACCTTTACTAATGTTGTCCCTGTAAAAAAAAAAGCGTACCAACAGTCAAAAATGACTTAAACCAGACCAACACAACAAACAGTGCTCACATGCCCTCTCCCCAGGGCAATTTAGATTGCTGCACATGAAAATTCATTTACCATTTTCAAACTCATGCAGGCCACCTGCAAACAGGAAGTGCTGATGTGCATTGTCAGTTATGGTTTAAGTAAGGCAAGCAAAGAAATGGGAATAAAAACACATACATTGAAAATGCATGAATAACGTAATAACAAAAATGCTTCTATCTTAGAAACCTTTTGTGACAGAGCAAGTACAACTGATTTCAGAATCAGCACGTCAAACTCCATAAAACTGACTTTTGCTGATGATTTAATTTTTAATTTGTGTTGACCAGTGTAATCAGCTTTGGCACACTAGGTTTCTCCCTATTGGCCAGCCTGTGTCAGCGCCTCTTTGTGTACCTAAGAGAACCAGTCCCCTCAGTGATATGAAATGATAAATTCGACACTATCTGGCACTTAATGACTTTAACTTCTTAACCGACATTTTGCTTAACTAGCAAAAACCCTTACAAAAAATACTGTTCTTGTGCATCCCTCAAGTCAATTAGATTGCTGTACATAAAAATGAATTTGCCTTTTTGTAACTCCTGTCATAGTGGATTTCCCCCCTCAATGGCGTCCTATGGATTTGCTAGTAGCCTGCAAAGAAGAATTGCTGCTGGGTTCATGTCCGGGGGGGGGGTTATAAATTGAACTTACACCATGCCAACTTCTTGTACCGGTGCTGCGGGGAAGAGATGTGTGACAGGTAAAAGGTAAGTGAGGTGTCCTGTGTCTGAGCCGAGGGCCTTAATAGCCTGACTTTCCGTTTAATGATTTCCATGTAAAAAATGTACAATTCGAAGTTTCTGCTCTGCTTTATATTCGGGCACCAAATACAATACAGTATACAGTAATATATGAAACTGCAATATTTAAAAATAAATAATTATCGTTATGTTAATTTAAAGATATCTGTGGAGGGTGATAATAAACTAGTCTAATCAGTAATACAATTTTCAAAGCCCTGGTCTGCCTATGGTAGCTTTATCTGGGACGAACAAGAGAATAGACTTGTCGAACTGTCATTAGAATTACTAGAATAATTAGAATTAGAGTGAAAATTATTCCAATTTCCTATTTTGGAGTTTTCTTTCTGTGATCAGGATTTTTAGTGCATAGTAGTGTTGGGCGAACTCCTAGAGTTTCATTTTTTGGCAAGTTTGGCTTAAATGTGAAGAAAAGTTTGGTTCTGGTACCCGAATCAATGTGGACCCAAATTTTGGGGGTGATTATTCCTCCCCCAGAGGCAGAATTGCGACTGTGCAAAAGAAAATAAAATGTGGTGATGGTTGTGGGGATGCTTTAGACTGCAGAGTATGCAGAAGAAAGTGGCTATACAACTTAACTTAATTAGGCTATGGGCGGGGCTACAGAAAAGATGGTCGCTGCTCCCATGAGTAAGGACACTTCTAGTGCCAGCTGCCAGTGTCTTCACTTACGGCAGCTATCTTTTTGTAGCCCCGCCCGTAGCCTATTTGACAGTGCAGCGGAACTCCGCCCCAATGGGATTGTGAGGCTCAGGTAAGTTGTACACTTTAGGTTAAGCTAGTTGATGGGCTGCTCGCGCAAATTTTCCAGGTTCAGACCGAACAACGAATTCGAACATGGACTTTTGGCTGAAGTCTGGCTTTGGGATCCTGAACTTGCATTGTTTGGTACAAACCTGAACACTATTGCATAATACTGCCAAAATATATTTGACAGATTTGACAGTTAAAAGAAAGTTGCCCCCCTGGCAAAATAGCTAGGTGCAAAAAGTAATCAATTGCAAATTACTATAGTAGTGTGACTGATCAGATATTGAAAGTGTGACTCAGCCTTCCAAAGTAATAGTTAAAACGAGAAATCAGAAATTCTTCAAAATGCACCCTGGTCAGCTATTCATGTTAATATTACACATTTGATCAGATGCTGTGAACTACTCTACATCCCCTTTTAAAATGTGATTTGTATATTTCATGCTGTACAGAACTTTACGTTCATTTAGTCTCTTAAATACCAGTAATATGCGTCTGTAAAAACTGTATTGCCCCTAATTGTGATATTCTCTAAACACAAAGCTCTGAAAGCCAAATCAATTTCAGTACATTTAATACTGATTGTCGACCTGGTTACTTGGCTCAGTAGAAATATCAATAACTGACAAAGTTACTAATGTGCTTAGGTCTGGCACTGATTTTCAGTATTGGGAAAAGGCTATAGCTACCCCTGTATAAATGAGATCACATTTTACCTTTTCACAGTGTAAACAATATTTCCATTAATGTTTCAAAGGCACTGAATATATGTCTTAATTATATTATTATAATATATATATATATATAATATTTATCAAACTACTGAGAATATGCTGTATTATTATTAATAATAATAAAATAATAATAATAATAATAATAATAATAATAATTTGCTCAAATGACCAATGTTTACTTAGGAATGTGATCACATCACATGTGTACTGCCCTAGCCACGTTTCCCCGGGAAGTTGTTGGGGGTTGGGTTCCTTGCTCAAGAGTGCTTTCATGCCTCAGCCAGGAAACCAACCCTCAGCAGATCGGAGGTTTCCAACTGCTGGGCCATGATTGCCATGATTGTGAGAGTTACACAAGACTCTTTAAAACAGCAATATGCAAATATTTTGATCACACAAAAGATAATTTTGTGTTTCATCTGACAGTATAATACCTAGCTGTATACAGACACTTATGTAGCATATTGATAAATGATAGTAATTTTATTATTAAATACATGTTAAATGCAATTAAAGCCAACAAAAACGTACACACCCCCACTCCCAAAGAAAGGTGAAGTGTGCAAATTTGGTCGAATTATTTCACCATATATATTATATAATAAATTATATTATTTTGTCACAAGTTGAAATAAGTAAATTACCTCAGTTAGCAGGGTATAAAATAAAATCCACTTTTCCCTTTAAATGAGCTTCAGGTGCAATCTCTCCCTGGGTACCAAACTTTTCAGCCAAATCTCTCAAATATTCATCCTCAGTTTCACCTCTGCTCTTACATTTCCAGGAGGATATGAAACTTTGCCCCCATGGCATTTTTTTGTGGTTGAGAAGAGGCATCATTATCAAAATGAATCTCTTGCCTCGTTTATGCTACCTCCTACAGGCTCTCCAGATCCACATGCCACAAATCTGATCTTAGTCAAGAAGCTCTTTCTTTACAAAATTTTGTGTCGGCTGCAAAGACAGTTGGAGTACAGCTGGGAGTATTATGTCTCCCTAAAATGTAGGGAGAAGTGGGCATCCCAGAGGCTACCAATTACCATGCAGCAGTCCACCTCAATAGAGTGATAGATAATCAATGGATACGATTAGAGCATCTTTTATTCTTCCATTCAATGCCTTCCATGGAGAGAGCTCAGTCACCAGCGATCTACACCACTCTGAAGGTCTGCACAATCACTTTGGAAACTTGTAACATGTCCTCAAGTCTTGAGGGAACCCCAACTTTCCCCCTTGTCTCCTATGCCGCACCTTTAATTCACCTGTCATAAAGATCCCAGTTAGACCCCCTTCTCTCTATCTTCCTCAAAAAGCCTCTCCAGGCAAGACTAGTGGGCCTCCACTTAGTTAGCCCATTTTATGAAATTAACCTTCACTACATTCACAAGGCATCTGACAGACTTTGAGAAACGCTGCAATGCAAGAGGTCATACATGCAACGCCCTCTCACAAATTTATACATGACTACCCGCTCCCCCCAAACATTTCATGACTAAATGGGAGAAAGCTCTTTCCATCTCTTTTACTAAAAAACAGAAGGATCTATGCTCTCGCTCACAATGCCTCTATCCCTAACAAATACCAAGAATCAGGATATAAGATTCTATTCCAGGTGGTACAGGGTAACTCCACAGAATACTTTGCACCGCCAGCTAAGGGTTGGCGGTGCGAAGGAAAAGAGGACACCCTTCTCCATGTTTCCTGGTACTTCCCAGCCTTGCGAAACTTCTGGAACTATATCAAATTATATATGCACAAACTCACATGGAGAATTATCCCATTTGGGGTTCTTATGTGGTAATGTGCAATCTTTATGCGTCAGCATTTCCTCTCTATTTTTCCTAAAACTTCTTCTCTTTGTCTCTTAATTTCCTTTTTACAAACCCCCTTCTCCACAAACTGTGATTCTAGTTCACTGGCTTGTTTAATATAGTTCTTGATATCAGTATTATTACGTCTTAATCTAATGAACTGAGGTTTAGGAATAGGCCGTAGCCAGCTGGGATGGAGACAACTCCCGGCTGGCACGAATCCATTACAATCTGTAGATTTAAAAAAAGTTATAGTAGTCAGAGAGAGACCCCATTTTATAATGGTCAAATCCAAGTAGTGAATCAGTTCGGCACTCACTTCTGAGAACTCAAGTTAAACAAATTATTATTAATAATAGCCAATAAAAATGAATTCAAAGTTTCCCTCATGCCCTCCCACACACAATGACATTGTCAATATAGTGATGCCAAAAAATTAAAGAAGACCACCCCCAGGGAAAATAAAGGATTCTTCCCAGCACCAAAAGAATAATGGCAATGCTGGGAGCGAATTTGGCTCCCATGGCCACTCCCTTACATTGTATATAATTATATATTACCTGAAAACCCCAAATAATTGTGCAGCAAAGGAAATTCTAAACATTCCAAAATACAATCAGTTTGAAAGAGTTTAATGGTTTTCTCTTTAATGAGGTAGTACCAAACTGCCTTCACCCCAAGGTCATGTGGTATCACAGTATACAAGGAGGCCACATATGATGTAAGTATTAATGCATATTTACATATCCTTTAATATTTTTACTAAGTCTGGAGTATCTTTTTAAAATGCTGGAAGCTTAGATACCAGAGGCTGTAAATATTTATCCATATATTTACCAAATCTGCCAGTGACTGAGCCAATACTGTCGACTTCCTGGTGGCCTCACTGGGTGGTTAGGGATTTTAAGTAAATAGTAAATAGTTGGTAACCTTTATATCATTTCCCACTATATTAACCTCTCTCAATTAGTTGTTTCAATTCAGTTAAATAACCTACAGTGGGGTTCGCGGGCAATTTTTATATGTGTGGGAATCTTTTAATAGTCTATTCATTTTGTTGTTGTAATCCTCTTTAACCAGGATTACTATACCACAATAGGTAAGAGAGTCCTGCCCTTGCGAGCTTACAGTCTAAAGGAAGATGGGTGAAGACGACGGGGAAAGACCACAAACATGATTCCTGTGTATGTGTGTGAGCCCGGCACAGGGAGGACGCCGAGGCTTCCTGTCACCCGCTGCCCATTGTCACCCGGCGATGTGTGTGTGAGCCCGGCACAGGGAGGACGCCGAGGCTTCCTGTCACCCGCTGCCCATTGTCACCCGGCGATGTGTGTGTGAGGGGAGCGCCTGAGCCCACCCGCAGGACAGACCGACAGACAGACAGGATTAACAATGGGTCACCCACCTCTGGAATTCAGTGAGTGCTATCTGGACAGCCCCCAATTCCGGGAGAGTCTTAAGGGTTATGAGCAGGAGTTGGAGAGGACCAATAAGTTTATCAAGGATGTGATAAAGGATGGAAATGCTCTCATTAGTGCCATAAAAGGTTACTCCAGCGCAGTGCAAAAATTTGCCCAAACTCTGCAAAGCTTCCAGTTTGACTTCATCGGGGATACCTTAACTGATGATGAACTTAACATCGCGGAATCCTTTAAAGAATTTTCTGAACTCCTGCAGGAAGTGGAGCTAGAGAAGATGATGATGGCATTATCAACGTTATGATTGAAGCAACCCCTCCCACGCTGGGGAGGTTTAGACCCGGTAGACATTCTGCATCTTATAAACAGTATTATAGATCTTGAATCATATCACTATTCAGCAGCGGTGGGTGTGGAGTCACGCGTTGGTGTAGTATATCCAACTATGCAAACTCCTATGGTATAGATATATTTGTCCTTGCTTCCTTTAAGATATCTATTCCTTTCCCTTTTATTATAATTGAGTCTATGTAAAACAGGTCCGTCCTGTTTAAGAAATTAAGGAATATTTACTTTGGGGCTGCATAAGACTTCTGTTCATCCTTTAATAATCATTGACTTAGGTGTTAGTAAAAAAGTAAAAAAAATGAAGGATGTAATTAGATATATGTAATAAATAAATACAGAGATTTCGTTATTTGAGCCATGTTCATTACTTTGTAAATATTTTGAATGTAAATATTTTTGAATTTCCACTGATCCAATTGTATACATTGTTTAATATAGAGTAGTGATATTTGTATTTTTTGTACTTTTTATACGTGGTGTATTTGTATTTGTGTAGATGTTTTACATGTGATTTGTAACAGGGAGTAACTAGTTAACACTGTTTGGTCCTGGGCTCTGAGCTCTGCAGCAGGTGATTTCACCTGCTGCGTGCGTTATGAGCGTGTCTCTGTCCCGCCTCGCTCCCTCTACGCGCCTGGCCGTTGCCATGACCGCGCATTGCTATGTGATGACGCTGGTTGGGGCGTGCTGGGGGCGTGGTTTGGGGGGCGCGGCGGGTCAGTGGGATCACGTTCTTTTGTTTTGATCGGGGAGGATGAGAGCGCGCACGGGGGCTGTTGCACTTCCGGCGCGATGGCGGCTGCCGGCCGGGGCCGCCGCGTGTGCGGGAGGGCGGGGGCCTTGGTGTGCGCTTCCGTTTCCCTCTCTTTATAACTGGGGCTCAGGACACAGTACCTTATAGCACCTTGAGAAAGTAGCATAACGCTACGGAACGCGTGGGTGAACTAATCGGTCCAGCAGGAGGTCCTTGGCTGCACATACAGAGGTGAATGAATAATAATTTGTATAATTGATTATATTTTGCACTGGTCACTTTAGGTATTGGCACTTTATATTAGGCTACGGGGTTTTGACTTAACATAGGGATCTCTTTGGGGTAGTTGGGATAATATGGGGCTTACTCCTGCTGGTACTATGGTGTAGATATGTTGTGTATACATATGTATTTTTAAATGTATGTCATGATGTTGTATGTATTTGTTATATGTTTTTTTATCTTTTGTAGATGAAATTGATTGATTAAATATGTTTATTTGGATCAGTTGGTATCATTGATTAATTTGCTGTAGGGTTGGAGTGGTGCCTGTAAGCGACTGGGTCTATAGTAGGCTGGAACTATAGAAATTGTTTATGTATGTTGTGGTAGCAGCTTTGGGTTGCTTATTTGGCACACTGCCCATTCCCCCCCTTTTTTGATTAACAATCAGGTGGTGCTAAAGGAAAAAACTTTGTTATTCTTGAAAGACCACAAACAGTTAGTATTGAGCTTTGTGGCATGTGCCCTTTAGAAAATTGGTTAAGACAGATTATATGCTTGTCTGAATAAGTGAGTTTTAAGGGCACCTTTGAAGGTTTTGAGAGTTGTGGAGTGGCGGATTGGGTGGGGGAGGGCATTCCAGAAGATTGGAGTTGCACGTGAGAAGTCTTGGAGGCCGCCATGAGAGGAAGTGACCAGGGTGGAGGACAGGAGAAGGTCAGCAGCAAAGCGAAGACTGCGTCTAGGTTGATATTGTTGGATTAGAGATGAGATGCAGGGAGGGGCCTGGTTGGAGAGAGCTTTGTATGCGAGAGTTAGAGTTTTGAATAGGATTCGCTGTGGGACTGGCAGCCAGTGTAGGGATTGGCAAAGAGGCGCAGAACTGGAGGAGCGAGAGGAGAAATGGATGATGCAAGCAGCAGAGTTCAGGATATATTGGAGGGGTGCCAGTCTGTTAGTTGGTAAGCCACAAAGAAGAAAGTTGCAGTAATCCAGTCGGGATCTGACCAGGGCATGCACTAGCATTTTAATGGTGTCAGGTGAGAGGAAGGGAAGGATGCGTTAGATGTTTTTAAGTTGGAGGTGACAGGAGGTGGCCAGGGAGTGAATATGTGGTTTGAAAGAGAGGGCAGAGTCCAGAATTACTCTCAGGCACCGAGCTTGGGGAGTTGCTGTTATTGTGTTAATTGTTGACAGAAATAGACGTGTTAGAGAGGGGAGGGGAGTTAGATGGCGGGAAAATGACCAGTTCTGTCTTGTCCATGTTTGGCTTGAGGTAGCCAGATGACATGAATGAAGAAATAGCTGCAAGACAGTTGGGGAGGCGAGATAGGAGAGATTGGGGCCAGAGAGATATATCTGAGTGTCATCCGCATAGAGGTGGTATTGAAAGCCTAGAGAAGTTATACGTTTGCCAAGGCCATAGGTGTAGACTGAGAAAAGTAGGGGGCCTAGAACAGAACCTTGCGGCACACCAACAGAAAGAGAATGTGAGGATGAGACTATGTTAGAATAGGATACTCTGAATGATCTGTCAGAGAGGTAAGAGGTGAGCCAAGAGAGTGCAAGACCTTGAAACCCAAGAGAGGAGAGAATATCAAGAAGCAGGGATTGGTTGACAGTGTCAAAGGCTGAGAAGAGGTCAAGAAGGATGAGGATGGAGTAGTGACCTTTGCTTTTGGCAGTGAGAAGATCATTGGAGACTTTGGTGAAGGCAGTTTCAGTGGAGTGGTTACGGTGGAATCCTGATTGTAATGGGTCAAGTAAGTTGTTAGTGGATTAGTATTGTGCCAGTTCTGACTGGACATGTTGTTCAAGAAGTTTGGAGGAGAAAGGGACTAGTGAGATAGGGCGGTAGCTGGAGAGGGCAGAGGGGTCGAGAGAGGGTTTCTTGATGATAGGAGTAATAACTGCATGTTTGTAGGAGGAAGGAAAGGTACCAGTGAAGAGGGAAAGGTTGAATATAGAGGTTAAGACTGGAGTGAGGGATGGAGACAGTTGAGGAATAAGGTGAGATGGAATGGGATCGAGGGAGCAAGTAGTCAGGTGGGCCCTAGAAATGAGAGAGGTTAGTCCAAGCTCAGTTATTGGAGTGAAGAAAGTAAGAGAATAAGGCAGGGGGATTGTTTGAAGTGGTGAGGGATTCTGAGGGGCAAAGCCAAGTCGAATGTTGTCAATTTTTTCTTTAAAGACAGCAATTATCCTGCTGTTATTTGGGAGTTTGGAGGAGGGGGTGGTGGGTGGAGTAGGGAACTGAAAGTGTTGAAGAGTTGTTTGGGATTCCGGGCTTGTGCAGAAATCAGTGAAGAGAAATATGCTTGCTTAGCAGATGAAAGGGCAGTCCTGAGTTCCTGAAGGGCTTGTTTATAGAACAGAAAGTCACAATTGGATTTGATACAGAGCAGAGGTTAGTGAAGAGGAGGTCAATTGTGTGCCCGTCTTTGTGGGTGGGTGCAGTAGACCATTGCTTGAGTCCGAAGGATGAGGTTAGTGACACAAGTCTGGTGGCAGCAGGGTTGCTAGTGTCAACAGGTATGTTGAAGTCACCCATGATGATTGCGGAGATGTCTGTGGAGAGAAACTGAAGGAGCCAGGTAGAAAAATGGTCGAAGAAAAGAGTAGTAGTTCCAGGAGGGCGGTAGATGACAGAGATTTTCAGGTTACAGGGAGAATATAAACGGACGCAGTGAACTTCAAAAGATGAGAAGGATAGAGATGGCAGGGCAGGGAGTGGGTTAAAGGAGCAGAGTTCGGATAGAAGGATGCCCACACCCCCACCCTGTTTGCTGTTGGATCTAGGGGTGTGGCTGTGATGTAGTCCCCCATGTGAAAGGTCTGATGGGGTAAGCTATGTTTCTGTGAATCCCATGAAGGTAAAAGAGTTAGAGAGAAACAGGTCATGAATATAAGTGAGTTTATTGTGCACTGAGCAAGCATTCCACAGTGCGCAGGTGACAGTGGCGGGAAGGGGTGGGGAGGGAGTAAGCTGTATCAGATTAGATAGGTTGCGTGTATATCCAGGTTTAATGCGGTTGCAGATTTTTGGCTTTGATGAAAAGGGAATCGTTCTGGAGGAGGGGGGTGGAGAGAGTGGGCCTGGATTAGGGCTGATGTCACCAGAGGCAAATAAGAGTAAAAGGAGAGAGAAGAGATGGTTGTGGCTTTTGAGGGTGGAATAATGTGTCTTGTGCTTGGATACAGAGGTGGTGAGTGATTTTGCCAAAGAAAGGAATTCGTGAGCAGAGAGGTAGGAGGTTGAGAGCAGAGTGGGGGAAATATATAGGGACAGGGAGATACTGTGAGCCTAGGATTCTGAGGGTAAGAGGAAGTAGTGTGATGAGATAAAAGGTAATCATTTTAGTTGATGCTGGGCTATTGAGACAAGCAGAATCCGGTGCAGGTTTCCTCAGGTTAAATTCGCTGCAGACTTAGAAAGATTCAGACTTGGAAAGAAGTCTGAATTGCAGCCACTGCCACTCAATATGAACAATTTCTAAGTGCCTTTGATTAGCTCATGCTCAGCAACTGGGCCTAAAGGGAGGGGCTCAGGTCAGTCCTAAAAGTTTGGTCTGGGAGGGTACATAAAGTAATAAAACTCCAAATGGAATGTTGCTAGGTGCTATGGGTCAGTGAACACAAGGGGCAATAATGGTCAATAAAAGTTTTAGAGGATAGTAGCAGACGATAGTTTCACAAATATAGATATGGGCAGGGGATCCAGATGGGGCATTGAAAATAATCACACAACTCTTAAATAAGGCATAAGCACAAATAAGGTGACAAGGAAAAAAAAGAACAGGTTTTAAATAGTGAATCTGATAATGCGTACAGGATGAGAAAAAGGCAGCAGGATTTACATGGGCAGCAAAGGGTTAATAGTTGCAGATGGATTTAAATGATGAATGCATACCAGATTGAGAAAAAGGCAGCAGGATTTGCATGGGCAGCAAAGGGTTAATAGTTGCAGATGGAATTAAAATGATGAATGCATACCAGATTGAGAAAAAGGCAGCAGGATTTACATGGGCAGCAAAGGGTTAATAGTTGCAGATGGAATTAAAATGATGAATGCATACCAGATTGAGAAAAAGGCAGCAGGATTTGCATGGGCAGCAAAGGGTTAATAGTTGCAGATGGAATCAAAATGATGAATGCATACCAGATTGAGAAAATGGCGGCAGGATTTACATGGGCAGCAAAGGGTTAATAGTTGCAGATGGAATCAAAATGATGGATGCATACCTGTGAATGAGAGAGGTGACATCAGAATGAGGAAGGTGGTGATGTGGAGGAAGAGTGGTGTGGTTTTGGGTCCATAGAGTGAATTCAGGTTAAATTCGCTGCAGACTTAGTTCCTTATTCATGAAGGGATAGTGTCAGGTAGTGCTATGTAAACGACAGGTAGCGTCAGGTGAACGCCGGACACGGCATGCAATTACACATTTATCAAGCGGATTCTGTTGAGCGACTGGGCTAACGCCATGTAGCGTCTGATTCATCATTATACCAGCTTCAGCGTACAGTGCCAGCGTTCAGCCTTGCAGACCGCCACGTCTTACCCCTCGCTACCTGTCGCTCTCCAATACATTTCAATGGACGTTCTTTAACTTCGCATCTAACAGGGTGTTTTTATTATTATTATTTTTATTCTCAAATAATGTTGGGATCTCTCCTGGCCTTGAAAAAGCCATTTTTTTCAAATTCTTTTAAATTTTTTTATATATATGCAGAATTGACATTACAGGTCTGGCATTAATGTGTTCACGTCACAATGTTATTACAATGTAATTCCATATGTTTTTGCTTTGTTACTGGTGGATACATGTTCAAAAACAGACTTTAATCAAGTAGCCTCCGGCTCTCTGGGCTACAGCGAAGCATTTTTGAGCGCCGGCGGTGTGTAAGGCTGTTTTTTTGATGAATATGGTGTGAGTCGGTCGCACTGACCAGTCGCTACCATTTGCTCCCATACAGCTCTGTACTGGTCATATAGCGACTCCCCACAATGTATTCATCAATGCTGCACAGCGACTGAGGCGCTCTGAACTAGCGAACCACGGCCGAGCACAGCGACTACTAGGGGGCGCTCTGAAATGCCTGCTACAGACGCTCATCTGTCACTACCTGCTGCTAGTAATGAATCAGCCTGCCCGAAAGATTCAGACTTGGGAAAGGAGTCTGAATTGCAGCCATAGTGGCTTGCAGCCACTGCCACTCAATATGAACAGTTTCTAAGTGCCCTTTTTTCTAAGGGCCGAATACCATTTTTTAAATGAAGGAGTCCATCTAGGTCTTTTAACATTGAGTTTTTATGTAACAAAAGTTTTTTTTGGATAAACATAATCATACTAAACAAATGTTACAGACATCGCTATGCATAAAAAATGGTAAGGGAGCTTACCCATTCTGAAGAAGACATCGAGTAAGTACTCTATAGGATACAAAACAACAGCTATATCAGTGTGCACTATGGATAGGAGGAAATATAGCATATCTGTATTATGACCTTTAAACGGTACTAGAACTGGGTAAGGCAACATTATTAACATGGGTATATGCCTGGGTATGACCTTCGGGGGAACAATAATAAAATTCTCCTTTGGGACAAAGGAAAATAGAAAGAAATAGGGGGAAGGGTTGGAAGCTGGAAAAGGGTGTAATGAACCAATTATCTAAGGTATGTGTTGGGCTTCGCTGTCTTCCCAGCCACCTGAAGCAAACATAGGTCCTAGGGGTAGGGCCATAGGGAACAAACTGGTTTACCCAAACTTCCCAGATTTCTGGTAGCCTATCTTGTGTCACAGCAGTCATCATTTCATTGACCATAATTTCTGAAATCCTAAGAAGAATTTATGACCTTAAAATGTTGTTGCTTCTCCAGAATCTGGCCACTGTGGACACATGCATGGTGAGTTGCCACTGTGGGCATGTGTAGCTGTTGACTTTTAATGAAAGCAGGACCTTCCCTGGGTACATCACCAGATCTTTTTGGAAGTTTGTAAACCTTTCTCCAAATTTGGGATATTGGGCATGACCACAAAATGTGCAAAGTGGACCCTTGCTGGAAACCTCTGAAGCAATTTGGTGATACTGATGGGAAGAATTTATGCAGCTTCACCAGGGTAAAATACCACCTCATCAATACTTTATATGAGTTTTGTAGTTTTGTAATATTACAAGAACTTTTCCTAATTGTGGACCACATGCTGTTTCATTGCTCTTGGGAGAATCTCCAGTTTAAGACTTCCTCTCTCATGTATCGGAATTTTACGGTTCCATCCCTTGTAGAGAGGGTGTTATATAATATGTATATTAAACCTGTGGCCCTATATTCTTTTAGGCAAAATCTTTCCCAGGTTGTCATCTTATCACTTTTTCGTTAAAGTAGAGATCCAATGCCTGATTTGGAGGCACCAGAAGTACTGATTCAATGGGGGGGGGGGGGGGGGTTAGACCCATGGAGATGGAGAAGGGAGTACTCCTTTACCAGAAACAAATTCCTGAACTTTGCTGAGGTTGTTAAAAGTCCACCATTGAAAGATGGCCGGGTTCAGTAGCCCCGGCAGGAATAGTGGATACTCAATCAGTGGCCTAAGAGGGTTGTGAGTTGAGACTAGATTCTTCTCCTTTTTCACCCCCAGGGTGAATTTGAAAATTGGGGACTGGTCTTGAGGTCGTAATTTAGCGGGAAGGGATTGCCGCTAATGCTATAGGTTTACAGGCATGCCCGTCTATATGGACCCAGTGTGGGGTCTCCTGCTGGAGGTAGGACACAGCTAAGGGGGCAAGCTGGGATGCCTGGTAGTATAGTGTGAAATTTGGTAGACTTAGCCCTTCACATAATACATTACACAAGTGTTCAATTATAGATTTTGGCTGCTTTGATTAGGCTTTAAAATGTTCTTATCGTGTCGGAGTGTAGAAAAAATAGTCCTATGACTATTAAGGCACCTGAAACTGCTGCACAGATGTAAGCACCCAGAACCTCCAATTGAAGAAGGTGCTGGCCCCATCCCATTGAAGGAGAACCTCTGGAGTTACAGTAAGTTAGCTTTGCTTTACTATGGAGCTGAGGAGTGTAAGGTTGAGTGGGTGTTGAGAGGATGACCTACATCCTCTCTGAGACAAACTTGCCAGGAGGGTTGATCATCTTTCTTTCCTTTCCTTTTTTACTTCCTGGTGTACCCCTATCATTCCTACCTCTTTTTTATACTATTCTTAATCGTTCTCTTTTTCTCTAATTTATTTCTTTCCCTTTATTGATTTTTCTCATTTGACATATTTCCTTTCTTCATGAAATGATTGATCTTCTTTCTCTTCATTTTTTCTTTTTTCACAATTTGCCCCCGTACAGGGAAAAAGAAAATTCAGAGTCGCTCACCACTTTGGAAAAGGTAAGTAATCCATAGTATGGAACATCTAAGGGTAGACGTTTGCCAATCGTCCAAGCAAAGCCAATAGTGGAAACAAAAGAAAAAATCCCTGCGCTTCACAGGCAGTATAATAAAAATTAAAACGTAGCTTTTAATAGTCCAGTAGTACAGCTCACATGATGAGGGAAGAAGCGAAGTCGTCAGTTGGCGACGCGTTTCGGGAATAGCGGTCCCTTTCTCAAGCTGAAGCAATTTGCCCCTGTCACTATTAAAAGACTGCAATAACGATCGCCTCTACAGGGTGAGGAAGCCCATATATGGACAAGGGGTACTGTCCCTTGCCATGAGAGTTTTATACCTCCACTAGCTAGCCAGCAGCAGTAAAACCTGACAGGACACCCCCACTGGGCCCCTAAACTCACTGGGAACTTAAAAGCTTGAGCCCTAGACATACCAGAGTCAAGCTAATTTAAAGAATGTCAAGGTTTCAGTTACATTTCTCATAATTCAATGACATATTCGTCATTCAAACTTCCTGACGGTCACATACATATGTGTCATATTATCCTAAAGGGTTTAGGACTGAGAACTTGGGTCTAGCAGCATCCCACAAAGCCATGTGCACCCACAATTCAAAGCTATGCTCCAAAATAATTTTAGGAGTTGTTTCAGTGGCAAGCCGAATGGAAGGGGTCAGAAACTCCTCAAAGGAGTGACTAGCCCAGGGTTAAATGCCAGGGCTGAAACTGGGGATCCCGCTGTCTTCTGGAGGGTCACTTGACATGTGGAATTAGTCCAAGTACTGCCTCATGCCTTACAGTGGTTGCGCTGCATAAGGTAAGGTAAACTGACAGTTTCTTGCTTTTTCCATCTGTAAACATTTACCTGTAATTTTCCCTTCAAACCTGTAAATTATTATTTTGCTTGTATATTGCCCAGTGTGCCTTGCAGTGATTAAATACATAACTTAATTTTGGGCTGCTCTTTTACCTTGATCCTGAACTCATTATCTGCGTCTTCCTGGTAATGTTATATACGATTCTTGTCCGATGCAAACCCGCTGATGGCAATTATTATGGCTGCCAGGCATGCTGACGGGAACAGTGAATTCAGCTGAGCTCACATGATACAGATTTTATCACTATAATAGAAAAAAACAAAATGTGTGTTGGTCTGAGTGCAGGGGGCCATCCCAGTTGCTGATGTGTCATGTACACTGTGGCCAGCCCGATAAGAGGCAGGGATATAAGAAGCATTCCAGCACTGTTACAGAGCTGTAGGTTAGCTTGGGAGAGGCTGCAGCTGGAATGAAGGATAGATAGAAACCTGGAAAAACATAATTAATTGTCCTTATCAGTGCAGTTTGGTATGGAGAGTCGGACAATATACTGAGGGACAATAGAATGAAGAAATATCTGCTAATTGTCTTTTCAGGGCACTTCCAGGGACAGGCTGCTCATATACTCAGGGAAAGCTAGGGATGACTAAACATCTGCTAATTGTCCTTTTCAGGGCACTTCCAGGGACAGGCTGCTTATATAAAGAGGGGGACAACCATCTGCTAATTGTCATTTTCATGGCACCCCCAGGGACAGGCTGCTCATATACAGAGGGGGACAACCATCTGCTAATTGTCATTTTCAGGGCACCTCCAGGGACAGGCTCCTCATATACTGAGGTGGCAAACAATCATCTGCTAATTGTCCTTTTCAGGGCACTTCCCAGGATAGGCTGTTCATATACTGAACCATCAGCTTATTGTCCTTTTTAGGGCATCTCCAAGGACAGGCTGATCATATAGTGAAGGGGACAACCATCTGCAGCAGCAGGCAATAGTTGAGTTCCAGCTACAAAATGTCTGGGTGAGTAGAAGTGCAGACCAACAGCACTTCACCATCAATGAGTGGGTCTCCATAAGGAGCATTTGTGTTGTGCTGCAGACAGTGTTTTCAATGCACCACCAATATCTTTTGCCAAAAAAAACTTCATGAACTTCATGATGGAAAATGTAATGGTGGCACAGGAGGAAGCAGAGGAGGAAGAGGAAGGCACATTTACCCAGGTGTCAGGCAAATCCACACGTGGCTCACAGGGTGGGTTCTGGCCTGACAAAGGCCAGTTACTCCACTGTCCAGCCAGCAAACAGCTTTGGAGGATTTGGAGGAGGACTTTTCCTCACACCAGTGTGGCACCCAGAGCAGCTCATGGGCATCACTGGAACGTGGGGATGCGAAGGAGCAGGAAGAGACACCTGACACTGAGGGCAACTTCTCCTTGACTCAGAGCAGCCTGTTTCATATGAGCCACTACATTGAGTACAGCGAGCTGCCCACATAGTCACCAGTGTCGATTACTGCGTGGCCACCCTTCTGGATGCCTGCTATAAGGATAACATCACCTTCTTAATTCTAGCGTGATAAAAAAAAGAGAGAGTACAAACGCACACTCGTGGAGTCACTACTGGCTACTGGAGTTCCCATCTGACAGTGATGCCTCAGTGCAGCAGGGGGCCAAGGGGGTGGAGGAGGTTGCCAACACAGCAGAGGCACCAGCCCCACTTAGAAGGGAGTGTAAGCACTCCAGAATGTGGAACACCTTATTCAGTTTTCTGCCACATTCACCACTGTCCAATATGGCGATAGTACCAGGAGGCAGACTTTGAGTCAGTCACATGGTGGATAAGTATCTGTCAACGTTTCTCCTGGTACTAAGCAATTGGTCCTCCCCATTCAATTTCTCAATAAATTGGACATGTGGCCAGTGCGTGCCCCTTATGTCTTGATGGTGCTGGCCTGCTCTGCGGCAAGTATCCCATCAAAATGTGTGTTCAGCACCGCAGGGGGTGTCATCACCAACAAGAAGACCCACCTATCCACAGCCTATGTGGACATCCTTACATTCGTTAAGATGAACCAGGCATGGATCCCATGGGACATGGCTGTGCCAGTGCCTGAGTGAGTGGTTATAGGGTTGGCTACCTCCTCCTCTGCCTCTTCCACCTGCAACACCACCTCCAACTCCACCTACTCTGCCTCTTCCATTTACACCAACAACACCCAGCTCCACCTCCTCCTCCCCCCCCCCCCCCGGGTCTCTGAAACCTGTTAAAATATTATTGTATTTGTTTTTAATGTATTAATTACATTTTTCATGTTATTATTTTAAGTACTTTCCCTACCACATTTTGTGCAGGGCAATCACCCTGTTATTACCCATATTTTGCAGCCCTCCACCCCTTACTACACATATTTTACAGCCATTTTTGGGTCACTGAGTTCGGTTCCCCATTGATCTTAAAAGGGTTCGGGTTGTGTCAAGATCAAGTTCCCAATCTTTTTTCCAAGTTCATCACTAATAATGAGAATACATGAACGTGATCTTGCCTATGTGTATTAAATAAGCACTGCAGTGGGCAATAACCTGCCAGTTAAGATAATACCACAGTAAACTTAGCAAAAACTTCAGACCGCTAGCTTCAATCAAAACAAATGACCTGTCACCACTGAGAAAGGACGAACATTTTTCTTACCCTCCCACCGGAAAGCGGTGACTAAAGTGCTGAGCAATCCGAGACAACTCACGGTCAATGAGTCAGGCAGGAACAGAACAGTCACTCTCCATAAATGTTCTGGAGCTAGAGCGATCCCATCAGAGAAGCCATATGGTGAAGATAGCTAAGGCTTAAAAATCCTGTGTAAGGCATTTCTCTTTTTAGTTAGCATTGCAGAAAAAGAAAATATCACAGAAAATGGCAGTCCTGTCAATGTACCTTCAGATCTAGATGACATAATTCATTTGACATGGACATAATATGTACTGCAAAACATTTTGTATGCTCTGTACATGTAGCAACAAACTGACTGCTGTGTATCCGGTTATAATGTTTTGCCACTAGAGGGAACTGTAAGGCATTTTACTTTTTCTCAAAGCTTATATCAGTTGGATTGCAAAAGTTATGCTGTAGTTATAAGTATAATACGAAGGTGGGGTGGGTTTAAATCCTAATCAAAATAACATTTGTAGTATTTGATTTGTAAGACTTTAATGCGTAAACACAGACAATAGACAAAACGGGACAGGCACACCAACCCTACTGGGTATATAAGAACATTAAATCATACAACACTCTGAAATAGAAAGAATGCACATCTACTTGATATACAAGAATGCTATAGCTAAGTGCTGCAAAATAATATTATGGCTATATATAGCTCCCATAAAGTACTAAGTGCAAAAAGAGAAACATTGATATGAAATCCTTAATAGAATCATATAAGTTTATTAAATATCAGTCAAACAAAAAAAAACAATGCATGCATTGACTTCAAGGGTACAATACAGACAGTGAGTACCATAACCAGCCAATCACTCCATCAGAAATAAATGTCAGGTATGCAAAAAATCAAGATACAGGGTTTAAACAGGAAGGTGCAGCCTGGTTTAGGCGGTTCACCAGCTCACTAGTTTGAAACTAGTGAAACACATTAAAACACAATTCGCTTATTCATTCACCAATTTGATAAAATAAATTAGTTATAGTGTCTGCTTACTTGCTCCCTTCTTACTTGCCCCAAAATCTATTCTCTCTTTCGGTTTTCACATCCTCCATGTTCCCCCATGTTCTGGGCTAGACCTAATATCTTCAGACTTGAAAAACTGGAAATTGAGGTGCAGGGATGTGTTGTGTATTTTAAAAACTGCTTAGAGTATGTGAAAACGATGAGTAAAAACAGGTAATAGAAGGTACATTAGACTCATGAGTAGTGTTGGGCAAACCTCTAGTGATTCGGGTTTGGCAGGTTCAGGTACTTGAACTTGACCTGAATCTGGTCCCCATTGAAATGAATGGGGACCCAAACTTTGAGGGACGATTCTGTAATCCGTAATGTAAAATAAAATAAATACAAATTTGTGGTGGTGAGTATGGGGGGAACATTCAAAAAATCCAGAGTGGGCAGCAGGAAGTGGCTGTACCATTACCTGAGCCAGCAGGTCTGTGGTCGGCGTTCTTTCCCTATCAAATTGGCTACAGCCAAGGCTATAGAAAGATGTCCACCACTCCCATGAGTGAGAACACTGGCATCATCTAGCAGCACTTATTGCCAGCAGCTAGTGTCCTCACTGGCATAGCCAATTTGCCGGGGAAAGAACATCAACTGTGGAGTGGATTGTGAGGCTCAGCTCCTGCTTTGACATGGACATAATATGTACTGTGTAGGTTAAGCTGGTTATAATGATTTTTTTCCTTCATGTAACACTCTGCGTAGGTTAAGCTGGTGTTTAATTCAGAACCATTTTTAGATCTGCAGATTATTCAGAAATGTGCACAGCTAAAAATGGTGCTGGACTGCAGAAAGGAAAAAATCATTATCCATTTTTTTTTCACACGCAAAAACGTGAGAAAAATAAATTCTCACGGTGCTGAATCAGCCCTATTATGATTTGCCTGATTCCTTTAAAATGACCATTTACTATATTGCATATAATCACCTGGAACCAGCAAAACTTAAATAATGTTTATATTTTAGTATAACTTGAGGTGGTGCAGGAGATGGGAATTCACTGGGGACCAGAAGGTCAGGGTGCCCCATCATCGCCCCACAATCCAAAGTAGACAGTCCCTGATAGAGAATGAGATATCAAGGTGGGAAAAGGAATTCCCAGGGGCATTTACAATTGTACTGGGTGACTTCAGCAAGGCATGTCTCAACCAGGAACTTCCTAAATTTACACAACATGCCCCACTATGGGAGGTAACACTTTGAACCATTGTTATACCTCAGTTAAAAGGGCCTACAGAGCAATTCCATCAGCAGTGCTAGGTTATTCGCATCACTGTCTGCTACACCTTTTCCCTCTATATAGACAGCGAATTAAAAGCATAAAACCATGCAATGTCAGCATGGCATGGCATCGGCAATGACGGGAGGAAGGTGGAGCCGACGGCGGTGGAAGAGCCCAGACTGTGTGGTGGAGGACCGGTCGCAGCGGCAAAGCAGCATGACGGGAGGAAGGTGGAGGCGGCGGCGGTGGATGAGCTCAGACCGCGCAGTGGAGGACCGGCAGCAGCGACGAAGCAGCGTGACGGGAGGAAGGTGGAGGCGGTGGAAGAGCCCAGACCGCCCGAGCGCAGTGGAGGACCGGCCGCAGATGACGGAGGTGGCTGTCAGCTGAGCAGGAGGACAGAGGGGAGAGGAGCTGAGAGTGGGGCTGCCGGCGGCGAGTGAGGTGAGACAGAGAGAGGAGGGGGGCCGGAGGCGCAGCACACGTCAACACACCCTGGCCAAGATGGCGGTGAGAACAGTTCAGTTAAAGAGCCGGCTGCAGTTGCGAGGCATGATATCTGTGATGAGGCAGAAAATGAGCCTCAGTATCCTTCTGACTCAGCTGCCAGGAGAGGGACACTTGGGAGCAAGCCAGGGGGAGTGGGGGGGGGGGGGGGCGGCCAGGCAGCCCTAGAGGAGCTTCCCCTACAGACCCCAGAATGAGGGAGCTGTCTCCTATTCCCAGCCCACTCTTTGGTTTGAGCAGCAGCAGTGGCAGCGACAACAGTGCTGGCAAGGCAAGGCTCATTCCCTCGGAGTCCCCCAAAGAGATGAGCGAGGATGCAGCCAGCCCCAGCACTAGCACCAGCCCCGGCCGGAGTGACCTTCCCCAAGCTGCCTCTCATAACTGGAGTCCGGATGGAGCCCGGATGGATTGGCGGGCAGAGGGATCTCTGTCCTCGGCCACATCCCCTCAGCGGGACTCATTGAGACTGGTCGACAGGGAGCCTGGGGGGCTGACGCTAAGGAATCTCCTGCAGTCTTTGGCCACTAAAGAGGACCTGCAGGCCCTTCCCTCCAAGGCGGATCTAGAGTCAATGGCACTTCGCATTGAGAGGGCGGTGAGAAAAGATATTGAGGACTTGCAACAGCAGACAGCTACGTTGGATACGAGAATGGTCGCAGTAGAAAGAAATCGGGAGGAAGTGTCCCGGGGATTGGCTGAATTGGTCTTGATGCAGCGTGAAGTCCGGCGGCAACAAAAAGAAATGCAGTTACAATTGAATGACCTGGAAAACAGGGGAAGACGAAACAACGTGAAGTTGCGGGGGATCCCGGAAGAGGTTGGTGGCGACAGGTTGAGATAAGGGGCGCAGTCCATCTTTAATTCTTTGTTGGGTAGACAAACGGAGACGACGTACAGAATCGAGTGGATCCACAGAGTGATGAGCAGGCCTCAGGGGGGTCCGGGGGCCCCCGGGATGTTTTGTGCCATTTGCTGACGTTTGAGGACAGGGAAGAAATAGTAAAGATGGCCTGGGAATGGGGCACAGTAAATTGGAATGGGGCAAGAACACTTCATATGAGACGGATCCTGTGCCCACTTCTTGAGAAAATTTAGAGCTCTGGTGCCTCTTACAAGTGGGGGCACCCATTTCACTTAATTGTACAGAAGACTGATGCTGTGTTTGTTTTAAGATCTCCTGAGGAACTTCTGTGGTTGTTCGATTTCTTGTCAATGGAGGCCATCCGGATCCCGGACTGGCTAGCGGAGACCCTGCTGCACCCTTTTCAGCCCTTGCCGCAATGAGATAGAAGACCTCGGTTTGGGAGGGGGGGGGTGCGGGGGAGGGGAGCCCGACTGGATCGAGAGTGACCGGGATGGGAGGAATAGATGGGGCCCCAAGAGGGAGGGGGGTTAACTTACCACGGGTGGGGATCACTCTCTAGCCTGGTGGTGGACCCGATGGCCCTCGATGTTTCTGATCGGCCTGACTTGGCAAGATAGCGGCCCTGTCCTTCCTCTGGTCGTGGTCACGGGTAAATCCATTGCATATTCCCGAGCAACTTGTCTAATGTTTATTATACAATACTTAATATTGCATTTCTGTGATCGTCCTTGCTTGTTTGCGATGGTTGCATAAGAACGATGACTGGTTGTCCTGGTGTCCGGTTCCTCCTCTTGTTTCTGCCACGGGCGCCCCGGCCTTGGGGGGGGGGGCGATCCCCCGCCGCTTGTTGGAACATGGTACCCGACGGGAGGGGGGGACATTATTGCCCTCAGTTGGCTATCTGGTGGAGGAAGAGGAGATCTTGGATGGGTGGGGGGGGCCTGCAGTTGCCGCAATGTGGGGGGCATGGTGTCGGAGAGGGAGGTTTGGGGGGGGGTAGCTTGATGGGGTAAAACTGTGCCTTTTCACTTTCATTGCTCAGGAGGGCCCAAGGGGTTTGATCGGCCCTGGGCTGGGTTTCTCCTCTGGTCGTGGTCACGGGTGTTGCTATCACTTGTTTGAGTTCATTTTTATTCATGCAACGTTTGATGGATGTTTAAGAACCGGTGTCCACTGATGTTCGGCGGGTCGGTCCCCGGCCTCCGGGGGGGTGGGGGTGGGCCATCCTGGCTCTCCTCCTCCCTCTCCTCCCCAGCGGGCGCAGGGCCCGGGTGGGCCCTGATGGTTGGGTTGGTTGCACCCTAAGACGGGGTGGCAAGCTTGCCTCTAATAGATTGTTTGTTGATATTACATTATGAACCCGCATTTTGTTTACGCACTAAAAGTTTACTGTTAAAATGGGCTATGCGGACCTCTTCACGGCTGTATTTGACCAAAGTTCCCCAAGTAGGCTACTGACTGGAAAGTAGTGCTTTGTCAGGGGTGGGCAGTGTGTTGGGAGTTACTCCCAGTGGATAGTTTAGGTTGGGAGGGACAGCCTTCCTTAGTGTTACATAAGGGTCGATTCAAAGAAACATGTAACAGCTTGGATTTTGGTGCCGATCATCCTATTTTTCCCGTCCGCTCGTGCGTTCGTATGAACTTGCGAGTGATTCTATAAGCAAATACGTTTCTATCCTAAAATTTACGTCCGTTCGTATGGCAGTTCGGGAATCAGACCTATGTCAGTTTCCATCCTGAATTTTCCGTTTCATTTCTCAGGTTGCAACATTGGTTTTGCCCTTTTTCCGTTTTTGTCTGGACGTAAATCCTTCTGATCTTGCGGCTGCGCACTACAAACTTACCTCATTAAAGTGCATTCTAAATATTTGGTCTTATTTTTCTTTATTTCATTCATTTTGTAGTAACCAACCATTAATGAATGCATTTGCATAAGTAAATCTTACTTTGTTTAATTTTTAGTTAACTTGCATTTTTTACTTGAGGATTTAATTTAAATATTTTGGCTTCAAATGGTACAACTTAAAATTTTGGGTGTGGTTACCCACACCCTCTCCATACAGATTGCTCTCAAATATAAAAAAACACCCAGCAACTTCTGCATGTTATGAGTCTAGAAACAGCCAAGATGGCGGCTCAGGTATTATCGGGCAGCCTGCAAACAGAAAGGGCCTTGTGACTGTGTTGCTCTGCATTCTTTGATTTCTGACCTTTCCGTGCCCCCAGCTCTGCTGTGTCTGTGCAAAATACAGCAGTAACCCACATCCTGCACTTTATCCCGCTCTCCTCTCCTCAGTAAGTGTGATGCATCTGACCAAAGATGTGCTTAAATAATTAAACAAAGCAAAGGTAAACAACTACACCAATAAATGCAATCTAAAAATATTATTCTAGTACATCAATTTAAAAATAAATACCAAAGGACATAAATTTCTTTAATTAACGCAAATATATTGCAAAATAAAGGTTTACATGCAAAGGACTAATTAAGGTCCACATTAAAATGCTTTTATAAGGCATACGTGAATCAGGTATGCATTGCCATACAATTTATGGCCTCGGCCATGCTGATACATGCAGTTCATTGGAGCTCAAGACGCGCAGACTCCTCCACATAGCCAAAAAACCTGTTCAAGAACAGCAATACGACTGCTAAAAGGTGTCGGCAGTGGCTTTCTTTTAAAACGTATTTAGAGGTTTGAAAACTGTTCTCTGAATCACACCTAAACACATTCGATTATCCTAAGTTTTACGTTTTGATCCTAAGTTTTAGGATTTGATCCTAAGTTTTACGTTTTGATCCTAAAATTTAGGAACGAACTTGCGATGATCGTAAGAGCATATACGCATTCGTACGTAGGCTCGTGCGAGTCGGAAATGGCCAAAAAAACAGGAAAAAATGACTAACACCCACCCAAACTTACGATTCTCGATCCGAAATCAATTAACTTTTGCTCTTTGAATCGAGGGGATAGTGCCGGATAGGAGTCGGTACTAGGTTTGTTTGTTGTGTGTGTGTCTTGTACTTTGTCGCTTATTGTTCCACACCGCGTGTTTTCTCCTTTGAGCCAGGAGTTCCGGGGGGGGGATGGGGGAGGCGAGGGGAGGGCGGGGTCCCCGCATTACATTATGTTCCTTTAACGTGAAAGGCTTGAATGACCCCTCTAAGAGGTCGCAGATCTTGTACTCCTTGCATAAAAAGGGATGTCATGTTCTTTTCTTACAGGTGACTCATTTTAGGGCGGATAAGATATCAAAATGCAAAGACAAAAATTTTCCTACGTGATTTCACGCCCCGAACCTTGAAGCCAAAACTAAGGGGGTATCAATAGCGATCCACAGGAACGCACTGTTTGTATCCCTAGATACAGCAATAGATCCGGAGGGCAGATACGTATTCGTTAAGGCTCAAATAGGGGGGAGAAAGCTTACCCTGGCCAATTTTTATCTGCCAAACACTGATCAGCTGAGGGCAGCTCAGAAGATCCTCCGGGCCATGGAGGATTTTGCAGAGGGGGTGATGATACTAGGGGGGGATTTTAATATGGCGATAGAGCCGTTGATAGACACCTCAACGGGGCGGTCATCTTTGTCATACACAAAACTAAGAGCCTTTAAAAAACTGCTGCAGGAGAGACAACTGATTGACGTTTGGAGGACTTGCAACCCCGGGGTCAAAGACTTCACTTTTTACTCGAACATTCATGCTTCTTATAGTAGGATTGATTATTTTTTCATAATTCACCATGCACTTCAGTGGTCCCCGGTGACCACCATCGACACCAGAGTGCGGTCAGACCATGCTCCTTTGCTTTTGTCGTTGGAGTTGCCTGGGTTGGCGGAGCGGCCATGGCAGTGGCGGTTGAATGAGGGCCTCCTGCAGGATGAGTTGTGTCCTAAGGCGATCACAGAAGGGATTACTGACTTCCTGAGAAACCATGAGCAGGACTCGACTGGGCTCCCTATACAGTGAGAGGCCCTGAAGTGTACTCTGAGGGGGGTCCTCATTCAACACGCATCGAGGTTGAAGAGGGAGAGGGGCACACAGGTGAAGGGGCTGTTGGATAGCATCGCCAGGCTAGAAACTTCTCACAAGCGGAGCCCGACCCCAGCTATTACGATGGAGCTGATGGAAACTAGAAATAAGTTGTTGAGCTTACTAAACAAAATGACCAGCAGACAGAGGATATTGGCAAATAGATTTCGTTACGAACATAGCAATAAATGTGGACGTCCTCTCGCTAGACTTTTGCACCCCAGACAATACCAAACGTACATTCCAAATATAAAAGACTTGGGAGGTGAGCTTGTGCACGACCCCAAAAGAATTGTGGAGGTTTTCAGGCGGTTTTATTCCCAGTTATACAACATTGAAGGGGGGTGGGGGGAGGCTATGGAGAGGGAGGTGGAGAGATACATGGAAGACACGGGGTTGCCGGTCCTTGACGTCCTGGACAGAGACGCCTTGGAGGAGCCGTTTGAGCAATTGGAATTATTGGAGGCACTGGCAGGGACCCCTTCTGGGAGAAGCCTGGGACCTGACGGCTTCACGGTAAAATTTTATAAGCAGTTTAAAGCCCAGCTGGCACCATTCATGATTAAGACCTTTAACGCAGTGTCAGAGGAGTGTGGTTTCCTGACACAGACCCTAGAGGCTCACATCACAGTCTTCCCCAAACCGGAGAAGGAGCTGACAGCCTGCAGTAGTTATAGGCCTAGTTCTCTAATTAATGTGGATGTCAAACTTTACTCCAAAATGATTGCCAACAGACTGAGGCGGTTGCTGCCTTCTTGGGCCCATACGGACCAGGTAGGGTTTGTGTCGGGAAGAGAAGCCCGGGACAACACAATTAAGACTATTCTCCTAAATTCTTATGCGAGAGCCAATAAATGTGTCTTTTGTCGGTGGACGCTGAAAAGGCGTTTGATAGGATTAGTTGGAGATTTCTGGAACATGCCCTTAGGCAGGCGAGACTGGGCCCGGTCCTGAGAGGGAAAATACAAGCACTTTATAGAGGTCCCTTAGCAAGGGTGAGAACAAACGGACTTTTGTCATCGGCTTTTCCGGTGAGGAACGGGACGAGACAGGGTTGCCCTCTGTCGCCCTTGTTGTTTGTGCTGGTGATGGAGCATCTAGCGGTTGCTCTGAGAGGGAATCCCTATGTTAAGGGGATAGAGGTAGGAGGTAAGATACATAAATTAGCTTTGTACGCGGATGACTTACTTCTATACATTACATCACCCCATACTTCTTTGCCGTCTATTTGGTAGACCGGGGCCTGATCCAGAGGCTGAAAGGGAACTTTCCCTTTAAGTGGTGCGGGGGGGGGGCATAAGTTACTTGGGGGTCCTTATACCAGCTGATCCAACTATGCTATTCAGTCTGAACTTTGACCCTTTACTCGTTAAGACGAGAAAGGACTTAGAGGATTACGGGAGAAAGAACATCTCATGGATGGGAAGAGTAAACGTGCTGAAGATGGACGTATTGCCCAAACTGCTATATGTATTTCAGGCAGTACCTGTGTACGGTAGCAAACGTTTTTTCAGGCAGCTGAGGTCATTAATTGTGAGGTTTGTGTGGGGAGGGGGACATCCAAGACTTAGTCTCCGTAAATTGGCAAGGCCCAAGGGGAGGGGGGCTGGGCTCCCGGACATAGAGAATTATCATAGAGCAGCTGTGTTGACCAGGATGGT
The DNA here is from genome assembly GCA_027917425.1 of Gastrophryne carolinensis. Lineage (NCBI taxonomy): Eukaryota > Metazoa > Chordata > Amphibia > Anura > Microhylidae > Gastrophryne > Gastrophryne carolinensis. The sequence goes on from CM051239.1 coordinate 263,242,814, forward strand.
AGACTGGTACCATGGAGAGGGATCTAAACAATGGGTTACGATGGAGCAGGAGTCGCTGGTTTGGGACTTGACGTCTTTTCCCTGGGTGGACCTAAAAACTTTACAAAAAACAAAACTGCCGTTCTTAACGGCCCAGCTCCTCTTGACGTGGGGGGGACTGCCTCAGGAACCTGAAAATAGCAACACGACCGGGGCCGCTGTTACCGCTGTTTGGTAACCCGGAGTTCTTACCGGGTTTGGGTGTATTGAGGTTCCTGGGATGGGAAGCGTCCCCGAGAACAAAATTGAGACACACGCTAGTGGATGGCAGACCGCCCGCGGAGGGAGAGCTGAGGACCGGGGGCGGTGTCGTGGTTGGCTATTCTGGGGGAGGAGGATTCAGGGAAGTTAGACTTCATAGCGGAGTGGGAGAGGGAGATTGGGAGGACTTTTGAGGAAGAGGATTGGGAAAAGGCGTTTTACCTCACACATAAAATGGCGAAACCTTGTAAAGCTCAGGAAAAAAACTTTAAGTTGATCTCCAGGTGGTACAGAAGTCCTGTTCCGGGTTCACCAGATTTTCCCCATGGTGCCGGACACATGCTGGAGATGTAACGCAGCCCGGGGTACACTGCTACATGTGTGATGGGAGTGCCCAAGTGTACATAGCTTGTGGACAAAAGTCCTGCTCTTGTATGAGGAGGCGTACGGGACACGGATCCCAAATACCCCAGAAATGACGTTGCTGTCTATGCTCCCTGGTGTTAAGGAGGCTGGGAAGAGGGGGACCCTGAGACACTTTCTGACAGCGGGTAGGATGGTGATCCCGAGATACTGGAAAAGCATGACAGCCCCCCCTTTGCTGGAGTGGTATGCAGAACTCAATAATATTATGAGGATGGAGGAGTTAACGGCAGATCTCAGGGTGAGGGGGAGACGTACATGCAGACATGGGTAGCCTGGATAATGTTTAAGGGTTCAGATGTTGGTCAAAAAGGGGTATTAGAATTGCAACAGTAGGAGGAGAGGGACGTGGTGGGCTTATAGAGGTAGTAGGGGCTGGACCGGGGATCGGGGCTCCCCCCCTTCCCCCCCTCTGGTAGAGGCCTTGTGTCTCGATGTTCTTGTGGACGTGTATGTGTGTGTTTCCTCTGTATGGGGGTCTTTCGTCTTCTGTCCAGCTTAAAATTGAGCAAGGGCGGTGGGGCAGCAGGTCCCGGATGACTGCAGGCTCTGGCCGTGGGGCTTGGGAGGGATTCCTACAGGTCGTTTTCTTTTTTTTTTCCCGTACGGTGACCTGGCTTCCATCATTGGATTCATAGCATGGTTGGGTCGGCGCCTCGTGCCCGGGTAAGAGGGAATTGGTAAGAGGAATGCTTGGCCAGGTGACTAGTGTCAGCAGGCCTACTGCCTGGATGGGAGGAGCGAAGCCGGTACAGAGGAGAAGGGAGACTCGTGGTGATGGGGGGTTTGGTGTTATATTGTATTGTATTAATATGTGTACTGTATTGTGTTTTATGTCATGTATATTTGTAAAATTGTGATATGCTTAAAATTCAATAAAAATAAGATTAAACATAAATACATCTGATATTCTGCGGTAGCTTGTGTAAAATAGATTAGAAGATGCATAAAGTTATGTTGATGTTTTTTTTTTGGAATGTATGTTGTTATTATCTTACATTGTTTTACATATTTTGTAACCTGTCAATTAGAACTCCTTGGGCATCTGTGATGCGAATAGAGATTATTCTCATTGTTGCTTCTCCAACTTGTAAACCATTTTTGTGCTTACTTTGCATCATTTAGAAAAAGGAAGCGCATATATATCTCATGTCATTAGTCGTCTAGCTGCATCCCAATGAGTTAGAAGACAGAAAAACGGTTACTTTATGTGGAATGAAAACACTCTATTAATGTTTTCACCAGGGCCCAGTGACATTTAGTTACAGCACTGTTTTTAGTATATACTCTGACATATATATATATATATATATATGTATATTTATTTTTTTATTTAACAAAATTATAAATGCAACACTTTACCCCATTTTTCCTGAGCCGGATTCAAAGGTCTAGGACTTTTTTTATGTACACAAAATGCCTTTTTCTCAAATATTGTTCACAGATTTGTCTAAACCTGTGTACCTTGATCCCCAGATTCACTGCTGTGACCTGGCTTCTCCTTTATATTCTCGAATGAATTAATTGGATTGCTCTCTTGATACGACCTTGTCAGTCTGACCACATTTACTCTTTAGACTGACCTTTCGGTTTGACCCCTGGCTTACCTTTGCTTATGACCCTATGCTGGCTTCGTACTTGTTATTGTACACTTTTGACCCTTGACCCCCGGATAGTTTACGGACAACACTATGCTTGGCCTAGTGCTAGTTCTTCTCTATTATCTGGCCAGGGTTTCACCGTTGCCTCACCAGCTCACAACGGGCTTCCTCGTTTGCAGTACTCACCCTGCTCATAAGTAGTAAGTAGTGAAGGAGGTCCCTCTCTAGTTGACTGTTATTACCCAGGCAATCCAGAATCTTGAAGGCAAGTCCACGCAGTTGCAGCAGCGTATAGATTCCCTTCATGGCACCTGCTCAAGTAAGCCCTGGACCCCTGTTTCTGCAATTCCAGTGCTTTTATGGAGCTCCAATTGGCATTTAAGATAAGTTGTTAACTTTTCCTGTCTCTCCACACTCATACCTACCCGTCTGAGGAGCTCAGGGTTGAGTTAATCATTTTGCTTCTGCAATGCCACCCACAGACCTGGGTTGAGACTTGAGAATGCCCTATGTAACTTCAAAGTGGACCAATCACCAGAATTTTGTCTATCCTGGTGATTGGTCCCTGCCCTGGGGACATCCCGATGCTGAATGCCCCACTGTTTGAAACCCCCCAGATCATTCAATTTCACTCCCCTTACCACCATTCCAAAATAGAAATTAAAGAACCTGTGTCTGATGCCTGTGATGCCAGGAGTGATACAGTGTATGTAGGGCTCATGTGGAGGGAAGCCGGGCAGTGCATCAACATTTCTACAAACTAAACCTTTGTAATTAAGGAAAAAAGATTTGTTGTTTGTACAAGTCATACATAAGTTTATTTTCTGAAAATTGTTATCTTGTAAAAAGTCCAATAATTGCAATTGATATCTTTTGTGAAAAAAAAGAAATGTTAAAGAGCTTTTCATTACCTGTCCTATTCATTGCCTAAACAGGTATCTACACTGATTTTACATGGGTAATATATTTGTATAATACAGTATTTATCTTTTGTGTTCCCATTACCCTGATGTGAATCAGACCTGTTTGTTTACATGCGTTCAGCACAGAGCCGGAGGTATTGCATCAGCATTTTTATTGCTTTCTGGTAGACTAGCCTTTCACCTCCTCCTCTCCCTCCCCCCCTTCTGCTTCTGAAACACCAAATGAAGCTCTCTCAGCCCGCTTATTTATGATAAAAAGCTGGGGGAGTTTTGGGATTGTTAGTCCTAACAGCAAATGCAAGTGGCACCACCCAGGCCTTCGGAATTGCAGCACAGAGCTGTGCATTTAAAGATATTGTGGGCTACAAACAAAAATCTCCTTTACTTATCTAATCCTCGCAACATGGATTCCTCTCATGCCTTGCAAGCCGTGGGTCTTCTCTCCTCTTCACTCTTTCCTGACAGCCCTTGTTTGCATTGGACTGGCAATGCAACAATAGCAGATTAGTGCCCTGTCAGCTTATCTGGATGACCCACTGCAGTTCAGGAGCCAAGTGTAAGTCACATACTGTGATGCAGATCTCCCTGTATGTAGCAGAGCTATTAGCCTAAGTGGCACCTAGAAGACCATAAAGTTATTGAAACTTTAAGATCACTTGCCTGGTAGCTTACCTGAGGCAGTGCCAGTCCCATGCTGTCTCTTTGCTCTGGTCAATGGAAGGAAGGGGAACCTCGTCTTCCTCTTCTTCTACCCCCAGCGCCTCCCCCCTGACCTTGACCACAACTCGAAGCCTGAGGCTAGTGACAACCCCTCTCTTGTTGTAAACCCCCCTCTAGTAGTTAGCTAGAATGGATCCCTCCACAGTGTTACTCAGGCCCAGCTTACTCCAATGCAATGCACACAGTGATTATATGTTTCAGCCCTGCTACTCAAAAAACACAGAGGTGAAGCTTTATTTTATAATCACTCTGGCAATATAACTTTGTATTAAAAATGAAAAGAATGAGAACATTGCCATGGGAATAAAGATCTCTCATTGTTTGGTCTATTGTTTGGTCTATTTTCCGTGTTGGGTGGAACCTTGTTTTTTGGCCAAGTTGTCCTTTTTGCGTCAAATTACAGTATGCGTATGCCATATAAATATGACACAGGTGTCTGTGTGTCCGTAATTTTACGGGTTTTGCCTCCACTTGCGCAGGATTCAGAGCACTGATTTGTGGGTTTTTGGACCTATGAAAGCTGTAGGTTTCCAGTTCAATTGTACACCATGTTTTTGCTAGCGGGAAAACTTTTGTTGCTAGTGAAAATACAGCCTACATCCTCCGCACCTACGTTGAAGCCCCTTGACAAGTCCTCTGAGGAATACCAGCATCTTCAGCAGCATGGACTGTTAACCATGTACCTCCCATAGCTTAGGCATACATACAGTTGCCTGGATATCGATCAGATGACCGATCAGCAGGTGTTCGAATTGACCTGACTGAACCGCCTTTCTCTTGAGAAGCTTTACTTAGAATTGCAGCATGTTTATGCCAAGTGTCATGGGCGCCTTCGATGGTACGCATGTGGCTCTAGTTCCTCCAGCTGCTCAGGAGTAGATGTTTCGGTATATTTAGGTCCACATAGCTCCTGCTTAGCCCACTCTCCTCTCTGGAGGCTAGCCTAGCTTCACCTCCCCCCAAACAGCTTTCCTGTATCTCAGTCTGTTTAGGTCCACATAGCTCCTTCTTGAAGCCCACTCTCCTCTCTTGGAGCTAGCCTAGCTTTCTCTCCCCCCAAAAAGGCTTTCCTGTGTCTCAGTCTGTTTAGATCCACATAGCCCCTCCTTGTAGCCCACTCTCCTCTTTCAAGGCTAGTCTAGCTTCCCCTCCCCCAAACAGCCTCCCTGTGTCTCATTTGGCCCTTGTTTTACTTTACTTTTGCTGTTCATTTGTTGTTGCCAGTCCAGTGACCCTTTTTATTGGTTATTCAGCAACCGCAAGATGGGCCACTCTCTTAACGTCATGTGTCATAGGGCCAGATCTTTGATTTTTCAGTGTGTTAGCCGGCTTCCCTGGCTCCTTCCACGATGCATTTATCTTAAGGAGTTCTGGTTTATACACCCGTTTTGAGAGTGGCAAGCTGACTGCTGGCTGCCTTGTGGGTAAGTTTGTTTATTGCTGAAGTGGATCTGACTGTTTATTGCTTATATTGCATTCGCAATGTGTTTGTCTTTTGTTTTGTGCTTCCTTTTTGTAATTGATCCAAGTTTTTTGTGTTAGCTAACTGCTCTCCCTGTGTTCCATTACTTTGACTGTGCTCATACCCATCTTTGAATGTGCCTTTCTCCATGTTGCAGTTATTAATGCTTAGTCCGAGCATCCTACCTTACCTTTTGCTTGTTTGGTCCTACTCTTCTTTGATGTTGTGTTGCCTGTTGTAATTTAATTTCTGTTTTCATTTGTCTTTTTGGAGGAGACAACCCTTGCTTCTGCTCCAGAGATTCCTGGACATTTGTGTGCTGGCACCCAGAGCCGCGCGGGCCAAAGAATTTGCCAGCATTAGGTGGACTCCTCTTTTTCTTGAATGTTATTTTTGTTCTCCACTTATTTCATTTGTTATTTATTTTATCCCTTGCCTTGTCTGGCAAGTGTGATTAAATAACATTCTGTTTTTTGGCATTTATTCTCAAATTACATGTTAATTGTCACAAGTTGTAGTGTGGATGCAGGTCAACCGGAAATTGATCAATAAAATTGTGCCTGTCTAGTGTAACTAAAGCCAGACTAAAGCCCAAAAGTGGTGCTGTTGGCCCGCCAGTTTGCCTCCATGATTTGGCGCTGCCTTACCAACGACAGGTGACACCTGACTGCAGGCCAGGAATGTCTTCCTCCTGGGCACTCTGTGGAGCTGGTGAGGCTGCTACTGGCAGAATGAAGCTGGAGCTGCAGGGAGGAGTGATGGCTAGTGTCTGAGGTGCCAACAGCTGGTGGGGGTGTCCAGATAATATTGGGGGTCCAGATGTTCACAATGCCCTTCCTCCAGATCATTAATTTCATCCAGGAGAGGTGGTGTCTGTGTGGAGAATGGCCAACATTCTTGTTAGTTTTTCCCAATTTTACTACACAGCCTCCAGGGCCCCAAACTTTACCCTGGGTTTACTGCCGCTTGCCCTTTGTCTAGAAAGCTCACTCATTTAGCTCATCACTGTCTGGACTCTGCACCTTTGAGGGTTGGCTCGTGGGCAGGCCCAGCGTTGATGTTGTCTTGGTGGTAGCCAAACCATAGGGTGCTGCAGGTTTCAAGTCTTCTGGGTGAGGTAACATAAAGTGAAGCCAGCCGACATCTGGAATCCCATAAAAAATCCAGCTTTATTTGAAGCGTCAGTTAAAACGCCAAAATCCAACAGCGATGCATGAAGGCATTTAAAACTGCGGCGTTGTGTCGACGCGTTTTGGACAGCACGCCCTTAATCATGGGGGACATCCCCTAGTATATATACAAATGTAACATACAATTAAGCAATCAATTAAACAAATTATATGGAATAAACAAATTACATGTCCGCCATTCGCAGCGTGCGCCTAGATAAACAGCCATCCGGTGCGTCCGCCGTCTCGTCTAGCCCTGAGTGGAACAAGCTCTCGGCCAATCACAAATGCAGGGATGATGTGTTCACCTCTCATTGGCCCGAGAGTCAGCACATCAGCGTACTGGCAGGAAGGATCTTCCATGTCAGGGCCGAAAGGGCGGAAGCAACCAGAAGACAACAGCGTAGTACACTCAAAGCTCTGTTATACGGATAACGGTGGCTAAAAAAAATGATTTATATATATCAATGACCTGGGGCTGGGAATGGCGGTGCAAGAAGGGATAACATCAAAATCATTCCATTTTAGAATAGCATATAGAAATTTATCAAATATATTGACTAACATGCAGTAATGCACAGAAGTTATCAGAAATATATATAGGGCATACAATCATGTATATACACATATAAATACATCTGAATATAAAATGCTCACCCCATACAATCAAACTCCAAAGGGGCTAATGTAAAATACAGATATAATGCATTATAAAAACCCTTCATTTTGTAAAAGGGATGATATTGCAAAAGGGGATAATATTCAAAAGGAAAAATAATAATTTTAATTCTCAATTTTAATAATGAAAAGAGGGAAATAATATTTGGAGGGGGAATAATCCAAAGTAGGAAAAGGGGAGACAGGACAGACAAAAAATCAATCCCGCAGGAAAAGATCCACATCCCATCTAGCATTACGGCCAGATGGGATGCGGGTCTGTAACCTGAAAATCCAAAAGACCTCCCTCTGGAAAATTCTAGCTTGTAAATCAACCCCCTAGGACCCAAAGATACTTTTCAATTGCAATACAACTGAAATTTGATGAAATTATGAAAATGACGTCCAACATTAGAGGATGTATTAGGACGATCCCCATGGGAGGCGGCTATATGTTCCGAGATCTTCCTCTTGAATAACCTAGTAGTACATCCCACATACTGTAAATTTCAGGCGGTGCATGTAACTAAATATATCAAATTCATAGTATTGCAGTTCATAAAACTCTTAATCTGAAATTTTTCTCCTGTCACAGTTACCCTGATGAACATACCCTGATGAACCCAGGAGAACTTGTTGAGTTTTTGATATATCTTTTGAGGCATAATTTCTTCCTGTTCTCCGGACAATATTATCTACAGCGTTGTGGGGCCTCCATGGGGGCTCCTTTTCCGCCCTCTCTCGCCAACCTTTATATGGGCTGGTGGGAGAGGGCGAGGATTTATAGTCAGGACAACCCCTTTTTGCACAATATTAAATATTATGGTAGGTATATTGACGATCTGATAATTGTTTGGCAAGGTCATCAAGTTTCTATAGATATGTTTGTCTTCTACCTTAATAACAACAAGTTAAATTTAAAATTCACATTTGAGAGCCATCCAGAGACAATTGCTTTTCTGGATCTCTCTCTGCAGGTCTCTAAGGATGGAAAGAGGATAGAAACTAGGACATATAGGACACAGACCTCGGGTAACATGACTTTGAGGGCTGAAAGTTGTTACACGGCGCATACTATCAGGGCTATCCCTGTTGGGGAAATGATCAGAACACGACTAATTGTTCGGATGACGTGGCCTTTGAGCAGGAACTGGATATGATCCAAAATAGCTAACAAAGAGAGGATACCCATTAGATCTGCTTGAATGAGCCAAACAAATAGCGAGGTCTAAAGATAGGAATTCAATGATAGGTCCTACTGGCCATACAGATACCTCAGGGAGTGCTAGGACTAGGTCACTCTCCAAATGTAAGAATAAAAGTGCTGTTATGATGGTTACCACTTATAATGAAGAGTTTTCAAAAGTGAGGGATATTATCTTGAGACATCTCCCTTTACTAAATTGCGACCCACAATTAAAGAATATTCTCGAACAGGGAGTGAAAATTGTGAGCCGTAAACCACCGACTCTAGGTCAAAAATTATCACCTAGTTTATTCAAGAAACGGTCACAAATGTCATCGACTTGGCTCGAATGTAGAGGCTTCTTTAAATGTGGGGGGAATAGATGCAATATATGTAGATATGTTCATCAGGGTAATGAACATCAACTGTGACAGGAGAAAAATTTCAGATTAAGAGTTTTATGAACTGCAATACTATGAATTTGATATATTTAATTACATGCACCGTCTGTAATTTACAGTATGTGGGATGTACTACTAGGTTATTCAAGAGGAGGATCTCGGAACATATAGCCGCCTCCTATGGGGATCGTCCTAATACATCCTCTAATGTTGGACATCATTTTCATAATATACATGCCGGGGATTTATCAAATTTCGGTTGTGTTGCAATTGAAAAAGTATCATTGGGTCCTGGGGGGGGGGGTGATTTACAAGCTAGAATTTTCCAGACGGAGGTCTTTTGGATTTTCAGGTTACAGACACCCGCATCCCATCTGGCCTTAATGCTAGATGGGATGTGGATGTTTTCCTGCGGGATTGATTTTTTGTCTGTCCTGTCTCCCCTTTTCCTACTTACTCCCCCTCCAAATATTATTTCCCTCTTTTCATTATTAAAATTGAGAATTAAAATTAAAATTATTATTTTTCCTTTTGAATATTATCCCCTTTTGCAATATCATCCCCATCCGTAATATCATCCCTTTCTGTAATATAAACGTCCATCCCTTTTACAATATGAAGGGTTTTTTATAATGCATTATATCTGTATTTTACATTAGCCCCTTTGGAGTTTGATTGTATGGGGTGAGCGTTTTATATTCAGATGTATTTATATGTGTATATACATGATTGTATGCCCTATACATATTTCTGCATACTTCTGTGCATTACTGCATGTTAGTCAATATATTTGATACATTTTTATATGCTCTTCTAAAATGGAATGATTTTGATGTTATCTCTTCTTGCACTGCCATTCGCAGCCCCGGGTCATTGATATATATAAATAATTTTTTCTGATGTGCTGACTCTCGGGTCAATGGGAGGCGAACTCGTCATCCCCGCATTTGTGATTGGCCGAGAGCTTGTTCCACTCAGGGCTGGACGAGACGGCGGACGCACCGGACGGCGGTTTATCTAGGCACGCGCTGCGAATGGCGGACATGTAAGTTTTTTTTCCATATAATTTGTTTAATTGATTGCTTAATTGTATGTTACATTTGTATATATACTAGGGGGATGTCCCCCATTATTTGTCATGATTAAGGGCGTGCTGCCCGAAACGCGTTGACGCAGTTTTAAATGCCTGCATGTATCACTGTTGGATTTTGGCGTTTTAACTGACACTTCAAATAAAGCTGGATTTTTTATGGGATTCCAGATGTAGGCTGGCTTCACTTTATGTTTCTGGACTGTGTCATTTGGAGGTGAGCTCTCATAGCCGTGCTGTTTCATCTGGTGTATCCAGATATATTCTGGTTTAAAGCTGGCAATCTACTTGTATCTTCTGGGTGAGGTGCTGGTGGCTGGGGTTTTGCTGCAAAGTCAAGTCCACAGCACAGTCATCGCACCACACAGGCAAGCCCTCAAAGTTGGCTTTGCATGTGGGAACTAAGATTGGTGAGTGGTGTGTTTGGTTGGCCTACTCCCCCTTGTGCCAAGCTACAATTTGCTAACAGGTCTTGCCACTGGTGGGCACATGCTACAAATCAGTTTCCATGGTGCACGACAATCTCTGGTAGGTGTGGGGGTGGAGCATGCCCAACACCTGGTCCTTGGCATGGGTAAAAGTCGATCATAATTTTTGGCAACACCATTCAGCAGAACCTCCAGCTGGGCATCATTAAATTGGCCACTCAATTTGCCCTTTGTTTACTTTGTGCACCAGGGTGAGTGGCTGATGCTGTGGTCTGCTGAGTGGTGTCTTAGCTGAAGGGGGAGTCACTATGCCCACTTCATTGCCCAGAACGGATGGATTACAGGCTACTGGCTGGGGAAATAGCAGGCCTGGCTGTGGCAACGCTGCTGAGCCTTTGGCTCCCCCGTTGGCTCTGCTTGGGGCTCCGGTGTGGACTCCACAGTCCACACTAGGGTGTGTCCTGAGGTCCACATAGTGCTCCGGTGTCCTGACTGTTTGTTGGTCCATGGTGGGCTGTGACACAGGGGCCCAGGAGCCCTGATTTTCTGTCTTACACTGCTGATGCCTTAAACTGCTGCGGGTGACCCGCTTAGAGTGGCTTAGTGGGGGTATCAGCAAGGGAGTGTCTGCGGGACCAAAACGGGTCCTGGGGTTGGGGCTGCTGTACCTGGGCCAGGTGCTGACAATTCCTTGGCCATGACTGTTCCTGGCTCTGGGGGCTGTGGTGGGGCCTATGGTGTGGCATAGTCAGCTCCTAAGTCACCTGTGACAAGCAAATCTGACCCTCAAGTGTGTTCTTTTATACCTACTGTAATTGAGTGGATAATTGTATTGGAAACTATTTGGTTTATTTAACAGCCCATCAAAGGTACAAGCAGACTATAAACTATAAGCAGACTATAAGCACTTCTGGGGTCCGCCAGGGTGCATCAGCACTTGTGCGTCTTGGCGCAGCGTTGCATCATACAGACAGCATCCAAAGACATCCAACATGGCACCCACCTTGTTCACCTGTGAGCAGCAGAAGGACATGATGGCAAGTAACACTTTCATGCCATTCTCCTACAATTTACGCTCCTGCCAAGGGGCCAACAGGTGACCGTGGCCGCAAAGTATAGGCGATGGCACATGGCGCCACAGTAATGGAGTTTTCCTGGCCCTCCAAAATTACAGGGCCACAGTACTTTGCTGCCACTGTCACATGGACCACTCTGGCATGTTTGTATGCGACGCAGGGGTGCCTAAGTGATTTAGGTTTGACATTTCAATGCAATCAGCTACTGTTGTGGGATGGGAGTGCTGGCTTCGCTTTGTTGCTGGCCACTGTCAGCGAGCCCTATCCATCAGTAGGCTGTGAATGATATGAGCGTTCGCAATTTCCCGGTTACCGGTATCAGTTCACAACAAAAACGAACATTCATGGGCAGGCCCTGAATCAGGCTGAATGACTTTAAGGGTGACAATGGGTGTGACTTGCAGAAGATGATGGAAATGCCACCATCTGGCTAGTAGCCAGGAATGTTGCTATAAACTGTGGGCTGGTTTCAGACTGGGGCATGATCAGTATCTATAGAAATAGATTGCGGACAGGCAAGGTTCTTGGCAAGGTGTCCTTTTAATTAAGAAATCTAACCAGGTAAGGAATTAAAATGGCAAGGTGGTGAGAAAAAGGGCAAGGAGGAATACTCATTAAGCTTAATAATTTGGCTTTAATGAGCCTTCTAGAGAGAGACATTGGCTTGCCAACTTCTTTGACTCAGAAATAGCAATCCTATCTGCAGTGATAAATACGTATGTTATTGTGAGGAATCTGGAAAGATTAGGTGGTTCTTGTATTTTAAAGTTTTTTTCTTACTTGGTGCTTAATAGACTCACCTTTCCACGCTCAAATGGCGCATGCACTCCCGTCCAATGAGACCTGCCTGCTGTTACTATGTCATTCGGAAGGTGGCCCTCATTGACTTGAATGGGGAGTGCGTGCTGCTGCATCCCCCGCATCCTCAGCAGTGCACTCGCTTGTGCTGGGCCGGGAGTGCGCACACAACGCCAGGGAAACGTGAATTTTTATGGGAGAACTGGGGGATTTCACACAGCAGGGCTCCTTGTTCAAAACAATGAAGCCACAGCAGACGGCTCTCATTGGACAAGAGCCTGCACATGCCTCTTTGGAGCATGGAAAGGTGAGTTTTTATGGGCGAACTGTGTGGCTTCACACAATGGGGCCCCTGGATTGAGGTTTCCCCAGAAAAACAGGCCGGCAACTGGTGGGTTATGGTCTGCTTTAAACTGACTAGACGTCCTGAAAATTGCAGGACTGTCCCTTTTTCTGCCATTGTGTCCCACTGACCCCACTTTGGGAAAATGCTGTGCCACCAAGTCCTGGTCAGGTTTTGCCTGCAGACTCCTCTGTTGTAAACTGGAGAGACATTGAATGAGGGGAGATCTGGGAGCAATCAGAGTATGTGTCCATGACACATCTCTAGTTTCTAGGCACAATTATTGGCATGCAGAGCTCTGTGTGAGACTAGATTCACTGAGGTGCTGACAGGGTGTGAGAATGCAGGCATGGGGAATCGTTAGGAAGCTGCCAGCAAAAGAAAAAAATACAGGAAGCGGTCAATGACTTTTGTGTGAATCTAGCATCTGTGTTCTGGATCACTATTATTTTTTGCTGTTCCAGCCAGAACACCAAAGAAAGCTTGTGGAGCCATGGCACTTTGGAACCCCCTGGTTAAGCGGGTCAGCTTCTCTTTCTGGCATTTCTATTCCACATGTGAGAGCCAAGGGGACATGATTGAGACATTTTAATATGTGAAAGGATTCAATAAGGTTGAGGAGGGAAGTGTTTTTAAGAAGAAACTTAGTGATAGAACAAGGGGCCACAACCTGAAGCTAGTCGGAGGGAAGATCAGGAGCAATGTTGAAAAATATTATTTTACAGAAAGAGTAGTAGATTCTTGGAACAAATTTCCAGCAGAGGTAGCTGAAAAATCGACTGAATTTAAAAATACCTGGGATAAGCACACATCTATCCTAAGATAAAGAGCACATACAGTATACACATAAGGGCAGACTAGATGGACCATATGGTCTCCTTCTGCCGTCAACCTTCTATGTTTCTGTGTTTCAATGCGGCATCCACATCCCAGGAGCAGACAATGGAATGTTTGCCACCCCCCATTTATTGTGTTATGCTGCTCATTAGTTTGCATGATATAGAACACTGACTGGTGGAGAGCTAAGTGTTGTATTATCAACATTGAGGCAAGTAAACCCGGCAAACCAGGGGGGGGGGGGGCAGAGTGGGGCATCTGAAATCGGAATGCCCTAGGGAGAAGGAATAGAACCCAGGATAGTCAAAGTTCCAGGTTTTGTGCCTCTTTAATTTCAAATGCTTCACTTTGAGATCCCAGCAGGGAATCCAAAGTTAAGGTAATACCATTATTGGCTAACTCAACAGATTGAAAATACAAGCTTTCGAAGCACTTCAAGCTTCTTCTTCAGGTGTAATACAGATCTGTAACTTAGACACACATTTATTCACAAAACTATAAAGAAGGCACAATTGTTTTTTTTTTTAATCTTTATTTTCAATGTTAAACAAGTTAGCACAGAGAAGAAGAAACCAGTACAATATTGTGGCATTGCAGAACCAACCATCCAACCAATCCTGTGTGCAACTTATTGTCTCCCAGTCTGGCCACAAGCCCCCACGGTAGCCAGGTAGTTAGCATCCGTGGTGGGCTCTGCCGTCGAAGGGGGAGGGCTACAACAAGTAGAAATATAATCTTGCTTTGAGGAGAGGTGGCTCAGCACAATAGAAATCATAGAAAGAAGGGAGAAGAGAAAAGGGAAGAGAAAATAGGGAAAGGAGCAGAGAAAAGAGGAGAAGGGAGGAGGGGGGGGAAGGAGGGGAGGGGATGCTGGGCAAGTCAGTTCAGCAGAGTACAACCCAAAGCACCATCCGGGGCCTCCAGGCTCCTCACTACACAGCCCATCAAAGTCATGAGGTAGTTTGAGGTGGATAAGATTACAAAGGGACCTAAACTAAGAGCCTGCCTGGGGGCCAACCACTGTGAGCTGCTTGTATCTATCTGTGTCTCTAAAAAGGAACCAAGGCATCCAAGTCTGCAAGAATTTTTGCGTGGTCCCATGGATAGAAGCAGTGAGCTCCTCCATTTCCATGACACGTTTGATTTCTCCCATCCAGTCCGTCTCTAGTGGGATTACCTCCGACCTCCAGAGTCTCGGGATGACAGCCTTCGCTGCATTAATAAGATGTCTCAGAAGTGATCTCTTATAAGTCTTTAGAGGGACATCTGCCAGATGCAAGAGAAGCAGAGAGGGATCTCGGGGCACCGGATGCCCCACAACTTCCCCAGTGATTTCGGCTACGGAATGCCAAAAGGGAACTATTTTGGAGCATTCCCAAAATATATGGAAAAAGCTCCCTATCGCCCGCCGGCACCTCCAGCATTCAGCAGGAACCGTCGGGGAAATCCTATGCAGTCTCGGTGGAGTATAGTACCATCTCGTAAGGCATTTGAAATTTGTTTCCTGTGTCTTAGAGGACATAGAGGTCTTATGGGTTGCTAAAAATATGTATCTCCACTGATCCTCCGTCAGCTGTCTGTTCAGGTCCCTCTCCCAGTCTGCGCAGAAGTGGGGCATTTCAGTGGCCCCAGAGCCACCCAGCAAAGCATACAGCTGAGATACCAGTTTTGAAGGAGGGTCCCGTGCAATAGCCAATCGCTCAAAGGGGGTAAGGGCCCTGGTCAGAGCCTGCTTTGGTCCTAGACTCAGAAGGAAACTCCGAAAGGTGAACAAAAGCCATTGGTCAATTAGGGGCATGTCCCACCTCTCTCTGATATTCTCCAATCGCGTCCAGCCGGAGGGCGAGATGAGGTCCAACCCCCTCAGGACCCCCCTTACGCTAAAGATCTCCCTAAGACGAGGGAGGATGCCAATTGGGAGGGATGGGTTACGTACCAACGGCACCAGAGGGGACGGCCAAGGCGAGATCTTCGCCCCTTCTCTAATGCTATCCAGGACTCCAAGGGAGGTCGTCATGAGCGGATGGTCTTTAACAAGGGTCCTCCCCATACCTGCCACCCAAGCCGCATCTCTCAGAGGGGTTTGCAGCCAGGTCGCTTCTAGGTCTACCCATTTCTTCCTCATTCCTTGATGGTGCCAATTTAATATACGCTGGAGATGGACTGCGCACCAGTACTGATACAGGTCAGGGCAAGCTAAACCCCCATCTTGTTTAGGCTTAAAAAGCAGTTGCAGTTTCACTCTTGGTTTCCGTCCCTGCCAGATAAATTTTACAAAGATCGAATTCAGGGACTTAAAATATGCCCTAGGGATATGCACAGGGAGGGTTTGAAGCAAATATAGGATTTTGGGCAAAATTGTCATTTTAATAATGTTTATTCTGCCCAACCATGAGAAGGTGGGAAGATCCCAGTTCGCCAAGTCCATCATAATTCTAGAGAGGAGGGGGCCGAAATTTGCAGTATATATCTCATTTACCACTTTAGTAATTTTAGTGCCTAAATACTTAATGGCCGAAGGGGGCCATCTAAATGGGAATGACGTTCGAAGGAGAGCCTCCGTCTCTCTGGGGAGATTCACCCCTAAAGCTTCCGATTTGTCATAATTTATCTTTAAGAAGGAAAGCCTACCAAATCTCTCGAACTCCTTCAGTAACACTGGGATGCCCACTGTTGGGTTTGTGAGGAAGAAGAGCAGGTCGTCTGCATATGCCGAAATTTTATGCGTGGCTGATCCGACCGTAATCCCTCGAACATCCTCCTGTCTCCTGATTCTGCATAAGAAAGGCTCCATTGATAATGCAAAAATCAGGGGAGAGAGGGGGCATCCCTGTCTGGTACCGTTCCTTATGTCAACTCGGCCTGAAAGGGCGCCATTAACTTTGATCCTTGCCGAGGGGTCTGAGTAAAGGGCCATAACCAAGTGCAGTGCGTTAGGCCCCAGTCCAATATGCTCCAGAACTGCTCTTATAAACTGCCAATTCACCCGGTCAAAGGCCTTCTCGGCGTCGGTGGACAGCAGAACAACCGGCCCCCCTGTTTGTTTGACCTTGTGAAGAAGGTTCAATAATCTAGTGGTGTTATCGCGGGCTTCCCGCCCGGGGATAAAGCCCGACTGATCGGCGTCCACCAACCCCGGGAGCAGCCCCGACAGCCTATTTGCCAGCACCTTTGCAAAGAGTTTAAGGTCCACATTCAATAATGAAATGGGCCTGTAACTGCCGCCGGCGAGTGGATCTTTCCCGGGTTTCTGTATTATAGTGACATAAGCATTCAATGCCTCACTCGGGATAGTGGCCCGGGCAGGGGACGACAGAAGCGAATTAAAGGCCGAAAGAAAATGCGGGCCAAGAAGAGGGAGGAATTGCTTATAGTAACTGACGGAGAACCCATCAGGCCCTGGCGACTTTCCGTTCGGTGAGCTCTGGACAGCAATTTTCAGTTCCGCCATAGAAATTGGACTTTCAAGGGTCTCCCTCTCCTCCCCACTCAACACCGGCATCCCAGAATCCGCTATGTATCTCTTTATCTGTTCCAGGCGCCCCTGATTCGGTTCTGTCTCATCAGGACGGATATTATATAGATTTTGATAGAAGGACTGGAAGGTCCTTGCGATGTCTGGGGTGTTATGGAGCTTTTTTTGATGTTCGTCAATGATAGCTTCAATATAATTTAGTGATTGCTGTTTTCTGAGGGCTCTCACCAAGAGTGCACTGCTTTTGTTCCCCCACTCGAAATACATCCTCTTACATCTCCTTATAATATGAGCGGCTCTGGAGGATAGGAGAGAATTCAGGGCCATTCTGGCCTCAGAAAGCTCTAGGAGATTGCTTTTGGCTAATGAAGCTTTATGCGATCTCTCTAGCTCTTGAACCCTCCCTAGCCGCCTCTGGAATTCCTGGTCCCTATCCCTCTTCATCTGAGTGGCATGTCTGATGAGCAAGCCCCTAATAACTGCCTTGTGGGCTTGCCAATTATTAAACGGAGACGTATCCACGCTTTTGTTAAGTTCAAAGTAATCTTTTATGGCCTTTTGGAGGTCAAGTAGCAGCGGCTCATTCTGCAAAAGGGAATCATTTAACCTCCACGTCCACTCCCCCTTGGAGCCCCCCGCCAACTTAAGAGAAAGGGCTACGGGGGCATGATCCGATATAATTGTAGGTTCAATTTTGGCATCTGATATATGTGGCAAGAGGCAATGGGATACTAGAATATAGTCGATTCTAGAATACGTGGCATGCACCGCGGAGTAAAAGGAGTAGTCTTTAGTGGTGGGGTGGCTAATTCGCCACGGGTCACAGAGCCGAGCTTTCTGAAGGATCTTTTTTATTTTCCTCAATGCCGCGTATGCCAGGGCCGACCGTCCTGTGGATGAATCCAGTAAGGGGTCAAGCGCTATGTTCAGGTCTCCCCCGAGAATAATGGGCCCATCCTGCACTGCCATGAGCTTGTCTACAAAGGATTCTAAAAAAGCGACCTATCCAGAGTTAGGGGCATAAGCAACTGCCAGCGTATATTTTTTGTTATACAAGGAGCCCTTGAGAATCAAATATCTACCTTGCCCATCCGAAATTTTGTCTGAGACCCGGAAAGGGGTGTTCTTAGCGATCAAAATCGCCACTCCCCTCGCTTTAACATCTGTGGCGTTACTGGTATAAGACTGGGAGAAGGACCTGAAGGGCAGCCTAGGAGCCCTGTCACCCTTAAAATGCGTTTCTTGTATGAATGCGAAATTTGCTTTATGTCTGGACAGTTCCTGCGCCAGTTTGGATCTCTTAATAGGGGTGTTCAATCCTCTAGCATTTAATGAAATTACTCTGTTTATTAGTGAAAGGCGGGCTAAGCGCATCTCTAGCCCGAGAACTCTGCATGTTGTCGCAATCCCCAGTCACTGAGATCAGCCCCGGGTTTACTATAATCTTGGGGGGGATGGGTAGCAGGGACGAGAGAAGGGGGGGGGGGGTCAGTGGTAGGAAGAAAAGGAGGGGAAGAGAAGGAAGAGTAAGGCAAAGAGAGAAAGAGAAAAAGTAGAGTTTGGGAACCGTATCAAACCAGAAATTAGGGTTTACCACCCTCAAACCTGAATACCAAACCAAATCTAACAGGATTCCAAAGGTGCCCCCCAACCTCGAAAACGGGCGGGGAGGCAGTTCGGAGGCCCAGTGTGTACGCGGGAGGGGGAAGCCCCAACCACGAGAGATCAGAGGAGCCAGTGACGACCCCTCACCCCAAAAAATGGGAACAAGGAGCCGCCACCCCCCTCCAAGTGGGGACCGAGAGGCCAGCTGCCGCTCGCAGCAAAGGTGTGATTGACTCTGGCGGGTCCAGCGCCGTCTCCCGGCCGCCACCAAACCACAACACCTTATTACGACAATGCGTTTGCAATCCTGAGTTAAAACTAAGAACAAGATATATAATAACCAAATACTTAAGTCCGGGGCCCCCCTGTCCGCCGACCGACCCCCCCAAATGGTTGGCACCGCCCCCCGAGCCCGGCAGGGAGAGACCACCGCACAGGCCCCACCTACCAATCTCTGCACAGGCCATGGTCCTCCCGCAGCCCGGGCCCAAGGAGCAGCGCAGACCACGAGAGCGCCGTGCAAGAGCCTCCGTTAAAATCACATTAACCAACATTAAAGGCGGTGGTAGCAGGCAAGTATACACATATCATATCAAATTAGAAATGCGAGCATACGACCTGTCAGAGGTCAGGTCAAGCGTCTCGAACAGGCGTAAAATCCGGGAGGGGGGGGGAGAGGACCCTCATATATAACAACAACCCCACAACACGAAGACAATAAATGCAATGGTCACTTCCAAGCAAGCTCACGCGTCGGGGGGCTGGGGAGGTCGCCTTCCCCTGACCTGGGAAGGATATGGGTCCGGAGTGGCACCCATCCAGTCCGGGATCTGGAGAGGTCGAAGGCCAAACTGCTTAAGGAAGACCGGTAAGTCTTCATGTTTGCGAAGTGCGAAAGTTTTGCCCCCCTTTGAAGCGATCAGTGAAAAGGGGTAGCCCCACCGGTAGGTCACGTTGTTTTGTTTAAGCATCTCCAACAATGGACGAAAGGCTCTCCTTCTCGCCAACGTAGATCTTGAGAGGTCGGAATAAAAGTGCAATTCAGCGCCATCGAAGTCAAGGGGCCCCTTCCTCCTTGCCGCCGCCATAATCGCTTCCTTCTCCTGGAAAAAGTGAATTCTGCAGATGACGTCCCTTGGGGGGTCACCCGGCCGGGGGGGAGGGGCCACGGCCCTGTGCGCTCGATCGATCTCGATCTTAGAGTCCCCTTCTGACTGTTCTCCAAGTAGCTGCAAGAAAATGCCCTGCAGTGTAGACATAAGATCTTCCGCTCGGGTTGCTTCAGGAAGACCTCGAATGCGGATGTTGTTCCGCCTGTTGCGGTTTTCCAGGTCTTCAAGGTGGAGGGTCAGATTGTTGTTAGCAGCCTCTTGTGCTTGCAGACGGAGTGTCAGCTGTTGTATGACTGACCTGTCTTCCTCCTGGTTCTGCTCCACCTTATCCAGCCTGGCGTCCAGTTGTTTTAAATCTCCTCTCAGGAGGCCGACTTCTTCGGAGAGCTTATCGCTAATTGAGCGTGTGACCATGGACAAGTCCTCTTTAGTAGGCATTGAGCGCAGATGGGCCCAGATTTCTGATAGCGTGCGATCCACAGGAGATGATCTAGATGTACCGGCATCCTCCCGGTCAGGGTCTTCCTCAGCAGCCCCCGGGGGAGAGCACCCGGTCGGGCCCGGCCCTCGGGAGGGCTCCGCGGGCTTTGAGATATAGCGATTAAGGTCACTCTGGTTGGTCGCGAGGGAACCCCCGGCCCGGGTCTTAGAATCCTTGATTTTACTGCCGCCGCCCATTGCGCACAAGGTCTGCCTTTCAGATCAACTTGATCAATAGTGGGGTGCCCCGAAGCGCTGCAGCACCCCCTCTGTGGTGTTTGTGTGGGCAGAGCCCCCTAAGCGACGTTCGTCAGGGGCCCAGCGATTATGGTATAGAATGTGAAGTCGGGCAGACTTGGGTAATACTGAATCTATGTCCAGTTTGGAACAATGATGCACAAAAACATTTAGCTCTCTGTAGATGAAGTCGCTTTCAAACAGAGCCGGTAAAGGGCAGGGTGCTACTTTATGCGCTGGTGTACTTTGAGCGATGCTCGCCAGGGGAGCCACTATTATGGTATAAAATGCAGGATTGGATGAGAAGCCGTTTTCAAACAAAGTGGGCAGCGGGCATGATGTTAATAATAAATCAATGTCCAGGTTGGAACAATATTGCATAGAAACACTCAGCTCTTTGTAAAAGATGTTGATTTCAAATGAGGCAGATAGAAGGAGGAAGTTATTCAATAGAAGGACGGAGATAGCCCCTCCATAGTGTCACAGGGCAATGGTAACAGAACGGCTGTTGCTGTAGGTCAAGGCAACCGGATGCAAGCAGAGCTCAGCCTGAGAAGGGGCGAGTGAAATGAGTTCCCCACAGTGTTCCACAGGCGGAGGGATGCTCAATTTAGATCTGCAGCCTTATATGCACTGCCCCCATTCCCTGCGTTTCCTGTGGATCAGGAGAGGGGTGGCCTTGAGGATGGCAGGAGGATGGTGCTCCCAGGTTCCTCTCCGTGTCCTGGGGATAATGGGGCACTAAGATGATGGGGGGGCTCAGGACAGGCGCCCTCTACAGCGCACTCCCCACCGCTCGAGGCAAGGACCCCAGAGAAACTCCCGGATTCCCGCATCGGGCCCCGCTCCGCAGCACGGAGGCCGCAAGATGGCGGCTGCTCCTTCAGCCGACACACCAACAGCCCCGGTCCAGCCGCTGGTAGCTGTAAGATCACGGGGATTGCAGGCGTCCTCCCGCGGGGGGGTTAGCAGATGATGCCCAGGGCACGTCACCGCCCGCAGCCTCGCAGCTCACCTCAGGCCCTGCGCGCGGATGAGATCAGATGCGGAGGCGGCAAAATGGCGGCCGCTCCTCCGTGCCTGCAGGGTCCGGAACGCTTCTGCCCCTCGCTCCTCACATTGAACATGCCACGCTGGCGCAGGAGCTCCTCTCACGTCCTCCCAGGTATTTGTCAGGGGTCGGGGCTCAGGATTTTGCTGTGTAAAGTGCTTAAATTAGCTGATGAGGCCGGGAGCTGGCTGCACTCACATCCTTACGGCGCCATGGCAAGCTCTGCCCCCACAATTGTTTTTTACTGATGCAGTTGAAAAAAAAACATAGAATCGGAGCTGTGAGATAAGAATCAGGGGGATTATGACAATTAATGGTGGGCTGATAAGAATGGAATGGGGGAGAGAAAGTGTGTGGAATTCTTATGCTCTTTTAGTCACATCTGCCCAGACAGTCTGCTTAATCAGACCTTGTGGTGAATCCAGTCTAATCCATCTATTCCCTGTCTGCCCGATGTAAATGGCTGAGGAGGATCTAGCAATATTTCAGAAAGTCTCTTATTTCTGTGTAGAAGGGGTTGGAGCTCCAGATGATTAGGATGTCATCTATCTAGTGAAAATAGGTCATTGATTTAGTGGCACATTGTGACAGGAACTCCTCTTCTAGTCTAGCCATGAATACCTTTGCATACTGTGGTGCAAATGTGCAAATATATAGGTCTTGGCCAAAACAGAGGTAGTTCTGGGTCAAGATGAACTGTATTATTTTTGTAATTTCATCTACAGGTAGGTTGTGTTCCTGCAGGTACCATGCACAAGTAGCAATACCGTCATCATGTGGGATGTTGTAATATAGTGACTCCACATCCATAATGGCCAAGATAGTTCCCTCGGGTAAGGGTCCAAGATGTGTTGTGTCCTGAATAAATCTTGGCATCTGACGGACCAGAGGTTTAAGGATAAATTTAGAGATGGGCGAACCCGAACTGCAAAGTCGTACAGAACCATGTGGGTTCAGGTTCCCAAACCCGAACATGGACATCACCCAGCCTTCAAGTCCATGTTCAAGTTCAGCGTCCGGCCCAAATATGGAAAAGCTGGTTGTTGGGCTACTACCTCACTTGAGCCCTAATCCTTTTCCAGCCAGTGCAGCGGAGCAGTGGCAGCGTTTAAAACTGTCCCCTGCCGGGGCTACAAAAAGATGGTCGCCGGCTCCCATGAGTGAGGAAAGTCCTAGTGCTGGCACTACAAGTATCCTCGTTTATGAGAGCCAGCTGCCATCTTTTTGTAGCCCTGGCTGGGACCAGTTAGAAAAAGACCGGGGCTCAGCTAAGTTTAAGCAGCGTTTCTGCTGCACACTCTGCACCCCCGCCACATCCACCCCCCAAAGTTCAGGCTCCCATTGATTTCAGCAAACCCGAACATTTATTCAAACTTCGGCCGAACTTGCTGATCCTGAACTTTGGGGGGTTCGCCTATCCGTAAAGATGTTCTACCCAGCCTGACATGTTTTCAGTCAAAGTTCCAATACCAGAAAGTTCCTGGTTTATGTAGTTTGGGAAGCATATAAAAGACGGCCACCTTTGGGTCTTCTGGTATCACCTGCATTACATAATCCCTGATTTTAGAGGGAGTAATTTTAGGAGTTCCTTTGTGTAGATGTCTGTGGGATCCCCCTGTAGTCTGGCAAAGTGCATGGTGTTAGATAGCTGCCTGTATGCCCCCTGTTTGAAGTCACTGATGTTCATAATGACTATGGCACCACTTTTGTGAGCTGTTTTTTATAATGTTCTTATTTTCTTTTAAGGTGTTGACCCAACGGCACCAAATCTCCCTAAATTGTGACTCTTTATTAAGTAAACCATTATCCAATTTAATTTATCAATAAACATTTGAAGTTTCAAAGCATGAGATTTCCATGAGCAATGGTCAATTTGGCTGACAAACATGCACAGAAAATAAATGTATTGGGAAATCCCCACAACAGATTTATTTAATAAGGCAACCAATGGCGATTTTCTACCATAACCTTGTTTATACTGCGATACCAAACGCCTGGTTCCAAAACTTTACCACATTTCCACCATATATGTAACATATCCCGCACCTGTCCACAATTTCTGAAACATAAAGAAGATATATTAGATTATATATTTGCCAACCTACTGGGGACCATGACCATATACCAACTAGTAAATACCTTCAAGTTGGATTCTAACAGTGTGTTGGGAGAAACTTTAGAACTACGAACTGCCCATTTAACCCAATCTTCATCTTCAGCTTTAGTTTGCTGTTTATCCGCTTCCCACTTTATCAAATAATCAAGTTCGCCTTCTTTATCTGTGAAGTATTTATATAAGGTAGAAATACCACCTTTCCCTCCAGAATGATTTAGACACAATTTCTCAAAAAGAGTAATATTAACTCTGTCCACTTTTTAAATTATCCTAGGATTTAAAAATAGTTCTATTTGTCTATATGTGTATTCTTCTTTTAAAGGTTTAAAGTTTAACCCTTTAACCACCAGCCTACCTTGAGATTTTGTCACCCTTTGTTGCCAGACCATTTTGCACTATTTTGCGCTCTCCCCTTGATCAACTGTGATTTTTGAAGGGATTTCCAGGGATTTCCCAGGAAAGTGATATATTGTTTTTTTTCAGCATAGTCTGGGCTTTAACATGAAATGTCTTGTTTGTCATTTTTTAGGTGTATTCTCAATATTTTTGGATGAAATATGTGCAAAAAACTATTTTTTACAATTTGTAGTGTTTTTTTGTAATAAAAAATGTAAGTTTGTCAATAAAATCTTATTGCGCGTGAAACCCCAATTTCTCCCGGTTACAGCGGTACCACATGTGTATTGGTAGACACCCTTTCCTGCCCAGGAGACTCCTCCCAAACTGAAACAATGCTTTAGGAGATTTTCAGATAAAATACAACGGGGAGGCTGATTCATTAACAGCGGCAGGTAGCGACAGTTGAGCGACTCTAGCAGTATTTTCACAGCGCCCGCTAGTAGTCGCTGTGCTTGGCCATTGTTCGGTTGTTGATAGCGACTGAGTCGGTGTGCAGTAATGTTGAATAGGGGGTGACGAGTCGCTATTTGACAGGTTCCACGATGTATGGGTGCGCATGATAGCGACTGGTCAGAGCGACCGGCTCCCACCATATTCATCAAAAAATCACACTCAAAAAATTCTCGCGCTGTGAAATGCATGTTTAAACCCCAGAGCGCTGGCGGCGATGTGTTAAAAGTAGTTTTTTAACCCCCAAACCACCATATTTTTGGAAACCAAAAAAATAAAAATTTTTTTAAAGAATTTAGTAATATGAATACAATAATATCAGACCTGTAATATCAATTCTGCACAAATTTATTTTTTTTTACCTTAAAAAACATTATCTAACATGGCAGAAGTGGTCACAGAATTGTTCACATTTAAAAAAAAAAAACAAAAACAAAACATTAATAACAATAAATTATGAATATTTAAAGATTGTTCCATTCAAATGCATTGGAGAGCGCCAGGTAGCGAGAGGTCATACCTGTCGCTGTTCAAGGTCGGACGCTGGCGCTGTGGGCTGAGGCTGGAATAATGATGAATGAGTGGCTATCTGGCGCTATCTCAGTCGCTAGACAGGATTGGCTTGATGTGATTGTGGTGGGGAGCCGGCGTTCTCGTGGCGGTGCCCGTCATTACCGGTCGCTCACCCGTCGCTACCTGTCGCTAGTCCTTCATAAATAAGGGCCTAAGCTACGCGCTAAGCGCGCCTTGCAGTTTTTCAAGAAAAACAACCCTTTACATTTGAAATACCCCCGACAAACTATATATTCTCGGGAAGTACACACCTCAGGCTTTCTAGGCGTACCAGGCTTGTTGACATGGGTCAAGTATGGGTTGACAAGTAATCCCTCAATATATTCTTTGGTTGCACAGGGTTTCCCTAAAAAAAGAATAAAAAAGCAGAATCAAAACCACATTTTCCTAAAAAAAACTATATGCAAACAAGAAAAAAACTGAAAATCTGAAAAAGCAACATGCCCCGAACAGAACAATACCCAGCATGCATAGCTACTGTCAAGGGAAGAGTTGCCAAACACACCAAAATAAAGCATGTGCGTAACGGCAATTTTAATTCAAAATTTCAGCTCTGCAGACAAAGTGCGCACCTTGTGCTTTTTCTACCAAAACAAGCCTTTACATCTGGAATATCCCCCATAAACCATATATTCCCTGAAAGTACACATTTTAAGCTTTCTAAGCATACCCATCGTGGGCTCATCTTTCTGGAAGTAATCCCTTGAATAATTCTTAGGTTGCACAGGGTTTCACAAAAAAATGTATAAAAAAGCAGAATAAAAAACACCTTTTCCTAAAATATCAATATGCAAATAAGAAAAAACAAGCTAAATCTGAAAGCGCAAGGTCCCCCGAGCAGAACAATACCTAACATGCATAGGTACTATTAACCCTTTTAATTGCCAGCCTACTTGAACTTTTGTCACCCACTGTTGGTCATTTTTCCCCATTCTGCGCCATGTTGAACCGTGATTTTTGTTGGAATTTCCTGGAAAATATATATATATTTTTTTGCAGCAGAGTTTAGGCTTTAACATTAAATGTCTTGTTTGTAATTTTTCTACTGTTTTTTAAATATTTTTGCGTAAAAAAAAACAAAAAAATAAATAAAATAATATTTTTTAAACAATTGTCTCCTTTATTTTAAATAAAAATGTTTTTAGTAATAAAAATCATATTGCATGTGATAGCCCCATTTCTCCCGATTACAACGGTACCACATATGTATCGATAGCCCCCCCATTCTTGCCCAGGAGACCCCCCAAATTGAAAAGAGCACTTTATAACATTTACAAATAAAATACTACTACTATCCACACTATAAACATAAGGGGTTAATTTAAAAAGAAAATGACATAGGGACCCCCCTCCCAGGGGGGGCATTTTTTTAATGGAAATTTAAGGGTTAGGCTAAGCCTAACCCTTAAAATTAAAAAAAAAATTACGTAGGATCCCCCCTACCAGGGGGTGGGGGGACCCCATTTTTGGGGGGGAATTTTAAGGGTTAGGGTTAGCCTAACCCTAACCTTAACCCTTAAAGTGGACCAACACCCTGGATTTTCACTATCCTGGGTTTTGATCCACTTCCGCGGGGGTGCCCCGCTGCGTAAAACCCCCGAGAAAGGTATAAAAAACTCACCTCAGCCCGCTCCTACGGCGCATGCGCGAGTGCTCGTCCAATCAGAGCGCTCAGAGCCGCTGTGGTATGCATGGACAAGGGACGGACAACCACAGCGGCTCTGAGCATGCTGGCGGGCGCATCTCGCGCTTCCCTCTAACGGGGAGAGCGCCCGCGTCGGCCATTCACAAACAACTGGATCGTGTGCGCCCCCTGCTAGAGAGAAGCGCGGCATGCGGCCCGCGCATGCACCGTTGGAATGGGGATAAGGTAAGGCGAATGGGGCATCCTGGGGGGTTTCACACAGCGGGTCATCCCAATTTTGGATGCCCCGCGGGGAGGGATCTGATCCGGGCCGATCAGCCTGGGTGTTGGTCCACTTAAAAAAAAAAAGTAGCGTCCCCCCTCCCAGGGGGGCACCTCATTTTTTTAGGGAATTTTGAGGGTTAGGGTTAGGCTAACCCTAACCGTTAAAATTAAAAAAAAAATGATGTAGGGTCCCCCCTCCCGGGGGGGGGGGGGGGGGCTATCATTTTTTGTGGGGGAATTTAAAGGGTTAGGGTTAGGCTAACCCTAACCCTTAAAATGTAAAAAAAAAATGACGTAGGGTCCCCCCTACCCGTCATAACCAGCCCGGAACCAGCTGTGGGGGCTTGTAGAAACAGAGTGGGGGGGCCAGCTTTTGTGGCCCCCCACCCTGCAGCCTACGAGCCCACATAGCCTATGTGGGCCTGGGCTCTTCTGCCCCCCCCTGGGCTTTGGGGAGGCAGGTAATTGGGGGTGCAGGGGTTAATGGCAAGTCACCCGCTAGGGCAGGTGATTTGCCAGCCCCCAGCCTTTTGAACTGGTACAGGGGTCTCATGGACCCCTTACCAGTTCACAAAGGGTTAACAGTTAAATAAAACACACACAGTAAAAATGATTTTATTAAAAAAAAAAAAACCTTCTTTACTCACCTCCGATCGTCAGCTCCTGTGTCCCTCGCTGATCTGCTGTCAGATGCCAGTGATCGGCAGCCAGAGGAGGAGGGGAGGCAGGAGATCAGAGGATCTCCTGTCCCCTCCTTCTCTCACCACCGATTACCGGCATCTGACAGCTGAGAGGCCTGGAGCTGTCAAGACGCTGGCCGAGTGACGTCATAAGCCCCGTCCCCAAAAGCGGCGGGGCTTCGCGGCAAAATGGCGGCGCCCGTCGGAGGAAGAGGGGAAAGGCTCTCTCCTGAAGATAGAGAGCCCTGGGGGGGAGGATCGGAGGCCCCCCGGGTGAAGAGGAGGGCCGGCGAGATCGAGCGCACATGGAGGTGAGTTATTTTTACAGGAAAAGCCAGCGGCGGCTAAAATGGGGGGGGGGCTACTCCGGGCTCTCCCCTTCCTCTGGAGGAGCCCCGACAGGGGATCGGAGCCCCCCAGGGTGAAGAGGAGACCCGCCCGGATCTAATGAGGGGTCAGGTAAGTGTTTTTTTTAACATTTTTCATGCGCTAGCAGGGGGCAAAGTCAGGCATGTAAATTTTACGTGGCTGGCGGTTAACGGTTGGAGAGGCAGCCACGTAAAATTTACGTGGCTGGCGTTTAAAGGGTTAAATTTGTCTTTAAAAAGTGCCATACTCTGTAATCCACTTGGAGTCATAATAATCCACTTGCAAGTCTGTAATTCTATAGAGACCTTTCTGTGTCCACTATTTTAGATATGATCTTTTTCTCCCAGGCTCAAATACAGGAATTACCCCTAGGGGGGGACTACCGGTGTACGTTTGGAAATCAGGTTGTGTTTTTTCCTAATAGTATCCCAAAGAGCTATTGCATTAGACAATACAGGACATAATATACTTGGCCTTTTTATCCCCATGAGAGAATCAATGGACATAAATCACATGCTTTCTGTTCTATCATTACCTGGGCTTTTCTCCACTAACAAACATCTGTGTAAATTGGGCTAATTTAGCAGCAATATTTGGGACACCAAAACCCTCTTATGTTTTGCTATATATAAAATGATCTGATTTGTTCTTCTAGTCTTGCCTGCTCAAATAAATCTCAACACTTTAGATTGACATTTCCTGAGCATCTAAAATAAATTGAGGAAGTGAGGAAACGAACAATAGAACGTTGTCAGCAAATAATGCACATTTATGTTCAGTCCCCTACACTCCACTCCCCCAACATCCTTGCTTAATCTATTGTTCTCACCAATGGTTCCATTGACAACACAAATTATACTGGTGACAAAGAACAACCCTGTTGAGTATCCCTGTATATATTAATTGACTTTGACCCAAATCATTTTATCCCTATAACTGCCTGTGGATCCCTATATACATTTTTCAAAATATTTTAAGATGTAGTTCCAAAACCTTGTCTTCCCAAAACATAAAACATATAATCCCAAGTCAACGCATCAAACCCTTTATGAGAAGCATAGCCATTCTTGCACCTCCTGATCAGTTTGAACTGCAGAAATCAAATCAATTACTCTTCTGGTCTGACCTGAGGCCTGCCTCTCTGATATGAAACCCACCTGATCAAGATGAATATACTGAGGCAGAAAGGAGTTAAGGCATAATGCCAATATTTAAGTAAGAAGCTTCAAGTCAGTATTTATCAGGCAAATGGGTCTATAATTATTCCAATCTTCTGGATCTTTTCCTGGCTTTTGGAGCACACTACTGTGTGCTTTATTTAAATCTCCTAATCTTACTTCATCAGTCAGCTATTAAACCATAAAGCGAGATGAGGTGATAGAATTTATAGGAAAATGTTATTATAAATGTTAGTAAAACTATCAGGTCCATCAGCCTTAGAGACCCTTAATTGTTTTATTGTCATCTTGATCTCTATAGCTCTTTCTAAAATAACCATATAAACCTCTGATAATTGTGGAAATGGGATATCTTGAAAAAAATGTATCTGCTTTAGATTTATCAAAATGAGTAGGAGCAGCATATAAATTGTTATGCAATTTGAAAAAATCATATAGGATCCTTACTGGATTACTGGTATAATTCCCTGAAGATAATCTCAATTTAGGAAATAATGTAATTTGCTTCCTGGGGGTTAACCTCCTTGCCAAAAGTGACTCTATTTTATCTCCTTGGTGATAAAACTTATGTTCATTCCATCTTAAAGTTTTTTCAGCCTTGGTAGTAAGAATCAGTTTTAACTCCAGTCTTGTCTAGTTCATTTTATGTAAAAGATCCTTGTGTGGATTTGATTTATAAGTTTACATTTATATATTTATTTAATAATGCTTTCTTTTGTTTAAGTGCTTCAGAATTTTTCCTTTTCTATCTTCTTGCCAATTTGATCAGAGCCCCTCTGATACATACCTTATGGGCTACCCCGTTTCATGAAGGAGAGGTATCAGAAGCCTCATTTTGATCAAAGAAAACAGGTCATTCTTTTTCCAGCTCAATAACTATTTCAGGATCACTTGATAAATATTCATTTAGGGTCTGATTTATCAAACACTTCTGCCATACAGTGCCACATTGGTGCAAATTTGAGTAGTAAAAAATATAATAAAATATATTTTTTTTCACACTTGCTCATGTTGCTGCACCACAAGAAGCACATTTACTGAAACATTAGCAGTGCAGCAACATGCTGAAAAATGTATAAATCATATTTTGTACAACTCTAATTAGCACTGAAATGCAAAGCCTGGCAGAAGTGCTTGATAAATCAGGCCCTTAGTCTCCATCTCGAAGAGCATGGCTTAAAGCCTGATTGTTGTCTCGGGCTACACGTTGCGCTGTCTCAAACTTCAATCTGTAGTTCCTAAGTTATTTGTAAAAGTATTAGAGCATTGGAGATGCAGAGAAAAAAATTAGAAGAAACAGTGGATGTGGCAACAGCGATGTGATGTAAGCACACTGTATGCTTTACAGATATCATAGTAAAAAAGTAAGTGCATTGTTGTGCCTCTAGTTATTACTGCCAGCACATAGTGTGACCAGAGAGAAGGGAGGAGGGCGAGAGGTTAATTGAAGTACTAGGTCAGCGGGGTAACAAAGCTGAATGAGGAAGTGATTTCCTCACTAAGTACATCAACATATCTGTAAGGAGAGCACTGGAGGGACTCAATGTAAGGTAAGCTACTAACATTTATTTTTTAACTTGCCAATCACTTTAAGTCCTATATCATTAAAGTCCACAACCACCGGGGAATGATCAGCCCAAGAGACTTTATTTATAGAACAAGACAGTACATTGGGAGTTAATTTTATAAAAATATGGTCAATCCTAGAAAAAAGAATGGTGAGCCTGAGAGAAAAAGGTGTAGTCTTTAGAGTTAGGGTTCATCTCTCACCACGTATCTATAAGATCCTGAGAGTGTATGAGCTTAGAAAATTTTGTACTGGCTTTAGATATGGGACGCTGTGCGGCTAAACTTTTATATGTTTTGTCTCTTACTACATCAAGAGCAAGGTTGGAATCCCCTCCAAAAATGAATTGGCCTTCTGTCTTACAACGTCCTCCAAAGTTGTTTAAAAATGAGATCTAATCTCTGTTAGGAGCATAATAAGAGACAAAAGAGACTAGCGAGTCTCCAATCTTTCCCTTAACCAACAAGAATTTACCATTGGGATCTCCAATTGTGTATGAATGGAATTATGTTGGCTATACAAATAGCCACCCCTCTCTTCTTTACACTGCTGTTAGCCAAGCAAAAGGTTCTAAACCTATTATTTTAAAATTTTGGCGAAGAAGAATCTGTAAAATGGGCCTCCTGTTGCATGACTATGTCAGCCCCAAGAGAACCATAATAACGAAATGCTCTGTCTTTTTTAGGGTGAATGAAAACCCTGAATGTTATGAGAAATAACTCTGAGTTCATTAACCAAACTAGCCATTAATCAACTCCCAAAATGGGTCTCTCTAAAAAGACATGCCAAGTTAAGAAAATAAATACCTTTCCAATTTCACAACTGGAGGTAAACAAGCTGATTTCCCTAGTAAGTAAAGAGTATACAAAATGGAAGAAAATGAAAGAAAATCAGACACACAAAAACAAACACATATCAAGAAACATTTTGACCGAAAAATGAAAAAAATTGTTATCAACCAAAAAATACATAATATGGGTATTACACCTAAGTGTTCCAGTAAAGAGTTGAATCACAAGACTAGTACTTAACCATAAACTATAAGGCTCTGTACACACCTCTCCATTGCATTAAGAGCAACCGTTTTGTAAATATGCCATAGGGACATTGTATCAAAACAAACACTGAACTTTTGACACGTTAGAAATGAATTAGCGTTTGCTTGCGCCACGTCGCTTAGAAGAAAAATATTTTTTGCAGACATTTTAATGTCTATGACAATGCAAATGCAACTGCATTAAACATGTGCTGCACCTGCGCCGCCACTGACCCCCACTGACCTGTGCTGTTACAATGTTGCACTGAAAAAGGTGTCTGCAACACTTTTTTTATGGATTGCCATGCAGCACAGATGTGTGAACCATCCCATCTAGAATAATGTGCAGTGTAATGTGCGCTGCAGCGCTGTCAGGGATTGTCAGAAACAAGAACAAATGCAGCATGCATTGGTCAGTCACCTCCTGGTGGTGGTATTTTGCCATCTAGTTGTGCTTGTATCTCTTAGCAGCCACAAGAAGGTGGCTCTCTCAAGCTCTCTTCACGGGATAATTGGCCTTCCCCTGAAGATGATTCAGCCAATGATTTTCCTAAAAAAAAGTAGGTGTGCCCCTTGGCTCTGAAATTCTGCATAATAATCATCTCTCTGCGATGACAGCAATGTGATGAATCTGGAGGAGGCTGAGAGAGGGGCGGAAGGAGGGAGGGACCAGCAATCCTCTCCCACTCTGCTGAGCTGGTTGGGGGACAGGATGAAAGGGAGAATGACAATGAGTGAACATGTAGCCTAAATATTTTTGCTTCATTTTAAAAATGGAAAAAAGGACAGTTTAGGACAGTGCCAAATGTAGCCCGATGCAATGGTGTAACTATTACATTTGCCTGCAATAGTTAATGCTTAATGCTTTAAATAGGCCCTGCAGGCAGGGAAGGGTGAGCTAGTATTAACATTCGCACTGCCTTGTTCAAAAGCATCCTGCTCAGATCCTTCTGTCTTGCATCCCACCATTCTGCTGCCAGTTTGTTTTGCCTTCCTCTGGATAACCCAGCACCCAGTACTCCTGGTCCTTCAGTCCTGTTATGTTCCAGCCATTATCCCATGAAATAGACAGAGCCCAAATCAACCTAAACTATATTACATTAACAATACCAAAGTATTCATGAATGTAACTTTGTTTTACTATGAAGATTTATTCTTTTCTCCTCATAATCCTCATATGAGGATCAAAGTGTAAAAGGACATGAACCTAGATGTTGAAAATAAATGTTGAAAAACAAGTGATATATCCTATTCTTCCACAAAGGAGAAGTTTAACCTCACTTTTTGAAAATTCCCACAGGCTGTACATTATGCCAAGATCAAGAAGTAAATCTTATCTCTCAGAAAAAGTTGCAAAGGAATAATTCTTGCCTTTGAAAGTAAAGTTCAATTGAAAGGGGAAAGCCCATCTGTATTTGATGTTCTTCTGAATCAACTTAGTCAAGAGGATTTTCATTTCTCTAATTTTTTTGGTTTGTTAATGGAGCAAGATCAGCAAACATTTGGGTTTGATTATCTTAGTGTGTCCTCTTTTAACCACCAGAAATTGTTCATAATTCAATATTAATGTGGTTTTACTATGCTATCTCTCGGTGCTCCGTCTTGTCTAGGTGCTATGAGTGTCCTATGCACCCTATAAGTAACTCACCTTCATCAGCATGAGGAGATGAGGTAAAATTGCTCTTATCAGTTCTTTCATGGCCGAATCATGATCTGTGATGGCGTCCGGAAGACCTTGCACCCTAAAATTATATCTTCCATTTTAGATTGAGATTGGTCTATTTGATGCTGCATTAATTTCATAAACTGCTAATGTTGATTGATTCTAGTTACAGTTTCTTCCACCTTTCTTTATTTAGTGTCAATTCTTTGCTATATATTCTCAAAATCTTTTTTCAAATCAGCAGTCAGTTTATTATTAGCCATTTTAAGCTTTTGATCCAGCAGTAGTGATATATATGATATAAGGGCTTCATCTTGCGTTCTTACTCTTTAACTTCTTTACTTTAACTTTCTTTTACTTTAATGGAGTAGGACGAGTCACCTCCTTTGACTGAGAAACCAGCTGAATCTCTGCATCTAGATGAAGCTCTGGAAACTGCTGACATTGAAGCTTCTGAGTCAGAAGATTTCTTCTCTGGTAAAATTTTGTTCCAGAAGCCTGGGCTGGCTCCTTATCCAGAATATGTCCACTACCACGCTTAAAGATAAAATTACAGATTTTTATTAGAATATATTTTTAAAAGCTTTATTTTGTATTTGATTAAATTGTAAAATTACACGAGAGGTGTCTGCTCCGTTCTTTAAATATGAAATACATCAAATATTAAATTTTATCGCATTCCCGAATAAGGTTTAGATGACAAGTAATTCTTGTGAAGACTATGCTGGCTTCTTATCCAGTGAGGCTGAAATGGTCCAGTTTTGCTCCTTTATATAAAATATCCGGGGCTTTTTCAACACTCAATATTATTAGTCAAGCTGACAAATGAAGTAGAAACAGGAAGAGTGTTAGATGTATATTACATAACTGCAGTGAATTACCAATCCTGCAGTATTTATTTACCTGTTACAATTGACAGTATCAGTTTAATGTGGACCAAAACCCATGCCCCAACAGACCCTTAAATCTATAAGATTACAAGGGCCCTAGATTCCCTACCCCGGGGCATCCAAAATTGGGATGCTGTGCTGTGTGAAACTCCCCAGGTCACCCAGAAACTCACCTTTTTTTCCGGTCCAACGGCACATGCAGCCGCATCCCCGCTATCCCTTTAGCAGGGTGTGTACCTGCGTCAGGCATTTGTGAATGGCCGGCGCGGACACGCTCCCTGTTAGAGGATAGAGGGGGGTGAGGCTGTCAGAGAGCTCGATTGGACGAGAGGGCTGCAGATGCGCTCTAGGACCAGGGAAGGGTGAGTGAGATCGGGTGACCTGGGGAGTTTCACGCAGCCCCAATCGGGGATGGCCTGGGGGCAAGGACCAAAACCAAGGACAGTGAAAATCCTGGGTTTTGGTCCACTTTAAGTCCACTTTCACTGACCCACGTCATATTTGCCTTTTCCTTCTTCTTTGCTTTTTTTTTGCTAATAATATTCAATGTTGAAAAAGCCATGGTTACCTTAGATAATGGGGCAAAACTGGTCCATTTCAGCTTCACTGGATAAGAAGCCAGCATAGGCTCCACAAGAATAAATTGTCATCTAAACCTTATACAGGAAAGCCATCAATTTGAATATTTGATGTATTTCATGTAAAGAGCTTTCTTTCATGTAATTTTATCCAGTCAAATACAAAATAATGCTTTTAAAGATATATTCCAATAAAAATCAGTCATTTTATCTTTAAGTGTGGTAGTGGACATTTTCTGGATAAGAAGCCAGCTTTAACAATGAAATTTTGCACTATTGTATTCCAGCCGCTAACCAGCTGCTATTAGTTATGTTTAATTCTAAACAGGAGCAGAACACATTTCTTTAGGGAGGAATGAGGCATTTGCTTTCTTCCACCACTAAATAAAATATTTCTCGTTTTTTGTTTCTTAGCTGTAGCCTGTTGTCTTTGCTGAATAACCAAGCTGCGGATTTCTCACACAGGCAGTGCCTCAGCCATTACAGTTGTCACAGTGGGACTTGTCCCCACACGCTGACCGCGTTTTTGCCGAGTGATTTTTGACAAGAGCACTTCGTTTACCTCAGAAAAGAAGGCTAAATTTCCTTATTCAGCTGTGCAAGGCGTTATTAATTTGTCTCAGGTCGCAGTATAATGCTTTTATGCCCATGGGATGCAGAGCTCCTGAATCACGCGGCCACCATATCCAGGCTTGTGCATGCGCCTCCTCTTTGTGATATTTTGCAGGACTGCAGTTGTGACCCCTTGTAATCCTTTGTCTAAAGGTGTCTTTCAAGGTCTGAAGGGTCCAGGTGGATCTTTTGGTGAGGTCAATATACTCCGGTTCAGCCTGAGTAGTGTCACAGCTCTCCTTGTCATGGAAGTGTTGCTTCAGTCACATTTTTTTGAAGAAATCCTCCATGTCAATGCACAGCTTTCACTGGGCTGAATCAGCCATTTAAAGTCTTTTGAAATAGTACTGGGTAGGCACAGAGCTCCCTTACAGCCAATATATCCCACAATGCATGCACTTCAAAAAAGGTTCACCTGAGTGTTCACCACCGAATTATCAAGCCTCTTACCAGACGCCCAATGGACAGCAGGACTATTATTAATATCTCCAAATTCTTTAGTGGATCTATATATGATCAATCCCACCAAAGCTCTTCGTCAAAGTAAGAGAATCACTCCACAGTATTAACTCAGAAGTAGATGCATAGACAATCAAAGCATAAAACCCAAAAGAGAGAAAGGAAATGCATCTAGCGTAATATTGCACATAAAACCAATGTATTTCTGTAAAAAACGCACAACGCACTCACATTAAACAGTGAGAGAGACAAAGAGACATTAGGTGGCTCTCACCCACTCCAAAAATGTCAGACCTAACCAGATCCGTAAAAACAAGTAGATATCTATGCCTGGAGGCTGACTCTGTAAGTGGCTGCTTGGTAAGTGGTGAGTTAAAGCAGGATGTCAGGAATGACTTTCCTTCAGTCCGTGCCCGTGGTGTCCCTAGGCAACTGGCCAGGGTTTCTCCTGCCCAGCAGCTGCCTCTGCCTCCGATGCCATCCCCAGCGGCGCGTGTGTCGCCGAGTAAGTCCTCCCCCCTTGCCCGTTGTCACTCAGCTTGTGCTTGCTGGCCTTTACAGTCAGCTCATGTCTTCCGGGGGTGCAATATTCAGAATGGCCACCGGAGGCTGTTTAAGAGAACAAAGTCTAGAAGGTGCAGCTCTGAGCAGTCTGCCTGGGAAGCTCAGCTGGAGCAATCAGCCCAGAGCTCACCAATCAGACCACAGGGCCAGTGCTCCAATCTGCTGTCAGATCCTAAATGCACCAATCCCAGCCACTGTCTCTCTGTCCAATCCTGCCGGTTTTCCCACTATAAAGGGATTTCCACTGCAGTGTGTCATTGCCTGTTATAGCGCCTAGTACCAAGCATTGAAGCTCGTTTGATTCCTGTTGTCAACCTCAGCCTGAACCGACCCTTTGCCTGCCTGACCACGATTTTCGCCTGACCCCTCTGATACCTCGCCCCGTGACCTTCTGGACTGACCTCGGCTTGTTTGACTATTCTTCGTTACCTCCATTGGATACCTCGCCCCGTGACCTCCCGGCTCTGACCTCGGCTTGTAATCGGACTTCTGCCATCCGGCATCCTCGCTTGGGACTCCCTGCCGATCATCAGTCTCCACCTTAAGCTGATAATCTTTGCGCCCTATAAGTCCTGGGGGTAACCGAGTAGGAGAGGCATTACCCGCGTCTCCTACAAGCGGGGACTTGTCTATAGGCAGAAGAGGCGGTGGAGATTGGGGATTGTCAGCTCAAGACAGACTGGTGTCCGGTATAGTCCTTACATTATAACAGGCCCAAAAATTGATATGGAAGAACTTGTACAACAAGTGCAGGCCATGGCTACTGCCATTAACCAGCTGGCCCAACGTGTGGCTGATCAAGAAAATCGCCAGCTGCCTGCACCACCTGTATCCTCACCTCCTGTTGAACCGAAGGTTCCCCTTCCTGAGAAATTTGATGGGGATCGTACAAGATTCTCCAACTTCAAGAACTCCTGTGAACTTTATTTCAGACTACGGCCCTACTCTTCAGGCACAGAAATGCAGAGGGTGGGCCTGGTTATCTCTCTGCTCCAGGGTGATCCACAGTCCTGGGCGTTTGGCTTAGCGCCCACAGATGAGCCCTTGCAATCTGTCTCAGCCTTGTTCTCCGCTATGGAGATCCTATATTCGGACCCTGACAGGACTTCGACCGCTGATGCCAGGCTTCGAAGCCTGAAACAGGGGAAACGCTCAGCAGAGGAATATAGTGCCAAATTCCGCCGCTGGGCGATTGAATCCCGTTGGAATGATCCTGCTCTCTGTAGTCAGTATAGAATTGGTCTTTCAGAAGGTGTTAAGGATGTTCTAACAAATTTTCCTTACCCTAAAAGCCTGGATGAACTCATGCTTATGGCCATTAAAATTGACAGACGGCTACGGGAGAGACATATAGAGAAGAATCACTCTCACTTCTGGGAATCTTCCCACCAGGAGTCATCCTCTATGGGTGTTGTCTCATCTTCGCCCCCAGAAGAGCCTATGCAACTTGGTGCTACTCACCTTTCCCCGGCTGAAAAGAGTAGACGTCGCACCTTAGGCCTATGCATGTACTGCGGGGTTTCAGGTCACCTGGTTAGGACCTGCCCCAATAAAAGACCTTTGGCGGGATTGCAACGTCCTGACAAGATAGAGAAAGTTTGTCAGGACGGTCAGGTAACTTCCCTTCATAGAAATAAAATGTTGTTACCTGCTACTGTGGGTTGGGAGTTGTCCAGGAAATCCGTCTCTGCTTTTGTCGATAGCGGAGCAGTTGGCAACTTCTTGGATAAATCCATAGTAGCCGCCTTAGGCATTCCCTTAATCCCCCTTGGGAAGCCGCTTCAGATTTTGGCAGTAAACAATACTCCTGTTCCTAGAGGAACTGTCACCTCCAAAACCCCTTTAATTAACCTAGTTGTGGGACCTTCCCATTCTGAGAACCTTGAATTTTTTGTCTTAGACTGCCCTGAAGCCCCGGTTGTCTTAGGGTTCCCCTGGTTAAAGGTGCACAACCCTACCTTTGATTGGGAAACTGGGGAATTGACAGGATGGAGCCCGCACTGTGCAGAACATTGCTATAGTATCACAGTTGGAGCAACCCAAGTCTCAGAGCTTATTTGTCCGTCTGCCTCTCCATCCATGAGGGTACCTCATGTATCTTTATTGAAGTCCGCCGGAACCATTCAGGGTGATAATCCTGTTAAGTCTGGTGAGGGTCCGGAGGCCCCTCGTGAAGGGGAGGGTACTGTCAGGAATGACTTTCCTTCAGTCCGTGCCCGTGGTGTCCCTAGGCAACTGGCCAGGGTTTCTCCTGCCCAGCAGCTGCCTCTGCCTCCGATGCCATCCCCAGCGGCGCGTGTGTCGCCGAGTAAGTCCTCCCCCCTTGCCCGTTGTCACTCAGCTTGTGCTTGCTGGCCTTTACAGTCAGCTCATGTCTTCCGGGGGTGCAATATTCAGAATGGCCACCGGAGGCTGTTTAAGAGAACAAAGTCTAGAAGGTGCAGCTCTGAGCAGTCTGCCTGGGAAGCTCAGCTGGAGCAATCAGCCCAGAGCTCACCAATCAGACCACAGGGCCAGTGCTCCAATCTGCTGTCAGATCCTAAATGCACCAATCCCAGCCACTGTCTCTCTGTCCAATCCTGCCGGTTTTCCCACTATAAAGGGATTTCCACTGCAGTGTGTCATTGCCTGTTATAGCGCCTAGTACCAAGCATTGAAGCTCGTTTGATTCCTGTTGTCAACCTCAGCCTGAACCGACCCTTTGCCTGCCTGACCACGATTTTCGCCTGACCCCTCTGATACCTCGCCCCGTGACCTTCTGGACTGACCTCGGCTTGTTTGACTATTCTTCGTTACCTCCATTGGATACCTCGCCCCGTGACCTCCCGGCTCTGACCTCGGCTTGTAATCGGACTTCCGCCATCCGGCATCCTCGCTTGGGACTCCCTGCCGATCATCAGTCTCCACCTTAAGCTGATAATCTTTGCGCCCTATAAGTCCTGGGGGTAACCGAGTAGGAGAGGCATTACCCGCGTCTCCTACAAGCGGGGACTTGTCTATAGGCAGAAGAGGCGGTGGAGATTGGGGATTGTCAGCTCAAGACAGACTGGTGTCCGGTATAGTCCTTACACAGGAACTCCTGTGGTAAGCTTTGGGAAACTGGGCTCATTTGGTAAGTAAAATATAACAAACTGTACTTGGTTTATTTTTGTGAATCAGTGTGTTAATGTTGGCACAAATTTAACCCTTTAACCGCCAGCCTACCATGAGATTTTGTCACCCTTTGTTGCCAGACCATTTTGCACTATTTTGCATTCCCCATGTTCAACTGTGATTTTTGAAGGGATTTCCAGGAAAGTGATATATTGTTTTTTTCAGCAGAGCCTGGGCTTTAACATGAAATGTCTTGTTTGTCATTTTCTAAGTGTAGTCTCAATATTTTGGGGTGAAAATTGTGCAAAAAAATAAAAATAAAACTATTTTTTACAATTTGTAGTGTTTTTTTGTAATAAAATCTTATTGTGTGTGAAACCCCAATTTCTCCCGGTTACAGCGGTACCACATATGTATAGATAAACACCCTTTCCTGCCCAGGAGACTCCCCCAAACTGAAACAACGCTTTAGGAGATTTTCAGATAAAATACAACTATTCTATGCAATATGCGCACCTTGCAGTTTTTCAAGAAAAACAACCCTTTACATTTGAAATACCCCCAACAAACAATATATTCCCTAGAAGCACACACCTCAGGCTTTCTAGGCATACGAGGCTTGTTGACATAGGTGCATTTTTTTGGAAGTAATCCCTAAATGTATTCTTTGGTTGCAGCAGAATCAAAACCACATTTTCCTAAAAAAACTATATGCAAAAAAACTGAAAATCTGAAAAAGCAACATCCCCCAAACAGAACAATACCCAACATGCATAGGTTTTGTCAAGGAGAGAGTTGCCAAGCACACCAAAGTAAAGCATGCGCATAATGGTAATTTTACTTCAAAATTTCACACAAAACCCTTTATATTTGGCATATCCCCGATAAACCATATATTCCCTGAAAGTACACATGTTAAGCTTTCTAAGCGTACCCACTACCTTATTGTAGTGGGCTCATCTTTCTGGAAGTAATATCTCGATGAATTCTTAGGTTGCACAGGGTTTCACAAAAAAATGTATAAAAAAGCAGAATAAAAAACACCTTTTCCTAAAATATCAATATGCCAATAAGAAAAAACAAGCTAAATCTGAAAGCGCAAGGTTCCCCGAGCAGAACAATACCCAACATGCATAGGTACCTGTAACCTTTTAACTGCCAGCCTACTTGAGATTTTGTCACCCTCTGCTGACAGGTCATTTTTCACGTGTGTGATGTTTAACTGTGATTTTTGCAGGAATTTCCAAGAAAATGGCATATTTTCTTTTTGTGGCAGAGTTTAGACTTTAACATGAAATGTCTTGTTTGTATT
Source organism: Gastrophryne carolinensis (assembly GCA_027917425.1). Classification (NCBI taxonomy): domain Eukaryota; kingdom Metazoa; phylum Chordata; class Amphibia; order Anura; family Microhylidae; genus Gastrophryne; species Gastrophryne carolinensis. The sequence continues at coordinate 263,283,576 of CM051239.1, forward strand.
TTTTCTACTTTTTTAAATATATTTTTAAGTAAATTAGTAAAAAAAAAAAAAAAAAATATATATATATATATATATATATATATATATATATATATATATTTTTTAAATTGCCTCCTTTATTTTAACAAAAACATTTATTTTATTAAAGAAAACCATATTGCACGTGAAAGCCCCATTTCTCCCGATTACAATGATACCACACATGTATCGGTAGCCCCCCGTTCCTGTCCAGGTGATCCCCTAAACTGAAAAGAGCACTTTATAACATTTACAAATAAAATACAACTACTATCCACATAATAAAGGGTTAAATAAAAAAAAATTGATGTGGGGGGGGGCACCATTTCTTGGGGGAATATAAGGGTTTTTTTGGGAGGCAGGTAATGGGGGGTCTCAGGGTTAATGGCAAGTCACCCACTAGCCGCAGGTGACTTGCCAGACCCAGAGCCTTGTGAACTGGTATAGGGGTCTCATAGATCCCTTACCAGTTCACAAAGGGTTAAAAGTAAAAAAAAAACACACACAGAGACACACTTTAAAAATAATTTTATTAAAATTTTATTTTTTTTTATTATTTTTTTTTAATACTCCCATCCATTCCTGTGTCCCACGCTGATCACTTAGGTTTCTGCTCTCTTGCTGCTGCTGGAAGCCTTTTATACCTACTGGATTACAGGTAACATAGGGTTAATTAAAAAAAATGACATAGGGTCCCCCCTCCCAGGGAGGGGGACCCCATTTTTTGGGGGATTTTTAAGGGTTAAAACCCTTCAAAATCCCCCCAAAAAATGGTGTGAGGTCCCCCCTACCAAGCGTAACCAGCCTGTGACCAGCTATGGAGGCTTGTAGAACAGGGCGCAGGGGCCAGCCTTAGTGGCCCCTGGCCCTGCCGGCTACAAGCCGTCATAGCCTAGGGCCACGGCTCTTCTGTCCCCCCCCCCTGTGCTTTGGGGAGGCAGGTAATTGGGGTGGCCAGGGGTTAATGGCAAGTCACCCGCTAGTTGCAGGTGACTTGCCAGACCCCCGAGCCTTGTGAACTGGTATAGGGGTCACATAAACAAACTTTATTAGAAAAAATAATTTTTTTTTACTTTACTCACCTCCGATCTGCATCTCCTGTGACCCGCTGCGATCATATGCAGGTGACGGCTGGGCAGAGGAGTGGGGAGGCGGGCGATCGGAGGATCGCCTACCTCCCTCCTCCTCTGTCCAGCCCTCACCGGCATCTGAAAGCTGAACTGCCGGGTGCCCCTACGACACCCGGCGGTGATGTCATCGGCTAAAATCCAAGATGGCAGCCGCCATCGGAAGCTGCGGAGGGAGGAGGGCTGTTATGCCCCCTCCAGAAGACGGAAGAGCCAGGGGGGTGATCGGAGCCCCGCCCCCCCGTGAAGAGGAGAGCCGTCAGGAGCCGGCGGGCACGAAGGTAAGTAACTGTCATTTTTTTTTTTTTTTTCTTTGCAGGCAATCCCGGCGGCTGCTGAAACGGGGGGAAGGGCACCCTATTTTGAGCACTCCCCTGCAGCCAGAGGAGCCCCAATCAGCGATCGGAGACCCTCTGGCTGAAGAGGAGACCTGGCCGGATCGAACGAGGGGTAGGTAAGTGACTTTTTTAAAAACTTTTTTTACTATTAGTGGGGAAAGTCAGGCACATAAAATTTACGTGGATGGCGTTTAAAGGGTTAAACAAAAGAAAAAAAAAAGGTTTTTTTTCACTCTTTCTCTCCTGGATTCCTGCTGAGGCTTGAAGCAGGTGTGTTATAAGAAATTGTACAGCTCCTGGAGCTTTCTCCTGGAGGCTGACTCTGTAAGTGGCTGCTTGGTAAGTGGTGAGTTAAAGCAGGAACTCCTGTGGTAAGCTTTGGGAAACTGGGCTCATTTGGTAAGTAAAATATAACAAACTGTAGTTGGTTTATTTTTGTGAATCAGTGTGTTAATGCTGGCACAAATTTAAACAAAAGAGAAAAAAAGTTTTTTTTTCACTCTTTCTCTCCTGGATTCTTGCTGAGGCCTAATTGAAGCAGGTGTGTTATAAGAAATTGTACAGCTCATGGAGCTTGCTCCTGGAGGCTGACTCTGTAAGTGGCTGCTTGGTAAGTGGTGAGTTAAAGCAGGATTTAAAAGCAGAAGTTACAAGCAGAAGTGCTGAAGCTGTATCTACCTTTGAATCCAGAGTGTTATTTTAAGTGTTGTAAATTCTTCACTTAATAAAGGGATTGGTGTTCCAACAAATTGATACAATGGGTTCCATGCCTAACAATGCTGTCCATGCATGTATGCACTTTTTGATCAATCGGTCGATGGTGGATACTTATGCCCCGGATGTGTGCGGATTGCTGATTCGGAAGCCGTCATTCACGATCTAAAGAAGCAATTGGCAACACTGAGAGACATTGTTGTCATGCAAAAGAGTCTGGATCTCACTGAGCTGGAACTCAATGGGTCAGGGGAAGGTGTTAGGATGGGGGAGAGGAAAAGCAGGAAAATGAGGCCGCTAGCTGGATAACAGTTTGAAGGTGGGGTAGGGGTAAAAGTTACAGGGAGGCTAGCCCTGAACAGGCACCTCCCAACAAGTTTGCCCGGTTGGCAGATGAGGGGGATGTTAGCTCAGGGATGGCACAGCTGCAGCAAGACACATCTGCTCCAGTAAGAAAGGGAGGGGAAATGGGACAACAAGGCAGGCAAAACAGATGCTGGTAGTGGGTGACTCTATTATTAGGGGAACAGACAGGGCAATCTGTCACAAAGACCGGGATTGCCGAACAGTGTGTTGCCTTCCTGGGGCAAGAGTACGGCATGTAGCGGAGCGGGCTGACAGCTATTGGGAGGGGCTGGCATGAACCCAGCGGTCATGGTGCATATAGGCACAAATGACATCGGAAGAAGTAGGTGGAAGGTCCTTAAAAATGATTTCAGGGACTTAGGCCGTAAGCTTAAGGCAAGGACCTCAACTGTAATACTACCAGTACCAAGAGCCACACCAGAGAGGCAGCGGGAGATTAGAGGGGTAAACAGCTCAAAAAGTGGAGTAAAAAGGAGGGGTTTGGGTTCTTAGAGAACTGGGCCAACTTCACAGTGGGCTACAGGTTCTTTGGCAGGGATGGGTTGCACCTCAATGGGGAGAGTGCATCTGTTCTGGGGAGAGGATGGCTAAAAGGTTGGAGGAGTGTTTAAACTAAGAACTGGGGGGAGGGTAAAAGCAGTTACAAAGGGGAAGGTAGGAAAGAAAGTGACAGTGGGTGTAGACATGAAACTGGGGGTGGAGAGGGGGGAGGGGTTAGCACATCTAGGAGGAATAAGGGCAATATAAAAAATTATCAAAATTATCATAAGCATTTGAAATGCATGCTTACAAATGCTAGAAGCTTGACTAATAAAATGCATGAACTATGAACTATAACTATAACAGAAGAACAATATGACACAGTGGGGGTAACAGAGACCTGGCTGGATGAAAGCTATGACTGGGCAGTAAATTTACAGGGCTACTGTGTGTTTAGGGGGGACCGTAAACAAATGCAAAGGGGGTGGAGTCTGCTTAATTGTAAAATCCTCTCTACAACCCGCTCTGCGAGAGGATATATTTGAGGGGAATGACCATGTGGAGTCTGTATGGGTAGAAATACATGAAGGGAGAAACAAAAATAAAATACTGATGCGGTTTGCTACAAACCTCCAGATATTTCCGAATCCACAGAAAATATGTTGCTAAGGCAAATAGATATAGCCGCTAAACTAAATGAGGTAGTTATTATGGGGGACTTAAATTACCCAGATATAGACCGGGACGCTGAAACATGTGGTTCTCATAAAAGTAATATTTTTTTATCTAGAACAAAAGATGGCTTAGTACAAGCTCCAACAAGGGGAAAGCCATATTGGACCTAATACTAACCAATGTACCAGACAAGTAATAAAGGTACAGGTTGGGGGACACCTTGGAAGCAGTGATCATAATATCGTTAATTTCCACTTAGCAGTCACTAGGGTGCATTATCAAGGAGCCACAAAAACGCGGAACTTCAAAAAGGTAAAGTTTGACCAGCTTAGAGATGCCCTAAACTGCATTGACTGGGAAAATGCCCTTAAAAACAAAAGCATGGACACTAAATGGGATACTTTCAAATGAATCCTTAATTTTCATTGTGACAGATATATACCTTACAGGAATAAAACTGTTAGAGACACGTGTAAACCGATGTGGCTAAACAAAAAGGTTAAGGGGGCAATAAACAACAAAAAAAGGCATTTAAACGTTTAAAGCAGGAAGGGACAGCGGAAGCGTTAAAAAACTATAAAGAAGAAAATAAACAATGTAAACAACAGATAAGGGCAGCTAAGCTGGAGACAGAAAGACTGGTCGTGAAAGAGAGTAAAACTAACCCCATATTATTCTTTAGCTACATAAACCATAAAAGATACAAACCTGAGGGTGTGGGCCCCCTGAAAAACAAGGAGGGGACACCTATAGAGGAAAATGAGGAGAAAGCTAATTTACTAAACAATTTATTTGCTTCTATATTCACAAAAGAATGTGACATGCAGGGTGAAATGCAGGGGAATAACCGAAACCCTCCATTAAATGTCACTGGTCTAACCACGGAAGAAGTCCAGCATCGTCTCAAGCAGATAAAAATCGATAAATCACTGGGACCAGATGACATACATTCTCGTGTCTTAAGGGAGTTATGTACAGTAATAGACAAGACGTTATTTCTAATATTTGTGGACTCAATAAATACAGGGGCTGTTCCAAATTGGCACTTGGCAAATGTGGTGCCAATATTCAAAAAGGGATCTAGGGGGGAACCTGGGAAATACAGACCAGTAAGCTTAACATCTGTGGTGGGCAAGCTGTTTGAAGGTTTCTTAAGGGATACTATCCTGGAGCATCTTGGGGAAAATGACCTTATTACTCCATATCAGCATGGATTTATGAGGAATCGCTCCTGCCAGACAAACCTAATCAGCTTTTATGAGGAGGTAAGTTTAAGATTGGATCAGGGGGAGTCATTGGATATCATATATCTTGACTTTTCTAAAGCATTTGATACTGTTCCACATAAAAGGCTGGTACAAAAGATGAGAATGCTTGGACTGGGGGAAAACGTGTGCAGATGGGTGGTTATCAATGGTACACACTCAGATTGGGTCACTGTTACTAGTGGAGTACCACAAGGGTCAGTTCTGGGACCAATTCTCTTCAATTTATATATAAATGACATTGGGTACGGATTAAACAGTAAAGTCTCAATCTTTACAGATGATACTAAGCTGTGTAAAGTAATTAAAACAAAAGAGGACAGCAGGCAGCTACAAACAGATTTAGATAAATTGGAAGCATGGGCAGTTAAATGGCAAATGAAGTTTAACACAGATACATGTAAGGTTATGCACATGGGAAGGAGAAATCTGTGTCATGATTACACACTAAATAAAGAAACACTTGGTAAAACAGCAATGGAAAAGGACCTAGGGGTTTTAGTTAACAATATGCTCAACTGTAGTAATCAATGCCAGGCAGCTGGTGCCAAAGCAAATAGGATCATGGGGTGCATCAGGAGGGGCATAGGTGCTCATGACGAGAGCATCATTTTACCCCTGTACAAGTCACTGGTCAGACCCCATATGGAGTACTGTGTACAGTTCTGGGTACCTGTGCTTAAAAAGGACATATCAGAACTGGAGCGCGTTCAAAGAAGGGCAACACAGTTAATAAAAGGAGTGCGGGGGCTAGAGTACCCTGAAAGATTGTCAAAGTTAGGTTTATTTAGTTTAGAAAAAAGACGCTTGAGGGGTGATCTAATAACTATGTATAAATATATTCGGGGTCAATACAAAGATCTGTCCCACAATCTATTTATACCCCGGAGTGTAACTATAACCCGAGGGCATCCACAAAGGTTAGAGGAAAGGTGCCTTTTTCACCGACACAGGAGGTGATTCTTCTCTGTAAGAGCAGTGAGACTATGGAACTCACTGCCAGAGGAGGTAGTAATGATGGATACAGTAAAAACTTGATGCCTTCCTGGCATATAATAACATTTCCAGCTAAGGCTACTAGACCACTGAAAGGAGATAAACAGGCTGAACTGGATGGACTAAAGTCTTTTTTCAGCCTTACATACTATGTTACTATGTTACTATGTATCTAGATAAACCGCCAACAGCATTTTTTTTCTATATCTAATTGTATGTTTAGCATTGGTGGGCGATTAGGTGGGTTGATCAATGGAAATACAATTTGGGACTGATGGGGAGAGCTATAAATTTGGGACCCATATATTTGGAGAGGTAAGGCGATCAGCATGTGGAGATTGCTACATTTAAAAATGGTAATGGGGTGGTGTGGGAGAAGGACCTACAAGTGTAAAAAACTTGACTATGCTAATGGACCCAGACAGGGCACATTATTTCCTGGCGTCTATTAAAGGAGTTGCTAGTGGTCGACTGGTGTGCTGTGTCTTTCAGTTCAATTTAGTGGTATGTTGGCCCTAACGCTTATTTTAGAAACATTATTATTATTGTTCATTTATATAGGGCCATATCCTTCAATAGCGCTTTGCAAGGTATAATTACAGACAAGGTAAAAAATACTGTACAGGGACCAACACAACTTAGATGCTACAAAGTTCATCTCACTTTGAGGTTGCAGAAGGTGGGTGACCCATGAGGTATCAGTCCAAAGTACCTGCAGTTCCCACTGGCAGCATCCCAAAGACTTGAAAGGGTTACAAAGCCTAGGGGTTTGCCAACTTTTATAGACAGTTCATTAAAAATGTTTCCTTTATAGGATTCCCACTTACAGATCTTACCAAAGGCCTTCTCATCAAGCTGGTCTGATCCTGTCACTCAGGCTTTCCAGCAATTAAAAGCTGCCTTTAGCTTGGCCCCAGTGTTTGTCCACCCAGACATACACCAAGATTTTATTGTCAAGGTAGATGCTTCTAAGTTTAGTGTGGGGGCGCTCCTTTCAATACTCCGGGTCTCCAAAACGGTTACGCCTCTGTGCCTTTTCTTCTTGGAAATTTAGTCCAGCAGAACAAAATTATGATATCATTAACAGGGAGCTTTTGGCAGTAAAGTGGCCTTTAAGGAATGGAGGCATTTTCTAGAGGGGGCTCAGTTTCTGGTCACAGTATATAACAACCATAAGAATTTAAAATATATAATCTGCTAAAAGCTTAAGTACACGTCAAGCCTTTTTGCCACTTTTTTTCTAGGTTCAGTTTTACTACACCTAATGAACCCAGATCTAAGAACCTAAAAGCCAATGCCCTGTCTCATAGTTTGTCCGATCAGTGATCAGTTTATGAAGGGGATCTTCCTATTTAAATTTAATTCTCATTCAAGAGTTAACACGGGGAGTCAGCTCTACTTTGAATAAACACAGCTCCGATCCTTGTAGTTTATTCGCCCAATTGCTGTGGCTGCGAGCGCTCCACTCGTAGCAGACACTGGATACAATAGTCGGCCAGAGTTGAATAGTAAAATTTCAATCCTTTGTATAATATATCTTTATTAAATTTTATACGTACATAAATTCAAGAAAAGAAAACAAAGAACTAAAGAGACTGGTAACAGAGCATACCTGGTATCATATATCCTGAATTATGACATTAATCATCAACCTAGGGCCCATGGCCCCCTGTCAAGCAGCCCACAGGCTCCAAGTGGGGGACTCTGCCCCACACCTGGGACACTCATTGGAAATATCTGCCCCCAGGACCTGTGACGTTGGCCCCCACTCTCCATCAGACGACCGTCCCTATATCATCCTCGACCCGGGTGTTACCGTAGCAGCCCTGTCTGCCTTCCAATGTAGGGAAAGGAATGGAAGGCATCCCAGTCAGGAGATTAGAAAAGATAGAGAGAGGTAAATTAGAGGTAAATTAGACAGAACAAAAGGCCTAGAAAGGGAGGGACCGGATCCCCGCATCCCTCCATACCCCTTACCCCCCACCCCTCCCCCAGCACCGACCATCAGCTAGACTTCCTTTAAAAGATTCTGGAAGTCCAAAGCTCCCTTAGAGACCTCCCAAACCGTCCAAGTTCCCAAGTACCTCTGAGTTCCCCTATCTGCTTTATCCAACGCCAACTCCTCCATCCTTCTTATGTTCTCCACTTCACCGTACCATTCCCATAAGGATGGAGTGGCGTTGGTCCTCCAGTGACGGGGGATCACAGCCCTGGCCGCTGTCAAGAGGTGCCTAAGTAATCATTTCCCCCCCTCTGCTATCGACCCTGGAATTATTGACAGAAGGGCCACCTGGGGAGAATTAGGAACCTTCTCCAGCGTCAGAAATTCAAAAGTACCCAATACTCTTTCCCATAAAGCCTTAATTACTGGGCATTCCCACCATATGTGAGATATGTTGCACCTCCAACAATCTCCGGTCTCGGAGCCCCCAAACTTCACCAGATCCGCAGGGCACCTATACCATCTAGCTACGATTTTATAATTTCTCTCCTGGGCTCTACACGCCATAGAGAACTTATGGGTCAAGGCAAAAGATTTCTCCCAGTCACTCTCCTCAAACACCTGTCAAACACCTCCTCAAACAACCCAATTCCTCCTCCCACCTCCTACAGTAGGGAGGGAGCTCCCTCTCCCCTTCCCCCTTCCCGGAGGATCTTATATAGAGTAGAGATTGCATGTGGGGGGGGGCGGGTCCCTAAGAATATTCTTGAACTCTGTGAGGGGATGTGACAATGTTGACCTAGGATTAAACGAGTTGATGAAGGCTACCAGTTGGGCGTACAGGAGCCACGAAAGTCCCCCCCCCCTCATTCCGTTCCCTCAAATCTGAGAGGGGGGGCAGGCCAGGGCCAGAGACCAAGTCCCCTAGCATTGTGTTTTGAGTAGCATTCCAGACAAGAAATGTTGTAGTGCCAATCCCAGCGGGAAATGACGGGTTGTCAAATAAGGGGGTAAAAGGGCCAGTTGTGTGAAATGTGTCTCCGTTTTATAATCCTATCCCATAGAGTCAGCAGGGGGCCCACCAGGTATGGGAGCTCCTGCTTCCTGGGCTGACGGGATGGCTCCACCCATGGCAAGCTTGTCAAACTTATTGGGGATATGTCCCCCTCGAGATTGACCCAACGCTTTGTCTCATTGTGATAGAACCAGTTCGTGAGGTGCACCAGAACCACTGCTGCGTGGTATGTTTTGAGGTCTGGGACTCCCAGTCCCCCCTCGGACTTGGGCCTGCACAACGTTGCTCTCCTCACCCTGGGTTTCTTATTCCCCCAAATAAATTTAAAAAAGGCCTCTTGCAGCCGCTTCCGGGACTATCGGTAGGGTCTGGAACACATATAACAATCGAGGTAGAATATACATTTTTAAAATATTAATTCGCCCTAACCATGAATATTGTTTTTTCCCATATGTTTGTAAGTTGCTTAGTGTACCATTTAGAATTAGGGTGTAGTTGAGCTTGTAAAGCTTCCCCAAGTCCGTTGGCAATTGTACCCCCAGATATTTTATGGATTCTTTCTGCCATTTGAAGGGGAAATTTGCCTCGAGTAGTTGCCGAGTCTGCGCCTTCAGGGAAATGTTTAACACCTCCGTTTTGGACAGATTAGGGTTCATTCAGAGAGACAAAAAAAGACTTTCGTTTTTGTGTAGATCTGTTTTTTTTTTTTTAAATGTTCCCACTTTCGTATGAGTGTACGAGCAATTCTATGCATGCATTGCAAGCATTCTGTAAAGTCTTCGTCCGTTCGTATGCCAGAGTACGAGTACGAGAATGTCATTTTCCAGCTTTCGTTTTCCGTTTTTTTTTTCTCATGTTACAACGTCGGCTTTCATTTTTGCCCTTTTTCCATCGTCTCCTCCCACAAATCCTTTACGTTTCCCGTTAGATTCTGTTTTCCTTTTTTAATAAATAATCGTCCAGACGAAAATCCTTCCGATCTTACGCATGTGCACTACAAACTTAACTCATTAAAGTGCTCGCCTACATATTTGGTTCACTCACTTGTGCTACAATGCTTAGCTAAACCACTTCGCGGTTAGGTTCTTCTTCCATTTCTGACCCCTAAAACTTACCCAAACCACTTCGCGGTTAGGTTCTTCTTCCATTTCTGACCCCTAAAACGTACCCAAACCACTTCGCGGTTAGGTTCTTCTTCCATTTCTGACCCCTAAAACTTACCCAAACCACTTCGCGGTTAGGTTCTTCTTCCATTTTGGACCCCTAAAACTTACCTAAATCACTTTGCGGTCATGTGAATCTTCATCTCTAAATATTTCTTAGCCCATTCGTTTAGTGTTAATGTGTTTTGTAAATAAAATGACACTGAAACAGTTTTGAAATGTAAAACTATTTACAAAGCAATGGCAGGACACAGAACATTAGTCTTCTTCTGTGGTCCCCAACGAGTCACGCAGCTCCTGCATGTCGGCCACCAACTGAAGGACCCTTTCACTCATTGCTGCCACTCTGGCACGTGTGGTCCCTGTATAAAAAAGAAACAAACATCATTTGTTGGCAAATACATGTTTCTCACCTGTGGATGGAATGTTTTTTAGGTGGCAAGCTAACTCATGACGCCATATGTCATTATGCTAAGAAATTAATCTAAGTAATTCATCTAAGGAAGTGGGCATATGTCATTATGCTAATGCCATTGACTATGGTTTTAGGTATCTTGGTGATCATGTCAATTACCACATACTCAAAAGAATGACATTACAACTTACTTTGTTGGTGGCCGATGTCTGCGTCGGGGACCACCCTGGGTTCTGGGACCTGCCACTGCTGGGAAGTTGAGGCTGTAGAGACATGTCAAATAGGGTCACTTCTAATGTCTGAGTCAACAGTAAGCAAATGACAATTTGAATGTGTGTGTGACATCACCCACCTTCTCCATGTGCCTCCTGGGCATGATCTGCTGCAGTCCCTGCTCCAGAATCTTCACCCGCTACATTAACATCTAGAAAAAGAGATTAAGGGAATCAGCTTTCTTTTAAATAGCATGTATGTGTGTGGGGTTACATGAAGAGTCACATACCAGAGGCTAACGGCTCTGTCGCTGGGTACGACTCCACGCCGTGATGCCCCTCCTCTGTAGAAAGGTCCAGGGGCTGGTCAAAGGCCGCTACAGAGGAGGGGTAGGACTGTCGCCCTGGAGATCCACCACCTTCACTTGGTGCTGCAGATTCATGCAGCACTGGCCAGCTTGTGCGCCTCCGGGTGCGTCGTATTCGGTACTCCATTTCCAGCACTAGAAAAGAAAAGCTTTTATAAATAAAGGCCTACCTTCTGTATTAGTTACATCAAGCATGCAATCGCTATGTACTTACTTGGGAAATGGAGCCCGAAAAATCGCCGCACCCAGGGCATGTGGAGCCGTTTCAGGTCCGACCAATGCTGCATGATCTGCGTGTGGGTGAAGGTGGTGTCCGTCTCATGCTGGATCCTGGAAACGATCTCCAGGGCGACGGTCCTCTTCTCAAAAGAGTTGGGCAGGTAGTCATACCTGTGCTGAAGCATCACCTAAAAAAACACAAAATTAACATAGTTTTTAGATCAAATTGCATACAAATATCTGTAACAATTAGATCAGTTGACTAAATGACATTCCCAGACACATTTCTAGCCTCAAACTATCCTTATAGATGTTAGTGAGTTGGTTCGCACATGTGCGCACTAACTTCTGTTTGGCACGGACTTTTACACACTTTTACACATAACTGTTTCTTCCTGCGCTTCCTTAAGGCCTAGGCATGCATTTAGATGGCAAATCAAAGTCATTACAATACACTTACGAGCATAATCAGCTCTTCTTGTTGGCGGGTGAAGATCGTGGGCGCCATCTTTCTTCTTGTCCGCAGCAGATAAGTAATGCCCCAGCGGTTTCTGGGTTCCGCACGGCCGGACGAACGCGTAATGGTCATACCCAGGCATTAGAATTTAAAGGGTCCTGGACACACAGCTCATTCTCTTTGAGAGTCTCAACATGCAGCCAAAAAACCCGTCGGGAAGGCCAAACCAGGCAATGAGGCCAGCAGCAAAATGCCACAGTGGCCTGAGGAGCCTTCTTCACTCCCGACCCCTCATCACAAATACCAACGCCGAAGGTGCGGGAAATGCACAGCCACAGTGGCCAGGCCAAGGCAACAATACCCACCAAGTCCGCTAAGCCCAAAACAACCAGCAAAGCAAAGGAGGCAACGGCAAAGAAGAAGACCACAACCAAGCAGGCAGGTACGCCGGCAAAAAAGCCCACTAAGAGGGTGAGAAGCCACAGCCCCCAAAAAACACCATCCCCTCCTCCCCGGCCTACCACATCCATTCTGAAAGAATGCTCCACTGGCAAGGCCAGTAAAAGCCACAGGCCCCGAAGCCCCAGCCCACCTAGCTCAGCATCTCCTGAGCCACGTGGGAAACGCGGCCATGGAACCACCAAGAGCCACAGGCCCAGAAGCCCCAGCCCACCCAGCTCGGCATCTCCAGAGCAACGTGGGAAAAGCGGCCATGGAACCACCAAGAGCCACAGGCACAGAAGCCCCAGCCCACCCAGCTCAGCATCTCCAGAGCCACGTGGGAAACAAACCCATGGCCATGGAAAGAGCAAGACCCACAGGCACAGAAGGCCAAGCAAAGCCAGCTCAGCATCTCCAGAGCCATGTGCAAGTACCTCTCAGGGGCATGGAACCACAAGTGGCAAGGGCACAAAGAGGCACAGGGCCAGAAGCACCACACCCTCAAGCACACCCTCGCCTCCTCGGCCACATTTGCCACCGGCACAGGTGGCAAGCAACTATCCATATGCCACATTGACGCCTGCAAGTTCAGTGGCCACCCAGGCAAGGACCCCAAGTCCATTTCCAAGTCCAGTCCATTTTTTATCCAGCCACCTGTCCAACATTTCAACACAACAGAGCCAGCCCAGAATGTCCCCCGAATTGCCTACATCCAGAGATGAGCCCGAACAGCAAGCAATAGGCTGGACATTGCGGCGAGGACAGTGGTGTGAGTGGCAGGTTTGGTGAGGCCCAAACTCTGCATTGGCAAGTGGGCTGACCCTACATTATGACGAGCTATATGGGCGAAAATCCAAATCTACAAGCAAATTGCAAAAAAATGAAATCTTGGAGGAGCTCACCAGATAGGCCAATGCAGTGGGGGAGGAGCTTAAAGATGTGGAGCAGATCCAGCGCAAAATTTCTGACCTGAAGTATGCAGCACGGAAGAAAGAAAATAAATGACGCAATTGCAGGTACATATTTGAGTTGTGCATTTGTCTGCTTCTTGTATTGTCAACAATTTCCTAAATTTGCAAACCAATATTTTTCAGCTTACAAACTGGCGGAGGCTTCCCCACAAAATTAGAGTTTATCCGAGCTGAGGAGATGGTGCTGGCACTGATACATCCCGTGGCATTAGAGGGCCACTTGGGGCGATGGGACACGGACATCCCTACTATTCCTGCAGGTTATTAATGTTAGTGTGTATGTGAAATGTTTTAAACGTGTAAAATGAGGCTCACAGGCAGATATGAACACATGCCCCTAGGGAGTGGCTTGTAGGGGAGGTTACAGTTTTAGCAGGGTGTGTAATGTCTGCGGAATGTTCTTTTTCAAATTTGCCAGCCCATACATGACCTTGGAGAGTATTTATGGTCACTATTAAAGTCTTAATATTTGCAAAGCACTGCCTGTTATTTGATTCTACTCAATCATATCCAACACTTCCTTCTTTGTCTTTAGGCCACTTGAGTTTTAGCTGTGCTTTGGTCTCAAATACTTGATCTGGGGTCAGGGAAAGGTCTACATAGGAAGAATGCCCACCAGCATACTCTTAAGCCAAATGCTATTTGCAAGCTGAGTGTGGGTCCCTAATGGTCCTTTAGGGATGTGTGAAGCCTCATAACATGCAGTACATGCATGTTTGTATTATTTAAGGTGACCAATGTGTATGTACAGGGTGAGTCATACATATAACAGATAATGACATTCATAGTGAAGGTCACCTTGGACCGTTGGGGGAGTTGCCATTCCTGCATGCCCATGTGTTTTATTGTAGCATATGTATTAATACAGATTATCAATGGATATTTGGGTGTTTAAGTGCCTATTTATTTACAATACAGCCCAACATCAACCCTCAGCAAGTGTGGAAGCCTCATCCAGTTTGACCACACCGTCAACTTCCGTGCTGCCTAGGAGCCAGGAGCAGATATATACGGTAAGTGTATTTTGCTGAATCTGCTGATGCATGTGAATGAACATGACTAATTAGCATAACTAATATATTTAGGGACCAAACTGAACCTTTTTTTGCACATGTCCCAACAGACCAACACACTGATGGAGGAAATCCAGGAGATGGAGGAGGATGGCACCTTGATGGGACCTTCACAACTGACCCCCCTGGAACAGAATCTGCCACGGTCCCAACATGCTACTGCAACAAATCCTCTGCAGCAGAGTGAAGCTGCCAGGCCATCGGGGAAAGCATGCAGAGACTGAGCCTACAGTCCCCAGTGGTTGCTCTGCTACAGAGGATTTGCCGAGCACATCTGCGACTCTTGCTTGCCCTAGACGTCCAGCATCTGCAGGCGCTCAAACCCGGGGAATTGGGAGGCTTAGTCAGCAACGTCGACCAGTTTCCCAGGGGAGGCGCGTGCCGATCCTGGAGTCAGCGTGGCACCATGAGAGGCGTTTATTTGCCAGGTGACTCAAAGAACTACAGAGCAGCTTACTGCACAATTAGATATATTAAATAATACATTCACCTCCATGCTGGCAGAATTTAGGACGAGCAACGGCCACATGGCCACCTTAACTAATAATTTGACAGGCATGCTCGAGGAAGTTAGAACTAGCAATAGACTCATGTTGGAACAGTGGCAGATTCTGAATGCCAAGGCCCACCACCAGGGTTTTATGGGCAACACCCATTTTGCCCTGGATCTGCTCCACATCTTTCCTCTACATCCCCACTGTATTGACCTGTCTGGTGAGCGCTACCAAGATTGCCTATTTTATGGGTTTGCTTGTATGACTTGGATTTTCGCCCATATAGCTCATTAGAGTGCTGAGATACCCCACTAGCAAATGCCGGAGCTAAAGCCTCACTGAACCTGCCACTCAAGCTGCCACGCTGCAGGCTTTGGCCTAATGAAATTGTGTCTGGCCTGTTTTGAGGCATGATTGGGGGACATTCTGGTCTGGCAAAGTACTACCTTGAACCCTGGCAAAGATTGGACTGGACTTGGATTTGTACTGGGGGTTATTGTTTGGGTGGGCCACTGACTTACAGGCATGGATGGGGCATAGGTATGGCTGCTTTCCACCTGTGCCTGTTGCAAATGTGGCCAAGCAGGAGAGGGTGTGTATGTGGCCCTATGTATTACTGGCCAGATTTGCATGGAAATGGTTGCTCCCTATCTATGTATATGTTGTTTGGCGTGGAAACTTTGGCCTGGAGTGCGTTACTTTACAACTCCTGGATGTGACCAATTGCCAGGTGCCATGAGTCTGCACCAATGTATATTTCTGTTGTACTTTGTATATACATGAAGTCTACAAGTGCCCTTCAACTAATAATTGACATATTTATATTAAATCTATTGATTGTGACTAGCTGTTGTGGACTAAGTTGATGCATTAATGTTTGGGTTATTTTGAGATTATTGAAGGTTTTTGAAACAAACATGTGAGAAAAAAATGAATGAGGCTCAGATCAAGTTTGAAAATGTTATTTATTCATTCATTACTATTTCTAAATAATAAAATAACAAAGCCTTCACAAAGGCAAATGAGAGTCCAAAACAACAAATACATACAACAAACAAAAACAGGAAAACAAAATTAGGCAAAATGGGTCCTAATCAAATTTGCCCTCACAGCTTGCCCAGAGGCACTAGGTGTGCCACAGTAACTGGCATCAGGCTCCTGGCTGGGTGGAGAGGGGGGAAGATCCACATACCGGGGGACACGCTGCATTATTGCAAAGTTGTGTAGCACACAGCAGGCCAGTATTATATCAATCACCTTGTTGGGGTGATACTGGAGTGCCCCCCCCCCCAGTATGGTCCAAAACATCTGAACCTAGTTTTTAGGAGGCCAAAGGCCCTCTCCACAATGGCCTGGGTTTTTCGGTGGGCCGGATTGTAGGCATCCTGGGCTGCATTCTGTGGCCGAAGGACGGGCGTCATCAGCCAGGGAAGAAGCGGATAGCCGGAATCCCCTGAAAGAATTAGAAAATACTTACATTAATTACCCAATCCAACAAAATTTTTTTAGGACAAGCGGTCGTTCCCCCTGACTAAGAGACTATCTTATATTTTTGCAACACCCTGTACATACAGATTGCTCACCTCAAAAAAGAGCCTAACACCATCTACTGCATGTTCTGAGCCTTTAAACATCCAAGATGGCGGATGAGGGCAAATCAGGCAGACTGCAAACAGGAATTGGGTTAGGACTGTGCTGCTCAGCATTCTTGGATGTCTTACCTTTTCAGGACCCCAGATCTGTCTGATTGTCTGAGCCAAGCACAGCCCTAACCCGCCCCCTGCACTTTATCCCGCTCTCCTCTACTCAGTAAGTGTCATGCTTCTGAGCAAAGATGGCGCAGACCCTATCATAAAGTCAAGAACAGAATTGCAGCCAAGTGTGGGGAAGAATAATAAGTAATTTACTAGAAAGTAGAAATATATTATTTAGAAATGGTGGTAAATCATTCGGAAGGGTTTGTGCTTTGCTAAAGATAATGGTTAAAGTGGACCAACACCCAGGATTTTGACTATCCTGGGTTTTGGTCCACTTCGGTGGGGCACCCCGATCGGGGGTGCCCCGCTGTGTGAAACCCCCCAGAACGCCCGCAAACACTCACCTCCCCACGCTCCTACGCAGGCGCTCGTCCAATCAGAGAGGTCAGAGCCGCTGTGGTATGCACGTAAAAGCGGCGTCCAACCACAGCGGCCCTGAGCGCTGGAGGCCGCGTCTCGCGCTTCCCTCTAACAGGGAGCGCGCCCGCGCCGGCCACTCTGGTGCGCCCTGCTAGAGGGAAGCGCGAGACGCGGCCGCAGCCCACGCATGCGCCGTTGGAACGGGGTTAAGGTAAGGTTTGTGGGCGTCCTGGGGGGTTTCACCCCGCGGGACATCCCGATTTCCGATGCCCCGCGGGGAGGGATCTGATCGACCCGGGAATCTTATAGATTCCCGGCCCGATCCCCCCTGGGGGTTGGTCCACTTTAAGGTCCGGATTAACATGTCATCAAGGGGTAAAAACAGCCATAGGTTCAGACATGGGTCATCAACTATATTCATAGGCATAAATTGAAAAGTGAATGACGTTTTTTGCGTCAACTTACCAAGGAGCCATCCACCGGAGAATTCTCCAGACACAAACCGACGGTACAATCCAGATCCACGCATCATGGGATGAGCCTGGAAACCCGGCGAGAACACTAAGGAACCACATGTCCGGGGCCACCACTGCTTGGACATTCAGGGAGTGGCCCATTTTGCGGTTCCTGGGAAAAAAGAAAAACAACAAAAATTAGCAATGCTAGGTAAACTACTCAAACACTAACTCCTAACATCCTCCCAAAAACATGTTGGGCAATACAAATAACACAGGGAGGCCGATTCAGTAATAGCGCCAGGTAGCGACAGATGAGCGACTGAAGTATGACGCTATGAGCGCCGCTAGCGTACGCCGCGGGCGTCAGCGATTCGCTATAGCAGGCCTCCTCAGTCGCTACCTGGTGTTGTTGGGAACAATGCCTACATTGCTGAATATGATGTTTCAGATCAGCTTTGTAGGCGCTGTCATTTTGACACACGCTATTCAACACAGCGCCTGCGCTTTGCTTTGCTGTGGGCTTGAAATCAATGTTAGTACCTTCAGAAGTAAACACATTGCAACCTTTTTTTTTTTTAGATTTTTTATTTATGTTTTAAATGTTTTGTTTGAAAACGAAAAATTTTTAATCCACTGGATTGTTATCGGGGTGCCTGAAAAAGAATAAAAAGTGCAGTTAGTATTTATATTTAATTTGGCTTTTTCGCAGTTTAAAAAAAAAACAATACAATTTAAATAACATTGGGCCAACTTGCACAACAACCCTAATTGTTATGTTGGTCAACTTCTCCCCCCCCTTATAGTGGTTTGGGGCATCTTACACCCCCCTTATAGTGGGTTAGCTCAACTCCCCCCCCCCCTTATAGTGGTTTAGGTCATCTTACACCCCCCTTATAGTGGTTTAGGTCATCTTACACCCCCCTTATAGTGGTTTAGGTCATCGTACACCCCCCTTATAGTGGTTTAGGTCATCTTACACCCCCCTTATAGTGGTTTAGGTCATCTTACACCCCCCTTATAGTGGTTTAGGTCATCTTACACCCCCCTTATAGTGGTTTAGGTCATCTTACACCCCCCTTATAGTGGTTTAGGTCATCTTACACCCCCCTTATAGTGGTTTAGGTCATCTTACACCCCCCTTATAGTGGTTTAGGTCATCTTACACCCCCCTTATAGTGGTTTAGGTCATCTTACACCCCCCTTATAGTGGTTTAGGTCATCTTACACCCCCCTTATAGTGATTTAGGTTATCTTACACCCCCCCTTATAGTGGTTTAGGTCATCTTACACCCCCCTTATAGTGGTTAGGTCATCTTATACCCCCCTTATAGTGGGTTAGGTCATCTTACACCCCCCTTATAGTGGGTTAGGTCATCTTACACCCCCCTTATAGTGGTTTAGGTCATCTTACAACCCCCTTATAGTGGGTTAGGTCATCTTACAACCCCCTTATAGTGGGTTAGGTCATCTTACACCCCCCCTTATAGTGGGTTAGGTCATCTTACACCCCCCTTATAGTGGGTTAGGTCCTCTTACACCCCCCTTATAGTGGGTTAGGTCATCTTACACCCCCCTTATAGTGGGTTAGGTCATCTTACACCCCCCTTATAGTGGGTTAGGTCATCTTACACCCCCCTTATAGTGGTTTAGGTCATCTTACACCCCCTTATAGTGGTTTAGGTCATCTTACACCCCCCTTATAGTGGTTTAGGTCATCTTACAACCCCCTTATAGTGGTTTGTGACAAATTATGATTGTAGCCAACACATAGTTCCCCTGTAGTGCAGTACTTGGATTAGAGTGAAGGGTAGTTAGCTTACCGCAAAAAACGAAGAGATCATGCTTTCCCTTAGCTCAAAGCCACTCTGGGTGTCCTCACTCGTTTCTGCGGCCAAGTTGGGGGTTTCGGGCACCAGTGCTGTTTCTTCAGGGGATTGGATTCTGTGGCATATACAGAGATTGTGGAGCACACAGCAGGCGAGGATTATCTTGGAGACCTTTTGTGGACTGTACAGCATCTCTCCTCCTGGGCGTGCCAAACAGAAAAAGCGTGCTTTCAGCAGGCCGATGGTTCGTTCCACAATGCTTCGGGTTTTGCGATGTGCTGCATTGTAGCGTTCTTGGGCAGAGGTCTGTGGGCTTCTGACCGGAGTCATCACCCACGTTCTCTGCCCATATCCCTTATCCGCTGTGGAAAAAACACAAGGAGAGAGACAGAAATTAGTACTAGTACATGTTTTTGGTTTCATTTTCAAAAATATAGCTTACTAGCCCACATATTTGATGCTAAATACTTTGACATGGTTAATTATTTAACCAGTAGCCAGCCAGCTGGCATTTCATTGTTCTCAAACTTCCGGCACAGGACTGTCTGCTGCAGGACGTAAGAATCATGGCATGAGCCGGGGAAGCCAGATCTCACGGCCCGCAGCTTCATTTTATGGTCACAGACGACCATGATGTTCAGCGAATGGAATTGCTTTCTGTTCCTAAAATGCAGCTCCTGTGCACGGGGAGGGCGGAAAAGGATATGTGTACCATCAACGCACCCTAGCACATTCGGGATCCCTCCCATGAGATAGAATGCATGTTTTATTTTGGCAACCTCATCCTCAGGAAACTTGATGTAAATAGGGATCAAATCACAAATCGCCAGTACTATCTGGAAAAATATGCGGCTCATTGTAGCCTGGCTGATCCCGCTGAGGAGGGAAGAGGTTGCCTGGAAGGTCCCTCGTGCCAAAATATTGAGAGTGGCACATAGGCGTACTATGCCTGGAATGGAATGAGTGCGTTTGGTGGATGGCTCGATTTTGTGCTTAATCTGATCATATAGGGACTGTAGTGCAGCACGATTCAGACGGAAGCGGCTCCTGATCTGCTCGTCACTTAAATCCCACACTGAAAGGCGGATTCCAAAGGAGCGGGGTGCCCTAAGCCTCACAGCACCCCCCTCCCTGTCCTCCTGCTCTTCCAGCATTCTCACACATCCCTGCACCCATAACCCATACATCACCCTCTTATCCATCTCACACTCAACAGATATACAAAAGAAGCAAAACAAAACCAAAAACCACAAACACACCACACACACAAGCAAGCACACTCCTCACACACTCACTACAATGCAGCTCACCACAAAACCAGAAGTATAGTGGTCAGAACTAGAGATGAGCGAACTTTTGAAAAGTTCGATTCGGCCGATTCGCCGAATTTCACAAAGAAATTCGGGTTCGGCCAAATCGAACTTTTACGAAGTTCCCCATCATAAATGCCGGCATGGTGGGAGCCGGCCGGCGGGCCGGTAAAGCCGTCCTGCCCGCTCCCACCATGCCGGCATTTAAAAAACAAACAAAAAAAAAAAAAAAGCATTTTTGCCGGCATGGTGGGAGCGGGCCGGCCCGCTCCGCTGTCAGCGGAACCGGCCGACCCGCTCCGCTGTCAGCGGAACCGGCCGGCCCGCTCCCACCATGCCGGCATTTAAAAAAAAAGCAAACACTTACCTGCAGGTCCGGAGCGTGGAGGCCGGCACCGCTCTCAGCTGTCATCATGCCGGCAAAAATGCTTTTTTTTTTTTTTTTGTTTTTTAAATGCCGGCATGGTGGGAGCGGGCCGGCCGGCTTTACCGGCCCGCCGGCCGGCTCCGCTGTCAGCGCTGACAGCGGAACCGGCCGGCCCGCTCCCACCATGCCGGCATTTTTTTTTTTTAATTCCAGGAAAAATTCGATCGGCACGAACCACAAAATATTCGAGTTCGTGCCGAATCGAATATTTCCTGAAATTCGGAGCGAATTCCGGTTCGTCCGAACCGGTTCGCTCATCTCTAGTCAGAACCACCAGACTGCTGAAAAACAGCTTTCTAAGTTAGGCACAACCAAGAGGGGAGCTGCTGCACAGCCCACAAAAGGCCCCAAAATCAAGCCTCACTTGCTGTATGCTCCACAATATTTGCATATGCCAACAAAATCAATCTCCTAAAGAAACAGCACTGATGTCAGAAATCACCCAACAAGCCACAGAGAGTGAGGACAAAACCCAGCCAGACACTCAAATGAGCTAAGGGACCAAAGCACCACACCACAGCCTTTGCCACAGTGTAACAATACCAGAAGGTTGCCAAATCCAGCCATTTATACTTCACTTTGAAAAAGGACAGGTCCGCTTTGCCGCCTTTTGCGTTGCTCTGCTATTTCCTGTCTCCAATTAGCTGACCCAGGTGTGCGTGAAACGGAGTGCGCACGCGCACGCTAGTAGCGCTACTAGCGTACGTGAGCCTAAACTTACGTGCATTAACGGACATGGCAGAAAATTCTCTGGTGGACCAATGAAAGGTAAGCTGCTCTTTATTTAAATAGCCGTTTGTATAGCCACATGTCACAAGTGTTTACTATACATGAGTACATTGTTGTCTTTGGTTGTGTGTTGTTTGGTTAATGAGGTCTGTAATTAGTTAATTGGCTACCACACATGGTTCAATCAGTGCATTGGAGCTGTGGCTACAAGCACCTTGCCAGTATGTGTTAATCAATTAAGTGGACCTGTTTGTGATTGGCTGTTAGAGCACATAAAACCTGCCCAAACCCCACAAACGGTGATACCATTCTGTAGTCTGCATGCGTGCTTGTTGGTTGTGTATTGGTGTGTGTGTGCAGCTACAGGATGGAGCCAAATTCTGGACATCTGCCAGCCACAGCTGGCCCAAGTAGGAGTGTGGTGGGTGCTGTGCGCAGACCTCCCTTAAGGAAAAGGGCCCAGGCTGAAGGTGATGCAGCACCCCAGGCTAAGCGCCCAGGTGCCAAGAGGGAGCCAGAATTTAATTTGGCGGAGAATAATACTCTTGTGCGCCTTACACTTGCTAAATGGAAGCTGATATTTGGCTCCCAAAGCAAGTCAATAGGCAAACAAGAAAGGAGCAAATTGTGGGATGCCATTGGTGAAGAGCTTACTAGCAGTGCTCAACACCCACGTAGTGGCCCATCCTGCAGGAAACACTTCTACACTTTGAAAAGGGCCCTTACGCAAAAGATGAATCATGATCTTGATGTCGACAGTGGGACCATCCAGGGTCCAAAGAGTACCTACAGGCCATATGAGGAGATGCTGAAGGCCAAAATTCCACTCGCTCGGCTGCAGGGTGTGGATCCTGGGGATGACACCACAGGTTGGACTGAAGGTACATATTTTCTGCATATTTTTTGCAGCTAATGTTAATGTATGTGATTTGCTTTGTCTCTTTCTGGCCAACTAACATGTGAAGTAGTACATTATACCTCAAAAATGTTTTACTTTCCGGTCTGTTGCTTTCTGCATAGGTGCACATGGTGCTGTCCATGAGTCGGGGGAGGAGGAGGACACCCCAAATCCTGCCCTTCAACCAACCTCCAGCCTAACCCAGTCTGCCATTGAAGGTATTTATCACTAATTTAGGGGCTTGCTGTTTTGTGCAAAAATGGGTGTGGTAGCACCTCAAACAATAGATTTGACCACTGTTGAGGATTAATAATATTGGCCTGCGGACTATTTACACGTCCACTTTAACCCTCTCTGCAACTAACTAACAAGGCCCTAACATGTGTAGCTATGTTGGAAGCCAGAGATGTGTGGCCATATATCTGCATATACATGTGGAAGCCACACTGGCCTTGATTAGGGAATATTAGTGATTGAGCTGCTCACACACACCTTAATGCATGGTTTATTTTGTGCCGCACATTACCAATGGCTAAATGTTTTCTTTGCTTTTGCCTAGCTGCACCGCCATTGGCACCAGCATCTCCTCAGGAGCCAAGCTACTCTTTGGATGCCGGTAAGTGCATGTGTCAACCTTGCTTTAGCCGCTTTAACACAAGTGCATGTCTATCATTCCTGTTTTTTCTTTGTAGGCCAAGTGACTGGTTCATCTTTGGACACCACTTCCGAGGTTGCAGGTCAACAGGACCCTGTTGGTGTGTATTGGCTAAAAAAATGTATCCTTTATGCTGTTTATGTGACACTGGTTCTATTTGGTTAGTCTAATAATCTACATGTTTGCTATGTCAACTTGAAGATGGCTATTTGTATAGGATTTGCCATCCCCAGGGTAATTAGTATAGTTTTTAGAGTGAAGGCAATGCATTTTTTGGGTATATTTAAAGACAAACATTCACCCGAGTAGTTGTAGGAATATTTAGAGACATTAATTGTGTATTTTAGTTGGCCGGAATCTCGGAAGTGGCTGTCCGGAAAGGGCCCTTCACGTTGAGGCTGCCAGAGATGAGGGTACGTTGGTTTTGCTTGATTATCTAGTACGGATTTTGGCACTACTTTTGTGGAACTTTAGTAGGCCAACTTGTGTTTAAACATGTATTTTCAAGGGCAAAGCTCGAGTGAGGGCCCAACTCAAGACATCTGGGAGAGTGCGGGTATGTGTAATTTTCGCAATGTGTCTGTTCTTTTTTGGCCCAATTATTGGCTCATCTTCCTCTTACATACATGTTAGCAATCTGAGTTTACAAGATACCTTTTGCCTAGTGTGTAATCTGGCACTTTGTGGAGGTATGGCCTGGATAGTCTATCCATGTTACATTTGAGTTTGGTCCACTGACCTACTAACATGACTTTCCTGTTTAGCATATGCCAACTTGCCCGATCTCTCAGATGTGGATTTGCCCCTCTCTGGCAGCCAGACCCCGGACCTACATCTGCCGGACGACACGGAGGTAACATGGCTGATTTAGAGGAACAATAACCACATTGCCATGTTCGTGGGTAGGCCATGAACCAACATGTCACATTTTCTTTCTTTGTTGTTTTGGCAGGAGGCCAGACCAGAACCCCAAGCTGGGACCTCTTCACAAGTGCCATGGGGCCAAGCTTCAGAGGCTCAAGCAAGGGTAAGTTGGATTGTTACACTTTGGGGAAATGATTTGGAGGGGCATACCTGCATTGTTTCAGTTTCACTAAAATCATTTATTTAGTTTTTTTTAGCCTGAAACCAGAGCAAGAGGAGGTGTTGCACCGACCAGTGCGGAGTTTTACGAACTAGGGGTCCGGATGCTGGAGGACTACAGTCGCCAACAGCCGCGTGATGGAACTAATGAGCGCATTGCGGCGTTGGAAAATCAGGTGCTGATGTGTCAGCAACAAAATGAGGCCCTGCAGCGCCAGATCGAAGATTTGAGACAAGGCCAACAACAACAAATGAACCGGGAACTGGCTCGGCTGGCCAATCTTATGGAGCAATCTTTACAGCGCCAGGAACAAAGTTTGTTGTTGACACAACAGCTCATACAACAGCAGTCTATTTTTTTTACTGCACTGTTGGCCCCCAACACCACCCCTAGCAATGACTCCCAACCTCCCCGGCCCCCAAGCCAAGAATATTAATTGGTTTGTGATTGTTTTGATTTTGTGTGAAATATATTTGATTACCCCACCTCGAAATTGTGTTTTTCCTAAGACATAGCTAAGAACACAGTCAGGGATGAGTCTCTTGATCTAGATATGTAAATGTATGGAAAAATTTATGACACACATTGCTGATCATATCTTACTATGGTTTACACATTAAATGGCTACAAATGTACCCCAAAATTTTACAAAGAATGGGTTTGTAGACACAACACACTGTAATTACCTAAATACAACATTTTTATTGAAGTGGGATGTACTCAACATCGCAGCTGTGGCTGGGGCCCATGCTGCTGGCCGTCCCGGGAGGTGTGGTGGTGATGTACACCGGCTTCGTCTGCGTGGCCACATCTGTCAGGAGAAAGCAAAATAGAAAAGCAAAATTAGTGGGCCAATGACACATGACTATTTGTCAGCCATCTGGTTATGGAGTCTGCAAAAACAAATGCTTGCATGGTTACACACATGTTGTCCGACATTAGCATATTTCCTGGTCCATGAGTTCATGTAAATTATTTTTGGTTGCAACATGGACACATAAAGATAATGTGCCTATAACCTTGACAGTGCAATGGTAAGGACTAATTTGCAGTTGATTGTAGAATGTTAATAGTGTGCAACATGTGTTAGCCGGAACAACTTACAAATATAACACATTTGTTAGCCCCCATCATGGTGTGGGCTGAAACATAGGGGGGGTTGCCAGTTGGATTGCACTGTAGTGGGGCTTGTGATGTTAATGTACATTATCAAACCAGCTTGGCCTATGGACCAGGAAACATGTGTATGTTAAAAGTGGGCCAAGACCCAGGATTGATACTATCCTGTGTTTTGGTCCACTTTGGCAGGGCCCAACAATTTGAGTGAGACACCGTCCGCCGCCACTGCCTTACACGTATCACTCCTCCAGTGCGTGCTCACGCGCAGGCCATTATGAAACTGAGAGCACAGGCGCACACACGTCTAGAGGGGCATGCAGGAGGCTGCGGCGGTTGCTTCTGCCACCCCCAATGAGGTAAGGAGTTTGTGGGCTTTTGGGGGGGGGGGCCCTGGGTGAAGGAGGTGATTGGGCAGGGAAGCTTAGAGATTCCAAGCACAATCAACAATGGGTGTTGGTCCACTTTAAGGAATGTCATAACATAGGGAATGTGAGGGATAACAACAAGCACTTACCATGACTATGCCCATGGAGAAGGCGTTGCCAAAAGCTCCTGGAGGTGCCGCCTATATGATGCCCTGCAAATTAGAGAGGAATGGCAAGGGCTAAGTACAAATGGCCATATGAAACCTGTCACAGACTAACACTGACTAAATGTGCACTCACCAGGGGATGAGCTGCCACTTGAAGTCCAGGGAGGGCTCTGAGGAGGAGGCGGGGATCCTCGGCTCCTCACACTCTGCTCCGAAGATCCCCCAGCCAAAGGGCCACCCTCCTCCCTCTCACTCCCTGCTCCTTCAGGGAGTGTGGGAGAGTCCATTACTTCCACCCCACTTGGACTCCCCACTTGAGAGTGGCCCCTTGGCTGTTGAGACTCCTCAGAGTCAGAGTGTGAGGAGCTGAGGCTTGATCCTGCCAGCCCCCCAGCAGCACACTCCTCTGGGGCGTCATCCCCTTCCTCCCCTGGGTCCTCTAAATAGGACCCGCGAGAGGGACCCTCCCCCGATGACTCCCCCGAGTCCGCCTGTCTGGTTCGGGGGAGGAATCCCTTCCCACGTTTCCCCAGGGGAGGACGCTTATCTGTGTTGAGGGGGTGAATGAAAAGAATTAATATTAATACCCAAAATGGACACAGCTTAGAATATTATTTTTAAAAAAGTATAAACATAGCATAAGCTTCAACTTACCTGAAGCGTAGGCATCATATAGGCGGTACACGCCTTCAGGGTCCCGGCGCTTGAAGTCCGACCATTTTTGCATGATGGAACGGACACTTAGGTTGGTGTGGAAGTGCCGGGACACTGTGGCCTTCACCTCCAGGGCTATTCTCTTCTTGCCCCCACGAGCATAATCATATTGGTGGATGCAGAAATCCTATGAGAAATGAAAAAAAAAAACAATTATCAATACATGACATCAGACCAATGGGCTAAACATTTATACTGAGAACAGATTAAACATATAATCCAAGATAAACATACTCACTTTGACCACCTGGCCGTTTACGTGGCTATCCACCCTCTTCCTTTTCTTTTTTGCTGGCCCGGGGGGGGAGGGGGTGGAGGGGGGTTAGGTGGGGGAGGTGAGGTAGGTGGGGGAGGTGGGGGAGGGGTGGGGGGGCCAGATTCAGAGGAGGAGCTGGGGAGGCGCATAATCCATCTCCTGGGCAGCATGGTGGAAACGCAAAGGAGGAAACCGGAAGTGGATATGACGAAAGCTACAGGAAACAAAAAAAAACGCTCCATGCACCAGGAACAAGCTAATATCCGCTATGTGCAAGCTAAGTGGTGGTAATAGTAGATTTACGCATTACAACAAGCTATTGGACAAAGCGCTATTAATTTTTAGCTTTAGGTTGCTTTGAAACGCAAAGGAGGAAACCGGAAGTGGATATGACGAAAGCGACAGACCAAAAAAAAAACTCCGCGCACCAGGAACTAGCTAATATCCGCTATGTGCAAGCTAAGTGGCGGAAAGAGGATTTTTACGCATTACAACAAGCTATTGGCAAAGACGCCATTAATTATTAGCTTGATTTAGCTGGGTGTTCAATATCCTGTAATGCATAGGTCAGAGAAAAAACAAAGCTGGTTGCTTACAAATAACAATCCTTCATAAAATAATAACACAAGCAAAATATCCAACTACATGATAATGTTGCACACAGGAGAATGCATAACGGGTTGTTATGAGCTTGTACGCCTGAACAAATCCAGCAGAATGTGGACATGCATGCTCACAACTACAGTGTATTCATTAAGAACGACTGGGGTCGCTGCAAGTGAATTCAGGGAAAATGCCAGAAAGGCACATGTATTAACAGCACAGCGCAGCACAGCGCCGCTAGCGCCGCCACATAGCGAATCAAAACAGCGACTGCACAAACTCTGACCACCACAGATTCATCAAGGACAGGGCTGCCGAATAGCTTGGGCGCTGACAATTTCAATGAGCGAACGTGAGCGCCAAACATGACTGACTAAAAAGTAGCTTTACAAGCCATGTGTGTTGTTAAAGCAACCTATTTTGAGCCTAATGTGTTTTTTGGGAGGAGATGCATTTTAGATTTCACTCACAACATTCCAGTGTAAAAATTACATCCTTCATCAAAAAAATGCGTGATTGTGTCCGCCGCCGGGCGTTCTGGAGTCGGTAGCCGCCGATAGCTGGCGCTACCTGGCGCTAGTGAGACACTACCCGGCGCTATCGCTTGATGAATAAGGGCCTAAGTACCTAAGTATTTTTTAGCCCAAAAAAGGATATGTATGTTGGATCAACTAAAGATTACCTTGAAAATGACTAATTAAGGACCACGTGAAAATGTTTGGCTTTGGCCGACATGAAAAACATTGATGAAGCTAAAGACGGCCAAATTTTTCACATGAACAATTTACAAGGAGGGATAAATAGATATACAGTGTAAGCTATTTCACAGGGACAATTTACAAGGAGGGATTAATAGATATACAGTGTAAGCTATTTCACAGGGACAATTTACAAGGAGGGATTAATAGATAGTTAAAATACAATTTTTGTAAACTATATAAAAAAATGACCTATTGAACTTACCTATAGATGTACTCGTCGGCTGCCGGAGGGACCAATGCAACATGGGTGCAATCAATGGCACCCATGACAATGGGCATGTCGGCGATATTATAAAATGCCAGCTTAAGCGCGTTTCAGGCTACCATGTCGTCAGGAAAATAAATATATGTCTGACTAATGGTAGCCATGCCTTCCAAAAACTTGGATAGCGCGGCTCAGCGTAGGCTGGGACATCCCCACGGAGAGGGAACCCAGCCTCTGGAATGAGACGTTTGCCAAAAATTGCAAGCAGCCAAGCATCTTGGTCATACCTGAAATTGCTTGCCCCTTGTGGTGCGGGCTAACCATGGCCGCAGCTCACTATACAACTTATGGAGAAAAGCGCGATTAAGTCTGGTCATCTCGAACAGCTCAGCGCCATGCATGCCATCGATATGCATGCGTCATCGGTGCAATCTGATACATTCAATCCCCATTAGCTGGAGTTGGTGATGTTCCTCCACAAACGCACAAAACATGTTGCTAGCAAGGGTATCCAAGGTCAAAATGGTCCTGTAAGGGGATCGCAAATGAAACGGTTTTATAGGGCGGTGGTCCCTCGGAAATCAGCTCTCTGAATGAGACGCAAGCCCATACCAATAACGTAAGTTATCTGAACAAACGCAAAATATCAGATTTTAACGCAAATGATCTGATTTACTTTCGTTCATCGAAAGCGCATATACGCATGAGCTCAAACGATCAAAAATGACAAACACACACAAAAACATACACAGACAGCTACGGAAGTCTGGACGAATGTGTCTATGAATCGAGGCTATTAACCTTGAAATTGCTGGTTTTACTGAAGCGTTCGAATTCCGCTATAATAGAGGGTAAAGAAGTGTTGTGGTGAGGTGATGTATGAGAGCAGATCATCGGCAAAGAGGGAGAGCTTGTACTCCCCCCCACAAGGAATTTCCTTGATAGATGGGTTGGCCCTCAATGCGTTGGCTAAATGTTCCATTACTAAAACATATAGCAAGGGGGAGAGGGGACAACCTTGCCTGGTACCATTCCTGATGGCAAAGGATCCGGATAGGGTACCATTAATTTTAACCTTGCAGTGGGGTCCTGGTACAGAGCCATGATTCTCTCTATCATGACTGGACCCAGCCCTATTTGTGACAGCGTGGCCCTCAAAAAACCCCAGTGCACCCTGTCGAACGCTTTTTCCTGTATCCTATTTGCGACGATTTTGGTGTAAATTTTGATGTCAACATTTATCAATGAGATTGGTCTATAACTGCCAGGCAGGGTACCATCCTTGCCTGGCTTAGGAATGACCCAAAATGTGCGCTTCCAAAGACTATCTAGGGAAGCGGTGAGGATTAGACACTGCGTTAAACACTTTCACCCGGAAGGGTGCAATTTGGGGACCCAGGGTTTTATAGAACCAGGGAGTAAACCCATCAGGCCCAGGACTTTTCCCAGCGGGGGACTTTCCGACAACCCCAAGCACCTCCTCTAACCTGATGGGGTCCTCCAAAGCCTCACCATCCTCCTGGGGTATGGTTGGCAAGGCCGTTTCCTCAATACACCCATCAATCAGACCAGCCGAGTCCTGGCTCATCCCACAGCGGGTTGGGTTGTTGATATTGTAGAGGCCGGAGTAAAAAGTCTGGAACTCATTAGCGATTAAAGGGGGTTTTGCGTACTACCATTCCTCTTGCGGATTTAATACTAGAGATGAATGTGCACCCCTGTCTAGGGTGAAGGGACCAGGCCAGCATCCTTCCGCATTTTTCTGAGTGTTCGTAGAAGTGTGCCCTGCCCCTATCCCGGAATCTGAGGTAACACTGGTCGTATAGACTTCGCAGCTTCTGCCTGGCTTCCAGTAGCTCTCCCAGATCCTTGTGATTAGGCAAAGCTTTGTGTGACCTTTCTAGCTCGTCTATGCGTCTTAGTGTAACCTTGATCTGCTGCACCCATTCCCTCTTGAGCCTGGCCCCATGCTTGATAAAAATCCCCGGGAGCACACACTTGAGCGCCTCCCACTGCACCGGTAACGAGGTCTCGTCCCTGCAATGGTCACGATGAAAATTGGCCATAGCGGCTTTGATCTCCGCCATACATATAGGGTCCTTCAATAGATTATTGTTGAGGCGCCAACCATATTGCCTCGGGGTAGCATTAGGGATCGGGAGAGTCTGGAGCATGATCGGACCATAGTATCTGCCTGATGGAAGACACAGGGTCCAACGCAAGGGCATGATGACTAAGGGTGTTGTGCGTGTGGGAGAAGAAGGTATAGTCCCTCTCCCCACCATGCAACACCCTCCATACACCCACCACCTGGAGGGAGTGTAGGGCTCCGCAAGCCTACGGAGCCCAGAGTGGGAAATGGCAGATCTGACCTGGGGAGTGTCCCCTCTTGGATCAATAGCCAAATTAAGGTCTCCCCCCACCACTATGGTGCCCTCAGAAAATTCCTCTAAAGCCAGCAGCATCCCCAACCCAGCCTCCACCTGCCCCAGATTGTAGTATATGTATAGTTAAACAATGAAAAAGTGAGGTTGCCTTTAGAGATGAGCGAACTTTTGAAAAATTCGATTCGACTGATTCGCCGAATTTTCCGACAAAAATCGTTTCGACCCGAATAAATTCGCGACGAATCGCTATTAAAAACGGCTATTTCTGAGCCTCCTACAGCCTCAATAGGGTTGTAAACCATTCAGCCTTGCTGTAACACGCACAGGATGCGTGCTGGGTTTGTTAAATAATACTTTGAAGAAATATCACATGCAGATCAGAGGCATCGCTAATAGAATCGCAGAGCGGCACAATTGCAGAGAGTTGAAGTGGCATCACTATGAGGGGCAGAAGGAGCCCAAATATACACTGGAGTTGGCCTCAGGAGCCCAAAAATTGGATGAATCACACCCTGGAGTTGGCAGAAGTTGGCAGCAGCAGCAGGAGCCCAAATATACACTGGAGTTGGCTTCAGGAGCCCAAAAATTGGATGAATCACACCCTGGAGTTGGCAGAAGTTGGCAGCAGCAGGAGCAGGAGCCCAAATATACACTGGAGTTGGCCTCAGGAGCCCAAAAATTGGATGAATCACACCCTGGAGTTGGCAGAAGTTGGCAGCAGCAGCAGCAGGAGCCCAAATATACACTGGAGTTGGCCTCAGGAGCCCAAAAATTGGATGAATCACACCCTGGAGTTGGCAGGAGTTGACAGTAGTAGCAGCAGGAGCCCAAATATACACTGGAGTTGGCTTCAGGAGCCCAAAAATTGGATGAATCACACCCTGGAGTTGGCAGAAGTTGGCAGCAGCAGCAGCAGGAGCCCAAATATACACTGGAGTTGGCCTCAGGAGCCCAAAAATTGGATGAATCACACCCTGGAGTTGGCAGAAGTTGGCAGTAGTAGCAGCAGGAGCCCAAATATACACTGGAGTTGGCTTCAGGAGCCCAAAAATTGGATGAATCACACCCTGGAGTTGGCAGAAGTTGGCAGCAGCAGCAGCAGCAGGAGCCCAAATATACACTGGAGTTGGCTTCAGGAGCCCAAAAATTGGATGAATCACACCCTGGAGTTGGCAGAAGTTGGCAGTAGCAGGAGCAGGAGCCCAAATATACACTGGAGTTGGCCTCAGGAGCCCAAAAATTGGATGAATCACACCCTGGAGTTGGCAGAAGTTGGCAGCAGCAGCAGCAGGAGCCCAAATATACACTGGAGTTGGCCTCAGGAGCCCAAAAATTGGATGAATCACACCCTGGAGTTGGCAGGAGTTGACAGTAGCAGCAGCAGGAGCCCAAATATACACTGGAGTTGGCTTCAGGAGCCCAAAAATTGGATGAATCACACCCTGGAGTTGGCAGGAGTTGACAGTAGCAGCAGCAGGAGCCCAAATATACACTGGAGTTGGCTTCAGGAGCCCAAAAATTGGATGAATCACACCCTGGAGTTGGCAGAAGTTGGCAGTAGTAGCAGCAGGAGCCCAAATATACACTGGAGTTGGCTTCAGGAGCCCAAAAATTGGATGAATCACACCCTGGAGTTGGCAGAAGTTGGCAGTAGCAGCAGCAGGAGCCCAAATATACACTGGAGTTGGCTTCAGGAGCCCAAAAATTGGATGAATCACACCCTGGAGTTGGCAGGAGTTGACAGTAGCAGCAGCAGGAGCCCAAATATACACTGGAGTTGGCTTCAGGAGCCCAAAAATTGGATGAATCACACCCTGGAGTTGGCAGGAGTTGACAGTAGCAGCAGCAGGAGCCCAAATATACACTGGAGTTGGCCTCAGGAGCCCAAAAATTGGATGAATCACACCCTGGAGTTGGCAGGAGTTGACAGTAGCAGCAGCAGGAGCCCAAATATACACTGGAGTTGGCTTCAGGAGCCCAAAAATTGGATGAATCACACCCTGGAGTTGGCAGAAGTTGGCAGCAGCAGCAGCAGCAGGAGCCCAAATATACACTGGAGTTGGCTTCAGGAGCCCAAAAATTGGATGAATCACACCCTGGAGTTGGCAGAAGTTGGCAGTAGCAGCAGCAGGAGCCCAAATATACACTGGAGTTGGCTTCAGGAGCCCAAAAATTGGATGAATCACACCCTGGAGTTGGCAGGAGTTGACAGTAGCAGCAGCAGGAGCCCAAATATACACTGGAGTTGGCTTCAGGAGCCCAAAAATTGGATGAATCACACCCTGGAGTTGGCAGGAGTTGACAGTAGCAGCAGCAGGAGCCCAAATATACACTGGAGTTGGCTTCAGGAGCCCAAAAATTGGATGAATCACACCCTGGAGTTGGCAGAAGTTGGCAGTAGTAGCAGCAGGAGCCCAAATATACACTGGAGTTGGCTTCAGGAGCCCAAAAATTGGATGAATCACACCCTGGAGTTGGCAGAAGTTGGCAGTAGCAGCAGCAGGAGCCCAAATATACACTGGAGTTGGCTTCAGGAGCCCAAAAATTGGATGAATCACACCCTGGAGTTGGCAGGAGTTGACAGTAGCAGCAGCAGGAGCCCAAATATACACTGGAGTTGGCTTCAGGAGCCCAAAAATTGGATGAATCACACCCTGGAGTTGGCAGGAGTTGACAGTAGCAGCAGCAGGAGCCCAAATATACACTGGAGTTGGCCTCAGGAGCCCAAAAATTGGATGAATCACACCCTGGAGTTGGCAGGAGTTGACAGTAGCAGCAGCAGGAGCCCAAATATACACTGGAGTTGGCTTCAGGAGCCCAAAAATTGGATGAATCACACCCTGGAGTTGGCAGAAGTTGGCAGCAGCAGCAGCAGCAGGAGCCCAAATATACACTGGAGTTGGCTTCAGGAGCCCAAAAATTGGATGAATCACACCCTGGAGTTGGCAGAAGTTGGCAGTAGCAGCAGCAGGAGCCCAAATATACACTGGAGTTGGCTTCAGGAGCCCAAAAATTGGATGAATCACACCCTGGAGTTGGCAGGAGTTGACAGTAGCAGCAGCAGGAGCCCAAATATACACTGGAGTTGGCTTCAGGAGCCCAAAAATTGGATGAATCACACCCTGGAGTTGGCAGGAGTTGACAGTAGCAGCAGCAGGAGCCCAAATATACACTGGAGTTGGCTTCAGGAGCCCAAAAATTGGATGAATCACACCCTGGAGTTGGCAGAAGTTGGCAGTAGTAGCAGCAGGAGCCCAAATATACACTGGAGTTGGCTTCAGGAGCCCAAAAATTGGATGAATCACACCCTGGAGTTGGCAGAAGTTGGCAGTAGCAGCAGCAGGAGCCCAAAAAATGGCCTAAAGACATAAATATGTTTTGCACCATTTGTAAAGTGTAAAACGTGGCACCATGCTGAATCTAGTCGCATGCATCAGGCATTGGTGGGTGGAAATCCTGGCTGATCCATCCCTGATTCATTTTGACAAAGGTGAGTCTCTCCACATTTTTAGTTGACAGACGAGTTCTCCTCGCCGTAACTATGGCCCCCGCCGCACTAAACACCCGCTCAGATGGCACGCTACTTGCCGGGCAGGACAGCTTTTCCAGGGCAAACTCTGCTAGTTGCGGCCACAAATCAAGTTTGGCTGCCCAGAAGTCCAGCGGATCCTCAAGGTGTGTTGGCATGGTCATGTCAAAGTATGACATGACCTGCTGGTTCAGGTCCTGCTCCAGGTCTTCCTGCTGCTCATGAGTAGCCTCACTATGCGGGTGTAGAAAGCTACTCATTAGCGACTGAAGACTGAGGCTGCTGCTGCTGATGGAGCTTCTGCTGCTGCTGCTGCCAACCCCCCCAGCGGCCATGGCAGTGGAAGGTGAGCGCAGAGGTCCCCTCGAGTCAGACCTGCGAGAGTATGGACCATGGCGCAGATAGGCATCGGCCAACTGCCTACGTAGAATGTCTTTGTAGTAGTTGAGTTTGTCCTCCCTCTCGGTGGGTTTAAAAAATGCCCCCATTTTGTGCCGGAAGCGAGGGTCCAATAAGGTGGACAGCCAGAAGTCATCCCGCCGACAGATGGAAACAATTCTGGGGTCACTACGCAAGCATGTGAGCATGCTTCGTGCCATTTGCGCAAGTGACTCGGATGGACTACCTGTCTCCATCTCCACTGCATACTGCCACGGTGTGCCCGGGTCCTCTGTCTCTCCTTCCTCAAAAACCTCTAGCTCCTCTGGCTGCTCCTGCTCCTCCTCTCCTGTCCGCTGACTAGATAAACCAGCCATTTCGCCAAGCCTAAACTGTGTTTCGCTGGGCAACTCCTCCTCCTCCTCTTCCTCCTCCTCCTCCTCCAGTTCAGCTCCAACGGGGTTCATGTGGCCGTAAGATGTAAACGCCATGTCTCCAGTGCCCTGACCAGCCATGGTTTCCAACATGTGCTGTAGTACATGAAGCAGTGGAATCACGTCGTTCATCCCGTAATCCTGCCGACTGACAAATAAAGTGGCTTCCTCAAAGGGCCTGAGCAAACGGCAGGTGTCACGTATGAGCTGCCACTGGTTGACATTGAAGTTACACAGGGGAGTCCCCCTATCTGCTTGGATCATCAGGAAATCCGTGATGGCTTTTCTCTGTTCATATAATCGGTCCAACATGTGAAGGGTGGAATTCCAACGGGTGGAAACATCGCAAATCAGACTATGTTGGGGGATACCATTCTGACGCTGTAGCTCAAGAAGGGTGTGTTTGGCGGTGTAGGAGTGGCTGAAGTGCATGCAAAGTTTCCGTGAAGTTGTTAGGATGTCCTGCAGATGGGGGGAACACTTCAGAAACCGCTTGACAACCAGATTGAAGACGTGAGCCATGCAGGGGGCATGGGTCAGGCTTCCTTGGCGCAGCGCAGACAAAATGTTCTTCCCATTGTCGGTAACCATGATTCCCATTTTAAGTTTTCTCGGAGTAAGCCATGTTTGGATTTCCTGATGAATACATTTAAGCAGTTCCTCCCCTGTGTGACTCCGTTCGCCAAGACAAACCATGTGAAGCACTGCGTGACACCTCCGTGCCCTGCACACATGGTAGACTGGAGGGGCACTGAGACTTGAGCCTACAGTGGAGGGTGAGGAGATGGCGGAGGATGAGGAGGCCGAGTCGCACGGTGTCACAGGCCCAATGGGCAGAGAGCGCGGAGGCCGAAGCGGCGTGACCTGTCCAAGTTGCTGCTGCAAAGGGACCACATTCACCCAGTGGGCCGTAAACGACATGTACTGCCCCTGACCGTAGTTACAGCTCCAGATGTCGGCGCTGCCATGTATTTTGCTACACACCGACAGGCTCAAGGACTGGCCCACCTTCTGTTCAACAAAAGTGTGCAGCGCTGGTACTGCCTTCTTGGCAAAGAAATGACGGCTTGGGACTCTCCACCTCGGCTCGGCACAAGCCATCAGTTCTCTGAAAGGTGCAGATTCCACCACCTGAAAAGGGAGCGACTGCAGCACCAGCAACTTGGACAGGAGCACATTCAGCTTCTGCGCCGTAGGATGAGTGGGCGCATACTGCTGTCTCTTGGACATGGCTTCGCTGATGGATTGCTGGCGGGATGCATGACTTGGAGGAGGAGGAGGAGGAGCAGGAGCGACAGAGGATGGGTGTGACGCACAGCTGCCTTCGGCTGAGGTGCTGGAGCCTTGGCTGGCAGAAATTGGGAGCTCACTTGGTGAGGAAGCAGACTGGACCACCCCTTGGGAGCCTCGGTTCTCCCAGGTCGTTTTATGGTGACGCATCATATGTTGACGCAGGGCCGTGGTGCCAACATTTGGACCCTGGCCACGCTTCACCTTTTGCCTACATATCTTGCATGTGGCCATGTTACCCTCCTGCGGATGCCTCAGGAAAAACTGCCACACTGCCGAGTAGCTACTTTTCCCACCCCCTGGCCTCACTGATTCACTGCTGCTGTTGCCAACTCCAGGAACCCCTGCTCCACTACCTCCCGATAAGGTAGACTGCCGCACAGCAGGTGCTCTACCCCGGCCCCGGCCCCGGCCGGCTCCAGCCTTTGGAATTGTGCCCCCATGCTGACTGCTACCACCTTGCTGCCTCAGCTGCTGACTCCGGGGCAACCTGCGCCCCTCTTCTCCTGATGATGACGATGAAGCCCCTTCATCACCCGGCTCCCAAGTGCGATCGGCTTCATCGTCATCATCATCATCATCACCGGGTTGTGGCTGTACGTCACTGATGTTCGTGGATTCGTCAACAGTGTCTGGCGCAGGAGCTGGAACGCTCGCAGCACCCACGACACTGTCCACATCACTATTTGTCTGCCTAGCTAAAGAAGCCACCTCCATTTCTTGGCTGGGCAGTAGCTGCTGACTGTCCTCCTGTATCTGATCGTCCTCCTCACTAAAGAGTGGAGCTGAACCCAAAGCATAGGATACGTCGCTGGGGGAGGGAACGGCGTAGGACAGAGGCAATGGGAGGACAGGGACTGCTCTCGGGGCATGCCAACTCAGGGTTGTGTCAGAGGAACCTACCGACCCTAGACTGGGGGTCTCAGATGTAAGTTGTGATGATGTTGTTGATGAGCGCGTCAGCCAATCTACCACGGCAGATGCGTTACTGGTGGAGACCCGACCGCTAGCAGATACTGGCAGATTAGGTCTCTCAGCGTGACTCCTGCTGCTACTGGCCCCCAGTCTGATGCGAGCTCTGCCTGCGGAATCTTGGCCTCTGCCACTCCTCTTTTCACTTCCAGGCACTTGTCTGCCCGACATAGTCTAACTGGCGTGGTAGTAGGTGATATTTTAAGAACCCCCAGGCAGCAGTGGGTCTATATAAAACAGAATATAATGCACACCAAAAGTGAGCAGTAACACTCAGCCTCCAACAGGCCTGCTTAGTGTAAATAAGAGAGCTGCTTAGTGTAAATAAAGAGGGGTATGCTATGTTACAGAATGGGATGCCTCAACAGAAGTGCACCTGGCAGGCAGCAGTAAGCCTATGCCCAGCAAAAGTGTCTTATAATATAAATATAATAAGAGCAAATGCTTATATGGTCTTAAACAGAGGCTGCTTTAGTCACAGAATGGGATGCCCTGGGCAGGAATGGACCTGGCAGGGTCCAGTAGGGCTTTGGCCAGCAAAAGTGTCTTTATCAGGCTAATTTCAAATATGATAAGAGCAAATGCTTATATGGTCTTAAACAGAGGCTGCTGTAGTCACAGAATGGGATGCCCCGGGCAGGAATCGACCTGGCAGGGTCCAGTAGGGCTTTGGCCAGCAAAAGTGTCTTTATCAGGCCTGATTTCTATGAGAATAAGTGCAAATGTTTATTATGCTATTAAATAGAGGCTGCTTTAGTCACAGAATGGGATGCCAGTGCCACAAAAACCAGAGAGCATGCACAGCAAAAGTGTCTTTATCAGGCCTGATTTCTATGAGAATAAGTGCAAATGTTTATTATGCTATTAAATAGAGGCTGCTTTAGTCACAGAATGGGATGCCAGTGCCACAAAAACCAGAGAGCATGCACAGCAAAAGTGTCTTTATCAGGCCTGATTTCTATGAGAATAAGTGCAAATGTTTATTATGCTATTAAATAGAGGCTGCTTTAGTCACAGAATGGGATGCCAGTGCCACAAAAACCAGAGAGCATGCACAGCAAAAGTGTCTTTATCAGGCCTGATTTCTATGAGAATAAGTGCAAATGTTTATTATGCTATTAAATAGAGGCTGCTTTAGTCACAGAATGGGATGCCAGTGCCACAAAAACCAGAGAGCATGCACAGCAAAAGTGTCTTTATCAGGCCTGATTTCTATGAGAATAAGTGCAAATGGTTATTATGCTATTAAATAGAGGCTGCTTTAGTCACAGAATGGGATGCCAGTGCCACAAAAACCAGAGAGCATGCACAGCAAAAGTGTCTTTATCAGGCCTGATTTCTATGAGAATAAGTGCAAATGTTTATTATGCTATTAAATAGAGGCTGCTTTAGTCACAGAATGGGATGCCAGTGCCACAAAAACCAGAGAGCATGCACAGCAAAAGTGTCTTTATCAGGCCTGATTTCTATGAGAATAAGTGCAAATGTTTATTATGCTATTAAATAGAGGCTGCTTTAGTCACAGAATGGGATGCCAGTGCCACAAAAACCAGAGAGCATGCACAGCAAAAGTGTCTTTATCAGGCCTGATTTCTATGAGAATAAGTGCAAATGTTTATTATGCTATTAAATAGAGGCTGCTTTAGTCACAGAATGGGATGCCAGTGCCACAAAAACCAGAGAGCATGCACAGCAAAAGTGTCTTTATCAGGCCTGATTTCTATGAGAATAAGTGCAAATGTTTATTATGCTATTAAATAGAGGCTGCTTTAGTCACAGAATGGGATGCCAGTGCCACAAAAACCAGAGAGCATGC
Organism: Gastrophryne carolinensis; assembly: GCA_027917425.1. Taxonomy (NCBI): domain Eukaryota; kingdom Metazoa; phylum Chordata; class Amphibia; order Anura; family Microhylidae; genus Gastrophryne; species Gastrophryne carolinensis. The sequence continues at coordinate 263,322,825 of CM051239.1, forward strand.
ACAGCAAAAGTGTCTTTATCAGGCCTGATTTCTATGAGAATAAGTGCAAATGTTTATTATGCTATTAAATAGAGGCTGCTTTAGTCACAGAATGGGATGCCAGTGCCACAAAAACCAGAGAGCATGCACAGCAAAAGTGTCTTTATCAGGCCTGATTTCTATGAGAATAAGTGCAAATGTTTATTATGCTATTAAATAGAGGCTGCTTTAGTCACAGAATGGGATGCCAGTGCCACAAAAACCAGAGAGCATGCACAGCAAAAGTGTCTTTATCAGGCCTGATTTCTATGAGAATAAGTGCAAATGTTTATTATGCTATTAAATAGAGGCTGCTTTAGTCACAGAATGGGATGCCAGTGCCACAAAAACCAGAGAGCATGCACAGCAAAAGTGTCTTTATCAGGCCTGATTTCTATGAGAATAAGTGCAAATGTTTATTATGCTATTAAATAGAGGCTGCTTTAGTCACAGAATGGGATGCCAGTGCCACAAAAACCAGAGAGCATGCACAGCAAAAGTGTCTTTATCAGGCCTGATTTCTATGAGAATAAGTGCAAATGGTTATTATGCTATTAAATAGAGGCTGCTTTAGTCACAGAATGGGATGCCAGTGCCACAAAAACCAGAGAGCATGCACAGCAAAAGTGTCTTTATCAGGCCTGATTTCTATGAGAATAAGTGCAAATGTTTATTATGCTATTAAATAGAGGCTGCTTTAGTCACAGAATGGGATGCCAGTGCCACAAAAACCAGAGAGCATGCACAGCAAAAGTGTCTTTATCAGGCCTGATTTCTATGAGAATAAGTGCAAATGTTTATTATGCTATTAAATAGAGGCTGCTTTAGTCACAGAATGGGATGCCAGTGCCACAAAAACCAGAGAGCATGCACAGCAAAAGTGTCTTTATCAGGCCTGATTTCTATGAGAATAAGTGCAAATGTTTATTATGCTATTAAATAGAGGCTGCTTTAGTCACAGAATGGGATGCCAGTGCCACAAAAACCAGAGAGCATGCACAGCAAAAGTGTCTTTATCAGGCCTGATTTCTATGAGAATAAGTGCAAATGTTTATTATGCTATTAAATAGAGGCTGCTTTAGTCACAGAATGGGATGCCAGTGCCACAAAAACCAGAGAGCATGCACAGCAAAAGTGTCTTTATCAGGCCTGATTTCTATGAGAATAAGTGCAAATGTTTATTATGCTATTAAATAGAGGCTGCTTTAGTCACAGAATGGGATGCCAGTGCCACAAAAACCAGAGAGCATGCACAGCAAAAGTGTCTTTATCAGGCCTGATTTCTATGAGAATAAGTGCAAATGTTTATTATGCTATTAAATAGAGGCTGCTTTAGTCACAGAATGGGATGCCAGTGCCACAAAAACCAGAGAGCATGCACAGCAAAAGTGTCTTTATCAGGCCTGATTTCTATGAGAATAAGTGCAAATGTTTATTATGCTATTAAATAGAGGCTGCTTTAGTCACAGAATGGGATGCCAGTGCCACAAAAACCAGAGAGCATGCACAGCAAAAGTGTCTTTATCAGGCCTGATTTCTATGAGAATAAGTGCAAATGTTTATTATGCTATTAAATAGAGGCTGCTTTAGTCACAGAATGGGATGCCAGTGCCACAAAAACCAGAGAGCATGCACAGCAAAAGTGTCTTTATCAGGCCTGATTTCTATGAGAATAAGTGCAAATGTTTATTATGCTATTAAATAGAGGCTGCTTTAGTCACAGAATGGGATGCCAGTGCCACAAAAACCAGAGAGCATGCACAGCAAAAGTGTCTTTATCAGGCCTGATTTCTATGAGAATAAGTGCAAATGTTTATTATGCTATTAAATAGAGGCTGCTTTAGTCACAGAATGGGATGCCAGTGCCACAAAAACCAGAGAGCATGCACAGCAAAAGTGTCTTTATCAGGCCTGATTTCTATGAGAATAAGTGCAAATGTTTATTATGCTATTAAATAGAGGCTGCTTTAGTCACAGAATGGGATGCCAGTGCCACAAAAACCAGAGAGCATGCACAGCAAAAGTGTCTTTATCAGGCCTGATTTCTATGAGAATAAGTGCAAATGTTTATTATGCTATTAAATAGAGGCTGCTTTAGTCACAGAATGGGATGCCAGTGCCACAAAAACCAGAGAGCATGCACAGCAAAAGTGTCTTTATCAGGCCTGATTTCTATGAGAATAAGTGCAAATGTTTATTATGCTATTAAATAGAGGCTGCTTTAGTCACAGAATGGGATGCCAGTGCCACAAAAACCAGAGAGCATGCACAGCAAAAGTGTCTTTATCAGGCCTGATTTCTATGAGAATAAGTGCAAATGTTTATTATGCTATTAAATAGAGGCTGCTTTAGTCACAGAATGGGATGCCAGTGCCACAAAAACCAGAGAGCATGCACAGCAAAAGTGTCTTTATCAGGCCTGATTTCTATGAGAATAAGTGCAAATGTTTATTATGCTATTAAATAGAGGCTGCTTTAGTCACAGAATGGGATGCCAGTGCCACAAAAACCAGAGAGCATGCACAGCAAAAGTGTCTTTATCAGGCCTGATTTCTATGAGAATAAGTGCAAATGTTTATTATGCTATTAAATAGAGGCTGCTTTAGTCACAGAATGGGATGCCAGTGCCACAAAAACCAGAGAGCATGCACAGCAAAAGTGTCTTTATCAGGCCTGATTTCTATGAGAATAAGTGCAAATGGTTATTATGCTATTAAATAGAGGCTGCTTTAGTCACAGAATGGGATGCCAGTGCCACAAAAACCAGAGAGCATGCACAGCAAAAGTGTCTTTATCAGGCCTGATTTCTATGAGAATAAGTGCAAATGTTTATTATGCTATTAAATAGAGGCTGCTTTAGTCACAGAATGGGATGCCAGTGCCACAAAAACCAGAGAGCATGCACAGCAAAAGTGTCTTTATCAGGCCTGATTTCTATGAGAATAAGTGCAAATGTTTATTATGCTATTAAATAGAGGCTGCTTTAGTCACAGAATGGGATGCCAGTGCCACAAAAACCAGAGAGCATGCACAGCAAAAGTGTCTTTATCAGGCCTGATTTCTATGAGAATAAGTGCAAATGTTTATTATGCTATTAAATAGAGGCTGCTTTAGTCACAGAATGGGATGCCAGTGCCACAAAAACCAGAGAGCATGCACAGCAAAAGTGTCTTTATCAGGCCTGATTTCTATGAGAATAAGTGCAAATGTTTATTATGCTATTAAATAGAGGCTGCTTTAGTCACAGAATGGGATGCCAGTGCCACAAAAACCAGAGAGCATGCACAGCAAAAGTGTCTTTATCAGGCCTGATTTCTATGAGAATAAGTGCAAATGTTTATTATGCTATTAAATAGAGGCTGCTTTAGTCACAGAATGGGATGCCAGTGCCACAAAAACCAGAGAGCATGCACAGCAAAAGTGTCTTTATCAGGCCTGATTTCTATGAGAATAAGTGCAAATGTTTATTATGCTATTAAATAGAGGCTGCTTTAGTCACAGAATGGGATGCCAGTGCCACAAAAACCAGAGAGCATGCACAGCAAAAGTGTCTTTATCAGGCCTGATTTCTATGAGAATAAGTGCAAATGTTTATTATGCTATTAAATAGAGGCTGCTTTAGTCACAGAATGGGATGCCAGTGCCACAAAAACCAGAGAGCATGCACAGCAAAAGTGTCTTTATCAGGCCTGATTTCTATGAGAATAAGTGCAAATGTTTATTATGCTATTAAATAGAGGCTGCTTTAGTCACAGAATGGGATGCCAGTGCCACAAAAACCAGAGAGCATGCACAGCAAAAGTGTCTTTATCAGGCCTGATTTCTATGAGAATAAGTGCAAATGTTTATTATGCTATTAAATAGAGGCTGCTTTAGTCACAGAATGGGATGCCAGTGCCACAAAAACCAGAGAGCATGCACAGCAAAAGTGTCTTTATCAGGCCTGATTTCTATGAGAATAAGTGCAAATGTTTATTATGCTATTAAATAGAGGCTGCTTTAGTCACAGAATGGGATGCCAGTGCCACAAAAACCAGAGAGCATGCACAGCAAAAGTGTCTTTATCAGGCCTGATTTCTATGAGAATAAGTGCAAATGTTTATTATGCTATTAAATAGAGGCTGCTTTAGTCACAGAATGGGATGCCAGTGCCACAAAAACCAGAGAGCATGCACAGCAAAAGTGTCTTTATCAGGCCTGATTTCTATGAGAATAAGTGCAAATGTTTATTATGCTATTAAATAGAGGCTGCTTTAGTCACAGAATGGGATGCCAGTGCCACAAAAACCAGAGAGCATGCACAGCAAAAGTGTCTTTATCAGGCCTGATTTCTATGAGAATAAGTGCAAATGTTTATTATGCTATTAAATAGAGGCTGCTTTAGTCACAGAATGGGATGCCAGTGCCACAAAAACCAGAGAGCATGCACAGCAAAAGTGTCTTTATCAGGCCTGATTTCTATGAGAATAAGTGCAAATGTTTATTATGCTATTAAATAGAGGCTGCTTTAGTCACAGAATGGGATGCCTCACAGCAGACTTAAGATCAGTTCAGTATATATGCACAGTTAGTTACTATAAGCAGCCTGAAAACGCTAACAAAGGCTGGATGAAAAAAAAAAAATCTCCCTGTCAGCCAGCTCCGTTTTTCCTACCTTTCCCTGGCTTTCTGTCTGTCTCCTGTCTGTCTCCTGCCTGTCTCCTGCCTGTCTCCAGCCTGTCCCTGTCTGTCCCTGTCTCCAGCCTGTCTCCAGCCTGTCTAACTGCCTCAGCTACACAGCGTTCTGTCTGTCTGTCACGAATGCAATAGAGAAATGAGGAAAAGCAAGATGGCCGCCGTTAAATACCGCTGTGTGACGTCACCGGGCTTGCTGGCTGCTGATAGGCTGCATGTGACTGCCCCAGCTTGCACTGGCGCGGGATACATGTCCAGACATGTCCTGCCCGCCATCTTAGAATGCCTGTAATGTAAATGAATGGATGTTAAATAGAGATGAGCGAACTTTTGAAAAATTCGATTCGACTGATTCGCCGAATTTTCCGACAAAAATCGTTTCGACCCGAATAAATTCGCGACGAATCGCTATTAAAAACGGCTATTTCTGAGCCTCCTACAGCCTCAATAGGGTTGTAAACCATTCAGCCTTGCTGTAACACGCACAGGATGCGTGCTGGGTTTGTTAAATAATACTTTGAAGAAATATCACATGCAGATCAGAGGCATCGCTAATAGAATCGCAGAGCGGCACAATTGCAGAGAGTTGAAGTGGCATCACTATGAGGGGCAGAAGGAGCCCAAATATACACTGGAGTTGGCCTCAGGAGCCCAAAAATTGGATGAATCACACCCTGGAGTTGGCAGAAGTTGGCAGCAGCAGCAGGAGCCCAAATATACACTGGAGTTGGCTTCAGGAGCCCAAAAATTGGATGAATCACACCCTGGAGTTGGCAGAAGTTGGCAGCAGCAGCAGCAGGAGCCCAAATATACACTGGAGTTGGCCTCAGGAGCCCAAAAATTGGATGAATCACACCCTGGAGTTGGCAGAAGTTGGCAGCAGCAGCAGCAGGAGCCCAAATATACACTGGAGTTGGCCTCAGGAGCCCAAAAATTGGATGAATCACACCCTGGAGTTGGCAGGAGTTGACAGTAGTAGCAGCAGGAGCCCAAATATACACTGGAGTTGGCTTCAGGAGCCCAAAAATTGGATGAATCACACCCTGGAGTTGGCAGAAGTTGGCAGCAGCAGCAGCAGGAGCCCAAATATACACTGGAGTTGGCCTCAGGAGCCCAAAAATTGGATGAATCACACCCTGGAGTTGGCAGAAGTTGGCAGTAGTAGCAGCAGGAGCCCAAATATACACTGGAGTTGGCTTCAGGAGCCCAAAAATTGGATGAATCACACCCTGGAGTTGGCAGAAGTTGGCAGCAGCAGCAGCAGCAGGAGCCCAAATATACAGTGGAGTTGGCTTCAGGAGCCCAAAAATTGGATGAATCACACCCTGGAGTTGGCAGAAGTTGGCAGTAGCAGGAGCAGGAGCCCAAATATACACTGGAGTTGGCCTCAGGAGCCCAAAAATTGGATGAATCACACCCTGGAGTTGGCAGAAGTTGGCAGCAGCAGCAGCAGGAGCCCAAATATACACTGGAGTTGGCCTCAGGAGCCCAAAAATTGGATGAATCACACCCTGGAGTTGGCAGGAGTTGACAGTAGCAGCAGCAGGAGCCCAAATATACACTGGAGTTGGCTTCAGGAGCCCAAAAATTGGATGAATCACACCCTGGAGTTGGCAGGAGTTGACAGTAGCAGCAGCAGGAGCCCAAATATACACTGGAGTTGGCTTCAGGAGCCCAAAAATTGGATGAATCACACCCTGGAGTTGGCAGAAGTTGGCAGTAGTAGCAGCAGGAGCCCAAATATACACTGGAGTTGGCTTCAGGAGCCCAAAAATTGGATGAATCACACCCTGGAGTTGGCAGAAGTTGGCAGTAGCAGCAGCAGGAGCCCAAATATACACTGGAGTTGGCTTCAGGAGCCCAAAAATTGGATGAATCACACCCTGGAGTTGGCAGGAGTTGACAGTAGCAGCAGCAGGAGCCCAAATATACACTGGAGTTGGCTTCAGGAGCCCAAAAATTGGATGAATCACACCCTGGAGTTGGCAGGAGTTGACAGTAGCAGCAGCAGGAGCCCAAATATACACTGGAGTTGGCCTCAGGAGCCCAAAAATTGGATGAATCACACCCTGGAGTTGGCAGGAGTTGACAGTAGCAGCAGCAGGAGCCCAAATATACACTGGAGTTGGCTTCAGGAGCCCAAAAATTGGATGAATCACACCCTGGAGTTGGCAGAAGTTGGCAGCAGCAGCAGCAGCAGGAGCCCAAATATACACTGGAGTTGGCTTCAGGAGCCCAAAAATTGGATGAATCACACCCTGGAGTTGGCAGAAGTTGGCAGTAGCAGCAGCAGGAGCCCAAATATACACTGGAGTTGGCTTCAGGAGCCCAAAAATTGGATGAATCACACCCTGGAGTTGGCAGGAGTTGACAGTAGCAGCAGCAGGAGCCCAAATATACACTGGAGTTGGCTTCAGGAGCCCAAAAATTGGATGAATCACACCCTGGAGTTGGCAGGAGTTGACAGTAGCAGCAGCAGGAGCCCAAATATACACTGGAGTTGGCTTCAGGAGCCCAAAAATTGGATGAATCACACCCTGGAGTTGGCAGAAGTTGGCAGTAGTAGCAGCAGGAGCCCAAATATACACTGGAGTTGGCTTCAGGAGCCCAAAAATTGGATGAATCACACCCTGGAGTTGGCAGAAGTTGGCAGTAGCAGCAGCAGGAGCCCAAATATACACTGGAGTTGGCTTCAGGAGCCCAAAAATTGGATGAATCACACCCTGGAGTTGGCAGGAGTTGACAGTAGCAGCAGCAGGAGCCCAAATATACACTGGAGTTGGCTTCAGGAGCCCAAAAATTGGATGAATCACACCCTGGAGTTGGCAGGAGTTGACAGTAGCAGCAGCAGGAGCCCAAATATACACTGGAGTTGGCCTCAGGAGCCCAAAAATTGGATGAATCACACCCTGGAGTTGGCAGGAGTTGACAGTAGCAGCAGCAGGAGCCCAAATATACACTGGAGTTGGCTTCAGGAGCCCAAAAATTGGATGAATCACACCCTGGAGTTGGCAGAAGTTGGCAGCAGCAGCAGCAGCAGGAGCCCAAATATACACTGGAGTTGGCTTCAGGAGCCCAAAAATTGGATGAATCACACCCTGGAGTTGGCAGAAGTTGGCAGTAGCAGCAGCAGGAGCCCAAATATACACTGGAGTTGGCTTCAGGAGCCCAAAAATTGGATGAATCACACCCTGGAGTTGGCAGGAGTTGACAGTAGCAGCAGCAGGAGCCCAAATATACACTGGAGTTGGCTTCAGGAGCCCAAAAATTGGATGAATCACACCCTGGAGTTGGCAGGAGTTGACAGTAGCAGCAGCAGGAGCCCAAATATACACTGGAGTTGGCTTCAGGAGCCCAAAAATTGGATGAATCACACCCTGGAGTTGGCAGAAGTTGGCAGTAGTAGCAGCAGGAGCCCAAATATACACTGGAGTTGGCTTCAGGAGCCCAAAAATTGGATGAATCACACCCTGGAGTTGGCAGAAGTTGGCAGTAGCAGCAGCAGGAGCCCAAAAAATGGCCTAAAGACATAAATATGTTTTGCACCATTTGTAAAGTGTAAAACGTGGCACCATGCTGAATCTAGTCGCATGCATCAGGCATTGGTGGGTGGAAATCCTGGCTGATCCATCCCTGATTCATTTTGACAAAGGTGAGTCTCTCCACATTTTTAGTTGACAGACGAGTTCTCCTCGCCGTAACTATGGCCCCCGCCGCACTAAACACCCGCTCAGATGGCACGCTACTTGCCGGGCAGGACAGCTTTTCCAGGGCAAACTCTGCTAGTTGCGGCCACAAATCAAGTTTGGCTGCCCAGAAGTCCAGCGGATCCTCAAGGTGTGTTGGCATGGTCATGTCAAAGTATGACATGACCTGCTGGTTCAGGTCCTGCTCCAGGTCTTCCTGCTGCTCATGAGTAGCCTCACTATGCGGGTGTAGAAAGCTACTCATTAGCGACTGAAGACTGAGGCTGCTGCTGCTGATGGAGCTTCTGCTGCTGCTGCTGCCAACCCCCCCAGCGGCCATGGCAGTGGAAGGTGAGCGCAGAGGTCCCCTCGAGTCAGACCTGCGAGAGTATGGACCATGGCGCAGATAGGCATCGGCCAACTGCCTACGTAGAATGTCTTTGTAGTAGTTGAGTTTGTCCTCCCTCTCGGTGGGTTTAAAAAATGCCCCCATTTTGTGCCGGAAGCGAGGGTCCAATAAGGTGGACAGCCAGAAGTCATCCCGCCGACAGATGGAAACAATTCTGGGGTCACTACGCAAGCATGTGAGCATGCTTCGTGCCATTTGCGCAAGTGACTCGGATGGACTACCTGTCTCCATCTCCACTGCATACTGCCACGGTGTGCCCGGGTCCTCTGTCTCTCCTTCCTCAAAAACCTCTAGCTCCTCTGGCTGCTCCTGCTCCTCCTCTCCTGTCCGCTGACTAGATAAACCAGCCATTTCGCCAAGCCTAAACTGTGTTTCGCTGGGCAACTCCTCCTCCTCCTCTTCCTCCTCCTCCTCCTCCAGTTCAGCTCCAACGGGGTTCATGTGGCCGTAAGATGTAAACGCCATGTCTCCAGTGCCCTGACCAGCCATGGTTTCCAACATGTGCTGTAGTACATGAAGCAGTGGAATCACGTCGTTCATCCCGTAATCCTGCCGACTGACAAATAAAGTGGCTTCCTCAAAGGGCCTGAGCAAACGGCAGGTGTCACGTATGAGCTGCCACTGGTTGACATTGAAGTTACACAGGGGAGTCCCCCTATCTGCTTGGATCATCAGGAAATCCGTGATGGCTTTTCTCTGTTCATATAATCGGTCCAACATGTGAAGGGTGGAATTCCAACGGGTGGAAACATCGCAAATCAGACTATGTTGGGGGATACCATTCTGACGCTGTAGCTCAAGAAGGGTGTGTTTGGCGGTGTAGGAGTGGCTGAAGTGCATGCAAAGTTTCCGTGAAGTTGTTAGGATGTCCTGCAGATGGGGGGAACACTTCAGAAACCGCTTGACAACCAGATTGAAGACGTGAGCCATGCAGGGGGCATGGGTCAGGCTTCCTTGGCGCAGCGCAGACAAAATGTTCTTCCCATTGTCGGTAACCATGATTCCCATTTTAAGTTTTCTCGGAGTAAGCCATGTTTGGATTTCCTGATGAATACATTTAAGCAGTTCCTCCCCTGTGTGACTCCGTTCGCCAAGACAAACCATGTGAAGCACTGCGTGACACCTCCGTGCCCTGCACACATGGTAGACTGGAGGGGCACTGAGACTTGAGCCTACAGTGGAGGGTGAGGAGATGGCGGAGGATGAGGAGGCCGAGTCGCACGGTGTCACAGGCCCAATGGGCAGAGAGCGCGGAGGCCGAAGCGGCGTGACCTGTCCAAGTTGCTGCTGCAAAGGGACCACATTCACCCAGTGGGCCGTAAACGACATGTACTGCCCCTGACCGTAGTTACAGCTCCAGATGTCGGCGCTGCCATGTATTTTGCTACACACCGACAGGCTCAAGGACTGGCCCACCTTCTGTTCAACAAAAGTGTGCAGCGCTGGTACTGCCTTCTTGGCAAAGAAATGACGGCTTGGGACTCTCCACCTCGGCTCGGCACAAGCCATCAGTTCTCTGAAAGGTGCAGATTCCACCACCTGAAAAGGGAGCGACTGCAGCACCAGCAACTTGGACAGGAGCACATTCAGCTTCTGCGCCGTAGGATGAGTGGGCGCATACTGCTGTCTCTTGGACATGGCTTCGCTGATGGATTGCTGGCGGGATGCATGACTTGGAGGAGGAGGAGGAGGAGCAGGAGCGACAGAGGATGGGTGTGACGCACAGCTGCCTTCGGCTGAGGTGCTGGAGCCTTGGCTGGCAGAAATTGGGAGCTCACTTGGTGAGGAAGCAGACTGGACCACCCCTTGGGAGCCTCGGTTCTCCCAGGTCGTTTTATGGTGACGCATCATATGTTGACGCAGGGCCGTGGTGCCAACATTTGGACCCTGGCCACGCTTCACCTTTTGCCTACATATCTTGCATGTGGCCATGTTACCCTCCTGCGGATGCCTCAGGAAAAACTGCCACACTGCCGAGTAGCTACTTTTCCCACCCCCTGGCCTCACTGATTCACTGCTGCTGTTGCCAACTCCAGGAACCCCTGCTCCACTACCTCCCGATAAGGTAGACTGCCGCACAGCAGGTGCTCTACCCCGGCCCCGGCCCCGGCCGGCTCCAGCCTTTGGAATTGTGCCCCCATGCTGACTGCTACCACCTTGCTGCCTCAGCTGCTGACTCCGGGGCAACCTGCGCCCCTCTTCTCCTGATGATGACGATGAAGCCCCTTCATCACCCGGCTCCCAAGTGCGATCGGCTTCATCGTCATCATCATCATCATCACCGGGTTGTGGCTGTACGTCACTGATGTTCGTGGATTCGTCAACAGTGTCTGGCGCAGGAGCTGGAACGCTCGCAGCACCCACGACACTGTCCACATCACTATTTGTCTGCCTAGCTAAAGAAGCCACCTCCATTTCTTGGCTGGGCAGTAGCTGCTGACTGTCCTCCTGTATCTGATCGTCCTCCTCACTAAAGAGTGGAGCTGAACCCAAAGCATAGGATACGTCGCTGGGGGAGGGAACGGCGTAGGACAGAGGCAATGGGAGGACAGGGACTGCTCTCGGGGCATGCCAACTCAGGGTTGTGTCAGAGGAACCTACCGACCCTAGACTGGGGGTCTCAGATGTAAGTTGTGATGATGTTGTTGATGAGCGCGTCAGCCAATCTACCACGGCAGATGCGTTACTGGTGGAGACCCGACCGCTAGCAGATACTGGCAGATTAGGTCTCTCAGCGTGACTCCTGCTGCTACTGGCCCCCAGTCTGATGCGAGCTCTGCCTGCGGAATCTTGGCCTCTGCCACTCCTCTTTTCACTTCCAGGCACTTGTCTGCCCGACATAGTCTAACTGGCGTGGTAGTAGGTGATATTTTAAGAACCCCCAGGCAGCAGTGGGTCTATATAAAACAGAATATAATGCACACCAAAAGTGAGCAGTAACACTCAGCCTCCAACAGGCCTGCTTAGTGTAAATAAGAGAGCTGCTTAGTGTAAATAAAGAGGGGTATGCTATGTTACAGAATGGGATGCCTCAACAGAAGTGCACCTGGCAGGCAGCAGTAAGCCTATGCCCAGCAAAAGTGTCTTATAATATAAATATAATAAGAGCAAATGCTTATATGGTCTTAAACAGAGGCTGCTTTAGTCACAGAATGGGATGCCCTGGGCAGGAATGGACCTGGCAGGGTCCAGTAGGGCTTTGGCCAGCAAAAGTGTCTTTATCAGGCTAATTTCAAATATGATAAGAGCAAATGCTTATATGGTCTTAAACAGAGGCTGCTGTAGTCACAGAATGGGATGCCCCGGGCAGGAATCGACCTGGCAGGGTCCAGTAGGGCTTTGGCCAGCAAAAGTGTCTTTATCAGGCCTGATTTCTATGAGAATAAGTGCAAATGTTTATTATGCTATTAAATAGAGGCTGCTTTAGTCACAGAATGGGATGCCAGTGCCACAAAAACCAGAGAGCATGCACAGCAAAAGTGTCTTTATCAGGCCTGATTTCTATGAGAATAAGTGCAAATGTTTATTATGCTATTAAATAGAGGCTGCTTTAGTCACAGAATGGGATGCCAGTGCCACAAAAACCAGAGAGCATGCACAGCAAAAGTGTCTTTATCAGGCCTGATTTCTATGAGAATAAGTGCAAATGTTTATTATGCTATTAAATAGAGGCTGCTTTAGTCACAGAATGGGATGCCAGTGCCACAAAAACCAGAGAGCATGCACAGCAAAAGTGTCTTTATCAGGCCTGATTTCTATGAGAATAAGTGCAAATGTTTATTATGCTATTAAATAGAGGCTGCTTTAGTCACAGAATGGGATGCCAGTGCCACAAAAACCAGAGAGCATGCACAGCAAAAGTGTCTTTATCAGGCCTGATTTCTATGAGAATAAGTGCAAATGGTTATTATGCTATTAAATAGAGGCTGCTTTAGTCACAGAATGGGATGCCAGTGCCACAAAAACCAGAGAGCATGCACAGCAAAAGTGTCTTTATCAGGCCTGATTTCTATGAGAATAAGTGCAAATGTTTATTATGCTATTAAATAGAGGCTGCTTTAGTCACAGAATGGGATGCCAGTGCCACAAAAACCAGAGAGCATGCACAGCAAAAGTGTCTTTATCAGGCCTGATTTCTATGAGAATAAGTGCAAATGTTTATTATGCTATTAAATAGAGGCTGCTTTAGTCACAGAATGGGATGCCAGTGCCACAAAAACCAGAGAGCATGCACAGCAAAAGTGTCTTTATCAGGCCTGATTTCTATGAGAATAAGTGCAAATGTTTATTATGCTATTAAATAGAGGCTGCTTTAGTCACAGAATGGGATGCCAGTGCCACAAAAACCAGAGAGCATGCACAGCAAAAGTGTCTTTATCAGGCCTGATTTCTATGAGAATAAGTGCAAATGTTTATTATGCTATTAAATAGAGGCTGCTTTAGTCACAGAATGGGATGCCAGTGCCACAAAAACCAGAGAGCATGCACAGCAAAAGTGTCTTTATCAGGCCTGATTTCTATGAGAATAAGTGCAAATGTTTATTATGCTATTAAATAGAGGCTGCTTTAGTCACAGAATGGGATGCCAGTGCCACAAAAACCAGAGAGCATGCACAGCAAAAGTGTCTTTATCAGGCCTGATTTCTATGAGAATAAGTGCAAATGTTTATTATGCTATTAAATAGAGGCTGCTTTAGTCACAGAATGGGATGCCAGTGCCACAAAAACCAGAGAGCATGCACAGCAAAAGTGTCTTTATCAGGCCTGATTTCTATGAGAATAAGTGCAAATGTTTATTATGCTATTAAATAGAGGCTGCTTTAGTCACAGAATGGGATGCCAGTGCCACAAAAACCAGAGAGCATGCACAGCAAAAGTGTCTTTATCAGGCCTGATTTCTATGAGAATAAGTGCAAATGTTTATTATGCTATTAAATAGAGGCTGCTTTAGTCACAGAATGGGATGCCAGTGCCACAAAAACCAGAGAGCATGCACAGCAAAAGTGTCTTTATCAGGCCTGATTTCTATGAGAATAAGTGCAAATGGTTATTATGCTATTAAATAGAGGCTGCTTTAGTCACAGAATGGGATGCCAGTGCCACAAAAACCAGAGAGCATGCACAGCAAAAGTGTCTTTATCAGGCCTGATTTCTATGAGAATAAGTGCAAATGTTTATTATGCTATTAAATAGAGGCTGCTTTAGTCACAGAATGGGATGCCAGTGCCACAAAAACCAGAGAGCATGCACAGCAAAAGTGTCTTTATCAGGCCTGATTTCTATGAGAATAAGTGCAAATGTTTATTATGCTATTAAATAGAGGCTGCTTTAGTCACAGAATGGGATGCCAGTGCCACAAAAACCAGAGAGCATGCACAGCAAAAGTGTCTTTATCAGGCCTGATTTCTATGAGAATAAGTGCAAATGTTTATTATGCTATTAAATAGAGGCTGCTTTAGTCACAGAATGGGATGCCAGTGCCACAAAAACCAGAGAGCATGCACAGCAAAAGTGTCTTTATCAGGCCTGATTTCTATGAGAATAAGTGCAAATGTTTATTATGCTATTAAATAGAGGCTGCTTTAGTCACAGAATGGGATGCCAGTGCCACAAAAACCAGAGAGCATGCACAGCAAAAGTGTCTTTATCAGGCCTGATTTCTATGAGAATAAGTGCAAATGTTTATTATGCTATTAAATAGAGGCTGCTTTAGTCACAGAATGGGATGCCAGTGCCACAAAAACCAGAGAGCATGCACAGCAAAAGTGTCTTTATCAGGCCTGATTTCTATGAGAATAAATGCAAATGTTTATTATGCTATTAAATAGAGGCTGCTTTAGTCACAGAATGGGATGCCAGTGCCACAAAAACCAGAGAGCATGCACAGCAAAAGTGTCTTTATCAGGCCTGATTTCTATGAGAATAAGTGCAAATGTTTATTATGCTATTAAATAGAGGCTGCTTTAGTCACAGAATGGGATGCCAGTGCCACAAAAACCAGAGAGCATGCACAGCAAAAGTGTCTTTATCAGGCCTGATTTCTATGAGAATAAGTGCAAATGGTTATTATGCTATTAAATAGAGGCTGCTTTAGTCACAGAATGGGATGCCAGTGCCACAAAAACCAGAGAGCATGCACAGCAAAAGTGTCTTTATCAGGCCTGATTTCTATGAGAATAAGTGCAAATGTTTATTATGCTATTAAATAGAGGCTGCTTTAGTCACAGAATGGGATGCCAGTGCCACAAAAACCAGAGAGCATGCACAGCAAAAGTGTCTTTATCAGGCCTGATTTCTATGAGAATAAGTGCAAATGTTTATTATGCTATTAAATAGAGGCTGCTTTAGTCACAGAATGGGATGCCAGTGCCACAAAAACCAGAGAGCATGCACAGCAAAAGTGTCTTTATCAGGCCTGATTTCTATGAGAATAAGTGCAAATGTTTATTATGCTATTAAATAGAGGCTGCTTTAGTCACAGAATGGGATGCCAGTGCCACAAAAACCAGAGAGCATGCACAGCAAAAGTGTCTTTATCAGGCCTGATTTCTATGAGAATAAGTGCAAATGTTTATTATGCTATTAAATAGAGGCTGCTTTAGTCACAGAATGGGATGCCAGTGCCACAAAAACCAGAGAGCATGCACAGCAAAAGTGTCTTTATCAGGCCTGATTTCTATGAGAATAAGTGCAAATGTTTATTATGCTATTAAATAGAGGCTGCTTTAGTCACAGAATGGGATGCCAGTGCCACAAAAACCAGAGAGCATGCACAGCAAAAGTGTCTTTATCAGGCCTGATTTCTATGAGAATAAGTGCAAATGTTTATTATGCTATTAAATAGAGGCTGCTTTAGTCACAGAATGGGATGCCAGTGCCACAAAAACCAGAGAGCATGCACAGCAAAAGTGTCTTTATCAGGCCTGATTTCTATGAGAATAAGTGCAAATGTTTATTATGCTATTAAATAGAGGCTGCTTTAGTCACAGAATGGGATGCCAGTGCCACAAAAACCAGAGAGCATGCACAGCAAAAGTGTCTTTATCAGGCCTGATTTCTATGAGAATAAGTGCAAATGTTTATTATGCTATTAAATAGAGGCTGCTTTAGTCACAGAATGGGATGCCAGTGCCACAAAAACCAGAGAGCATGCACAGCAAAAGTGTCTTTATCAGGCCTGATTTCTATGAGAATAAGTGCAAATGGTTATTATGCTATTAAATAGAGGCTGCTTTAGTCACAGAATGGGATGCCAGTGCCACAAAAACCAGAGAGCATGCACAGCAAAAGTGTCTTTATCAGGCCTGATTTCTATGAGAATAAGTGCAAATGTTTATTATGCTATTAAATAGAGGCTGCTTTAGTCACAGAATGGGATGCCAGTGCCACAAAAACCAGAGAGCATGCACAGCAAAAGTGTCTTTATCAGGCCTGATTTCTATGAGAATAAGTGCAAATGTTTATTATGCTATTAAATAGAGGCTGCTTTAGTCACAGAATGGGATGCCAGTGCCACAAAAACCAGAGAGCATGCACAGCAAAAGTGTCTTTATCAGGCCTGATTTCTATGAGAATAAGTGCAAATGTTTATTATGCTATTAAATAGAGGCTGCTTTAGTCACAGAATGGGATGCCAGTGCCACAAAAACCAGAGAGCATGCACAGCAAAAGTGTCTTTATCAGGCCTGATTTCTATGAGAATAAGTGCAAATGTTTATTATGCTATTAAATAGAGGCTGCTTTAGTCACAGAATGGGATGCCAGTGCCACAAAAACCAGAGAGCATGCACAGCAAAAGTGTCTTTATCAGGCCTGATTTCTATGAGAATAAGTGCAAATGTTTATTATGCTATTAAATAGAGGCTGCTTTAGTCACAGAATGGGATGCCAGTGCCACAAAAACCAGAGAGCATGCACAGCAAAAGTGTCTTTATCAGGCCTGATTTCTATGAGAATAAGTGCAAATGTTTATTATGCTATTAAATAGAGGCTGCTTTAGTCACAGAATGGGATGCCAGTGCCACAAAAACCAGAGAGCATGCACAGCAAAAGTGTCTTTATCAGGCCTGATTTCTATGAGAATAAGTGCAAATGTTTATTATGCTATTAAATAGAGGCTGCTTTAGTCACAGAATGGGATGCCAGTGCCACAAAAACCAGAGAGCATGCACAGCAAAAGTGTCTTTATCAGGCCTGATTTCTATGAGAATAAGTGCAAATGTTTATTATGCTATTAAATAGAGGCTGCTTTAGTCACAGAATGGGATGCCAGTGCCACAAAAACCAGAGAGCATGCACAGCAAAAGTGTCTTTATCAGGCCTGATTTCTATGAGAATAAGTGCAAATGTTTATTATGCTATTAAATAGAGGCTGCTTTAGTCACAGAATGGGATGCCAGTGCCACAAAAACCAGAGAGCATGCACAGCAAAAGTGTCTTTATCAGGCCTGATTTCTATGAGAATAAGTGCAAATGTTTATTATGCTATTAAATAGAGGCTGCTTTAGTCACAGAATGGGATGCCAGTGCCACAAAAACCAGAGAGCATGCACAGCAAAAGTGTCTTTATCAGGCCTGATTTCTATGAGAATAAGTGCAAATGTTTATTATGCTATTAAATAGAGGCTGCTTTAGTCACAGAATGGGATGCCAGTGCCACAAAAACCAGAGAGCATGCACAGCAAAAGTGTCTTTATCAGGCCTGATTTCTATGAGAATAAGTGCAAATGTTTATTATGCTATTAAATAGAGGCTGCTTTAGTCACAGAATGGGATGCCAGTGCCACAAAAACCAGAGAGCATGCACAGCAAAAGTGTCTTTATCAGGCCTGATTTCTATGAGAATAAGTGCAAATGTTTATTATGCTATTAAATAGAGGCTGCTTTAGTCACAGAATGGGATGCCTCACAGCAGACTTAAGATCAGTTCAGTATATATGCACAGTTAGTTACTATAAGCAGCCTGAAAACGCTAACAAAGGCTGGATGAAAAAAAAAAATCTCCCTGTCAGCCAGCTCCGTTTTTCCTACCTTTCCCTGGCTTTCTGTCTGTCTCCTGTCTGTCTCCTGCCTGTCTCCTGCCTGTCTCCAGCCTGTCCCTGTCTGTCCCTGTCTCCAGCCTGTCTCCAGCCTGTCTAACTGCCTCAGCTACACAGCGTTCTGTCTGTCTGTCACGAATGCAATAGAGAAATGAGGAAAAGCAAGATGGCCGCCGTTAAATACCGCTGTGTGACGTCACCGGGCTTGCTGGCTGCTGATAGGCTGCATGTGACTGCCCCAGCTTGCACTGGCGCGGGATACATGTCCAGACATGTCCCGCCCGCCATCTTAGAATGCCTGTAATGTAAATGAATGGATGTTAAAGGAAAACTTCGAGTGATCGAATCGCGGGGAAATTCGGATTCGATCCGAATCGAATTTTTCCTGAAATTCGGATCGAATCCGGGTTCGTCCGGATCGATTCGCTCATCCCTAATGTTAAAGGAAAACTTCGAGTGATCGAATCGCGGGGAAATTCGGATTCGATCCGAATCGAATTTTTCCTGAAATTCGGATCGAATCCGGGTTCGTCCGGATCGATTCGCTCATCCCTAGTTGCCTTATAAAAAAATGTAATTTATTAAATAAACCACATTTTGTGTGTCCAGTGAGATCTCACACAGCAGGGCATACCACATTGGGATGCCCCAGAAGCATGATGCCTGTAACCCAGCCATGGATTCTTTCACACTGCAAAGGGCTGGGTTACATGGGCTTTGGTCTGCTTTAAAACATCATGACTAGAGATGAGCGAGTAGTATTCGACCGAGTCGGTATTCGATGGAATGCTACGCTCCTGGCCCTTATTAGGGCTACTATGTTGAACAGTATATAGCTCATATGTAGGCAGGCAGGGCCCCAGAAGCTCAGAATATCGCATTTACCACCATATATACCAGCTACCAGAAGACAAGAGAGTCATTGAGAGTCCTTATTATTAGGGCTACTATGCTGAACAGTATATAGCCCATATGTAGGCAGGCAGGGCCCCAGAAGCTCAGAATATCGCATTTACCACCATATATACCAGCTACCAGAAGACAAGACAGTCATTGAGAGCCCTTATTAGGGCTACTATGTTGAACAGTATATTGCTCATATGTAGGCAGGCAGGGCCCCAGAAGCTCAGAATATCGCATTTACCACCATATATACCAGCTACCAGAAGACAAGAGAGTCATTAAGAGTCCTTATTATTAGGGCTACTATGTTGAACAGTATATAGCTCATATGTAGGCAGGCAGGGCCCCAGAAGCTCAGAATATCGCATTTACCACCATATATACCAGCTACCAGAAGACAAGAGAGTCATTGAGAGCCCTTATTAGGGCTACTATGTTGAACAGTATATAGCTCATATGTAGGCAGGCAGGGCCCCAGAAGCTCAGAATATCGCATTTACCACCATATATACCAGCTACCAGAAGACAAGAGAGTCATTGAGAGCCCTTATTAGGGCTACTATGCTGAACGGTATATAGCTCATATGTAGGCAGGCAGGGCCCCAGAAGCTCAGAATATCGCATTTACCACCATATATACCAGCTACCAGAAGACAAGAGAGTCATTGAGAGTCCTTATTATTAGGGCTACTATGTTGAACAGTATATAGCTCATATGTAGGCAGGCAGGGCCCCAGAAGCTCAGAATATCGCATTTACCACCATATATACCAGCTACCAGAAGACAAGAGAGTCATTGAGAGTCCTTATTATTAGGGCTACTATGCTGAACAGTATATAGCTCATATGTAGGCAGGCAGGGCCCCAGAAGCTCAGAATATCGCATTTACCACCATATACACCAGCTACCAGAAGACAAGACAGTCATTGAGAGCCCTTATTAGGGCTACTATGTTGAACAGTATATAGCTCATATGTAGGCAGGCAGGGCCCCAGAAGCTCAGAATATCGCATTTACCACCATATATACCAGCTACCAGAAGACAAGAGAGTCATTAAGAGCCCTTATTAGGGCTACTATGCTGAACGGTATATAGCTCATATGTAGGCAGGCAGGGCCCCAGAAGCTCAGAATATCGCATTTACCACCATATATACCAGCTACCAGAAGACAAGAGAGTCATTGAGAGCCCTTATTAGGGCTACTATGTTGAACAGTATATAGCTCATATGTAGGCAGGCAGGGCCCCAGAAGCTCAGAATATCGCATTTACCACCATATATACCAGCTACCAGAAGACAAGAGAGTCATTGAGAGCCCTTATTAGGGCTACTATGTTGAACAGTATATAGCTCATATGTAGGCAGGCAGGGCCCCAGAAGCTCAGAATATCGCATTTACCACCATATATACCAGCTACCAGAAGACAAGAGAGTCATTGAGAGTCCTTATTATTAGGGCTACTATGCTGAACAGTATATAGCCCATATGTA
Organism: Gastrophryne carolinensis; assembly: GCA_027917425.1. Lineage (NCBI taxonomy): Eukaryota > Metazoa > Chordata > Amphibia > Anura > Microhylidae > Gastrophryne > Gastrophryne carolinensis. Next base: position 263,343,047 of record CM051239.1, read on the forward strand.
GGCAGGCAGGGCCCCAGAAGCTCAGAATATCGCATTTACCACCATATATACCAGCTACCAGAAGACAAGAGAGTCATTGAGAGCCCTTATTAGGGCTACTATGTTGAACAGTATATTGCTCATATGTAGGCAGGCAGGGCCCCAGAAGCTCAGAATATCGCATTTACCACCATATATACCAGCTACCAGAAGACAAGAGAGTCATTGAGAGTCCTTATTATTAGGGCTACTATGCTGAACAGTATATAGCCCATATGTAGGCAGGCAGGGCCCCAGAAGCTCAGAATATCGCATTTACCACCATATATACCAGCTACCAGAAGACAAGAGGTCATTGAGAGCCCTTATTAGGGCTACTATGCTGAACGGTATATACTGTAGCTCATGTGTAGGCAGGCAGGGCCCCAGAAGCTCAGAATATCGCATTTACCACCATATATACCAGCTACCAGAAGACAAGAGAGTCATTGAGAGTCCTTATTATTAGGGCTACTATGCTGAACAGTATATAGCCCATATGTAGGCAGGCAGGGCCCCAGAAGCTCAGAATATCGCATTTACCACCATATATACCAGCTACCAGAAGACAAGAGAGTCATTGAGAGTCCTTATTATTAGGGCTACTATGCTGAACAGTATATAGCTCATATGTAGGCAGGCAGGGCCCCAGAAGCTCAGAATATCGCATTTACCACCATATATACCAGCTACCAGAAGACAAGACAGTCATTGAGAGCCCTTATTAGGGCTACTATGTTGAACAGTATATAGCTCATATGTAGGCAGGCAGGGCCCCAGAAGCTCAGAATATCGCATTTACCACCATATATACCAGCTACCAGAAGACAAGAGAGTCATTGAGAGTCCTTATTAGGGCTACTATGCTGAACGGTATATAGCTCATTCTAGCTATATACACACTGCACACAACGGCTGCTTTAGTGAGGGGTAGCTGCTGCTGGAATAGGGACAGAAAGACTTCAGTGGTGTATTACCACCTATATACAAAACTATATACACTCTGCTCAAAACGGCTGCTTTAGTGAGGGGTAGCTGCTGCTGGAATAGGGACAGAAAGACTTCAGTGGTGTATTAGCACCTATATACAAAACTATATACACTCTGCTCAAAACGGCTGCTTTAGTGAGGGGTAGCTGCTGCTGGAATAGGGACAGAAAGACTTCAGTGGTGTATTACCACCTATATACAAAACTATATACACTCTGCTCAAAACGGCTGCTTTAGTGAGGGGTAGCTGCTGCTGGAATAGGGACAGAAAGACTTCAGTGGTGTATTAGCACCTATATACAAAACTATATACACTCTGCACAAAACGGCTGCTTTAGTGAGGGGTAGCTGCTGCTGCTGCTGGAATAGGGACAGAAAGACTTCAGTGGTGTATTAGCACCTATATACAAAACTATATTTTGCACTACTGTTTTGTGTCCTCTGTGCCAATAAAACACTGTTTTATACCCGGTGCTTATAGGCACCATTTCACCTTCTGGCAGTATACGGCTGTATAGCCAGGTGTTCTCCTAAAAAATATATTTATATTTGGCACTACTGTTTTGTGTCCTCTTTACCAACAAAACCCTGTTATATACCCCGTTGCGTATAGGCACCATTTCACCTTCTGGCAGTATACGGCTGTATAGCCAGGTGTTCTCCTAAAAAATATATTTATATTTGGCACTACTGTTTTGTGTCCTCTTTACCAACAAAACCCTGTTATATACCCGGTGCGTATAGGCTCCATTTCACCTTCTGGCAGTATACGGCTGTATAGCCAGGTGTTCTCCTAAAAAATATATTTATATTTGGCACTACTGTTTTGTGTCCTCTTTACCAACAAAACCCTGTTATATACCCCGTTGCGTATAGGCACCATTTCACCTTCTGGCAGTATACGGCTGTATAGCCAGGTGTTCTCCTAAAAAATATATTTATATTTGGCACTACTGTTTTGTGTCCTCTGTGCCAACAAAACACTGTTATATACCCAGTGCGTATTAGGCACCATTTCACCTTCTGGCAGTATACGGCTGTATAGCCAGGTGTTCTCCTTAAAAATATATTTATATTTGGCTCTACTGTTTTGTGTCCTCTGTGCCAACAAAAGACTGTTATATACCCGGTGCGTATAGGCACCATTTCACCTTCTGGCAGTATACGGCTGTATAGCCAGGTGTTCTCCTTAAAAATATATTTATATTTGGCTCTACTGTTTTGTGTCCTCTGTGCCAACAAAAGACTGTTATATACCCGGTGCGTATAGGCACCATTTCACCTTCTGGCAGTATACGGCTGTATAGCCAGGTGTTCTCCTAAAAAATATATTTATATTTGGCATAACGCGTGGCCAAAAAAGTAAAACGTCTGAAATGCGGAGGGCTAGCGCAAAGGGACGTGGACAAGGACGGGGGCGCGGAAATGCTGGTGGGGGCACAAACCGCGTTGAAGCCAGTGGGGATACAATGCGTGCTGGTGAGGGGCAGCCAGCATTACGCTCATCCAGCTTCCCTGCCTTTATGGGACAGTTATGCGGGGGGTGGGGTACACCTCTGTTGAGGCCTGAGCAGCGTGAACAGGTGGTGCAATGGATGGCCGATAACGCTTCCAGTCACTTGTCCACCACCCAGTCATCCACACAGTCTCACTCTGACCCTCCTTCCTCCCAACCTGGCCAACAGAGTCAGCCCACCCTTGACCCCTCCCAGGACCTCTTTTCGGGTCCTTTTCCAGATGTGCTGCAAGAATCCCAGGAGCTAGCAGAGGAATTTGTTTGTAGTGATGCCCAAACACTTGAATATCCGCCATCTCCTAGTGATGTGGACCCGGAACCAGCATCTGCTATCATGAGCGATGATGATGAGACACAGTTGCCATCAAGGGAGGCTGTTGGAATGTCCAGTGGGCAGGAGGAGGAGCAGAGAGAGGAAGTGGAAGAGGAGGTGGTGGACGACGAAATGACCGACCCCACTTGGACAGGGGTGATGTCCAGCGGGGAAAGCAGTGGAGATGCGGTCTGCGCATCACCGAATAAGGCAGCAAGAGGCAGAGGACAGTCCAGAGGCAGAGGACAGTCCAGACAGAGAAGGCAGGCCACAGCCAGCAGGGCCGAAGCTCTTCCCGGCAGCAGGCAGTCGCGCGAAGCTCCCCCATCGAGGCCTCGTACTTCTGTGGTGTGGAGATTTTTTAATGTTTGCGCGGACGACAAACTGAGCGCGGTTTGCGCAATCTGCCACTCAAAACTGAGTAGGGGCTCTGAGAAGAGCAATCTGACCACCTCAGGCATGCGCCGTCACTTGGAAGTCAAGCACTGGGCTGAGTGGGAGAGAGCAAACGCAATACAACCTGCGCCCGGTCTTGCTGCCACTGCCTCTTCCCCTTTGTTGTGTGCTGCCACTGCGGTCCAGACCTCCAGCCAGGACACCTCCACATCTGCCTCTGCCTCGGCTACTTTGGGGCCTTCTCCTTCAGCCCCCCCTTACCCCGCATCTTCGTCTGCACCTTCCATCTCCTCGTCCCATCAACTGTCCATCTCGCAGGCGTTCAACTGCAGGCGGAAGTACGCCTCCAGTCACCCCCAAGCCCAAGCCTTAACCTGCCTCATCTCCAAACTGCTGGCCCTGGAGATGTTGCCGTTTAGGCTTGTGGAGACGCAGGCCTTCCGCGACCTGGTGGCGGCTGCCGCACCTCGCTATTCCGTCCCTAGCCGCCACTATTTTTCCCAGTGTGGCGTCCCCGCCCTGCACCAGCACGTGTCGCGTAACATCAGGCGGGCCCTGAGGTACGCAGTCAGCGCAAAGGTCCACTTGACCACCGACTCGTGGACGAGCGCTTGCGGCCAAGGACGCTACATCTCTTTGACGGCACACTGGGTGAATGTTGTGGAAGCGGGGACGGGGTCGCAAACAGGGACGGCCTACATACCACCCCGCCCAAGATTGCCAGCACGGGTTCTGATAGACCCCCCTCCTCCTCCTCCTCCTCCTCCTCTGCCTTAACATCGCCCTCAGCCCCTAGCTGGAAGCGTTGCAGCACTGGCGCGGGGAGACGTCAGCAGGCAGTGCTTAAGCTCATCAGCTTGGGCGACAGGAAGCACAGCGCCGCAGAGGTGAGGCACGCCATATTGCAGCAGACAGAGATGTGGCTGTCGCCGCTGCAGCTAGGACCAGGCATGGTCGTGTGCGATAACGGCCGTAACCTGGTGGCGGCTCTGGAGCTTGCAGAACTCAATCACGTACCATGCCTGGCCCACGTTTTTAATTTGGTCGTACAAAAGTTTCTAAAGACTTACCCCAACCTGGCAGAGCTACTGGTCAAAGTGCGGCGCTTGTGCGCTCACTTTCGGAAGTAAACTGTAGCTGCTGCTAGCTTAAAAAAAATCCAGCAACGCCTCCATTTGCCTCAACATCGGCTGTTGTGTGACCTGCCCACTCGCTGGAATTCCACCTATTGCATGTTGGCCAGGGTGTGTGAGCAGCAGAGAGCATTGATGGAGTACCAGATGATGCATCCACGCGTGCATCCAACTCAGCTCCCTCAGTTTGCCAACCACGAGTGGCCATGGATGGCAGACATATGCGATGTATTGCGTATCTTTGAGGAGTCCACTAAGAAGGTCAGCAGCGAGGACGCTATAGTGAGCATAACCATCCCGCTCCTATGCGTCCTTAAAGAATCGCTCATCGCAATAAGGGAGAACGCATTGCACACAGAGGAGACGGGGGTAGGAGGAGACGCAACGTAGGTAGACAGTCAGACCACACTTTTGTCTGCTGCTCGGTGGCAGTTGCAGGAGGAGGAGGATGAGGACAACGTGGAGGTGGCTGTGGAAGAGGATGCTGGCGGCGAGGGTAGCAGTCAGGCTGTGTGCGTCCCATTGGTTCAGCGTGGATGGGGCGGAGAGGAGGAGGAAGAGGAGGAAATGGAAAATGATCCTTCTGGTGGGGGCAGTGACGTCATGCCTACTCAGAGTCTGGCACACATGGCTGACTTCATGCTGGGCTGCTTTTCCCGGGACATACGTGTTGTCCGGATATTGGAGAACAAACTATACTGGGTCTTCGCACTCCTGGACCCCCGGTATAAAGATAACTTCTCCTCTTTTATTCCTGTAGAGGAGAGGACGAATCGATTACTGGAATACCAGAGGGAACTCTTGCAGAACATGATGCAGATTTTCCCACCCAGCATCACTGGCGGCCGAGAGGAGAGTGTCTCCCAGAGTCTGACAACATCGATCAGGCCCACAGCCACCAGGGGAACACTCTCCAAGGTGTGGGACACGTTCATGTCACCCCCTCGTGCAACTTCCATCACTGCGGGGCCCGCTATCAGCAGGAGGGACAAGTATCGGCGGATGTTGCGGGACTACCTGGCAGACCACACCCCTGTCCTCCCCGATCCCTCGGCGCCCTACACTTACTGGGTCTCCAAGTTGGACACGTGGCTGGAACTGTCCCTGTACGCCTTGGAGGTGCTTGCCTGCCCTGCCGCCAGCGTGCTATCAGAAAGGGTGTTCAGCGCAGCCGGGGGCATTATAACCGATAAGCGCAGCCGCCTGTCAACCGACAGTGCCGACAGGCTGACGCTAATCAAAATGAACAGCAAGTGGATTGACCCGGACTTTGCTTGTACAACAGTGGAAAGCAGCCAAGAGTGAAGTGCCATCTGTATGAAGTGCCATTTCCTCCTCCTCCTCCTCCTCCTCCTTAACCGCCGTAGAATTGCTGCATTAATAAAAAAAATTATGGCTCACCTCTTGGGCTTAATACAATCAATTTTTAAGAGGTCTCAGCTCTTGGGCCTCCACACAATTTTTAAGAGGTCTCAGCTCTTGGGACTCCACACATTGTTTGAGAGGTCTCAGCTCTTGGGCCTCCACACAATTTTTAAGAGGTCTCAGCTCTTGGGACTCCACACAATTTTTAAGAGGTCTCAGCTCTTGGGCCTCCACACAATTTTTAAGAGGTCTCAGCTCTTGGGACTCCACACAATTTTTAAGAGGTCTCAGCTCTTGGGACTCCACACAATTTTCAAGAGGTCTCAGCTCTTGGGCCTCCACACAATGTTTGAGAGGTCTCAGCTCTTGGGACTCCACACAATTTTTAAAAGGTCTCAGCTCTTGGGCCTCCACACAATTTTTAAGAGGTCTCAGCTCTTGGGACTCCACACAATTTTTAAGAGGTATCAGCTCTTGGGCCTCCACACAATTTTTAAAAGGTCTCAGCTCTTGGGACTCCACACAATTTTTAAGAGGTCTCAGCTCTTGGGACTCCACACAAATTTTAAGAGGTCTCAGCTCTTGGGACTCCACACAATTTTCAAGAGGTCTCAGCTCTTGGGCCTCCACACAATGTTTGAGAGGTCTCAGCTCTTGGGACTCCACACAATTTTTAAAAAGTCTCAGCTCTTGGGCCTCCACACAATTTTTAAGAGGTCTCAGCTCTTGGGACTCCACACAATTTTTAAGAGGTCTCAGCTCTTGGGCCTCCACACAATGTTTGAGAGGTCTCAGCTCTTGGGCCTCCACACAATTTCTAAGAGGTCTCAGCTCTTGGGCCTTAATACAATTTTCAAGAGGTCTCAGCTCTTGGGCCTCCACGCAATTTTTAAGAGGTCTCAGCTCTTGGGCCTCCACACAATTTTTAAGAGGTCTCAGCTCTAAGCTTCCCTTACTGCTGGGGTGACACACTGTAACAAACCTCCTCCTGTAAGCTTCCCTTACTGCTGGGGTGACACACTGTAACAAACCTCCTCCTGTAAGCTTCCCTTACTGCTGGGGTGACACACTGTAACAAACCTCCTCCTGTAAGCTTCCCCGACTGCTGGGGTGACACACTGTAACAAACCTCCTCCTGTAAGCTTCCCTGACTGCTGGGGTGACACACTGTAACAAACCTCCTCCTGTAAGCTTCCCTTACTGCTGGGGTGACACACTGTAACAAACCTCCTCCTGTAAGCTTCCCTGACTGCTGGGGTGACACACTGTAACAAACCTCCTCCTGTAAGCTTCCCTTACTGCTGGGGTGACACACTGTAACAAACCTCCTCCTGTATGCTTCCCCGACTGCTGGGGTGACACACTGTAACAAACCTCCTCCTGTAAGCTTCCCTGACTGCTGGAGTGACACACTGTAACAAACCTCCTCCTGTAAGCTTCCCCGACTGCTGGGGTGACACACTGTAACAAACCTCCTCCTGTAAGCTTCCCTGACTGCTGGGGTGACACACTGTAACAAACCTCCTCCTGTAAGCTTCCCTTACTGCTGGGGTGACACACTGTAACAAACCTCCTCCTGTAAGCTTCCCTGACTGCTGGGGTGACACACTGTAACAAACCTCCTCCTGTAAGCTTCCCTTACTGCTGGGGTGACACACTGTAACAAACCTCCTCCTGTAAGCTTCCCCGACTGCTGGGGTGACACACTGTAACAAACCTCCTCCTGTAAGCTTCCCTTACTGCTGGAGTGACACACTGTAACAAACCTCCTCCTGTAAGCTTCCCCGACTGCTGGGGTGACACACTGTAACAAACCTCCTCCTGTAAGCTTCCCTGACTGCTGGGGTGACACACTGTAACAAACCTCCTCCTGTAAGCTTCCCCGACTGCTGGGGTGACACACTGTAACAAACCTCCTCCTGTAAGCTTCCCCGACTGCTGGGGTGACACACTGTAACAAACCTCCTCCTGTAAGCTTCCCTTACTGCTGGGGTGACACACTGTAACAAACCTCCTCCTGTAAGCTTCCCTGACTGCTGGGGTGACACACTGTAACAAACCTCCTCCTGTAAGCTTCCCTTACTGCTGGAGTGACACACTGTAACAAACCTCCTCCTGTAAGCTTCCCCGACTGCTGGGGTGACACACTGTAACAAACCTCCTCCTATAAGCTTCCCTTACTGCTGGGGTGACACACTGTAACAAACCTCCTCCTGTAAGCTTCCCTGACTGCTGGGGTGACACACTGTAACAAACCTCCTCCTGTAAGCTTCCCTTACTGCTGGGGTGACACACTGTAACAAACCTCCTCCTGTAAGCTTCCCTTACTGCTGGAGTGACACACTGTAACAAACCTCCTCCTGTAAGCTTCCCCGACTGCTGGGGTGACACACTGTAACAAACCTCCTCCTGTAAGCTTCCCTTACTGCTGGGGTGACACACTGTAACAAACCTCCTCCTGTAAGCTTCCCTTACTGCTGGTGTGACACACTGTAACAAACCTCCTCCTGTAAGCTTCCCTGACTGCTGGGGTGACACAATGTAACAAACCTCCTCCTGTAAGCTTCCCTGACTGCTGGGGTGACACACTGTAACAAACCTCCTCCTGTAAGCTTCCCTTACTGCTGGGGTGACACACTGTAACAAACCTCCTCCTGTAAGCTTCCCTTACTGCTGGGGTGACACACTGTAACAAACCTCCTCCTGTAAGCTTCCCTGACTGCTGGGGTGACACAATGTAACAAACCTCCTCCTGTAAGCTTCCCTTACTGCTGGGGTGACACAATGTAACAAACCTCCTCCTGTAAGCTTCCCTTACTGCTGGGGTGACACACTGTAACAAACCTCCTCCTGTAAGCTTCCCTGACTGCTGGGGTGACACACTGTAACAAACCTCCTCCTTTAAGCTTCCCTTACTGCTGGGGTAACACACTGTAACAAACCTCCTCCTGTAAGCTTCCCTTACTGCTGGGGTGACACACTGTAACAAACCTCCTCCTGTAAGCTTCCCTTACTGCTGGGGTAACACACTGTAACATACCTCCTCCTTTAAGCTTCCCTTACTGCTGGGGTGACACAATGACACAAGAGAACATGTCTGACCACATCTCACACACACACACACACACACACACACAATGACAATTAGGGGTGGGGTCTATTTATTTTCCCCCTTGCCTATGCCATCTGTGGTTGTCATTAGGCAACGTGATTTTAAGGGGTGCAGAATTTTGTTCTTCTTTTTTGTACAGTTTGGCTTGGGGTCCATGGCAATGTAGAGGAAAGAAGATTTCCTTGTCTTGTCTCACTTTACGTAGAAGTTATATTGTGTTTGGAGTGTATTGTTGAGTGGCTGTGATAGTGGCGTAATAGTGCGACTTGGGCGCGTTATATGCACCCAGACATGCTTCCCCTGCTGTCCCAGTTGCATTCCAGCAGTGTTGGCATCATTTTCTGATGTTTCAGGGTGGACTTGGTGACCTCCAAGTGGTCGAATTGAGATTTCCAAGTGGCGAGCATTTTTTTCCCATAGACTATAATGGGATTCGATAATCGGTCGAGTAGTCGAGTAACGCGGTCTATTCGAATCGAAATTCAAAATTTCGAATATTTCACTACTCGCTCATCTCTAATCATGACCAGATCAGGTTAGGATGGAATAACCCCCCTCCTTTACATTTTTATTAAAGTAACACAGCGCTGCTCACACTTTTTACTCAGTAGCAATGTGAAAAATCATGGATTCCCTCACATAAAGCAGAACAAAACCCAGTGCGGCCACTGGTCTTCCCCCTGGAAATCTCAGATCGGGATACCCCACTGTGTGTAACCCTTTTTACTCAGTAGCAACATGAAAAATGGCAGACTCCCTCCCTTAAAGCGGAACAAAGCCCCGATCTGGGATGCCCAGGTGGAAGACCAGTGGCCGCTCTGGGTTCATTTCCACTTTAAGGGGGAGTCCACCATTTGTCAAGTTGCTTCTAAGTAACAAGGGTTTCACACAGTGGGTCATCCTGATCTGCGATACCCAGGGGGAAGACCAGTGGCCGCTCTGGGTTCAATTCCACTTTAAGGGGGAGTCCACCATTTGTCAAGTTGGTACTAAGTAACAAGGGTTTCACACAGTGGGGCATCCTGATCTGCGATACCCAGGGGGAAGACCAGTGGCCGCTTTGGGTTTTGTTCTGCTTTCAGAGAAAGAGTTCACCTTTTTTCACATTGCTACTGAGAAAAAAGGGTTTCAAAAAGTGGAGCATCCCGATTTGGGATGCCCAGGAGGGGAGAGACACCAGTGGCCGGCCTTGAATAAAAGGCTGTGTGAAACCCTTCCCACCTTGCAGCATGGTCCCCCCGCCCTCCCAAAGGCATTGGTGTGGCCAGAAATGGACTACGAGAGCCAGTGCACCATCGGGCGCTGCGTACGGCATGTAACACATTTGGTGTGGACTACAAGTGCCAGCAGCCTGTGACTTGAGGCACAGACAAGTCGCTGGAGTACCTCCATCTCCAGGGTCAGCTCCGCAGCGACTGTACAGGCCAGGAAGAGAAACTCCGCCCACAGCCAATCCTACAGGAGGGAGCTGTCCAATAGGACAGCAGGCTCTAATCCACACATGCCCCCGCTACATTAAACTCACTACAGAGGGGCAAAAGTGCTGTTCAAAACCGGCACTTTCTGGCAAGAATGCGCGGACAGTGGGCGGGACTGAGCGACCAGGGCGTCGGCAGCATGCGGCCGTGTACCTTACAGGAAATGCTGGCCGTGGGCCGGTCAAAGCCAATAAAAGGGCCGTATGTGGCCCTGGGGCCTTACAATGCCCACATCTGCCCTAAAAGAATCCTGTCACATAAACACCAAACTTTTTTTTCAAAAATGCTTTAGATGCTGCCATGAGGAATTAGTTAGCCTTCATCTGCCACCCACAGTCTGGTCACCTAATAGACAGGCTTCCCAACTCTATGTAAAAAAAGGCTTTGTGTGCAGCCACATGAGTAGTACCCACAAGGAATCAGGAAGCCTTTTCTCAGTATTTTTCAGTAAATGGGGCATCTTTCCACTTGTTCTACAGACAAAATACAGAAAAAAAAGAAATCAGGTCTCTTTGACCCACCACCGTTGATCCCATTTTGCACACAATCACAGAAGTGACCCTTTCCAAGGCATGTTCAGGTATCACAGACATCCTTCAATGGCAGCGATTACCCTGGAGGTATCCTTTCACCTTGATCCCACCTTTTTTTATAAGTTCAACAGTACTTTTACGCATCACTGGCTCTGTGAGTTTGATTCAACAAAGGCTGTTAAATTATCATAGCAGGTGATCCAATGGATCGATTGTGTGCAAAGTGCACTTATTTGGGCGATCTATCAGGACACTTGCACTGCAAATGCCTTTTAATGGCCCTATGCAAAAATAAAGTGAAAGCATGCAATGTCTGTTTTCACAGTGCTGCAAGTGTTAAAATAACCTTTTTTTATTTTATATTTAAATAAAATTGTAGCCCCATGAGGCAGCCCCATAAGGGCTGGTATTTCAGGGCCTGAAGGCTGAATTACACCTCTCCCAGTTGTGGAGGTGGTTTGCCCCTCCTCCTAACCTTTGAACTGAAATAGTGGTCCTTGGAAACAGAAGTAACACCCTCCCATTCACCACTTTAATTATAAAAACACATAATCCAAGGCCCAGCATTTGCTTTCTTGATCCCAACATCTTCTACCAGGGTTCTCAAGCCCCCAAGCACCCTAAATCAGCATGCACGGGGTGGTTTGCTGGTACTCCCACATGATTACCTGCACCATGGTCATTAGGGGTGCTGGAAAAGCCTGGTGCCAAATAACATGGGTGCAGTGTTCTCCCAGCAGGCACAGAAGCTGTCCCTGACCACTTATATTTTAAACTGTTTCTAAGTTTAGGAATTAATTTAAAAAAACGTTTAATTTATATTTATAACGCTATATATATAAATTTGTTTTAAATATACTGGATTAATACATTTCTTCAGACTTGTTGTGAAACCCTTAAAGTATCAATTTAAAACAGAGTAGGCATATGATTGAAGGCAATGGCTACATTCTGCTGGCCTCTGTTTTTGTTTATCTGACACTGTTCTGTAGTTTTATTCAGGCACTGGATGCAGGCCAGGTCTTTAAATAGACTGTTGAAATATAAAGGCTGTTTGGGCTAAGCGATAAAAAGTATCAGTGAAATCAGCAAAGCAAAGCAAAGCAAAGGATCATCTTTTCTCAAAACAATGCATAACTTGCTAGCCATGCTTTGAAAAGCATGTTAAAGAACTGATAACTAATAGCTAATTAGCTGATCCTCTAAAAAATGTTAACAATGTTAACTCAGCTGAAAATGAATGTGGTAGAAAATGAAGTAGCCCATTGTTTGCCCCTTACCTTGTGACTTGGTTATAGGGGGCCCTTGGAAAATGCCAGCGTAAAATGAAAAGCTTTTATACAGCCAATAAAAATTCACCTGGCATACAAACACCTGCAAAAAATGCTGGTGTTCTGCAAACTTGCCAATTTTTGGGCTAGTTAAGTGCATTTTTCTTTGCAGGTGATTAGAGATGAGCAACTTTTTTTTAAAATTCGATTCTGGCCTACTGAGAGCCTCAATAGGGTTGTAGAACATTTCACCTTGCTGTAACACGCATAGGATGCGTGCTGGGTTAGTGAAATAATACTGTAAAGAAGTATGACATGCAGGTTAGAGGCATCACTATTAGATTCGCTGTCGCAAAATGCCAAAATTACAGAGCCTTGAGGTGGCATGAGGAGCCCATATATGGCCTGAAAGACACACCCTGGACTTGGCAGCAGCATGGGGAGCCCATATATTGCCTTAAAGACACCCTGGAGTTGGCATCAGTATGAGGAGCCCATATATTGCCTGAAAGACACCCTGGAGTTGGCAGCAGCATGGGAAGCCCATATATTGCCTTAAAGACACACTGGAGTTGGCAGCAGCATGAGGAGCCCATATATTGCCAGAAGGATACACCCTAGAGTTGGCAGCAGCATGAGGAGCCCATATATTGCCTGAAAGACACATCCTGGAGTTGGCAGCAGCATGGGGAGCCCATATATTGCCTGAAAGACACACTACAGTTGGCAGCAATATGAGGAGCCCATATATTGCATGAAAGACACACTGGAGTTGGCAGCAGCATAAGGAGCCCATATATTGCCAGAAGGATACACCCTAGAGTTGGCAGCAGCATGAGGAGCCCATATATTGCCTGAAAGACACATCCTGGAGTTGGCAGCAGCATGGGGAGCCCATATATTGCCTGAAAGACACACTACAGTTGGCAGCAATATGAGGAGCCCATATATTGCATGAAAGACACACTGGAGTTGGCAGCAGCATAAGGAGCCCATATATTGCCTGAAAAACACACCCTGGAGTTGGCAGCAGCACGAGGAGCCCATATATTGCCTGAAAGACACACTGGAACTGGCAGCAGCATGGGGAGCTCATATATTGCCTGAAAGACACACTGGAGTTGGCAGCAGCATAAGGAGCCCATATATTGCCTGAAAAACATACCCTGGAGTTTGCAGCAGCATGGGGAGCCTATATATTGCCTGAAAAACACATCCTGGAGTTGGCAGTAGCATGGGGAGCCCATATATTGCCTGAAAGACACACTGGGGTTGGCAGCAGCAGCATGGAGAGCCCATATATTGCCTGAAAAACACACACTGGAGTTGGCAGCAGCATGAGGAGCCCATATATTGCCTGAAAGACACACTAGAGTTGGCAGCATCATGGGGAGCCCATATATTGCCTGAAAGACATACTGGAGTTGGCAGCATCATGAGGAGCCCATATATTGCCTGAAAGACACTTTGGAGTTGGCAGCAGCATGGGGAGCCCATATATTGCCTGAAAAACACACCCTGGATTTGGCAGCAGCATGAGGAGCCCATATATTGCCTCAAAGACACACTGGAGTTGGCAGCATCATGAGGAGCTTATTTATTGCCTGAAATACACCCTGGAGTTGGTAGCAGCATAAGGAGCCCATATATTGCCTGAAAAACACACCCTAGAATTGGCAGCAGCATAAGGAGCCCATGTATTGCCTGAAAGACACACTGGAGTTGGCATCAGTATAAGGAGCCCATATATTGCCTGAAAGACACACTAGAGTTGGCAGCATTATGGGGAGCCCATATATTGCCTAAAAGACATACTGGAGTTGGCAGCATCATGAGGAGCCCATATATTGCCTGAAAGACACTTTGGAGTTGGCAGCAGCATGAGGAGCCCATATATTGCCTGAAAAACACACACTGGAGTTGGCAGCACCATGAGGAGCCATATATTGCCTCAAAGACACACTGGAGTTGGCAGCATCATGAGGAGCTTATTTATTGCCTGAAAGACACATCCTGGTGTTGGCAGCAGCATGGGGAGCCCATATATATTGCCTGAAAGACACACTGAAGTTGGCAGCATCATGAGGAGCCCCTTTATTGCCTGAAAGACACCATGGAGTTGGCAGCAGCATAAGGAGCCCATATATTGCCTGAAAAACACACCCTGGAGTTGGCAGCAGCATGGGGAGAACATATAAAAAAGTTTTACGTAATGCATTTCCTCATTAATTACTTGTGGTCTCATGCGGAAGAATGTCTGTAACTGTCGAGCAGCGACGGAAATCTGTTTTGCACTATTTGTGAAGTGTTGGTGTGGCACCATGATCAATCTACTCGCATGCATCAGCCATTGGTAGGTGGAAATCCTGGCTGATCCATGCCTGATTCATCTTCACAAAGGTGAGTCTCTCCACATTTTCCGTGGACAGCCGAGTTCTCCTTGGCGTTACTATGGCCCACTACTGGCCGGGCAGGACAGCTTTCCCAGGGCAAACTCTGCTAATTGCGGCCACAAATCAAGTTTGGCTGCCCAGAAGTCTAGTGGATACTCAAGGTGTGTTGGCATGGTCATGTCAAGGTATGACACGACCTGCTGGTTCAGGTCCTGCTCCAGGTGTTCCTGCTGCTCATGAGTGACTTCACTATGCGGGTGAAGAAAGCTACTCATTAGCAACTGTATACTCAGGCTACTGCTGATGGAGCTGGTACTGCTCCTGTCACCCCCCCAGCAGCCATGGCAGTGGAAGGTGAGCACAGAGGGCCCCCCGACTCAGACCTTTGAGAGTATGGACGATGGCGCAGATAGGCATCGGCCAACTGACTATGTAGAATGTCTCTGTAGTAAGTCAGTTTGTCCTCCCTCTCAGTGGGTGAAAAAAAAGGCCCCCCTCTTTTGCCAGTTGCGAGGGTCCAATAAGGTGGAGAGCCAGAAGTCATCCCGCATCCCATTCACCAAGGCAAACTATGTGAAGCACAGCGTGACACCGCCGTGCCCTGCACACATGGTAGGCTGGAGGTGCACTGAGACTTGACCGTACAGTGGAGGCTGAGGAGACAGCGGAGGATGAGGAGATGGAGTCGCACACTGTCACAAGCCCAAAGGCCTGAGAGCGTGGAGGCCGACGTAGCGCGAACTGTCCAAGTTGCTGTTGTGGCTGTGCAGGAACCACATTCACCCAGTGGGCCGTAAAGGACATGTATTGTCCCTGACCGTAGTTACAGCTCCAGACGCCGGTGCTGCCGTGCACTTTGGTGCCCACCGACAGGCTCAAGGGCTGGTACTGCCTTCTTCTCAAAGAAATGACGGCTTGGGACTCTCCATCTCGGCTCGGCACAAACCATCAGCGCTCTATAAGGTGCAGAGTCCACCACCTGAAAAGGGAGGGACTGCAGCACCAGTAGCAACTTGGATAGGAGCACATTTAGCTTCTGCGCCAAAGGATGAGTGGGCGCATAATGTTGTCTATTGGACATGGCTTCGCTGATGGATTGCTGGCGGGATGACTGACTTGTAGTAGGAGGAGCAGGAGCATCTGGATTGACAGAGGATGGGTATGACGCACAGCTACCTTGGGCTGAGGTGCTTGAGCCTTGGCTGGCTGAAATTGGGAGCAGCATGCCACTGGGTGATGCAGCAGGCTGGACCACCACTTTGGAGCCTCGGTTCTCCCAGGCCACTTTATGGTGACGCTGCATATGTTGCTGCAGGGCCGTGGTGCCAACATTGGGGCCCTGGCCATGCTTCACCTTCTGCCTACACATCTTGCATGTGGCCATGTTACCCTCCTGCGGATGCTTGATGAAAAACTCCCACACTGCCGAGTAGCTGATTTTCCCACCAACAGTCCGCACTAATTTATTGCTACTGCCGCCAACTCAAGGAACCCCTGCTCCAATACCTCCCAGGAAGGTAGCCTGCCGTGCAGCAAGTGGTCTAACCCAGCCATGGCCACGTTTGGCTCCAGACTTTCCAATTCTGCCACCATGCTCACTGCCAACCATGCTACCACCTCAGGGGCAACCTGCGACCCTCTTCTCCTGATGATGATGAAGCCCCTTCTGCACCTGGCTCCCAAGTGCGATTGGCTTCATCATCATCGAGTTGTGTCTGCACGTCACTGATGTTCTCTGTTTTAGTAGAAAAGCAAAAGCTAAATAGGCAGGTGTGTGCAACCTGTATTAACACTAAATAGGCTTGAAGTATCTGGGCATGAAAGCAAATGCAAACACATTGTCACATCATGGCCAGCAATGGGATGCCCCTGGTGAAAGTGATTTAAAAGCACTACAGAAATTTTAACACACGGTTTTGTTAGAAAAGCAAGAGCAATATAGACAGGTTCTCTTACTAAAACAAATGCTAACACACTGTCACATCATGGCCTGCAATGGGATGCCCCCGGTGAAAGTGATTTAAAAGCACAACAGAACTTTTAACACATGGTTTTGTTAGATAAGCAAGAGCAATATAGACAGGTTCTCTTACTAAAAACAAATGCTAACACACTGTCACATCATGGCCTGCAATGGGATGCCCCTGATGAAAGTGTTTTAAAAGCACTGCAGAACTTTTAACACATGATTTTGTTAGAAAAGCAAAAGCTAAATAGGCAGGTGTGTGTGACCTATATTAACACTAAATAGGCTTGAAAGTTCTAGGCATGAAAGCAAATGCAAACAAACTGTAAACTGTCTCTCTCTGTCACTGCCTCTCTTAGTCTCTTTCTCTGGCTCTCTCTTTCTCGCCCTGTCTTTTTCTTTTACTGTCTTTTTCTCTCCCTGGCTCTATCTTTCCCTGACCTGTTCTCGCCGCAATACACCACTGAAATGAGCCCCCGCAAGATCATCGGGGGTGCCTGGCTGCTGATAGGCAGCATGTGATGCCTACCCAGGGTTCCTTGCCCCATGGAACATGTCCTGACATGTGGATCCACCATTTTAGATGGCCTGGACAGCACTAAATGGAGTTAAAGGAAGCAATTCGAGCAATCGAATCGCGGCGATATTCGGATTAGTTTAGAATAAAATTTCTCCTGAAATTTGTAATGAATTCGGATTCGTCAGATTGGATTCGCTCATCTCTACAGGTGATCATGTGGATCGGCTGAAGGGAATGTTCATCGTTGTTAATCAAGGCCTACTGCTTGTGCTCAAGAAGTGGATGCTCTAAATTTGGTTCAAAACAGAGGTCCCGGGTGGCACACATCTGCAGAGATATGCTAAAGCTGCACCACCAGATGCCAAGGTGTATCTGTGTAGGGGCAGTCCTAACTTTATCGGGACATAAATCGCAATGGATACATTGGGAGCAGCTTACCTGAGGTTGCCCTATATGCTTAAGTGCAGCACATGGGGGGGGGAGAGGGTCTCTAGACTCCCACCCCATGTGCTTGCACAGAATCAAAAGATACAAAGGAGGGGCAGCAGCCACTCAGAACATAACTAAACTGGGAGCTGCAGGTTAGCAAAGCAATTAGTATATACATTATCTTAGTCTAGCTATATATAATGTGCATCTCATTTAGAAGACATATTATATAGGATATATGTATGCCAGGATTAGTGATGGGCAAACAGGAAATGCAAAGTACGGGTTCATATAGAATTTTGCGAATTTGTGTCCCCGAACACGGACTTCACCCAGTAGTCCATGCCAGGGTTTGGCATTCAGCCCGAAGAGCGGAAAAGCTGGGTGATGGACTGCTTCTATATTTTTTGGTCATTTTTTGGCATTTTTCATTAGAAACAATTATTATCTAATGAAGAATAGCCTGGCTTTTTATTTTTTTAATTGTATACAGTTTTCAGTGTTGCATTCCATTTAACATGGAAACTGCCTGCAAGTTTTTTTTTTATATTTTTTGGTACTTTTTTTGGCATTTTTGGTTTTTATTTAACCAATAATAGGATTACTTTTTACTTTTTTAATTTTTTCAGTTTTAAGTGTTTTACTAAATGTGGCTTTTAAAAGCATCCCATTTCACATTGAAACTTCCTTCACGTTTATTTTTGCATATTTTTTTGGTATTTCTTTTGGCATTTTTGGTTAGATACAATTTTTATTTAACAAAGAATAGCTTGTCTTTTTATGTTTTAATTGTATTTTTTCAGGTTTAATAGTTTTACTAATTGCCGCTTATAAAAGACATTCCATTATTATTGAAACTGCCTGCGGGTTTATTTTTTTCAAATATTTTTGGGAAAATATTTTGGCCAAAAAAATATTTGTCCGAATTTTTCTTGTGTCACTTTTTCTTTTTTTAAAGCAGGGAAATTGACAGCAAGCCTCTTTTTGTGTTATCCTTTCACTTTGTATTTAGTTTTTTTAGTGCCCCCCCCAAAGGCTACCAGCCTGGGCACCAAGCATATGGGTTTGTAACCCAGGGCTCTATTGGTGGCCCCTGTCCCTACAAGTTACATGCCCTTAAGCCCTTTGGTATGTGTACGGGGCTCTTTTAGGGGTGCCTTGAGGACCCCTGGATTAACACCATGCCCACACCAATGAACATCAAGACCCAAAGCCCCAAATAGGGGTGCGGCTAATGTGTATTTTACCAATATGGAACCCGCTGGACCCCCTTACCATTTCATCCTAAGTAAAAATAAATAACACACCACATCAATATATTGTTATTGTTCTTTATTTAACTTATACTCACCCATCCCCATCTTCCATCTTCTGTCCCCTGCCGGGTGCCGTATTCCTTGCCATGGCCCCGGAGTGTCTTCTTTGTCCTGCTCAGTCTCTTCTTCCCTGTTTGGGGCTCTTCGGGGCTCCCTCCAGCTTGTGGATGTGGCGGCGGTCAGAGGCTGAGGGCTGTGCCGCTATTTGGATAAACATATGCCTCCCTTCTTTCATTCATTCTACCCAGGGAGGGACTATGTGGGAGCCGGTGGAGCCGGCTTTTATACTTGGAGGCGTGTTCTCCATGGAATCTCCCTGACATAATTGCTGATGTCACAGAAGGGAAGGGGCCTAGAGGGGATTTTTCATGTGCCACCCCCTCTAGCTTTCTCACCTTTTGTGATGTCATAAGTTATGTCATGGAGTCTCCACAACTGCCCCGACTCTTAAAATAAAAGCCGTTCATCATGGAGTCCCCTGGGGCAATGGAGGGTAATCTGTGTTCCCCCTTAATGCTTAGTGGGGGGCATGTATTTTTTAAAAATGTTAAACATTTTGTTGCCGGGGTTAAATTTGAAATAATATTACTGCCAAAAATGTAAAAAAAAATGCGTGGGGTTCCCCCTCTAAGCATTACCAACTTGGCGAACCAAGCAAAGGGGGCCTGTAATTCCAGGGCTTAAGGGCCACCCAGACAGCCCCTGGCCCTGACCATTAGAAGCCCTTATGCCCTATAATACAGGTCCAGTGCCTGCCCAGCAACGGCCCATACCGGGCTCATCTGCACCACCATTCCCATTAGTGGTGCGGGTAATGGAGTAGGAAATGGTATAGGGGTTCCTGGGAAAGTGTAGTAAAAAAACACACACATTTTCAAAAAAAAATGTATTAACCTTTATCAAGTTATACTTAGGCCCTTATTTAACAAGGGATAGCGCCAGGTAGCGACTGGTGAGCGAACGGTAATGACGGTCACCGCCACGAGAACGCCGGCTCCCCACCACAATCACTCATTTATCAAGCCGATCCTGCTTAGCGACTGAGCTAGCGCCAGATAGCGACTCATTCATCATTATTCCAGCCTCACCCCACAGCACCAGAGAGCGACCTTGAACAGCGCCAGGTATGACCTCTCGCTACCTGGCGCTCTCCAATGCATTTCAATGGAACAATCTTTAAATATTAATAATTAATTGTTAATAATTTTTTTTTTTTTTTAATGTGAAAATTTCTGTTACCATGTTAGATATTTTTTTTTAAGGTAAGAAAAAAATAAAAAAAAAATTTGTGCAGAATTGATATTACAGGTCTGGTATTAATGTATTCATTAGGGATGAGCGAATCGATCCGGACGAACCCGGATTCGATCCGAATTTCATGAAAAATTAGATTCGGATCGAATCCGAATTTCCCTGTGCTTCGATCGCTCGAAGTTTTCCTTTAACTTCCATTCATTTACATGTTACTGGCTGGCTGACTGGCTTTGTTAGCGTTTTCAGGCTGCTTATACACTTACTGTGCATATATAATGAACTGATCTCAAGTATGCTGTGAGGCATCCCATTCTGTGACTACACCAGCCTCTATTTACTGCTATAACCCTTTGCACTTATTCTAATAGAAATTTGGCCTGATAAACACACTTGCTGTGCATAGTATTACTGCTCACAGGTGCACTCCTGTTGGGGCATCCCATTCTGTGACTACACCAGCCTCTATTTACTGCTATAACCCTTTGCACTTATTCTAATAGAAATTTGGCCTGATAAACACACTTGCTGTGCGTAGTATTACTGCTCACAGGGGCACTCCTGTTGGGGCATCCCATTCTGTGACTACACCAGCCTCTATTTACTGCTATAACCCTTTGCACTTATTCTAATAGAAATTTGGCCTGATAAACACACTTGCTGTGCATAGTATTACTGCTCACAGGTGCACTCCTGTTGGGGCATCCCATTCTGTGACTACACCAGCCTCTATTTACTGCTATAACCCTTTGCACTTATTCTAATAGAAATTTGGCCTGATAAACACACTTGCTGTGCATAGTATTACTGCTCACAGGTGCACTCCTGGCTGTTGAGGCATCCCATTCTGTGACTACACCAGCCTCTATTTACTGCTGTAACCCTTTGCACTTATTCTAATAGAAATTTGGCCTGATAAACACACTTGCTGTGCATAGTATTACTGCTCACAGGTGCACTCCTGGCTGTTGGGGCATCCCATTCTGTGACTACACCAGCCTCTATTTACTGCTGTAACCCTTTGCACTTATTCTAATAGAAATTTGGCCTGATAAACACACTTGCTGTGCATAGTATTACTGCTCACAGGTGCACTCCTGGGTGTTCGGGCATCCCATTCTGTGACTACACAAGCCTCTATTTACTACTATAACCCTTTGCACTTATTCTAATAGAAATTTGGCCTGATAAACACACTTGCTGTGCATAGTATTACTGCTCACAGGTGCACTCCTGGCTGTTGGGGCATCCCATTCTGTGACTACACCAGCCTCTATTTACTGCTATAACCCTTTGCACTTATTCTAATAGAAATTTGGCCTGATAAACACACTTGCTGTGCATAGTCTTACTGCTCACAGGTGCACTCCTGGCTGTTGAGGCATCCCATTCTGTGACTACACCAGCCTCTATTTACTGCTATAACCCTTTGCACTTATTCTAATAGAAATTTGGCCTGATAAACACACTTGCTGTGCATAGTATTTCTGCTCACAGGTGCACTCCTGTTGGGGCATCCCATTCTGTGACTACACAAGCCTCTATTTACTGCTGTAACCCTTTGCACTTATTCTAATAGAAATTTGGCCTGATAAACACACTTGCTGTGCATAGTATTACTGCTCACAGGTGCACTCCTGGTTGTTGGGGCATCTCATTCTGTGACTACACCAGCCTCTATTTACTGCTATAACCCTTTGCACTTATTCTAATAGAAATTTGGCCTGATAAACACACTTTTGCTGTGCATAGTATTACTGCTCACAGGTGCACTCCTGGCTGTTGGGGCATCCCATTCTGTGACTACACCAGCCTCTATTTACTGCTGTAACCCTTTGCACTTATTCTAATAGAAATTTGGCCTGATAAACACACTTGCTGTGCATAGTATTACTGC
This sequence comes from Gastrophryne carolinensis, assembly GCA_027917425.1. Taxonomy (NCBI): domain Eukaryota; kingdom Metazoa; phylum Chordata; class Amphibia; order Anura; family Microhylidae; genus Gastrophryne; species Gastrophryne carolinensis. The sequence goes on from CM051239.1 coordinate 263,364,944, forward strand.
TCACAGGTGCACTCCTGGCTGTTGGGGCATCCCATTCTGTGACTACACCAGCCTCTATTTACTGCTGTAACCCTTTGCACTTATTCTAATAGAAATTTGGCCTGATAAACACACTTGCTGTGCATAGTATTACTGCTCACAGGTGCACTCCTGGCTGTTGGGGCATCCCATTCTGTGACTACACAAGCCTCTATTTACTACTATAACCCTTTGCACTTATTCTAATAGAAATTTGGCCTGATAAACACACTTGCTGTGCATAGTATTACTGCTCACAGGTGCACTCCTGGCTGTTGGGGCATCCCATTCTGTGACTACACCAGCCTCTATTTACTGCTGTAACCCTTTGCACTTATTCTAATAGAAATTTGGCCTGATAAACACACTTGCTGTGCATAGTATTACTGCTCACAGGTGCACTCCTGGCTGTTGGGGCATCCCATTCTGTGACTACACCAGCCTCTATTTACTGCTATAACCCTTTGCACTTATTCTAATAGAAATTTGGCCTGATAAACACACTTGCTGTGCATAGTATTTCTGCTCACAGGTGCACTCCTGGCTGTTGGGGCATCCCATTCTGTGACTACACCAGCCTCTATTTGGCCTCTATTTACTGCTGTAACCCTTTGCACTTATTCTAATAGAAATTTGGCCTGATAAACACACTTGCTGTGCATAGTATTACTGCTCACAGGTGCACTCCTGGCTGTTGGGGCATCCCATTCTGTGACTACACCAGCCTCTATTTACTGCTATAACCCTTTGTACTTATTCTAATAGAAATTTGGCCTGATAAACACACTTGCTGTGCATAGTATTACTACTCACAGGTGCACTCCTGGCTGTTCGGGCATCCCATTCTGTGACTACACCAGCCTCTATTTACTGCTATAACCTTTTGCACTTATTCTAATAGAAATTTGGCCTGATAAACACACTTTTGCTGTGCATAGTATTACTGCTCACAGGTGCACTCCTGGCTGTTGGGGCATCCCATTCTGTGACTACACCAGCCTCTATTTACTGCTGTAACCCTTTGCACTTATTCTAATAGAAATTTGGCCTGATAGACACACTTGCTGTGCATAGTATTACTGCTCACAGGTGCACTCCTGGCTGTTGGGGCATCCCATTCTGTGACTACACCAGCCTCTATTTACTGCTGTAACCCTTTGCACTTATTCTAATAGAAATTTGGCCTGATAAACACACTTTTGCTGTGCATAGTATTACTGCTCACAGGTTCACTCCTGTTGGGGCATCCGATTCTGTGACTACACCAGCCTCTATTTACTGCTGTAACCCTTTGCACTTATTCTAATAGAAATTTGGCCTGATAAACACACTTGCTGTGCATAGTATTACTGCTCACAGGTGCACTCCTGGCTGTTGGGGCATCCCATTCTGTGACTACACCAGCCTCTATTTACTGCTGTAACCCTTTGCACTTATTCTAATAGAAATTTGGCCTGATAAACACACTTTTGCTGTGCATAGTACTACTGCTCACAGGTGCACTCCTGTTGGGGCATCCCATTCTGTAACATTCCATACCCCTCTTTATTTACACTAAGCAGCTCTCTTATTTACACTAAGCAGGCCTGTTGGAGGCTGAGTGTTACTGCTCACTTTTGGTGTGCATTATATTCTGTTTCATATAGATCCACTGCTGCCCGGGGGTTCTTAAAACATCACCTACTACCACGCCAGTTAGACTATGTCGGGCAGACAAGTGCCTGGAAGTGAAAAGAGGAGTGGCAGAGGCCAAGATTCCGCAGGCAGAGGTCGCAGCATACTGGGGGCCAGTAGCAGCAGGAGTCACGCTGAGAGACCTAATCTGCCAGTATCTGCTAGCGCCGGGTCTCCACCAGTAACGCATCTGCCGTGGTAGATTGGTTGACGCGGTCATCAACAACATCATCACAACTTACGTCTGAGACCCCCAGTCTAGGATCGGTAGGTTCCTCTGACACAACCCTGAGTTGGCATGCCCCGAGAGCAGTCCCTGTCCTCCCATTGCCTCTGTCCTACGCCGTTCCCTCCCCTAGCCACGTATCCTATGCTTTGGGTTCAGCTCCACTCTTTAGTGAGGAGGACGATCAGATAGAGGACAGTCAGCAGCTACTGCCCAGCCAAGAAATGGAGGTGGCTTCTTTAGCTAGGCAGACAAATAGTGATGTGGACAGTGTCGTGGGTGCTGCGAGCGTTCCAGCTCCTGCGCCAGACACTGTTGACGAATCCACGAACATCAGTGATGTACAGCCACAACTCGGTGATAATGATGATGACGATGAAGCCGATCGCACTTGGGAGCCGGGTGATGAAGGGGCTTCATCGTCATCATCAGGAGAAGAGGGGCGCAGGTTGCCCCGGAGTCAGCAGCTGAGGCAGCAAGGTGGTAGCAGTCAGCATGGGGGCACAATTCCAAAGGCTGGAGCCGGCCGGGGCCGGGGTAGAGCACCTGCTGTGCGGCAGTCTACCTTATCGGGAGGTAGTGGAGCAGGGGTTCCTGGAGTTGGCAACAGCAGCAGTGAATCAGTGAGGCCAGGGGGTGGGAAAAGTAGCTACTCGGCAGTGTGGCAGTTTTTCCTGAAGCATCCGCAGGAGGGTAACATGGCCACATGGAAGATATGTAGGCAAAAGGTGAAGCGTGGCCAGGGTCCAAATGTTGGCACTACGGCCCTGCGTCAACATATGATGCGTCACCATAAAGCGACCTGGGAGAACCGAGGCTCCCAAGGGGTGGTCCAGTCTGCTTCCTCACTAAGTGGCACGCCGCTCCCAATTTCTGCCAGCCAAGGCTCCAGCACCTCAGCCGAAGGCAGCTGTGCATCATACCCATCCTCGGTCGCTCCTGCTCCTCCTCCTCCAAGTCATGCATCCCACCAGCAATCCATCAGCGAAGCCATGTCCAAGAGACAGCAGTATGCTCCCACTCATCCTACGGCGCAGAAGCTGAATGTGCTCCTGTCCAAGTTGCTGGCGCTGCAGTCGCTCCCTTTTCAGGTGGTGGACTCTGCACCTTTCAGAGAACTGATGGCTTGTGCCGAGCCGAGGTGGAGAGTCCCAACCCGTGATTTCTTTGCCAAGAAGGCAGTACCAGCGCTGCACACTTTTGTTGAACAGAAGGTGGGCCAGTCCTTGAGCCTGTCGGTGTGTAGCAAATTGCATGGCAGCGCCGACGTCTGGAGCTGTAACTACGGTCAGGGACAGTACATGTCGTTTACGGCCCACTGGGTGAATGTGGTCCCTTTGCAGCAGCAGCAGCAGCAGCAACTTGGACAGGTCAAGCCGCTTCGGCCTCCGTGCTCCCTGCCCGTTGGGCCTGTGACACCATGCGACTCGGCCTCCTCATCCTCCGCCATCTCCTCACCCTCCACTGTAGGCTCAAGTCTCAGTGCCCCTCCAGTCTACCATGTGTGCAGGGAACGTAGGTGTCACACAGTGCTTCACATGGTTTGTCTTGGCGAACGGAGTCACACAGGGGAGGAACTGCTTAAATTTATTCATCAGGAAATCCAAACATGGCTTACTCCAAGAAAACTTAAAATGGGAATCATGGTTACCGACAATGGGAAGAACATTTTGTCTGCGCTGCGCCAAGGAAGCCTGACCCATGCCCCCTGCATGGCTCACGTCTTCAATCTGGTTGTCAAGCGGTTTCTGAAGTGTTCCCCCCATCTGCAAGACATCCTAACAACTTCAAGGAAACTTTGCATGCACTTCAGCCACTCATACACCGCCAAACACACCCTTCTTGAGCTACAGCGTCAGAACGGTATCCCCCAACATAGTCTGATTTGCGATGTTTCCACCCGTTGGAATTCCACCCTTCACATGTTGGACCGATTATATGAACAGAGAAAAGCCATCACGGATTTCCTGATGATCCAAGCAGATAGGGGGACTCCCCTGTGTAACTTCAATGTCAACCAGTGGCAGCTCATACGTGACACCTGCCGTTTGCTCAGGCCCTTTGAGGAAGCCACTTTATTTGTCAGTCGGCAGGATTACGGGATGAACGACGACGTGATTCCACTGCTTCATGTACTACAGCACATGTTGGAAACCATGGCTGGTCAGGGCACTGGAGACATGGCGTTTACATCTTACGGCCACATGAACCCCGTTGGAGCTGAACTGGAGGAGGAGGAGGAAGAGGAGGAGGAGTTGCCCAGCGAAACACAGTTTAGGCTTGGCGAAATGGCTGGTTTATCTAGTCAGCGGACAGGAGAGGAGGAGCAGGAGCAGCCAGAGGAGCTAGAGGTTTTAGAGGAAGGCGAGACAGAGGACCCGGGCACACCGTGGCAGTATGCAGTGGAGATGGAGACAGGTAGTCCATCCGAGTCACTTGCGCAAATGGCAGGAAGCATGCTCACGTGCTTGCGTAGTGACCCCAGAATTGTTTCCATCTGTCGGCGGGATGACTTCTGGCTGTCCACCTTATTGGACCCTCGCTTCCGGCACAAAATGGGGGCATTTTTTAAACCCACCGAGAGGGAGATCAAACTGAACTACTACAAAGACATTCTACGTAGGCAGTTGGCCGATGCCTATCTGCGCCATGGTCCATACTCTCGCAGGTCTGACTCGAGGGGACCTCTGCGCTCACCTTCCACTGCCATGGCCGCTGGGGGTTTGGCAGGAGCAGCAGCAGCAGCTCCATCAGCAGCAGCCTCAGTCTTCAGTCGCTAATGAGTAGCTTTCTACACCCGCATAGTGAGGCTACTCATGAGCAGCAGGAAGACCTGGAGCAGGACCTGAACCAGCAGGTCATGTCATACTTTGACATGACCATGCCAACACACCTTGAGGATCCGCTGGACTTCTGGGCAGCCAAACTTGATTTGTGGCCGCAACTAGCAGAGTTTGCCCTGGAAAAGCTGTCCTGCCCGGCAAGTAGCGTGCCATCTGAGCGGGTGTTTAGTGCGGCGGGGGCCATAGTTACGGCGAGGACAACTCGTCTGTCAACTAAAAATGTGGAGAGACTCACCTTTGTCAAAATGAATCAGGGATGGATCAGCCAGGATTTCCACCCACCAATGCCTGATGCATGCGACTAGATTCAGCATGGTGCCACGTTTTACACTTTCCAAATGGTGCAAAACATATTTATGTCTTTAGGCCAATTTTTGGGCTCCTGCTGATGCCAACTCCAGGGTGTGAATCATCCAATTTTTGGGCTCCTGAAGCCAACCCCAGGGTCTCTTTAAAGTAATGTTTGGGCTCCTGCTGCTGCTTCTGCCAACTCCAGGGTGTGATTCATCCAATTTTTGTGCTCCTGAAGCCAACTCCAGTGTCTCTTTAAAGAAATATTTGGGCTCCTGCTGCTGCTGCTGCTGCCAACTCCAGGGTGTGATTCATCCAATTTTTGGGCTCCTGAAGCCAACTCCAGTGTCTCTTTAAAGTAATGTTTGGGCTCCTGCTGCTGCTGCTGCTGCCAACTCCAGGGTGTGATTCATCCAATTCTTGGGCTCCTGAAGCCAACTCCAGTATCTCTTTAAAGTAATATTTGGGCTCCTGCTGCTGCTGCTGCCAACTCCAGGGTGTGATTCATCCAATTTTTGGGCTCCTGAAGCCAACCCCAGGGTCTCTTTAAAGTAATGTTTGGGCTCCTGCTGCTGCTGCTGCCAACTCCAGGGTGTGATTCATCCAATTTTTGGGCTCCTGAAGCCAACCCCAGGGTCTCTTTAAAGTAATGTTTGGGCTCCTGCTGCTGCTGCCAACTCCAGGGTGTGATTCATCCAATTTTTGGGTTTCTGAAGCCAACTCCAGTGTCTCTTTTAAGTAATATTCGGGCTCCTGCTGCTGCTGCTGCTGCCAACTCCAGGGTGTGATTCATCCAATTTTTGGGCTCCTGAAGCCAACTCCAGTGTCTCTTTAAAGTAATGTTTGGGCTCCTGCTGCTGCTGCTGCTGCCAACTCCAGGGTGTGATTCATCCAATTCTTGGGCTCCTGAAGCCAACTCCAGTGTCTCTTTAAAGTAATATTTGGGCTCCTGCTGCTGCTGCTGCCAACTCCAGGGTGTGATTCATCCAATTTTTGGGCTCCTGAAGCCAACCCCAGGGTCTCTTTAAAGTAATGTTTGGGCTCCTGCTGCTGCTTCTGCCAACTCCAGGGTGTGATTCATCCAATTTTTGTGCTCCTGAAGCCAACTCCAGTGTCTCTTTAAAGTAATATTTGGGCTCCTGCTGCTGCTGCTGCTGCCAACTCCAGGGTGTGATTCATCCAATTTTTGGGCTCCTGAAGCCAACTCCAGTGTCTCTTTAAAGTAATATTTGGGCTCCTGCTGCTGCTGCTGCTGCCAACTCCAGGGTGTGATTCATCCAATTATTGGGCTCCTGAAGCCAACTCCAGTGTCCCTTTAAAGTAATATTTGGGCTCCTGCTGCTGCCAACTCCAGGGTGTGATTCATCCAATTTTTGGGCTCCTGAAGCCAACCCCAGTGTCTCTTTAAAGTAATGTTTGGGCTCCTGCTGCTGCTGCCAACTCCAGGGTTTGATTCATCCAATTTTTGGGCTCCTGAAGCCAACCCCAGGGTCTCTTTAAAGTAATGTTTGGGTTCCTGCTGCTGCTGCCAACTCCAGGGTGTGATTCATCCAATTTTTGGGTTTCTGAAGCCAACTACAGTGTCTCTTTAAAGTAATATTTGGGCTCCTGCTGCTGCTGCTGCCAACTCCAGGGTGTGATTCATCCAATTTTTGGGCTCCTGAAGCCAACTCCAGTGTCTCTTTAAAGTAATGCTTGGGCTCCTGCTGCTGCTGCTGCCAACTCCAGGGTGTGATTCATCCAATTCTTGGGCTCCTGAAGCCAACTCCAGTGTCTCTTTAAAGTAACATTTAGGCTCCTGCTGCTGCTGCTGCCAACTCCAGGGTGTGATTCATCCAATTCTTGGGCTCCTGAAGCCAACTCCAGTGTCTCTTTAAAGTAATATTTGGGCTCCTGCTGCTGCTGCTGCCAACTCCAGGGTGTGATTCATCCAATTTTTGGGCTCCTGAAGCCAACTCCAGTGTCTCTTTAAAGTAATATTTGGGCTCCTGCTGCTGCTGCTGCCAACTCCAGGGTGTGATTCATCCAATTTTTGGGCTCCTGAAGCCAACTCCAGTGTCTCTTTAAAGTAATATTTGGGCTCCTGCTGCTGCTGCTGCCAACTCCAGGGTGTGATTCATCCAATTTTTGGGCTCCTGAAGCCAACTCCAGTGTCTCTTTAAAGTAATATTTGGGCTCCTGCTGCTGCTGCTGCCAACTCCAGGGTGTGATTCATCCAATTTTTGGGCTCCTGAAGCCAACCCCAGGGTCTCTTTAAAGTAATGTTTTGGCTCCTGCTGCTGCTGCCAACTCCAGGGTGTGATTCATCCAATTTTTGGGCTCCTGAAGCCAACCCCAGTGTCTCTTTAAAGTAATGTTTGGGCTCCTGCTGCTGCTGCCAACTCCAGGGTGTGATTCATCCAATTTTTGGGCTCCTGAAGCCAACTCCAGTGTCTCTTTAAAGTAATATTTGGGCTCCTGCTGCTGCTGCTGCTGCCAACTCCAGGGTGTGATTCATCCAATTTTTGGGCTCCTGAAGCCAACCCCAGTGTCTCTTTAAAGTAATATTTGGGCTCCTGCTGCTGCTGCTGCCAACTCCAGGGTGTGATTCATCCAATTTTTGGGCTCCTGAAGCCAACTCCAGTGTCTCTTTAAAGTAATATTTGGGCTCCTGCTGCTGCCAACTCCAGGGGGTGATTCATCCAATTTTTGGGCTCCTGAAGCCAACCCCAGTGTCTCTTTAAAGTAATGTTTGGGCTCCTGCTGCTGCTGCTGCCAACTCCAGGGTGTGATTCATCCAATTTTTGGGCTCCTGAAGCCAACTCCAGTGTCTCTTTAAAGTAATATTTGGGCTCCTGCTGCTGCCAACTCCAGGGTGTGATTCATCCATTTTTTGGGCTCCTGAAGCCAACTCCAGTGTCTCTTTAAAGTAATATTTGGGCTCCTGCTGCTGCTGCTGCCAACTCCAGGGTGTGATTCATCCGATTTTTGGGCTCCTGAAGCCAACTCCAGTGTCTCTTTAAAGTAATATTTGGGCTCCTGCTGCTGCTGCCAACTCCAGGGTGTGATTCATCCAATTTTTGGGCTCCTGAAGCCAACCCCAGGGTCTCTTTAAAGTAATGTTTGGGCTCCTGCTGCTGCTGCTGCCAACTCCAGGGTGTGATTCATCCAATTTTTGGGCTCCTGAAGCCAACCGCAGGGTCTCTTTAAAGTAATGTTTGGGCTCCTGCTGCTGCTGCTGCCAACTCCAGGGTGTGATTCATCCAATTTTTGGGCTCCTGAAGCCAACCCCAGTGTCTCTTTAAAGTAATGTTTGGGCTCCTGCTGCTGCTGCCAACTCCAGGGTGTGATTCATCCAATTTTTGTGCTCCTGAAGCCAACTCCAGTGTCTCTTTAAAGTAATATTTGGGCTCCTGCTGCTGCTGCTGCTGCCAACTCCAGGGTGTGATTCATCCAATTTTTGGGCTCCTGAAGCCAACTCCAGTGTCTCTTTAAAGTAATATTTGGGCTCCTGCTGCTGCTGCTGCTGCCAACTCCAGGGTGTGATTCATCCAATTATTGGGCTCCTGAAGCCAACTCCAGTGTCCCTTTAAAGTAATATTTGGGCTCCTGCTGCTGCCAACTCCAGGGTGTGATTCATCCAATTTTTGGGCTCCTGAAGCCAACCCCAGTGTCTCTTTAAAGTAATGTTTGGGCTCCTGCTGCTGCTGCCAACTCCAGGGTTTGATTCATCCAATTTTTGGGCTCCTGAAGCCAACCCCAGGGTCTCTTTAAAGTAATGTTTGGGTTCCTGCTGCTGCTGCCAACTCCAGGGTGTGATTCATCCAATTTTTGGGTTTCTGAAGCCAACTACAGTGTCTCTTTAAAGTAATATTTGGGCTCCTGCTGCTGCTGCTGCCAACTCCAGGGTGTGATTCATCCAATTTTTGGGCTCCTGAAGCCAACTCCAGTGTCTCTTTAAAGTAATGCTTGGGCTCCTGCTGCTGCTGCTGCCAACTCCAGGGTGTGATTCATCCAATTCTTGGGCTCCTGAAGCCAACTCCAGTGTCTCTTTAAAGTAACATTTAGGCTCCTGCTGCTGCTGCTGCCAACTCCAGGGTGTGATTCATCCAATTCTTGGGCTCCTGAAGCCAACTCCAGTGTCTCTTTAAAGTAATATTTGGGCTCCTGCTGCTGCTGCTGCCAACTCCAGGGTGTGATTCATCCAATTTTTGGGCTCCTGAAGCCAACTCCAGTGTCTCTTTAAAGTAATATTTGGGCTCCTGCTGCTGCTGCTGCCAACTCCAGGGTGTGATTCATCCAATTTTTGGGCTCCTGAAGCCAACTCCAGTGTCTCTTTAAAGTAATATTTGGGCTCCTGCTGCTGCTGCTGCCAACTCCAGGGTGTGATTCATCCAATTTTTGGGCTCCTGAAGCCAACTCCAGTGTCTCTTTAAAGTAATATTTGGGCTCCTGCTGCTGCTGCTGCCAACTCCAGGGTGTGATTCATCCAATTTTTGGGCTCCTGAAGCCAACCCCAGGGTCTCTTTAAAGTAATGTTTTGGCTCCTGCTGCTGCTGCCAACTCCAGGGTGTGATTCATCCAATTTTTGGGCTCCTGAAGCCAACCCCAGTGTCTCTTTAAAGTAATGTTTGGGCTCCTGCTGCTGCTGCCAACTCCAGGGTGTGATTCATCCAATTTTTGGGCTCCTGAAGCCAACTCCAGTGTCTCTTTAAAGTAATATTTGGGCTCCTGCTGCTGCTGCTGCTGCCAACTCCAGGGTGTGATTCATCCAATTTTTGGGCTCCTGAAGCCAACCCCAGTGTCTCTTTAAAGTAATATTTGGGCTCCTGCTGCTGCTGCTGCCAACTCCAGGGTGTGATTCATCCAATTTTTGGGCTCCTGAAGCCAACTCCAGTGTCTCTTTAAAGTAATATTTGGGCTCCTGCTGCTGCCAACTCCAGGGGGTGATTCATCCAATTTTTGGGCTCCTGAAGCCAACCCCAGTGTCTCTTTAAAGTAATGTTTGGGCTCCTGCTGCTGCTGCTGCCAACTCCAGGGTGTGATTCATCCAATTTTTGGGCTCCTGAAGCCAACTCCAGTGTCTCTTTAAAGTAATATTTGGGCTCCTGCTGCTGCCAACTCCAGGGTGTGATTCATCCATTTTTTGGGCTCCTGAAGCCAACTCCAGTGTCTCTTTAAAGTAATATTTGGGCTCCTGCTGCTGCTGCTGCCAACTCCAGGGTGTGATTCATCCGATTTTTGGGCTCCTGAAGCCAACTCCAGTGTCTCTTTAAAGTAATATTTGGGCTCCTGCTGCTGCTGCCAACTCCAGGGTGTGATTCATCCAATTTTTGGGCTCCTGAAGCCAACCCCAGGGTCTCTTTAAAGTAATGTTTGGGCTCCTGCTGCTGCTGCTGCCAACTCCAGGGTGTGATTCATCCAATTTTTGGGCTCCTGAAGCCAACCGCAGGGTCTCTTTAAAGTAATGTTTGGGCTCCTGCTGCTGCTGCTGCCAACTCCAGGGTGTGATTCATCCAATTTTTGGGCTCCTGAAGCCAACCCCAGTGTCTCTTTAAAGTAATGTTTGGGCTCCTGCTGCTGCTGCCAACTCCAGGGTGTGATTCATCCAATTTTTGGGCTCCTGAAGCCAACTCCAGTGTCTCTTTAAAGTAATATTTGGGCTCCTGCTGCTGCTGTCAACTCCAGGGTGTGATTCATCCAATTTTTGGGCTCCTGAAGCCAACCCCAGTGTCTCTTTAAAGTAATATTTGGGCTCCTGCTGCTGCTGCCAACTCCAGGGTGTGATTCATCCAATTTTTGGGCTCCTGCTGCTGCCAACTCCAGTGTCTCTTTAAAGTAATATTTGGGCTCCTGCTGCTGCTGCTGCCAACTCCAGGGTGTGATTCATCCAATTTTTGGGCTCCTGAAGCCAACTCCAGTGTCTCTTTAAAGTAATATTTGGGCTCCTGCTGCTGCTGCTGCCAACTCCAGGGTGTTATTCATACAATTTTTGGGCTCCTGAAGCCAACCCCAGTGTCTCTTTAAAGTAATGTTTGGGCTCCTGCTGCTGCTGCTGCCAACTCCAGGGTGTGATTCATCCAATTTTTGGGCTCCTGCAGCCAACTCCAGTGTCCCTTTCAAGCTATGTTTGGGCTCCTGCTGCTGCTGCTGCTTGAAACTCCAGGGTGTGTCAGTCAATTTTTGGGCTCCTGCTGCTGCCAACTCCAGTGTCTCTTTCAGCCAATGTTTGGGCTCCTGCTGCTGCTTGCAACTCCAGGGTGTGATTCATCCAATTTTTGGGCTCCTGCTGCTGCCAACTCCAGTGTCTCTTTAAAGCAATATTTGGGCTCCTGCCCCTCATAGTGATGCCACTTCAACTCTCTGCAATTGTGCCGCTCTGCGATTCTATTAGCGATGCCTCTGATCTGCATGTGATATTTATTCAAAGTATTATTTAACTAACCCAGCACGCATCCTGTGCGTGTTACAGCAAGGCAGAATGGTTTACAACCCTATTGAGGCTCTAGGAGGCTCAGAAATAGCCGTTTTTAATAGCGATTCGTCGCGAATAAATTCGGGTCGAAACGATTCTTGTCGGAAAATTCGGAGAATCAGTCGAATCGAATTTTTCAAAAGTTCGCTCATCTCTAGTATTCATATTTCAAAATGTTTTTATAAACTTGTTTTTTTTGGTTTCCCAAAATATGGTTGTTTGGGGGTTAAAAAACTACTTTTTACCCATCGCCGCCAGCTCTCTGGGGTTTAAACATGCATTTCACAGCGCGAGAATTTTTGGAGCGTGATTTGTTAATGAATATGGTGGGAGCCGGTCGCTATGGCCATTCGCTATCATGCGCTCCCATACAGCGCGGAACCTGTCAAATAGCGACTAATCACCTTGTATTCAACATTACTGCACACCGACTGAGTCGCTATCAACAACCGAACAATGGCCAAGCACAGCGACTACTAGCGGGCGCTGTGAAAATACCGCTACAGTCGCTCAACTGTCGCTACCTGGCGCTATTAATAAATCAGCCTCTTATTTTCTCTGTTAGGGCTTCCATGCAGTCTTCTTTAAATGTATGCCACCAGGGCATTTAAGGACACCCTGGCGGCATTAGCAAGGAGGGGAACAGGAGGGGAAAAACTACATTCGGACACACATTTTTTTTCGATAGATACAAATTGTATGTAACAAAAAATGCAAAAAAAAATCCTAAAATATTAAAAAATAAATCTGCAGGCAGTTTTAATGTTGAATAGCATGTTTTTAAAAGCCACATTTAGTAAAACAGTCTGGCTATTCTTTTTTGTTTCAATATGTCTTTATTAAGATTTTACAACTTATATAGAACAGAAGAAGACACAATATCAAAGAGGGTCGCAGGGTGAGAATGACACGGCGGCTCAGCAAATGGGTCACTGTCTCAGTCAGTATAGGAAGGTTCGTTCCCATCTGGGCCCACTGAAAGGTGGCTATTCTTTTTTGGATAAAACTTGTATGTAACCAAAAATGCCATCAAAAATGACCAAAAAATCTAAAAAAATAAACCCGCAGGCAGTTTCAGTGTTAAATTGAATGCATTTTAAAAGTCTTAAATGAGCCACATCACTCAACCCTGTTAGCTTGCAGACCAACCTACAATCTGTCTCTAAACTTGGTTAAAAGCAGAGGGCTCGGTCACACACATCTGCAGAAGTATGCTTAAGCTGCACCACCACGCCAAGGTGCCTCTGTGGGGTGCAGTCCTAACTCTAATCTCCAAGAGCCCCACTTGGGACATACAATGCAAAAGATAAATTGGGAGCAGGCTTACCTGAGGTTGCCCTAAACCTCAAGTGCAAGCCATGGGGTGGAAGGGTCAAAGACCTTGCAATACAGCCTAGACCCCACATCCCATGTGCTTGCACAAATTCAAAAGAAACAAAGGAGGGGTGGCAGCCGCTCAGAATTGCATTTGAAAATAAAACATTTTACCAGGATTTGAAATATCTGATATCTGAAATGATGGGCTGTCCTAATCACGGCGCCTAGGGAGCAGTTGGGAGGTTAGGTGCCTTGATTAAAAGTACTTCAGTCATGGAGGGTTAAGAAAAAAACAGTTCACCTGGTTCCCACATCTTGAGCTTTCTCTCAACACTCTTAACAGCGAGTTCAAAGATTGGCATCCTGCTGGCCCAGTAACTTGTTTGGTTACTTTAGTGTCCCCTTAAAAAAGTTGCACAGTACTGACTGGAGTCATTAATTTGCTTTCCCTGCTAGTAGCAGAGACTTTTTGAAAGGTTATTTTGCACTGTATGAAGCTGAAAAGAGCACCTGACTGCAATTTCTCACTGGTAAGAGACTAAATTGACCAAATCCCTAGCCATCATACTGCTTCCAGCAGCTCTAGATTATTCTTGTCATGCCTGATGTATTTCAGTGTTAGCAGCCAGATGCTCCTTTAGAGCTCTGCAGTCCGGCTTACCACCTTTAACTGTAATGTTGTAATGTTGTAATGTAACGTAACCCTATTCCTATATCCCTTCTTTAAATGTCAGGCACATGAAATTCATGTGTTGCTTCTACTACTGTTAAACATCAACCATGTGATTTTCAGGTGTCTGACGTTCCCCCTACTTGAGCCTCTGATCGCCCCGAGGGTCTTCAGCAAGGTAATGAACGCACATTTTGACGGGTCACTTCCGACTGTCAGAAGCAGCGGCAGACGGTGCGGGACAATATCAATTGTAAGTAGGGGGGAAAAATAATAAAAATAATTTTCTCAATGTGCATTTTTTTTTTACATTTACCCTCTTGTAAACTCTTTGCCATATAAAGGTCTCCATTAAACTGCTGGCAGCCACCATAATTGCAATTCTCAAAACCACTCTGCCATAAACCACTTCTCATCACCCTTGCATTCACTCAGATTGAAACTAAAATGGCCTGATTTAGGTCCTGTGGTTGATAATTCAGAGGGCTTTTATCCTAACCTTTGTTTAATTGGGTTTGCTAACATTTACCAGTACTTGCTTGGTTCACTACTGAGGAAGGTATAGGAAGCTATTTAGAACCTACATGGCAGGGGCTTAAGTTCCATCAATCCAGACTTTGACCTTGTGTGATCCTGTTACTTGGTATCCATACAATCAGGGGTGCACCTGTAATGAGGCCACGTGAGGCGGCCACCACAGGCAGCACTGCAGATGGGGCAGAAATTTGCCTGCTTTTTTCAATTATTTTCTATTTTAAATATATTTTATTATTTTTTCTTTACTGCTGTCATATTTTTAAGCCAACTTTGGTGGCTCAGCAGCCCAGCCCACCTCCACTCTCTACCCCCACATTCAGGGCTGGGGGTCTCCTCTTCTTCCGGGGAGCCTCCGATTCCCCCCGAGGGGCTTCAGCAGGGCGATGAACGCAAGTTTTGATGATCACTTCTGGCTGTCAGAAGCAGTGTCAGACAGTGCGGGACAACATCAATTGTAAGTAGGGAGGAAAAATAATAAGGGACTTTTTTCTCTCTGTGCATATTTTTTTTACATTTAACCCTTTATAAACTTGAGACCCCTATACCAGTTCACAGGGTAGGAGGGGCTGGAAAGTCACCTGCCAGCAAGTGAGTGACCTGGCATAACCCCCCTGCATCCCCAGAGCCCATGGAGGTGCAAAAGAGCCTGTGGCCCATGTGGGCTATGCGGACTGGTAGCCTTCAGGGCTAGGTGGTTGGGGGCTGGTCACTCGGCTCAATTCTTGAGAAAAAAGTTAAGACTCTTGGGGAAGCGTTTGAGGGAGTGCCCAGTGGCTGAGGTGGTTCTGGTTTATGAAGGCTGGAAATCAGAGGATCCAAGAGGGACCACTGAGTACCTTAGTGGCTGAGGTGGTTCTGGTTTATGAAGGCTGAAAATCAGAGGATCCAAGAGGGACCACTGAATTTGTCAATAATCATGTCTGAAAAGAAGGAAATTATGATAAATGTAACCTCCCTGGGGCCCTTGGTTTGTTAGAGCCAGCTATTTTTTGTTTTCTATCACAAAGACTGCCAGTGTTAGACACTGAATCAGGAACTGACCCAGAGATGCTCATATGAAGCTGCTCTGGTGTACCATTCCATGGTTATTATACCTTTTCTAAGAAAAAAATCATCTGTATTGAAAAGCAAAACATATGATACTCATTTTTATTTAGAGGGATCAATTCTACACCAACTCCAAGGTTGTTGACTTCATACCTATTAGTATATGTGAGGACATTGCTTATAAATTATGTATCTGCCATTGCCTGGGACAGTATGCCACTGCATACCTATGCATTACTATAATACTTTACTCCTGTTTTATTCATAGATAAATAATACGTAGAAGCATTGGATTCACAAGGTATATAAGTAAACAATATATATTCCGCCTTTAGGGAAAGTCAAGAACATGCATTAGAAGATGAAGGCATTTTGAATCCTTAATAAAAAAAAAAAACAGCCAAATATTTTTTTAATACTTTGTTGGTGCTGCTTTGAGCTTAGGGGTGATTCATATACTGTATTAGCTTTGTAATTGTTTGCTGAAAATGTAGTGCAACTGCATTCCATATAGTTTCATCACTTACATATTTGTCATATAAAGGTCTGCATTAAACTTCTGGCAGCCACCATAATTGCCAATCTCAAAACCACTCTGCCATAAACCACTTCTCATCACCCTTGCATTCACTCAGATTGAAACTAAAATGGCCTGATTTAGGTCCTGTGGTTGATAATTCAGAGGGCTTTTATCCTAACCTTTGTCTAATTGGGTTTGCTGACATTTACCGATACTTGCTTGGTTCACTATTGAAGAGTAAAGGAAGCTGTTTAGAACCTACATCAATCCAGACAATCAGGGGTACACCTGTAATGAGGCCACGCAAGGTGGCCACCACAGGCAGCACTGCAGAGGGGGCAGCAACTGACCTGCTTTTTAAAATTATTTTCTATTTTAAATATATATATATATATTTTTTTTTTTTACTGCTGTCATATTTTTAATTCAACTGTTGGTGGCTCAAAAGTCTGTCCCGCCTCCACTCTCTACCCCCTCATTGTTTTGGTGAGGAGTGGAGGGATGCCTTTTTATAGTTCGCCTCAGGCAGCAGAGAGGCAAAGTGCACCCCTGCCTACAGTATTGTGTAACTGATCTATTTCTGCTTTTCCTGTCCTGATTACTGACACTGATTCTGATTATGAAGACTTGCTGCCTCGCCTTGACCTTAATCCATAAATATATATGCAAATTTTACAAGATTATGCCATGCAATTGTGCTCTTAATTGCCTTATGGAGTTATCTCTAACTTTTTGACTTTTTGTTTATTCATGGTCTTGCTTTTTCAGAGAGAAATCAGGTCTAGCTCCTGAAAAGATTGAATGAAGTTAAGGTCTTTAGAGACCTGCTCAGTTGCATTAAAATGTTTCTTTTGACTTGTTAGTAGTAGCCTTTGTCTTCTTACTGCAATTGCTAGTTGCTTTTGTTTTCTGTGTAATATGGATTTCATAAACTATGTCCTTTGTTTACTAAAGGATAATGATGGTAATTACTGCCCTAATACAACCGTTTTATTCACTTAGAGGCTCTGATTAAACTGTTACCCAAAATGACCTTTATTGAGTGCTAAGAAACAGCCTTCCGAGGCTGGTCAGGTAGCTTTTATAATTTATATGCTGGAAGATAAAGGATATTTATATTAGCAATATTGTAAGCTATCATGGGAGTCAATATTAGAAAGCATTTTCTCTGTTCTTTCAGTGGATTAGGTAATATTTAAGTGAGGAAAGGTTGATGTGTTAATAAAAACTTGGAATTACATTATCTCCTTCATTATTTCTCCCTTTGTGACACAGTATTTCCAGTCTGTCACAATTGCTCAGACTCTAAGGTATGCTTTCATCTGTCAGTAATCAAGTAATCAAATCTACAACTGCAGTTCAGTATTCTTCAGCCAACACTATTGCTACTACAAAATATGGGTATAACAGCAGCTTCTGTCTTGTATATACTCAAATAAACCCCTTTTACTATCAAAATATAGATTAACAATGAAATTCCATTACCACACACAATTTCCCAAAAGAGACAACCCCCACCTAAAAAAATAATTAGTCTAAAAATTAAAAAGCAGCAGCCAATTGTTTGAATAAATGGCATTTAAAGTGGACATATGAGCACCACTACCGGTCCTGGTGTTTAAAAGACTTGAGTGCCAACCAACTAAGTGCTCTGGGGCATCAGGATGTGAACCTCATTGTGTGAACCACTCGCATTCCCAGCATCTCAGCAGTTGAGGTGTGCTCATGCGCCCTGTCCTATGTCAGTGTTTTTTTTAAAACAATGCTTTATGCCAAGCCTTAGTATGCATAGCATAAATTGCTGATAGTTCAAAAACCCATGTATGTAATATGGGAATGGCAGAAAGGTGAGTTATGAGGGCAATCTGGGGAGTTTTACACAGCTAGCATCTCAAGTTGGCATGCCCCAAGTAAACTGACCCATCACTAGGATAGTGAACATCCTGGTGATGGGTCCCCTTTAAATGCGTTGCACCCAAGATAGCCTGAAACGTTTCAGTTTTCACATAGAGGATCCTGCAATCTGAAATGTCTAATATTCAAGGCAGTCTTACAACAGTGAGAAGACACTGGTATAAAGCACGGGGCGATAGTTTGTCTCACCAACTTGGACATCTCTCTAATGCAGCCGATTTGAATAGGAAGAGGTGGCCATCTACAGTGGGAGTCAAGCCGATACACAAGCTTCATTACTATCTTGCATGTATCAATGCTCGTCAGGGTCTCTGCCTACAACTCCCCTACAACGTTCACTGACTGTTGCAGTTGTAGTCCACAGCTCCGGATAGATTATCACATGGGTGGTGCTACTGTGACATGGCTGCCATTATTGTCCAGTACCTACAGTTTGGTAAGGTTGATGCACATTTTTTGGGATATGATATTTATATAACCATTTTCTTGCTTTTATACACTTTATTGAGTCTTAGGCCCCTTTCATACATGGCTGTGTGCATCACATTGGAGTATAAATAACTCACAAATGGCCAGGAAACGCAGCCCTATAAAAATAATTGGACCCTTACGCATCAGTGCGTATTTGTCTACAGCACAACTACAACAGGCCCTTACAGACGTCTATGGGCACCGTAGGTAAAGTGCATGTATTGCGCTTTGCCACCAGTGGAATGCGGTAAGAGGGCCATACCCACCCTTACCTCCCAATCCATCCCTGCTGGTCTCATGCTGTCCTGGCCCCTGTGCTCCAGTCAGGCACTGCTGCAGTCAACCTCTTGGGGCCTTTAGTCCTCTTTTCCACTGCCACATGCCACCCCCTGCTGTCATCGCTGTGGGAATGGAGCTCCTTCCACTACAGTGGACTCCTCCGCGGTGATCAAAGGTGCCTGTGCCAGGGGACTGGAAACAACGGGACAGTGCAGGGTGGCATGTACATGATGCCGCTGCACTGCATAGCAGGATGAATACAGCACACAATTGTTTGCTGTGCTGCACTGCGTGTGATCGCTTTCCCCACAATGCGGTGGAAATGCACATGGCCCCCTGAAACGTAGCAAATCTCAGTCTTCTAGACCTATCCATCTATCTGTGGTACAGGCATGCAATAAAGACTAGTTCAAATAAGGATAACTATGTATCAAACAATTGTCCAGTTCAGAGCCATAGGGGCAGCAATTCTAGACTTTAACTGTCCTATTGACTTTAAATGCTCTGATAATTATTCAACTGTCATGGCTAAACTGTTCACAAACATAAAACTATGACTGATAATTGATTGACTAATCCAACTTGGCGTTTACTTTTGGGACCTATAAATATTACTTAATTGTTTGGAGCTGTGAACTATGTTTTAGTACAAAATTAGGTTCTAAAGGGAAATTCAACTGTGTTACTTGAATCATTAGTTTTGCCCACCTATTTGTTGTCTGTACTCATCTTGACTTATCTCTGTGATTCATTCTCCAGGGATGATAGAGCTAGTGGATCCACAAAAACCTGTCCCCTACTGAGTCTGAAGAATAACGCCATTTGACTGATAATCTTGCCTCACTCCACAGCCTGGATGGACTAGCAGCCAGTTGCTAGGCAACCATAGCTTTAGGAACAATCTAGGATGAGTGTGTTATATATGCTCAGGGCAGCGCACACAGCATGCTCAATGGAGGGTGTCTAGCTTCTCCAAATGCACAGAATGGCAGCTTTTAGATTTGTCCTTTAGAAAGGCAAAACAGGTATCTTTAAAATTAGATTTCCTATGATTGCAGTGGTTTGTGAACGTAAGCAACAATATTTCTTATTACATAAAGTTAAGCTTGTCACATAAATCAAACTCCTTAATTGTGGTGCTACATTTTAAGGAAGGTTTATGTTTGGCAGGGCATAGGTTAGAGTTTTATCAACCCCTGCCACTGGACCAACTCCTATTTCTTTAAGGAGAATCCTGTGAAGACCTGTCTATTAGGAGACGTACCACTGAGGCATATAATGAGTCAAAGACTCCCTCTGCCCTACTTGAATTGTATTCCAAGTCCCTGCTCTGTAGATTGAGCTCTAACTGTCTCGGCAACTAGAAGTTTCCAGGCCACTACTTGTACACAGGATCAAAGATCATAAGCATGGTAGTTTATTAAAAAACAATCTTTGGTAGAAGGAGTATAAGAACCAGCATAACCCTTTAATGTGTACAGGCTCAGGCTTTCTCTTCTACATGATTCAATGCAGGGAAATGTAGGCCCTCATTTACTAAAGCTATGTCGGGCTTTGCTGGGCCAGCATAGGGGCAAGTACAGCAAGAAGTATTCACACTAAAGTGCTATGACAGAGTATTGACACCCAAGTGCTATTGCACAGTACTGACACCCAAGTGCTATTACAGAGTACTGACACCCAAGTGCTATTACAGAGTACTGACACCCAAGTGCTATTACAGAGTACTGACACTCAAGTGTTATTACAGAGTACTGACACCCAAATGCTATTGCAGAGTACTGAAACCCAAGTGTTATTACAGAGTACTGACACCCAAATGCTATTGCAGAGTACTGAAACCCAAGTGCTTGGAGCAACTGCTATTGCAGAGTACTGAAACCCAAGTGCTATTACAGAGTACTTACATCCAAGTGCTATTACAGATTACTGATGCCTAAGTGCTATTACAGAGTACTGATGCCCAAGTGCTATTACAGAGTACTGACACACAAGTGCTGTAACAGAGCATTGACACTCTAGTGCTAGTACAGAGTACTGACACCCAGATTCTAGTACTGAGTACTGACACCCAAGTGCTATTGCAGAGCACTTATACAGTGGGCCATGTGCCCCACCAGGCTAATGGTTGGGAGTGAAGGAAGTACACAGCAGCCAGGTAGCCTTCTTCTGAGTTTGGGCCAAGCTCGCACACGGATTTCAATTTGAAATCCGTGCTTTAGTTCGGGGACGCGAACAAGTAAAGTTGGATACGAACCTGAACTTTGAGGTTCGGGTTCGCCCATCCCTAGTGGTCCAAGTTTTACATATAAGTAAAGACACTGAATTGGTACACTGTCTACCAAATACAATAATGTTGCCTGTAAAGTGTCGCTGACCTAAGAACACACCTGGCTCGGTTTATAAATAGCTGTCTAATGCAGAGTTTGTTGATGGCCTAAGGTTAATTAAGTTTAATGTCCCTGGCAATAAGTTTCAAGGGTAAGTTTAGGTCCACTTTAAAAAGTGTAAAAAAATTAAATTACATTTATTAATAATGTTCTTGGCTATATTGTTTAGCTAATTATTACCTGTACTAGCTTTTGGCTTGATTAACATATACCTAAAAATCTGAACTGTAGCTACTTAAAATACCATTTGCTGATAAAAATCAATAGCAAACACAATTCAATAAATACTAACATTAAAACCAAAAGCCTCTTGAATTACAACTCTATTACCTCTGGCATTGAAACAGAGTCAATATAGCGTGTTAACCAATATATACAATGTCACTTCATTTAACGTGAAATATCTGCAACTATTTTAAAATCATTTGTGATGAATGCCAAACAAAGCATCCAAAATGCATTGCAAAGTTTAATAATACAATCATTATTCTAACACACCACGCCATGCAGAAAGAGAATAATTTACCCCTTGGCAACTGGAGCTCATCAGGAGTCTCATTGTCTTCCTCACCAACAGTAATTGAATCTAGATTATTGCTGGAATTGTCATGCAGGAATTTTCTGATTTTATTTTGTCATTTATGAATTTCATTTGAATCAAAATGTTTAACAGTTTAAATGAATAGCAGAAAACAGTGTGTGAACAACAAGGTTTTTTAGGCTTAACTGCAAGTATTTTTGGAAAGGATAATGAATACTACATTTATAAACATAACAAACGTTCGGGTGCGTAACACGAAGGGTGACATTCACTGCCTCCAGAATCAAGAACACTTGCTTTTTCTTTTCTGTGACTAGCAGTCCTTACTTTAGCAAATGTAGCCAGTTTGTATTAAGCAGTAAGAAAGGAAACATAAAGACATTTTAGGCTGGTTCCACACCCTGCAATTGCGGTGTTCAGCGTGTGGAAAAGCAAACAGGATGCTCGGCTGCATAGCTCGAGGCATCACCAGTAGGAAGAGGGAGGTTGTGATGCCGCTGTATAAAGCCCTGGTGAGGCCACAGCTAGAATACTGTGTGCAGTTCTGGAGACCTTACCTGCAAAAAGACATTATTCAAATAGAACGTGTCCAAAGGCGGGCAACGAAAATGGTGGAAGGACTTAAACTTAAAACTTATCAGGAGAGACTTAAAGAACTTAATTTGTACAGTCTGGAGGAAAAAAGAAGGGAGAGGGGGGACATGATTGAGACCTTTAAATATGTGAAAGGATTGAATAAGGTTCAGGAGGGAAGTGTTTTTAAGAAGAAACTTAATAACAGAACAAGGGGGCACAACCTGAAGCTAGTTGGGGGGAAGATCAGGAGCAATGTTAGAAAATATTATTTTACAGAAAGAGTAGTAGATGCTTCCAGCAGAGGTATTTGAAAAATGACAGTTACTGAATTTAAAAATGCCTGGGATAAGCACACATCTATCCTAAGATAAAGAGTAAGGGCAGACTAGATGGACCGTATGGTCTCCTTCTGCTTTGTCAACCTTCTGTGTTTCTATGGGGGTTATTTAAGAAGGGATAGCGCCAGGTAGGCTTCCAGAGTGCCAGGTATTGTCTTTCGCTCAGTGTCGCTCTCCCATACATTTCAATGGCCGTTCATTTGCTTGTGTTTAACCCTTTTGTTGCCAAGCACGTAACACCTACGTGCTGGCTTGGCTGGGCCTTAAGTGCCAAGCCCGTAGGTGTTACGTGCTTGACTTTCCTCGCTTCTAGTTTAAAAAATAAAAATCAAAAATACTCACCTGACCCCTTGTTGGATCCGGCCGGGTCTCCTCTTTAATTTGGTGCCATCCGATCCCCCGTGGGGGGTCGGATGGCTCCAGGAGAGCCCCCGGAATAGGCCGCCCCCCCCCCCCGCTTCTGCAGCAGCAGCTGCTAACTGTAAAAAAAAATAAAAAATAAAAATGACATTCACTTACCTGTGTGTGCGCTGGCTCCCGCTGTCCCTCCTCTTCACCTGGGGGGCCTCCGATCCCCCCCCAGGACTTACCGATCTTCAGGAGAGAGCCTGGGAGGCTCTCTCCTCTCTTCTTCACGATGGTGGCAGCCATCTTGCCTCTAAGCCCCGCCCCCTTGGGGGCGGGGCTTATGACGTCATCCCGGTCCCGATCACCGGCTTCAGCTTTCTCAGCTTCTCAGATGCCGGTGATCGGTGCCCTGGAAGGAGGTGACAGGAGATCCTCTGATCTCCTGCCTTCTCCTTCTCTGGATGCCGATCACAGGCATCTGTCAGCTGAGCGGCGAGGGACAAGAGCTTGCAATCGAAGGTAAGTACAGTTAAAAAATTTTTTTTTTTTTTGAATAAAATACTTTTTATTATTGTGTGGTGTTTTTATTTCACATTAACCCTTTGTGAGCTGGTAAGGGGTCCATGAGACCCCTTATACCAGTTCACAAGGCTGGGGGGGTGGCAAGTCACCTGCCCTAGCGGGTGGCTTGCCATTAACCCCCGCACCCCCATTACCTGCCTCCCCAAAGGCCAGGGGGGGGCAGAAGAGCCCGGGCCCACATAGGCTATGTGGGCTCGTAGGCTGCAGGGTGGGGGGGCCACCAAAGCTGGCCCCCCCACTCTGTGCCTACAAGCCCCCATAGCTGGTCCCGGGCTGGTTACTTTGGGTAAGGGGGACCCCACGTCATTTTTTTTTTTGGATTTTTAAGGGTTTTTAACCCTTAAAAATCCAAAAAAAAATGGGGTCCCCCTCCCCGGGAAGGGGGACCCTATGTCATTTTTTTTTTTTAATTAACCATTTGTCATCCAGCAGCTATAAAAGGCTTCTGGGCAGGAAAGGGTGTCTACCTATACATATGTGGTATCGCTGTAACCGGGAGAAATTGGGGTTTCTCACGCAATAAGATTTTATTGACAAACTTACATTTTTTATTACAAAAAAACTCTACAAATTGTAAAAAAATATATTTTTTTAAATTTTTTTCACACATTTCACCCAAAAATGTTGAGAATACACCTAAAAAATACAAACAAGACATTTCATGTTAAAGCCCAGACTCTGTTGAAAAAAACAATATATAATTTTCCTGGGAAATCCCTGGAAATCCTTTCAAAAATGACAGTTGAACATGTGTAGCGCGAAACAGTGAAACTCAGTCTGGCAACAGGGAGTGGGAAATGCTGCAGGTAGGCTGGCACTTAAAGGGTTAAACAGCATGTTTGACAATTTTTTTTTGCACAAATCATTGTGTGACCTCCTGGCTGCAAACAAACATTTTTGTAAACTTTTTTGACTTTTTATATTTTTATGCAGAAATGTCATTACAGGTCTGGCACTAAAGTGTTAATGTTACAGTGTTAAAACAATGTCATTCCGTGTGTTTTCGCTTTGTTACAGGTGTATATGTGTTCAAAAACAGACTTTAATCCCACAACATCTTATGCTATAGATTTATCAGATTTACCAGATTTAGAGCACTGACGCTGTGTGTGTGGGTGTTGAGCACCGAGAGTCGGTCGCACTGAGCTGGCGCTACCTTTCGCTCGCTGCAACGCTGTACTGGTGTTAGAGCGCCCAACAAACAACACATTCATCAATGCGGGCCAGGTTACTACAGCGCCCGATACTCGCTTACAGCATCTACTAGCGGTAGCTCTAAGCGCCGCTATACAGACGCTCATCTGCCGATACCAGGCGTTAGTAGTGAATCAGCCTCCACGTTTCATTTGCACTAGCGATTTCCACTCGCATAGCGTGGAATAAATAGCGCAGCACCATCCAGATGCTGCAGGCAAGGTTTTTGTGGAATGATGTGATCACTCTGCAAACGCCAAACACAGAAAAAGTGCACATTGGTTACTATGGGCATTGCTGCAGACTCACTGCGGTGTGAATTAAGCCTTAGAAACACATGAAATAAACCATAAAAGCAAAACATGCAGCCATGAAACTGGGAGGGCCTTGTGTCCTCCATATTTGTAGAAGAAAAACGCCTTTGATACCGTATTTTAATAATTGTGCTAAGAAATTGCTATATATTTTTATGCTATTCTGACCCAGGTTTTACAACCCTGATTACTCATAAAGTAAAAAAAACGGGCTTGTCCAGGCACAAACTAAAAAAAATCCATACTTTCCCCTATATACTGCCCTGTTCCTCTACCAGGTGGTGAGATCAAGTTCCCCACAATCCAGCAATGTTCTCTATTCACGGACAGATATCTGCCCATCCATATCAGTCACATTGTATGGATCATGCTTACTTCATTCTTTGTACTGAAGGGGGTGTACTGAGGGATGGCACTCCGCCAACTTTCTTTACTTGATACTCTGTTTTACAGATACACATTAATTACTTACTATTATAACTAAAGGTAACTTAAAATACTCAGATAACCCCAACCACAGTCTTACCCCTTCACATTCCTGTATCTTGTGATGAATAATAATATGTCGTCTGCCCTCTTCACTTTTTCTCCCCTACTGGCTTCAGGATGTCTCCCTACTGCTTTCAAGGTGCGGTACCTGCCTGCAGTCAAGAGGGGACAAGCTACCCTGTTAACTGCAAATGGAGATGTGCGTCCAAGCTGGCCATGTTCAAAGCCCTTGAAGACAAACATGTTAGGTCCTTTCCAGTTTCAAAACTGGAACCATTGGCTTTAAAAGTTTTGACGCTATCCACTCCAATAACGATACCGCAGGAGCTATTTTCCTGACCTCAAACCATTTGCTTGTATATCTGATCAACTTTGTGTATTGTCAACGATGTGTTGTCTTTCACTTGCAGTCCATCTCCCAGGAACTTCCTTGGTATTTAACTCGTGTTTTGTCATGTTGCTGGAGAATTCCTTTTAATTTAAATAGTGTTAATGTCTATACTCTGATTCCTGTCTGTCCCTGCTGCCTGTTCCTAATCAATGATACTTGCCCTGGATACTTACCCTTCCTGCTGTCCATTATTGGTTTGTGCTCCCCTCTATATAGACTGTTGTGCTCTGCCCTATGAAGACATAATCCTGCTATCACAGAAACATAGAAGGTTGATGGCAGAAGGAGACCATCCGCTCCATCTTGTCTGCCCTTATGTGTATATGTTTGTACCTTATATCTTAGGATAGATGTGTGCCTATCCCAGGCATGTTTATATTCACTTACTGTTAATTATACAATTACCTCTGCTGGAAGTTTGTTACAAGCATCTACTACTCTTTCTGTAAAATATTTTTTTTACATTTCTCCTGATTATCCCTCCGACTTCAGGTTGTGTGTCCTTGTCCTGTCATTAAGTTTCGTCTTAAAAACACTTCCCTCCTGAACCTTATTCAATCCTTTCACATTTTTAAAGGTTTCAATCATGTCCCCCCTTTCCCTTCCTTCCTCCCGACTGTACAAATTAATTTCTGCAAGTCTCTCCTGATGAGTTACGATAAAAGCGGTCCTTCACCCTGAATAAGAGTCAATCTTATATGTTTCTCATACCCTGTACATACAGATTGCTCACATTAAAATCATCCTACCTGCATCTACTGCATGTTATGAGCCTTTAAACATCCAAGATGGCGGCTCATGGAACATCAGGCAGCCTGCAAACAGGAAGTGCCTTCTGACTGTGCTGCTCTGCATTCTGGGATTGCTGACCTTTTCCTGACCCTAGCTCTGATCTGTCTGAGCAAAGCACAGCTATAACCCACCCCCTGTACTTTATCCCGCTCTCCTCTCCTCAGTAAGTGTGATGCTTCTGAGTCAGGAGGGCGGCGCCCGTATCCTAAAGTCCTTAACAGAGTTGCAGTTCAGTGGTGAAAAGAATAATAAGTAAGTGACTAAAAACTTAAAATATGTTAATTTTAGGTGCTCGGGAATCGTTTTTTAAGGGTTTGGGCTTTTCAATAAACCATGGTAAAGGTGCGGTTCCATCTTCCATTTTTGTTGCCCACCTTTGAACCCGTACTATTTGAATAATGTCTATTTGCAGTTAAGGTCTCCAGAACTGCACACAGTATTCTAGCTGTGGCCTCACCAGGGCTCTATACAGCAGCATCACAACCTCCCTCTTCCTACTGGTGATGCCTCGAGCTATGCAGCCAAGCATCCTGCTTGCTTTTCCCACTGCCTGGCAACACTATCCACTCATCTTGCAGCTATCAGTAATCAGTACCCCTAAATCTATCTCCTCAGAGGTCCTGGATAATACAGTACTGCCCATACGTTACTCAGAGCAGGGATTTCTTCTACCCAAGTGCATGATTTTACATTAAACTCCAGTTTCCACAGTTTTGACCATTTATCCAGTATAGCTAAATCATTTTACATGTTGCAGACACCTCTAGGAATATCCACCCTATTACTAACCTTTGTTTCATTTCCTGTTCTCTATTAGAGTAACTATTTTCTCATCTACACTCTGGTTATCCATAACTTTGCTTTTGCATTCTACATTCTTGTCTATTCGCTGTGGCCTGCCTAGGTGTGTTGCCTTGAGCTTTGCATCCTGGAGGTGTCTAAACCGTATCCTGAACATCAGAGGCTATGAAGAGTTCAAGGGGGCTTCTGGGTTCTGCATATTATTCTGTATTCCATGTCTCCTAAACAATGTTTGCCTCTCTGTATATGTTACTTTTTGTTTTCCATTATTTATTGCAGTATGTCTTTTGTCTACAACACTTACATACCCTTGGATTTACCCCTTGGTGCCAAAAGTTCTGACCACTTCAGGACTAGAGAAAGTGTGGTGGAGGCCCCTGGGCAGAAATTCTAGTGGATACTGCTGTAAGTAACTGTACTCTAGATTAATCGCTACTTTTGCTGGTGGAGGCCCCTAGGTAGGAGCTTTGGTCCAGCCCTGTCCCACTGTGATCTGCAGTGTCCTGAAGATTTCAACTAAACAGAGATCCACAGGACACTGCATAAAAAAACATTGATTGTAAAATAAATCCTAATAACTAACCTAAAGTCACTCAACTCCTACACATAATCCTTAAACAAACCCTACGCTTTTAACTAAATGTTGACGTTTAACCTTAGCATGTATTAATCTTAAACCAAGAATTTGGCACCAAATGCTAATCCTTTTCCATGACAGGATATGTTATTTTCATCGACAATGTGCAACTGTAACTGCCATGCAGTATCCTACTGTACATTTGATTTCAAAGGTGCAAATTTGTAGATACCATGTCCTCCATCTCTTGGTTTGACTCATAAAACTGCATAATAATTTTTGACTTTTGGTCTACTAATGTCTGACTAATGTCTGGGATCTAGGTGATTCTGGAAAAAAGGTTCATTAATTGAAACATCTGTAAGTGCAGAGGTATAAAGCTGATCTTTGTTTTGCCATTTGCAGTACACTGTTACTATCATAATGATTACACAAACAGGGAACACATAGATGCCCATCTCATGTGTCCCATCTATCCTAAGATAAAGAGAACATACAGTATACACAGGGCAGACTAGATGGACCGTATGGTCTCCTTCTGCTGTCAATCTTCTATGTTTCTATGTTTCTATTGGTAGACACCCTTTCCTGCCCAGGACATACCCCAAACTGAAAAGGACGCTTTAAGTGATTTTCAAAGAAACCCTTAAGTACGGCCACCAGCTATGGGGGCTTGTAGACCAGGGTATGAGGGTCATGAGAAACTAAAAATATTGTGGAGGGCCGGGCCAAGAAGCTGAACTCAATTCTGCATAATATTAATTGTACTTCTTTATAAAAAGCAGTACATAGCATTGTTTTGACAAGCTGGTATGAGTATATGTTATAGTTAAACAATGAAAAAGTGAGGTTGCCTAACAAAAAACTGTAATTTATAAATGAAACCATTATTATTATTATTATTATTGATAAATCAGAGCACTATCAGCAATCTAATCGGAGAACATGAGTCATATTTTATCTGGGGAAATATAATTCGAAAGGGCTATTACAGCACAGAAATCTGGAAGCTAAATAATGCAGAAGATAAAGGTGCCTTCTTGTGCTGCGCACTGTACACAGGCGATCACTGCCTTAAACTGGACCAATAGCTGTAAGGTTAATAGAAAAAAAGTACAAAAAAATATATATATGTTTAACTTAGACCAATCTTTAATATAGCCTAAGTTTACCTTCTTCTATATAAGTGCTGACCTGAGGTATACACATCCCATGGTCCTCCATGGTGCTGGAGTGAACATCCCACGCCTGCTTGTTGAGAGCGAGTCATCTATCTTCATAAATCAGGCGGGGTGATAGCACAGGGACCCTTCAGAGAGGAAACTATTTTTAAGCTGTTGGTCCGGTTTAAGCAGCAGCCGATCGGCCGCTCGACTTGTCGGGTCTGGCGCGTTCTCTCCTCAGAGGAAGGGAGAACGCGCCAGACCCGACGAGACGAGCCGCCGATCAGCTGCTGCTTATTTACCTAAGTGACCGCCTGTATACAGTGTGGGAGGCGGGAGGCGCCGACCCGCTGCGAAGAAAGCTGCGGACGCCTCGCAGGCAGCACGAGTGTAGGGACTCCACCAGCCAGCTCAGCCTGGGTCGGTAAGAGGCAATCAAAGGGCCGTATATGGCCCGCGGGCCGTACAATGCCCAGGTCTGGTAGAAAGGGTATAGTATATACACAGTGCCTAGCACAAAGAGTAATAGATGTACCCATCACTTTTGGCATTGTACACTCTTTGGCTTTCTGAGTGCTTTGGATGGCACCAAGATGTAAATAGATTATTTGTATGGCTCTGCCCACTGCAAGGAGTTATGTGATGGACTTAGGTACACAAATCATTAACACTGACCACTTACCAGTTAAAGAATAAAACTAGTCCCTGCCCTGCCATCCCTAAAACGCTGCTGTGTACCTGACAAGCTGCAGTCAAAATTCAGTCAGAATTCGTCATTTTCCCTTCCTCCTCTGTGCTGTCTTTGTGTTTTCTTAATGTCTGTATTCATTTTCCTTCTCTTCAGCTGTACTTTCTGTCGGCATCTACAGGGGGAAAACATTGGGAGCAGCCAATTAACAGTATCTTTCAAATCATAAAGCCAGAATACACACAAACAGCACATCAACACATCATGAATGTAATAAATCTGATGGCTGAGAAGCAGAGAAAAAAATATTATTCTTAGTATACAGTACGTCCTGCTCCAAATACAATACTTATAAGTGGGTTATACTCCGCCAGATGGCGCTGGACTGCAGAGACATCGAAAATAGGCTCCTCCCGGCCCCTCAAATACCCGGGGACCTCCCACAAATCCCCAGAATTTCTCTGCAGTCTGGCTGCGAAGGATGAGAAATGGCTCTCTACTCGCAGGTGAGCGGGGCTATTAGCCTGCGGCCCTGTAGGACTATTCCCACTCGTTCCACTAGTAATATGCCTCCCAGCCTTGGCTGTGCTGGTCGGGTGAAGGTAGGCAGCACCGCTGTTAGGTGCTTAGGAGCGCTGCTCCACAGCAATCCCCCACCAAAGGGTAGGCGGTTCAGGCTTATTGTGAGCCTCTATGGGATGCCCCTCCCGCACTAGTGCCCCTTGCTCCTACCTATCGGTGGGCCCTGTTTAAGTGGCCGCTGTCCTCCCTCTTTCTCCTTGTAGCCTTCGGGGGAAAAGAGGGGGGGGGGTGTAAACATGTATGCTATGCATTCTGTGTTTCACTTTATATTTATTCTGTCTGTCTTGTGTCAGCCGCCGCGCTGGCTTCCTTTTACTGTCTTTTAATATTGCTGCCGACGCACGCTCTTTTTGTCAACACTTTGTTCCGCGCTTGGCGGCGGCATTACCTCAGGCGCTGGTGCGCCGTCATTGGCTGCTTCTCACGTCCTGGCTTCACGCTCTTTGGGGGGGCGGGGCCGTCTATGGCGCGCTCTGCGTCATCGCTGATACCAGCCTGCCCCTCGAGGTATACCGACGCCCTCTTTAACCTGCTTGGTTGGCCCATGCGCGACGGACCTCTACCTACAGCGGGCGGCCTTATATTCTTTTATTACTGTGTGCTTACGGTCTTGGCTTCTTATGTCTTTCAGGCGGGGCGAACCCTTTTTGGCTTCTCCCGGCCCTTTATTAGTTATATAACTAGTAGGCCTTGTTAATACTCCCACTTCCCTAGCGGGTTATTGGGGCATCCGGGGTTGCTATATAGCGTTATTCCCTATCGGAGTATAGCGTCGCTATAATCACCATATGGAGGCATCCCAGGATAATGTGACCGGGGTCCCTTCGGGACAAGACCGGCTGTGTGTTGCGTGCGGGCAGCCTCATGCTGACGCTGACAAGGCGCGGGTCTGTGTACCCTGTGCTGAGCAGGTGCTTGCATTGCAATCTGGCCTGCCAGTGGCTGCACCTCGTTTCACTTCGCCTACTCCCCCAAGCTTAAACCTCACTCCTACTGAGTTGCATACTAGTGGGGATTCTCAGCCTGATGTGTCTTCAAGACTGGATACTGTTGAGCAGTTGATTGCTAAGTCCTTAGCGCGTAAGGCCCCTGCTAAAAAGGGGCACTTAACGCCTAATGTCACTATTTTTCCTATGGAAACTGAGGAGTTTTTGAATCTTTGTGGCTATACCCGTCTGATGAAGGGGAGCTGTTTTCTGACTCAGGCTCATCTGATGAGAGACCAAGGGGTCATGACGATTCTGGCTCTGACCCCTGGGCCCCGGATGACACTGACAGATTATTGACCCAGATTTTTGAGGTTCTGTCCATCTCTCTCCCTGTTGCGGCTCCCAGGCAGAGAGGGGAGCTTTTCCATACAGAAAAATCACGTTTGGAATTTCCAGAGCAGGCACATTTCCATAACCTTGTGCTCAAGGAATGGGAGCGCCCCAGTAAAATTCCCGGGGTTCCAAAAAGTTGGGATAGGAAGTATCCCTTTCCTGCTGAGGTGGTAAAATGTTGGTCATCCCCTCCCGAGGTGGATCCCCCGGTCCTAGGGCTATCTAACACCTCTGTCATGCATTCCCCTGACTCTACTACCCTGCGGGATGCTGAGACCGGCGCATTGACCAGCTGGCATCTCACACCTTTGCATGTGCGGGGACGGCGCTGCGCCCAGTCTGTGCCTCGGCCATTACTGCTGTGGCCACTAGAACCCTTATCAGAAATATACTTGATAGTGCCCCTGATTATTTGCCTTGTGAGGTGTTCAATGCACTCTCCAGTTGTGATGTTTTTGTGAATTCTGTCCTATCAGCCATGGATGACACCATCAGAATGTGTGCCAGAACTTCTGCCCTTGTGGTGGCTATACGCCGCTCGGTTTGGCTGCGCCAGTGGGCTGCTGACAACGCTTCCAAGAAGGCCCTCACTGGGTTTCCCTTTAAAGGACTGCGCCTGTTTGGGGACCGCCTGGACCTTTTTGCTAAGGGAGGCAGGTTACCCCAGCGTAGGCGGCAATCTCGGCCCTTTCGGGGTCAGGGTTCCTTCTCCTCCCCTTACCGTAGTGCCAGACAGGGGAGGGGGGTTTCCTTTCCTGGGACTCGGGGAGATTTCTGGGGCAGGGGCAGAGGATGTGGGCATCCTGGCCTCTCCTGGGGTCCCAAAGCAAAATCATCCCCCAAGCCCCTCAGGCATGATGGGGCGCCCTCACCCATCCGGGTGGGGGGACGGCTGCAGCACTTTGCTCACGTCTGGAGGCTTCATGTCTCAGACCGGTGGATTCAGGAGGTAGTGTCCTCAGGTTACAAGATAGAGTTAGCTGCCTGTTCCCCTCCAAGATTCATCAGATCCCGGATTCCTCAGGACCCTGTGTCAGCTCAGGAGCTAGTGCAAGCAGTGCAAGGCCTCCTGGAGCTGGGGGTCATCTGCCAGGTCCCCTTAAGGGAAAAAGGCAAGGGCTTTTATTCCAACCTATTCACAGTACCCAAAAAAGATGGGTCAGTCAGGCCCATCCTGGACTTGAAGATCCTCAACAAATTTGTCAGGGGCAGGCGCTTTCACATGGAAACTGCGCTCTGCCATCAGTTCCCTGCGCCAAGGGGATTTCATGACTTCTGTGGACATCAAAGATGCTTACCTTCATATTCCTGTGTTCCCAGGTCATCAAAGGTTCCTCAGGTTCGCTCTGATGGATCAACACAACCAGTTTGTGGCCTAGCCCTTTGGTCTCACTTCAGCCCCCAGGGTGTTCACCAAAGGTGCTGGCTGGCATGATGT
The DNA here is from genome assembly GCA_027917425.1 of Gastrophryne carolinensis. Lineage (NCBI taxonomy): Eukaryota > Metazoa > Chordata > Amphibia > Anura > Microhylidae > Gastrophryne > Gastrophryne carolinensis. The sequence continues at coordinate 263,397,731 of CM051239.1, forward strand.
CTCTGCTCAGATGTCAGGGCGTCCACGTGCTTCCCTATCTGGATGACATTCTCATCACTTCCCAGTCTCTACATCAGGCAGAGTTGGATACTCAGCTGGTGGTGTCCACTCTGGAGTCATTTGGATGGGTGATCAACCATCTCAAGTCTTCCCTGTCTCCCTCCTTGGTGACGTCCTTCCTGGGAATGAATCTGGATACAGTTCAGGCAAGGATTTTTCTTCCTCAGCAGAAGGTGGACAGTCTGATTGCACAGGCTCAGTCCCTCCTAGCTTGTCCTCATCCCTCCATCAGGCAGGGAATGCAGCTGGTGGGCCTGATGGTGGCATACTTCAAAGCGGTCCCTTATGCTCAGTTCCACTTGAGGCCTCTGCAACTTCACCTATTGTCAGTATGGGACAAGGACCCAGTGTCCCTGGACGGGGTCTGTGTGCTCTCCCCTCGGGTCAGGAGGTCCCTCTTGTGGTGGATGGACTCAAGGAACCTGTTGGGGGGCTGATCCTTTCTTACCCCTCCCTTTCTGGAAGTCCCTGAGGTTCCAGGGGAGGTGGGGTCCTCATGAGGCCCACACACCTATCAATGTCTTGGAACTACGGGCGATCAGGTTAGTTCTGGCTCACTTGACTACTCACCTTCGGGGCCTGCCTGTTCAGGTGCGCTCGGACAACCAGACAGCAGTTGCCTACATCAATCATCAGGGAGGGACCCGGAGCAAGGGGGCCCTCCAGGAAGCATCTTTGATCCTGACTTGGGCGGAGGCCAATGTCCCCTGCATATCAGCTGTGTACATCCCGGGGGTGGAAAACCACCTGGCGGACTCTCTGAGCAGGGGGACCTCTCGCCAGGGAGAATGGTCCCTATGCAGCAGGGTGTTTCAATCCGTTGGGGCCAACCAGATGTGGATCTGTTTGCGTCCCGCCACAATCACACGCTCCCAGCTTTTGTCTCTCTGTCCCAGGATCCTCTGGCCTTGACCTCGGATGTTCTAGCTATGTCATGGCAGGACTTTCAGTTCCTGTATGTCTTCCCTCCGATTCCCCTGCTGGGCAGGGTTCTGTGCAAGATTGCTCTGGAAGGGGTGCCAGCAATTCTGGTGGCTCCCAGGTGGCCAAGAAGAGTGTTGGTTCGCAGACGTGGTGCAGCTGGCAGTAGATCAGTACGCTCTGCCCTTGGTGCCAGATCTGCTCACTCAGGGCTCACTACGCCATCCCAATTTACAAACTCTGGCTTTGATGGCCTGGCTGCTGAAACCTCCATCTTGATGGAGAAGGGGCTGTCTTCCTCGGTTGTGGATACTTTGATAAAGGCTAGGAAGAAGTCTTCCTCTTCCATTTATTACAGGGTTTGGCGTGCCTACTTTGACTGGTGTGAGTCTAAGGCTTTTCCCTGTCAGGTGTTCTCTATTCCCAGGATTTTGGAGTTCCTGCAGCATGGGATGGAGATGGGACTCCAGCTCAGTACTCTGAAGGGTCAGGTTTCTGCCCTGGCTATTTTCTTCCAGAAGTCCTTTGCTCAGCACCCTCTGATCAGGACTTTTTTCCAGGGGGTCACTCATGTGCGCCCTCCACGTAAGCTTATGGGGCCTGTTTGGGATTTGAACTTGGTTCTGTCAGCCTTGCAGGGTGCTCCCTTTGAAACTGTGCAGGATGCTGCCCTGGCCATTCTTACGCTCAAGGTTGTATTTCTGGTGGCTATCACCTCTGTCAGGCGTGTGTCTGAGTTGGCGGCGCTTTCCATTCAGCCCCCCTACTATGAGAGACACCAGGACAAGGTGGTGTTTCGTTTCAAACCTGACTTTCTGCCTAAGGTAGTGTCTGCCTTTCATTTGAATCAGGATATTGTTCTTCCTTCTTTGTGCCCTAATCATAGCAATGCTAAGGAGGGGGTTTTGCACTCTTGTGTGGTTAGGTGTCTGGTGGCTACTGCACCTTTCAGGAAAACTGATGCTCTTTTTGTGGTCCCTTCTGGTCCTAGGAAGGGTTTGGCTCCTGCCAAGTCTACTATCAGCAAGTGGATTCATCAGGCTGTGATTCAGGCCTACTCTGCTAAGGGGAAGAATCCTCCCTTCCACCTTACTGCTCATTCCACTCATGCTATTGGTGCCTCTTGGGCTTTTCAGCACCAGGATTTTGTTGAACAAGTTTGCAAGGCTGCTACTTGGTCTTCTGTTCATACCTTTTCAAAGTTTTACAAGGTTGATGTTAGGGCCTCAGCTGATGCTGTTTTTGGCCGAAAGGTTCTGCAGGCGGCAATGGTTTAAATTGTCTGCTGCTGCCTTTTTATTGGGGATCCCACTCTACTTTATGGACACTGCTATTGGATGTCCCACTTGTAAGTATTATATTTGGAGCAGGACGTACTGTATACTAAGAATAATACAATTCTGTGATTACTCACCTGTAGAATTGGTATTATGAGTATACAGTACGTCCTGCTCCAACCCACCCTTGGTTTTGCATTATTTTGGATCCCCTGTATGGTGATTGTTATCATTGTTATAGTTTGGGTTGTTTAATTCTCCCGGCTTCTCGTTAACTGCTTTTCAATGCTGGGGATTTGTGGGAGGTCCCCAGGTATTTGAGGGGCCGGGAGGAGCCTATTTTCGATGTCTCTGCAGTCCAGCGCCATCTGGCGGAGTATAACCCACTTGTAAGTATTATATTTGGAGCAGGACGTACTGTATACTCATAATACCAATTTTACAGGTGAGTAATCACAGAATTGTATTTTGTCCTACCAACTAAGAGAGCATGGCCAATTTTAATAAAACAACCCAGCCTCTGAGTCAGATGCTTCACTTTAAATCCATTATTTGTTACTTTTTAAAAAAAAATTGATCTGTAGATAATGCCAGATCCCACCTTTAGCAAAGAAAAGTATTTTTAGAGTAAATGAAAAATTATTATTTAAATAATTAAATATGTATATAATGCTTAACTTAAAGTCAGCTATGTAAGTCTCACGTAGCTGGCACTTAGCGGTAGGAGAGGCTACTACGTAAGACTCATGTAGCTGGCACTAGAAGGGTTAATGAATTCTCAGCTGTGTGTTTAGGATCAGCTATATATGATTACATTGCTTAGTGTGGATTGCATTGTTTTTTATGGGGGTACCGTATTTTTCGCCCCTATAAGACGCACTTATTTTTCCACAAAAGTAAGTGTGTGTGTGTGTGTGTGTGTGTGTGTGTGTGTGTGTGTGTGGGGGGGGGGGGGGGGGGGGATGTCCGTGCGCCTTACCTGGGTGCTTGCATGTGCCCCAGGTGGAAGAAGCAGCAGATGGAGGAGCGGCGGGGGCGCTGTCTCTGGCTCGCTGCTGGTAAAAGACAGCGATCGCAGCGGCGGGGCCGGGTCAAAGGCCGCCGCTGCTTCTTACAGCCAGCTCCGTGAATGGGGTGGGCGTGGCCTGTGCCAACGCTGACGCGGCGCAGGCCATGCCCACCCCATTCACGGAGCCGACCGCTCAGCGGAGCGGTGTCAGTGGAGAGGTGAGTTTTACTCTTTTTTTTTTTATTGTGCCTCCCTGCCTATACAAATGGGGGGAGAGGGGGTGCCACACAGCCTATACAAAGGGGGGAGAGGGGATACCACACAGCCTATGGGGGAGAGGGGGATGCCACACAGCCTATACAAATGGGGGGAGAGGGGATGCCACACAGCCTATGGGGGGAGAGGGGGATGCCACACAGCCTATACAAATGGGGGGAGAGGGGATGCCACACAGCCTATACAAATGGGGGGAGAGAGGATGCCACACAGCCTATGGGGGGAGAGGGGGATGCCACACAGCCTATACTAATGGGGGGGAGGGGGAATGCCACACAGCCTATGGGGGGAGAGGGGGATGCCACACAGCCTATACTAATGGGGGGAGGGGGATGCCACACAGCCTATGGGGGGAGAGGGGGATGCCACACAGCATATACAAATGGGGGGAGAGGGCATGCCACACAGCCTATACAAATGGGGGGAGAGGGGGATGCCACACAGCCTATACTAATGGGGGAGAGGGGGATGCCACACAGCCTATGGGAGGAGAGGGGGATGCCACACAGCCTATGGGGGGAGAGGGGGATGCCACACAGCCTATGGGGGGAGAGGGGGATGCCACACAGCCTATGGGGGGAGAGGGGGATGCCACACAGCCTATGGGGGGAGAGGGGGATGCCACACAGCTTATACAAATGGGGAGAGAGGGGATGCCACACAGCCTATGGGGGGAGAGGGGGATGTCACACAGCCTATACAAATGGGGGGAGAGGGGATGCTACACAGCCTATGGGGGGAGAGGGGGATGCCACACAGCCTATACTAATAGGGGGGGGATGCCACACAGCCTATGGGGGGAGAGGGGGATGCCACACAGCCTATGGGGGGAGAGGGGGATGCCACACAGCCTATACTAATGGAGGGAGGGGGATGCCACACGGCCAATGGGAATAGGGGGGCACACTGCCTATATGGAGAATAGGAGGGGGGAATGCCACACTGCTTATGATAATGGGCTGTACACTGTCCCCTCGATTCAAAGAGCAAAAGTTAATTGATTTCGTATCGAGAATCGTAAGTTTGGGTGGGTGTTAGTCATTTTTTCCTGTTTTTTTGGCCATTTACGACTCGCACGAGCCTACGTACGAATGCGTATATGCTCTTACGATCAGCGGAAGTTCGTTCCTAAATTTTAGGATCAAAACGTAAAACTTAGGATCAAATCCTAAAACTTACGATCAAAACGTAAAACTTAGGTTAATTGGATGTGTTTAGGTGTGATTCAGAGAAACCTCTAAACGCGTTTTAAAAGCAAGCCACAGCCGACACCTTTTAGCAGCCGGATTGCTGTTCGTGAACAGGTTTTTTGGCTATGTGGAGGAGTCTGCGCGTCTTGTGCTCCAATGAACTGCATGTATCAGCATGGCCGAGGCCATAAATTGTATGGCAAGGCATACCTGATTCATGTATGCCTTATAAAAGCATTTTAATGTGGACCTTAATTAGTCCTTTGCATGTAAACCTTTATTTTGCAATATATTTGCGTTAATTAAAGAAACTTATGTCCTTTGTTATTTATTTTAAAATTGAGGTACTAGAATAATATTTTTAGATTGCATTTATTGGTGTAGTTGTTTACCTTTGCTTTGTTTAATTATTTAAGCACATCTTTGGTCAGATGCATCACACTTACTGAGGAGAGGAGAGCGGGATAAAGTGCAGGATGTGGGTTACTGCTGTATTTTGCACAGACACAGCAGAGCTGGGGGCATGGAAAGGTCAGAAATCAAAGAATCCAGAGCAACACAGTCACAAGGCCCTTTCTGTTTGCAGGCTGCCCGATAATACCTGAGCCGCCATCTTGGCTGTTTCTAGGCTCATAACATGCAGAAGTTGCTGGGTGTTTTTTAATATTTGTGAGCAATCTGTATGTAGAGGGTGTGGGTAACCACACAAAAAATGTAAAGTTGTACCATTTGAAGCATAAATATTAAAATTAAATGCACAAGTAAAAAATGCAAGTTAACTAAAAATTAAACAAAGTAAGATTTACTTATGCAAATGCATTCATTAATGGTTGGTTACTACAAAATGAATGAAATAAAGAAAATTAAAAGACCAAATATTTAGAATGCACTTTAATGAGGTAAGTTTGTAGTGCGGAGCCGCAAGATCAGAAGGATTTACGTCCAGACAAAAAAGGAAAAAGGGCAAAACCAATGTTGCAACCTGAGAAATGAAACGGAAAATTCAGGATGGAAACTGACATAGGTCTGATTCCCGAACTGCCATACGAACGGACGTACATTTTAGGATAGAAACGTATTTGCTTATTGAATCACTCGCAAGTTCATACGAACGCACGAGCGGACGTGAAAAATAGGATGATCGTGACCCAAATCCAAGCTGTTACATGTTTCTTTGAATCAACCCATGTCTATATGGGAATGGGAGAGGGGAGAATGCCACACTGCCTATATAGGGAATGGGAGGGGGATGCCACACTGGGTATACGAGGAATGGGATGGGGGCATGCTACACTGTCTATGGAATGGGGGCATCCCACACGGCCTATGGGAATGGGAAAGGGGATGCCACACTGTCTGTAATGGTGCGTTTTTGGTTTAAAATATTTTTTTTCTTATTTTTCTCCCCCAAATCCTATGTGCGTCTTATGGGCAGATGCGTCTTATATGGCGAAAAATACGGTAAATTTATTACCGTGCTTCACTCGACTTGTATGTACACTGTTTTTAACCCTTTTAGTGTCAGCCACATGAAATACACGTTGCGGCATTGGCAACCATTAAATGGCAGCAATATAAATTTCATGTGGCTGGAATTTACTTACCTCTAAAGTTAAAAAATGTAAAAAAAAATGTAAGCTTACCTCCCTGCAGAGGGAGTGAGCAGCGGTAGCTGGTGGCGGAACAGAAAATCTGTGTACTTAGCTCCACTGAAGACAGCAGGGATCAGCGTGGGAAAGCACCAGGTGATGGAAGGGGGAGAGGAATGGGGATTTTATAATGAATGTGGTTTCTTAAAAAACTGACATTTAAAAAAAAGCCACAAAATTAAAAAAAATTTAGCCCTAGATTTTTCACCCAAAATATTGAGAAAGCATTAAAAAAAATAAACAAGACATTTCATGTTAAAGCCCATACTCTCCTGAACAAAACAATATATAATGTTCCTGGAAATTCTGTCAAAAGTCACAGTTAAATATATATATATATATATATATATATATATATATATATATATATATATATATATATATTGTAGACATGTCACTGGAGAAGTGATCGAGGGGGTGTACATTTCACCTAGGTTACTACGCTGGGTGAGATGGTAAGTCCAGGATTGATTTGTTTCCCAGCAGTGATATGCTGCTGAGGTGTTGCTAATTTTGCCGGGCCTGGATTTATATGGAATGGCAGGTAGGTTTGGTAGAGGGACCTGTCATTCCACACCTCCCCGATCCGGTTTGGGTTTTGAATCAGGTGAGCTCTGATCCTAATTAGCCTGGGAGGTAAAAGCTCTGCAGAGACTGCAGGCTATTGCTCTCAGCCTGAAATGAACAGCCTGTGTGTGTGTGTGAAGGAAGCTGCGAACGCAGCCACTGCTGGAGCTAAAAACTCACCCTGCGATGTCCAGGCGAACGCTGTGTTTTAAAAGTGTCAGCTAGGTGAGAAGAACCTGCTAGTAAGCGCCCAGACGGGCTAGGTCTTTATTTTGTTTTGTACACTAAAGAAGCACGCTGCTGCTGTATGTTTTGTTTACTGGACTGTTTATGCCATGAATAAACGCCAAGACCTGCTTTATAACACCTAAGTCTGTCGTGAACTGTGTCCAAACACACCATCCCCCGGGAAGATCCCTACAATTGGTGCTGCGGAGCGGGCAAAACGGTTGCTAGGGGCAACGGTGTGGACAGACTTGGCTACAGCTGCTTATGTCTTGGGTGAAAGCTGCAACTACACTCCAAGAACAGTCGGGCAACATGGAGGAGATGCTGAAGCAGTTTATGCAAGTAAGTTTGCAACAACAACAAGCTCAGATAGAGGCCAACAGACGACATGAACAGACCATGGCTGCCCAACAACAACTTATTGAACACCTGATAGCAAAACAAGAGGCGCCTGTGGTTGCCAACCCCCAGTCAGTGGTGCGAGCCGCTCCAGAGACTTTTGATGTGAAAAGAGCTGTGCAGCGAGCGCTGCAAAAGATGACTGCTGAGGACGATGTTGAGGCCTACCTAACTGTGTTTGAGCGTGTGGCTGAGCGAGAGAAGTTACCCGTCGCTGAGTGGGCAGAGGTAATTGCGCCCTATTTAACAGGGGAACCTCAAAAGGCCTACTATGACCTCAGTGAGCAAGAGGTTAAGGACTATACTCGGCTAAAAGCGGAGATACTTGCCCGACTAGGCGTTACTACTGCGGTCCGTGCCAGAAGGGTACGCAACTGGAGCTACAGTTTGGACAAATCGGCGAGGTCCCAGATGTATGACCTGATCCATTTGGCGAGGAAGTGGTTGGAGCCAGACACTTCTACTCCTGCACAGATCCTAGAGAGGGTTGTGATGGACCGCTACCTCCGAGCACTTCCTGCTGACCTGCAACGCTGGGTGGGACAAGGTGACCCTAAGAATGCAAACGAACTTGTCAACCTTGTGGAGAGATTCCAGGCGACTGAGGACTACCTCCGTGATGTTTCTGCAGCATCCTCACCTCCCCGGAGTGCCAGATCTGTGCCTTCAGCTGGTAAGAGACTTCCATCTATTGGGGGAGTGTGGAGGGGTGCTGAGGGAGGAAGAAGGGCTCAAGTGGTGTCTCAGGGGCAAAAGACTGGAGATGGTCCCGGGTGGCTAAGTAGCCCTAAAAAGGACTCCTTGCCAAGGAGAACAGGCTCTATCCAGTGCTGGAGATGCCATGAGACGGGACACGTGTCTGCCCATTGCCCTCTTACCACTGAGCCCATGGACTGTGAGGTTAGTCGGCGTCAGTCGCTATTTGCGGAACCATCTTGCGTTGCAGTTCCTGGACTAGAGACTGAACCGCAAATCTGCGACATTACAATTAATGACTTTCCTGTTAAGGCGTTGCTGGACTCAGGAAGCCTCGTAACCTTGGTGCATGCCAGCCTGGTGGCTGGCGACTTTGAGTGTAAAAAGCATATGAGTGTCGTTTGTATACATGGGGATACAAAAGTGTACCCTATAGTGCTGGCTGAAGTCGGGACTAAACAAGGCACCGTACAATATGAAGTGGGTGTGGTTAAAAATCTCATGCACAACGTAATACTGGGGCGCGATTTTCCACTATTCTGGGCTCTCTGGGGAAAAAGAAAATCCCCCGAAAGGAGTGAGGATACTCCCAAGGTTGTTGCGTTACCCCCTGTAAATGATAAAATTGTGCAGGATGAAAATAATTGTTTTCCTTTGCAGGTCCTGGCTGGAGAGGAGGAGGCTCCTCCCACTGAGCAAAATATACCAGACTTAGAGGTGTCTAGGGATAATTTTGGGACTGCACAGTTACAGGACCCCACTCTCAAAAATGCGAGAGAGCAGGTTGCTGTCATGAATGGGGTACCTCAGGAACCAGATGCTGAGAAAAGATTTCCACATTTTTCTGTGACTAATGATCTTTTCTATAGAGTCACTAAGGTTAAGGATGAGGTTGTGGAACAGCTTCTGGTGCCTAAGCCGTACCGGCGTCAGGTGCTGGACATGGCACATAACCATGTTCTTGGGGGACACTTGGGGACTGACAAAACGCAGGAGAGGGTTCTCCAGAGGTTCTACTGGCCGGCGATATATGGTGATATTAAAAAGTACTGCGAGTCGTGCCCCACATGTCAGCTTAGTGCCCCAGTGTCACATTTTCGCAGTCCTTTGGTTTCGCTCCCTATTATAGAGGTGCCTTTTGAGCGTATAGCCATGGATTTAGTGGGTCCCATTGTAAAATCCGCTAGAGGACACCAATATATTCTGGTGGTCATGGATTATGCGACCCGCTATCCTGAAGCTGTGCCCTTAAGAAACACCGCATCTAAAACAATTGCACGTGAGTTGTTTTATATGTTCTCTAGGACTGGAATCCCCAAAGAAATCCTAACTGACCAAGGTACACCCTTTATGTCAAAGGTGATGAAGGAGTTATGCAAACTATTTAAAATCTCACCCATCCGTACCTCTGTATACCACCCCCAGACGGACGGATTGGTGGAGAGATTTAACAAAACTTTGAAACATATGCTGAAAAAAGTGGTGGAAAAAGATGGCCGTGACTGGGATCATTTGTTACCCTACCTCATGTTTGCTATTAGGGAAGTGCCCCAAGCGTCCACAGGGTTCTCACCATTCGAGTTGGTCTATGGTCGTCACCCTAGGGGTCTACTGGACATTGCAAAAGAGACATGGGAGAGCGAGTCCACCCCATACAAGAGCGTTATTGAGCATGTAGCACAAATGCAGGACCGTATAGCCGCTGTAATGCCCCTAGTAAGGGAACACCTCCAGAGGGCGCAAGAGGCCCAAAGTAGAATTTATAACCGGTCTGCAAGAATCAGGACATTTAACCCAGGCGATAGGGTCCTTATACTAGTTCCCACTGTTGAGAGTAAATTCCTGGCGAAGTGGCAAGGTCCCTATGAAATTGTGGAAAAGGTCAGTGAGGTGAACTACAAGGTGCACCAACCAGGTAGAAGGAAGCCTTTCCAAGTTTACCACGTAAACTTGATTAAGCCCTGGAAAGACAGGGAATCCTTGGGGGCGACAAATACTGTTAGTAATTTGTCACAACCAATCCCTCCAGTCAAGGTTGGTGATACCCTATCAGTGTCACAGAAACAGGAGGCTCAGGAATTTTTACAGAAAAACAAAGACAAGTTTTCTGACCTCCCAGGGCGTACACACCTCATCTATCATCACATTGAAACTGAGCCTAGAAGCAGAGTAAACCTCAAGCCCTATAGGATCCCGGAAGCCCGTAGGGAAGCCGTATCTGCCGAGGTAAAGCGTATGCTTGATCTGGGAGTAATTGAGGTGTCACAGAGTGAATGGTCCAGCCCGATTGTATTAATCCCAAAGCCTAATGGAACTTGGAGGTTCTGTAACGATTTCAGAAAGTTGAATGAGATCTCAAAATTCGATGCCTATCCTATGCCCAGGGTAGATGAGTTGATTGAGAAGTTGGGTAATGCCAGATACATAACCACCCTCGATCTCACAAAGGGCTATTGGCAGATTCCACTTACTAATGAGGCTAAAGAGAAAACTGCATTCTCCACCCCTGATGGGCTATTCCAGTATGTAGTGATGCCGTTCGGGTTACATGGAGCACCTGCGACTTTCCAGAGGTTGATGGACTTGATTTTGCGACCACATCGTGATTACTCAGCTGCCTACCTCGATGATGTGGTCATTTTTAGCCCTGATTGGGAAAGTCACCTCTGTAAGGTACAGGCTGTATTGGATACCATAAGTGATGCGGGGTTGACCATAAATGCCGAGAAGTGTGCAATAGCCCTAGAAGAGGCCAAGTATCTGGGCTACATTATTGGAAGAGGGTTGATTAAGCCACAGCTTAATAAAGTGGAGGCAATACAGAATTGGCCTAGACCCCTGACAAAGAAACAGGTCAGAGCTTTCCTTGGTATTACGGGCTATTACCGTAGATTTGTGCCGAACTTCGCCTCAGTTGCTGCTCCCCTAACTGACTTGACCAAGGGCGGAAAGAGAGCCATGATCACGTGGACTCCAGAGGCCGAGAAGGCTTTCCAAAGCCTTAAGTCTGCCTTGTGCCAACAACCTGTGTTAGTTACCCCCGATTTCAGGCGAGAATTTCTGGTTCAGACAGATGCTTCTAACACAGGCTTAGGTGCAGTACTCTCACAAGTAGTAAATGGTGAGGAGCATCCGGTGATGTACTTGAGTAGAAAGCTAACCCCGGCCGAAAAAAATTATGCCATTGTGGAGCGAGAATGTTTGGCGGTGAAGTGGGCCCTCGAATCCCTAAAATATTACTTGCTAGGCAGGAAGTTCAAGTTAGTGACAGACCATGCCCCCCTAACATGGATGAAGTTAAACAAGGAGAGAAACGCAAGAGTGACTAGATGGTTTCTGTCCCTACAAAACTTTAATTTCACTGTGGAACACAGGCCAGGGAAATTACAGGCAAATGCTGACGCATTGTCGAGGGTACATTGTCTGTGGGGACAAAATGCTCAGCCCTCCGGTCTGAAGAAGAGGGGGGGGATATGTAGACATGTCACTGGAGAAGTGATCGAGGGGGTGTACATTTCACCTAGGTTACTACGCTGGGTGAGATGGTAAGTCCAGGATTGATTTGTTTCCCAGCAGTGATATGCTGCTGAGGTGTTGCTAATTTTGCCGGGCCTGGATTTATATGGAATGGCAGGTAGGTTTGGTAGAGGGACCTGTCATTCCACACCTCCCCGATCCGGTTTGGGTTTTGAATCAGGTGAGCTCTGATCCTAATTAGCCTGGGAGGTAAAAGCTCTGCAGAGACTGCAGGCTATTGCTCTCAGCCTGAAATGAACAGCCTGTGTGTGTGTGTGAAGGAAGCTGCGAACGCAGCCACTGCTGGAGCTAAAAACTCACCCTGCGATGTCCAGGCGAACGCTGTGTTTTAAAAGTGTCAGCTAGGTGAGAAGAACCTGCTAGTAAGCGCCCAGACGGGCTAGGTCTTTATTTTGTTTTGTACACTAAAGAAGCACGCTGCTGCTGTATGTTTTGTTTACTGGACTGTTTATGCCATGAATAAACGCCAAGACCTGCTTTATAACACCTAAGTCTGTCGTGAACTGTGTCCAAACACACCATCCCCCGGGAAGATCCCTACAATATATATATATATATATGCAAAATGATATAGTGCAAAATGCTTAAAAAATTGCTTGGTAAAATAACAACATCTCTACATGGGCTGGCACTGAAAAGGTTAAATCTTGCCATCATCTATACCCACATTGGCATATGTGTTTCCCCTTGCAGCCACAAATCTAGTCAAACCACGCGTCCCACCCAAACTGTGCTAAATACAGAAGTTTGGAGTTTTTGAATGAATGTTTTTGTGAAGTTATTACTTAGAAATAATTTAGTATTAAGCAAAGCCGAGCTTAATGTAATAGGCTTGTGGTAAAGCAAATTGCATATGCATTTTCGACCAAATAAAATTAAAATACTTTCTTTTTACAAACATATAAATAGCAGATGTAAGAACATGTTATGTTATTGACTGTTCTGCAAAGAATTGCTGTTCACAGTAACTGCCGTCAGCTGCAAAAGAAACCCTCAGTTCCAAGGCAAGCAAAACATGGATAATAACTGAGACCAAAAGATAATTGACACAAAAGACAAACCAGAAAAGAAAGGGGCAGAGGAAGTTTTTGGTCATCTGATCATTATCCATGCCCTTACAAAGCCATATAGCTGCCCAAGTAGGGATCACTTAGAATCTAATTTATGAAGTGCATATTTCTGTGCTATTTAGAATTATTTTGTTGTGAAATTTGTATCTGCCTTGGTGCAACCAAGTCTTTGTATATTTTGGCACTTATTTCCATAATGACATAGCAAGTCAAAAGATATGTTAAATTATCACCTTGAATTAGCACACTAAGGGGTGTTTATTTAACCCTTTAAGTGCCAGCCTACCAGAAGTTTTTGTCACCCTTTGTTGGGTGACATGGGGTCCCCCCTACCCAGAATAACCAGCCCGGGACCAGCTATGCAAGGCTTGTAGGAACAGGACACAGGGGCCAGCTTTGGTGGCCCCTGGCCCTGCCGGCTACAAGGTGGCATAGACTATGGCCACGGGCTCTTCTGCCGCTCCTGGGCTTTGGGGAGGCAGGTCATTTGGGGGGACGGGGGTTAATGGCAAGTCACCCGCTAGCCGCAGGTGACTTGCCAGCCCCCAGCCTTGTGAACTGGTATAGGGGTCTCATGGATGCCAGTTCACAAGGGGTTAAATGTAAAAATAAAGACACTGACACAAAGAGAAAAAAATGACATTTATTATTTTTTTTCCTCTGATCCTGTGACCTTCGCTGCTGTCCCCTCGCCAATGGCAGCTGCCAGTGAGAGATGCTGATAGTGATCGGAGCAGGGCGGGTGAGGGGCAGAAGATCGGAGCCTCCTTGCCTCTCACCCGCTCTGCACCTCTACTACCGGCATCTGTCAGAGCCGGAGCGCGGGGGTGACAGACTACGAGGAGCGGGATGACGTCATCCCGCTCCTCCCATAAAAGATGGGGATTATGGGCAGCAGCCAGTGCCGTCAGAAGAGGTGGTGAGGACCCGGAAGTGGGTCCTCATCTGACACCTGCAGAGCCCGGGGGGAGGGATCGGATCCCCTCCTGGTGAAGAGAACACCCGGACGGAGGGATCGGGCGAGGAGGTGAGTGAATGTAATTCTTTATTTTTATTTTACAGCCGCAAGCCAGCGGCGGAAACAGGGGAGGTGGCCCCCAGAGGAAGAGGAGACCCCCGGCTTTGCATCCATACCAGAGGTGAGTTTTTATTTTTTTCTATTTTTATGCTAGCAGGGGGAAATGCCAAGCACGTAGTCTCTACGTGCTTGGCAATTAACGGTAGGAGAAGAAGCCACGTAGAAACTACGTGCTTGGCATTTAAAGGTTTAAAGTGGACCAAAACCCAGGATTTTGGCTATCCTGGGTTTTGGTCCTTGGCAATCAGGGGTGCCCTGCTGTGTGAAACCCCCCAGGCCACCCTAACAAACTCACCTCTTTCCGGCACTACGATGCATGCACAGCCGCTTGTCCAATCAGCGCGCTTGGAGCTCATCTAATATGAGTAGATTGGAGTGTGCTGGTGGCCGCATCCCCCGCTACCCTCTTACAGGGAGCATGCCCGCATCCGCCATTCACAAATGCCTGGCGCAAGCACGTGCCCTGCTAGAGGGATGGCGGGATGTGGCCACTGCTCGCGCATGCGCCATTGGACTGGGAAAGATGGTAAGTTTATGGACGACCTGGGGGGTATCACACAGCGGGACATACCGATTCTTTATGCCCCCGGGGAGGGAATCAATCGGCCAGGAATCTTATAAATTCCTGGGCTGATATCCGTGGGTTTTTATTGAAGTTATCTATAAACACTTTTGGTATATCTGATATAACAGATCATATACATCCTTATATAAACCAATTTGTGCACATAAATACAACATTTAAATTCTATATTCTAATTATAAAGAATAAAGGCTTATATCATAAAAAACTAGACACAGTACATCTTATCAATTTCATTAAATCTAACCCCTTCTCACACATTAAGTAAAAAAAAACAAGCATAAATTATAACAAAGAAATCAGCATATAACACAACATTATAATAAAAGGTTAGAATCAAAATTGGAAGGTAAAAAATGTTCTACCCACAGAGCCCAAACCTCTTGGAATACCTCAAGGTTCCCAATATTAATTGCTGACAGTTTTTCCATGGAGAGAGCTATCCAGGGTCTTAATTTAACTTCTGCTCCCAAAATCACTCCAAGAACATCAAACACTTACACCAAAATTCTTTAACTTTGGTACATTCCCACCAGATGTGACTATGGGATCCTATGGATTGACGGCCTTGAAAGCAAAATCCCTGGGATGCCCCATCGTACTGAGCCATCTGTTCCGGCGTAATATACCATCTTAATGCTACGTTTACATTGGCTTCAATAGCCATAACCGAAGCTGAAGTACCAAAAAATGCTTTCCACATCTTCTGTCAGGATTCATGGTCTCTCTCCTCCTTTAGCTCTCACTGCCATCTCTTTCTATGCATTAGCTCCCCTTCATCTGTTCCAGAATTCAAGAGATTATAAATCTCAGAGACTGCCCCTTTCCCCCTAGGATTCTGTCTGCAACATTTTTCCAGTGGGGAAAGGCTGTCCAAGTCCGCTCTGTCTTTAACAACCGATTTAATAAAATGTCTAACCTGTAAATAACCCAAAAAGTCCCTTGCTTCTAAATGGTATTTATCTTTAAGTTGATGAAAGTCCAAGATCCCAGAGTGGCTGACGACATCCAGCAGTCGGGTAATCCCTGCCTCACCCCAATTACTAAATCTTGATACTGCCCGTTAGACTTCCTCAACTCCAAACTCTTCCTCCAGCACATTTTTAAGTTGATCTGGTAAGGCTACATTCTCAAAAAATGCGTCCAAAGCTTCCTTACTTGGGGGTTTAGTACTAGAGCAAAGCTTCTGGAGTTGCAATCCAAACAGTCTAACAATTTTATCAGGGTAACTAGTTAATGCCCCTCTCTCATTTTTTCAATCTAATTGGGCGATATTCCTGCTCTTGCGATTTCAATTTCCTTGTTAACAATGTATCCGTTTTTTTGGCCTTACAATAATAGTTATGTTTCAACCATCTAATATTATTCTCTGCCTTACCCGCTAACGCTAAATTTAGCTCCTGTGAGATCCTGTGAAGCTTGGCATGTAAATCTGTTATCATTTGTACCTTGGTCTTATCACCTGCCTCTGCATAATTTTTTCCAGCATCTCAGTATAAGTATTTCTTTCTCTTTTCTTTCTAGAAGCTATCTGGATTAACTTTCCTCTAATGGTTGGTTGGTGCGCCTCCCAACATATTGCCGCTGTGACTTCCAGACCTTCCAATACTCCAAGAGCGCCCCAGAAATGGACTCTACAATCTCATGGTCAGATAAAAGGGACACATTTAGGGACCATGAAGACTTAGATGGTCTGCTAACTATGAAGGACAGTTTTAGTAATACGACATCATGGTCTGACCATGAGATCGGTACTATCTTATTCGCTTGTATTAAGGGGAGTGCTTGGTGAGGAAGGAAAATATGATCAATATGCGTATATACATTGTGAGGATGTGATAAATCAGTAAAATTCGGAGTACCTGGGTAACTTGATATCTATGGCCCTGGAACTATAAATTTGTCAAAAGCCGAGCAGCTCTTTGTATCACTTCCTTGGTGCTATAAATATATTTCTTGGAGGCTCTTCCGGGGGTCTGCGGGGCCTAGAGATCTATAGATGCGGTCAAATTCTAGGCGGCCAATAGGGATTTCTGATTTTAACTCCTGACACAGAGTAGTTATCACAGACTTGACATCTTCCATATGTTCTGGCACGCCCCTGAAGCGGAGATTAGATCTCCTGTCTCTATTTTCAATGTCTTCTAATTTGCATTGTAGTATTTCATTCTCCTTCTTAAGAATGCTAATTTCTTTTTCTAGCATCTTCTTAACTGCTGAAACTGCAGTTAGCCTCCCCTCTAAAGAGGATAAGCCAGCAGATACTTTTCTAGTTCTCTAGTGAATTGATCCATTATAATCTTAATATTGGAAGACAGGACTTTAGTGAGCATGCTCTCAAATTGAATAAGAATATCAGGGCTTACTTGAAATTGTGATGTTGAAGATGTCTCACTTGCTGAAGACATTGCAGTTCCACCCTCAGTCTCCTCCATTTCTGCTGTGAGGGCCTCCACCATCTTGCTTTCTCTCAGCTGTGAGGTAAATTCTAAAAATAGCCTTTATATATTTTAATATAATATATTATATATATTATCTCAACACCCCACAGGGAATTTGTAAACTGAATGCTCTTCCTCCACAGGTTTGATGCTATATTAAACCACACAAATTATTTCAGTAGCGTTCACCTCAAGGACTGCCGCCATCTTAACTATACCACCACACACAGTGTCCTCTCTGTAGTTGTTTCTACCAGCCGCAAATCACTTCATGTATCATCCTGGCAAACACTATTCACAGCACTCATCAGCGTTCTGTAAAATCTCACAGTTCAGCGTCCTTTCACTCACGCTATAACCCTTTTTCTTCCCGGCGGGCACAAAGCTGGTTTAAGCTGCTGCCATTTTCCAGCCCGCACACGTACCCACTCCATATAATATTTTTTCATTTTTTTTTTGGGGGGGGGTGCACGTGCCGCTGGATCCCTGGGGTCTTTGGGATTATTTTTGGATGCATTTTTTGCATGTTTGTGTTGAGCAGCAAACTTGTGATTTGGGCTGTGAGAAAGCTTTGACATGTCTTTTAAGTGTCCCCAATGCAATTCCCATTTAAAAAAAAAAACGGACCCTAAAAAATAAAGAATGGGGATAACAACAGGCGGGGTGTGCCTGGGATCCAATTTTTTGAGCGCCGCTGTGGCTTACTTGGCCAGAGACTTACAGACAGTCTCTGGTTGGCTTGAGGAACAACTGGTTGTGGGTGTTGAGGGTTGGACACTTTTGGCTAACAATCATAGTAATGAAACCAAGGGTAAGACAAATACATTGTAACATATTAAAACACTGAAAAATCTCCTCAGCAGCAGTAAAACAAACACAAGGAGCAACTACTCCTTGTGCCGGCACAAAATACATTTTAATTTGGAATAAGATACTGTTTCTTCACATGGGTCCATGATTATATTTATATTTATTGGTTTGTGATTTTTTTGATAAGTTTAGAAGTTTACCAGTAGTAGGTTATTTAAAGGTTGAGAACATTGGGGGTACAGCAATGGTTTTTAAATGCCCTTAGTGTTATGTGTTTTTTTTGTACATACTCTTAATAAAGTGATTATTTTACCTTACATGGTGGTGCTCCCTTAATAGGGGTTATCAAGGCTTGGTTCCATGATCCCTTTTTCTTTGGCGTAGGCATTTTGGTGGAGAGCACACTTGTAAGCTTGAATTGCGGAGGTGGTGCACTGGTTGTTGGTTTTTCTAGTGTCACTAGGCCAGCATGGCCACCACCCCATAGTTACTGAGCATGAGCTACATATGTGTGACACCCCTGATGTGGCTACAGGTGTGTTGCAGAAACGGTCCGCCAACCGTGAGCCAGAGTTTTATCTTGCTGATAACATCAAGGTGGTCAAGCTCACTAAATGGACACTCTACTTTGGCCCACCGAGTCGTGGCCTCCAGCAACACTGAGTGCACCAAATTCTGGGCTGGAATAGCTGAGACCCTCAATAGCACCAGTGCACATCAGCCGTCCACTGCAGCAACTAAAAAAAGATTCAACATGGTCTGCAGGGCCCTCACTAGCTCTGCTTATTGAGAGTGGCAAACATGAAGGACCCACGAATAGCTACCATGAATATGAGGTCATGTTGAAACAAAAGATACCTTTATGTCAACTGCTGGGTGTGGATTACAAGATGACACAACAGCCTTGGTCGAACGTTTCAATTGTTGTTTCCAACCTGACCAATGCCAAAAGCCAAACTGTGCAACCCATGTGCACAAGTGATACTTTGCCAAATACCTGTTATTTGTCACATAGATTTGATTCTTCCCCTACGCGGAAATGGATTTTGTGCCTTTTTTAAGTAGTCGAATTGTTAATTGTGAATCCCAATTCTGTATGGTAGGTAGTCGAATTGTTAATTGTGAATCCCAATTCTGTGTGGATGAGATTGTCATTATCTGAGTCAACCTAGCTGTATAGAACATTTCCATTTAGTTGATTATCCTACATTTGTGTGTAAGAGATTGGCGCTTAGTATGGAGCTGCAACCTGGTCAGGTGGCTCAACTGATAGTATCAAGGATTTGGGTTTTATGGTGGGTTTGAGGGGGGTTCACAGAGGGTTAACTCCTCTGTTGCTCCCACTCACACTCTCCACAGGTGAGCTAATTGTTAGAAGCTAGAGAAGCATACAATCTCAATTGTTATGTGATTACTTCTTCTCTTCCTCTAATATATTGTTGTTTAATATAGGCTGCAAAGTTCATATTACTCAAGATTGCTGCCAGTTTAGCACATTTACCAAATAATAAGTATTGGCTGAGAAAAGTATGTTTAAACACTTACCCGCCTGGCCCGGGGGTGCTCGACCTACCCTGGGCCACTGAGTGTGATGTGCAGAGTTATGGAGTATTGCACCGCTTGTGGTTGGTTGCTTCTTATTATAATAAATTCCAATCGATAAAGATGGTCTCCAAAGCTTTATTTTAACAAATATTGTACGCTAACTTGGGGGTTAATAAATTTAAATAATTAATAATAAAATAAATAAAAAGTCGGGCAATGTGTCCTTATTGCTCCCTGGAGGGTTTCCTCCTTTTTGTCAAAACAGTTTGGTATTGCGCTTATCCAAGTGCGCTGTGCTGTATAAGCAGTATGAGGTCCGTTGTCCGGTAATGTAGCTGAGTCCGTGCTGTGTGAGCATTGAAGATTTCTCTCTTCAGTTATGTTTGCTGCTGCGGCTTCTGGTGGGGTCCGACGCGCGTTTTTTTTTCCAACGTTATCAAGGTCCCTGATGCGCCCGCGCAGCTCCTTTCTTTTATAGTAGTGGGGGTCGGGGAGGATTATCCTACATTGTTGCTGATGTCCTCAATATGGTGCAGACCCCACCTAATACATGTGATGAGACTGTCACTGGGTTTGTTCTTTGTGTGGATTATGTAATCTTTGGCTGCTTTTTTTTTTGGACTTATCTCGACAATTGTTAATTTGCAACATTCTTCTTTTTGTTACTCTCATAAAGATTTTTAGGATTGCAGGCCATTATCTGATGAGGAAGACCAGCTGTCCAAATCACCACAGATGTCAGAACCATCTGGGGATGAGGCAACACAGGTATGTGAACAGCGAATCCAGAGCTTTACCAAAATCTTAAGCTTAAGCTTACAATGTGTGCATGTTGCTGGTTGACTTTGTCTGCCACCAAATTCAAATTGACCATGTGTTGATTTCCAGGATGATCTATTGTTTCCAGCTCTTACACAAACACCAAGTGAGACATCCGATGATTCAGGTGTCCCAGCAACCAGCTATCTGGATCCGCCTAAGTATGTTAATTTATGATTACCCATTCTACATCCAAGGCCCTTAGTGTCCACTCTTGTTGAATACCTTAATGCATCCAAACCTAAAAGACTGACAAATGCCATAAATAACACACTTAAATAAAGTATAGGTCAGGACACAGATATAGAAGTTTGTTTCCCCTCATATGCATCCTGCCAAAACAGAACAACACTGCTAACAATATGCATTATGAGCTGATGGGTTTAAAGAAACCTAAATAAGAATCCATACATTTGTGTCACTGACCTTTCTTGTATCATTTCAGGCTCCATTGATGCTAGTTGTGGAGGCACACAGGAACAGCATGTGGCAATAATAGCAGCAATCCAAGAGAGTCGGAGGGAAATGGCTTAATCAGCAGGTGCAGCAACAAAACATATTTTTTCAGGCCATGTTTGGTTTGGGGGCAGGGCCTGGCACAATGGCCAAACAGCAACCACACCAATACCACTTGTTCATCCAGGCTGCCAATCCATGGATGTCCAACACCATGATGGTCCTACAACATATGGGCGTGATGGGGGGCAGTGTTTTGCCAATATATTCTTTTTTTTCACAAGCAAGACAGTTGAATATGTTTATGGTTATTATTGTGGCGTTAGTTTGACACAAAACTTACAAGAGAACATAAGTCACAGAAAAATTCATAAGGCCAAAGTGTAGCAAATGCACAATTTTAATCAACCCTTTAACAAAAAGGCCAACATGACAAAAAATAAAGAACATTGCTGCACAACAGCCAAGACCGCACCTTTAATGAGGCAGCTGCCTTAGGTGGCATCAAGCAGAGGGGTGGTGATCATAGGCTTTACAGTGCTGACAGTCCCCATGCCCGGAGCTCTATGTCACCGCTCTTGTGCCACCCTCAGGCTGCGGTGACTCCTCCAAGGCTATGTGGGCCATGCAGCATTGTTATCCCCCCTCTGGCATGCGGGGGATGTGACCTCCCCTTACCAGGGCATCCGACTTGCGTCTCATTAGGCATCGATAGTTGACAGAGCATCTGTGTTACAAAGACCACGTCTTTAAATTGGGAAGTGGCTCCTGCTTGTCATGCCCAGCCAGCTGCCATACCACAAGATGGAGGTGCTGTGGGTGCAGTGCAAATAAAAAGGCAGCAGAAGCATATCTGACATCGTGCCTGTTGCTCAACTACCCAGGAGATGTCTGACCCCCGGGAACTGCTGAAGGCAGAGAATGGGATTGGGACTGCATAGGTGCCCTGTACCAGGTTAGTACATGTTCCCCCTGCCAATGATGATGTGTACCACTCAGGGGTGGACTAACCACCGGGATGCCGCTGTTCCTGATTAGTTGCCCGGCTGTCAGCGCTGTTACTGTGATGTGAAGGCTCATCCCCCACAGTTCAGTGTTCAGGTGCAGGGAATGTGCTGATTGACCTGTAATGCTGGGCAGCAGCTATAGGTCCCAGAGAGAAACATAATGCAGTACAGAACTGTAAATGCTCCAGCTCTGCAGCCCTAGGTGTTTTGTGCAGTGTAATGTGATATAACAATGCACAGAACGCCCGGGCTTGCCCGAGGAGATGGAACTTTGCTCTGCTTGTTTTTCTTCCGCACTTAGAGGTGATGCACTGTGTGACAGGCTGGTCAGCTCCCCCCTGCATTCCTTCCTGGTGGCAACCTGCTAGTGTGTCTCTAGCAACAAGTCAGTGGATGTTTGAATCATTGTGATGTAGGTGAGGGAGGAACGTGCTCATGGGGAAGGGGGTATAAGTAGACAAGAGCCAGAGAGAGAGACTGCAAAAGAGAGATAGACTGCGAGAGACAGGTACAGATTGAGAGAGCGAGACAAAGTGAGATACAGAGAGCCAGGCAGAGAGAGATGGACTGATAAAGTGAGACAACTGAGAGAGCGAGACAGACAGAGAGCAACACCAACTGGGAGAGCAACAGAGAGAGAGAGTGAGGCAGAGAAAGAGATACAGAGACAAAGAGAACAAATGATAAAATAAGATGGCAACATTGGTGAAAGAGAGAAAACATAAATGATGCTGCATCTCAGGGAAAAGCCACAAAACTCCTTAAAAGGTGTGCCTCATAGACCCAAAAAACACCACCCCACTGTACTGAAATCCCCCCCCCCCCCCACCCTGACTTACCTTTTCTATCCCCCATGAAAAGATCAGTCCTCAGTGTCAGGTCATGGGGGATAGAAAACAATTGTCTTTGGGACATTCTGAATGTATAGTGGGGTATACTGTGGGATTGGTGGCTAGGTGAGTTGATGTCATGATAGCGATTGCTTTACACAGTGGGGCAAATCAGGATGCTCCTGGGAGAGGGAATCAGCCAGCCCTGGGCTCTTTTAGGTTTCAGGGCCGGCTGAAATGGGTTTTGGTCCATTTTAACATTTTTTTTGATAAGCAGGGGGGCACCCCAGGCAGCAGAGAGGCTAGGTTCCACCATAACCCCCGAAAAAATTGTTATCTAAGGGCCAAAGACGTATCAGCAGTTACAACCCCCAACAAGGGTCAGCACACAATGGTGCACAGCAAAACGCTGAAGTCAAGGCAGTGTTAATTTAGTTGTGCAGTGTTGTGTGGACTTCCACATGCATCCTGACAACCAAATAATAGAGACCTAAGTGATCAGAATTTTAGCCACTAAGTAAACAACCTGTACATGTGGTGTCCCTATATTTTACAATCATTTAGCATTCATATAAGGAGCTATCTGTAATTTAAGGTCCTCAATAAAGGGATTTGCCAGGGGGAATAGGAGGAGCTGTGAGAATGCAAACAAAAAACAAAAAAACAAACAAACAATGTTTGTTGCACCATATAAACATTTTAGATATGTTGCTGTGTGTTTGTGCATGGCCCATTGACTACGGTAAAAATCCAGGAAGGGGTGTGGAGGAGATCACCGGCCTATGATGCCCTGAAACAATAAGAAAACCCCCAAAACAAAACATGAGCCACACACTTGTCACCTCCACGATAGTTAGTCACAGTAATAAACACAAAGGCTACTCAGCAGGGGACGAGGTGCTGGCTTCAAACCAGGGAGGGGAGGAATTGTGGGCTTCACTCCCCAATTTGGACGGCCGGAGCCCAGCTCTGAGGGGCCAGACTTCTCCACTCCCTCTACTGTACCCTTATGGAGTGGTGGGGAGTCCACCACCTCCTTCACCTCAGGACTTCCCACCTAAGACTGGCCCAAATGGTAGCCAGACTCCGGCGTATCTTCGTCAGAGGAGCTGTTGACCCCCACAGCCCCCACCTCATCGCACAACTCCTCTGGGACATCCTTGTCCCCTTCTTCCTCTGGGTTCTCCACCTCGCCATAGCGAAAATGAACCCCCTCCCGTAGATCTGTTGGAATCAGGGTTGTGGGAGCGGGGGAGAATCCCCTTGCCATGCTTGTGGAGGGGAGGCTGCTTACAAAAAAAGGTATTAAGGACAAGTCCTTGATTGAGCTCCTACATCAACCAAAGCTGTCCGACATTCTCCATTTACCGGAGGCATACACATCATAGAGCCAGCAGACCGATGCCAGGTCCCAGCCCTTAAAGTTCGACCACCATTGAATGGTCCTCTTCTGGGCTGAGGATTGGGCATAATCATATTCCCACTGGCACATGTCCTACATGAAAAAAAAGACTGAAAAAAAGCAGTAACCAACAATATGTTAATATTTCAATAAAGCATTGATGAGAACAGTAAAAGACGCATATCAAAATAGGAAATATACATGTTAAAACGTTAAGCACAACAGAAAAATCTCAACGTTAAAAAGAGGCCTAAGTCAGGAATAAAGTAGAAGGGTCAACACAGCCAAAAACACACATAGCATGATTACATGTGGATAAAATATTGACAAAAAGGCATAATGAAGAACAATAGAGAAAGATGAAACAGAAGTAAAGACACGCCCACAGAAAAATAACAGCTGCAGCAAACACACGAAATAGACTTACCCTAATAATCTAACTATTGGTTTGAGGGTCCACATGCTGGCGGATGTTCTTTGGGGGGGCGAGCCAGCCTCGGACCCACTGGAAGTGCTTCTGGTGCTTCGGGTTTGCTTGCCCCTGGGGGGGGGGGGCATGTTATTACCGTAGAGGCAAACTGGAAAGTGCACAAAGTGAAACCAAAAGCAAAACCTCATATTAGAGCATCAATGACAGCATTCAAACTGATGAAAGCTACGCAATTTGGATGTATTTAGGAGAATGTTAGGTTGCGTTAGGTGTGAACGCTAGAAAGTGGCTGCCACATTTAAGATAGAAAAGGACGGTACATAGGAACAGCCTATATTTATGAGCAAAATACACAGTGCTAAGGTCTAACCCTGACAAATAGCCAGAAGAAACTGGGACACAGTGATGAAAACACATAGGCTTACAGTGGGGACACAGCAAAGACCATGTCACTTGAAGGGCAGGCACAAAAACGCAAGTTTACAAAAATATTTAAAAATAGGCCAAGGATCAGTTGATTGTTGCCAAAAAAACCCTTAAAAATGATGTGGGGTCCCCCCTACCCAGCATAACCAACCTGAAGGTCAAGAGCAAGTTATCCCCTAGCTGCAGGTGACTTGCCAGGCCCTAATCCTTGTGAACGGCCCCTTACCAATTCACAAATGATTAAGTATAAAAAAAAACAAGAGACAAAGAGAAAAAAATATTTTTTAATACTTACCTCCCACCTACCCTGAGCACTGTGTCCCACTCCGACCACTCTGCCTTGTGCTCTCCTGCTGCGGCTGGAAACCTTTTATAACTGCTGGTGAAAAAAATGATATAGGTCCCCCCTCCTCAAAATGGTGTGGGGTCTCCCCTACCCAGAAAACCCAGCCCCGTGACCAGCTATGGGAGCTTGTAGAACAGGGTGTGAAGGCCAGCCTTAGTGGCCCCCCAACCTACAGGCTACAAGCCTGCATAGTCTCTGTGGCCACAGGCTCTTCTGCCCCCCGGACTTTGGGGAGGAAGGTAATGGGGGGCTGGGGGTTAATGGCAAGTCATTTGCTAGCGCAGGCAACTTTCCAGCCCCCAAATCCCCTCTGTGAACTGGTATAGGGGTCTCATGGATCCCTTACCAGTTCAGAAGTGTAAAAAAAAGACACACACATACAGAACAACTGGTGACATCATCCTCCCCGCTCACAAAAGGTGGGGCTAGCCACAGTGACTGCAGAAGCAGGGGAGGGGGCTCGTTTCAGGCCTCTCCTCGCCGCAGAGGAGCTCGGGGGGAAGGTCAGAGGCCCACCCAGTGAAGAAGAGACCCAGCGGGAGGGATCACAGCGGCAGGTGAGAAAATGCTATCTTTTTTTACAGTTAGTGATGGTGGCTAAAGTGGGGGGGGGGGCTGTTTCCGAGCCCTTTCCAGAAGTCAGAAGAATTTTCGGATTCGGATGCCCCTCAGATGAAGAGAAGACCCGGCCTAATCGAATGAGGGGTCAGGTGAGTGTTTGTCATTTTTTTTTTACAGTAGAGGGGGGAAAGCCAGGCCTGTAGATTCTTCGTGCTTGGCGCTTAAAAGGAGTGGAAGCAAGCTCATTGAAACTGCAGGCTTGCCACTGAGAGGGTTAAACAGGAGTGCCTGGAACTGCAAACTATATGATGCTAGGCCACATCAGCGCTGTCTGTTTTTTGTTTGATAAATTGCATACTGAGTGCCGCTGAGTGGCTGTGGCGAGTGCAGACTGTGCAGCAGAAGCACTGCTTCTGCCCGATCCTTTTTTCTGTCAGCGATGTGAACCAGTGGTGAAAGATGACATTAGCATTAGGAGTGTCCTCACTCAAGGGACGGCGGCCATCTTTTTGCAGCCGGGCTGGGGCCAGTTTAAAACTCCGCCACGCCACCACATTGACAGGAAGAGGATAGGCAGAGGTGAGTTACAGTAGCTTTCTGGCTTTTCCATGTTTGGGTCGAACACCAAACACAAACAGGGGCTTCTGGCTGAAGTTCAGTACGAACGCAAACTTTGCGGTTCGGGTTGGCCTAGCAATAAAGAATAGGTGTAAATAGGCTTTTTAAATCCAATATTTTCATTTTTACCTACAGTTGCCATTTAATCAAACACATATTCTATTTATTTTTTCATTTCTGTGCTGGCCATAAAGTAAAAGAACTTTTAATGTAATGTTAGAGAGATTTAATGTGGTAAAATAGTAAATAGTTTATAGGCATACAAACATGCAAGGACTTTACAGGATTTATGGCTCTAAAATGAAAAAAAATACCCTTTGTCATATACTATAAAATAATTTTGCTGAATTTCTCCCCGCTGCTTCTTCATCCCTTACAGTAACATTTTCTTATGTCATCCTGAAAATTGAATCTCTGCTGCACAATTTATTCTTTATGATTTATAGTTGTCCAAATACTTTGCCTTTGATTAAAGTTGTTTTGTATGATCCAGTGTCTCTTGTTTCTGGTGATGCAATTGATTTTTAGCTTAGCGGTTTATATCCTTTTCTTTTTCTCACACATTTCCCTCTTGTTGCTAGTATTTATGAGGAACACATGCTGAGGTGCATTTAATGCATCTCACTTATTTTCAGAGCTGCAAAGATTGCTCTGGCGATGAATAAAATTAGATGGTGGGATTGATCCAAACACAAGGACTGAGATAATCTGAGTTTACACTGTTATATTTTATAGGAATGTGAATAAATGGAAATTCACGCTTGCGTTTGCGCTGAATTTTACTTGTCGGCAAGTATATGCTGGAAAATGTTGGTCTTATTTTTCTAACAATGGATCTTTGAGTCAAACACATATTCCTAATAGCATACCTCCCAAGTGTCCCTTATTTGGAGGGACTGTCCCTCATTTGAGTCTGTGCCCCCTGCCCCTTCTTGATCTCCTTTGCTCCTCTTTGAGGTTTAACATGCAGATCTGAATAAATAAATGATCAATTTGCCTATTTAAAGTGTTTATATTGTTTTAACTGTTACAACTTTTTTCCCACCTCCAAAAGTTGGCAGGTATGTAATAGCATTTGCTATCCTGGCCTGTTTCCTTAAAAGATAAACTTTAAAACATTGTGAAATATGTCTTGCATTAACATTTAACTAAGGCTAACATATCTATATACTTAATACATTACATGTTTAAAATTAGACTTTCGACTATTGACATTTAACTGGTAATGAACAGAAAATATAACTCATTTCCTGTCTGCTGTGACGGGGAGGCCGATTCATTAATAGCGCCAGGTAGCAACAGATGAGCGACAGTAGCGTTATTTTCACAGCGCCCACTAGTATTCGCTGTGCTTGGCCGTTGTTCGGCTGTTGACAGCAACTCAGAGGCCGATTCATTAATAGCGCCAGGTAGCGACAGATGAGCGACAGTAGCGTTATTTTCACAGCGCCCGCTAGTATTCGCTGTGCTTGGCCGTTGTTCGGCTGTTGACAGCGACTCAGTCGGTGTGCGGTAATGTTGAATACGGGGTTAGGAGTCGCTGTTTGACAGGTTCCGCGCTATATGGGAGCGCATGACAGCGAACGGCCATAGCGAACGGCTCCCAGCATATTCATTAACAAATCACGCTCCAAAAATTCTCGCGCTGTGAAATGCTTGTTTAAACCCCAGAGCGCTGGCGGCGATGGGTTAAAAGTAGTTTTTTAACCCCCAAACAACCATATTTTTAGAATAAAAAAAAAACATGTTTTTCAAAACATTTTGTAATATGAATACATTAATATCAGACCTGTAATATCAATTCTGCACAAATTTATTTATTTATTTTTTTAACTTAAAAAAAAATATCTAACATTGCAGAAGTGGTCACAGAATTTTTGACATTTAAAAAAAAAAAAAAAAAAAAATTAATAGCAATTAATTATGAATATTTAAAGATTGCTCCATTGAAATGCATTGGAGAGCGCCAGGTAGCGAGAGGTCATACCTGTCGCTGTTCAAGGTCGCTCGCTGGCGCTGTGGGGTGAGGCTGGAATAATGATGAATGATTCGCTATCTGGCGCTTTGTCAGTCGCTAAGCAGGATCGGCTTGATAAATGTGTGATTGCGGAGGGGAGCCGGCGTTCTCGTGGCGGTGAGCGTCATTACCGTTCGCTCACCATTCGCTACCTGCCGCTATCCCTTGTTAAATAAGGGCCTCAGTCGGTGTGCGGTAATGTTGAATACGGGGTTAGGAGTCGCTGTTTGACAGGTTCCGCGCTGTATGGGAGCGCATGACAGCAAACGGCCATAGCGAACGTCTCCCAGCATATTCATTAACAAATCACGCTCCAAAAATTCTCGCGCTGTGAAATGCTTGTTTAAACCCCAGAGCGCTGGCGGCGATGGGTTAAAAGTAGTTTTTTTAACCCCCAAACAACCATATTTTTAGAAAAAAAAAAACATGTTTTTCAAAACATTTTGTAATATGAATACATTAATATCAGACCTGTAATATCAATTCTGCCCAATTTTTTTTTTTTTTTTTTTTTTAAGGTTAAAAAAAATATCTAACATTGCAGAAGTGGTCACAGAATTTTTGACATTTAAAAAAAATAAAATAAAAAATAATAGCAATTAATTATGAATATTTAAAGATTGCTCCATTGAAATGCATCGGAGAGCGCCAGGTAGCGAGAGGTCATACCTGTCGCTGTTCAAGGTCACTCACTGGCGCTGTGGGGTGAGGCTGGAATAATGATGAATGATTCGCTATCTGGCGGTCTGTCAGTCGCTAAGCAGGATCGGCTTGATAAATGTGTGATTGCGGAGGGGAGCCGGCGTTCTCGTGGCGGTGAGCGTCATTACCGTTCGCTCACCATTCGCTACCTGGCGCTATCCCTTGTTAAATAAGGGCCTAAGCATTAAGTTCATCTTCCTTTTAGTCAGTGCACAGTTAATAACAGACAAGTTCTGGAACCATTTCCACAAAATGTGCCTCAACCGTTACATAACTGGGATTATTATCCACCCTGTTTTTTTTTAAGCTTCAACCATACAGTAAATGTGGTTTGAGCAGTCATAAAATAATCTTGAGTGTATATACAAATGAACAAATAAAATACTGAGCAACCTGTTTATGTAAATTCTGTATTTCTACCATGTACACCTTGTTTGGCTCATATTCTTGGGTTACCTTTCAATACCCTGTCCCAAAGAAAGTGTGGTTTAGATTAAAGTGGACCTATGTCCATGCCCTTGTCTCAGGGAGTATTTAGGTCTACACTCTACAGAGACCCTAACCCACTACCAGCCAAACAAGAAACAGATATACACCAACTGGAGGTGTGGTAGCTGTCTGCTGTCCCTGTGTGCAGCTGTCTGCTGTCCCTGTGTAATGGAGCAGCAAAGGTGTATTGAAATCGTGAAGCTATTTTGTATGCATGTTAGCCATTTTCCAAAATAAACTAGTGGTATTTTTTCTTAAAATATAGTAACTATATTATATAAATTGATTAATTGTGAATAACCAGTACACATCAGCCTTAACATGTTTCGCGCTATAGTTTCTTCAGAATAACATAGTCCGTGTGTGATAATAACAGTATAAAACCATTACATCTCTACATATGCATTTTTGACCTTTACAATTATGGTATTATACTATTAAGAACAGTTGTTTTTGGGGAATGGGGAATTTCTGATGCTGACAAGTCTTCGTCTGCAGAAATACATTTTCTTAAATAGCCATTCTTGTTATGCAAATGATCATGAGTTTATCATTGCTGTATTTACTCTTTTACCACTATATTACTTTCTCAAAAACAATAACAGTAATGATAGTTAAAAAAAAAAAAAAATATATATATATATATATATATATATATATATATATATCTTATATCAATACACTGTATGATAGAAAGAAGAATAGTGCAGTTTCACCTCAGATCTCAGGCTCCCCCACTGTCAATATTATGATTCTTCTATCTTTAAAACTGGTAGTGACCCACATTCCTAGCTGTGACTCACACATTCTTTGCAATACAAGGATGTAGGATAGAGTTAGAGAGTACACATATGTTTAACAGCAAAAGATAGGCCTGTCTGGCAGTTACAGACTTCTCTATTGCAGCTAACCCAGTATATGCCGGCTTTAAAAAGTGAAAGATTCCTATTTATATTTTCAGACACAGAAATTTTTCACATATTAAAAAATAACAATTCTCATGGGATGTGCACTTATTAACTGCAAAAACATTGTTCAACCGAGTACAGAAGGGGTACATAAACACTAAAAGCGGAACAAAACTCAGGGTTTTAACTTTCCCGGGTTTTGTTACGTTCTGAGAATCATGCCCTACTGTGTGAAACCCCTCAGTTTGCCTAGTTAAACTCACCCCTCCTTGGCCCATAAGCGAATATACGAGTGCTCAGCCAATGCTGTTTTTGGCAAACGTTTCTCATTGACTATAATGGGGTGCATTCCCTGCATCCCTTAAAATATATGCAAAACGGGGGTGGGGGTAGCCCAAAACCCCCACAACCATACCAAAGACAAACTCCCATGCCCCCAAAGGATTCAAAAACCATACAATATTTTATTATGTTGGGCAAACACAAAAGACACAATTAAAACTTAAAATTTAATAAGACATATATATGACACTGTATCATGTGTGGGACACTGCACTGTTCAGTCATGATATCCAAAGACCATATACGATGATCACATGTGGCTCCATAACAATAAAATATACTATTACTGCATAAATCCATCATCCGAAAAAGTGCAACGTGCATGTGCCTAAATTCCATATATCCGCAGCATTAAAGTGCAATGCAACATCTAATCTCATAAATTTTTAAACAATTCCTAATCCTAAACACCAATCCCATTTAACCAATCCTACAATGCTTGTGCCTGAAAAACTTGTCCTTTTATTGCATATGCTCCGGTGGAAGAAAACCCGGAGGGGAATGAAGCCAGCAATTATAATGTGTAATAGATAGAGATTTTACTCATTATATTATGGCCAGTACAGTGTCCCCACCTCCCACATGTTCTGTGACTGTGGCGACCCGTCACTTCCTTAGAGAGAAGTGTCCTATGAATTCCTTAACATTTCATCAGAAAAAGGACTGTCTTTAAACTTTAATACAGAAAATAATTGGTTAAACTAAGGGGTGATTAATCGGCAAAATGCTGATACTTTAGCTATACCTTTTTAATAATTGAATGTATTTTATTTTATTTTTAATGGCTGTAAAACACAGTAAGTTGAAAATTAGCTTTATATGGCAGTGTTTATCCTTACTTGCACGGTAACCAAATCTCCAGATGTTCTCCCCTCTTTGGTATAAGGATGCTTGGTAAACCACTTTAAGCTTTAAACCTACTCATAATAAAATTATGACTTACACACGTATGAATTATTTTCTGTTAATAATACATAATTACTATAATATGTGTGTTTGCCACACCCAGGTGTTTATATAGTTTAAAAGATAAATGTGGGCACACTATAGTTTAAAAGAAAGTGTGGGGACTGGGTCACCATTTTTAGTAATTAATCTGTGTATTTGTATGCTGTTTACTGGGATTTATTCTGGCCCCAGGGGGACTGAAATAGCTGTCCCTGAGCTGGCTACTGGCTGAGGGTCCTGGCTCCCACTGCTGAAGGTGGCACAAGAGGACTGCCCAGAACCCAGATTCGACCCTACAGGAACAAGGTCTAAGGACCAGCCTAGTCTTCTTTAGAGCCCTCCGCAAGGGAGGATAGGTTTGCTGCTTGGTTGGTCCAAGGTCACTTCCCAAGGAGACAAGGGCCTGGACAGACAGCAGTGGTAGCCGGGCTTGGTGGAGGCAAACAGAATGGATAGCTGGGGTCAAGAGCGCACAGGCACTATAGCAAGCCCAAAGACGGAGCCAGAAAGGTTCGGGTATCATGCAGAGGTAAACAGAGCATGAGTAGTCCAAACAAAGTCCAAAGAGTTTATCCAAAAGGCATGGTCGAGAAGCGAGCTGAGGTTAAATCTGTAATTCCAAGAATAATCCGAGATCAAAGGGACAAATATGGCACAGTGAAAACGGGAGAAAATCTCCTGGCACCATCTTGCTGTCCAGGATCTCTTTATACAGGCCTAGGTGTGCCTTGATTGGATGTAAATGACAGATGCATCAGCTAACAAGCAGGTGTAAACTTATATCAGCTAACATGGCAAAAGCATCAATTGACCAGAAAGTTTGAAACAGAGGTTAGCTGACAGGTGCATCTAGCTCTTAACTAGAGATGAGCGAACTTTTGAAAAATTCGATTCGACTGATTCGCCGAATTTTCCGACAAAAATCGTTTCGACCCGAATTTATTCGCGACGAATCGCTATTAAAAACGGCTATTTCTGAGCCTCCTAGAGCCTCAATAGGGTTGTAAACCATTCTGCCTTGCTGTAACACGCACAGGATGCGTGCTGGGTTAGTTAAATAATACTTTGAATAAATATCACATGCAGATCAGAGGCATCGCTAATAGAATCGCAGAGCGGCACAATTGAATTCAAGAGAGTTGAAGTGGCATCACTATGAGGGGCAGGAGCCCAAACATTGCTTTAAAGAGACACTGGAGTTGGCAGCAGCAGGAGCCCAAAAATTGGATGAATCACACCCTGGAGTTGGCAGCAGCAGCAGCAGGAGCCCAAACATTGGCTGAAAGAGACACTGGGGTAGGCTTCAGGAGCCCAAAAATTGGATGAATCACACCCTGGAGTTGCAAGCAGCAGCAGGAGCCCAAATATTACTTTAAAGAGACACTGGAGTTGGCTTCAGGAGCCCAAAAATTGGATGAATCACACCCTGGAGTTGGCAGCAGCAGGAGCCCAAACATTACTTTAAAGAGACACTGGAGTTGGCTTCAGGAGCCCAAAAATTGGATGAATCACACCCTGGAGTTGGCAGCAGCAGGAGCCCAAATATTACTTTAAAGAGACACTGGGGTTGGCTTCAGGAGCCCAAAAATTGGATGATTCACACCCTGGAGTTGGCAGCAGCAGCAGCAGGAGCCCAAATATACACTGGAGTTGGCTTCAGGAATCCAAAAATTGGATGAATCACACCCTGGAGTTGGCAGCAGCAGGAGCCCAAATATTACTTTAAAGAGACACTGGGGTTGGCTTCAGGAGGCCAAAAATTGGATGAATCACACCCTGGAGTTGGCAGCAGCAGCAGGAGCAGCCCAAATATTACTTTAAAGAGACACTGGGGTTGGCTTCAGGAGGCCAAAAATTGGATGAATCACACCCTGGAGTTGGCAGCAGCAGCAGGAGCCCGAACATTACTTTAAAGAGACACTGGGGTTGGCTTCAGGAGCCCAAAAATTGGATGAATCACACCCTGGAGTTGGCAGCAGCAGCAGGAGCAGCCCAAATATTACTTTAAAGAGACACTGGGGTTGGCTTCAGGAGGCCAAAAATTGGATGAATCACACCCTGGAGTTGGCAGCAGCAGCAGCAGGAGCCCAAACATTACTTTAAAGAGAGACTGGGGTTGGCTTCAGGAGCCCAAAAATTGGATGAATCACACCCTGGAGTTGGCAGCAGCAGCAACAGGATCCCAAATATTACTTTAAAGAAACACTGGGGTTGGCTTCAGGAGCCCAAAAATTGGATGAATCACACCCTGGAGTTGGCAGCAGCAGCAGCAGGAGCCCAAATATTACTTTAAAGAGACACTGGGGTTGGCTTCAGGAGGCCAAAAATTGGATGGATCACACCCTGGAGTTGGCAGCAGCAGCAGGAGCAGCCCAAATATTACTTTAAAGAGACACTGGGGTTGGCTTCAGGAGGCCAAAAATTGGATGAATCACACCCTGGAGATGGCAGCAGCAGGAGCAGGAGCCCAAATATTACTTTAAAGAGACACTGGGTTTGGCTTCAGGAGCCCAAAAATTGGATGAATCACACCCTGGAGTTGGCAGCAGCAGCAGGAGCAGCCCAAATATTACTTTAAAGAGACACTGGGGTTGGCTTCAGGAGGCCAAAAATTGGATGAATCACACCCTGGAGTTGGCAGCAGCAGCAGTAGGAGCCCAAATATTACTTTAAAGAGACACTGGGGTTGGCTTCAGGAGCCCAAAAATTGGATGAATCACACCCTGGAGTTGGCAGCAGCAGCAGGAGCAGCCCAAATATTACTTTAAAGAGACACTGGGGTTGGCTTCAGGAGGCCAAAAATTGGATGAATCACACCCTGGAGATGGCAGCAGCAGGAGCCCAAATATTACTTTAAAGAGACACTGGGTTTGGCTTCAGGAGCCCAAAAATTGGATGAATCACACCCTGGAGTTGGCAGCAGCAGCAGGAGCAGCCCAAATATTACTTTAAAGAGACACTGGGGTTGGCTTCAGGAGGCCAAAAATTGGACGAATCACACCCTGGAGTTGGCAGCAGCAGGAGCCCAAATATTACTTTAAAGAGACACTGGGGTTGGCTTCAGGAGCCCAAAAATTGGATGAATCACACCCTGGAGTTGGCAGCAGCAGCAGGAGCAGCCCAAATATTACTTTAAAGAGACACTGGGGTTGGCTTCAGGAGGCCAAAAATTGGATGAATCACACCCTGGAGTTGGCAGCAGCAGCAGCAGGAGCCCAAACATTACTTTAAAGAGACACTGGGGTTGGCTTCAGGAGCCCAAAAATTGGATGAATCACACCCTGGAGTTGGCAGCAGCAGCAGGAACAGCCCAAATATTACTTTAAAGAGACACTGGGGTTGGCTTCAGGAGGCCAAAAATTGGATGAATCACACCCTGGAGTTGGCAGCAGCAGCAGTAGGAGCCCAAATATTACTTTAAAGAGACACTGGGGTTGGCATCAGGAGGCCAAAAATTGGATGAATCACACCCTGGAGTTGTCAGCAGCAGCAGGAGCAGCCCAAATATTACTTTAAAGAGACACTGGGGTTGGCTTCAGGAGGCCAAAAATTGGATGAATCACACCCTGGAGTTGGCAGCAGCAGCAGGAGCCCAAACATTACTTTAAAGAGACCCTGGGGTTGGCTTCAGGAGCCCAAAAATTGGATGATTCACACCCTGGAGTTGACATCAGCAGGAGCCCAAAAATTGGCCTAAAGACATAAATATGTTTTGCACCATTTGGAAAGTGTAAAACGTGGCACCATGCTGAATCTAGTCGCATGCATCAGGCATTGGTGGGTGGAAATCCTGGCTGATCCATCCCTGATTCATTTTGACAAAGGTGAGTCTCTCCACATTTTTAGTTGACAGACGAGTTCTCCTCGCTGTAACTATGGCCCCCGCCGCACTAAACACCGCTCAGATGGCACGCTACTTGCCGGGCAGGACAGCTTTTCCAGGGCAAACTCTGCTAGTTGCGGCCACAAATCAAGTTTGGCTGCCCAGAAGTCCAGCGGATCCTCAAGGTGTGTTGGCATGGTCATGTCAAAGTAATGACCTGCTGGTTCAGGTCCTGCTCCAGGTCTTCCTGCTGCTCATGAGTAGCCTCACTATGCGGGTGTAGAAAGCTACTCATTAGCGACTGAAGACTGAGGCTGCTGCTGCTGATGGAGCTGCTGCTGCTGCTCCTGCCAACCCCCCCAGCGGCCATGGCAGTGGAAGGTGAGCGCAGAGGTCCCCTCGAGTCAGACCTGCGAGAGTATGGACCATGGCGCAGATAGGCATCGGCCAACTGCCTACGTAGAATGTCTTTGTAGTAGTTCAGTTTGTCCTCCCTCTCGATGGGTTTAAAAAATGCCCCCATTTTGTGCCGGAAGCGAGGGTCCAATAAGGTGGACAGCCAGAAGTCATCCCGCCGACAGATGGAAACAATTCTGGGGTCACTACGCAAGCACGTGAGCATGCTTCGTGCCATTTGCGCAAGTGACTCGGATGGACTACCTGTCTTCATCTCCACTGCATACTGCCACGGTGTGCCCGGGTCCTCTGTCTCGCCTTCCTCAAAAACCTCTAGCTCCTCTGGCTGCTCCTGCTCCTCCTCTCCTGTCCGCTGACTAGATAAACCAGCCATTTCGCCAAGCCTAAACTGTGTTTCGCCGGGCAACTCCTCCTCCTCCTCTTCCTCCTCCTCCTCCAGTTCAGCTCCAACGGGGTTCATGTGGCCGTAAGATGTAAACGCCATGTCTCCAGTGCCCTGACCAGCCATGGTTTCCAACATGTGCTGTAGTACATGAAGCAGTGGAATCACGTCGTTCATCAAGTAATCCTGCCGACTGACAAATAAAGTGGCTTCCTCAAAGGGTCTGAGCAAATGGCAGGTGTCACGTATCAGCTGCCACTGGTTGACATTGAAGTTACACAGGGGAGTCCCCCTATCTGCTTGGATCATCAGGAAATCCGTGATGGCTTTTCTCTGTTCATATAATCGGTCCAACATGTGAAGGGTGGAATTCCAACGGGTGGAAACATCGCAAATCAGACTATGTTGGGGGATACCATTCTGACGCTGTAGCTCAAGAAGGGTGTGTTTGGCGGTGTATGAGTGGCTGAAGTGCATGCAAAGTTTCCTTGAAGTTGTTAGGATGTCTTGCAGATGGGGGGAACACTTCAGAAACTGCTTGACAACCAGATTGAAGACGTGAGCCATGCAGGGGGCATGGGTCAGGCTTCCTTGGTGCAGCGCAGACAAAATGTTCTTCCCATTGTCGGTAACCATGATTCCCATTTTAAGTTTTCTTGGAGTAAGCCATGTTTGGATTTCCTGATGAATACATTTAAGCAGTTCCTCCCCTGTGTGACTCCGTTCACCAAGACAAACCATGTGAAGCACTGCGTGACACCTCCGTGCCCTGCACACATGGTAGACTGGAGGGGCACTGAGACTTGAGCCTACAGTGGAGGGTGAGGAGATGGCGGAGGATGAGGAGGCCGAGTCGCACGGTGTCACAGGCCCAACGGGCAGGGAGCGCAGAGGCCGAAGCGGCGTGACCTGTCCAAGTTGCTGCTGCTGCTGCTGCAAAGGGACCACATTCACCCAGTGGGCCGTAAACGACATGTACTGTCCCTGACCGTAGTTACACCTCCAGATGTCGGCGCTGCCATGCACTTTGCTACACACCGACAGGCTCAAGGACTGGCCCACCTTCTGTTCAACAAAAGTGTGCAGCGCTGGTACTGCCTTCTTGGCAAACAAATGACGGCTTGGGACTCTCCACCTCGGCTCGGCACAAGCCATCAGTTCTCTGAAAGGTGCAGATTCCACCACCTGAAAAGGGAGCGACTGCAGCACCAGCAACTTGGACAGGAGCACATTCAGCTTCTGCGCCGTAGGATGAGTGGGCGCATACTGCTGTCTCTTGGACATGGCTTCGCTGATGGATTGCTGGCGGGATGCATGACTTGGAGGAGGAGGAGGAGGAGCAGGAGCGACAGAGGATGGGTATGACGCACAGCTGCCTTCGGCTGAGGTGCTGGAGCCTTGGCTGGCAGAAATTGGGAGCTCACTTGGTGAGGAAGCAGACTGGACCACCCCTTGGGAGCCTCGGTTCTCCCAGGTCGCTTTATGGTGACGCATCATATGTTGACGCAGGGCCGTGGTGCCAACATTTGGACCCTGGCCACGCTTCACCTTTTGCCTACATATCTTGCATGTGGCCATGTTACCCTCCTGCGGATGCTTCAGGAAAAACTGCCACACTGCCGAGTAGCTACTTTTCCCACCCCCTGGCCTCACTGATTCACTGCTGCTGTTGCCAACTCCAGGAACCCCTGCTCCACTACCTCCCGATAAGGTAGACTGCCGCACAGCAGGTGCTCTACCCCGGCCCCGGCCGGCTCCAGCCTTTGGAATTGTGCCCCCATGCTGACTGCTACCACCTTGCTGCCTCAGCTGCTGACTCCGGGGCAACCTGCGCCCCTCTTCTCCTGATGATGACGATGAAGCCCCTTCATCACCCGGCTCCCAAGTGCAATCGGCTTCATCGTCATCATCATTATCACTGAGTTGTGGCTGTACGTCACTGATGTTCGTGGATTCGTCAACAGTGTCTGGCGCAGGAGCTGGAACGCTCGCAGCACCCACGACACTGTCCACATCACTATTTGTCTGCCTAGCTAAAGAAGCCACCTCCATTTCTTGGCTGGGCAGTAGCTGCTGACTGTCCTCCTGTATCTGATCGTCCTCCTCACTAAAGAGTGGAGCTGAACCCAAAGCATAGGATACGTCGCTGGGGGAGGGAACGGCGTAGGACAGAGGCAATGGGAGGACAGGGACTGCTCTCGGGGCATGCCAACTCAGGGTTGTGTCAGAGGAACCTACCGACCCTAGACTGGGGGTCTCAGACGTAAGTTGTGATGATGTTGTTGAGCGCGTCAACCAATCTACCACGGCAGATGCGTTACTGGTGGAGACCCGACCGCTAGCAGATACTGGCAGATTAGGTCTCTCAGCGTGACTCCTGCTGCTACTGGCCCCCAGTCTGATGCGAGCTCTGCCTGCGGAATCTTGGCCTCTGCCACTCCTCTTTTCACTTCCAGGCACTTGTCTGCCCGACATAGTCTAACTGGCGTGGTAGTAGGTGATATTTTAAGAACCCCCAGGCAGCGGTGGGTCTATATGAAACAGAATATAATGCACACCAAAAGTGAGCAGTAACACTCAGCCTCCAACAGACCTGCTTAGTGTAAATAAGAGAGCTGCTTAGTGTAAATAAAGAGGGGTATGCTATGTTACAGAATGGGATGCCCCAACAGCCAGCAGTGCACCTGTGAGCCGTACTACTATGCACAGCAAAAGTGTCTTTATCAGGCCTAATTTCAATTAGAATAAGTGCAAATGGTTATATGGTCTTAAATAGAGGCTGGTGTAGTCACAGAATGGGATGCCCCAACAGGAGTGCACCTGGGACCAGTAGTAGCATGCACAGCAAAAGTGTCTTTATCAGGCCTAATTTCAATTATAATAGGTGCAAATGGTTATATGGTCTTAAATAGAGGCTGGTGTAGTCACAGAATGGGATGCTCCAACAGGAGTGCACCTGGCAGGCAGCAGTAAGAATATGCACAGCAAAAGTGTCTTTATCAGGCCTAATTTCAATTAGAATAAGTGCAAATGGTTATATGGTGTTAAATAGAGGCTGCTGTAGACACAGAATGGGATGCCCCAAACAGGAGTGCACCTGGCATGGACCAGTAGTGCTATGCACAGCAAAAGTGTCTTTATCAGGCCTAATTTCAATTAGAATAAGTGCAAATGGTTATATGGTCTTAAATAGAGGCTGGTGTAGTCACAGAATGGGATGCCCCAAACAGGAGTGCACCTGGCAGGGACCAGTAGTGCTATGCACAGCAAAAGTGTCTTTATCAGGCCTAATTTCAATTAGAATAAGTGCAAATGGTTATATGGTCTTAAATAGAGGCTGGTGTAGTCACAGAATGGGATGCCACAACAGGAGTGCACCTGGGACCAGTAGTAGCATGCACAGCAAAATAGTCTTTATCAGGCCTAATTTCAATTAGAATAAGTGCAAATGGTTATGTTCTTAAATAGAGGCTGGTGTAGTCACAGAATGGGATGCCACAACAGGAGTGCACCTGGGACCAGTAGTAGCATGCACAGCAAAAGTGTCTTTATCAGGCCTAATTTCAATTGGAATAAGTGCAAATGGTTATATGGTCTTAAACAGAGGCAGGTGTAGTCACAGAATGGGATGCCACAACAGGAGTGCACCTGGGACCAGTAGTGCCATGCACAGCAAAAGTGTCTTTATCAGGCCTAATTTCAATTAGAATATGTGCAAATGGTTATGGTCTTAAATAGAGGCTGGTGTAGTCACAGAATGGGATGCCCCAACAGGAGTGCACCTGGCAAGCAGCAGTAAGAATATGCACAGCAAAAGTGTCTTTATCAGGCCTAATTTCAATTAGAATAAGTGCAAATGGTTATATGGTCTTAAATAGAGGATGGTGTAGTCACAGAATGGGATGCCCCAAACAGGAGTGCACCTGGCAGGGACCAGTAGTGCCATGCACAGCAAAAGTGTCTTTATCAGGCCTAATTTCAATTATAATAGGTGCAAATGGTTATATGGTCTTAAATAGAGGCTGGTGTAGTCACAGAATGGGATGCCCCAACAGGAGTGCACCTGGCAGGCAGCAGTAAGAATATGCACAGCAAAAGTGTCTTTATCAGGCCTAATTTCAATTAGAATAAGTGCAAATGGTTATGTTCTTAAATAGAGGCTGGTGTAGTCACAGAATGGGATGTCACAACAGGAGTGCACCTGGGACCAGTAGTAGCATGCACAGCAAAACTGTCTTTATTAGGCCTAATTTCAATTAGAATAAGTGCAAATGGTTATGGTCTTAAATAGAGGCTGGTGTAGTCACAGAATGGGATGCCCCAACAGGAGTGCACCTGGCAGGCAGCAGTAAGAATATGCACAGCAAAAGTGTCTTTATCAGGCCTAATTTCAATTAGAATAAGTGCAAATGGTTATATGGTCTTAAATAGAGGCTGCTGTAGTCACAGAATGGGATGCCCCAAACAGGAGTGCACCTGGCAGGGACCAGTAGTGCTATGCACAGCAAAAGTGTCTTTATCAGGCCTAATTTCAATTATAATAGGTGCAAATGGTTATATGGTCTTAAATAGAGGCTGGTGTAGTCACAGAATGGGATGCCCCAACAGGAGTGCACCTGGCAGGCAGCAGTAAGTATATGCACAGCAAAAGTGTCTTTATCAGGCCTAATTTCAATTAGAATAAGTGCAAATGGTTATATGGTCTTAAATAGAGGCTGGTGTAGTCACAGAATGGGATGCCACAACAGGAGTGCACCTGGGACCAGTAGTAGCATGCACAGCAAAAGAGTCTTTATCAGGCCTAATTTCAATTAGAATAAGTGCAAATGGTTATGTTCTTAAATAGAGGCTGGTGTAGTCACAGAATGGGATGCCACAACAGGAGTGCACCTGGCAGGCAGCAGTAAGAATATGCACAGCAAAAGTGTCTTTATCAGGCCTAATTTCAATTAGAATAAGTGCAAATGGTTATAT
Source organism: Gastrophryne carolinensis (assembly GCA_027917425.1). Classification (NCBI taxonomy): domain Eukaryota; kingdom Metazoa; phylum Chordata; class Amphibia; order Anura; family Microhylidae; genus Gastrophryne; species Gastrophryne carolinensis. The sequence goes on from CM051239.1 coordinate 263,438,964, forward strand.
GGTCTTAAATAGAGGCTGCTGTAGTCACAGAATGGGATGCCCCAAACAGGAGTGCACCTGGCAGGGACCAGTAGTGCTATGCACAGCAAAAGTGTCTTTATCAGGCCTAATTTCAATTAGAATAAGTGCAAATGGTTATATGGTCTTAAATAGAGGCTGCTGTAGTCACAGAATGGGATGCCTCACAGCAGACTTAAGATCAGTTCAGTATATATCCACAGTTAGTTAGTATAAGCAGCCTGAAAACGCTAACAAAGCCTTTCAGCCAGCCAGTAACACTCAGGCTGGATGAAAAAAAAATGTCCCTGTGACTGCCTCCGATTTTTCCTAACTTTCCCTGTTTTTCGCTGACTTTCTGTCTGTCTCCTGCCTGTCTCCTGCCTGTCTCCAGCCTGTCCCTGTCTGTCCCTGCCTGTCCCTGCCTGTCTAACTGCCTCTCCCTCACTACAGCGTTCTGTCTCTCACGAATGCAATAGAGAAATGAGGAAGGAAAAGCAAGATGGCCGACTTAAATAGCGCTGTGACGTCACCGGGCTTGCTGGCTGCTGATAGGCTGCATGTGACTGTCCCAGCTTGCACTGGCGCGGGGTTGATGTCTGGACATGTCCCGTCCGCCATCTTAGAATGCCTGTAATGTAAATGAATGGATGTTAAAGGAAAACTTCGAGCGATCGAATCGCGGGGAAACTCGGATTCGATCCGAATCGAATTTTTCATGAAATTCGGATCGAATCCGGGTTCGTCCGGATCGATTCGCTCATCCCTACTCTTAACCATTACCTGACTGACTCCTGGCAAAAGCAATCACACTTGCTGATTGCACCTGCATAGAGCCAAACAAGCGCACAGGATTACAACACTTTTAAACTCCAGGGCGGACATGCAAAGTGGTTGGTTCAATTTTACTAAACATTTTTCAGTTAACTGTCTATTGAACATCAGAACCATAATCAGTTCCTGATGGCTCTTCTCAACTTTAACCTCTTCTTTTTGTGACACTTCATACCACCTGTACAGAGAACAACAATGGGGACAACATGTGCTCCATGTTGTAACTTGTAGTTGGGTTGTTGAGAGAAGAGGCCAAAATTCTTGTTTGTATACCTGTGTCACTTTCTTATGTGCCACAGGTACAAATGTGTGCTAGTGTGGAAAGAATTAATTGTAATGATCTGAACCTTACCTTCTCCCTAGAACACAGTTGCAATATTTTTTTTTCTTTTTGAATCTGATAATATTGATAATATATAAGGAAAATCGTATACCATTTGTTTCTAGGAAAAAGACCTCTGCCAACACTATCCTAACGAGAAGCATCCCTTACAATACTTAAATGCTTAAAGGAATGGTACTACATTGCAGGATTTCAAGAAAGCTGCCAAGGGAATCTATGATGGTACCTTAACAGAGGTTACAGTAGGAATTTCCTAAGGCTGGGGTATAAAAAAAGTTCAAAAGATCATGACAGGCAGGATTTACTACATTGGCAGAATAATAGAGAAAACAAAGAAAAGCAGGAATCCATGTTCAGATCTACTCCCCCCTATGCAAGCAAATGAAGGCAACTGAGGAAGGTCCTTAGGAGACATTGGCATATTTTAACTAGTGACCAGGTGAGAACAAGGTAGTTATTTTCAAATAGTATACAGCTAACCAAGATTTGGGGATTGGGTGGTTTGGAGTCAATGTTCACCAAGTAGACAGAATGAATGTTGTCAGGTGAAGGGGACCTGTAAATGTGGAAGTTTGTATGTCCTGCAGGGCCCCCAGGACCCATGGACAGAACATCTGCCCAACATTTCATATAGCATCTGAAATGGGCTCATGGGACATAGCCCAGAAACCCAATTAACAGGAGCACCACATAAGTAAAAATATAATTACATTTATTGAAACACTGATCAAGAGACACAAACACAAAACATTACAACACTAACACTTTAAAACACTGCATATCCCTTATTTCATCCAGTGCTACAATTGTAGCTGAAATACCTGGGCAGCTCCTATAATATCCAAACAATGTTAGATTCCCGGACCTATCAGATCTATTTTTGTGCCGGCACAAACCCTAACAACCCACTGTCTGAAGAACTCTAATGATAAAGTGACTGTGCAGAACAACTAATATACAATGAAGTAAAAAACATCAAGATAACATGTCCAACATTATTTCTAATGTGCAAATATGCAAACAGTGACTCAGTGCAACATGTATTTGTGCAAAATTAAGTGCTACATATACTGAAAAATAGAGAAAATTATATAAATATATATCCAAAAAGTTGGTCATGAATACAAAACACAAATAATCAAACACGATTAGCAATAACAATCAGACAACAAAGACAGAAAGAGGGACCAATACTAAGCCTGGCACCGGGTGAAGACACAAAAATATGGAGCGGGGAGTCTGCAGAGGGGACAGCATGCTATATAAATGTTGATTCTATGGGGTGAACACAAATAACAAATTAAGGGTGAACATTGGTATGAAATCTATGATAGCAATATGATCTCTCTAATAGCTAGACATCTGAGCATGAAACAAAATAGTCAGACATTGGGTCTCACTTGCTGGGTTTGGAAAGAGACAAGTATTGTACAAACAAAATATTTAGACAGTAGGTCCTAACTGCTGGGTTTGGAGGCCCAATTGATTTTTAAAATGAGAGCAGTGACCCATCTGGTGTTAACTTATGACTTAATATATTTACCTTCTTAGAGATGGTTTAACTGGTTTTATCAGGGTGTAGAGCCCACCAGAGTCAACCCCCGATGCTGGTTTGGTAAGCTTTATGGGCTTTTTTTATATGGCATGAGAGGGGCTGGGGGAATCCCCCTCCCCCGCCTCTCCTGTTGTGACATATGTAGTCACCTGGGGGAGATCAGAAATATACATTTAAATACAGGTTGTAAAGTAACAAAATAGGAAACGAGCTAAGGAAGGTGAATACTTTTGCAAGCCATGTTTTTAATAACTTTTTGTATCTGCCTGGAAATTAGCTTTAAGGGTAAGGCAATGGTATATCAGGCTACAAAGTAGTTGTTTCTTTATTGCTGTTATTTGGTTTGTTATCTTTCATTCTGACTCTATATAATTCCTATAAAACATTCTTAAGGCTCCCTCTTGGTATTTAAATAACACATTTGATGAATAACTCTTGTTTCAACAATAAGCTACAGATAAAGGTTTCTACTAAAAATGTAAAACACAAATTAAAAAAAATCATATTATACAACATTCTAATGATAAACTGAGCTGTTCTATCCGCTAGAGGAAAACGATTTTCGTTTAGATATTGAGCTAAATAAATTTTGAATTTAGAATCATTATGTGAAACAAAAGAACATTAAAATCAATTTATTTGTAGCTTTGTATATTGTGTTCACTGTATAATTAAGTAGTGCATAGATCAATGTGGTAACAATGATAAGCTGTTCTATGTTTCAGCCGATCCCTGCCTCATTTCTACAGTATTGTAAAATAATAATTCTCCTGGGGCACTTAAGGCTGCTGAAACCAAGACAAATATAACACAATCCTGTAAGCATCACATTACCCACTAAAAGGCTTATGCTTGAAGACATCAATTTTGCAAATGCAGCTTTAACATCCAGCTTATATGTAAAGAAAGAAAATTAACACACTTTAAAATGCACTGGGTTATTAAATTAAGTAAAAAAAAATAAATTAAAAGTATATAATAATCTCTGGGACTCTGCAAAAGATCATTTTTAACAAAATGAATGCACACCTTTTTTCAGTCACAAGGGAGCAGGCTATGTGACTGATTGGAAGGACTAGCATGAACTCAAAACAACTAAGCTGGTTGCCAGAGTGGTCAGACTAGGTGCACCGAGATGCTGAAGATCTGTATCTGGAACTCCAAAGAAGATTACTGGCAAGTAAAATTGTGTCTGTGTTCAGGGGAAAAATATCAATCAAAAGTTAACCATGTTTAGCAACTCAAAACAAGGCACCCTGCCTTGGAGAACCCTCCCCCGGGCCAAAAAATAGTTTCGCTTTAGGTAAACCAACACTCATTTTTCTCATAATGGACGCTGGTTCGTTTTTTAATTTATTTTTTTTTTTTTTTTTTTAATGCATACATTGTTTAAAGTTCAGTGGTAAAACAAATGACGAAAAAAAAGCAATTTAAGACTGAGAACATACCACATGGTGTAGCCCAGAAGTCCTCAAACCCCGACTCAAGGGCCCCATCAGGCCATATTTTGCAGATCTCCAAATAGATGTACAGGTAAATTAATTATCACTCAGTCATAGCTATAGAGACGACTATGTGGAGTTTCACAAAACAAGACCTGTTGGCAGTCCTTGATTGGAGGCTGGGGCTAATTCCCACATAATCTGACTAAGCACTGAGAAGTGAGATGTCCCTTTTAAATCCCGGGTAACCCACTTGGATTGTGAGTGTGCCAGCCCTTTAAGTCACCATTTGGTTACTCACCAGAGCACTGGCTTGGCGATTTCGGGGGTTCTGATTATTTCATTCAGGTAATTTTTTCCCTCCATTTTTAAAATTTTTGGGGACGGAGCCTGGAATCGGTGACCCAGCGCTCTGACATCATTTCCAGTTTCGGCACTGACACATGCCGCAACCCAGAGGGGGAAAGACGGCATTTTCTCCCCAGCCAATTGGAGGGCAGTGTGGAACCCTGGCGGCAGCGGTGAGGTGGGGCAGCCCAGCACAGAGTGTTCAGTTAACATCCTTCAGAGACAGGTCAAATTCATAGTAATTTATTTATGGTAGCGACTGCCCAGGAATTTTTGTCTCTTAGTCTGAAACGCCAATATTTTCTTCATGTGAGCGAAGTGGCCTGTATAGGGAGAACTCGCCCACTGCCCGAGCTGCCACCCACTGAGGGGACAGCTCACCCAGCTCACTCAGGGATGGCCTGGGCACAAGGACCAAAATGTCTCAAGTTTTGGTCCACTTTAAAAAAAAAACTCTACCAATGTTTGCTCTTTGCACAGATTCCAAATTCACTGCCTGTGCCGGTTACAGGGCACTCTGATCAGCACCGCTTAATGTAACATAAGTGTATACCTGCCTCCTTTTCTCCAACTTCTAGAGGTCCCTGTGCAATGTGTTGAACTTGTCTCCTTGTGAATTTGTGGCCCATTTCAATGCCAGTGGTTTTGTGCTGGCAGCATTATGTTGTTTGTTTGCAACTTTAGTACTGTATTTATTTGCTTAAGATGTCAGCCAAGCACAAGGAACAATCGTGCATGAGGAATAGCAGCTCCTCCAGCTCAATAAGTAATTTAGACCTGCTGGGACTAGGGCAAAAAGCTAGTTGCTGCATTTTGCACCAGGCCCTTAAATCACTAGGCAGAGTACAAAATAGCATGCAAAGCCCTTCAGCATATAATACATTTAGGCGGGTTTCACACCAGGTGGATTGCAGTTGGGGTTGGGGAGCCCAATTGGACAGTCACCAAGTTCAGGGAAAGTGGACAAGATCTATAGCGACCAGGTCCCCAGCTTCATAGAGCTCCTGGCGGTCAAGTTGGCACTAAATCAATTTCTGCCAGCCTTAGCAGACAGAGACATTCAGATAAGGTCAGGCAACGCCTCAGCACTAAACCATCATCAGGGAGGGACCAAATCCTTGGCTCTAATGAATCTGTCAAATGCTTTTCTTCTACCCCTACAGGAGCAGGTCCGGACGATCTCGGCAGTTCATCTGAAGGGAACCCTTAATACTTTAGCATTAAGTCAAGTAAGGGTTCAGCAAACAGAGTGGTGTCTGAACTAAGTGTTCTTCAGATTGTAAGTACTTGGGGGCTCCCACAGATAGACCTGTTTGCCAGTGTCAGAGCAATAGTGTGAGATGTTTTATTCTCTGACAAGGGGAGAAGCGTTAGCAGGGGATGCTCTAACTCAGATGTGGAGGTTTCATCTTGCTTATGCCTTTCCTCCTTTTCAGGATTCTGCCACAAGTAATCCGCAAGATAGCATAGGAAGAAATCCAGGTTATCCTCGTAGCTCCATTTTGGGCAAAAGGAGCGTGGTTCGCGGAACTAAGAAGAATGGTGAAAAAGGGCCCCTGGCAACTTCCAGATATTCCAAATATCATTCATCAGGGCGCCATTCTTCATCCGAATTTGGCAAAGCTTCAACTGACAGCATGGATCTTGAAATGACCATCCTAAGAAGTAAGGGCTGTTCAACTAGAGTGATTGAAACTTTTCTGGCCAGTCAAAAAATTAACCACTAGATGACTCTACAAAAAGGTATTTAAATGTTTTTCTTCTTTTTGTGAATTTAACAAGTTGAAGAAGAAGGAGATAGATACAGACCTCGAATTCCTGGCTGCTCCAGATACTGTACGTGCGTTCTTGTGTTTGTCAAGAACAGAGAAAAAAGACAATTTTGGTGTAACTGGGTTTTTGAAAAGCAAAGCTGTCAGGAGTGCAGCAAGATGGTATCCCCCATGCAGTTTAGAAAAGCAGCATCTGTATGGGGTTAAGCTCTCTCAAATAACCTACGTCACAGAGCAATTAAAGAAGCTTTGATTTTCTTGACAGTAGGTCCACTTTAAGTACCATAATGTATCGCCTTTCAGGCAGCTCACAGCTCAGGACATGAGAAAAGACTTTCCAGGTGAAGTTTGCCCCCTGATACAAAGGATTATTGGTTGATCTTAAATTTATACTTATAGGAAAGGACGTTTAAATGTTTGGGCGGGCACCACTATTCTAATAACACTAATGAGGAAAATAAATAGAAAGAGGTGCTCCGATGGTCCCACCTTTTAAACTAGACATGCACAATAGTAACCCTTATTGTGGACCATAAACGGGCACAACAACCTTCATATAATCAAAAAGGTTACTTTATTTTAATATGTTACAAGCCAAACCAAAGAATCTAAAAACATATAGACACCGACTCATTTAAAACCAATTGTCTACCCTGAACTATAAAGTTTTAAATGAGTCGGTGTCTATATGTTTTTAGATTCTTTGGTTTGGCTTGTAACATATTAAAATAAAGTAACCTTTTTGATTATATGAAGGTTGTTGTTAGGGATGAGCAAATCGATCCGGACGAACCCGGATTCGATCCGAATTTCATGGAAAATTCGTTTCGGATCGAATCCGAATTTCCCCCGCGATTCGATCGCTCAAAGTTTTCCTTTAACATCCATTCATTACATTACAGGCATTCTAAGATGGCGGACGGGACATGTCCAGACATCTACCCCGCGCCAGTGCAAGCTGGGGCAGTCACATGCAGCCTGTCAGCAGCCAGCAAGCCCGGTGACGTCACAGCGCTATTTAAGGCCGGCGGCCATCTTGCTTTTCCTCATTTCTGTATTGCATTCGTGAGAGACAGAACGCTGCTGTAGGCAGGGAGAGAGACAGTTAGACAGACAGGGACAGACAGGGACAGGCTGGAGACAGGCAGGAGACAGGCAGGAGACTGACAGAAAGTCAGAGAAAAACAGGGAAAGTTAGGAATAATCGGAGGCAGTCACAGGGAGATTTTTTTTTTTTTTCATCCAGCCTGAGTGTTACTGGCTGGCTGACTGGCTTTGTTAGCGTTTTCAGGCTGCTTATACACTAACTGTGCATATATACAGAACTGATCTTAAGTCTGCTGTGAGGCATCCCATTCTGTGACTACACCAGCCTCTATTTAAGACCATAACCATTTGCACTTATTCTAATTGAAATTAGGCCTGATAAAGACACTTTTGCTGTGCATAGACTTACTGCTGCCTGCCAGGTGCACTGCTGGTTTTTGGGGCATCCCATTCTGTGACTACACCAGCCTCTATTTAAAACCATAACCATTTGCACTTATTCTAATTGAAATTAGGCCTGATAAAGACACTTTTGCTGTGCATAGCACTACTGGTCCCAGGTGCACTGCTGGTTTTTGGGGCATCCCATTCTGTGACTACACCAGCCTCTATTTAAGACCATAACCATTTGCACTTATTCTAATTGAAATTAGGCCTGATAAAGACACTTTTGCTGTGCATAGACTTACTGCTGCCTGCCAGGTGCACTGCTGGTTTTTGGGGCATCCCATTCTGTGACTACACCAGCCTCTATTTAAGACCATAACCATTTGCACTTATTCTAATTGAAATTAGGCCTGATAAAGACACTTTTGCTGTGCATGCTCTCTGGTTTTTGTGGCATCCCATTCTGTGACTACACCAGCCTCTATTTAAGACCATAATCATTTGCACTTATTCTAATTGAAATTAGGCCTGATAAAGACACTTTTGCTGTGCATAGACTTACTGCTGCCTGCCAGGTGCACTGCTGGTTTTTAGGGCATCCCATTCTGTGACTACACCAGCCTCTATTTAAGACCATAACCATTTGCACTTATTCTAATTGAAATTAGGCCTGATAAAGACACTTTTGCTGTGCATAGCACTACTGGTCCCAGGTGCAATCTGCTGTGAGGCATCCCATTCTGTGACTACACCAGCCTCTATTTAAGACCATAACCATTTGCACTTATTCTAATTGAAATTAGGCCTGATAAAGACACTTTTGCTGTGCATAGCACTACTGGTCCCAGGTGCACTGCTGGTTTTTGTGGCATCCCATTCTGTGACTACACCAGCCTCTATTTAAGACCATAACCATTTGCACTTATTCTAATTGAAATTAGGCCTGATAAAGACACTTTTGCTGTGCATGCTCTCTGGTATTTGTGGCATCCCATTCTGTGACTACACCAGCCTCTATTTAAGACCATAACCATTTGCACTTATTCTAATTGAAATTAGGCCTGATAAAGACACTTTTGCTGTGCATAGACTTACTGCTGCCTGCCAGGTGCACTGCTGGTTTTTGGGGCATCCCATTCTGTGACTACACCAGCCTCTATTTAAGACCATAACCATTTGCACTTATTCTAATTGAAATTAGGCCTGATAAAGACACTTTTGCTGTGCATGCTCTCTGGTTTTTGTGGCATCCCATTCTGTGACTACACCAGCCTCTATTTAAGAGCATAACCATTTGCACTTATTCTAATTGAAATTAGGCCTGATAAAGACACTTTTGCTGTGCATAGACTTACTGCTGCCTGCCAGGTGCACTGCTGGTTTTTGGGGATTCCCATTCTGTGACTACACCAGCCTCTATTTAAGACCATAACCATTTGCACTTATTCTAATTGAAATTAGGCCTGATAAAGACACTTTTGCTGTGCATGCTCTCTGGTTTTTGTGGCATCCCATTCTGTGACTACACCAGCCTCTATTTAAGACCATAACCATTTGCACTTATTCTAATTGAAATTAGGCCTGATAAAGACACGTTTGCTGTGCATAGACTTACTGGTCCCAGGTGCACTGCTGGTTTTTGGGGCATCCCATTCTGTGACTACACCAGCTTCTATTTAAGACCATAACCATTTGCACGTATTCTAATTGAAATTAGGCCTGATAAAGACACTTTTGCTGTGCATAGCACTACTGGTCCCAGGTGCACTCTGCTGTGAGGCATCCCATTCTGTGACTACACCAGCCTCTATTTAAGACCATAACCATTTGCACTTATTCTAATTGAAATTAGGCCTGATAAAGACACTTTTGCTGTGCATAGCACTACTGGTCCCAGGTGCACTGCTGGTTTTTGTGGCATCCCATTCTGTTACTACACCAGCCTCTATTTAAGACCATAACCATTTGCACTTATTCTAATTGAAATTAGGCCGGATAAAGTCACTTTTGCTGTGCATAGACTTACTGCTGCCTGCCAGGTGCACTGCTGGTTTTTGGGGCATCCCATTCTGTGACTACACCAGCCTCTATTTAAGACCATAACCATTTGCACTTATTCTAATTGAAATTACGCCTGATAAAGACACTTTTGCTGTGCATAGCACTACTGGTCCCAGGTGCACTGCTGGTTTTTGTGGCATCCCATTCTGTGACTACACCAGCCTCTATTTAAGACCATAACCATTTGCACTTATTCTAATTGAAATTAGGCCGGATAAAGACACTTTTGCTGTGCATAGACTTACTGCTGCCTGCCAGGTGCACTGCTGGTTTTTGGGGCATCCCATTCTGTGACTACACCAGCCTCTATTTAAGACCATAACCATTTGCACTTATTCTAATTGAAATTAGGCCTGATAAAGACACTTTTGCTGTGCATAGCACTACTGGTCCCAGGTGCACTGCTGGTTTTTGTGGCATCCCATTCTGTGACTACACCAGCCTCTATTTAAGACCATAACCATTTGCACTTATTCTAATTGAAATTAGGCCGGATAAAGACACTTTTGCTGTGCATAGACTTACTGCTGCCTGCCAGGTGCACTGCTGGTTTTTGGGGCATCCCATTCTGTGACTACACCAGCCTCTATTTAAGACCATAACCATTTGCACTTATTCTAATTGAAATTAGGCCTGATAAAGACACGTTTGCTGTGCATAGCACTACTGGTCCCAGGTGCACTCTGCTGTGAGGCATCCCATTCTGTGACTACACCAGCCTCTATTTAAGACCATAACCATTTGCACGTATTCTAATTGAAATTAGGCCTGATAAAGACACTTTTGCTGTGCATAGACTTACTGCTGCCTGTCAGGTGCACTGCTGGTTTTTGTGGCATCCCATTCTGTGACTACACCAGCCTCTATTTAAGACCATAACCATTTGCACTTATTCTAATTGAAATTAGGCCTGATAAAGACACTTTTGCTGTGCATAGTAGTACTGCTCACAGGTGCACTGCTGGCTGTTGGGGCATCCCATTCTGTAACATAGCATACCCCTCTTTATTTACACAAAGCAGCTCTCTTATTTACACTAGGCAGGCCTGTTGGAGGCTGAGTGTTACTGCTCACTTTTGGTGTGCATTATATTCTGTTTCATATAGACCTACCGCTGCCTGGGGGTTCTTAAAATATCACCTACTACCACGCCAGTTAGACTATGTCGGGCAGACAAGTGCCTGGAAGTGAAAAGAGGAGTGGCAGAGGCCAAGATTCCGCAGGCAGAGGTCGCAGCAGACTGGGGGCCAGTAGCAGCAGGAGTCACGCTGAGAGACCTAATCTGCCAGTATCTGCTAGCGGTCGGGTCTCCACCAGTAACGCATCTGCCGTGGTAGATTGGTTGACGCGCTCATCAACAACATCATCACAACTTACGTCTGAGACCCCCAGTCTAGGGTCGGTAGGTTCCTCTGACACAACCCTGAGTTGGCATGCCCCGAGAGCAGTCCCTGTCCTCCCATTGCCTCTGTCCTACGCCGTTCCCTCCCCCAGCAACGTATCCAATGCTTTGGGTTCAGCTCCACTCTTTAGTGAGGAGGACGATCAGATAGAGGACAGTCAGCAGCTACTGCCCAGCCAAGAAATGGAGGTGGCTTCTTTAGCTAGGCAGACAAATAGTGATGTGGACAGTGTCGTGGGTGCTGCGAGCGTTCCAGCTCCTGCGCCAGACACTGTTGACGAATCCACGAACATCAGTGACGTACAGCCACAACTCAGTGATAATGATGATGACGATGAAGCCGATCGCACTTGGGAGCCGGGTGATGAAGGGGCTTCATCGTCATCATCAGGAGAAGAGGGGCGCAGGTTGCCCCGGAGTCAGCAGCTGAGGCAGCAAGGTGGTAGCAGTCAGCATGGGGGCACAATTCCAAAGGCTGGAGCCGGCCGGGGCCGGGGTAGAGCACCTGCTGTGCGGCAGTCTACCTTATCGGGAGGTAGTGGAGCAGGGGTTCCTGGAGTTTGCAACAGCAGCAGTGAATCAATGACGCCAGGGGGTGGGAAAAGTAGCTACTCGGCAGTGTGGCAGTTTTTCCTGAAGCATCCGCAGGAGGGTAACATGGCCACATGCAAGATATGTAGGCAAAATGTGAAGCGTGGCCAGGGTCCAAATGTTGGCACCACGGCCCTGCGTCAACATATGATGCGTCACCATAAAGCGACCTGGGAGAACCGAGGCTCCCAAGGGGTGGTCCAGTCTGCTTCCTCACCAAGTGGCACGCCGCTCCCAATTTCTGCCAGCCAAGGCTCCAGCACCTCAGCCGAAGGCAGCTGTGCGTCATACCCATCCTCTGTCGCTCCTGCTCCTCCTCCTCCTCCTCCTCCTCCAAGTCATGCATCCTGCCAGCAATCCATCAGCGAAGTCATGTCCAAGAGACAGCAGTATGCGCCCACTCATTCTACGGCGCAGAAGCTGAATGTGCTCCTGTCCATGTTGCTGGTGCTGCAGTCGCTCCCTTTTCAGGTGGTGGAATCTGCACCTTTCAGAGAACTGATGGCTTGTGCCGAGCCGAGGTGGAGAGTCCCAAGCCGTCATTTCTTTGCCAAGAAGGCAGTACCAGCGCTGCACACTTTTGTTGAACAAAAAGTCCTTGAGCCTGTCGGTGTGTAGCAAAGTGCATGGCAGCGCCGACATCTGGAGGTGTAACTACGGTCAGGGACAGTACATGTCGTTTACGGCCCACTGGGTGAATGTGGTCCCTTGGCAGCAGCAGCAGCAGCAACTTGGACAGGTCACGCCGCTTTGGCCTCCGCGCTCCCTGCCCGTTGGGCCTGTGACACCGTGCGACTCGGCCTCCTCATCCTCCGCCATCTCCTCACCCCCCACTGTAGGCTCAAGTCTCAGTGCCCCTCCAGTCTACCATGTGTGCAGGGCACGGAGGTGTCATGCAGTGCTTCACATGGTTTGTCTTGGCGAACGGAGTCACACAGGGGAGGAACTGCTTAAATGTATTCATCAGGAAATCCAAACATGGCTTACTCCAAGAAAACTTAAAATGGGAATCATGGTTACCGACAATGGGAAGAACATTTTGTCTGCGCTGCGCCAAGGAAGCCTGACCCATGCCCCCTGCATGGCTCACGTCTTCAATCTGGTTGTCAAGCGGTTTCTGAAGTGTTCCCCCCATCTGCAAGACATCCTAACAACTTCAAGGAAACTTTGCATGCACTTCAGCAACTCATACACCGCCAAACACACCCTTCTTGAGCTACAGCGTCAGAATGGTATCCCCCAACATAGTCTGATTTGCGATGTTTCCACCCGTTGGAATTCCACCCTTCACATGTTGGACCGATTATATGAACAGAGAAAAGCCATCATGGATTTCCTGATGATCCAAGCAGATAGGGGGACTCCCCTGTGTAACTTCAATGTCAACCAGTGGCAGCTCATACGTGACACCTGCCGTTTGCTCAGGCCCTTTGAGGAAGCCACTTTATTGGTCAGTCGGCAGGATTACGGGATGAACGACGTGATTCCACTGCTTCATGTACTACAGCACATGTTGGAAACCATGGCTGGTCAGGGCACTGGAGACATGGCGTTTACATCTTACGGCCACATGAACCCCGTTGGAGCTGAACTGGAGGAGGAGGAGGAAGAGGAGGAGGAGGAGTTGCCCAGCGAAACACAGTTTAGGCTTGGCGAAATGGCTGGTTTATCTAGTCAGCGGACAGGAGAGGAGGAGCAGGAGCAGCCAGAGGAGCTAGAGGTTTTTGAGGAAGGCGAGACAGAGGACCCGGGCACACCGTGGCAGTATGCAGTGGAGATGGAGACAGGTAGTCCATCCGAGTCACTTGCGCAAATGGCAGGAAGCATGCTCACGTGCTTGCGTAGTGACCCCAGAATTGTTTCCATCTGTCGGCGGGATGACTTCTGGCTGTCCACCTTATTGGACCCTCGCTTCCGGCACAAAATGGGGGCATTTTTTAAACCCACCGAGAGGGAGGACAAACTGAACTACTACAAAGACATTCTACGTAGGCAGTTGGCCGATGCCTATCTGCGCCATGGTCCATACTCTCGCAGGTCTGACTCGAGGGGACCTCTGCGCTCACCTTCCACTGCCATGGCCGCTGGGGGGGTTGGCAGGAGCAGCAGCAGCAGCTCCATCAGCAGCAGCAGCCTCAGTCTTCAGTCGCTAAGACCTGGAGCAGGACCTGAACCAGCAGGTCATGTCATACTTTGACATGACCATGCCAACACACCTTGAGGATCCGCTGGACTTCTGGGCAGCCAAACTTGATTTGTGGCCGCAACTAGCAGAGTTTGCCCTGGAAAAGCTGTCCTGCCCGGCAAGTAGCGTGCCATCTGAGCGGGTGTTTAGTGCGGCGGGGGCCATAGTTACGGCGAGGAGAACTCGTCTGTCAACTAAAAATGTGGAGAGACTCACCTTTGTCAAAATGAATCAGGGATGGATCAGCCAGGATTTCCACCCACCAATGCCTGATGCATGCGACTAGATTCAGCATGGTGCCACGTTTTACACTTTCCAAATGGTGCAAAACATATTTATGTCTTTAGGCCAATTTTTGGGCTCCTGCTGCTGTCAACTCCAGGGTGTGATTCATTCAATTTTTGGGCTCCTGAAGCCAACTCCAGTGTCTCTTTAAAGTAATGTTTGGGCTCCTGTTGCTGCTGCTGCCAACTCCTGCCAACTCCAGGGTGTGATTCATCCAATTTTTGGGCTCCTGAAGCCAACCCCAGGGTCTCTTTAAAGTAATATTTGGGCTCCTGCTGCTGCTGCTGCCAACTCCAGGGTGTGATTCATCCAATTTTTGGCCTCCTGAAGCCAACCCCAGGGTCTCTTTAAAGTAATATTTGGGCTCCTGCTGCTGCTGCTGCCAACTCCAGGGTGTGATTCATCCAATTTTTGGGCTCCTGAAGCCAACCCCAGGGTCTCTTTAAAGTAATGTTTGGGCTCCTGCTGCTGCTGCTGCCAACTCCAGGGTGTGATTCATCCAATTTTTGGGCTACTGAAGCCAACCCCAGTGTCTCTTTAAAGTAATGTTTGGGCTCCTGCTGCTGCTGCCAACTCCAGGGTGTGATTCATCCAATTTTTGGGCTACTGAAGCCAACCCCAGTGTCTCTTTAAAGTAATGTTTGGGCTCCTGCTGCTGCTGCCAACTCCAGGGTGTGATTCATCCAATTTTTGGGCTCCTGAAGCCAACCCCAGGGTCTCTTTAAAGTAATATTTGGGCTCCTGCTGCTGCTGCTGCTGCCAACTCCAGGGTGTGATTCATCCAATTTTTGGGCTCCTGGAGCCAACTCCAGTGTCTCTTTAAAGTAATATTTGGGCCCCTGCTGCTGCTGCTGCCAACTCCAGGGTGTGAATCATCCAATTTTTGGGCTCCTGAAGCCAACTCCAGTGCCTCTTTAAAGTAATATTTGGGCTCCTGCTGCTGCTGTTGCCAACTCCAGGGTGTGATTCATCCAATTTTTGGGCTCCTGAAGCCTACCCCAGGGTCTCTTTAAAGTAATATTTGGACTCCTGCTGCTGCTGCTGCCAACTCCAGGGTGTGAATCATCCAATTTTTGGGCTCCTGAAGCCAACTCCAGTGTCTCTTTAAAGTAATATTTGGGCTGCTGCTGCTGCTGCTGCCAACTCCAGGGTGTGAATCATCCAATATTTGGGCTCCTGAAGCCAACTCCAGTGTCTCTTTAAAGTAATGTTTGGGCTCCTGCTGCTGCTGCTGCTCCTGCTGCTGCTGCTGCCAATTCCAGGGTGTGAATCATCCATTTTTTGGGCTCCTGAAGCCAACTCCAGTGTCTCTTTAAAGTAATGTTTGGGCTCCTGTTGCTGCTGCTGCTGCTGCCAACTCCTGCCAACTCCAGGGTGTGATTCATCCAATTTTTCGGCTCCTGAAGCCAACCCCAGGGTCTCTTTAAAGTAATATTTGGGCTCCTGCTGCTGCTGCTGCCAACTCCAGGGTGTGATTCATCCAATTTTTGGGCTACTGAAGCCAACCCCAGGGTCTCTTTAAAGTAATATTTGGGCTCCTGCTGCTGCTGCTGCCAACTCCAGGGTGTGATTCATCCAATTTTTGGGCTCCTGGAGCCAACTCCAGTGTCTCTTTAAAGTAATATTTGGGCCCCTGCTGCTGCTGCTGCCAACTCCAGGGTGTGAATCATCCAATTTTTGGGCTCCTGAAGCCAACTCCAGTGCCTCTTTAAAGTAATATTTGGGCTCCTGCTGCTGCTGTTGCCAACTCCAGGGTGTGATTCATCCAATTTTTGGGCTCCTGAAGCCTACCCCAGGGTCTCTTTAAAGTAATATTTGGACTCCTGCTGCTGCTGCTGCCAACTCCAGGGTGTGAATCATCCAATTTTTGGGCTCCTGAAGCCAACTCCAGTGTCTCTTTAAAGTAATGTTTGGGCTCCTGCTGCTGCTGCTGCTCCTGCTGCTGCTGCTGCCAACTCCAGGGTGTGAATCATCCATTTTTTGGGCTCCTGAAGCCAACTCCAGTGTCTCTTTAAAGTAATGTTTGGGCTCCTGTTGCTGCTGCTGCTGCTGCCAACTCCTGCCAACTCCAGGGTGTGATTCATCCAATTTTTCGGCTCCTGAAGCCAACCCTAGGGTCTCTTTAAAGTAATATTTGGGCTCCTGCTGCTGCTGCTGCCAACTCCAGGGTGTGATTCATCCAATTTTTGGGCTACTGAAGCCAACCCCAGGGTCTCTTTAAAGTAATATTTGGGCTCCTGCTGCTGCTGCTGCCAACTCCAGGGTGTGATTCATCCAATTTTTGGCCTCCTGAAGCCAACCCCAGGGTCTCTTTAAAGTAATGTTTGGGCTCCTGCTGCTGCCAACTCCAGGGTGTGATTCATCCAATTTTTGGGCTACTGAAGCCAACCCCAGGGTCTCTTTAAAGTAATATTCGGGCTCCTGCTGCTGCTGCTGCCAACTCCAGGGTGTGATTCATCCAATTTTTGGCCTCCTGAAGCCAACCCCAGGGTCTCTTTAAAGTAATGTTTGGGCTCCTGCTGCTGCCAACTCCAGGGTGTGATTCATCCAATTTTTGGGCTACTGAAGCCAACCCCAGTGTCTCTTTAAAGTAATGTTTGGGCTCCTGCTGCTGCTGCCAACTCCAGGGTGTGATTCATCCAATTTTTGGGCTCCTGAAGCCAACCCCAGGGTCTCTTTAAAGTAATATTTGGGCTCCTGCTGCTGCTGCTGCCAACTCCAGGGTGTGATTCATCCAATTTTTGGGCTACTGAAGCCAACCCCAGTGTCTCTTTAAAGTAATATTTGGGCTCCTGCTGCTGCTGCCAACTCCAGGGTGTGATTCATCCAATTTTTGGGCTCCTGAAGCCAACCCCAGGGTCTCTTTAAAGTAATGTTTGGGCTCCTGCTGCTGCTGCTGCTGCTGCTGCCAACTCCAGGGTGTGAATCATCCAATTTTTGGGCTCCTGAAGCCAACTCCAGTGTCTCTTTAAAGTAATATTTGGGCTCCTGCTGCTGCTGCTGCCAACTCCAGGGTGTGATTCATCCAATTTTTGGGCTCCTGAAGCCAACCCCAGGGTCTCTTTAAAGTAATATTTGGGCTCCTGCTGCTGCTGCCAACTCCAGGGTGTGATTCATCCAATTTTTGGGCTCCTGAAGCCAACTCCAGTGTCTCTTTAAAGTAATATTTGGGCTCCTGCTGCTGCTGCTGCCAACTCCAGGGTGTGATTCATCCAATTTTTGGGCTCCTGAAGCCAACCCCAGGGTCTCTTTAAAGTAATATTTGGGCTGCTGCTGCTGCTGCTGCCAACTCCAGGGTGTGAATCATCCAATTTTTGGGCTCCTGAAGCCAACCCCAGTGTCTCTTTAAAGTAATGTTTGGGCTCCTGCTGCTGCTGCTTGCAACTCCAGGGTGTGATTCATCCAATTTTTGGGCTCCTGCTGCTGCCAACTCCAGTGTCTCTTTAAAGCAATGTTTGGGCTCTTGCCCCTCATAGTGATGCCACTTCAACTCTCTGCAATTGTGCCGCTCTGCGATTCTATTAGCGATGCCTCTGATCTGCATGTGATATTTATTCAAAGTATTATTTAACTAACCCAGCACGCATCCTGTGCGTGTTACAGCAAGGCAGAATGGTTTACAACCCTATTGAGGCTCTAGGAGGCTCAGAAATAGCCGTTTTTAATAGCGATTCGTCGCGAATAAATTCGGGTCGAAACGATTTTTGTCGGAAAATTCGGCGAATCAGTCGAATCGAATTTTTCAAAAGTTCGCTCATCTCTAGTTGTTGTGCCCGTTTATAGTCCACAATAGGGGTTATTATTGTGCATGTCTAGTTTAAATTTATTCTTAAACGTATATTTTAAAGATTTAAAGGAGCACTAGATTAAAATGGTACTTTCAATGTACGTAAATGATTGACTGAGCATTAAATGTATGGGTGAAAAATAAGTCTATAATCTGCCGTTGTAGAGCACCAGCTGCTGCATAGGCTAGTGGGGTTACATCACCTAAGAAGCAAACCAAATGGAGTGCGGGGGAGAACTCCCAGACGCTGCATGGTGAGATGAAAGGCTCAGCATAATGAAGGGAAAGGGGGAAGAGTAGAGGGAGTTGCAGAGTAAGTGGATGGAGTTAGAGTGCCTCCATGCGATGTTGCCTGTTACGTTGGAGAGTAAAACAGTGTGCTGTCAGAGCCACAGCAGTTGCAAATGAAGGGGACGGGGGTTCAGTCTGTCCCTTTGATGTTGCCTCATGTGGCAAGAGACATAGGGGAGAGAGAGATCCCGTAGGTGACAGATGTTCTCAGTCTTTATAGAAAGAGAGACTGGGAGGCTTGATTCACAGTTATTAGTAGGGATGAGCGAATCGATCCGGACGAACCCGGATTCGATCCGAATTTCATGAAAAATTCGATTCAGATCGAATCCGAATTTCCCCGCGATTCGATCGCTCAAAGTTTTCCTTTAACATCCATTCATTTACATTACAGGCATTCTAAGATGGCGGACGGGACATGTCCAGACATCAACCCCGCACCAGTGCAAGCTGGGACAGTCACATGCAGCCTGTCAGCAGCCAGCAAGCCCGGTGACGTCACAGCGCTATTTAAGGCCGGCGGCCATCTTGCTTTTCCTCATTTCTGTATTGCATTCGTGAGAGACACGCTGCTGTAGGCAGGGAGAGACAGTTAGACAGACAGGGACAGGCTGGAGACAGGCTGGAGACAGGCTGGAGACAGGCAGGAGACAGGCAGGAGACAGACAGAAAGTCAGCGAAAAGCAGGGAAAGTTAGTAAAAATCGGAGGCAGTCACAGGGAAATTTTTTTTTTTTTTTTTCATCCAGCCTGAGTGTTACTGGCTGGCTGACTGGCTTTGTTAGCGTTTTCAGGCTGCTTATACACTAACTGTGCATATAAACTGAACTGATCTCAAGTCTGCTGTGAGGCATCCCATTCTGTGACTACACCAGCCTCTATTTAATACCATAACCATTTGCACTTATTCTAATAGAAATTAGGCCTGATAAAGACACTTTTGCTGTGCATAGCCTTACTGCTGCCAGGTGCTCTCTGGTTTTTGGGGCATCCCATTCTGTGACTACACCAGCCTCTATTTAATACCATAACCATTTGCACTTATTCTAATAGAAATTAGGCCTGATAAAGACACTTTTGCTGTGCATAGCCTTACTGCTGCCAGGTGCTCTCTGGTTTTTGGGGCATCCCATTCTGTGATTACACCAGCCTCTATTTAATACCATAACCATTTGCACTTATTCTAATAGAAATTAGGCCTGATAAAGACACTTTTGCTGTGCATAGCCTTACTGCTGCCAGGTGCTCTCTGGTTTTTGGGGCATCCCATTCTGTGACTACACCAGCCTCTATTTAATACCATAACCATTTGCACTTATTCTAATAGAAATTAGGCCTGATAAAGACACTTTTGCTGTGCATAGCCTTACTGCTGCCAGGTGCTCTCTGGTTTTTGGGGCATCCCATTCTGTGACTACACCAGCCTCTATTTAATACAATAACCATTTGCACTTATTCTAATAGAAATTAGGCCTGATAAAGACACTTTGGCTGTGCATAGCCTTACTGCTGCCAGGTGCTCTCTGGTTTTTGGGGCATCCCATTCTGTGAGTACACCAGCCTCTTTTTAATACCATAACCATTTGCACTTATTCTAATAGAAATTAGGCCTGATAAAGACACTTTTGCTGTGCATAGCCTTACTGCTGCCAGGTGCTCTCTGGTTTTTGGGGCATCCCATTCTGTGAGTACACCAGCCTCTATTTAATACCATAACCATTTGCACTTATTCTAATAGAAATTAGGCCTGATAAAGACACTTTTGCTGTGCATAGCCTTACTGCTGCCAGGTGCTCTCTGGTTTTTGGGGCATCCCATTCTGTGACTACACCAGCCTCTATTTAATACCATAACCATTTGCACTTATTCTAATAGAAATTAGGCCTGATAAAGACACTTTTGCTGTGCATAGCCTTACTGCTGCCAGGTGCTCTCTAGTTTTTGGGGCATCCCATTCTGTGACTATACCAGCCTCTATTTAATACCATAACCATTTGCACTTATTCTAATAGAAATTAGGCCTGATAAAGACACTTTTGCTGTGCACAGCCTTACTGCTGCCAGGTGCTCTCTGGTTTTTGGGGCATCCCATTCTGTGACTACACCAGCCTCTATTTAATACCATAACCATTTGCACTTATTCTAATAGAAATTTTGGCCTGATAAAGACACTTTTGCTGTGCACAGCATTACTGCTGCCAGGTGCTCTCTGGTTTTTGGGGCATCCCATTCTGTGAGTACACCAGCCTCTATTTAATACCTTAACCATTTGCACTTATTCTAATAGAAATTAGGCCTGATAAAGACACTTTTGCTGTGCATAGCCTTACTGCTGCCAGGTGCTCTCTGGTTTTTGGGGCATCCCATTCTGTGAGTACACCAGCCTCTATTTAATACCATAACCATTTGCACTTATTCTAATAGAAATTAGGCCTGATAAAGACACTTTTGCTGTGCATAGCCTTACTGCTGCCAGGTGCTCTCTGGTTTTTGGGGCATCCCATTCTGTGAGTACACCAGCCTCTATTTAATACCATAACCATTTGCACTTATTCTAATAGAAATTAGGCCTGATAAGGACACTTTTGCTGTGCATAGCCTTACTGCTGCCAGGTGCTCTCTGGTTTTTGGGGCATCCCATTCTGTGACTACACCAGCCTCTATTTAATACAATACCCATTTGCACTTATTCTAATAGAAATTAGGCCTGATAAAGACACTTTTGCTGTGCATAGCCTTACTGCTGCCAGGTGCTCTCTGGTTTTTGGGGCATCCCATTCTGTGACTACGCCAGCCTCTATTTAATACCATAACCATTTGCACTTATTCTAATAGAAATTAGGCCTGATAAAGACAATTTTGCTGTGCATAGACTTACTGCTGCCTGCCAGGTGCACTCCTGTTGGGGCATCCCATTCTGTGACTACACCAGCCTCTATTTAATACCATAACCATTTGCACTTATTCTAATAGAAATTAGGCCTGATAAAGACACTTTTGCTGTGCATAGCCTTACTGCTGCCAGGTACTCTCTGGTTTTTGGGGCATCCCATTCTGTGACTACACCAGCCTCTATTTAATACCATAACCATTTGCACTTATTCTAATAGAAATTAGGCCTGATAAAGACACTTTTGCTGTGCATAGCCTTACTGCTGCCAGGTGCTCTCTGGTTTTTGGGGCATCCCATTCTGTGACTACACCAGCCTCTATTTAATACCATAACCATTTGCACTTATTCTAATAGAAATTAGGCCTGATAAAGACACTTTTGCTGTGCATAGCCTTACTGCTGCCAGGTGCTCTCTGGTTTTTGGGGCATCCCATTCTGTGAGTACACCAGCCTCTATTTAATACCATAACCATTTGCACTTATTCTAATAGAAATTAGGCCTGATAAAGACACTTTTGCTGTGCATAGCCTTACTGCTGCCAGGTGCTCTCTGGTTTTTGGGGCATCCCATTCTGTGACTATACCAGCCTCTATTTAATACCATAACCATTTGCACTTATTCTAATAGAAATTAGGCCTGATAAAGACACTTTTGCTGTGCATAGCCTTACTGCTGCCAGGTGCTCTCTGGTTTTTGGGGCATCCCATTCTGTGACTACACCAGCCTCTATTTAATACCATAACCATTTGCACTTATTCTAATAGAAATTAGGCCTGATAAAGACACTTTTGCTGTGCATAGCCTTACTGCTGCCAGGTGCTCTCTGGTTTTTGGGGCATCCCATTCTGTGACTACACCAGCCTCTATTTAATACCATAACCATTTGCACTTATTCTAATAGAAATTAGGCCTGATAAAGCCACTTTTGCTGTGCACAGCCTTACTGCTGCCAGGTGCTCTCTGGTTTCTGGGGCATCCCATTCTGTGACTACACCAGCCTCTATTTAATACAATACCCATTTGCAATTATTCTAATAGAAATTAGGCCTGATAAAGACACTTTTGCTGTGCATAGCCTTACTGCTGCCAGGTGCTCTCTGGTTTTTGGGGCATCCCATTCTGTGACTACACCAGCCTCTATTTAATACCATAACCATTTGCACTTATTCTAATAGAAATTAGGCCTGATAAAGACACTTTTGCTGTGCATAGCCTTACTGCTGCCAGGTGCTCTCTGGTTTTTGGGGCATCCCATTCTGTGACTACGCCAGCCTCTATTTAATACCATAACCATTTGCACTTATTCTAATAGAAATTTTGGCCTGATAAAGACACTTTTGCTGTGCATAGCCTTACTGCTGCCAGGTGCTCTCTGGTTTTTGGGGCATCCCATTCTGTGACTACACCAGCCTCTATTTAATACCATAACCATTTGCACTTATTCTAATAGAAATTAGGCCTGATAAAGACACTTTTGCTGTGCATAGCCTTACTGCTGCCAGGTGCTCTCTGGTTTTTGGGGCATCCCATTCTGTGACTACACCAGCCTCTATTTAATACCATAACCATTTGCACTTATTCTAATATAAATTAGGCCTGATAAAGACACTTTTGCTGTGCATAGCCTTACTGCTGCCAGGTGCTCTCTGGTTTTTGGGGCATCCCATTCTGTGACTACACAAGCCTCTATTAAATACCATAACCATTTGCACTTATTCTAATAGAAATTAGGCCTGATAAAGACACTTTTGCTGTGCACAGCCTTACTGCTGCCAGGTGCTCTCTGGTTTTTGGGGCATCCCATTCTGTGACTACACCAGCCTCTATTTAATACCATAACCATTTGCACTTATTTTAATAGAAATTAGGCCTGATAAAGACACTTTTGCTGTGCATAGCCTTACTGCTGCCAGGTGCTCTCTGGTTTTTGGGGCATCCCATTCTGTGACTACACCAGCCTCTATTTAATACCATAACCATTTGCACTTATTCTAATAGAAATTAGGCCTGATAAAGACACTTTTGCTGTGCATAGCCTTACTGCTGCCAGGTGCTCTCTGGTTTTTGGGGCATCCCATTCTGTGACTACACCAGCCTCTATTTAATACCACAACCATTTGCACTTATTTTAATAGAAATTAGGCCTGATAAAGACACTTTTGCTGTGCATAGCCTTACTGCTGCCAGGTGCTCTCTGGTTTTTGGGGCATCCCATTCTGTGACTACACCAGCCTCTATTTAATACCATAACCATTTGCACTTATTCTAATAGAAATTAGGCCTGATAAAGACACATTTGCTGTGCATAGCCTTACTGCTGCCAGGTGCTCTCTGGTTTTTGGGTCATCCCATTCTGTGACTACACCAGCCTCTATTTAATACCATAACCATTTGCACTTATTCTAATAGAAATTAGGCCTAATAAAGACACTTTTGCTGTGCATAGCCTTACTGCTGCCAGGTGCTCTCTGGTTTTTGGGGCATCCCATTCTGTGACTACACCAGCCTCTATTTAATACCATAACCATTTGCACTTATTCTAATAGAAATTAGGCCTGATAAAGACACCTTTGCTGTGCATAGCCTTACTGCTGCCAGGTGCTCTCTGGTTTTTGGGGCATCCCATTCTGTGACTACACCAGCCTCTATTTAATACAATAACCATGTGCACTTATTCTAATAGAAATTAGGCCTGATAAAGACACTTTTGCTGTGCATAGCCTTACTGCTGCCAGGTGCTTTCTGGTTTTTGGGGCATCCCATTCTGTGACTACGCCTGCCTCTATTTAATACCATAACCATTTGCACTTATTCTAATAGAAATTTGGCCTGATAAAGACACTTTTCCTGTGCATAGCCTTACTGCTGCCAGGTGCTCTCTGGTTTTTGGGGCATCCCATTCTGTGACTACACAAGCCTCTATTAAATACCATAACCATTTGCACTTATTCTAATAGAAATTAGGCCTGATAAAGACACTTTTGCTGTGCACAGCCTTACTGCTGCCAGGTGCTCTCTGGTTTTTGGGGCATCCCATTCTGTGACTACACCAGCCTCTATTTAATACCATAACCATTTGCACTTATTCTAATAGAAATTAGGCCTGATAAAGACACTTTTGCTGTGCATAGCCTTACTGCTGCCAGGTGCTCTCTGGTTTTTGGGGCATCCCATTCTGTGACTACACCAGCCTCTATTTAATACCATAACCATTTGCACTTATTTTAATAGAAATTAGGCCTGATAAAGACACTTTTGCTGTGCATAGCCTTACTGCTGCCAGGTGCTCTCTGGTTTTTGGGGCATCCCATTCTGTGACTACACCAGCCTCTATTTAATACCATAACCATTTGCACTTATTCTAATAGAAATTAGGCCTGATAAAGACACTTTTGCTGTGCATAGCCTTACTGCTGCCAGGTGCTCTCTGGTTTTTGGGGCATCCCATTCTGTGACTACACCAGCCTCTATTTAATACCATAACCATTTGCACTTATTTTAATAGAAATTAGGCCTGATAAAGACACTTTTGCTGTGCATAGCCTTACTGCTGCCAGGTGCTCTCTGGTTTTTGGGGCATCCCATTCTGTGACTACGCCAGCCTCTATTTAATACCATAACCATTTGCACTTATTCTAATAGAAATTAGGCCTGATAAAGACACTTTTGCTGTGCATAGCCTTACTGCTGCCAGGTGCTCTCTGGTTTTTGGAGCATCCCATTCTGTGACTACACCAGCCTCTATTTAATACCATAACCATTTGCACTTATTTTAATAGAAATTAGGCCTGATAAAGACACTTTTGCTGTGCATAGCCTTACTGCTGCCAGGTGCTCTCTGGTTTTTGGGGCATCCCATTCTGTGACTACACCAGCCTCTATTTAATACCATAACCATTTGCACTTATTTTAATAGAAATTAGGCCTGATAAAGACACTTTTGCTGTGCATAGCCTTACTGCTGCCAGGTGCTCTCTGGTTTTTGGGGCATCCCATTCTGTGACTACGCCAGCCTCTATTTAATACCATAACCATTTGCACTTATTCTAATAGAAATTAGGCCTGATAAAGACACTTTTGCTGTGCATAGACTTACTGCTGCCTGCCAGGTGCACTCCTGTTGGGGCATCCCATTCTGTGACTACACCAGCTTCTTTTTAATACCATAACCATTTGCACTTATTCTAATAGAAATTAGGCCTGATAAAGACACTTTTGCTGTGCATAGCCTTACTGCTGCCAGGTGCTCTCTGGTTTTTGGGGCATCCCATTCTGTGACTACACCAGCCTCTATTTAATACAATAACCATTTGCACTTATTCTAATAGAAATTAGGCCTGATAAAGACACTTTGGCTGTGCATAGCCTTACTGCTGCCAGGTGCTCTCTGGTTTTTGGGGCATCCCATTCTGTGACTACACCAGCCTCTATTTAATACCATAACCATTTGCACTTATTCTAATATAAATTAGGCCTGATAAAGACACTTTTGCTGTGCATAGCCTTACTGCTGCCAGGTGCTCTCTGGTTTTTGGGGCATCCCATTCTGTGACTACACCAGCCTCTATTTAATACCATAACCATTTGCACTTATTCTAATAGAAATTAGGCCTGATAAAGACACTTTTGCTGTGCATAGCCTTACTGCTGCCAGGTGCTCTCTGGTTTTTGGGGCATCCCATTCTGTGACTACGCCAGCCTCTATTTAATACCATAACCATTTGCACTTATTCTAATAGAAATTAGGCCTGATAAAGACACTTTTGCTGTGCATAGCCTTACTGCTGCCAGGTGCTCTCTGGTTTTTGGGGCATCCCATTCTGTGACTACACCAGCCTCTATTTAAGACCATAACCATTTGCACTTATTCTAATAGAAATTAGGCCTGATAAAGACACTTTTGCTGTGCATAGCCTTACTGCTGCCAGGTGCTCTCTGGTTTTTGGGGCATCCCATTCTGTGACTACACCAGCCTCTATTTAATACCATAACCATTTGCACTTATTCTAATAGAAATTAGGCCTGATAAAGACACTTTTGCTGTGCATAGCCTTACTGCTGCCAGGTGCTCTCTGGTTTTTGGGGCATCCCATTCTGTGACTACACCAGCCTCTATTTAATACCATAACCATTTGCACTTATTCTAATGGAAATTAGGCCTGATAAAGACACTTTTGCTGTGCATAGCCTTACTGCTGCCTGCCAGGTGCTCTCTGGTTTTTGGGGCATCCCATTCTGTGACTACACCAGCCTCTATTTAATACCATAACCATTTGCACTTATTCTAATAGAAATTAGGCCTGATAAAGACACTTTTGCTGTGCATAGCCTTACTGCTGCCAGGTGCTCTCTGGTTTTTGGGGCATCCCATTCTGTGAGTACACCAGCCTCTATTTAATACCATAACCATTTGCACTTATTCTAATATAAATTAGGCCTGATAAAGACACTTTTGCTGTGCATAGCCTTACTGCTGCCAAGTGCTCTCTGGTTTTTGGGGCATCCCATTCTGTGAGTACACCAGCCTCTATTTAATACCATAACCATTTGCACTTATTCTAATAGAAATTAGGCCTGATAAAGACACTTTTGCTGTGCATAGCCTTACTGCTGCCAGGTGCACTGCTGGCTGTTGGGGCATCCCATTCTGTGACTACACAAGCCTCTATTTACTATAACCCTTTGTACTTATTCTAATAGAAATTTGGCCTGATAAAGACACTTTTGCTGTGCTTAGTACTACTGCTGCCAGGTGCACTGCTGGCTGTTGGGGCATCCCATTCTGTGACTACACAAGCCTCTCTTTACTATAACCCTTTGCACTTATTCTAAAAGTCATTTGCCCTGATAAAGACACTTTTGCTGTGCATAGTAGTACTGCTCACAGGTGCACTTCTGGCTGTTGGGGCATCCCATTCTGTGACTACACAAGCCTCTCTTTACTATAACCCTTTGCACTTATTCTAAAAGTCATTTGGCCTGATAAAGACACTTTTGCTGTGCACAGTACTACTGCTGCCAGGTGCACTGCTGGCTGTTGGGGCATCCCATTCTGTGACTACACAAGCCTCTCTTTACTATAACCCTTTGCACTTATTCTAAAAGTCATTTGCCCTGATAAAGACACTTTTGCTGTGCATAGTAGTACTGCTCACAGGTGCACTGCTGGCTGTTGGGGCATCCCATTCTGTAACATACCATTAGCCTCTGCATTTACTGTAAGCTGCACAGTTATTTAAAGTAATTTGGGCTGTATGAGCCTGCTTACACACTGTTGCTGTGTGCATATATACTGATCTCAAGTCAGCTTTGGGGCACCCCATTCTGTAACATACCATTAGCCTCTGCATTCACTGTAAGCTGCACAGTTACTTAAAGTAATTTAGGCTGTTTCAGCCTACTTACACACTGTTGCTGTGTGCATATATACTGATCTCAAGTCTGCTGTGGGCATCCCATTCTGTAACATAGCATTAGCCTCTGCATTTACTGTAAGCTGCACAGTTATTTCAAGTAATTTGGCCTGTTTTAGCCTGCTTATCCACTCTTGCTGTGCATATATACTGATCTCAAGTCTGCTTCGGGGCATCCCATTCTGTAACATAACATAACCTACCTCTCTTATTTACACTAAGCAGCTCTCTTATTTAAACTAAGCAGGCCTCCTATTTTCACTAAGCAGCTCTCTTATTTAAGCTAAGCAGCTCTCTTATTTAAACTAAGCAGGCCTCTTGGATGCTGATTGTCCACTTTTGGGTGTGCATTATATTCGGTTTCATATACAGTGGGGTATCCCAATTTGTAAGATAACCTACCCCAACCATGTAAACTAAAGAGGCCTGTTGCAGCCTGAGTTTCTCTGATTGCGTATGGCCTGCATTACAATCTGTCTCTTTCAATGACACTGCTGCCTGGGGTATCCCAATTTGTAAGATAACCTACCCCAACCATGTAAACTAAAGGTTACGTCCTTCCAGAAGGAAAACTTATGCCGAACACTATTTTTGTTGGGGGCATTGACCTTTGGATTGATCGGCATGAAATTAAGGATTTTTTTCAAAGTATGGCGCTGTAAAGAAGGTCAAAATTATTTCTCATACTTGGATTATTGTTACTTTTTGTTCAGCTTAAAATATACCAGGCCACACGGGCATCCCAAGGCACATGCTGATTAACCCTATATGTTAAGCACAAGCATTTCTCATACTTGGATTATTGTTACTTTTTGTTCAGCTTGAAATATACCAGGCCACACGGGCATCCCAAGGCACATGCTATTTTAACCCTATCTGTTATACAACATAAGCGTTGATCAGCATCAGCTGCTTTATTAAGCTACTTCAGTTTGCACTTGTTTTTGACTGCTTTTAATAAACCAGGCCGCAGGGCACCCCAAAGCTGCACCTTGCACCCTATCTGGTATACAACATAAGCGTTGATCAGCATCAGCTTCATTAAGCTACTTCAGTTTGCACTTCCTTTTTGACTGCTTTCATTTAGCCAGGCCGCAGGGCACCCCAAAGCTGCACCTTGCACCCTACCTGTTTATACTAAATAAGCATCTACAGCCTCAGCTTTATTAAGTTATTGCATTTTGAATTGGTTTTGGTCTGCTTTAAATACACCAGGCCGCAGGGCATCCCAAACCTGCATGTTGCACCCCATCTGTTATACTAAATAAGCGTTGATCAGCATCAGCTTTATTAAGCTATTGCATTTTGCATTGGTTTTTGTACTGCTGCCAAAACACTAGCCCATATGGGCATCCCAAACCAGCACATGTCACCCTATCTGTTATACTAAATAAGCTTCTACAGGCCCTTTTTTTATTTATTTATTTTTATTTATATAGAGCTGAGAGTAAATTTGCCATTTTGCTGCATTATATAGAGCACCCCCTCTGTAAATCTGAGGGGCAATAGTTTATATTATGAGGTAAATTCATGGTTTTGCACCATTATATGGAGCAGCCCCTGTGCAAATCTGAGGGGCAATAGCTTATATTGTGAGGTAAATTTGCCATTTTGCTTCATTATATAGAGCAGCCCAGTTGCCATCTAAATCAACTACTGTCCGGCCAGTACAGCTTTTCCAGGGCAAACTCTGCTAGTTGCGGACACAAGTCAAGTTTGGCTTCCCAGCAAATCCAGTGGATCCTGAAGGTGTGTTGGCATGGTCATGTCAAGGTATGACATGACCTGCTGTTTGAGGTCCAGCTCCAGGTCTTCCTGCTGCTCATGAGTAGACTCACTATGCGGGTGTAGAAAGCTACTCACTAGCGACTGAAGACTGAGGCTGCTGCTGATGGAGCTGCTTCTGCTCCTTCCACCCCCCCAGCAGCCATGGCAGTGGAAGGTGATCGCAGAGGTCCCCCCGAGTCAGACCTGTGGGAGTATGGGCCATGGCACAGATAGACATCGCCCAACTGACTACGTGGGATGTCTCTGTAGTAGGTCAGTTTGTCCTCCCTCTCAGTGGGGGTAAAAAATGCCCCCATTTTGTGCCGGAAGCGAGGGTCCAATAAGTTGGAGAGCCAGAAGTCTTCCCGCTGACAAATGGAGACAATTCTGCGCTCACTAGTACGCAAGCATGTGAGCATGCATCGTGCCATTTGTGCAAGTGACTCGGAGGGACTACCTGTCTCCATCTCCACTGTAAACTGCCACGGTGTGTCTGGGTCCTCTGTCTCGCCTTCCTCCCAACCCTCTAGCTCCTGTGGCTGCTCCTGCTCCTCCTCTCCTGTCAGATGACTAGATAAAATGGTCATTTTGTGAAACCTAAACTGTGGTTTGCTGTGCCCCACCCCCTCCTCCTCCTCCACTTCAGCCCCCACAGGCTTCATGTGGCTGTGAAATGTATGTGCCATGTCTCCAGTGCCCTGACCAGCCATGGTTTCCAACATGTGTTGTAGTACATGAAGCAGTGGAATCTCATCGCTCATTTCATAGTCCTGGCAACTGTCTAATAAAGTAGCTTCCTCAAAGGGCCTGAGCAAACGGCCGGTGTCACGTATGAGCTGCCAATGGTTTACATTGAATTTACACAGGGGTGTCCCCCTATCCGTTTGGATCATCCAGAAATCCGTGATGGCTTTTCTCTGTTCCTATAGTGGATCCTGCATATGGAGGGTGGAATTCCAACGGGTGGAAATATGGCAAATCAGACTATGTTGGGGTACACCGTTCTGACGCTGAAGCTCAATAAGGTTGTGCTTGGTGGTGTAGGAGTGCCAGAAGTGCATGCTAACTTTCTTTCCTGCTGTTCGGATTTCTTTCAGATGGGCGGAAGACTTCAGAATACACTTGACAACTAGACTGAACACGTGTGCCATGTCAGGACGCATGACTCTGGCTTCCTTGTCGCAGCGCAAACAAGATGTTCTTCCAAGTGTCAGTCACCATGGGTCCAAATTTGCAGTTTTCGTGGATTAAGCAATGCTTTCATGGATTGAGTTCTCATTTTTAGTAGTTCCTCCCATGTGTGACTCTGTTGGTCAAGGAAAACCATGTAAAGAACAGCGTGAAACCACAATCACCAAGGGGGCCTAAAAGGTTATATATTGTCCACCATGAGTCCATAGTTACAGCTCCAGACGTAGACAACACTGTGCACTTTGGTACACACTGACAGGCTAAAGGACTGGCCCACCTTCTGTTCAACAACCATGCCATTGGACTCTCCACCTCGGCTCGGCACAACCCATCAGTTCTCTGAAAGGTCCACCACTGGGTAATGCAGCAGGCTGGACTTATGGTGACGCTGTCTGAGAGGAGAAATCCCTCAGACATCAAGATTAAAAATTCCAAGAATTTTTGAGGGCTAATTATTCAGAGGCAATGATAGCTAGTTGTTTCTGATTTAATTACAAGGTGGAAACACACCCTCAAACAAAACTTCACTTTGGCAATACTTTTGCATTTGTCTATTCATAATTTTATGTATATATACTAACTAACCTACTTTTTCTCCACAGGATTGTGGATGCAACATGAAAAACTGACACATCGCTGAGTAGCTGATTTTTCCTATCAACAGTCCCCAATAATTCACTGCTGCTGCTGCTGCCGCCGCCACCACCGCAGACTCCAGGGACCCTCTTCCACTACCTCGGCTTGCAACACCTCCTCCCACGACACTCTCCTCATCACTAATTGCCGGCTAGTGGAAGAAGAGGCGAGTGTCTCCTCCACCTCTTGGCTGGGCAGTAGCTGCTGAATTTTATGATTATCAGATCTTCATCAATGGATAGTGGAGCTGAACCCAAAGCATAACAGACAGACAACAGACAGTTGACTGGGGGTGTCAGATGCCACTTGTGATGCAGTGGACTGCTTTTGCAGCACTTCCAGACAAAGTTGCTTCATTGACTGACACAATGACTGGTAAAGCTGTGGAACATATGGTTTAAAAGCAAAAATAACCATTTGTTTTTATATAAAAAAGACCCTGGTTTATACATACTTTTTTTTTCTCCAGAGACTGCCCTGCGTAGAAATGAATGGCGCATGGATCAGCCAAGCTTTCCTCCCAACAATGCCTGATGTATTCCAGTAGATAGATGACGGGGCCAGACCAACACTAAAGAAAGATGGATCGTGCAAAACAGATTTAAGGCGCTTCTCTCCAGTTACAGACATTCCTCCGCATCGGACCACAAGTAAGTATTGATAAAAAATCCTTTACGTTACTCTTACTTTTTATTAATATTCTTCGGATCAGACATGATTCCAGATTAAAAATTCCAAGAATTTTTGAGGGCTAATTAGTCAGAGGCAATGATACCTTGTTGTTTC
This sequence comes from Gastrophryne carolinensis, assembly GCA_027917425.1. Taxonomy (NCBI): domain Eukaryota; kingdom Metazoa; phylum Chordata; class Amphibia; order Anura; family Microhylidae; genus Gastrophryne; species Gastrophryne carolinensis. The sequence goes on from CM051239.1 coordinate 263,470,977, forward strand.
TGATTTAATTAAAAGGTGGAAACACACCCTCAAACAAAACTTCTCTTTGGCAATACTTTTGCATTTTTTTATTCAGAATTTTATGTAGATATTACTAACTAAGCTACTTTTTCTCCACATGACTCTCCACAGGGTGTGATTCATCCAATTTTTGGGCTCCTGAAGCCAACCCCAGTGTCTCTTTAAAGTAATATTTGGGCGCCTGCTGCTGCTGCTGCCAACTCCAGGGTGTGATTCATCCCATTTTTGGGTTCCTGAAGCCAACCCCAGGGTCTCTTTAAAGTAATATTTGGGCTCCTGCTGCTGCCAACTCCAGGGTGTGAATCATCCAATTTTTGGGCTCCTGAAGCCAACTCCAGTGTCTCTTTAAAGTAATGTTTGGGCTCCTGCTGCTGCTGCCAACTCCAGGGTGTGATTCATCCAATTTTTGGGCTCCGGAAGCCAACCCCAGGGTCTCTTTAAAGTAATATTTGGGCTCCTGCTGCTGCTGCTACTACTACTCCAGGATGTGATTCATCCAATTTTTGGGCTCCTGAAGCCAACCCCAGGGTCTCTTTAAAGTAATATTTGGGCTCCTGCTGCTGCTGCTGCCAACTCCAGGGTGTGATTCATCCAATTTCTGGGCTCCTGAAGCCAACCCCAGTGTCTCTTTAAAGTAATGTTTGGGCTCCTGCTGCTGCTGCCAACTCCAGGGTGTGATTCATCCAATTTTTGGGCTCCTGAAGCCAACCCCAGGGTCTCTTTAAAGTAATATTTGGGCTCCTGCTGCTGCTGCTGCCAACTCCAGGATGTGATTCATCCAATTTTTGGGCTCCTGAAGCCAACCCCAGGGTCTCTTTAAAGTAATATTTGGGCTCCTGCTGCTGCTGCTGCCAACTCCAGGGTGTGATTCATCCAATTTCTGGGCTCCTGAAGCCAACCCCAGTGTCTCTTTAAAGTAATGTTTGGGCTCCTGCTGCTGCTGCCAACTCCAGGGTGTGAATCATCCAATTTTGGGGCTCCTGAAGCCAACTCCAGTGTCTCTTTAAAGTAATGTTTGGGCTCCTGCTGCTGCTGCCAACTCCAGGGTGTGATTCATCCAATTTTTGGGCTCCTGAAGCCAACCCCAGGGTCTCTTTAAAGTAATATTTGGGCTCCTGCTGCTGCTGCCAACTCCAGGGTGTGATTCATCCAATTTTTGGGCTCCTGAAGCCAACCCCACGGTCTCTTTAAAGTAATATTTGGGCTCCTGCTGCTGCTGCTGCTGCCAACTCCAGGGTGTGATTCATCCAATTTTTGGGCTCCTGAAGCCAACCCCAGGGTCTCTTTAAAGTAATATTTGGGCTCCTGCTGCTGCTGCTGCCAACTCCAGGGTGTGATTCATCCAACTTTTGGGCTCCTGCTGCCAACTCCAGTGTCTCTTTCATCCAATATTTGGGCTCCTGCTGCTGCTGCCAACTCCAGGGTGTGATTCATCCAATTTTTGGGCTCCTGAAGCCAACCCCAGGGTCTCTTTAAAGTAATATTTGGGCTCCTGCTGCTGCCAACTCCAGGGTGTGATTCATCCAATTTGGGCTCCTGAAGCCAACTCCAGTGTATATTTGGGCTCCTGCTGCTGCTGCTGCCAACTCCAGGGTGTGAATCATCCAATTTTTGGGCTCCTGAAGCCAACCCCAGTGTCTCTTTAAAGTAATGTTTGGGCTCCTGCTGCTGCTGCTGCCAACTCCAGGGTGTGTCAGTCAATTTTTGGGCTCCTGAAGCCAACCCCAGTGTCTCTTTAAAGTAATGTTTGGGCTGCTGCTGCTGCTGCCAACTCCAGGGTGTGATTCATCCAATTTTTGGGCTCCTGCTGCTGCCAACTCCAGTGTCTCTTTAAAGCAATGTTTGGGCTCCTGCCCCTCATAGTGATGCCACTTCAACTCTCTGCAATTGTGCCGCTCTGCGATTCTATTAGCGATGCCTCTGATCTGCATGTGATATTTATTTAAAGTATTATTTAACTAACCCAGAACGCATCCTATGTGTGTTACAGCAAGGCAGAATGGTTTACAACCCTATTGAGGCTCTAGGAGGCTCAGAAATAGCCGTTTTTAATAGCGATCCGTAGCAAATAAATTCGGGTCGAAGCGATTTTTGTCGGAAAATTCGGCGAATCAGTCGAATCAAATTTTTCTAAAGTTCGCTCATCTCTAGTTATTACATTCAACATCGTGCCATGATTCAAGCAGGCTATATAGCTCAGTTGGTGATTGATTTGCAATCAGAAGGTTGACAGTTCTAATCCTACTTCCTACTATTTCATTTTTTTTATTTTCCTTTTTTTCCACAAGTGAATTTATTTATTTTCATCCTGTTTTTGTTACTCTCCACATTTCTCATGTTATCTCTGCTGCTGTCTGAAGGAGAGAGACTACAGGGAGAAAAAGAGATTGACTGTATTGTGGAACATTGCTTCAGAGTTGTTATATTATACAGTTGTATTATTTTAGGAGACTGGATAGCTCTGCTAGTAGAGTGTTGGACTTTAAACCAGAGCGTGTAGAGTTCAAACCCAACTCTGTATGTTTTTTTTATTTTATTTTTTTCCACAATTGGATTTTTCTATTTTCATCTTGCGTTTGTTGCTCTCCAAATGTATTATTATGCTGGTTTGTCGTGTGTGTTTCAAGCAGAACAAAACCCATCGCTGTTTGCACGCAGAGCTTGGCAATGAGGACCTGGAGTGGCAGCATCCCTGGGTGCCTGGCCTATATGAATGGCTATCTGTGGGAGTGTGCCTCATCCCGAAAATGCTGAGGATGCGGACGCAGCTATTTACATCTATTTACATCACCATGGGAGCCAGGAAAAAGGTGGGTATTTTAGCGACACGGGTGGCATGTCACACAGTGGGACATCCCGTATTTCGATGCACCTACGGAAGTCTTTTAGACTCCAGGGTCAGCCACTCATGGTTTTGTTCAGTCATTCAAAGTGGAATTTTTATTTAGTCAGTTGATTTTGTAGAGATTTGATATATTTATTGAGTCACCTGGTGGTCTCATAACAGAAGCAGAACCACACACTGAATAAAACCCGGCAGATCCCCCCATTTAGCCAATGGACTGAGCCATTTTCATTTTACAATTTAAAAATAAGGCATACATGTCTTTTCTTTTCTATTGCCACATTATTTATACACATTAGAAGCTATTGTGTGGCTATTTAATTATTTATCTTTTTTAATGCATTTCTTTTGCGATAGTGCGCCTTGTGATCCCCCAGAGTTGCCAGTAAACTCACTTTTATCTTCAGCTCCCACAGCGCTGTCTAGGACAATGGCCACATCCCTGGTTCCCTGTAGCTGTGGCGCAATCCCACTACCAGGCATTGAGATAGGCTTGTTCAGGAGTACTCCCCAGAGTCTACAAGGGACTCGGGGACCCAGAGGGCTGGGTCATGTCATAACAGCCAATCTGCGATATCACAGATGGCAGGTCGGCATGGTCTTGGCAGTGGAAAACCCCATTTTTTTGTAACTGGTGCAGGGGTCTGTGTAGGGGGCTGGAGGTAAATAGGAACATGCCAATTAGTTAATTAGAAACACACGTACAATCAGTTAATAAGAGGTTAAACTCTTTTATGGTTTCTGGCCATGAAAGTGAATAGTGGTTGCAGTACCTTTTTTCAGACAGTAGTGAGCCCATAGAGAATCATTAGGCCATGCTGGGATGCTTGGTATAAATAAAGTACCAACTTAAAGGATATCCATTTGTTGGAAGGTTTTGGAAGTAACTGATCAGAACATGTTTGTCATGTTTACCAGTATGTGATGGAAAGTACCAGAAGGAAGCTAGAGTCTGTGTAAGGGAGAAACACCCCGTAACCAGTGTTTTTATACAACTTGAATTGTTGAGGAGCAGACGTGAGACCAGACCCTGTCAGAGTGTGTGAGGTAGAGATCCAGCCTGACAGCAGTGGCCACCAGTGGGAACTCAGTGGAGGAATTCCTGGGAATCCTTATCTGGTTGTAAGGTCTGCTGGCTGGGAATATAACTGGAAGGAACTCTGCTTTCATGTACTGGATTGTCTATCATCTATCTGCACAGTGAGTACCAACATCCCTTGTGGTAGAGTCTCAGCACCCCACCAACACAGACACACTTGGAGCACCCTGGGCCCTGGTGCCTGCTGCCCTCATCGCACACTAAGGGCGTGAGGGTTAAATCTGCCAGATAATTTTTTTTTAAATACCAAAACAGTAAAAACCAGACTAATATACCAATGTTTGTTATTTTATTTTTTCATATCCATTCAATTAGGTATAAATGTGCTGCGAAAACAAAATAAATCAATACTTACCAAGAAATGAAGTGTGCAGGTAATATATAGATAATTACTATTTAATTGTACCATAATACAAAAAAATAGCTATAAAGGTATAAAGCAAATCTGTTGACTTTAAAGTACACATTTATTGTGGATACTGGTAACAGCACAATTAACATTAAACAGTATTTGTTACGGGAGGGTAATATGTAAAGCGCTAGAATCTGGAGTGGTGTCTGTCCCTGTAGTCCTCGTGTAGCTGTTTAATCTCTGCCAGTTTAAAGAGAAGATATTTTTAGCTATGTTTTCTTTCCTTTCACATGCCAAGGTGTTGGTGTACCAAACAATGAGCCTTAAAAATATGGATACACTGAATGGAGATACCTTAGAGTGGACCAATCACCAGAATTTTCACTATCCTGGTGACTGGTCCTTGTCCTTAGGGCATCCTGATTTGGGATCGCCCATACAATTCACCTCTCTGCCCTTCCTATGACAAATGCTTGGGCACTCATCCAAACGACTCTATATGCCATGCATACTACTGATTATTAATAAAGTTTTGACTGAGTGTCAGCACAAGGAGCTGCGGCAGCCACATTCCTGGCTTCCTTGCGGATGAGCCAATTTTAAATGCTGGGGAATAGTATTGTTTTTTAAGCTTTTGGGCTTTTTTTAAATGATGCTGGATGTGCTCAAGGAAAACCTTGTTTGTACAACCAAATAATTCTTTGAGGGATTACTTCTAGAAAGATGAACCCACTACAACAAGCTGGGTATGCCTAGAAAGTTAAATATGTGTACTTTCAGGAAATATATGGTTTGTGGGGGGTATTCCAAATGTAAAGGTTTGTTTTGGTTAAAAAAATGCAAGGTGCACACTTTGTCTGCAGTGCTGAACTTTTCAAGTAAAATTACTTTTATTGTTAGGCCTCCCCTTGTGAATTCCAGTTCTTCCACTGAGTATGGAGGAGATGGCCGGTATATAAGCAACCACACCTGTATTGCGCATTAACATTTTTCTGTTTGTTCTACCTTGTCTATGACGTCTCCTCTGGGGCATGGCCAATTTAATACATCAAGTTGTACTGGCTGTGCCTTTATTCTTGCTGGGAAATATGTAATGTTTCAATGCTGTAGACATACTATACTTGATGTAATTTTCTTGTAACTTGCAAGGTGTCCCTCCTCCAGCATGTTATGATCGCCCATCATTATCTGAGGAAGACCAGCAGTCCCCACTGCCATAGATGTCCCAAGCATCTGGGGATGAGGTTACACAGGTATTTGAACAGTGATTTTGCATCTTGCCCAAAGCCACACATTCAGGTTCAAATGTGTGCATGTTGCTTGCCTACTTTGCCACACACATTTGACTTTCCACCTTTGTCTATTTACAGCACGAAACATTGTTTCCTCTGCTTCCACAAACATCATCTGGAAAACAATACAATGTGTGAGCTGATGGTGTAACAAGACCCCTAATTTAAACTCATCCATTTGTGTTATTGACCATTCCTCTCTAATTTTCAGGCTCCATTGGTAGTATTTGCAGAGCCAGAAAAGTGACCCAGTAGCATACAGCTATATAAGCTGGGGAGTCAATAGCTTCACGCATACAATAGGCAACAACAACATGGCCAACTGGCAGAAAGTGGCAGGCATTGAAGGCCAACTGCAGCAGCTTCAATCAGAAATTAATCCTAGGGACAAGCAGGTAGCATGGGCACAGGGCACAAATGGGCAGAGCTGGAACAGTTGGCAGCATGTGTACAGGAACAACATGTGGCCATTAGTGCAGCAATCCAGGAAGAACCTTCTTGCCATGTTTGTGGAGTGGAGGCAGCTTATCTGTGGAGACAAACAGGAAGAGGCATAAAGGACAGGTCCTTGCTGTAGTTCCAATCGAACAAAGGTTGTCCTGCATTCTTAACTTAGGCATCATAGAGCTGGTAGACTGACTCCAGGCCCCGAACACCGTTGGCGGAGCTTCACCTTAAAGCACTGAGACACGATGGCCATTATATCCTCCACAATGGATCGGGGTCGGGCATAGTCATGTTCCTGCTGGCACATGTCCTACATGTACAAAAAAAAACACAAAGAAAAAAAAATTGGAATTCACTAAACCACTAACAGATTTGTATTTACAAGAAAACGCATTGGTGCACACTAATATTGAAGAATAGGAAAACACGCTTAGAAAAATCCTAAAGATGCATGCCTAAACGCCAAGCACAACGCTAAGACATCTGTATTTAAAAAACATGCTATGTTTTTTCACTTGGAAATAAACGCCCATAGAAAGATTACCTGTGGCCTCAAACAAAAGTAAAGAAGAAGAAGGGATCAGAAGGAAAGACACACCCAAAAAAGAAGAACATGTACAACAAACACTTACCTGTACCCGTTGGTGGGTGGTCTTGTGGGAGGGTGAGGCGCCATCAGAACCAATGGAGGATGTGCTTGGGAAGCGGGTTGTCCTGCATCTTGGGGAGGGCCATCTTGTCACCGCAGAGGAAAATGCAAATTTGTAGAAAAAAGTACTATAATGAAGGTAAAAAGACTTCCCAAGCAGGCCAGAGATCCTCTGGCAGTTGATTGTGGGCAAAAAAATGGAAAAACGCTATCCAGAAGTAGTAGTAAGATAACATTGCTAAAAAGGTCAATGTAAGTGTATGGGATAATGACAGACATCGCTGTGCTCTACAAACACTCAGCGCTATTGATACATAGAACGCTATGAGTGGTGCTATCCAACTTTGCAGTCATACAAATGGCTTTCTCGAGGAGCGCTAGAAAAACACCTGCCGCTACATGGTCCTACATGGCACTAGCTTTTCTTAAATATACCCCAAAGAGTTACCTAGGCTGCAGAATATAGAAAGGACTTTTAATAAGGTGTCTACCTGAATAGTAAAAAAAGATTCTCTGAGAAAATTGAATGTTCTGTTTTTAAGTCCAATCCCCTTGTCCTCAACACACATATTGCACGGCCAGGCTGATTCATTACTAGCGCCAGGTAACAGCAGATAAGTGTTTGTACAGCGGCGCTAAGAGCAACCGCTAGTGGTCGCTCTGATCGGTCGTGAGTCACTATTACAGAGCATCCCAGTCGCTAATGGCAGTCTGTAGTAATCACTTTGACAATGTTAAATGCGATGTTCGTGATTTGCAGTAGAGGCGCTGTAGTGTGTGTTAAACCTCATTCAATACAGCGCCTGATCGTTTCTTTGCTGGAGTTGTGTTTAAAACAATCTGTAATAAGTAGAAATGTAAAACCACATACGCAAATGAACATACATGTCACCAGAGTTGTATAAAATCAGAATACATTTTTTTATTTTAATATAATAGAAAGAAATTTTTGGTTTTCCCTGTTGTTCCATAAAGTAACAAATCCTTCATGGTGCCTGTAATAGAGACAAAAGAGTTATATTTATTATTTTGGTCGTGATAATGTATGCCCATATTTTTATAATTTTTTATTTTTTTTTAATCAAAAGTTATGTTGTTATGTAATTAAATTCTCCCCCTTTTCTAATGTAGTTATTGTATATCTCTGCTTAGCTCACTTACCTCAAAGAATGCTGAAATCATGTGTTCCCGCCGGGCAAAGCCAGTCTGTGTATCTTCACTACTGTCTGCGGGCATGTTGGGGACATGTTGGGGAAACACCAGTGCTGTTTCTTCAGGGGCTTCAATTTAAAAGGTTGTGTAGGACACAGCAGGCTAAGATGATTTTTGAGACCTTTTGTGGACTGTACAACATCTCTCCTCCTGGGCATGCCAAACAGAGAAAGAGTGCTTTCAGTAGGCCGATGCTTCTTTCCACAATACATCTCGTTTTGCGATAAGCTGCATTGTATCGAAGTTGGGCGGATGTTTGAGGGTTTCTCACAGAGGTCATCAGCCAAGTTTTCTGGCCATATCCCTTATCCCCTGCAAGAAATATAAATGTAAAAATTAAAATTAGCCATGCAACTATACCTGTAGGGTAAAAGTAGTCATCTGCAAATATAATAGCTGCCTAGTGGTGTTAAGGTCTTAAGGTAATTGTTAGCATTTTTTTTACAATAATTACACAGTAGCCATCCAGGTGGCATTTCATTATTTTCAAAGATCCGGCACAGGGCTAATTGGTGGAGTACATAAGAATCATGGCACGAGGCAGGGAAACCAGACCTCATGGCCCTCAGCTTCATATCTGGGTCACAAACCACCATTACATTCATAGAATGAAACTGCTTCCGATTGCGATAGTGCAGCTCCTGTGCACAGACCACAAAAGGTCTCAAAAACAATCCTCACTTTCTGTGTCCTACAAAATATTTGCAGATGCCATAAAATTGAAGCTCATAAAGAAACAGCACTGAGGTCAAAATTCACCAAAAAATAGTAGCATTGCTACACAGACTGGCAGTGCCTGGCTCCTATGTCATATGCACATCCAAGAAACACTACAGCCACAGCGTCATCTATCCCAATGTATCATATACTTTTCAGCCGAATGCTTTTCATTGCTGTTTCCGGTATGTAATTAGCCATCCACATGTGTTGCGGACATGCCTTGCATATCAGTTGTTGCGTCATTTTGCGTCTATGGTCACATAGCTACCTCTATGGGCCAATCATAGCATTCTTTTTCAAATTCAAATAGCTGTTAGCCTTTCAGCGTTTGGGAGTGTGTTTACATATATTGGCAGATGTAAGTAATCATGTGTTTTAGATTGTTTAACAAGCTATCTATTTAAAATAATTAGATGAAGCATGTGTTGTATTTAACCCTTCTATTGCCAGCCACGTAAAATTTACATGGCTGCCTCTCCAACACTTAAACGCCAGCCACGTAAATTTTACGTGGCTGGCATCCCCTTACCTTACGGCCATCGCGGGTTCATCTGCCGGTCAGGATCAGCAGATTCTTCTAGATCAGGGTCCGTGGGGTGATGTCAGATGTCCTCTGGGTGACTTCGCCCCCCCGATCGCTCCTGCGTCCAATCAGGAGCCGGCGCAGCATCGGCGTCATTGGCCGGCGCCCGCCGGTTTAAAAGGACAGTGCATGCGGGCGCCGGCCTCTTTCTACGGTGAGATCAGGTGAGTAAATGTTGTTCGTTGCTCCGCTGGGGGTGGGTGGCCGTAGGAAATGTGTTTTTTTTTTGTATGATGGCAGTTTGGATCTCATAGTAATGAGATCCATTCAAGAAAACGGCGATCTAGCAGAGTTCGCCGTTTTTTTGAATGGATCTCATTACTATGAGATCCACTACATCTTTAGCCTATATGGGATGGGGAGGGGGGATGGAAATGCCACACTACCTATATGGGATGAGGGGGGGATGAATGCCACACTACCTATATAGGATGATGAGGGGGAATGAATGCCACACTACTTATATGGGATGGGGAGGGGGGGATGAATGCCACACTACCTATATGGGATGGGGAGGGGGGTGGAAATGCCACACTACCTATATGGGATGAGGGGGGGTGAATGCCACACTACCTATATGGGATGGGATGAGGGGGGGATGAATGCCACACTACCTATATGGGATGGGATGAGGGGGGGATGAATGCCACACTACCTATATGGGATGGGATGAGAGGGGGATGAATGCCACACTACCTATATGGGATGGGATGAGGGGGGATGAATGCCACACTACCTATATGGGATGGGATGAGGGGGGGATGAATGCCACACTACCTATATGGGATGGGATGAGGGGGGGATGAATGCCACACTACCTATATGGGATGGGATGAGGGGGGGATGAATGCCACACTACCTATATGGGATGGGATGAGGGGGGATGAATGCCACACTACCTATATGGGATGGGATGAGGGGGGGATGAATGCCACACTACCTATATGGGATGGGATGAGGGGGGATGAATGCCACACTACCTATATGGGATGGGATGAGGGGGGATGAATGCCACACTACCTATATGGGATGGGATGAGGGGGGGATGAATGCCACACTACCTATATGGGATGGGATGAGGGGGGGATGAATGCCACACTACCTATATGGGATGGGATGAGGGGGGGATGAATGCCACACTACCTATATGGGATGGGATTAGGGGGGGATGAATGTCACACTACCTATATGGGATGGGATGAGGGGGGATGAATGCCACACTACCTATATGGGATGGGATGAGGGGGGGATGAATGCCACACTACCTATATGGGATGAGGGGGGGGTGAATGCCACACTACCTATATGGGATGGGATGTGGGGGGGGATGAATGCCACACTACCTATATGGGATGGGATGAGGGGGGGATGAATGCCACACTACCTATATGGGATGGGATGAGAGGGGGATGAATGCCACACTACCTATATGGGATGGGATGAGAGGGGGATGAATGCCACACTACCTATATGGGATGGGATGAGGGGGGATGAATGCCACACTACCTATATGGGATGGGATGAGAGGGGGATGAATGCCACACTACCTATATGGGATGGGATGAGAGGGGGATGAATGCCACACTACCTATATGGGATGGGATGAGGGGGGATGAATGCCACACTACCTATATGGGATGGGATGAGGGGGGGATGAATGCCACACTACCTATATGGGATGGGGAGGGGGGATGAATGCCACACTACCTATATTGGATGGGGAGGGGGGGTGAATTCCACATTACCTATATGGGATGGGGAAGGGGGATGAATGCTACACTACCTATATGGGATGGGGAGGGGGGGATGAATGCCACACCACCTATATGGGATAGGGAAGGGGGGATGAGTGCCACCCTACCTATATGGGATGGGGAGGGGGAAAGAATGCCACACTACCTATATGGGATACATATATGGGACTGGTGCACACAAATCACCCACCAGCTAAATGAATGAATCTGATTTCATCTTACACCTGTTATATATAATACTTAGTTAAAAATATATATATTTTTTTGTAAGTATTATATATAACACTAGTAGTAAAGGTGTAAGATGAAATCAGATTCATTCATTAAGCTGGTGGGTGATGGGTGCGCGCCAGTCCCAGTTTATTCCTGGGTGCAGATGGCGACTGGGGAAGATGTCAGCGATGGGTGGGAGGGGGGTTGGATGTTGGTGGTGCACTTGCTGACTTCTGGTCGCCATGTGGCAATTTGCTGCCTCCACCCTGCCCCCCCTCATCCCTTCCCCAACTGCACCCAGGTGTTTACTTGGTGAGATAGGCCCAGCACACCTGCCACCCATTCCCCACCCCCCACTATGCGATCTAATCTATTTTTCAGTTTTTTGTGGTTGATTCTGGTTTTGTGCACTTTTTAAAAATGTGTTTTGCCCTGATGTGTATGCTAATTTAGTTAGAGGGATGAGGGGTGGCTGGTAGGTGCGCGCCTGGCCCGGCTCACTATTGGGTGCAGCCGGCAACAGAGGGGGGGTGAGGTGGCAGGGATGGGGGAGCGGAGTGACAGGCAGGGCGCTGGCTGATTTCTGGTCGCCATGTGGTTGGTGATCATGTGCCATTTGCCGCCTCCACCCTGCCCCCCCATCGCTGCTTCCACCCCTCCTTCATCACCTACTGCACCCGGGTGTTTACTTGGTGAGCTAGGCCCAGCACGCACCTGCCACCCATTCCCCACCCCCCACTATGCGATCTAAGCTATTGTTTTTTGTGGTTGATTCTGGTTTTGTGCACTTTTAAAAAAATGTGTTTTGCACTGATGTGTATGCTAATCTGGTTAGAGGGATGAGGGGTGGCTGGTAGGTGCGCGCCGGGCCCGGCTCACTATTGGGTGCAGCCGGCAACAGAGGGGGGGGGTGAGGTGGCAGGGATGGGGGAGCGGAGTGACAGGCAGAGCGCTGGCTGATTTCTGGTGGCCATGTGGCGATTTGCCGCCTCCACCCTGCACCCCCATCGCTGCTTCCACCCCTCCTTCATCACCAACTGCACCCGGGTGTTTACTTGGTGAGATGGGCCCGGCGCACACCTGCCACCCATTCCCCACCCCCCACTATGCAATCTAAGCTATTGTTTTGTTTTTTGTGGTTGATTCTGGTTTTGTGCACTTTTTAAAAAATGTGTTTTGCACTGATGTGTATGCTAATCTGGTTAGAGGGATGAGGGGTGGCTGGTAGGTGCGCGCCGGGCCCGGCTCACTATTGGGTGCAGCCGGCAGCAGAGGTGGGGTGAGGTGGCAGGGATGGGGGAGCGGAGTGACAGGCAGGGCGCTGGCTGATTTCTGGTCGCCATGTGGTTGGTGATCACGTGCCATTTGCCGCCTCCACCCTGCCCTCCCATCGCTGCTTCCACCCCTCCATCGCCGACTGCACCCAGGTGTTAACTTGGTGAGCTAGGCCCGGCGCGCACCTGCCACCTGTTTGATGTGTTTTAAGCCTGATGTGTGAGGGATGGCTGACAGGTGTCTGTCAGGCCCGGCTCACCCCCAGGGTGCAGGCAGTGACGAAAGGGAGCATCTGAGGTGGCAGGGATGGGGGGTGTCAGATGGTGCGCTGGCTGGTTGCCATGTGATGTGTGTTCAAGAGCTACTTTGGTGCCGGCATTTACTGGGTGAGCCAGGCCTTGCGTGCACCTGCTACTCATGTCCCACCCCCACTATGTGGTCAAAGCTGTTTTTGGTTTTGTGGATTTATAAATGTATTTTTGGCCTGATGCAGTGTGAAATCCCTTGATGTGAATACCCCTGATTTCCAGTATAACTTACCTTACCGTCAATGCAATGGTGCATACTGGCTAAAGCTATAGCTTAGTGCCGCTGTGGCCAGCACATGCATTGTTGCATTGGGGATAAGGTATTTATTACCAGGGATTTCACCCACCCTTCTATACTTCTGTTAACAAAACTTACTTTAGGCTTGTCGGTTGTTTTTTTCGGTCTCATACAGTTGGACCTTCGCTGGACCTTCGCTGGACCTTCGCTGGACCATCATCCCTCCCTTTTGGGACCTTTGTTACAGCTCTTAGCACCTGCTGAGTTCATCACTTCTCGTCGGATCGTAGATATAATTTTTTTTAATATATTTAACTGTTTATTGTGTGGTTTTATTTTTGTTAATTTGCACAGGGTCTAGGGTTTAGGGTCTAGGGTCTAGGCTTTTAGTTCAGGCATCCCTATAGTGTTTTGATTGTGTGACTCTTTGTTATTAGATATAGAAATGGCTGGGCGAAAGTACACTGCACAGGAAGCAGCGGCTTATATGATGGAGTCAGACTCTGAAGAGTTTAGCGAGTCAGGTTCAGAATATATGCCAGGTAGTGAGTCCGACAGTGACTCCTCTATTGAGGAGACACAGCCGCGCAGTGGTACTAGTGGTAGTGCTAGGCATCCTAGAAGGGATGGTACCGCACAAGAAGAGGCCATGCTGGAGGAAAGTGTAGGCCAGGGGAGTGCTGCAGTTGGAGGAGCGCCTGCGTGGAGGCCTCCTAATAATTATTCCCCCGAAATTCCCCCATTTGATTCGGTCCCCGGGTCAATGTCGACACCACAAACTTCGGTGTCATTGACTTCCTAAATTTATTCCTTTCAGAGGCCATCCTACTGGATATGGTCTTTTACACAAATCTCTATGCTGAGCAGGTCCTCACCCAAAACCCCCAACAGAGGCACGCCCGCGCTCATGCATGGCACCCAACAGACATAAGTGAGATGAAAAAATTTTGGGGGCTCACTTTAGCAATGGGTATCTGCAAAAAATTTTGTATCGCCTCCTACTGGGATACCCAATCCTTATTGGCAACCCCATTGTTTCCGGCCGTAATGTCCAGAAATTGTTACAAAATCTTACTGCGGTTTCTGCACTTTAACGATAATTCCACTGCTATTCCCCGTGGTGAGCCCGGTCACGACAGGCTGCATAAATTAAGCCCCCTGATTAATAGCCTGTCGGAGCGCTTTGCGGAAGTGTACACCCCCTCCCAAAATTTAAGCATTGACGAGTCACTTCTGCTGTTTAAAGGGCGCATTATATTTCGTCAGTATATCCCTAGCAAGCGTGCCCGCTATGGGATAAAATTTTACAAATTATGCGAGAGTTCGACCGGCTATACCAAATTTTTCAGAATTTATGAAGGAAGGGACACACATCTGGACCCCCCTGGTTGTCCCGTTGATTTAAGCATCAGTGGAAAAATCGTGTGGGAGCTCATGACTCCTCTACTGGGGAGAGGTTACCACTTATATGTGGACAACTTCTACAGCAGCATCCCCTTATTTAGAGCCCTTTATTCATTGGACACACCGGCCTGTGGCACCATCAACCGTAATCGAAAAGGGTTGCCCAGGTCAATGCTGCAAAAGAAACTGAATCGTGGTGAGTCGTATGCTTTAAGAAGCAGTGAGCTCCTGGCCATGAAATATATGGATAAAAAAAATGTAATCATGCTGACAACAATCCACGATGCGTCAGTCATGAATGTACGACAACGTGGTCCCCGATCCCCTTCCCAAAAGCAACGTTGTATAAAGGATTATAATAAATTCATGGGTGGTGTTGATAAGACGGACCAAATACTAACATATTACAATGCCACCCGAAAATCCAGAGCCTGGTACCATAAAGTTGCAATTCATTTGGTCCAAATGGCATCTTACAACTCCTTTGTTGTCTTCAAGGCAGCAGTACCAGGCTCTAATTTGTCTTTCATAAAGTATCAACAGCATCAACAGCAGCTACTCCCTGCACTGTTGTTTGGGGATACTGAGGAGGCACCACAGGTGACAGCTAGTGACAATGAGGCTAGGTTAGTGGGAAAGCACTTTATAAAGTGCATTCCCGACATCGGTGGAAAGAGGTATCCCCAGAAAGCTTGCAGAGTATGTAGAAAGCATGGCATCAGGAAGGACGTGCGGTACTATTGCCCGAAGTGCTCCAGCCAGCCTGGTTTGTGCTTTGAACACTGCTTTGAAGCATACCATACCCAGGTAGATTATTGATTGGTAGTGCTTTCATTTGATGTTCAGTTTAGATGGTAGGTGAACCCATTTTGTTTGCTGGGATAGGTAGTTGGGTGTGGTCTGTCTTTTCTTTTCATTTTTTTCATATTTACAGATGCAATAGGAAGTGGTAGAGGAGGAGCAGCAGGTTACTTGTGGCACATGATGATTAAAAAGTGGGCCCCTTTTCAGGATCGCAATACCTGTACCTGATCATATAATCTTATGCCACAGCTACTGTACCCTATCTGCACCTCACAAGTCCAATCCTTATTGCACCTGTTAGTATCGTTAAGAAATGTAAAGGCTGTTTTGTGCACTTTTATAGTGAGTAGAGATGAGCGAGTAGTGAAATATTCGAAATTTCGAATTTCGATTCGAATAGACCGCGTTACTCGACTACTCGACCGAATATCGAATCCCATTATAGTCTATGGGAAAAAAATGCTCGACACTTGGAAATCTCAATTCGACCACTTGGAGGTCACCAAGTCCACCCTGAAACATCAGAAAATGATGCCAACACTGCTGGAATGCAACTGGGACAGCAGGGGAAGCATGTCTGGGTGCATATAACGCGCCCAAGTCGCACTATTACGCCACTATCACAGCCTCTCAACAATACACTCCAAACACAATATTACTTCTACGTAAAGTGAGACAAGACAAGGAAACCTTCTTTCCTCTACATTGCCATGGACCCCAAGCCAAACTGTACAAAAAAGAAGAACAAAATTCTGCACCCCTTAAAATCACGTTGCCTAATGACAACCACAGATGGCATAGGCAAGGGGGAAAATAAATATACCCCACCCCTAATTGTCATTGTGTGTGTGTGTGTGTGTGAGATGTGGTCAGACATGTCCTCTTGTGTCATTGTGTCACCCCAGCAGTAAGGGAAGCTTAAAGGAGGAGGTTTGTTACAGTGTGTTACCCCAGCAGTAGGGGAAGCTTACAGGAGGAGGTTTGTTACAGTGTGTCACCCCAGCAGTCAGGGAAGCTTACAGGAGGAGGTTTGTTACATTGTGTCACCCCAGCAGTCAGGGAAGCTTACAGGAGGAGGTTTGTTACAGTGTGGCACCCCAGCAGTAAGGGAAGCTTACAGGAGGAGGTTTGTTACAGTGTGTCACCCCTGCAGTCAGGGAAGCTTACAGGAGGAGGTTTGTTACAGTGTGTCACCCCAGCAGTAGGGGAAGCTTACAGGAGGAGGTTTGTTACAGTGTGGCACCCCTGCAGTCAGGGAAGCTTACAGGAGGAGGTTTGTTACAGTGTGTCACCCCAGCAGTAAGGGAAGCTTACAGGAGGAGGTTTGTTACAGTGTGTCACCCCAGCAGTCAGGGAAGCTTACAGGAGGAGGTTTGTTACAGTGTGGCACCCCAGCAGTCAGGGAAGCTTACAGGAGGAGGTTTGTTACAGTGTGTCACCCCAGCAGTAAGGGAAGCTTACAGGAGGAGGTTTGTTACAGTGTGTCACCCCAGCAGTCAGGGAAGCTTACAGGAGGAGGTTTGTTACAGTGTGGCACCCCTGCAGTCAGGGAAGCTTACAGGAGGAGGTTTGTTACAGTGTGTCACCCCAGCAGTAAGGGAAGCTTACAGGAGGAGGTTTGTTACAGTGTGGCACCCCTGCAGTCAGGGAAGCTTACAGGAGGAGGTTTGTTACAGTGTGTCACCCCAGCAGTCAGGGAAGCTTACAGGAGGAGGTTTGTTACAGTGTGTTACCCCAGCAGTAGGGGAAGCTTACAGGAGGAGGTTTGTTACAGTGTGTCACCCCAGCAGTCAGGGAAGCTTACAGGAGGAGGTTTGTTACAGTGTGGCACCCCAGCAGTAGGGGAAGCTTACAGGAGGAGGTTTGTTACAGTGTGTCACCCCTGCAGTCAGGGAAGCTTACAGGAGGAGGTTTGTTACAGTGTGTTACCCCAGCAGTAGGGGAAGCTTACAGGAGGAGGTTTGTTACAGTGTGTCACCCCAGCAGTAAGGGAAGCTTACAGGAGGAGGTTTGTTACAGTGTGTCACCCCAGCAGTCAGGGAAGCTTACAGGAGGAGGTTTGTTACAGTGTGGCACCCCTGCAGTCAGGGAAGCTTACAGGAGGAGGTTTGTTACAGTGTGTCACCCCAGCAGTAAGGGAAGCTTACAGGAGGAGGTTTGTTACAGTGTGGCACCCCTGCAGTCAGGGAAGCTTACAGGAGGAGGTTTGTTACAGTGTGTCACCCCTGCAGTCAGGGAAGCTTACAGGAGGAGGTTTGTTACAGTGTGGCACCCCTGCAGTCAGGGAAGCTTACAGGAGGAGGTTTGTTACAGTGTGTCACCCCAGCAGTAGGGGAAGCTTACAGGAGGAGGTTTGTTACAGTGTGTCACCCCAGCAGTCAGGGAAGCTTACAGGAGGAGGTTTGTTACAGTGTGTCACCCCAGCAGTCAGGGAAGCTTACAGGAGGAGGTTTGTTACAGTGTGTCACCCCAGCAGTAGGGAAGCTTACAGGAGGAGGTTTGTTACAGTGTGGCACCCCTGCAGTCAGGGAAGCTTACAGGAGGAGGTTTGTTACAGTGTGTCACCCCAGCAGTAGGGGAAGCTTACAGGAGGAGGTTTGTTACAGTGTGGCACCCCTGCAGTCAGGGAAGCTTACAGGAGGAGGTTTGTTACAGTGTGTCACCCCAGCAGTAGGGGAAGCTTACAGGAGGAGGTTTGTTACAGTGTGTCACCCCAGCAGTAGGGGAGGCCCAAGAGCTGAGACCTTTTAAAAATTGTGTGGAGGCCCAAGAGCTGAGACCTTTTAAAAATTGTGTGGAGGCCCAAGAGCTGAGACCTTTTAAAAATTGTGTGGAGGCCCAAGAGCTGAGACCTTTTAAAAATTGTGTGGAGGCCCAAGAGCTGAGACCTTTTAAAAATTGTGTGGAGGCCCAAGAGCTGAGACCTCTCAAACATTGTGTGGAGTCCCAAGAGCTGAGACCTCTTAAAAATTGTGTGGAGTCCCACGAGCTGAGACCTCTTAAAAATTGATTGTATTAAGCCCAAGAGGTGAGCCATAATTTATTTTTATTAATACAGCAATTCTACGGCGGTTAAGGAGGAGGAGGAGGAGGAGGAGGAGGAAATGGCACTTCATACAGATGGCACTTCACTCTTGGCTGCTTTCCACTGTTGTACAAGCAAAGTCCGGGTCAATCCACTTGCTGTTCATTTTGATTAGCGTCAGCCTGTCGGCACTGTCGGTTGACAGGCGGCTGCGCTTATCGGTTATAATGCCCCCGGCTGCGCTGAGCACCCTTTCTGATAGCACGCTGGCGGCAGGGCAGGCAAGCACCTCCAAGGCGTACAGGGACAGTTCCAGCCACGTGTCCAACTTGGAGACCCAGTAAGTGTAGGTCGCCGAGGGATCGGGGAGGACAGGGGTGTGGTCTGCCAGGTAGTCCCGCAACATCCGCCGATACTTGTCCCTCCTGCTGATAGCGGGCCCCGCAGTGATGGAAGTTGCACGAGGGGGTGACATGAACGTGTCCCACACCTTGGAGAGTGTTCCCCTGGTGGCTGTGGGCCTGATCGATGTTGTCAGACTCTGGGAGACACTCTCCTCTCTGCCGCCAGCGATGCTGGGTGGGAAAATCTGCATCATGTTCTGCAAGAGTTCCCTCTGGTATTCCAGTAATCGATTCGTCCTCTCCTCTACCGGAATAAAAGAGGAGAAGTTATCTTTATACCGGGGGTCCAGGAGTGCGAAGACCCAGTATAGTTTGTTCTCCAATATCCGGACAACACGTATGTCCCGGGAAAAGCAGCCCAGCATGAAGTCAGCCATGTGTGCCAGACTCTGAGTAGGCATGACCTCACTGCCCCCACCAGAAGGATCATTTTCCATTTCCTCCTCTTCCTCCTCCTCTCCGCCCCATCCGCGCTGAACCAATGGGACGCACACAGCCTGACTGCTACCCTCGCCGCCAGCATCCTCTTCCACAGCCACCTCCACGTTGTCCTCCTCCTCCTCATCCTCCTCCTCCTGCAACTGCCACCGAGCAGCAGACAAAAGTGTGGTCTGACTGTCTACCTGCGTTGCGTCTCCTCCTACCCCCGTCTCCTCTGTGTGCAATGCGTTCTCCCTTATTGCGATGAGCGATTCTTTAAGGACGCATAGGAGCGGGATGGTTACGCTCACTATAGCGTCCTCGCTGCTGACCTTCTTAGTGGACTCCTCAAAGATACGCAATACATCGCATATGTCTGCCATCCATGGCCACTCGTGGTTGGCAAACTGAGGGAGCTGAGTTGGAGGCACGCGTGGATGCATCATCTGGTACTCCATCAATGCTTTCTGCTGCTCACACACCCTGGCCAACATGCAATAGGTGGAATTCCAGCGAGTGGGCAGGTCGCACAACAGCCGATGTTGAGGCAAATGGAGGCGTTGCTGGATTTTTTTTAAGCTAGCAGCAGCTACAGTTGACTTCCGAAAGTGAGCGCACAAGCGCCGCACTTTGACCAGTAGCTCTGCCAGGTTGGGGTAAGTCTTTAGAAACTTTTGTACTACCAAATTAAAAACGTGGGCCAGGCATGGTACGTGATTGAGTTCTGCAAGCTCCAGAGCCGCCACCAGGTTACGGCCGTTATCGCACACGACCATGCCTGGTCCTAGCTGCAGCGGCGACAGCCACATCTCTGTCTGCTGCAATATGGCGTGCCTCACCTCTGCGGCGCTGTGCTTCCTGTCGCCCAAGCTGATGAGCTTAAGCACCGCCTGCTGACGTCTCCCCGCGCCAGTGCTGCAACGCTTCCAGCTAGGGGCTGAGGGCGATGTTAAGGCAGAGGAGGAGGAGGAGGAGGAGGAGGAAGAGGAGGGGGGTCTATCAGAACCCGTGCTGGCAATCTTGGGCGGGGGTGGTATGTAGGCCGTCCCTGTTTGCGACCCCGTCCCCGCTTCCACAACATTCACCCAGTGTGCCGTCAAAGAGATGTAGCGTCCTTGGCCGCAAGCGCTTGTCCACGAGTCGGTGGTCAAGTGGACCTTTGCGCTGACTGCGTACCTCAGGGCCCGCCTGATGTTACGCGACACGTGCTGGTGCAGGGCGGGGACGCCACACCGGGAAAAATAGTGGCGGCTAGGGACGGAATAGCGAGGTGCGGCAGCCGCCATCAGGTCGCGGAAGGCCTGCGTCTCCACAAGCCTAAACGGCAACATCTCCAGGGCCAGCAGTTTGGAGATGAGGCAGATTAAGGCTTGGGCTTGGGGGTGACTGGAGGCGTACTTCCGCCTGCGGTTGAACGCCTGCGAGATGGACAGTTGATGGGACGAAGAGATGGAAGGTGCAGACGAAGATGCGGGGGAAGGTGGGGCTGAAGGAGAAGGCCCCAAAGTAGCCGAGGCAGAGGCAGATGTGGAGGTGTCCTGGCTGGAGGTCTGGACCGCAGTGGCAGCACACAACAAAGGGGAAGAGGCAGTGGCAGCAAGACGGGGCGCAGGTTGTATTGCGCTTGCTCTCTCCCACTCAGCCCAGTGCTTGAATTCCAAGTGACGGCGCATGCCTGAGGTGGTCAGATTGCTCTTCTCAGAGCCCCTACTCAGTTTTGAGTGGCAGATTGCGCAAACCGCGCTCAGTTTGTCATCCGCGCAAACGTTAAAAAATCTCCACACCACAGAAGTACGAGGCCTCGATGGGGGAGCTTCGCCCGACTGCCTGCTGCCGGGAAGAGCTTCGGCCCTGCTGGCTGTGACCTGCCTTCTCTGTCTGGACTGTCCTCTGCCTCTGGACTGTCCTCTGCCTCTTGCTGCCTTATTCGGTGATGCGCAGACCGCATCTCCACTGCTTTCCCCGCTGGACATCACCCCTGTCCAAGTGGGGTCGGTCATTTCGTCGTCCACCACCTCCTCTTCCACTTCCTCTCTCTGCTCCTCCTCCTGCCCACTGGACATTCCAACAACCTCCCTTGATGGCAACTGCGTCTCATCATCATCGCTCATGATAGCAGATGCTGGTTCCGGGTCCACATCACTAGCAGATGGCGGATACTGTTTGGGCATCACTACAAACAAATTCCTCTGCTAGCTCCTGGGATTCTTGCAGCACATCTGGAAAAGGACCCGAAAAGAGGTCCTGGGAGGGGTCAAGGTTGGGCTGACTCTGTTGGCCAGGTTGGGAGGAAGGAGGGTCAGAGTGAGACTGTGTGGATGACTGGGTGGTGGACAAGTGACTGGAAGCGTTATCGGCCATCCATTGCACCACCTGTTCACGCTGCTCAGGCCTTAACAGAGGTGTACCCCGCCCCCCGCATAACTGTCCCATAAAGGCAGGGAAGCTGGATGAGCGTAATGCTGGCTGCCCCTCACCAGCACGCATTGTATCCCCACTGGCTTCAACGCGGTTTGTGCCCCCACCAGCATTTCCGCGCCCCCGTCCTCGTCCACGTCCCTTTGCGCTAGCCCTCCGCATTTCAGACGTTTTACTTTTTTGGCCACGCGTTATGCCAAATATAAAAATATTTTTAAGAAGAACACCTGGCTATACAGCCGTATACTGCCAGAAGGTGAAATGGTGCCTATACGCACCGTGTATAAAACAGTGTTTTGTTGGCACAGAGGACACAAAACAGTAGTGCCAAATATAAATATATTTTTAAGAACACCTGGCTATACAGCCGTATACTGCCAGAAGGTGAAATAGTGCCTCTACGCACCGTGTATAAAACAGTGTTTTGTTGGCACAGAGGACACAAAACAGTAGTGCCAAATATAAATATATTTTTAAGAACACCTGGCTATACAGCCGTATACTGCCAGAAGGTGAAATGGTGCCTATACGCACCGTGTATAAAACAGTGTTTTGTTGGCACAGAGGACACAAAACAGTAGTGCCAAATATAAATATATTTTTAAGAACACCTGGCTATACAGCCGTATACTGCCAGAAGGTGAAATGGTGCCTATATACGCACCGGGTATATAACAAGGTTTTGTTGGTAAAGAGGACACAAAACAGTAGTGCCAAATATAAAAATATTTTTAAGAAAAACACCTGGCTATACAGCCGTATACTGCCAGAAGGTGAAATGGTGCCTATATACGCACCGGGTATATAACAAGGTTTTGTTGGTAAAGAGGACACAAAACAGTAGTGCCAAATATAAAAATATTTTTAAGAAAAACACCTGGCTATACAGCCGTATACTGCCAGAAGGTGAAATGGTGCCTATATACGCACCGGGTATATAACAAGGTTTTGTTGGTAAAGAGGACACAAAACAGTAGTGCCAAATATAAAAATATTTTTAAGAAAAACACCTGGCTATACAGCCGTATACTGCCAGAAGGTGAAATGGTGCCTATATACGCACCGGGTATATAACAAGGTTTTGTTGGTAAAGAGGACACAAAACAGTAGTGCCAAATATAAAAATATTTTTAAGAAAAACACCTGGCTATACAGCCGTATACTGCCAGAAGGTGAAATGGTGCCTATACGCACCGGGTATATAACAAGGTTTTGTTGGCACAGAGGACACAAAACAGTAGTGCAAAATATAGTTTTGTATATAGGTGCTAATACACCACTGAAGTCTTTCTGTCCCTATTCCAGCATCAGCAGCTACCCCTCACTAAAGCAGCCGTTTTGAGCAGAGTGTATATAGTTTTGTATATAGGTGCTAATACACCACTGAAGTCTTTCTGTCCCTATTCCAGCAGCAGCAGCTACCCCTCACTAAAGCAGCCGTTGTGTGCAGTGTGTATATAGCTAGAATGAGCTATATACTGTTCAGCGTAGCAGCCCTAATTAGGGCTATTAAGGACTGTCTTGTCTTCTGGTAGCTGGTATATATGGTGGTAAAAGGTATATTCTGAGCTTCTGGGGCCCTGCCTGACTACATAGAATATGAGCTATATACTGTTCAACATAGCAGCACTAATAAGGGATTAAGGACTGTCTTGTCTTCTGGTAGCTGGTATATATGGTGGTAAAAGGTATATTCTGAGCTTCTGGGGCCCTGCCTGACTAAATAGAAAATGAGCTATATACTGTTCAGCGTAGCAGCCCTAATAAGGGCTATTAAGGACTGTCTTGTCTTCTGGTAGCTGGTATATATGGTGGTAAAAGTTATATTCTGAGCTTCTGGGGCCCTGCCTGACTAAATAGAAAATGAGCTATATACTGTTCAGCGTAGCAGCCCTAATAAGGGCTATTAAGGACTGTCTTGTCTTCTGGTAGCTGGTATATATGGTGGTAAAAGGTATATTCTGAGCTTCTGGGGCCCTGCCTGACTAAATAGAAAATGAGCTATATACTGTTCAGCGTAGCAGCCCTAATAAGGGCTATTAAGGACTGTCTTGTCTTCTGGTAGCTGGTATATATGGTGGTAAAAGGTATATTCTGAGCTTCTGGGGCCCTGCCTGACTACATAGAATATGAGCTATATACTGTTCAGCGTAGCAGCCCTAATAAGGGCTATTAAGGACTGTCTTGTCTTCTGGTAGCTGGTATATATGGTGGTAAAAGGTATATTCTGAGCTTCTGGGGCCCTGCCTGACTAAATAGAAAATGAGCTATATACTGTTCAGCGTAGCAGCCCTAATAAGGGCTATTAAGGACTGTCTTGTCTTCTGGTAGCTGGTATATATGGTGGTAAAAGGTATATTCTGAGCTTCTGGGGCCCTGCCTGACTACATAGAATATGAGCTATATACTGTTCAACATAGCAGCACTAATAAGGGATTAAGGACTGTCTTGTCTTCTGGTAGCTGGTATATATGGTGGTAAAAGGTATATTCTGAGCTTCTGGGGCCCTGCCTGACTAAATAGAAAATGAGCTATATACTGTTCAGCGTAGCAGCCCTAATAAGGGCTATTAAGGACTGTCTTGTCTTCTGGTAGCTGGTATATATGGTGGTAAAAGGTATATTCTGAGCTTCTGGGGCCCTGCCTGACTAAATAGAAAATGAGCTATATACTGTTCAGCGTAGCAGCCCTAATAAGGGCTATTAAGGACTGTCTTGTCTTCTGGTAGCTGGTATATATGGTGGTAAAAGGTATATTCTGAGCTTCTGGGGCCCTGCCTGACTACATAGAATATGAGCTATATACTGTTCAACATAGCAGCACTAATAAGGGATTAAGGACTGTCTTGTCTTCTGGTAGCTGGTATATATGGTGGTAAAAGGTATATTCTGAGCTTCTGGGGCCCTGCCTGACTAAATAGAAAATGAGCTATATACTGTTCAGCGTAGCAGCCCTAATAAGGGCTATTAAGGACTGTCTTGTCTTCTGGTAGCTGGTATATATGGTGGTAAAAGGTATATTCTGAGCTTCTGGGGCCCTGCCTGACTAAATAGAAAATGAGCTATATACTGTTCAGCGTAGCAGCCCTAATAAGGGCTATTAAGGACTGTCTTGTCTTCTGGTAGCTGGTATATATGATGGTAAAAGGTATATTCTGAGCTTCTGGGGCCCTGCCTGACTAAATAGAAAATGAGCTATATACTGTTCAGCGTAGCAGCCCTAATAAGGGCTATTAAGGACTGTCTTGTCTTCTGGTAGCTGGTATAGATGGTGGTAAAAGCGATATTCCGAGCTTCTGGGGCCCTGCCAGCGACAGCCTGTCTTTCCCTGCTGTGAGCGTCTGTCCCTCACTAAGTTCAAGCTGCTAATGCTGACGAAGAGGAAGTGCTGAGTTTTGTATATTCGAGGTCACATGGTTTTTCCAGCCAATGCGTGTAGACGCCGTTTTCGCGATGCCAGCGTCCTCCCAGGACCTGTCCCACCCCCCCTGCATGGTGATTGGTGTAAAAAACGCGCCAGGGAAGGTGGGAGGGGAAACGAATTGTGAGTGCGCCATCGCCGCTGTACTCGATCGAAATCGAGTATGACAAACAGCGTAGTATTCGATCGAATACCGGCTCGGTCGAATACTACTCGCTCATCACTAATAGTGAGGTGTTGAGCTATGCTTGTTGGGTATTCTCTTTGGGGGACCCTGCTGTTTCAGAAGTTTTTTAGCAAAATATTGAGTCTGTTTTTTATAACATTTTATATGGAAACTGTAAAACCTGTGTATGCGTTCAGAATTTTTACAGAAAACTTTGCCCACTGGAATAAACGGGATAGAACTAGAATGCATAAGGTGTGTACTTTAAGTATATATATATGGTTTGGGTGGGGTATTTCAAATGAAATGGATTGTTTTTGTGGAAAAACTGAAAGGTGTGTGATTTGTTTGCAGAGCTGAAACTTTAAATACAACTATTCGTATGCACATACTTAAACTTTGGGGTGTTTGACAACAGTACCATCGAAAGTACCTATGCATGTTGGGTATTGTTCTGTTCAGCGGACATTGCCATTTCATATTGGGTATGTGTTTCCTTGTTAGCATATATTTTCTTTAGGAAAATGTGGTTTTTATTGTGCATATTTTCAATTTTTGGAGGGAAATGCGGTGGCACCAGTGCATTCCTCGAAGGATTGCGTCAAGAAAGCTCCTGCCACGACAACAAGCCTGGTACGCCTGAAATGCTTAAGGTGTGTACTTTCTGTGGATATATGGTTTGTTGGGGCTATTTCATTTGCAAAGGGCTGTTTTGGTTGAAAAAGCACAAGGTGCGCGCTTTGTCTGCAGAGTAGGAATTTTCAAGTAAAATGCCCAATATGCATATGCTTTGCTTTAGGGTGAATGGCAACCCTACCCTTGGAGTTAGAAATGCATGTTGGGTATTGTTCTGTTCAGGGGACCTTGCCGATTCACATTGGGCATGTTTTTTGTGGTTAGTGTATTTTTTTATAGGAAAAAGTGGTTTTGATTATGAATGTTTACGATTTTTTAAGGGCACCAGTGAATTCCTCAAAGGATTGCAGCCAGAAATCTCCTGCCACGACAACAAGCCTGGTACGTCTAGAACGCTTGAGGTGTGTACTTTCTGTGGATATATGGTTTGTGGGGGTTATTTAATTTTCAAAGGGCTGTTTTGGTTGAAAAAGCACAAGGTGCGCGCTTTGTCTGCAGAGTAGGAATTTTCAAGTGAAATGCCCAATATGCATATGCTTTCCTTTAGGGTGTATGGTAACCCTACGCTTGGAGTTAGCAATGCATGTTGGGTATTGTTCTGTTCAGGGGACGTTGCTGTTTCACATTAGGTATGTTTTTCCTTGTTAGCATATATTTTCTTTAGGAAAATGTGTTTTTTATTGTGCATATTTTAAATTTTTGTAGGGAAATGCGGTGGCACCAGTGAATTCCTCGAAGGATTGCGTCCAGAAAGCTCCTGCCACGACAACAAGCCTGGTACGCCTGAAACGCTTGAGGTGTGTACTTTCTGTGGATATATGGTTTGTTATGCATATGCATATGCATATGCTTTGCTTTAGGGTGAATGGCAACCCTACCCTTGGAGTTAGCAATGCATGTTGGGTATTGTTCTGTTCAGGGGACCTTGCCGATTCACATTGGGCATGTTTTTTGTGGTTAGTGTATTTTTTTTATAGGAAAATGTGGTTTTGATTATGAATGTTTACAATTTTTTTAGGGCACCAGTGAATTCCTCAAAGGATTGCGTCCAGAAATCTCCTGCCACGACAACAAGCCTGGTACGCCTAGAACGCTTGAGGTGTGTACTTTCTGTGGATATATGGTTTGTGGGGGTTATTTAATTTTCAAAGGGCTGTTTTGGTTGAAAAAGCACAAGGTGCGCGCTTTGTCTGCAGAGTAGGAATTTTCAAGTGAAATGCCCAATATGCATATGCTTTCCTTTAGGGTGAATGGTAACCCTACGCTTGGAGTTAGCAATGCATGTTGGGTATTGTTCTGTTCAGGGGACGTTGCGGTTTCACATTAGGTATGTTTTTCCTTGTTAGCATATATTTTCTTTAGGAAAATGTGGTTTTTATTGTGCATATTTTAAATTTATTTTAATTAAACGCCTGAAACGCTTAAGGTGTGTACTTTCTGTGGATATATGGTTTGTTGGGGCTATTTCATTTGCAAAGGGCTGTTTTGGTTGAAAAAGCACAATGTGCGCGCTTTGTCTGCAGAGTAAGAATTTTCAAGTAAAATGCCCAATATGCATATGCTTTGCTTTAGGTTGAATGGCAACCCTACCCTTGGAGTTAGCAATGCATGTTGGGTACTGTTCTGTTCAGGGGACCTTGCCGATTCACATTGGGCATGTTTTTTGTGGTTAGTGTATTTTTTTTATAGGAAAATGTGGTTTTGATTATGAATGTTTACGATCTTTTTAGGGCACCAGTGAATTCCTCAAACGATTGCGTCCAGAAATCTCCTGCCACAACAACAAGCCTGGTACTCCTAGAACGCTTGAGGTGTGTACTTTCTGTGAATATATGGTTTGTGGGGGTTATTTAATTTTTAAAGGGCTGTTTTGGCTGAAAAAGCACAAGGTGTGCGCTTTGTCTGCAGAGTAGGAATTTTCAAGTGAAATGCCCAATATGCATATGCTTTCCTTTAGGGTGAATGGTAACCCTACGCTTGGAGTTAGCAATGCATGTTGGGTATTGTTCTGTTCAGGGGACGTTGCAGTTTCACATTAGGTATGTTTTTTCATGTTAGCATATATTATCTTTAGGAAAATGTGGTTTTTATTGTGCATATTTTAAATTTTTGTAGGGAAATGCGGTGGAACCAGTGAATTCCTCGAAGGATTGCGTCCAGAAAGCTCCTGCCACGACAACAAGCCTGGTACACCTGAAATGCTTAAGGTGTGTACTTTCTGTGGATATATGGTTTGTTGGGGCTATTTCATTTGCAAAGGGCTGTTTAGGTTGAAAAAGCACAAGGTGCGCGCTTTGTCTGCAGAGTAGGAATTTTCAAGTAAAATGCCCAATATGCATATGCTTTGCTTTAAGGTGAATGGCAACCCTACCCTTGGAGTTAGCAATGCATGTTGGGTATTGTTCTGTTCAGGGGGCCTTGCCGTTTCACATTGGGCATGTTTTTTCTTGTTAGTATATTTTTTTTAAGGACACATTTGACTTAAATTCAGTTTTTTATTATTTTTTCAAAAATCGTTGGAAAAAAGACGGAATTCTTTGATTGACTCCACCTGGAGATATGTAGCCACAACCTCAAGCTTGATACGCCTAGATAGCTTGAGGTGTGTACTTTAAGTGTATATATGGTTTTGGGGGGTATTTCAAATGTAAAGTGGTGTTTATGTTAAGAAACTGCAATGAGCGCAAAATAATTGTATTTTCTTTGAAAACCTCCTCAAGTGCACTATTAAGTTTGTGGTATCTCTTGGTCAGGAAAGCACTACTGTTGAGCACTACATATGTGGTACCGTTGGAATTGGCAGGAATGGGGCTTTTACACACAATATGACTTTTTTGGTACATTTGTAATTTTTATTAAGAAAAAACGCTACAAAATGTAATTTTTTTTTTTTTTTTTTTTTTTTACCTTATTTTCCACAAAAATATTAGAAAAACACTGATAAACTTTAAAAAAAGATATTCCCTGTTGAAGCCCAGACTCTGTTGAAAAAAAACAATATATAATTTTATAGGGAAATCCCTGGAAATCCCTTCAAAAATCACTGTTGAACATATGTAGCGGAAAATAGGCTGGCAACAGAGGGTGACAACTTCTCCAGGAAGGCTGGCAGTTAAAGGGTTAAAGCAATTATTGTAGTAAGGTTCAATATATGCGCACCTGTATAGAATATAACCATCAGTTAACATGGGCTGTTTGTAAATGGGTCACCTAGTACTTAAAACTACACCACACATACAGCAATTGTTGCCATTCTGTTGTTTGCATGCGTCCTTGTGTGTGTTGTGGTTGGTTGTGTTTGCAGCTACAGGATGGAGCCAAATTCTGAAAATCTGACTGGCACTGGTGGGTCCCCTGGGGCACCCAGTACCAGTGGGCTGCGTGGTGCCTGCAGAGCTCCTTCTAGGAAGAGGACACAGCCTGCTGGTGGGGCAGCAACACAGTTGTAGTGTCCTTATGCTAAGAGGGAGCCAGAATTTAATTTGGTGGATAATAATACTCTTGTAAGGCTGACACTGGGCTTTGTTATTTGGCTCACAAAGTCAATGTTTGGGCAAACAAGAAAGGAGCAAATTGTGGGATGCCATTGCGGAGGAGCTTACCAGCTCATCTCAATATCCACGCAGTGGCACAGCCTGCAGAAAATGCTTCTACACATTGAAAAGGGCCCTTATGAAAAAGATGGTGTGTGACTTATGGTAGATAGTGGGAGAAAGCAGGCTCCAAAGAGCACATATAGGCCATATGAGGAGAAGCTGAAGAGCAAGATCCCCCTTTGTCCACTGCAGGGTGTGGATGCTGGGGATGACACCACAGGCTGGAGTGAAGGTTTTTTTTTTAATTGTTAATGTTTTCAATAATAATGTTTTAATATATTACTAGAGATGAGCGAACTTTTGAAAAATTCGATTCGACTGATTCGCCGAATTTTCCGACAAAAATCGTTTCGACCCGAATAAATTCGCGACGAATCGCTATTAAAAACGGCTATTTCTGAGCCTCCTACAGCCTCAATAGGGTTGTAAACCATTCAGCCTTGCTGTAACACGCACAGGATGCGTGCTGGGTTAGTTAAATAATACTTTGAAGAAATATCACATGCAGATCAGAGGCATCGCTAATAGAATCGCAGAGCGGCACAATTGCAGAGAGTTGAAGTGGCATCACTATGAGGGGCAGAAGGAGCCCAAATATACACTGGAGTTGGCCTCAGGAGCCCAAAAATTGGATGAATCACACCCTGGAGTTGGCAGGAGTTGGCAGCAGCAGCAGCAGGAGCCCAAATATACACTGGAGTTGGCTTCAGGAGCCCAAAAATTGGATGAATCACACCCTGGAGTTGGCAGGAGTTGGCAGCAGCAGCAGCAGGAGCCCAAATATACACTGGAGTTGGCTTCAGGAGCCCAAAAATTGGATGAATCACACCCTGGAGTTGGCAGGAGTTGACAGCAGCAGCAGCAGGAGCCCAAATATACACTGGAGTTGGCTTCAGGAGCCCAAAAATTGGATGAATCACACCCTGGAGTTGGCAGGAGTTGACAGTAGCAGCAGCAGGAGCCCAAATATACACTGGAGTTGGCCTCAGGAGCCCAAAAATTGGATGAATCACACCCTGGAGTTGGCAGAAGTTGGCAGCAGCAGCAGCAGGAGCCCAAATATACACTGGAGTTGGCTTCAGGAGCCCAAAAATTGGATGAATCACACCCTGGAGTTGGCAGGAGTTGACAGTAGCAGCAGCAGGAGCCCAAATATACACTGGAGTTGGCTTCAGGAGCCCAAAAATTGGATGAATCACACCCTGGAGTTGGCAGGAGTTGACAGTAGCAGCAGCAGGAGCCCAAATATACACTGGAGTTGGCCTCAGGAGCCCAAAAATTGGATGAATCACACCCTGGAGTTGGCAGGAGTTGACAGTAGCAGCAGCAGGAGCCCAAATATACACTGGAGTTGGCCTCAGGAGCCCAAAAATTGGATGAATCACACCCTGGAGTTGGCAGGAGTTGACAGTAGCAGCAGCAGGAGCCCAAATATACACTGGAGTTGGCCTCAGGAGCCCAAAAATTGGATGAATCACACCCTGGAGTTGGCAGAAGTTGGCAGCAGCAGCAGCAGGAGCCCAAATATACACTGGAGTTGGCTTCAGGAGCCCAAAAATTGGATGAATCACACCCTGGAGTTGGCAGGAGTTGACAGTAGCAGCAGCAGGAGCCCAAATATACACTGGAGTTGGCCTCAGGAGCCCAAAAATTGGATGAATCACACCCTGGAGTTGGCAGGAGTTGACAGTAGCAGCAGCAGGAGCCCAAATATACACTGGAGTTGGCCTCAGGAGCCCAAAAATTGGATGAATCACACCCTGGAGTTGGCAGGAGTTGGCAGCAGCAGCAGCAGGAGCCCAAATATACACTGGAGTTGGCTTCAGGAGCCCAAAAATTGGATGAATCACACCCTGGAGTTGGCAGAAGTTGGCAGCAGCAGCAGCAGGAGCCCAAATATACACTGGAGTTGGCTTCAGGAGCCCAAAAATTGGATGAATCACACCCTGGAGTTGGCAGGAGTTGGCAGCAGCAGCAGCAGGAGCCCAAATATACACTGGAGTTGGCTTCAGGAGCCCAAAAATTGGATGAATCACACCCTGGAGTTGGCAGGAGTTGACAGCAGCAGCAGCAGGAGCCCAAATATACACTGGAGTTGGCTTCAGGAGCCCAAAAATTGGATGAATCACACCCTGGAGTTGGCAGGAGTTGACAGCAGCAGCAGCAGGAGCCCAAATATACACTGGAGTTGGCTTCAGGAGCCCAAAAATTGGATGAATCACACCCTGGAGTTGGCAGAAGTTGGCAGCAGCAGCAGCAGGAGCCCAAATATACACTGGAGTTGGCTTCAGGAGCCCAAAAATTGGATGAATCACACCCTGGAGTTGGCAGGAGTTGACAGTAGCAGCAGCAGGAGCCCAAATATACACTGGAGTTGGCCTCAGGAGCCCAAAAATTGGATGAATCACACCCTGGAGTTGGCAGGAGTTGACAGTAGCAGCAGCAGGAGCCCAAATATACACTGGAGTTGGCTTCAGGAGCCCAAAAATTGGATGAATCACACCCTGGAGTTGGCAGAAGTTGACAGTAGCAGCAGCAGGAGCCCAAATATACACTGGAGTTGGCCTCAGGAGCCCAAAAATTGGATGAATCACACCCTGGAGTTGGCAGAAGTTGGCAGCAGCAGCAGCAGGAGCCCAAATATACACTGGAGTTGGCTTCAGGAGCCCAAAAATTGGATGAATCACACCCTGGAGTTGGCAGAAGTTGGCAGCAGCAGCAGCAGGAGCCCAAATATACACTGGAGTTGGCTTCAGGAGCCCAAAAATTGGATGAATCACACCCTGGAGTTGGCAGGAGTTGACAGTAGCAGCAGCAGGAGCCCAAATATACACTGGAGTTGGCCTCAGGAGCCCAAAAATTGGATGAATCACACCCTGGAGTTGGCAGGAGTTGACAGTAGCAGCAGCAGGAGCCCAAATATACACTGGAGTTGGCCTCAGGAGCCCAAAAATTGGATGAATCACACCCTGGAGTTGGCAGGAGTTGACAGTAGCAGCAGCAGGAGCCCAAATATACACTGGAGTTGGCTTCAGGAGCCCAAAAATTGGATGAATCACACCCTGGAGTTGGCAGAAGTTGACAGTAGCAGCAGCAGGAGCCCAAATATACACTGGAGTTGGCCTCAGGAGCCCAAAAATTGGATGAATCACACCCTGGAGTTGGCAGAAGTTGGCAGCAGCAGCAGCAGCAGGAGCCCAAATATACACTGGAGTTGGCCTCAGGAGCCCAAAAATTGGATGAATCACACCCTGGAGTTGGCAGGAGTTGGCAGCAGCAGCAGCAGGAGCCCAAATATACACTGGAGTTGGCTTCAGGAGCCCAAAAATTGGATGAATCACACCCTGGAGTTGGCAGAAGTTGGCAGCAGCAGCAGCAGCAGGAGCCCAAATATACACTGGAGTTGGCTTCAGGAGCCCAAAAATTGGATGAATCACACCCTGGAGTTGGCAGGAGTTGACAGTAGCAGCAGCAGGAGCCCAAATATACACTGGAGTTGGCCTCAGGAGCCCAAAAATTGGATGAATCACACCCTGGAGTTGGCAGAAGTTGGCAGCAGCAGCAGCAGGAGCCCAAATATACACTGGAGTTGGCCTCAGGAGCCCAAAAATTGGATGAATCACACCCTGGAGTTGGCAGGAGCCCAAAAAATGGCCTAAAGACATAAATATGTTTTGCACCATTTGGAAAGTGTAAAACGTGGCACCATGCTGAATCTAGTCGCATGCATCAGGCATTGGTGGGTGGAAATCCTGGCTGATCCATCCCTGATTCATTTTGACAAAGGTGAGTCTCTCCACATTTTTAGTTGACAGACGAGTTCTCCTCGCCGTAACTATGGCCCCCGCCGCACTAAACACCCGCTCAGATGGCACGCTACTTGCCGGGCAGGACAGCTTTTCCAGGGCAAACTCTGCTAGTTGCGGCCACAAATCAAGTTTGGCTGCCCAGAAGTCCAGCGGATCCTCAAGGTGTGTTGGCATGGTCATGTCAAAGTATGACATGACCTGCTGGTTCAGGTCCTGCTCCAGGTCTTCCTGCTGCTCATGAGTAGCCTCACTATGCGGGTGTAGAAAGCTACTCATTAGCGACTGAAGACTGAGGCTGCTGCTGCTGATGGAGCTTCTGCTGCTGCTGCTGCCAACCCCCCCAGCGGCCATGGCAGTGGAAGGTGAGCGCAGAGGTCCCCTCGAGTCAGACCTGCGAGAGTATGGACCATGGCGCAGATAGGCATCGGCCAACTGCCTACGTAGAATGTCTTTGTAGTAGTTGAGTTTGTCCTCCCTCTCGGTGGGTTTAAAAAATGCCCCCATTTTGTGCCGGAAGCGAGGGTCCAATAAGGTGGACAGCCAGAAGTCATCCCGCCGACAGATGGAAACAATTCTGGGGTCACTACGCAAGCACGTGAGCATGCTTCGTGCCATTTGCGCAAGTGACTCGGATGGACTACCTGTCTCCATCTCCACTGCATACTGCCACGGTGTGCCCGGGTCCTCTGTCTCTCCTTCCTCAAAAACCTCTAGCTCCTCTGGCTGCTCCTGCTCCTCCTCTCCTGTCCGCTGACTAGATAAACCAGCCATTTCGCCAAGCCTAAACTGTGTTTCGCTGGGCAACTCCTCCTCCTCCTCTTCCTCCTCCTCCTCCTCCAGTTCAGCTCCAAGGGGGTTCATGTGGCCGTAAGATGTAAACGCCATGTCTCCAGTGCCCTGACCAGCCATGGTTTCCAACATGTGCTGTAGTACATGAAGCAGTGGAATCACGTCGTTCATCCCGTAATCCTGCCGACTGACAAATAAAGTGGCTTCCTCAAAGGGCCTGAGCAAACGGCAGGTGTCACGTATGAGCTGCCACTGGTTGACATTGAAGTTACACAGGGGAGTCCCCCTATCTGCTTGGATCATCAGGAAATCCGTGATGGCTTTTCTCTGTTCATATAATCGGTCCAACATGTGAAGGGTGGAATTCCAACGGGTGGAAACATCGCAAATCAGACTATGTTGGGGGATACCATTCTGACGCTGTAGCTCAAGAAGGGTGTGTTTGGCGGTGTAGGAGTGGCTGAAGTGCATGCAAAGTTTCCGTGAAGTTGTTAGGATGTCCTGCAGATGGGGGGAACACTTCAGAAACCGCTTGACAACCAGATTGAAGACGTGAGCCATGCAGGGGGCATGGGTCAGGCTTCCTTGGCGCAGCGCAGACAAAATGTTCTTCCCATTGTCGGTAACCATGATTCCCATTTTAAGTTTTCTCGGAGTAAGCCATGTTTGGATTTCCTGATGAATACATTTAAGCAGTTCCTCCCCTGTGTGACTCCGTTCGCCAAGACAAACCATGTGAAGCACTGCGTGACACCTCCGTGCCCTGCACACATGGTAGACTGGAGGGGCACTGAGACTTGAGCCTACAGTGGAGGGTGAGGAGATGGCGGAGGATGAGGAGGCCGAGTCGCACGGTGTCACAGGCCCAATGGGCAGAGAGCGCGGAGGCCGAAGCGGCGTGACCTGTCCAAGTTGCTGCTGCAAAGGGACCACATTCACCCAGTGGGCCGTAAACGACATGTACTGCCCCTGACCGTAGTTACAGCTCCAGATGTCGGCGCTGCCATGTATTTTGCTACACACCGACAGGCTCAAGGACTGGCCCACCTTCTGTTCAACAAAAGTGTGCAGCGCTGGTACTGCCTTCTTGGCAAAGAAATGACGGCTTGGGACTCTCCACCTCGGCTCGGCACAAGCCATCAGTTCTCTGAAAGGTGCAGATTCCACCACCTGAAAAGGGAGCGACTGCAGCACCAGCAACTTGGACAGGAGCACATTCAGCTTCTGCGCCGTAGGATGAGTGGGCGCATACTGCTGTCTCTTGGACATGGCTTCGCTGATGGATTGCTGGCGGGATGCATGACTTGGAGGAGGAGGAGGAGGAGCAGGAGCGACAGAGGATGGGTGTGACGCACAGCTGCCTTCGGCTGAGGTGCTGGAGCCTTGGCTGGCAGAAATTGGGAGCTCACTTGGTGAGGAAGCAGACTGGACCACCCCTTGGGAGCCTCGGTTCTCCCAGGTCGTTTTATGGTGACGCATCATATGTTGACGCAGGGCCGTGGTGCCAACATTTGGACCCTGGCCACGCTTCACCTTTTGCCTACATATCTTGCATGTGGCCATGTTACCCTCCTGCGGATGCCTCAGGAAAAACTGCCACACTGCCGAGTAGCTACTTTTCCCACCCCCTGGCCTCACTGATTCACTGCTGCTGTTGCCAACTCCAGGAACCCCTGCTCCACTACCTCCCGATAAGGTAGACTGCCGCACAGCAGGTGCTCTACCCCGGCCCCGGCCCCGGCCGGCTCCAGCCTTTGGAATTGTGCCCCCATGCTGACTGCTACCACCTTGCTGCCTCAGCTGCTGACTCCGGGGCAACCTGCGCCCCTCTTCTCCTGATGATGACGATGAAGCCCCTTCATCACCCGGCTCCCAAGTGCGATCGGCTTCATCGTCATCATCATCATCATCACCGGGTTGTGGCTGTACGTCACTGATGTTCGTGGATTCGTCAACAGTGTCTGGCGCAGGAGCTGGAACGCTCGCAGCACCCACGACACTGTCCACATCACTATTTGTCTGCCTAGCTAAAGAAGCCACCTCCATTTCTTGGCTGGGCAGTAGCTGCTGACTGTCCTCCTGTATCTGATCGTCCTCCTCACTAAAGAGTGGAGCTGAACCCAAAGCATAGGATACGTCGCTGGGGGAGGGAACGGCGTAGGACAGAGGAAATGGGAGGACAGGGACTGCTCTCGGGGCATGCCAACTCAGGGTTGTGTCAGAGGAACCTACCGACCCTAGACTGGGGGTCTCAGATGTAAGTTGTGATGATGTTGTTGATGAGCGCGTCAGCCAATCTACCACGGCAGATGCGTTACTGGTGGAGACCCGACCGCTAGCAGATACTGGCAGATTAGGTCTCTCAGCGTGACTCCTGCTGCTACTGGCCCCCAGTCTGATGCGAGCTCTGCCTGCGGAATCTTGGCCTCTGCCACTCCTCTTTTCACTTCCAGGCACTTGTCTGCCCGACATAGTCTAACTGGCGTGGTAGTAGGTGATATTTTAAGAACCCCCAGGCAGCAGTGGGTCTATATAAAACAGAATATAATGCACACCAAAAGTGAGCAGTAACACTCAGCCTCCAACAGGCCTGCTTAGTGTAAATAAGAGAGCTGCTTAGTGTAAATAAAGAGGGGTATGCTATGTTACAGAATGGGATGCCTCAACAGAAGTGCACCTGGCAGGCAGCAGTAAGCCTATGCCCAGCAAAAGTGTCTTATAATATAAATATGATAAGAGCAAATGCTTATATGGTCTTAAACAGAGGCTGCTTTAGTCACAGAATGGGATGCCCTGGGCAGGAATGGACCTGGCAGGGTCCAGTAGGGCTTTGGCCAGCAAAAGTGTCTTTATCAGGCTAATTTCAAATATGATAAGAGCAAATGCTTATATGGTCTTAAACAGAGGCTGCTTTAGTCACAGAATGGGATGCCCCGGGCAGGAATCGAGCTGGCAGGGTCCAGTAGTGCTTTGGCCAGCAAAAGTGTCTTTATCAGGCCTAATTTCAAATATGATAAGAGCAAATGCTTATATGGTCTTAAACAGAGGCTGCTTTAGTCACAGAATGGGATGCCCTGGGCAGGAATGGACCTGGCAGGGTCCAGTAGGGCTTTGGCCAGCAAAAGTGTCTTTATCAGGCTAATTTCAAATATGATAAGAGCAAATGCTTATATGGTCTTAAACAGAGGCTGCTTTAGTCACAGAATGGGATGCCCTGGGCAGGAATCGACCTGGCAGGGTCCAGTAGTGCTTTGGCCAGCAAAAGTGTCTTTATCAGGCCTAATTTCAAATATGATAAGAGCAAATGCTTATATGGTCTTAAACAGAGGCTGCTTTAGTCACAGAATGGGATGCCCTGGGCAGGAATCGACCTGGCAGGGTCCAGTAGGGCTTTGGCCAGCAAAAGTGTCTTTATCAGGCCTAATTTCAAATATGATAAGAGCAAATGCTTATATGGTCTTAAACAGAGGCTGCTTTAGTCACAGAATGGGATGCCCTGGGCAGGAATCGACCTGGCAGGGTCCAGTAGTGCTTTGGCCAGCAAAAGTGTCTTTATCAGGCCTAATTTCAAATATGATAAGAGCAAATGCTTATATGGTCTTAAACAGAGGCTGCTTTAGTCACAGAATGGGATGCCCTGGGCAGGAATCGACCTGGCAGGGTCCAGTAGGGCTTTGGCCAGCAAAAGTGTCTTTATCAGGCCTAATTTCAAATATGATAAGAGCAAATGCTTATATGGTCTTAAACAGAGGCTGCTTTAGTCACAGAATGGGATGCCCTGGGCAGGAATGGACCTGGCAGGGTCCAGTAGGGCTTTGGCCAGCAAAAGTGTCTTTATCAGGCTAATTTCAAATATGATAAGAGCAAATGCTTATATGGTCTTAAACAGAGGCTGCTTTAGTCACAGAATGGGATGCCCCGGGCAGGAATCGAGCTGGCAGGGTCCAGTAGTGCTTTGGCCAGCAAAAGTGTCTTTATCAGGCCTAATTTCAAATATGATAAGAGCAAATGCTTATATGGTCTTAAACAGAGGCTGCTTTAGTCACAGAATGGGATGCCCTGGGCAGGAATGGACCTGGCAGGGTCCAGTAGGGCTTTGGCCAGCAAAAGTGTCTTTATCAGGCTAATTTCAAATATGATAAGAGCAAATGCTTATATGGTCTTAAACAGAGGCTGCTGTAGTCACAGAATGGGATGCCCCGGGCAGGAATCGAGCTGGCAGGGTCCAGTAGTGCTTTGGCCAGCAAAAGTGTCTTTATCAGGCCTAATTTCAAATATGATAAGAGCAAATGCTTATATGGTCTTAAACAGAGGCTGCTTTAGTCACAGAATGGGATGCCCTGGGCAGGAATGGACCTGGCAGGGTCCAGTAGGGCTTTGGCCAGCAAAAGTGTCTTTATCAGGCTAATTTCAAATATGATAAGAGCAAATGCTTATATGGTCTTAAACAGAGGCTGCTTTAGTCACAGAATGGGATGCCCCGGGCAGGAATCGAGCTGGCAGGGTCCAGTAGTGCTTTGGCCAGCAAAAGTGTCTTTATCAGGCTAATTTCAAATATGATAAGAGCAAATGCTTATATGGTCTTAAACAGAGGCTGCTGTAGTCACAGAATGGGATGCCCCGGGCAGGAATCGAGCTGGCAGGGTCCAGTAGGGCTTTGGCCAGCAAAAGTGTCTTTATCAGGCCTAATTTCAAATATGATAAGAGCAAATGCTTATATGGTCTTAAACAGAGGCTGCTTTAGTCACAGAATGGGATGCCCTGGGCAGGAATCGACCTGGCAGGGTCCAGTAGGGCTTTGGCCAGCAAAAGTGTCTTTATCAGGCTAATTTCAAATATGATAAGAGCAAATGCTTATATGGTCTTAAACAGAGGCTGCTTTAGTCACAGAATGGGATGCCCCGGGCAGGAATCGAGCTGGCAGGGTCCAGTAGTGCTTTGGCCAGCAAAAGTGTCTTTATCAGGCTAATTTCAAATATGATAAGAGCAAATGCTTATATGGTCTTAAACAGAGGCTGCTTTAGTCACAGAATGGGATGCCCTGGGCAGGAATCGAGCTGGCAGGGTCCAGTAGTGCTTTGGCCAGCAAAAGTGTCTTTATCAGGCCTAATTTCAAATATGATAAGAGCAAATGCTTATATGGTCTTAAACAGAGGCTGCTTTAGTCACAGAATGGGATGCCCTGGGCAGGAATCGAGCTGGCAGGGTCCAGTAGGGCTTTGGCCAGCAAAAGTGTCTTTATCAGGCCTAATTTCAAATATGATAAGAGCAAATGCTTATATGGTCTTAAACAGAGGCTGCTTTAGTCACAGAATGGGATGCCCTGGGCAGGAATCGACCTGGCAGGGTCCAGTAGTGCTTTGGCCAGCAAAAGTGTCTTTATCAGGCCTAATTTCAAATATGATAAGAGCAAATGCTTATATGGTCTTAAACAGAGGCTGCTTTAGTCACAGAATGGGATGCCCTGGGCAGGAATCGACCTGGCAGGGTCCAGTAGGGCTTTGGCCAGCAAAAGTGTCTTTATCAGGCCTAATTTCAAATATGATAAGAGCAAATGCTTATATGGTCTTAAACAGAGGCTGCTTTAGTCACAGAATGGGATGCCCTGGGCAGGAATGGACCTGGCAGGGTCCAGTAGGGCTTTGGCCAGCAAAAGTGTCTTTATCAGGCTAATTTCAAATATGATAAGAGCAAATGCTTATATGGTCTTAAACAGAGGCTGCTGTAGTCACAGAATGGGATGCCCCGGGCAGGAATCGAGCTGGCAGGGTCCAGTAGTGCTTTGGCCAGCAAAAGTGTCTTTATCAGGCCTAATTTCAAATATGATAAGAGCAAATGCTTATATGGTCTTAAACAGAGGCTGCTGTAGTCACAGAATGGGATGCCCTGGGCAGGAATGGACCTGGCAGGGTCCAGTAGGGCTTTGGCCAGCAAAAGTGTCTTTATCAGGCTAATTTCAAATATGATAAGAGCAAATGCTTATATGGTCTTAAACAGAGGCTGCTTTAGTCACAGAATGGGATGCCCCGGGCAGGAATCGAGCTGGCAGGGTCCAGTAGTGCTTTGGCCAGCAAAAGTGTCTTTATCA
This sequence comes from Gastrophryne carolinensis, assembly GCA_027917425.1. Taxonomy (NCBI): domain Eukaryota; kingdom Metazoa; phylum Chordata; class Amphibia; order Anura; family Microhylidae; genus Gastrophryne; species Gastrophryne carolinensis. The sequence continues at coordinate 263,510,964 of CM051239.1, forward strand.
GGCTAATTTCAAATATGATAAGAGCAAATGCTTATATGGTCTTAAACAGAGGCTGCTGTAGTCACAGAATGGGATGCCCCGGGCAGGAATCGAGCTGGCAGGGTCCAGTAGGGCTTTGGCCAGCAAAAGTGTCTTTATCAGGCCTAATTTCAAATATGATAAGAGCAAATGCTTATATGGTCTTAAACAGAGGCTGCTTTAGTCACAGAATGGGATGCCCTGGGCAGGAATCGACCTGGCAGGGTCCAGTAGGGCTTTGGCCAGCAAAAGTGTCTTTATCAGGCTAATTTCAAATATGATAAGAGCAAATGCTTATATGGTCTTAAACAGAGGCTGCTTTAGTCACAGAATGGGATGCCCCGGGCAGGAATCGAGCTGGCAGGGTCCAGTAGTGCTTTGGCCAGCAAAAGTGTCTTTATCAGGCTAATTTCAAATATGATAAGAGCAAATGCTTATATGGTCTTAAACAGAGGCTGCTTTAGTCACAGAATGGGATGCCCCGGGCAGGAATCGAGCTGGCAGGGTCCAGTAGTGCTTTGGCCAGCAAAAGTGTCTTTATCAGGCTAATTTCAAATATGATAAGAGCAAATGCTTATATGGTCTTAAACAGAGGCTGCTTTAGTCACAGAATGGGATGCCCTGGGCAGGAATCGAGCTGGCAGGGTCCAGTAGTGCTTTGGCCAGCAAAAGTGTCTTTATCAGGCCTAATTTCAAATATGATAAGAGCAAATGCTTATATGGTCTTAAACAGAGGCTGCTTTAGTCACAGAATGGGATGCCCTGGGCAGGAATCGACCTGGCAGGGTCCAGTAGTGCTTTGGCCAGCAAAAGTGTCTTTATCAGGCCTAATTTCAAAAATGATAAGAGCAAATGCTTATATGGTCTTAAACAGAGGCTGCTTTAGTCACAGAATGGGATGCCCTGGGCAGGAATCGACCTGGCAGGGTCCAGTAGGGCTTTGGCCAGCAAAAGTGTCTTTATCAGGCTAATTTCAAATATGATAAGAGCAAATGCTTATATGGTCTTAAACAGAGGCTGCTTTAGTCACAGAATGGGATGCCCCGGGCAGGAATCGAGCTGGCAGGGTCCAGTAGTGCTTTGGCCAGCAAAAGTGTCTTTATCAGGCTAATTTCAAATATGATAAGAGCAAATGCTTATATGGTCTTAAACAGAGGCTGCTTTAGTCACAGAATGGGATGCCCCGGGCAGGAATCGAGCTGGCAGGGTCCAGTAGTGCTTTGGCCAGCAAAAGTGTCTTTATCAGGCTAATTTCAAATATGATAAGAGCAAATGCTTATATGGTCTTAAACAGAGGCTGCTTTAGTCACAGAATGGGATGCCCTGGGCAGGAATCGAGCTGGCAGGGTCCAGTAGTGCTTTGGCCAGCAAAAGTGTCTTTATCAGGCCTAATTTCAAATATGATAAGAGCAAATGCTTATATGGTCTTAAACAGAGGCTGCTTTAGTCACAGAATGGGATGCCCTGGGCAGGAATCGACCTGGCAGGGTCCAGTAGGGCTTTGGCCAGCAAAAGTGTCTTTATCAGGCCTAATTTCAAATATGATAAGAGCAAATGCTTATATGGTCTTAAACAGAGGCTGCTTTAGTCACAGAATGGGATGCCCTGGGCAGGAATCGACCTGGCAGGGTCCAGTAGTGCTTTGGCCAGCAAAAGTGTCTTTATCAGGCCTAATTTCAAATATGATAAGAGCAAATGCTTATATGGTCTTAAACAGAGGCTGCTTTAGTCACAGAATGGGATGCCCTGGGCAGGAATCGACCTGGCAGGGTCCAGTAGGGCTTTGGCCAGCAAAAGTGTCTTTATCAGGCCTAATTTCAAATATGATAAGAGCAAATGCTTATATGGTCTTAAACAGAGGCTGCTTTAGTCACAGAATGGGATGCCCTGGGCAGGAATGGACCTGGCAGGGTCCAGTAGGGCTTTGGCCAGCAAAAGTGTCTTTATCAGGCTAATTTCAAATATGATAAGAGCAAATGCTTATATGGTCTTAAACAGAGGCTGCTGTAGTCACAGAATGGGATGCCCCGGGCAGGAATCGAGCTGGCAGGGTCCAGTAGGGCTTTGGCCAGCAAAAGTGTCTTTATCAGGCCTAATTTCAAATATGATAAGAGCAAATGCTTATATGGTCTTAAACAGAGGCTGCTTTAGTCACAGAATGGGATGCCCTGGGCAGGAATCGACCTGGCAGGGTCCAGTAGGGCTTTGGCCAGCAAAAGTGTCTTTATCAGGCTAATTTCAAATATGATAAGAGCAAATGCTTATATGGTCTTAAACAGAGGCTGCTTTAGTCACAGAATGGGATGCCCCGGGCAGGAATCGAGCTGGCAGGGTCCAGTAGTGCTTTGGCCAGCAAAAGTGTCTTTATCAGGCTAATTTCAAATATGATAAGAGCAAATGCTTATATGGTCTTAAACAGAGGCTGCTGTAGTCACAGAATGGGATGCCCCGGGCAGGAATCGAGCTGGCAGGGTCCAGTATGGCTTTGGCCAGCAAAAGTGTCTTTATCAGGCTAATTTCAAATATGATAAGAGCAAATGCTTATATGGTCTTAAACAGAGGCTGCTTTAGTCACAGAATGGGATGCCCCGGGCAGGAATCGAGCTGGCAGGGTCCAGTAGTGCTTTGGCCAGCAAAAGTGTCTTTATCACGCTAATTTCAAATATGATAAGAGCAAATGCTTATATGGTCTTAAACAGAGGCTGCTGTAGTCACAGAATGGGATGCCCCGGTCAGGAATCGAGCTGGCAGGGTCCAGTAGTGCTTTGGCCAGCAAAAGTGTCTTTATCAGGCCTAATTTCAAATATGATAAGAGCAAATGCTTATATGGTCTTAAACAGAGGCTGCTTTAGTCACAGAATGGGATGCCTCACAGCAGACTTAAGATCAGTTCAGTATATATGCACAGTTAGTTACTATAAGCAGCCTGAAAACGCTAACAAAGGCTGGATGAAAAAAAAAAAATCTCCCTGTCAGCCAGCTCCGTTTTTCCTACCTTTCCCTGGCTTTCTGTCTGTCTCCTGTCTGTCTCCTGCCTGTCTCCTGCCTGTCTCCAGCCTGTCCCTGTCTGTCCCTGTCTCCAGCCTGTCTAACTGCCTCAGCTACACAGCGTTCTGTCTGTCTGTCACGAATGCAATAGAGAAATGAGGAAAAGCAAGATGGCCGCCGTTAAATACCGCTGTGTGACGTCACCGGGCTTGCTGGCTGCTGATAGGCTGCATGTGACTGCCCCAGCTTGCACTGGCGCGGGATACATGTCCAGACATGTCCCGTCCGCCATCTTAGAATGCCTGTAATGTAAATGAATGGATGTTAAAGGAAAACTTCGAGTGATCGAATCGCGGGGAAATTCGGATTCGATCCGAATCGAATTTTTCCTGAAATTCGGATCGAATCCGGGTTCGTCCGGATCGATTCGCTCATCCCTATATATTACTATCTAAAATTATAACAACTTTATTTTTCAGTCAGGTCCTATTAAAGATATGTTGTGTTACCTTTATGTCATTTTTTTTTAGAGGCACCAGGTGCATCTGAGGAATCTGAGCCTGAGGCCTCAGAGAGCACTTGCCCTTCCCCCAGCCACCACTTCTTTGCAGCCAGATGTTGATGGTAAAGAAGCTGTTTCTAATGCATTTTCGAACATGTTTTGATGCTTTTTAATAGGGTTGAAAAAATCATAGGCTAAATTTTGTTTTTGCACAGAAACCCTCAGCATGAGCTCAGCATCTCCTCAAGATTCCACATGTTCTTTGGAAGCCAGTAAGTGTATGCATTATTGTATCTATTGTCAATGAATTGAATGTTTGTGGATTTATAGGTTGTATGTTTTCTATTTTTGGACCCCACTTCATGTGTTGCTGGCCTACAGGACACTGTTGGTGTGTAGAAATAATCTTACTGTATCCTTTAATGAACATGTCAACAACTTAAAAAAAAGGGTAGGAGTTAACATACGCCATATATTCTAAACAGCAGGGTAGGAGAATTTAGTAATGAAAAAATGATTTGCATGTTCTAGTTTGTAATCAATGTCTATTAATTTAACATATCTTATTTATTTTTGAGTTTTATAACATACTTTATGGAAAATCCACTAGTACACATTATAATAATTGTATTTATTGCTGCTTTAAATAGGCCTGAATACAGGAAGTGCTGGTCCCGAAAGGGCCCTTCAAAGCGAAGCTGCTATGAATGTTGGTTAATAGCCTCAATTCAGAGACACATTCGTCCGGACTTCCGTAGCTGTCTGTGAAAGTTTTGGTGGGTGTTTATCATTTTTTTGCTTTTTTTCGTTCATTTTTCATTCGTACGAACGTTCAGGAATACGCTTTCGATGAACGGAAGCAAATCGGAACATTTCCGTTAGTTCGGATCATTTTCCAAACAAAATCGGAAATTTTCCGTTTGTTCAGATAACTTCCGTTGCTGGGATGGGTTTCTGTCTGATTCAGAGAACTGATTTCCGACGGATCACCACCCTATAAATCCGTTTCATTTTCGATCCATTTACGGGACCTTTGAGGGCTCGGATTGCTATTGTTGAACATGTTTTGCGGCTATGTGGAGGAGTCTGCGCGCCTTTAGCACCAAGGCATTGCATGTATCAGCATGGCCGAATCAATACATTTCATGTATGCCTTCTAGATGCATTTTAATGCTGAACTTAATTAGTCCTTAGCATGTAAACATTTATTTTCCCACACATCCATATAAATGCTATATTTTTTTAGACTTATGTCCTTTGTGAATTATATTTGGATTGTTGAACTTGAATCTTAATTTGTTGTAGGAGTTATTGTTTTAGTCGGTTACCTTTGCTTTGTGTAATTATCTTATATTTGGTTGCAGGAACTGCAAGATGTGCCACTCGCCCTTGCTCCTGATGCCCGTTCTTTGCCTGCAGAATGCGGGCCAGGGGTTCTCTAATCGGGCACTATGCAAATCCCGGCCCGTGGCGAGGGCCCTCTGGCTTTTGAAGTCCAGATTTAGGTGTTTGGACCATACAGGGGGTGGGGGGGCACTGCAGTATGACCCCCAACAAGGTTATACCAATATTTTAATTTACCTTTTTTTAACAGGGACCACACGTGCCAGAGTGGCACAACTGAGTGTCAGGGTCCTTCAGTTAGTGGGCGAGATGCAGGAGCTGCGCAACTCGTTGGGGACCACAGATGAAGATTAATGTTCAGTGGCATGCCATTGCTATGTATTTTGTTTTTTATAGTTGTAAAAATTTGAAATTTTTTAAATTTTTTAAAATGTTATATTTTATGATGGCATAAAAAAAATGTTACATTGTCATTTCATTTACAAAATACATTAACACAAAACTAATGGGCCCAGAAATATTTAAAGATGAATATTCACATGACCGAGAAGTGATTTGGGTAAGTTTTAGGGGGCTAAAATGGAAGAAGAACCTAACCGAGAAGTGGTTTGGGTGAGCTTTAACCCTTTTGTTGCCAAGCCCGTAACACCTACGTGCTGGCTTGGCTGGGCCTTAAGTGCCAAGCCCGTAGGTGTTACGTGCTTGACTTTCCTCGCTTCTAGTTTAAAAAATAAAAATAAAAAATACTCACCTGACCCCTTGTTGGATCCGGCCGGGTCTCCTCTTTAATTTGGTGCCATCCGATCCCCCGTGGGGGATCGGATGGCTCCAGGAGAGCCCCCGGAATAGGCCGCCCCCCCCGCTTCTGCAGCAGCAGCTGCTAACTGTAAAAAAAAAAATAAAATAAAAATGACATTCACTTACCTGTGTGTGCGCTGGCTCCCGCTGTCCCTCCTCTTCACCTGGGGGGCCTCCGATCCCCCCCCAGGACTTACCGATCTTCAGGAGAGAGCCCGGGAGGCTCTCTCCTCTCTCCTTCTCGATGGCGGCCCTTGGGGCGGGGCTTATGACGTCATCCCGGCCCCGAACGGGCTTCAGCCTTCTCAGCTTCGCAGATGCCGGTGATCGGCGCTGGGGAAGGAGGTGGCAGGAGATCCTCTGATCTCCTGCCTCCTCCTTCTCTGGATGCCGATCACCGGCATCTGTCTGCTGAGCGGCGAGGGACAAGAGCTTGCAATCGAAGGTAAGTTTTTTTTTTTAATAAAATATTTTTTATTATTGTGTGGTGGTTTTTTTTAACAGTTAACCCTTTGTGAACTGGTAAGGGGTCCATGAGACCCCTTATACCAGTTCACAAGGCTGGGGGGGTGGCAAGTCACCTGGCCTAGCGGGTGACTTGCCATTAACCCCCGCACCCCCATTACCTGCCTCCCCAAAGGCCGGGGGGGGCAGAAGAGCCCGGGCCCACATAGGCTATGTGGGCTCGTAGGCTGCAGGGTGGGGGGGCCACCAAAGCTGGCCCCCCCACTCTGTGCCTACAAGCCCCCATAGCTGGTCCCGGGCTGGTTACTTTGGGTAAGGGGGACCCCACGTCATTTTTTTTTTTTGGATTTTTAAGGGTTTTTAACCCTTAAAAATCCCCAAAAAAAAGGGGTCCCCCTCCCCGGGAAGGGGGACCCTATGTCATTTTTTTTTTAATTAACCCTTTGTGTTCTGTCATCCAGCAGCTATAAAAGGCTTCTGGGCAGGAAAGGGTGTCTACCTATACATATGTGGTATCGCTGTAACCGGGAGAAATTGGGGTTTCTCACGCAATAAGATTTTATTGACAAACTTACATTTTTTATTACAAAAAAACTCTACAAATTGTAAAAAAATATATATTTTTTATTTTTTTTCACACATTTCACCCAAAAATATTGAGAATACACCTAAAAAATACAAACAAGACATTTCATGTTAAAGCCCAGACTCTGTTGAAAAAAACAATATATCATTTTCCTGGGAAATCCCTGGAAATCCTTTCAAAAATGACAGTTGAACATGTGTAGCGCAAAATAGTGAAACATCGTCTGGCAACAGGGAGTGGCAAATGCTGCAGGTAGGCTGGCAGCGAAAGGGTTAAGGGTCCAAAAGGAAAGATGGAGGTGCTAAGTGATTTAGCTAAACATTGTAGTAGAAGTGAGGGTGGCAAATATGTAGGCGAGCACTTTAATGAGTTAAGTTTGTAGTGCGCAGGCGCAAGATCGTAAGGATTTCCGTCTGGAGGATTATTTATTGAAAAAGGGAAACAGAATGGAACGGGAAACGTAGGATTCGTTGGAGGATACGATGGGAAAAGGGCAAAAACGAAAGCCTACATTGTAACATGTGAAAATGAAACTGAAAAGTCTGGATGGAAAATGACATTCTCGTATTCGTAATCTGCCGTACGAACGGACGGAAACTTTACAGAAGGTTTTCAATGCATGCATAGAATCGCTCGTACGCTCATACGAGAACGGAAACATTTCCAAAAAAAAACGGATCGGAACTAAAACAGAAGTTTTTTTTTGTCTCTCTGAATCGAGCCTAATATCTGAATTCTTTCGAACTTTACATGATGTTGTAGATCCTTGAATGCCTGAGGTCTATTTAGAAGACATGGGTTTTTAGTGCAAATTTCCGATGATGCTTTGAATCAGGACATCTCTGATATGGCGGGTATGGGTGTCTAATAATGTTAAAATGAAATGTGATCAGACAATGTGTGTTTAAAATGTGAACATTTTTTATGTTTGAAAATTACTCCTCCCACATGCTTATGTATGTGATTGAAATTTGACAATCAAGGTTATAATTTGATGACATTCTCATGCTAACTTTACCAAGTGCAATAAATACCTTGCTTAATTTCATATAATATTCTGACTTTAGCATATCTGATTTTGCCGTCATTATCGGATGATGATTTGCCCATTCCTGGGAGCCAGACTCCTGATTTTTCTGGAGAAGAACACACAGGTTAGTTATAAATGGTGTGGAATGTGTATAAAAAATTAATAGTGTTTTGTGAGCCTAAAAATTAACCTTTAACATACACCCCTCTTTAATGATAGCAGTCAACCTTTTTGGGGGACCTGGATGTGGACTCCTCCCAAGTGCCATGTGCTCAGCCAACTGAAACAGCACAAACGGTACGTGTGGAACTAGTAAAATATGCTGATACCATATGTCTACATGAAAAATACAATTTCTTGTATTACTCTTAGCACTACCCAAACAAGCCACAGAACAGTCCCCACAAGTGTGGAATTATTTGATTTAGGGACCCGCATGTTGGTTCCCATCAGCCGTGTGCAAAACATGATGAACTGTTACAAGCAATGAACCGCACTATTGACTGGCAGGATCAGACCTTGTTGTTGTTACATCAGCTTATACAACAGCAGAATATTTTTTTTTCTGCACTGTTGGCCCCCAACACGGTCCCTACGGCTGACCCCTCTGAGCCCACACAAGAGGAGTAAGTTTTGATTTTTTTAAATTTAAATATTATTTGTGTCAGATTATGACTATTTTATTTAATTTTTATCATTAGAAAAAAATTACACGTGTGTTTGCTCTGCTTTAACACATTAATACAACATACATGTGTAGCTATAGATATGTGTATGTATGTGTAGTTTACTGAACATCAACAATAGTTAAATACATCTATACATTGGTTTATGTTAAGTGTTACAATGTGTTACATTGAGAAACAAATAATGTTTCAAGTTTTACTTTAACAATGTTTGACAGTTACTGCAATAATACACTCCTAACTGTTAATCTATTGACTGCTGCGTATTCAGTAATAGCGACACAAGGCGTTGTTACAAACAATAGCAGTAAAGCCTACAACACATCTATCAAAAGTACAAAGCGTCAGGTAGCGATTGCTCAGAGCGACTGGCCCTCGGCGCTACACACCATATTCAACAAGACACATATTTTTGTAACTGTGGTATAGAGCGCCAGACGATGTGTGATTAAAGTGATTTTTACAAAACATTAACAATAACCAAGCGAAAAAACATGTAATGACATTGTTGGAGTAGTGATAACACTTTAGTGGCAGACATGTAAAATCATTTATGCATAAATGTAAAAAAAATCAAAAATATATTTTTCCAGGCCAGAGAAATGTCAGAAAGATTTGAGAGTAAAAAAAAAAAAATATATATATATTATCAGGAAAGGGATTAGGAGGAACATCTTTTGAAATGTATGGGAGAGCGACAGGTAATACCTGGCACTCTGGAAGCTTGAGCGCCGGAGCTCTACGCTGAGCCTTGGGTAATGATGAATCGTACGCTACATGCCGTTGTTCCAGTCGCTCACCAGAATAGGCTTCATAAATGTGGAATTGCATGCCGTGGCCGGCGTTCATCTGCCGCTACCTGTCGCTTACAAGGCACTACCTGGCGCTGCTATGCCTTGATGAATAAAGCCCCTAGTCTTCAGCGATTATTTGCCCTTAGAATAGAAGGGCACTTCTTGCTGCTGCAGGAACCCTGTTACTGACTCATTCTCATTATCTTGGTGGAAATTGCTGTCCACACAGAAATGTCGTCAGGTTGCAAAAAGAACGTTATGACTGGGTGCCTGTTCTGGTCTGTATGGTGGACGGTTAAACTTCATGAAGCCGCAATTCTCTTCTAGCAGCTTGTGGTTTGCAAGAAATGTGAGTTGGCATAGTATTATGAAGCAGCAAAAACAGATGCTGGCAGCTTTCCACTTTGTTAGTCCTTGATTGCATCACACAATGCCTTCATTGTTGAAGCATAAGTGTCTCCAGTAATTGCTGTCTTGTGTGGCATAAATTCTAATAATAAAACAACTTCTGTTTCCCCCAAAACTGTTGCCAGTTGACTGTTTCACACAAAAGTCCTTGGGAGTTGATGGCCACTTGTGCTTCCCTTGTATTGCCTCTTGTATGGCCTCAGGATCAAGGGTGGAACATTTTTTTTATCACCCATAAGAGTTAGAGAACAGAAGTCTCCTGGCTTTTCTCTAAGGACGTCTAAATGCTCCTGGATAAATTGCTGGCAACATGTTTCCTGCTCAGATGTCAATATATTAAACACCCCTTATTTGTTAATTAGACTTACACATAAAAGCTTCACAGTGATCTTGAAATCAGCTGTTTAGAGGTGACTGCGAGTATCAACTCTTTTTGGTTAAATTGCTGCAAATTTTGTGCTACTGTGATTTTTGCAGGAATTTACACAAAAATGATAAATTGTTTTTTTGGGCTGACATATGAAATGTTTTGTTTGTAATTTTTTTCAGGGCTTTCTTAATATTTTCGGGTAAAGAAAAATATTTAAAAAATCTAATTAAATTAAAAAAATTTCAGTTTTTCAAGAAAACCATATTGTGTGAAAGAACACACAAACACACACACACAATAAAGCCTTTTACTGTGTTTTTTCTTTACTTACCTTCTTCCAACCCCCATTTCTGCAGTCCTGCACCGATCACCGTCACTGCTTGTGATAGCCGGAAGTGTTTGACAGAAGCTGGGTGTGGGGCAGTGCTATTTGTCTCGACACATAGGCCCTTATTTAAGAAGGGATAGCATCAGGTAGTGGCTGGTTAATGAGAGGTGGCGACAGGTAGCGACTGGTAAACACCGGGCACGGCACACAATTACACATTTATCAAGCAGAATCTGAATCAGGGATAGCGCCATGTAGCGTCTGAATCATCATTTTCTCAGCCTCAGCGAAAAGCACCGACGTTCAGCCTTGCACAGCGCCAGGTATGACCTCTCGCTACCTGTCGCTCTCCAATACATTTCAAATTTCTTCTCTTTAAACAGGGTTTTTGTTTTCCAAAAATCACAAATAATTCTGTGACCTCTTCTTGCATTGAAAAAGCAGTTTTTTCACAATTTTTAAATTTTTTATATATTTCTTCAGAAATGACATTACAGGTCTGCCATTAAAGTGTTCATGTTACAGTGTTGCTACAATGTAATTCCATATGTTTTCGCTTTGTTACTAGTGGATAGATGCTGCGCTCTGAGCTTCAAACAAGCATTTTTCAGCGCCTGAGTTTTGTGAGGCTGTTTTTTTGCTGAATATGGTGTGAGTCGGTCACTATGACCAGTCGCTACTCCTCAAAATGTACTCAACATTACTGAACAGCGACTGAGTCGCTATGAAGTAGCGACCCACGGCTGAGCACAGCGACTACTAGCGGGCGCTCTGAAAATGCCTGCTACAGACGCCTATGTAATTATAGGGAGATCTGTCCACCAGCACTAAAATGCACTTACTGGCTGCGTTTGCATCGTATTTTAAAAATGGTTATCCAAATTCACAGGTGGGAAAGAAACTTGAAATTATTTCCCACACAATATTTATTACTTCCAAGGGTTCAGAAGTAGTAAAGCATAAATCGTGCACAAGCTTTAATATCTGGTGGCGTTCTGCCTGGCATCTCTCTGCCCTACGGCTGCACTACTCTGTGGTTCCCCTGCCAACCAAGCCTCTCTCTGAAACTGCTGACATCCCTGTGGCATCCCTGATGTCAATGCATTTCATCCGTCGGAAAAGACTTTGTCTAGACATATGACGTGCCATATCTTCTCTATGCATGCATTCTCAAAATTGTGTGCATGCTTATGCACATGCCCTGGAAAGCATTGGAAAACACAGGTGACTGTGTGAGAGAACCTTGCACTAGCATGCCTACAATGCACAAGGCATTTGCTTCAGTGTGTCTGCGCATCTGGTAAAGCAGAGCAGATTCTTGACATCAGCAATCTAAGCAGCTTCATAACTGTGTACACAAATGCGATTATCCCCTTACCGCAGGAAAGAAGTATCCAATAACCCTATGCTGCACTACAGGTTTTCAAACACATAAGTACTCATTTATCAAATGTATTTGTCAAAAGTATATGTTTGAAATACAAAATTGCCATAGACAAGCACAGGACATTAAAAAAACAGGATAACCCCCTCCAAACACAACCCCCCAACCACATAATCCTGATCCCTGATGCAGTAAAATGATTATTATATAAAATTATCCTAAATAAATAACAACAAATGAATCAATAAACACATATTAGGGTTGATTCAGAGCCCCTTTCTCATCATTTTTATGGAGGTCTTGCTACCAAACGAAAAATCATGCAAAAATGAAAACATTTCACACTAAAGTTCTCGCAGAAAAAAGGCTTTGTTGAATCAGACGAGAGGAAAAAATGAACGAGAATGGAAATATTCACGCAAAAAAAGGTGAGAAAGGGGCTCTGAATCAACCCTATTATCCTAAAATGACTTAAATGAAATACCTGACAATTCCCTAGTTCCAACCACAGTGCAAAAAGTGCAAAAGCAAGAGGGAGAAAAACAGAACCCCCCCCCCCCCCAAAAAAAATGTACTTAACAGAAAAAAATAAATTAATATGAAATATCATACCAGCAGTTGGAGGAGGGGTCCTCAAAACAGCCCCGCGCATTCCGGGGCCGCAACCACTTTCACGTGTGCGCTGGGCATTTCTCCATCTCTCATTTTACTCCTGCATAGTTCACTTCCACCCAAAAACAAAATGCATTTTGCTGTTACAGACATTAACACGGAGCGGTTCACCCCTCTCACTGTGGAACAGACAGGGGTCTGAATCCCTCCCATAACAGAACATAATTGGGACTAGAACAAAAACGACACCCTTCTGAAAGTCCAGACAAGAAGGAATGAGCTACATATGATTTCATTCTTTCACTTCTCCAGCAGATCCAATTTTGCTATTTACAGAGTTAATAATAAGGGTTATTAGATGGATATTTGTAAGGTTACCTAAAAGAATACAGTATATTTGGCTACACATTGTAATATTAGTTTTGCTTATAAATGCTACTACATATGAGAAGAAGAAAGACCTTCAGATGTAATTTAAACAGACTGCTGAGCGCTGGGAATACATAAATATTTAAAAATGACATTCATGGAAGCTGCTCTGACATCTGATTTCCAGGGATTATTTTACACGAAAAGAATTACATATGATAGAGTATACATCATTAAAATATAAATTGTTGTGTTACAAATAGAGCATCATATATAGGGCATAAATAAATTAACTTAGCAGGCAATAGTAATTCAGTGTAATGTGAACATAAGACTCTGTACCCGTGGCTAGAATATTAACTAGCTACATAATTACACATTGCCAAACATCTTCTTACATCTCCATGTAAAAGACAATCTCTTTAGTTACAGCCAAGTCTCTCAACAGCATACAATAAAAGCCTAGAATAAAGTTTAACCCAAACCCTAATGTGCACCTAATTTGTACCTCTGTATTTTTATATTAGAGCTAATATATATCCTTTTTAAATTTTTTATTATAAAGAATTATTTTAAAGCAACACCCCCCAAAACAACCTGAACTAGAAATGTGTGTTTTCAGACCATTTATAAAACCACAGTAGTTAAATTTGTTTGATTCAAAGTTCAGGATTTATAAGTATAGCATCTGAAATCAGGACTGGATGTCAAGATTACTAATTACACTAACTGAATACCAAAAATGTCAAAGGAAAACAAAAGCATGATTTTCACTGGATTTACTGTTACCTGGGTTGGAATGCATGACTAAGAGACCCCAGTGGCTGGTAAAGCTCTGGAATGTACAAATACAGGGCTGGGTGGTAGGGAGTGCAAACCAAGGCTCTTGCCCCAGGGCCAGCGATTGATCTATAACAAACCATTACTTACGTGGTAAGTACTATAGATTACTCTAGATTTTCTTCCTTACCTTTTTCTTGGCTTAACATATCCCAAAACATGTTTTGCAAGATGACTACAGCTAGGGCTATAAGAGCTAGTAAGTGCCCTTATTTTTGTTAAGCTGTAAGAGCCCTTATTTTTTTTAAGGCTGTAAGAGCCCTTATTTTTGTTGAGCCTGGAAAAACACTTGGATTTTCTGCACACTCCCAGAGTCCAAGAGGAGGTGTGTGTAATAGGCGACGATAACGGCATGCCATCCCCCCGTGCCAGCATAGTCACCCAGTGCTGAAAATGCAAAATTATTATTATTTTTTGTTTCCGAACAAAGTACAGGCATCAACAGCTTCAATAAACCATGCCACAGGGAGGTAAACATTGATTAATAGACTGAAGTTAATGAGCAGTTTTCAGACTGGGTTAGGTCTACCTAACATTGCAATACAAATAGAAAAAAGGAAGTAGTTCATCTCCTCTGATTTATTTCATTATGGGACTTCCTCTAGCTCTAACTATTTAAAGTGGACCAAAACCCACGGAGATCGGCCCAGGAATCTATAAGATTCCCACGCCAATCAATTCCCTCCCCCCGGGCATCCAAAATCAATCCAAAACTCACCACCTTTTCCGGTCCAATGGCGCATGCGCGAGTCACGGTCGCATGCCAGCTATCCCTCTAGCAGGGCACGTGCCCATTTAGAGGGTAGTGGGGGATGCGGCCACCAGTGCACCTGAATGCAGGGGCTTGAGTGGAGCATGCTGATTGGACAAGAGGCCATGCATGTGTCAAAGGACCGGGAATAGGTGAGTTTGTTTGGCGACCTGTGGGCTTTCACACAGTGGGGGCAACCAGGTGAAAGTAAACAAACAATCTATTTTGTTTCCTCGTAACTTCAGGGGCTTGGCAGTGCAACAAGGCCACCCAGGGGTCTTTTCTAATATTGGTACTTAGGATTACATTGGTCATCTTTTAGGCATGGGACCATAAACAGGTTAACATTGGGCAAGTCCACCAGGTGTGGATAAAGACCTCTTTTGCATTGCAGCCCCTGAAGAACAGGCAGGGTACTAAATACCAATGAAATATTATCTTGTAAGCTTCCATTGTTAATATATTTATAGAGCACTTCAAGGCTACTGTCCATACCTCCTTCCACCCTTTATCTGCCTGGCGGGGTCCCAGCTGTCAACATACTTATGAGCCCTATGTCCAGGGGAGTCATTTAGAGCAGAATACAGCATGGAAATCATACCCCCACAGAATGGGTCCTCAACACACATTTCCTTGAAAAACAACAATCCTCAGAAAGAGGGAATCAATTTGATTAGGTGCAACAGCCAGTGCCTCAACTGAAGATAACAAAAATATTCTCTTTATGTTATGTCAAATTTTACTCTAAGACCTTCTTTCAAGAGGAGGTGATATATTTTGGTAATGCCAAGGTCTAGCCACCACTTAAAGGTCATCTTGTTTTGCAGGTCAGGAAAGAATTTGGGGTTTTCCCAAAGATTTATCAACAGGGTGTGAGAAGACATCAAAGTAACGGAATACTTAACAGAGTGCCAAACAGAGACAGAATGCCTCATTAGAAGACTAAGTATTTTGGGCCTAAGGGCTGGGTTCGTTCATAACAGGGCATCTACTGGGCCTGGGACACAGTTAGGCAACTTAAGAAAAATCCAAGGGGGGGTTTATGGTCAGAGTGCATGGGGGCTAGCTTGGCGATTTGGGAGGCCTTGTAGCACTTTAGGATTTTGGGCACTCTGAGGCCCCCCTATATTATATGGGCATACATAGTGTGCCTAGACACCCTGGGGCATCTCGATGCAAAATTATAAGCATAAAATACACAAAAACAGCAAAAAGATTTAACAACAGCAATCAGAGAACTGGGGTGGGGGACTTTGAATACTATAGTATTTTGGATCACACACTAAAACACACAAATATTGATGAATCTACCCGGGGCTATTTTCAGACATCAAATCCAAAAAATGCTAACTCTTTATTAGTTTCCAAGGATTCACACAGATGAAAAAAAATCCTTCGGGGTAATCCATAGTCTCGGGTATAGATCTGAAAAAACAAGTTAATATTCAGATTACCATTTACAACCACAAGTAGGATCTTTACCGGCATGTATCAAAGATACCCGACATTTACTAAGTTTGATTCAGGAAATTTCCCACCCTATACCGCCCTACACTATTTCAGGCACCCTGGACGTGGAGGCAGTGTACTCGAGTATCCCACATCATCAAGGCATCAAAGTGGTGGAAACCTTTCTAAACAAATTGTCTTTGGAGGAGCATGACCACAGGGCTTTCCTCCTCAAACTGCTAAAATTTCGAACAGAACAACGGTGTATATAAAAAAGATTATATAATGTAAAGCATTGTATTTTGGTCTTTTAATGATGAGGATTACCTGTTTTTTTCCTTTTTTCCCCTACAATAACAAGAGAACACTGAGGATTAATGGGGCTTGTCTATTATCCACTATTATTCTTATATAGAACAGTTTATGTCAATATATAAATTGACAATCAATTAAAGATTTATTTAATTATTACAATTATACCTTTTTCATCAATTATACCATATTATTCATGGATTTAGTTATAAATTAATATATGATCCTTATTTTTTATCAATTAATAATTATTAATTAATTATTAAATATTAATATTATTATTTAGAGAATAAATTATAATTAAAGTTTAAACCAAAACTAATTTTATATTATTGATATTTCTAATGTTATTATTTTATTTTATTGCTATCATTGTTGCATTATTAATGAAGTGGCTATCATGGTTTAACATTTTTATCATTAAATTACAATACTTATACAAAATTGTAATTAATTTTAAAATTGATATTTGATTATACCCATGCAATTAGATTGCTAAATCAATTTAGCAAATGATATAGCAACAACATTTTTGGTTTCCTTTAAATTATATTGGATCTATAGGTTTACTCAATCAATGCCCAGCATCACTATTTTGCTATATCAGAAGTTACCTTTCCTCCAGAGCAGTAATTAGTAGCGTTTGCATGACTCATTTGTTCAATAACGCTGAGTGCCACAGCCAGCGCAGTCAAGAGCCTTCATCGGCTCAGCACAGCTGCGGGATGGGGGTGCTGCGCTCCAGCCTGAGACACATTGCCGGGGACTTGTCGCAGCACCTGTTGACGCTGCAAGGCGCTATATGCGGCACTTCAGTGCAGTGCTCCTATCATCAACTAAGAGGAGAGGAAGTGATGCCTCCCTCCCATACACTGTACTGTACTGTCACTGTACTTGCCATTTCCTTTTGTCTTCTGCTCGATTTGGATACCAATAAAAGATGAGGAGGAAAATAATTTTCATATTATTTTCTTGATTTTATTAATTGAAGAGATTTATTGTTGGGAACTGATTGTTTTTTGTAGATCCGATTCTCGCCAAGGGACTGAATTTAATTTGTAGCATTAGTACAAATATCAGATATATTAATCAAGCTTATCTGTATCTGCAGTCTATAGATTTTGATTCTTTGACAATGACTTATGAAATTAAAGATTACAATGCATATAGAGTATAAAACCACATATATTGACACTGACCAACAATTAATTATTATGTATATTAAAGAAATCATAATAAATACTGTTAAATATATTAAAAACATGAAGGGAAGGCAAACTTGAAGGGAAGGCAAAAAGAGTAATTTTAGCTCTATAATTACCTATTTTGATATGTCCGCCGACACGTGTTTCGCTCCGCCCACCGGAGCTTCGTCTGACGGCCGGCCCACCACTTTCCCCGCTCCTCCGCCCTCCGGCTCTGTGGAAACAGTGACGCCGTGAAAATCTCGCCAGCTTGCTGAGTTGCTTGGTTAAACGCGCGGTGGCTGCTGGGACCACGCCAGCCCGCGGAAGTGTCTGATGGAGCGCTGGCAGCACGAGTCTCGTCATACTGGATTGAATCCAACCTGCTGAGAATGCTGCAAACATGGAGGCTGCTCCCCGCACAGCGAAACTGCGAGTAACCGTATATGGGACCGCACAGCGCAGCTAAGTATCTGTCTGAGTGTATGTTTACAGACATGTCTATCTCGTGCAGCGGTGGACGGTTAATTATGGTGTCACACTGAGGCTTATATTTGTACCATAACTGGATGACCTTTATGAAATAGAGCTGCTGTGGTACCAGTTGAGGAGACAAGGGATCCCTTAATTTAACAGGCCTGCAACGGTGGATTCCCGATTTAGGCTAACTTGAGTCCCGCTTATTCAACGGTGGCAGCCGGGTCCATTTAAGTGTTGAACACTTTTTGAATTTGAGCAACACGGCGTTGGGACATAATTACAAGTTACACACCTGGAGGTGTGATGCCCACGTATTTTCCCCTTAAGTTTCAGTTTGAGCCTGTGAGGAGGAGGAGTGAGTGGAATGAGAGTGTGGCTGATGAGGCTGCATGCATGGGGGGGCCCCCGTTTTTTAGATTCACCTTGTAAATGTTTTTTATTCTGTGTGTGTACCATTTATAGTGCCATGATTTCTCTTTGATAAATAAAAGTCAGCGTTGTAATGGCTACTAGGCTATGGGATGTCATTGAGCCAGTTCCGGCAATTAACCATGTTTAAGTGTTTTTTTGAATGATTGAATTGGGTTAGCTGGACGCCAATATAGGACTGGCAGTGCTCATCTAAATACTAAGTGGGACTCCCCGTCTTTTAATCACTTTACACATCATTGGCTGAGAAGAGATCCCACACTTGGACCCCTGATACCAGAAAGACCACAATTAACTTTTAGAAAAGCATGTAGTCTAAAAGATAGACTGGTGAAAAGTCATTATACTAGCACTGAACAAGTTTCAGTTTCAGGGGTGCAGCACCTGCAGATATTTAAAAATGGGAAAAACTATTCATCTAACCAACGGTATGACCAAACAAGGGGAACAGGACGTAGTATATTTACTAACCTGCCCTTGCGGCAGATACTATGTGGGCAAGACAGACTGTAAACTCCATACTCATATTTACAAACACATATACAGTATTAAAAAGAAGAACATCTCTACACCTATAGGCCTCCATTATAAATTTTAATATGTGGGGGATCCGTCTGAGCTGGTCTAAACCGCATACACCCCATTATAATGTTGAGGAGCGAGGCCAGATGGATCTATAACTTAAAAGCATCACAACCCCCAGGCCTAAATGAACACATTAGTTTTGTTCCCTTTTTGAAAAAATAAATTAAAGCACATTCAATAAATCAGACTCAACATATTGAAATCTAATTCAGAAAAATAATAAAAACATCAGTCGAGCAGCAAGCCATTCCTAAAGATTTTATTAATTAGATTCTTGCGTTTTCAATACATCCAAATTAATGTATAATTCAATCAAATTATATTGCAGTGAATAATGAAAAATATAATTGAATTATAGTATAGTTTATAAACTGTATAGAACATAAGCACTATAATTTTGGGAATGTCTTTGAGTAAAAATATAATCATGCTAATAGTAATAAACATGGATTATTTGCTTATCGCACCATATATCTCCTCACATGATCATCATAAACCATCTAGGGGAAACTGGATCCCCCCACCTTAGGAGGCCAAGTGGTAAAGGGCTGGCCGGGCAGGATCAAAGACGCTCAGATGCATGAACGCACTTTCCAGCAACATCACCCATCCCTGCGTTCCAGGGCATGGAGCACAGGACATAATGAACAGTGTTCTTTAACCCTTTAAGTGCCAAGCACGTAACACCTACTTGCTGGCTTGTCCAGAACCTAAGTGCCAAGCACATAGGTGTTACGTGTTTGACTTTCCACCCTGCTAGTTAAAAAAAACGTAAGAAAATACTCACCTGACCGATCCGTCCCGGTCTTCTCTTTCATTTGGTGCCATCCAGGAGAACCCCCGGAATAGCGCCACCCCCCGCTTTGGGTGCGGGGCCGCTGTTAAGTAAAAAAAAAAAAATGACATTTACTCACCTGTGGCTGCAATGCCTGCCGCTGGGTCTCTTCTTCACCAGGGGGGGGCCTCCAATCGCTCCCCTGGGCTCTTCCGTGGTAAGGAGAGGGCAAGAAATCGCCCTCTCCGTCACTTCCAGGGTTGCGACTGCTAGCTCCGCCCCTTGGGTGACATCCCTATGACATCACCCAGCAGCCGGCTTCTCTCACCCTCACCCGAGATGATCAGTCTTGCTGGGTGCTCCAAGGAGAGAGGTTGAAATGGGAAGAGGGCTGTGATCCCTTGCCTCCCCCAGGCTCCCTCCACCGAGCACCCGACAGCTGTCATCGGGGATCGCCGAGGGACAAAGGAGGATCGGAAGTGAGTAAAGAATAAAAAAAAGACATTTATTTTTTTGTTTTTTTATGTGTCTATGTTTTTATTTTTCATTTCAATAGATTTTTATTGAAAAGATTGTATCAAAGTTACAGAGCGGACAACATGCTCCAACACGGAGAAGCTTATCACAGTAATCAGTGTACAAAATAAAGTTTTATCCAATAGACATAACCGATGTGTTACATGTAATTCAGAGGACCGCACTCCTAGCCCGGGAAGTCCCACGCCGAGAACCGAAGTCGATCTGAACACATATTAAGATCCTAAACATTATAAAATAATCCCTTACCTACTGAAGTAGGAAAGGGTTTAAACCGTGAAACAAGGGAAGGGGGAAGGGGGAAGGGCAAATGGGTTGGGAAAAGAGGAAAGAAAAGAAATAATAATAAATTAAATAATAAGATAAATATGAAGTAAAAAAAAAGAAAAAATAGACTAGAATAACTACCTTATTATACCAATAACAAATTCTCATCAAAGTTCCTAGGGCCAAAATCCCGTATCCAAGGAGTCCACAATTCCCAAAATCCTGCCAAGTCCCCGCACTGAATTGCAGAGAGCTTATCCATAGACATAATAAAATTCACCTTGTTAATGAGTAACCTAAACTTTAGGTAGGAAGTTTTCCAGGAGCCTGCTATCACCTGTTTTGCACCCGTCAGGATGTGATAGACCAGTAGCTTCTGATTTTTGGAACTGTTTTCGATAGGGTTGTTTAATAAAGCCACCCACGAGTCCTGCGGTACCTGCCTACCTAATACCCTACTTATAGCATCAAACACTGCCCCCCAAAATTATTTCACTTTGCCACAATCCCACCATATATGTTTATAAGATCCTACAACAGGGCACCCTCTAAAGCACAAACCTCCCTGATCTGCCCCAAAGTGCCCAATTTGGTCCGGGACTAGATACCACCTGAGAACCAATTTGACATTAGCTTCCACTGACATGACCGACGCAGAAACCCCAAAGGCCGAACTCCACATCCTCTGCAAATCCCCGTGCTCCTTTACCTCTCCCAGTTCCCCCTCCCATTTTTGCCTATACGATAAAACTTGGGCACCTGACATAACTTACTGTAAATTTCAGAAATAAACCCTCTCCGCCTTGGGTCCTGACTACAACGCCTCTCAAAAAAAGTGAGCCGGGTATGGCTAACAGGCTCTGGGACTACAGTCTTTACAAAATGGGTGACTTGAAAGTACCCAAACAGATCCCTGGGTTGTAAGGAAAATGTATCCTTCATCTCCTGAAAAGTAGCTAACCTGGATTCATGAAAACAGTCCCCAAGATATTTGATCCCCCCTCTCTTCCAAGAAGAGAACCTGATAAGGGCTGGGAGGAACATAGGGTTATCCCAGATCTTTAGTAGCGGCAAATGAGGGGAAGCAAGACCTGCTTCAGGGTATGGTCTATTACTGGATTTCCCAACGATCTCCTAACTTTAGGGGACAACCACAAGAGATTGTCAATCGCAACTGGAGAGCACAAGTCGGCTTCTATTTGAATCCATGCTGGGACATCCAAAGTTGTGTGGTATGCTAGCACTTGAGCTAATTGTGCGGCTTGATAATATTTTTTAACATTGGGTACCCCCAAACCGCCCTAACTTTTTGGTTTAAGCATAATACTGCTTGCGAATCTTGGGCGTTTGTGGTCCCAAATAAAGTCCAATATTTTGCTTTGAAGCTGTTTTAAATAGTTTGAGGGAATCCGAACTGGGAGCGTTCTTGCTAAATACAGAAATTTGGGAAGTAGATTCATTTTTATGGCCGCAATTCGGCCCAGCCAAAAAAGACCATATGTTTTCCATTTCTTCAACAAAGCCAAAAGCTTATGCCAAATAGGAATGAAATTGGCAACAAATAAAGATTCATAGCGCTTAGTCAGGTTCATAAATATTTAATCGTCTCTCCTTCCCAATGAAAGTCAAACCCAGCCTGGATCTGAGACCATTGGTTGTCTGGGATATTTATGTTTAGCGCCTTTGATTTCGTAGTGTTCACCTGCAACCCAGAGATCAGCTAAAATTCTCCCAAAGTCCTCAAAATATTGGGAAGGGAAATGATTGGGTTTGATACTGTTAATAATACGTAGTCTGCAAATAGACACAATTTATAAACAGCCTTGCCCATTATCACCCCCGCAATGTCTGGTGATGCTGTAATAGTCTGTGCAAGGGGCTCCATCGCCAAAGCAAACAGTAAAGGTGACAATGGGCAACCCTGCCTAGTACCTCTTATCAGAGGAAATGTCTCTGACTTACATCCACTATATTTCACATAAGCTACTGGTTTAGAGTAAATTTCTTTCACTATCCCACAGAATTTAGGGCCAGAATTCTAGCAGAAAGAAGAGATATTCCCAGGCCACCGAATCAAATGCCTTTCTTATATCTAGTGAGAGGAGCATACACGAAAGACCCCTATTATTAGCGAACTGTGTGAGCTGAACCACTCTTCTAAGGTTGTCACCAACTTGC
Source organism: Gastrophryne carolinensis (assembly GCA_027917425.1). Lineage (NCBI taxonomy): Eukaryota > Metazoa > Chordata > Amphibia > Anura > Microhylidae > Gastrophryne > Gastrophryne carolinensis. The sequence goes on from CM051239.1 coordinate 263,533,433, forward strand.
CTGCCCGGGATAAAGCCCACCTGATCCCTAGGAAGAAATTCTGGCAGCATATCAGTTAAAATTTTTGCAAATATTTTCATATCCAAGTTGATAAGAAATATAGGCCTAAAGTTTGACCACGGAGTATGGTCAGTGTCCGGCTTAGGTATCATACTGATCGAGGCAGTTAAAGATTCCTGGGAGAAAGAACCCCCCGCTCGGATCCCATTAAACATAGCCCTCAGCTTTGGTGCCAGCACAGAACAGAAAGTTTTATAATAAGCTGCCACAAAACCATCTGGACTCGGCCTTGTTGAGCTTCAAATTTAAAATGACTCGTTCTATTTCTGGGACACTAAATTCACTTTCCATAACTTCACGCAACTGGTCTGGCAGGGAAGGTAGAGAGACTCCCCTCAGAAAATTATGCAAATCTAGGCAGGTTACGATTGGATTAAGTTGTTGTTTAAAGATCTCAACAATTTTGGTAGGGTTACTAGTCAGGTCCCCCCTCTCATTTTTTTGTCTAACAGGGTTAAAACACTGCTCTGGGGTTTTCAATTTTTTGGCTAGCAATACGTCATGCTTATTAGCCTTGCAGTAGTACCTATGCTTAACCCAACGAAGAGCGTTTTCCGCCTTCCCTGCCAGAGCAAGATTCAACTCATATGTTACCCTGTGTAGCTCAGCTCGCAACGAAGAAGTTAACTGCGTTTTTGCTTCCTCCGCTACCCTTAAATATTCCCTTTCCAGATTTTCTATATATTTATTTCTTTCTTTCTTCTTCCTGGAAGCGATCTGGATAAGTCTGCCCTTTATAGTAGGTTTGTGGGCCTCCCAGCAAGTGACTGCAGAAATCTCAGGAGACTCATTGATTTGAAAAAATTCAGTCAATGCATTAGAAACCTCTGCAACCACTACCGGGTCTGCTAAAAGAGAAGCATTTAATGACCAAGAAAATCCAGACAGTCTGCAGGACAAGAAGTCTAGTTTTACTACCATTCCGTCATGATCTGACCAGGAAATTGGGAGAATTTTAGCCGATCTTAATGAGGTCATAGACCCCTGAGTTAGAAAAACATGATCAATTCTCGACCACACATTGTGGGGGTGGGAAAAGTGAGTGAAGTTTTGATTGCCCGGATTAGCTTCCCTCCAGCAGTCCACCAGGTAATGAGTATCTAAGAGTCCTCTGAACGCCTTAGATGCTGCTACCATTTGAGGGCTCACTAAAGTATTGCTCAGGGCCTGTCTGTCCAGGTACAGATTTAAAACTAGATTGGAGTCCCTGCATAATATTGTCATCCCTGGGCTATACTACCCACTTTATCAAAGAGGTCGGATAAAAAGGCTACTTGGTTTGTATTGGGTGCATAGTAGTTTGCGATTGTAATCTCTAGATCTTGCATTGTCCCAACAAGGATCAAATATCGGCCATCAGGATCTTTAAGCTCCTTCTTACAGTGGAATTGAGCATCACGTCTAAACCCAATCAGGACCCCCCTCTGTTTGGAATCAGCGCACGCCATAAATACCTGAGGTTAAGATGTGTTCAGGAACCGGGGAGTGAAGGATCTCGGGAAATATGTCTCCTGTAGGTACAGGACCGCAGGTCGGAGGGTTCTAAATTTCCTAAATGCAAGACTCCTCTTATGCAGGGAGTTGAAACCTTGAATATTTAAAGAAAGCACAGTAGTCATTACAGAATTATTTCTCTGTCTCTAGACAGATGTGACAAAACACAAAAACAAAAATAAACAAAAAAAAAGGGGGGGGGAAGGTAAGAGGGAAAGGAAAAGCTAGGGAGGGCAGGAAAAAGGGAGAAATTCAAACACCAAGAACAATGCAGAGGAGGACTTTCCCAATGGACGCCAGATAACAACAATGCAAGGGATGCCCCTGCAAATGTTCCTAAAGGCACTTATTCAGACCCAAGATTAAATTAAGGCCTGTGTATCAAAAAGTCCTCATCCAAACCAACTCCCTCACCTAGTACCGCAGATACTCTTTCAGACCAGGTAAGCAGCCTATCTTGTAAGTAATTTAGCAGAGTTGGTCAAAATAGCAAAGTTGACATAAGAAATAAAGAAAAATATATAATAATAAAATCAGAGGGGTAGTCCCTTTGATTCAAATGGAGTACGTCATGAATATGCCGGTGGGCTGACGTGATATATCAAAATCTCACACTATAGGGCGCATAACAGAGCCAACACACATTAAAACATCAACTAATAACTTTATACAAAACTAGTAAAAAAAAAGCTAGAAAGACTCCTCTTCCCAAAACTGGGAAGGAGAGAGCAAAATACAGGGGTGAGTAAACCAAGAGACCACCGCTATAGTCTCTCAATAACTTGTAGAGAAACTATCTTGCGTATTGGTGGACTCATCCAAATAGACAATCAAACAGAGACAGGCCAACCAACAAACAAACAAGCAACAGAACCCACAAACAACACACAAAAAAAATAAAAATTCTTGGTCTGTCGACTTCTTCATATCCACTCTTGCACCTTGATTACTCAACATGTGGGACATCAACTTGAAACTTGAAAGTCCTGTATTTCAGGTCAAGGAAGTCCTCAAAAAAAAGACACCAGAAACTGGAAGGTTATCCAGGGCCTAATGACTAGGCCATAATGATTAGGGCTTTTCAGGTATCCGAAAATGAGAGGGAGGTGCTGCATCCTGCAAACCGAGGGCCTTTTCTCAACCTTTTCCCAGCTCGCTGTACTTTAGGTGAGTCATCAAAATTTCTGGGATACTTGGTCTGGGCTGGTCTGGTAATACCTGCTAGAACCATCTGGCCCTTTAAATCTTCCAGTGAGGATGCTGAATATGATGAATCTTTATAGGCAAATGTTATGCGAAAGGGAAAGCACCATTTATATCTGATTTTATATTCCTGTAGGATTGCTAACAGGTTTTGCTAACGGTTGTAATTCTCTTCTCCTCGCCATGGTAACTGCAGAGATATCTGAATAAACTTGGAATTTATGCCCTTGAAACGTTGGGCTAGCTGATTGGTGTGCTGCTTTCTGGATCATCTCTTTAGTATTATAAAAATGGAATTTAGCTATTATGTCTCTAGGTAAATCTTTAGGGGGTCTGCGGGGGCCCAGGGTTCTGTGAATGCGATCAAATTCAAGTCTTTCCATTGGGATTCGCGGCAATTTGGGCCCCAGATCCCTTTGTACCAAAGGTAAGGCATGTCCCTCAACGTGCTGGGGGGGGGGGGGGGGGTAGGCCTACAAGTGGATTGGGGAACTGGGAGGGTTTAGAGAGCCAGAGTATCAGTACGGGAGGTGCAAAAACTGGAGTGGGGTAACCACCAGCACAGCCCCCGTAGTCCTGCACTCTGGATTTTTAAGTAAAATTACCGTTATGCGCATGCTTTACATTGGGGTGTTTGCCAACTCTTCGCCTTGACAGTAGCTATGCATGTTGGGTATTGTTCTGTTCGGGGCATGTTGCTTTTTGAGATTTTACTTGTTTTTTTCTTGTTAGCATATAGTTTTTTTTTAGGAAAATGTGGCTTGATTCTTCCTTTTTATTCTTTTTTAGGGAAACTCTGTGCAACCAAAGAATTGATTGAGAAATTATTTCCAGAAAACTACGCCTACATAATCAAGCCTGGAATGCCTAGAAAGCTTGAGGCGTGTACTTTCAGAGAATATATAGTTTGCGGGGGGTATTTCAAATGTAAAGGGTTGTTTTTCTGGAAAAATTGCAAGGTGCGCATAGCGCATATCGCAGTTGTATTTTATCTGAAAGCGCTGTTTCAGTTTGGGGGAGTCTCCTGGGCAGGAAAGGGTGTCTACCTATACATATGTGGTACCACTGTAACCGGGAGAAATTGGGGTTTCACACGCAATAAGATTTTATTGACAAACTTACATTTTTTATTAAAAAAAACACTACAAATTGCAAAAAATAGATTTTTAAAAAATGTTTTGCACACATTTCACCAAAAAGTATTGAAAATACACTAAAAAGGCCAAACAAGACATTTCATGTTGAGGCCCAGACTCTGCTGAAAAAAATATATAATTTTCCTGGGAAATCCCTGGAAATCCCTTCGAAAATCACAGTTGAACATGTGTAGCTCAAAATAGTGAAACATGGTCTGGCAACAAAGGGTGACAAAAGCTCCAGGTAGGCTGGCACCTAAAGAGTTAACCTGCGCCTTTCCCTACCGGTTTCCAGAGGCACTGGAACCAAGGGGGAAATACCAGCACTAGTGGTGGGTGACATGCCACGTGCCTCATGTCCATCTCTATGTTCAGCACATTCTGACAGCTACGCTGCTCTGACGGGAGCCCTTGACCGCTCTGGAATAACAGCCACTGCCTGGTCCTCATAGCGGAGTCCCAATTTAAAACCTAGGTGAGACATTTCAATATTATCAAGCTCCAAAATAGCTCTGACCAATGAGATTACAAGTGACCCTTAACATAGGTGATTCTTATTTATAGACTATTGGGACAACATACAGACGAGAACATATTTACCATCATCACAGACGCAGGGAATTATTTTGCTGCTCTTATAATATTCTCACAGGTATGCTTTGTAACTATCACTGGTATAATAAGTGATATATATAATTATTTTTTGTTTACTGTAACTCTGACAATCCTTTCCTTGTTGTATGCTATTTCCCAAACAGCTTAACTGGTACAAAATACAGACCAATTATCTCCAGCAAGAAGCTCTCAGAACTCTCAAAGATACTTTACAATAGATGGGCAGGCTGATTCATTACTAGCGCCAGGTAACAGCAGATCAACGTCTGTACAGCAGCGCTAAGAGCGACCGCTAGTGGTCGCTCTGATCGGCCATGAGTTGCTATTACAGAGCGCCTCAGACGCTGTAGTAACATTGCCGGCATTGATGAATTTGATGTGTGAGTCGCTATAACACCAGTACTGTGCTATATGGGAGCGAACGGTAGCGACTGGTCAGTGTGAGTGACTCAAACCATATTCATCAAAAAAACTGCCTCACACAGCGCTGGGGCTTAAAATTAGGTCGCTGTAGCCCAGAGCGCCAGAAGCTGTGTGATTAAAGTCCATTTTTTAACACATATCCACTAGTAACAAAGCGAAAACATATGGAATTACATTGTTATTACATTTTGACATTAACACTTTAATACCAGACCTGTAATGACAATTCTGCATAAAAATATAAAAAATCAAAAAAGTTTTCAAAAATTACTTTAAATAGGCCAGGAAAGGTCACACAATGATTTGACAAAACAAAAAAAAAACATTAAAAGAAAACCCTGTTTAAAGAGAAGGAAAGTGACGTCCACTGAAATGTATGGTAGAGCGACAGGTAATACCAGGCGCTTTGAAAGCCAGAGCACCAGCAGTATACGCTGAGCCGTTTGTGATGATGAATCGGTCGCTACGTGTCGCTCACCAGAATCGCTTTCATAAATGTGGTATTGTGTACAGCGCCTGGCATTCATCAGACGCTACCTGCCGCTACCTGTCGCTATCCATTGATGAATAAACCCCTGAGTATCTTTTAAAGAGACATGCCCAAAAATCATGTTTGTATTCTGTATATAAATCTGTTTACTGCAATAGCAATTGATATTTTGCACTCGAATTAATAAAATTATCTGGGGGAGGGACCAGCCTGGGTACTATTACTTATTGTGTTTACCTAGCCACTAACCAGCTATATCAACAGTATTAGTAGTAATATTTTAAGGTGTTAACTATAATAAAAGGAGGAAGTGAACCGCAGTTTCCTTTCAACAGGCTAATAGAATATGTCACCAATATATCAAGCATGAAGGTCAGATAAATAACTGATATTGGAGAAACAACTAATAAAATGGTGTTCACATGGTTTTTTTATTTTTTTAACTATTTTTAGAGGCACACTAGAGACAACACACATATATTCTGAGACAAATTCCCTACTGCCCTAAGCTGTTAAGAGGCTTTCCAGCATGATTTCTGGTTTGGTAACAGCAAACTGTGCCACCATAGTTTGCCCGCTGTCAAGAGCACCCTGTACACTAGGCGAAGTGCAGTGAAGGTACAGCAAAATGCCACCAGAAAGCTAGTTGTTCCCTGCATTCGCCGATGCTAAATAGCTTAGACCACCATGTTATTTCACATTTCCAGCATAGATGGTGCACCCAATCAGGTGTAAACTGGAGAACAGTTGCGAGTGTAGTAAATTACCCCCTTAATGCCTTGGAGTTTGAAGCACTGACCACCAACCCTGAGGCCAACTCCAAATCTAACATGGTAGTTAAATGATGAATACATTTATGAAGCAAAATGAATGGGTTAGTAAGAAATAAAACATCTGTCAATATGAAAAGTATTATTGTCTGGTACCCCTAGAAATAGGAAAAAGAGGAGAAAATTCAGCGCATTGAACATATGCCTGCACGGCCAGATACAATGCCATAACCCATGAGTTCAGGTTTTTGCCAAAGCCCAGGGAGACCGGGAGACAGTGTCAGACACCTTCCTGATGTCCAAAGAAAGGTGCATACTCGAAAACCTTAAGATATATTTTTTAGTATAATCAACTTTTATTGGTTTTCAAAACAGCAATTTGTACACAACACAAGAGGGAGGGGGAAGGGGGGTACAGAAGGCAAGGAGTGAGGGGGAGGGAGCATCGTAAAATGAACCTCATGCCGAGGTCAACAGTTTGACATATGGGGTATACAGCGTACATCTTACAATAGTCCAATACAAAATACTTTTGCTCAGCGGGTACTTCATCCTAGCTGTACCTCTGTTGCTTATTGTGACCTACTAGGGCGCTTTGTTGGCCTCCGACAAACAACCCATGTGTTCCTTGAGTTAGGGTATGGATGCTCTCCATTGGTGGAGTTTATATCAACACGAAGGGGGGGAGGAGGGGGAGGGAGGGAGAGAGGCCTGGCAGAGGAGGGTGAGTGCAGTAGACTGACCTGAAGGGCCAGTGTTTAACTGTTAGGAGATGGGTGGGACTGGTATCTCCCGTCTTGCCAACACGTGCCGGTGAGGAGTCGCAGGTAGGATGCATGATCCAGGGAGGGCTAATAGACAGTGAGTGGACCACCCCCGGATGGCCGTCCAACCACTACACGGCTGCTTGCAACATCGCAGGTAAGCGGGTGTCCCGGAAATTCAACCAGCTCGCCCAGATCACCATGTACCTGCTGGTGGACTCTGAGTCATCAGTAATCAGGCTCTCCAGGTATCGGATAGACTCCAACTCCTGCACCCATTCTGCAAGTGTGGGGGAGTCTGCTTTCTTCCAGTGCCTTGGGATGACTGCTCTCATGGCAGCCAAGAAGAAGCGAAGTACATCCTTCTTAGCACTGGCTAGAGAGCAGGGAAACAGCGATAAGAGCGCCAGTTGGGGCGTATTCGAAATGGCTCTACCCGACACCTGCCTGTAAATGCAGATGATTTCGCCCCACAGGGATTTTATGCTTGGGCAGCCCCACCAGATGTGGGTCATGTTCCCCTCCTCCTTCTGACACCTCCAGCAGGTATTGGGGGCAGTTTTGTCAAATCTATGAATGTCTGCAGGGCATTTATACCAGCGGGAAAGGATTTTAAAATTACGTTCATTAATGGACGTGGCTATAGATGAGCTATGAGTGCAGGCATAGATTTTTGTTATGTCGCTTTCAGAGAACGTAAGACCTAATTCTCTTTCCCATTTTTCAATATATCTGGGTGGCCCCGTATGAAGAGATTTGGAGAGGAGTTTGTAAAGCCTAGATATCGTGTGGTCAGGGGGGGTGTCCTGCAGGGTCATTGACTCCAGCATTGTGGGGGGGGTCCGGGCCCTTTCCACCATGTTATTGGAGGTTAGGAAGGTATGAAGCTGTCTGTGCAACAGCCATGAGATATGCTTAACCCCTGCTCTAGCTTTCAGGTCATCTAAGGAGGGGATGGCCCCGTTTCGCATCACCTGGCCCACTGTCGTTCCCTCGGATGCCTCCCAAATGAGGAAGCTCCTAGATAGCATGCCTGGTTCAAACGCTGGGTTGTCAAAGATTGGCGTAAGTGGGCCGGGTCTGCGGACCAGGTTATGTTTTTGTTGAAGTGGGTCCCAAGTGTCCAGGAAATGTTGCATGAGGAAAGGTAGAGCCCCTTTCTGAGGCCTGGTTAGAGGGGCAGCCCAAGCTATTGTGGAAGGATTGAACCGGGAGAGCGCCTTCTCCAGTTGAACCCAGAGTTTCTCCTCCCCTCTGCGTGTCCAGTCCACCAGCCTTTGCAGGATTGCCGCCGCGTGGTAGGTTTTCAGGTCAGGGAGTCCCATGCCCCCCTCCCCCCTGCCCCTGGAGAGGGTCGAGAGTCTAATCCTAGGTTTGGTTGACCCCCACACAAATTTTGAAAATGCTGATCTCAGTCTTTTAAAAAAGCTGCTGGGTAGTCCTATCGGGGCCGCCTGAAAGACATACAAGAGTTTCGGGAGTATGTCCATCTTTAGACTGTTGGCCCTACCAAACCAGGAAACTGGTCTCTTCGAGTAAGCCTCTAGTTCCCGTCCTATTTTAGTTAGGAGGGGGGAATAGTTAAGTTCGTAAATTTTGGAGAGGTCTGCCGGAATTTGAATGCCTAGGTACCCGATGGCCTGCGCTTTCCATTTGAATGGGAAGTTTGCTTCTAAGAGGCATACCTGCTGGCGAGGGAGGGAGAGGTTGAGCGCTTCAGTTTTGGAAAGGTTAATTTTGAAGTTGCTCACTGTGCTGAAGCGTTCAAACTCCTTTAAGAGAGCTGGGAATGAAATGTGTGGCGATGTGACATGTAGCATCAAGTCATCCGCAAACAGAGATGCCTTAAACTGGTTATCTCTGATCTGAATGCCTTTAATATCAGGGTTGTTGCGTATGGCTATGGCTAGGTGCTCCATCGTCAGAACATACAGAAGGGGGGAAAGAGGGCACCCCTGTCTCGTGCCATTGCTTATAGTGAATGGGGCGGACTGAAGTCCGTTGACTCTAACCCTGGCTGTCGGGCCACTATAGAGGGCCATAATCTTGGAGAGGAGGCCAGGGCCAACCCCAATCTGCCTCAGCGTGGCAGACATAAAGGCCCAGTTCACCCTGTCAAACGCCTTCTCAGCGTCACAAGCGAGAAGACATGCTTGAGTTTTGGAGGAGGCTATGTGTGAAATCAGGGTGAACAGTTTGTTTGTATTGTCCCTGGCCTCCCTTCCCGGCACAAACCCCACCTGGTCAAGGTGAATCCTGCCCAGAAGCAAACCCTGCAACCTCGCGGCTATGATCTTAGCATAAATTTTTAGGTCGATGTTGATAATCGAAATCGGTCTGTAGTTCCCACAGATCGAGTTGTCCTTTCCTGGTTTAGGGATGACCGAGACCGAGGCCTCCAGGGCCTGCTTAGGGAAAGGGCAGGCTTCGTCTATGGAGTTGAACACCCTCGTTAGGAAGGGGGTCAGCCGGGCCCCAAATTGTTTGTAGAATTTGGGGGTATATCCGTCCGGACCTGGGCACTTGCCGGCTGGTGAGTCTTTAATTGCTTGGGTTACCTCTAGGTCAGAAAAGGGCCTCTCCAGGGACTCAGCCTCCTCCAAAGAAATTGTGGGCAACGGGGTGCTAGATATGTACTCGTCAATCACTGCGAGGGAGGCCCCCCGAGCCTGGGGAGAGCTAGAGGGGTTCTGGATATTGTAGAGGGAGTTATAGTAATCCCTGAAAGTGGCTGCTATGTCCGAAGGGGCTTGCGCCAGAGAGCCGTCAGGCTTCCGGAGGGCAGAAACATATGAGGCCGTTGGCCGGGGGTGGAGGGTTCTGGCCAACATTCGGCCACACTTGTTTGCCAGTCTATAGAGTTGAGCTCTTCCCTTGTCCCTGTAGCTGAGGTAGGATTGGTTATACAATTTCTGTAGTTTCTCCCTAGCTCCCTGCAGTTCCAGAAGCCCCAGGTCGGTGGGCCTGGCTTTGTGTGCAACCTCTAGGGCATGAATATCGTTCAGGGTTTTCTTAACTAGTGCCGTTTTTTCCCTTTTAATTCTGGATCCCTGCTTAATGAGTTCACCCCTGAGGACACATTTCAGGGCTTCCCACTGGATGGGCAGGGGGGTTGGGTCAGTTTTGTGGTCTTCGAGAAAGTGCTCTATCGTCTGTTCCACCGCGGAAGAGCAAACCGCGTCGTCGAGCAGAGTGTCGTTGAGCCTCCACGACCAGCAGACGGGAGAGTGACCGGGGAGGGTCAGCGATATGAAGATCGGGGCGTGATCGGACCACAAGATAGGTCCTATCCACGCTTTGGGGTCCCAATCTAGTGCATGGTGGCTCGTGAACAGGTAGTCAATCCTGCTATAAGAACCTGCGGCATGCGAGAAAAAGGAGTAGTCCCTTCTCTGGCCGTGGAGGACCCTCCAGGTGTCAACAAGCTGGAGGTTTGCTAATGCTTTCCTCAGGCTATTGATTTTACCCAACGACACGGATGCCCTCCCGGAGGAGGTATCGACCGAGGGATTAAGAGGGATGTTCAGGTCCCCCCCAGTAATAATCACTCCCTCTGCAAATTCCTCTAGTAATTTAAGGATCTGGGTGGAGAACCTAATCTGGTCTGTATTGGGGGCATACAAATTTGCGAAAGTGTAGGTCCTATTAAATATCCTGACTTTAAGGAAGAGAAATCTACCCCGGGGGTCGACTTTAACATCCAATGTCTCGTGGGGGAGCGATTTGTGAAGAGCTATTGATACCCCCTTCGTTTTCCCTTCTGGGTTGGAGCAATGGTGCCAAGTTGTATAATACCTGTCACGGATATCAGGGGTGTGACCCATCTTAAAGTGTGTTTCCTGGAGAAGAATTATTTTAACTTTCTGTTTATGGAGGTTGTACAGAATTTTTGATCTTTTCTCGGGGATATTAAGGCCCTTCACATTGAAAGAGCTAATCACCACCTCTCCCATCTCGGGGGAGCCCAAGATGCCCAAGGGCCGTCAGCGGCCCCACCTGGGAGGTGGAAGGCACCGGCAGGAAGGGAGGGGGGAAAGGCGGCGGCGAACCGCAGGATGGCTTAGTAGTAGGGGATTAAGAGTTGCGGGGAGGGATGTAGGTGGGAAGGGGAAACAAAGAACTACAATAACAAACAGTGCAAGAGCCAATTTGGCGGGGGAAAACACTAAGGAGCTACAGCTCTAGGGATCAGCGCTCCTCCTTCCGGAGGCGGGCTGATGCCAACCTAAATGGGGGTCTGTGGCTAGCTACGAGACCGGGGTAGCCTTCGACCAGACCCACCGGGCTTCCAATAACAAGTATAGAAAAAGCAAGGATAGTACCTGGGCAACCGGATCCGATAAACTGAAAAACAGGCGTATAATTAAAACTCAAAAAAGGGTTCAGATATCACCAGAGTCCCTGTGCGTCCAAGAAGAAGGAGGTCAAGGTTCGCTGTCAGTTGGACCGGCGCGTCTTTCCTGTCTCACTCGGGGTCTGGACGCCCTCGATCTGCGCGGGGGCGCTCCCTGGGGTCTCCGCGGGAACGGCTCCGTGTTTGGGAGGAGCCAGTTTGGAGCTTGGATCGGGTCACATCCCAAAAATGAGAAAAGTCCCTCCAGGTCACGGTGTGTCTTGAGAAGGAACGTCTCACGGTTTCTGAGCACTATCAGGTGGAAGGGGAAGCCCCATCGGTAAGAAGCCCCCGCATTCCGGACGACCTCCAGCACCGGCCGCAGCATTCTCCTCATTTGTAGTGTGCGTCTGGACAAGTCCGGGAGGATTTGTATACTAGCACCATCAAAGTCCACCGGCCCGTGCCGCCAGGCCCTCCTGGCTATCTCCTCCTTGATTTTGTAAAAGTGGACTCTACACACCACATCTCTTGGGCGTGACGGGTCCGGGTTACGGGGGCCCAGGGCCCTGTGGGCTCTATCGATCTCAATCGGGGTCTCGGCGTCTCTGTCTAGTAGCTTATTGAAGATTGCGGTGATAATCTGCTTCACGTCTTCTCCCGCCGAGGCCTCCGGTATGCCCCGGAGCCGCAAGTTGTTTCTCCTATGCCTATTCTCTAGGTCATCGTGCTGTAGTTGGAGCTGGAGAATCTGCACATTCTGGGCCTCTACTCGTTTTGCCAGGTCTGCAATAGCTGTTTCGTTAGCTGTTTGCTGGGAAGTCACCCTGGAGTCGAGCGCCCGGAGGTGCCCCTTCACCTCAGCGATATCCTTTTTGTAGGCTGCCTCGTATTGAGAAATGAGCGCCTCAAAGTCCGCCCTGGTGGGGATGGACCTCAGAAATGAGAGGGTCTCTCTGTGTATATTCCCGGCGTGTGGTGTGTCTACGCCCCCCTCTCTAGGAATTCGCGGTGGGGAACGTATAGAGGAGGTGGATGGGGGGGGGAGCTCGATCTCCTCTGTTATGGAGAAGTCCTCTATGGGATGGAGAGGCTCTTCTTGGGAGAAGTGAATCAGGCTTGGGGAACTGGGGAAGGCTGAGACCTCCCGGGTTGGCCATGCCCCCGAGACATCAGGGTGGGCACGGGGTGGCAGCGGGCTGGATGTTTTCGCCAATGTAATAGAAGACTCTTGGCCATAGCTGGGGCTCCTCTCCCTCCCTGCCCTGGACCTTGGGGTTCTCTGTGGGAGGACCTCCCCATGCAGCATATAGGATGTACGCGACTGACCCCATGCAGCGTTGGTGGGTGGCAGTCTCTCAGATTCCCTTTCCTCAGGGAGGAAGGCAAATCTCCCCAGTTTGTGCAGGGCAGTCTCTTTCCATTTAACTGATTGTGATGACTGGGGCTCTGTGACATGCGCCTCTGGGCCTCCATCCCTCCCCACATTGGGGGACAGCTGGTCATCCACCTCCCCCCACTCAGGGGTTAGAGAGCCCCCCCGTCGTACCTTTGTTGCTGCCAGGCGTTTGTCCTCATCGTGACCGACCGACCCGGCCGCCATCTTGTCCAGGCATCTGAGTGATCCTCTCCTCACAGCTGGGGAGTGCAGGAGTGTCAAAGCGGCCGCCTCCGGCCTCACTGCGGTGGGGACCCGCGTCGGCGGCGTGTGTTCCGTCTCCATCTGTGTCTCTCACCGCCGCTGCATGCACGCTGGACGGAGCGGGGGGAGAGTGGGACGGCCTCTCCACCTCGCCTCCCGCCATCTTGGCTGCGGCGGGGGCTGACCTCTCGCCTCCCGCAGCCCGGTACACGACCCCCCGGGTGACACCGCAAGCCTCCGCCTGCTGGGGATCCTCTTCTCCGGCAGATGCCCCCGACGAGGAAACCGATGACGGCACCGGCGACGCGTGCTGTGCTGGCAGCTCCCCGCTTACCACGCTGGATCCAGGTGAGGCGGCCGCCGGTCTCTTTCTCCCTCCTCCTCCAGATCGAGACGCACCTCTGTCCCCCTCTCTTCTCTTGCCCCTTTTCCCTGGCATGTTACAGGGTGTTCTGTGTGCCCGATTGCCTCGAGATTGATGCAGAAGCCCGGTTAAGGTCGGGAGCTCAAACTAGTGCGGCCACTCCATTCAAGCGCCAGGCCACGCCCCCAAGATATATTTTTTAATCACAAATCCAAATATGTGAAACTGCCCTGAATACAGATCGGGTTAATCAGAGGCATTAGTAATGTACTTCTGTCAATGTATTAACAAGCAGACATGAGTTAAGCATGAGTCAAAATTCCTATGACTATAGATCTCAGTTGGCACACATTTGCAGATATTTGTGACACCTGCCACGACATGGCTCTTCTGTATAGGTGCAGCCCTAATATATGAGAGCCCCTGACATATACATATTTAGCAATGGATAAATCGGGAGGTGGATTAACTGAGGTTGCACTATACTCTGTGTGCAGAACTTGGGGGGGGGGATGTTGAAAGCTCCCAAGATCACACCCCCATGTGCTTGCACAAATTTGAAGGATATAAAAAAAAGAAAGGCCTCAGCTTAAACCAATTTAAAACTAACACGGGTAGTGCACATGAGTAGGGAAATTAGACAAATCTTAAAGGAGTCACAACTCTGTTAGTCAACAACTAGTCTGGTTGACATACTGATCTGCAGACATGTTTAAAATCTGCACGTCTGCAACATGGCTCCTTTGTGCAGGTACAATCCTAAATATAATCTATTAGAGCTTGGGACATACACAGCAATGGATAAACTGGGAGCTGGCTTAACTGAGGTTGCCCCATATCTTGAGCATAGTACATGTGGGGGGAAAGTATTGAACGCCACCCGCCTAATCAGCTAAAGACTTCCCTATGAGTTTGCATGAAAAAAATATGTTCATGTTTTGTTAGGCTAAACATGTGTAGATGCATAAAAAACACTGACCAAGGATGGACTGGGAGCAAAAATCAGCCTGGGAATTTACAGGCCCTGACTAGCCCCCCACTGGCCAATAAGCTTCATAGCCACACCCTCAAGAAGCTTGTCAGCCAAGCCAAGCTTATGCTATGGCATTGCAGGAACATATCATGGGCAGGGGTGGGTATGTAATAATTGATGCTTTAAAAGCTGTATGTTGGAGGCTAATCCCAGCCCAAGTTGCCTTAAAGCACTGCAGCTCACTGGGAATTCACTATATGGACAGTTCACTCTGCCAGTGACCTTGACACGCCAGAATTATGACTAATCTGGGAGTCTTGTAGATGCTCATCAGAAATGATTGTAATAATGTATGTTTGGTTCTCTGTACCCAATATTAATACAGATCCTATAAACAGCTAACCCTGTTAGAAAAGAAATCTACTTTTATGGAAAAAGAGAAGTTACTTTAAGGCTACGTTCATTTTAGATTAACATTCTCAAGTGTTAATTATATATATATATATATATATATGCATAGCAATTTCTCAGGAGATTTCATTTTTTTTTACTGCTAACAGGTTTCTTGACAGTTGATAACTTGCATCACTAACTGGCTTGAAATGTATATTGGGGACTTTTCAAATGATTTTGACAGCCTCTGGAGAAGCTGTGAAAGCAATGTTTTAATAGAAACCATTGTTTCTACTTTCCATTGTGTGCTGATTGAGAGTAGTCCTCCAGTCCTTTGAAAACCCCCTACCATATTATTATAAAAAAAAAAAAAAAAAAAAAAAATTCGCACCTTCACATATGGTGCCTTGAAAAAGTAGCTATAACTATAGGGTCGATTCAAAGAAACATGTAACAGCTTGGATTTTGGTGCCGATCATCCTATTTTTCACGTCCGCTCGTGCGTTCGTATGAACTTGCGAGTGATTCTATAAGCAAATACATTTCTATCCTAAAATATACGTCCGTTCGTATGGCAGTTCGGGAATCAGACCTATGTCAGTTTCCATCCTGAATTTTCCGTTTCATTTCTCAGGTTGCAACATTAGTTTTGCCCTTTTTCCTTTTTTGTCTGGACGTAAATCCTTCTGATCTTGCGGCTCCGCACTACAAACTTACCTCATTAAAGTGCATTCTAAATATTTGGTCTTTTATTTTTCTTTATTTCATTCATTTTGTAGTAACCAACCATTAATGAATGCATTTGCATAAGTAAATCTTACTTTGTTTAATTTTTAGTTAACTTGCATTTTTTACTTGTGGATTTAATTTTAATATTTATGCTTCAAATGGTACAACTTTAAATTTTTAGTGTGGTTACCCACACCCTCTACATACAGATTGCTCTCAAATATTAAAAAACACCCAGCAACTTCTGCATGTTATGAGCCTAGAAACAGCCAAGATGGCGGCTCAGGTATTATCGGGCAGCCTGCAAACAGAAAGGGCCTTGTGACTGTGTTGCTCTGGATTCTTTGATTTCTGACCTTTCCGTGCCCCCAGCTCTGCTGTGTCTGTGCAAAATACAGCAGTAACCCACATCCTGCACTTTATCCCGCTCTCCTCTCCTCAGTAAGTGTGATGCATCTGACCAAAGATGTGCTTAAATAATTAAACAAAGCAAAGGTAAACAACTACACCAATAAATGCAATCTAAAAATATTATTCTAGTACATCAATTTAAAAATAAATTCCAAAGGACATAAGTTTCTTTAATTAACGCAAATATATTGCCAAATAAAGGTTTACATGCAAAGGACTAATTAAGGTCCACATTAAAATGCTTTTATAAGGCATACATGAATCAGGTATGCATTGCCATACAATTTATGGCCTCGGCCATGCTGATACATGCAGTTCATTGCAGCTCAAGACGCGCAGACTCCTCCACATAGCCAAAAAACCTGTTCAAGAACAGTAATCCGACTGCTAAAAGGTGTCGGCAGTGGCTTTCTTTTAAAACGAATTTAGAGGTTGGAAAACTGTTCTCTGAATCACACCTAAACACATCCAATTATCCTAAGTTTTACGTTTTCATCCTAAGTTTTAGGATTTGATCCTAAGTTTTACGTTTTCAACCTAAAATTTAGGAATGAACTTGCGATGATCGTAAGAGCATATACGCATTCGAACGTAGGCTCGTGCGAGTCGTAAATGGCCAAAAAAACAGGAAAAAATGACTAACACCCACCCAAACTTACGATTCTCGATCCGAAATCAATTAACTTTTGCTCTTTGAATCGAGGGGTATATCTATAACTCAGCATTCTTAAATGTTACAGAAACAAATTAACATATACTTAAAAAAACTGAATAGTGTGAAAAAGGGGTAAGAATATGTTTCAGGGCTCTGTAATTAAGCAATGTTTGTATTTCACAATACCTTGAATTGAATGTGATATTTGAAAATAGGCTATATCATGTTCTAAAGAAATGCTAAAGTCTAGAATAAAAGTGTTTCCCTGCCCCCTTCCCCAGGCGCTTGGTCACATTAGGGGATTAAAACAATTAAAATAATTTACATTTCCCTGGTAGCTGCTCATTCTGAGTTTAGTCCCAGTGGCCACAGCAGTAAGGCATCAGTGGCAAACCTTATTCCTCTACTCTGGCTGTGTAAAACATATCCCTGATTATCCTATTTGGCACTTCTGCAGTGTGAACTACTACTACTACTACTACTACTACTACTCACCTGGCAAACTCAGGCAAGGCTATGAATACTGCATACGAGGATCCCAAAAGGACGAGTTGTAAAAACTGTTCTTGCCTTGTTCCTAGGCCCTGTTAAAGAGGAACAACACACAGGAATTTCACTTTCCTTCACGTTCCTTGTTCCCGAAATGGGACACCCCGCTGTGTATCCCCCCAGGGCACCCAATACACTCACCTTCCTTCTGCTCCCATGGTGCAGACTCGGGCATTGCATTTTTCCAACATATATGAGCTGTATCAAATCTAATAAATGTTATAGAACAAATTTCTATGCAACACACTATGTGCCAAATTAATCAAATCAACCCTATGCTATCTACAAAAATAAGGCAAGTTCAGCTCAATCCTCAAACCAGTAAGAGCAGATCAATAGTAATATGTCAAACAATTGCAATTAATCAGGCAAAGTATCAGCGGAGAAGAACTTCACACAGCAAAAATAAAATAAATAAAAATCAAAAGTACATCACCAAATAATGGAGATCGGTGGGAGAGAACCAAGTCTGTGGATAGCACCCACGCGTGCCGAGACCGATGTGGCCACTTCCTCAGGGTAGGATTGAGCTGAACTCGCCTTATTATTATAGTTAGCATTGGTGCCTTATTATGCTAAAAAAAATTTTGTAATAACACGGGTTTCAAATATATATTAGTTTAGAGAGTATTTGTTCATATATAATTGTGTGTATGGGTTGATTTGATTAATTTGGCACCTAATGTTCTAATAATGTTCTATAATATTTATTAGATTTGATATGGCTCATATATGTTGGAAAAATGTAATTGGGGGGGGGGGGGGCTTTGTTTTTCGTTGTTTTTAGACTTTGTCCATTGTGTTTGTGTATTTGTTTTTTATGTGGTGAGGGAATAAGTGTATGTATTTTGATTTCCTAATAAATATCTAGTCTTTCACTCTAGTCTTTAAGCATGTATATAGGAGTCATTTTGCACACACCTTGGAGCCCTGACTATGGTGTTCCTATTCCCTTTATTTAGCTCAATCTTATTGTGAGGGATGAGAGAAATGTAACCTTTTTAAGCTGCATGTGTTTATCTTGATTTTGCCCCCCTGTCCTGTCTGACACTGTGAAAGGCAATGAAACTGTATAAAATTTGGTCAGGTTAAAGTGGAAAAGTAATTACCTCTGGTTTTCTGATGATTGCTGGTGACGTTGGCTTAAAATAGAATGGCAGTGATTCTGTGGTGGCACTAAACATCCATGTGCAGTACATAAACTATAGATATATATTTATTTTTGTATTCTAAGACATGTAACTGAAAAAGCAAAGACACATTGCCAAAATTATTATAGAATAAAATTATTATAGAATAACCAACAGGTTTATTTCTAATTAGCAAGTCAATTCTCTGGAAATTGAAAGCAAGACCATCATGAAGGCTGGGATTCTGATACCAACCACGTTAGGAAGCCTTATTTTAGCGTCAGTGTCACACAGTTTTTGACACGTTTTTGGCCTCAGTGGCACTCAGTGTCTGATTTAAGAAATAAAAAATGGCAGCATTAAAGTTCTTTCCCACCAAACTCACCCAACTATGCCCCTGATGACTTTTATTTGTGCACTTGGGCACAGTCATGCTGCAACAGAACAGGGACTTTTCCAAACTGTTCCAACAAAGTTGAAATTTTTATACATGCTGAAGAGTTACGATGTCCATTCACTGGTACAACTAGCCCAAAAGCAGATTTCTCCACCTGCTTTTAGATAGAGAAGTATCGTTTACAGATCATATTTCCTGTGTTTCAGAATCCAGTGCTGGCAATGTGCTTTATACTGCTCCATCTGACACTTGGCATTGTGTTTGGTGATGTTAAGTTTGCATGCAGCTGCTTGGCTACTAGTGAACTGATAAGGGGTCCGAAGATCCCCTTTATCATTACATCGACTATGAAGGGGGGGGAGCATGCCATCCACCTTCCATGTAGACAAGGAGCTTGCAGAAACCCCCATCCTATAACCTACACCCCTATCCCAGGAGATCACTTGACCTATGCTTTATGACCAACTTTTAAAGTCAAGAAACAGATTTTAGGTTTTAAAACACTTGTTGATTAAGCACAGTTGTATGTTATAATTCAATAAGGTACTTTACTGTAGCTAAGAGAAAAAAATGTTAATATTAAGAATATTTTCAAAAAAATAAGACATTCATGTGCTGTGTACTGTATGTTCAAATAATAAGCTAAATACCATATAAATGAAATGTCACAAAATGTCTATAAATATTACAAACATGTAGGAACTTACGAATCACCAATTTCTCATATTTCACTCAGCAGCTCTGATGCTAAGCAACACATTTTCAAATATACAAAAATGGACTTCACCCAGACACATCACAGATGCTTGCAAAACTAAAAAGAGTTTTTCTAAATGCTATTACCTATTTTAAAATGAATGCAAATCGTGTGCTTTGATATCCAAGAGTAATTCAATGAAAAACTGTTAAAAGGTTATCAGAGGTATTTCAGTGTACAATGATGGCAGCTAGTTACAGAGATCTGGCTGATCCATCTTCACCACCCTCTTGTCATAGTTGCTAAAGAACTACAAACCCCATGATTGGTCTGGCATTCATACACCATTTACAGCACGTGACTATGCTTGTAGTTTTAGGACAGGATGCAGGGGAAGGTGTTTCCTGATATTAGCATAGTAGACTCCTTTACAGGTAAAATACATAAAACAACATATTACATGCTATGCTAGAGTTTGACTTTTAATCACAGCTAGGGATATAGTGAATTTGTGAAAGGAAAATCTACATAATAATGGACATAATCATTATCGTAGACATGATGACATACAATACAGTGGACCACTGGGTGCTGCAAAGCTCTACCTTCAGCCTTCTGCCTGAAAGTACAGAAGCCAGTGAGTCCTGGTGAACACATGCAATGTAAACTTTAAACCCTTAAATGTATTTACATAGTTACATATGGTTGAAATAAAACATATATCCATCAATTTCACCCAAGGGTGTTGGGGTAATGTCATGTTTTATTTTATTTATTTATTTTTTTACTGATAACAGCTAATAGTAACTGTTAATGTTATTTTCTTCTAAATAACCATGTAATCCTTTTTTGAAGCTGTCAGCGGTTGATGATGTAACAAGCTTCTGTGGGAGGCTATTCCATAGATTTGTAGTTCTTATGGTAAAGAATGATTGTTGCTTCCAGTGACTGAAGTTTTTTTTCCAGGGGGAGTGCCCCCTTTACTTTAGAAAGGATTTTACCTGAAATAGTGTTTCCCCATATTTTTTGTATTGACCACTTATATATTAAAGTATATAATTAAAGTATATTAAGTTAATCATGTCCCCCTTCAGTTGTCTTCTCTCAAGACTAAACAGGTTTAGTTCTGATAATCCTTCCTCATAACTAAGGTCTTTGATTCCTTTGATTAGTTTGGTGGCTCTCCTCTGCACCTTTTCCATAATCAAGGTGTCCTTTCTGTGAATGGGTGCCCAGAACTGGACGGCACATTCCAGATAAGGCCGCACTAGTGTCTTGTAAAGAGGCAAAATTACATAATGTGATTCCATGCCTCTTTTAATGCATGATAATATCTTGGTGGCCTTGGAAGCGGCTGCTTGGAATTGCATGCTGTTATTTAGCCTGTGATCTACCAGTACCCCCAGATCCTTCTCAACATGTGTTTCTCCTGGTTTTACTCCACCGAGGATATATGTGGCCTTTAGATTGTTAGACCCCAAGTGCATGACTTTACATTTCTCCACATTGAACTTAATTTGCCAAGTGGATGCCCAGACACTCAAAGTGTCCAAGTCAGCCTGAAGCTTGTGAATATCTTCAGTAGACTGCAGTGTGCTACATATCTTTGTGTCAACTGCAAAATAAGAGACAGTGCTTTTAATTCCATCTTCTATTTTGTTTATAGACATAAACAACATAGAAAGATATTTGTGGCCTAGCTAAAAAAAGAGGTGTGCATGAAACACTACAAAAATCTCTGCACAGCAAACAGTAAAGCTGTATGTAATAAGGGGCAACCGCTACACAGTTAATAAGAAGAAGCTGCTGGAGGTGACATCACAGGGAAAGGCCCAATGCAGTCTGGGTAAACAGAGGTGATAACTAGAGATGAGTGAACTTTTGAAAAATTAGATTCGGCTGATTCGCCGAATTTTCCGACAAAATTAGTTTCGGTCCGAATTTATTCGCGACGAATCGCTATTAAAAACGGCTATTTCTGAGTTTCCTAGAGCCTCAATAGGGTTGTAAACCATTCTGTCTTGCTGTAACACGCATAGGATGCTGGGTTAGTGAAATAATACTGTAAATAATTATGACATGCAGATCAGAGGCATCGCTATTAGAATCGCAGAGCGGCACAATTACAGAGAGTTAAGGTGGCATCACTATGAGGGGCCCCTATATTGCCTGAAAAATACACCCTGGAGCTGGCAGCAGCAGGAGCCCAAACATTGGCTCAAAGAGCAATGTTGCTTTTAAGCAATGTTTGGGCTCCTGCTGCTGCTGCTTGCAACTCCAGGGTGTCATTCAGCCAAATTTTGGGCTCCTGCTGCCAACTCCAGTGTGTCTTTCAATCAATGTTTGGGCTCCTGCTGCTCCTGCTGCCAACTCCAGTGTGTCTTTCAAGCAATGTTTGACACTGGAGTTGGCAGCAGGAGCCCAAACATTGCTTGAAAGACACACTGGAGTTGGCAGCAGGAGCAGCTGGAGCCCAAACATTGATTGAAAGACACACTGGAGTTGGCAGCAGGAGCCCAAAATTTGGCTGAATGACACCCTGGAGTTGCAAGCAGCAGCAGCAGGAGCCCAAACATTGCTTAAAAGAGACACTGGAGTTGGCAGCAGCAGCAGAAGACCAATATTGCTTGAAAGACACACTGGAGTTGGCAGCAGCAGCAGCAGGAGCCCAAACATTGCTTGAAAGACACACTGAAGTTGGCAGCAGGAGCCCAGACATTGCTTGAAAGACACACTGGAGTTGGCAGCAGGAGCCCACATATTGGCCTAAAGACACACTGGAGTTGCAAGCAACAGCAGCAGGAGCCCATAATAGCCAGAAAGACACACCCTGGAGTTGGCAGCAGCATTAAGAGAACATATACAGATTTTCGGGACACATATATCTTATCCAAAGAATATTAATAAAAAGTAAGAGTAACGTAAAGCAATTTCTCAATAATTACTTGTGGTCTGATGCAGAGGAATGTATGTAACTGGAGAGCAGCGCCTTAAATCTGTTTTGCACAATCCATATTTCTTTAGTGTTGGTCTGGCCCCATGATCAATCTACTCTAATGCATCAGGCATTGGTGGGTGGAAATCTTGGCTGATCCATGCCCGATTCATTGCCACGCAGGCCAGTCTCTAAAAAAAAAACATTTTTGAAGCATACTGGAGCACATTGAATTGCTCTCATCAGAGCATCACTTACGCACATCTAAGAGTTTCATCATTTTGTTCATGTTAAAGTCTTCAGGGCCTAGTTACTAAAGACCATAGATAGTTACACACCTGCTGCTCTTTTCGCCAAAACCTGTTTTAAGTGTAGTGTAGCGTTTTGTCCTCCCCTCATATACGCACTAAGTATGTCAGGCAGAGAAGTGGCAGGATGGGCACAGAGAAGTTGCAGAGGTCTAAATTCATCAAGCAGAGGTTGCAGCAGACTAGGGGTGGGTGGCAGCAGGAGTCTCAGTGAGAGGACTGATCTCCCGGGATCAGCTAGTGGTCGTGTCTTGACCAGCAACCCATCTGCCATCATCCATTGGTTAACACGATCATCCACTGCATCACAAGTGACATCTGACACCCCCAGTCAACTGTCGGTTATGTCTTATGCTTAGGGTTCAGCTCCACTATTCAGTGAGGACGATCTGATAATCAGAAAAATCAGCAGCTACTGCCCAGCCAAGAAGTGGAGGAGAAACTCGCAGCTTCTTCCACTAGGCGGGCAAGTAGTGATGAGGAGAGTGGCGTGGGAGGTGGTGTTGATGGCTTGTGCCGAGCCGAGGTGGAGAGTACCATGCTGTCATTTCTTTGCGAAGAAGGAAGTACCAGCCCTGTACAATTTTGTTGAACAGAAGGTGGGCCAGTCCTTTAGCCTGTCAGTGTGTACCAAAGTGCACAGCAGTGCCTACGTCTGGAGCTGTAACTACGGTCAGGGACAATACATATCCTTTAAGGCCCACTGGGTGATTGTGGTTCCTGCACAACCACAACAGCAACTTGGACAGGTCCCTCCGCTGTGGCCTCCACGCTCCTAGGCCTTTGTGCATGTGACAGTGCACTTGCACTTAGCAATGGTGTCACAGAAAAAAGTGGCTAATTGTCAATTACATATTAATAGTTAACATTTATCTTATTTGAACATATTTATAATAATAACATATAATAACATATAACATAGCAATAATAACATATAACATGATAACAGTAACATAAAATTTATCAAAACATTTTTTTGGGGGGATTTTTTTTTCATATTTTGTATTTTTTTTAAATTATATATAATATATATATTTTTGGTAATTTTTTGTATTTTTTTAAAAATATTTTTTCCATTGTCTTTTTTTAATATTTTGTGAATTTTTGTACAATTTTTTTTTTTAATTTTTTTTTTTTGTATTTTGTTTTTTCTAAATATTTTTTTTTTATTTTTTTTTTTCCCAGTGCCCTTCCAGCCTACCATGTGTGCAGGACACGGTGGTTTCACGCTGTTCTTCACATGGTTTGCCTTGAGCCACAGAGCCACACATGGGAGGAACTGCTAAAAATGAGAACTCAATAAATTAAATCATGGCTTACTCCACGAAAACTGCAAATGGGACCCATGGTGACTGACACTGGGAAGAACATCTGCGACAAGGAAGCCTGAGCCATGCGTCCTACCATGGCACACGTGTTCAATCTAGTTGTCAAGCGTTTTCTGAAGTCTTTCCCCCCATCTGCAAGACATCATAACAACGGGAAGGAAACTTTGCATGCACTTCAGCCACTCCTACTCCGCCAAGCACACCCTTCTTGAGCTTCAGCGTCAGAACGTTATCCCCCAACATAGTCTGATTTGCGATGTTTCCACCCGTTGGAATTCCACCCTCCATATGCAGGATCGACTATAGGAACAGAGAAAAGCCATCACGGATTTCTTGATGATCCAAACGGATAGGGGGACTCCCCTGTGTAACTTCAATGTAAACCAGTGGCAGCTCATACGTGACACCTGTCGTTTGCTCAGGGCCTTTGAGGAAGCTACTTTATTAGTCAGTCGCCAGGACTATGAGATGAACGATGAGATTCCAATGCTTCATGTACTACAACACATGTTGGAAACCATGGCTGGTCAGGGCACTAGAGACATGGCGCATACATTTCACAGCCACATGAAGCCTGTGGGGGCTGAAGTGGAGGAGGAGGAGGGGGTGGGGCACAGCGAAGCACAGTTTAGGTTTGACAAAATGACCATTTTATCTAGTCATCTGACAGGAGAGGAGGAGCAGGAACAGCCAGAGGAGCTAGAGGGTTGTGAGGAAAGCGAGACAGAGGACCCAGACACACCGTGGCAGTTTGCAGTGGAGATGGAGACAGGTAGTCCCTCCGAGTCACTTGCACAAATGGCACGATGCTTGCTCACGTGCTTGCGTAGTGACCACAGAATTGTCTCCATTTGTCAGCGGGATGACTTCTGGCTCTCCACCTTATTGGACCCTCGCTTCTGGCACAAAATGGGGGCATTTTTTACCCCCACTGAGAGGGAGGACAAACTGACCTACTACAGAGACATCCCACGTAGTCAGTTGGGCGATGTCTATCTGCGCCATGGTCCATACTCTCGCAGGTCTGACTCGGGGGGACCTCTGCGCTCACCTTCCACTGCCATGGCTGCCGGGGGGGGTGGCAGCAGCAGCAGCTCCATCAGCAGCAGCCTCAGTCTTCAGTCGCTAATGAGTAGCTTTCTACACCCGCATAGTGAGTCTACTCATGAGCAGCAGGAAGACCTGGAGCAGGACCTGAACCAGCAGGTCATGTCATACCTTGACATGACCATGCCAACATACTTTGAGGATCCGCTGGACTTCTGGGAAGCAGAGTTTGCCCTGGAAAAGCTGTCCTGCCCGGCCAGTAGTTGATTTAGATGGCAACTGGGCTGCTCTATATTATGCTGCAAAATGGCATATTTACCTCACAGTATAAGCTATTGCCCCTCAGATTTACACAGGGCCTGCTCTATAGAATGCTACAAAACCAAGAGCAGATTTAACTCACACAATATAACCTATTTCTCAGGTTTATATCCCTTTCAGTGCCAAGCACGTAGATTCTATGTGCTCGCTTCCACTCCACTTAAGTACCAAGCACGTAGAATCTACGTGCTTGATTTTCCCCCTTGCTAGTAAAAAAAATAAAATTCAAAAATACTCACCTGACCCCTCAGTGGATCCGGCCGGGTCTCCCCTTTAATTTGGTGCCATCTGATCCTCTGTGGGGGGTCGGATGGCTCCAGGAGAGCCCCCGGAATAGGGCCCCCCCGCTTCCGCAGCAGCAGCTGCTAACTGTAAAAAAAATAAATAAATAAAAATGACATTTACCTACCTGAGGCCGCGCTGTCTCCCGATGGGTGTCCTCTTCACTGGGGGGGCCTCCGATCGCCCCCCCCAGCCTCTTCGGTGGCTAGAAGAGGGCAGAAATTGCCCTCCCCCCACTTCCTGGAACGGGTCTGCTAGCCCCGCCCCCATCGTAGTGATGTCACCAGCAGCCCTCTTAATGCCGGCACCGTGAGACAGACAATCAGTCTGCTCGTGTGCCTGGAGGAGGGCAGATGGGGAGGAGGAGAGGGCTGAGATCGCCCCCCCCCCTCTCCAGGTTCTCTCCTTCAAACACATGAGCAGACTGACAGCTGTCATCGGAGATCGCCTGGGGACACAGGAGAGGTGAGTAATAAAGATCTTTTTTTTCTTATGTGTCTGTCTTTTTATTTAACATTTAACCCCTTGTGAAGTGGTAAGGGGTCCATGAGACCCCTTATACCAGTTCACAAGGCTGGGGGATGGCAAGTCACCCACTTGCAGCAGCGGGTGACTTGCCATTAACCCCCGGCACCCCCATTACCTGCCTCCCCAAAGCCCAGGGGGGGCAGAAGAGCCCAGGCCCGCATAGGCTATGTGGGCTCCTAGGCTGCAGGGTGGGGGGGCCGCAAAAGCTGGCCCCCCCACTCTGTGCCTACAAGCCCCCATAGCTGGTCCCGGGCTGGTAATGCTGGGTAAGGGGACCCCGTTTCATTTTTTTTTTTGGATTTTTAAGGGTTGGAGGGAGGGGGGACGTTATGTCATTTTTTTTTTTAAATTAACCCCTTATGTTCTGTCGCCCAGCAGCTATAAAAGGCTAACAGCTGCAGCAGGAGAGCAGAAAGCCAGATTGATCAGTGTGGGACACAGGGATGGATGGGAGGTAAGTATTAAAAAGTTAAAAAAAAATAATAAAATATTTTTTCTTATGTGTCAGTTACACTTAACCCCTTGTGAACTGGTAAGGGGTCCATGAGGCACAACGCTGGGGTCTGGCAAGTCACCTGCCGCTAGCAGGTGACTTACCGTTAACCCCTACACCCCCAATTACCTGCCTCCCCAAAGCCCGGGGGGGGGGCAGAAGAGCCCGGGTGAACACAGGCTATGTGGGCTCGTAGGCTTCAGGGTGGGGGGCCACAAAAGCTGGCCCCTCCACTCTGTTCCTACAAGCCCCCATAGCTGGTCCCGAGCTGGTAATGCTGGGTAAGGGGGACCCCATTTCAATTTTTGGGGGATTTTTAAGGGTTTTTAACCCTTAAAATGCCCCAAAAAATGGGGTCCCCCCCCGGGAGGGGGGACCTTATGTCATTTCTTTTTTAATTAACCCCTTATGTTTATAGTGTGGATAGTATTAGTGTTTTATTTTGTAAATGTTATAAAGTGCTATTTTCAGTTTGGGGGGTCTCCTGGGCAAGAATGGGGGGGCTACCGATACATATGTGGTACCGTTGTAATCGGGAGAAATTGGGCTTTCACACGCAATATGTTTTACTCTAATAAAGTAAATGTTTTATTTAAAATAAAGGAGACAATTGTCTAAAAAATATGTATTTATTTATTTTTACACAAAAATATTAAAAAAAAACAGTAGAAAAATTACAAACAAGACATTTCATGTTCAAGCCTAAACTCTGCTGCAAAATATATATATCTATAATTTTCCTGAAAATTCCGGCAAAAATCACTGTTAAACACGCCACAGAATGGGGAAAAATGACCTGTCAACAGAGGGTGACAAAAATTCAAGTAGGTTGGCAATTAAAAGGGTTAATAGTACCTATGCATGTTGGGTATTGTTCTGCTCGTGGGACCTTGCTCTTTCAGATTTAGCTTGTTTTCTTGCATATTTATATTTTAGGAAAACATGTTATTTACTCATTTTTTTAGGGAAACCCTGTGCAACCTAAGAATTCTTTGAGGGATTACTTCCAGAAAGGTGAGCCTACTACAACAAGCTGGGTACTCTTAGAAAGCTTAACATGTGTACTTTCAGGGAATATATGGTTTATAGGGGATATTCCAAATGTAAAGGGTTGTTTTGGTTGAAAAATCGCAAGGTGCGCATTTTGTCTGCACAGCTGACATTTTCAAGTATTACTGTTATGCGCATGCTTTACTTTGGGGTGTTTGCCAACTCTTCCCTTGACAGTACCTATGCATGTTGGGTATCGTTCTGTTTGGGGCATGTTGCTTTTTGAGATTTTACTTGTTTTTCTTGTTTGCATATAGTTTTTTTTAGGAAAATGTGGCTTGATTCTTTCTTTTTATTCTTTTTTAGGGAAACTTTGTGCAACCAAAGAATACATTGAGGGATTACTTCCAGAAAACTAAGCCCACATAAACAAGCTTGGTACGCCTAGAAAGCTTGAGGTGTGTACTTCCAGAGAATATATAGTTTGTGGGGGGTATTTTAAATGTTTTCTGGAAAAACTGCAAGGTGCGCATAGTGCATAGCGCAGTTGTATTTTATCTGAAAATCTCCTAAAGCTCTGTTTCAGTTTGGGGGAGTCTCCTGGGCAGGAAAGGGTGTCTACCTATACATATGTGGTACCGCTGTGATTGGGAGAAATTAAGGTTTCGCACACAATAAAATTTTATTGACAAACTTATATTTTTTATTACAAAAAAACACTACAAATTGCAAAAAATAGATTTTTAAAAATTTTTTTGCACATATTTCACCAAAAATTATTGAGAATACACCTAAAAAATGACAAACAAGATATTTCATGTTGAAGCCCAGATTCTCTTGAAAAAAAACAATATATAATTTTCCTGGGAAATCCCTGGAAATCCTTTCAAAAATCACAGTTGAACATGTGTAGCGCAAAATAGTAAAACAGTCTGGCAACAGAGGGCGACAAAAGCTGCAGGTAGGCTGGCACTTAAAGGGATATAGGGACTGCTCTATGTAATGGTGCAAAACCATGAATTTACCTCATAATATAAACTATTGCCCCCCAGGTTTACTCAGGGGCTGCTCCATATAATGGTGCAAAACAGGGCAAATGTATTGTCCAATATAAACTATTGCTGCTCTGATTTACACAGGAGGGCCACTCTAAAGAATGGTGCAACATGGCGAATTTAGCTCACAATATAACATAGATTGCAAAATGAGATTTTCAGACAGGGCCTGCTCTATAAAATGGCAACTTTACCTCACAATATAAACTATTGCTCCTCAGATTTACACAGGGATTTAGGTTGATATATATAATAGTGCAAAACAGCGAATTTACCTCACAATACTGTATAAACTATTGCTCCTCAGATTTACACAGTGGGCTTCTCTATATAATGGTGCAAAATGGCGAATTTACCTCACTATATATTCTATTACAGCTCTATATAAAAAAAATAAATAAATAAAAAAAGGGCCTGTAGAAGCTTATTTAGTATAACAGATAGGGTGACATGTGCTGGTTTAGGATGCCCATGTGGGCTAGTGTTTTGACAGCAGGACAAAATCCAATTCAAAATGCAATAGCTTAATAAAACTGAGGCTGAACAAGCTTATTTAGTATAAAAGATAGGGTGACGTGCTGGTTTGGGATGCCCATGTGGGCTGGTGTTTTGACTGCAGGACAAAAACCAGCAGCTGATGCTGATCAACGCTTATGTTGTATAACAGATAGGGTGCAAGGTGCAGCTTTGGGATGCCCTGCGGCCTGGTTTATTGAAAGCAGTCAAAAAACAGTGCAAACTGAAGTAGCTTAATAAAGCAGCTGATGCTGATCAACACTTATGTTGTATAACAGATAGGGTTAAAATAGCATGTGCCTTGGGATGCCCATGTGGCCTTGTGTATTTTAAGCTGAACAGAAAATATTAACACTAATCCAATTATGAGAAATGCTTTTGTTTAACAGATAGGGTTAAATAGCATGTGCCTTGGGATGCCCATGTGGCCTGGTGTATTTTAAGCTGAACAGAAAATATTAACACTAATCCAATTATGAGAAATGCTTTTGTTTAACAGATAGGGTTAAAATAGCGTTCAGGGCTAAATAGCAGAAAGGGTTAAATAGCATGTGCATGGCATTTAAACCAAACCAAATATATTAACAGTAACCCAGTTATTATGAAATATGAATCATAGGCAGCACTAAGCACCCTGTCACTGTGACTTGTATGCTGCTGGATTGTTCCAGTTTTAAATCTATCTTTCCCTAGCTCTGTCTACCACTCTAAATCTCCCTAACTATCTGTCTCTCTCTTTACCTGTCTGTAACTGTCTCTAGCTATCGCTAACTCTCACCTAACTATGACTGTCTGTCTCTCCCTGCAGCTAGCTCCGTTTTCTCTGCAATGCAAGTCTGAACTGCGCAAAAGGAAAATGGCCGCTGCTTTATATAGCACGGTGACATCACTGGGCTTCCTGGCTGCTTATAGGCTGCATGTGACTGTGCCATCGTCACTTGCCCCTGGGGACATGTCTGAACATGTCCGTCCACCATCTTAGAATGCCTGTCATTGAGTTTTAAGGGAAAGTTCGATCTATCGAATCACCGGGAAATTCGGATTCGTTCAGAATCAAATTTTTCATGAAATTCGGAACAAATCCGGGTTCGTCCGGATCGGTTCGCTCATCCCTAGTGATAACTATCTCTGATACTTCCTGGTATAGCCAGTTCAGAGAGCAGAGTGTGTAGTGAGTGCATCAGAGTTACAGTACAGCACACGTGAGTCAGCGTGACACGAGAGGGCGAGTGCAAGCCTTAGTGAAGCAACCAGAGGGACAGAACATGGAAACGAGAGCATCTTTTGGGGAAGTTAATACACACACAGAAAGTTAAGTAGAAGATCCTGGCAAGCCAATAGATCAGGACATCTTGACTCTTTGCAGAATCCATTTAAGCATAGAAGGATCTGGGAGCAGTACATTGAAGACCATCAGAAATGTACTAAAAGAAGTCCCAGCCCCTAGTGAGAATTGTTGTGTGGCATAAAGTTGGAGAAAGAGACCGTTGAACTGAGCGTGTACTCACTCCGCAGCCCTATTCCCAGGTTCCCTCAGTATTCCGTTGAATCTGTGACAACACCCACACGTCACCCTGTTCTGTTAGTGGTGTGTGGGCAACATATTATTTATCTTGATTTTTGCATTTATGATATAATTTTTTTTTACATAGATAACATAAATTGTTGGACAAATGAGTCTGAGCCAGTTTCCTGGTAAGTATGCGATATCAGCAATCTCAATAGCTTATGGTAAAGTTTACATACTACCGAAGGAAGAACTATCCATGTACCTAAACAAATGAATCAAGGTACCCACTCACATGTCGCAGCGTTGTGTAATTTCAAAGGGGTAGGCTTTACCACTATAGTGCTAATGTGCAATGATGCTGAATTTGCTTTTTTTAAAGTACAGTGTCCTCTAAGCCTTTCATGGCTTTACCATGCAATTTGGGTGCATTTGGCTGCTGTAGTTGCATTCAAGAATACACCTGATTATTCCAATAGACTTTGACAGTGTTTGGTTTCATTACAACTAATTTCAAAATAAACAGAGTCATATTTGAGCAATGCTAGTGGCTGCCCTTTCTGTTGTTGGAAACCTGTAGGATCAACAAGTTCCAGTGGTGGCCCACAAAAGCTTAGTAATCACTAAGTGCTAAATCATGTTGCAAAAAAAAATTCTGTCTTCATTTTAAATCAGCAGTGAGTTATACAGCAACACAACCAAGTAATAGAAAGCACACCATTGTTGGACTGAGAAGCAGCAGAAATATGTATTTCATGTTCATGAACAATGCTTCACCATTCAAAATGCCTAGTCTGTTATGACGTGTGCAGTTTTATCATAATATGTGATAAGTTTAAGGGCAAGCAAATAGTAGCAAAAACAATGTTTTGTAATAATCTAAGGATTGATTATGCTTTGTCTCGTTGTCACAAGGCTTTCCACAGTGCTTCTTAAAGGTTTTCTCTGCAAGTCATTCTGGGTGGTATGTACTAAAAAAAGTTATTGATTAGTTGCATACCTTTTTAGCTAATGTGGTTGATTTAAATCAAAATTCCATTCACAATATGATTGCTCCAAACCTCCTACCCTACCCTGGCGATGAGGTAGGATAGGGGGTTACAACGAAAAAAGCCTTCACCTAGATCCTCGGGACAGCGCCGCTCCTCTGGCATTCTGGTGCGCAGGCCTGGGGGATGCTGCTTTGTGTTTTTCCTGTGGTCGCCGCATGGGCTCAGGTGGAGCGAAGATGAAGGTTTGGAGGTATTGCTACCAAATGGAAAATTACGTAAAAATGAAAACATTTCACACAAAAATTCCCGCAGAAAAAAGGCTCTGCTGAATCAAACAAGGGGGAAATTAATGAGAAAAGAAATTTTCAAGCAAAAAATGGCAAGAAAGGGGTTCTAAATCAGCCCTACTGTAGCTGATAAGTGGCCAGTGTTGCTCAATAGACTCAAATATAATTAAAAGCTACAGGCTGGACTTATTATTACACTTTTCAAGCTGTGTTCTGCTTTACTTTAAAAAGCCGCAAAAATCTCTCCCTGTGTTTAGTAAGAATCCTAAATGTGCCTATCTAGAAAATTACTGTTACATTTCCAAAACAAACTTATGTTTTATTTTTTCAAGCAAAGCTCGATGCTGTGTGCCATGTAGCTGAACAAGAAATGGATACGCACAGCCCAACAATATGAATAATGGGGGTGCTGGACCCGTCCGTGCCTGTCCGGACAGTAAACAAATGCAATTTGAGGGGAGCCCTCAGATGGTCCGCACTCAACCAACAAATTATTCAGAAAACTGTATACTAAAATAATATATGATTTTATTTGTATTAAAGAGACTCATAAAAAATAAACACAAAAACACAGGACAATCATCAATTTAAAATACATAAACACAATGACAATGACGAGGGTTTCCCACACAAAGGCTTTAAATATATATATTTGAAAGTAAAATTTCCTTCCTGATCATATAGGTAAATAATATTAATATGTACCGTAGCAATCCTTAGTGCCAGTGGTAATAGTAAGCAGGTGAATATTGTTATATCTACCTGCAACTAGTGAGCATACAGTTAAAAAACATTTAAAAAGAAAAAAGAAGAAACTACTTATGTGCAAGATACTTCAAAGAAGAAAAATACTGTGCAAATAGCAATTATACTGAAAAACATGTGAGAGCACTGTGTATGAATGCCTGCTCTAAAGCAGATCAAAGTCCACTGGCCTAGAGTACATTGTATTACATTTGTAATGAAAGGAAGGTATTACATCACCGTATTAGCAAGTCATCTGAAGCCAGGGGTCCCCCATACAATCAGCCTGCCGACGCGTTGCGTGGAAGGTCCACTTCACCAGGGCAAGATGGCTGTGTGCCATGTAGCTGACGACACCAGAGGTTAGGATTTTCTCTTCCTCAGCCACAAATTCAATAGGTTATAGTTCGGGACGGACCTGGTCCACATTTCAGCCTGTGATTTTACAGTCCCTCATTGGGCTCCCCAGGTGGTCATCAAGTGTGCTCCACAGCTACAGATTGTAGTGACAGATCATCCATTCCACATATGAGATTCCACATATGACTGTAGATGAATTCATGTAGTCTGGCAATGTAGAGCTTATCCTGCAGTGTTGAACCTTCCAACATAAGGTCAACCGATATCAGGCACTGCCCAGTACTGCTTTTTACTCATGCAGAACTGAATTGACATATTAGGGTTAATTCAGCATCATGAGTTTTTTTTGTGATTAAACACTTTTTCTCAGGAGTTTTACCTTCAGTGCAATTCAGCATCATATTTAGCTGTGCAAATGTTTAAAAAATATATTATATTTGGTTGCTTGTGCAACCTTTTATTGAGTATGCATAGTGCATTTCCCTGTGTCCGCCTCCTTGTAGATTTGGGAAATATTAGTGTCTTTTTTTAGGCAAGAAATTATGCCACATGACATGTATGTTTAGTAGGTGGCACCAGAGGGCTCACAAATCTCTTCCCACCCAGGGGCGGACTGGGACTAAAAAACGGCCCAGTATAGTATAATAATGTCACATAATTATATATATATATATATATGTCTTCCAAACTGGAAAGACAGACGCATGAAGACATTTTTTTGCACTTAAACCATGCCCCTGTCACACCCTTAAAGGGAAACACCACCTAAGAATTACATATTATTACTAATAATAATAATTACAGGCAGGCCCCACACACACAAGTACTAAAGCCAGTGAGCAGTATCACTCCATTAAAGCCAGTGAGGGTCATCCATCCATACACACACACACACACACACACACACACACACACACACACACACACACACACACACACCTTCCACCTCACCCCTCACTACATTTTTCTTTCCTGCACACGAGCAGGACCCAAGTGATGAGAGCAGGCTCTTTCCTGCTGGAATCCCGCCGTGCACTCGGCTGCACACCTGGGGCCGGACACATGGAGACAGCACGGGACAATTGAACGTTGGTGCAATCCTGGGATGGTCTTGACCAAATTAGGACGATTGGGAGGTCTGCATTCACACAACAATGGCAGATGGAAAGAAGTAGAAAGAAGATGGAATGAAATTAAATCAGAGGACAACTGAGAGATTGAGGGAATGCAGAAAATAGTAAATAAAGTTAGAGTGAGTGAGAAGGGTGATGCCCCCCCCAGGTTCACCAAGAATTGTTACCTCAGCATGTGCATTAACCGGTAATCCATTCTTAATTAGGAAAGACCCAGGTGTCCGCCTTTGCTTCACTGTAGCCGATGCCCACACCAGCTAATCATAAATGCCATTAGCTGGGGAAAGCCGGTGATGTGGCCATGACCAACACATGCGCTGTGGGATTGGCTGATTGGTCAGTACACTGGGTGACTGGGGGGGTTTATTGAGTGGGGAATTCTGACCTGGAAACAGGGAATCCTAGGCCCTGGGGCCTTTTACACTCCAGTCTGGACTAAAGGGTTTGAACCTGCTTTAATAGTTGCAGATCCTATAGCAGAGTTGGAACCGGCCATTCAGAATACCTGGGGGGGGGGGGGGGGGTACATGCCGGGCTGAAGGTAAAGCCCGCATGCAGCATGGCATTGATGAGAGCACTGGACCATCCCTGGGGAGACACCAATTTGGGATGCCCCTTAAAGAGGCAGTATACCAGCCCTTTAGTATTATAGACACTAGGGAGTTGGTTGCTCCTCTTTAAAGCACACCTACAATAATTTGTCAGCCTATGGCACGGGCTTTCCTTTCCCCATTTCCCCTAGCTGAACAGTAAGCAGATGCAAGGTTGCCTCCGGTGGAGGACTGGAAGTCATAGTTCACAATGCAGTAGCCAGTGCTTTCTACTGAAGGAGGTGCTGGTCACTGCAGTGCGTGCTGCAACTTCCAGTCCTTAGACACATGGAGCCCACTGAGAAATGGGTTTCTCTTCACTTCGGGCTGGAGGGTGCAAATTAAGGTGGAACAAAACCTGGGCTTTTGCCTTACTTGGGTTTTGGTCAGTGACCTTGGGGCATTCTGACTTGGGATGCCCCAGTTTGTGACACCCCTGGATTGAGGCCATTTAAATAGGTCTAGTGCGGCAGCAGCTGGCCGGCATGGGATGGCCAGATAGGTAAGTCAACTCAGAGTTTCGGGGGCTTTTACACATAAAGGAAAGTGAGGAATTGGGCAGCCCTAGAGTCTCAGTCTGCTTTTGGTCCACTCTAAATATCAAATACAGAAGACTGTGGCATCAGGGCTGCTCCTAATTCAGTACAACTGCCAGCAAGGGGTTAATGAGAGCCCAGCTCCCAGCCACTGCGGCTCTAGTCATTAACCCCTTCAGCTACAGTGGCTCAGAACAGATCAAAGAAGGATGAAAGGTCCCTGACTTGTCAGTCAGGCCGGCCTTCCCCGTTCCTTGATGTGTGCAGCACGGAGTCTTGTCTCATGACACCCCTCCCCCAGCCCACTAACAATTTACAGTTATCAGTGTATCTCCTTCCTTCTCCGGCATGAAAACCCGCCTGTTGCCTTTTAATTCCTCTCTGAAGCGTGGAGGACAGAGACTGCTCCTGATTGGCCAGGGTGGCTGCCTGTCACGGGCTTCTTCTCCCCTGTGTGTGACACATTGCAAGCAGCGTTTTTGATAGGCAGAACAAAGCAAGTTAGTGTGAGTGGTGGCCTCAGGTCGGTCCTGCATTACCACATTACTGTGTGTGTGAGAGTGGGGCCGGTGGCGGCGGCCAGAGTGGTCTCCACCCATTCCACTTCTCTCCTCATCGGCCACCACACCTCCTCCCGCTGTTGAGGCCTTCCCATGTACCGGCCTACCGGTATTCTGCCCGTATGCCCTATGGCCAGCCCGCCCCTGTTCCCACCAATGAATCAAATAAGTCACTTCCATTCCTCAGGGTTGTTAATGTTATGGTGGCGCAGGAGGGGTAGTCAGCCATCTCAGCTCCAGTCATCTT
Organism: Gastrophryne carolinensis; assembly: GCA_027917425.1. Taxonomy (NCBI): domain Eukaryota; kingdom Metazoa; phylum Chordata; class Amphibia; order Anura; family Microhylidae; genus Gastrophryne; species Gastrophryne carolinensis. The sequence continues at coordinate 263,569,420 of CM051239.1, forward strand.
TACAGTCATCAAGGTAATTCAAGCACTGGTAATTAGTCCTGTGATAGTGTTTGTTACATGTTTGTTGTTTGTTTTAATGCTTCAATAAACAATATGGTAACACTTTTTATTTGTGTGCCCCCCAGGGGGGCTTAGTCTTCCTTTGATAGATTTTAATATTATATTTAGAGATGAGCGAACTTTTGAAAAGTTCGATTTGGCCGATTTGCCGAATTTCACAAAGAAATTCGGGTTCGGCCGAATCGAACTTTTACGAAGTTCCCCATCAAAAATGCCGGCATGGTGGGAGCGGGCCGGCCGGATCCGACAGCGGAGCCGGCCGGCGGGCCGGTAAAGCCGGCCGGCCCGCTCCCACCATGCCGGCATTTAAAAAACAAAAAAAAACAAAAAAAAAGCATTTTTGCCGGCATGGTGGGAGCGGGCCGGCCAAGCCGGCCGGCCCGCTCCCACCATGCCGGCATTTAAAAAAAAAAAAAAATGCATTTTTGCCGGCATGGTGGCAGCGGGCCGGCCGGCTCCGCTGTCAGCGGAACCGGCTGGCCCGCTCCCACCATGCCGGCATTTAAAAAAAAAGCAAACACTTACCTGCAGGTCCGGAGCGTGGAGGCAGGCGCCGCTCTCAGCTGTCATCTGAGGGCGCGTCATCATCTCTAATTATATTGCGTTGCAAGAATTTTCACTATCCCTGGTGTTGTTCCTACTACCTGGATGCCAGCTGGGTGTATCCCCAGGATAAAATCACCTTTCCTTCAGTCCCAAGGTGCTTGGGCCGCTGGGCAATTAACAATTGGCAATTGTGCATTTCATTCAGCTTTTACTACTGTGTATTGAGGCCAAACATAGCGATAGACAATCAGCCCTAGAGTCTAATAGACTCTAGGACGGCGGTTGCTTCTCTTCAAATGTAACTACCTGTGAGCATAACAAAAATAAAAAAAATGGTACATTTTTTTTTAAACAATTATTTCTATCAAACTCATATAGTATAACAAATTATGTGACCTTAATTTAATATTTGAATGCAATTTAATGACATTTTTATTATTTTTTTTCAATGTTGCTAAAAGGTTGTGACTATCTGTATAATACTGTTGACAGCCATCTATTTAGAAAGCAGGCATTCATCCAGATTCACTAACTGTATAATTAGCTCTAGCAAAAATGCCAACCAGGACATTGTAATTAGCCATTTGGATACAGTGATGCTCTATTTCTGTTGCATCTTATACAAATAATGACAAAATGAATCACGTTTATTAACAATACTCCTTGAACCAGAGCAGATTAATAGTAAAGCCTTTTAAATGACAACCGGCAAGTCTGATCTTGCCAAAAGTTTCATAATTCATTTTGGGCCTAATTTATGATGTGGTCCTGGGGTTTTTCGTGACTATAGTGCCAGTTCCACAGCGCCAACATTTTAGCATTCTCTGGCGCTGTCCTGTAGTCTGCATTGACACGAAGAGATGCTACACAGAACACTACCGGTTTAGCGTTCATTGTTGCACTAGGTAGTGGCTGGCCTATATCAGCATCTGTTGTCCCGGCTTCCGGTGCACCTGGTGAGCGTTGCTTAGTGTTGCCAGTTTTCTGGCACTCCCCAGCATATTTATCACTTTTTGGGCCTCAAAAAATTTTTGGTGCTGTATTTTACCAATGCTGCTTAGCGTTCCGTAATTACAGTTGCAAGAAATCACTGCTGGAGACAAAGGGGACGAACATTACATTACTCTTTTGGAGCGTTTTACTTGTTGGGGTCCAAATTACATATTGCTAAGCTAAGGAAAACATTACAATAAATTCTTAAATATTACAAAAATATAAATTTTTGGATGATCTAGATCCTGCATTTCAATTGTTTACAAGTCCCAATGCAAGTTCATAAAAATAAATGTTTGGAAAATTAATTAAAGCAATAAACGCTATAATTAAGTTTGGCCCATTGTGCTCTATGAGAATTTCTGCTACAGAGCCAGATGAAAGAAAACAGAGCATACTTTTTAGCATTCCTGTTAAATAAGGGGTTTATTCATCAAGGGATAGCGGCAGGTAGTGCCTTGTAGCGGCAGGGAGCGTCTGGTGGGGGGGCGCTGTAAGCAATACCACATTTATGAAAGCGATTCGGGGGAGCGACTCTAACAGCGCCATGTAGCGTATGTTTCACAATTACAGGCGGCTCAGCGTATAGCGCCGGAACTCTAGCTTCCAGGGAGCCAGTTAAGACCTGTCGCTACCTGTCGCTCTCCCATACATTTCAATGGACGTTCCTTTTCTTCTGTTTAAACAGGGTTTTTTGTTTTTAATAATTTTGTTTTTCTCTCAAATAATTGTGTTATCTCTCCTGGCCTGAAAAGGTCATTTTTGTTTTTTGTTTTTTTATATGCAGAATTGTCATTACAGATCTGGCATTAAAGTATTAATGTTACAACAATGTAATTCCATGTGTTTTTGCTTTGTTACTGGTAGATATGTGTTCAATAACAGAATTTAATCACACAGTGTCTGCGCTCTATGCTATAGCGACCATGCCTTCATGAGGACCCAAAACCTTTCTCTGCCTTCCCCTTCTGCATTTTAAATGACCTTCCAGCTGTGCCTCCCCCTTACTTGAGCATTAGCTTTTTTTAGCTTTTTCAAATTCTTCTGATTCAGCAAAGAAAAAACATGAAGTGAAAAAAAATGTCTAAAGTGAAAAAATACAACTGACATTTACAATCGTAAAAAATGAGTGTGATTCAGCGTTGCTCTGACTCTAGCTTTTATTACTATTTTGAATGAACTATTTACAGCTGACCTGAGCAGAATACTCAGCACATTCCCTTATGCTTTCTTTTACCTAAAAAAGCCGGTTTAGCAATCAATTGATATGCAAGAAAATGTAGCGTTCCATGTATCTAGAGCACCAGGAGCTTTGTAAGCGCCGGTGCTGAGTTCCTTACAGTGCCACATCACATCAGACACTCAGGGCCTTATTCATGAAGGGATAGCGACAGGTAGTGGCTGTTAAGCGACAGGTAGCAGCAGGAATCGGCAGGTGAACGCCGGCCACAGCACGCAATTCCACATTTATGAAGCGATTCTGTTGAGCTACTGGGATAACGCCATGTAGCGTACGATTCATCATTATCCCAGCCTCAGCGTACAGCGCCTGCGATCAGCCTTGCAGAGCGCCATGTCTTACCTGTCGCTACCTTGCGCTCTCCCATACATTTCTATGGAAAAATCCTTAAATCCCTTTCCTCGTCCCATTTTTTTTTAATTTGTTAAGCAAACTATCCATTCTGGCCCTAAAAAGCATGTTTTTGTATTTTTTTTTTAAATCTACATTTATGCAAAAAAAGGTAATGTCACACCTCACCACCAATGTTAATTCATAGGTTTTCGCTTGATTAATGCTTTTCCCGTGTCTAAAAATTAACTTTAATCACACAGCGTCTGGCGCTATGTTCTCCAGCCACACAGAATGCCTGCCTCACTGTCAATCTTTGATGAATAGGGTTGGATTCTCTGAGATTCAGTTGCACTGAGCAGTCGCTGTCGTTCGCAGCATGCAGCGCTTTACAGTTGTTAAATATGGTATTGGCGCATGTGCCTATAGCGCCGAATATTGGTATGTGTACACAGTGTCAAAGTTGTGTTTCATAGCGGGATGTTTGCCGTTTCTTTGCATTTTTATTTTGCGAGGAGGGTCAAAGGTTTTGCTTTCACTTTCGTTTTGTGTACTTCCGGTTTTACACCTACGAGGATCCATCATGCGCTCCTGGAAACCTGCCAGACGCCTCCCCAGCTCCTCCTCAGACTCCGATACCCTCACCCGCCCCCCCTGCCCTTCAGCCTCCCCTGCCCTCCCCTAAGAAGACAAGGAAAAGGGTGGAACCTCGGGTCAATGGCCAAGTAGTGAAAGTAAGTGTACATGTTTTTTTTTTTTTTGGGGGGGGGGGGTTTATTCTAGCTGCTAAACCAAAATCTAGTATGGAGCAGTATGGAGCCTCAGCTCCTCACTAACGGACTCAGCTGAGTCCCAAACTCCCTGTGGCCACTCTCAAGTGGGGAGTCCCAGTGGGGAGGAGGCAAGGGACTCCGCCACACTCCCTATAGGATCAGGGAGTGAGAGGGAGGAAGGTGGCCCATAGGGTTTGGGATCTGATGGGCCCATTGTGAGGAGCGGAGGCTCCACACCTCCACCTCATAGCCCTCCCTGGAATTCCAGCAGCAGCTCATCCCCTGGTGAGTGTAATTGTTATAGTGGATTATTATTTATAGTGTTATCTTGTTGTTTTTAAGATTTTCATTTCAAACTATGCCTTATTTACAGGGCATCATAGAGCCGGCACCTCCAGCTATGCTGCAGATCAGGCACTCGGGCATAGTCATGGTAAGAGTTGTTTTAAATCTTCCATTTCTTACATTTTAAATATGTTTATTAACATATATCATATTTGATTAGCCCCAATACCTTATATGGCAGTGATGGGCCCATGTGGTCTATTTCACAGTAGCTCCTCTATTGATTTACCCCTAAATCATGAACTAATGTGGCTAGAACTTGTGTTAGCCAAAGTTGGCATTTTTAAACAAACACATTGCCAAATATATAGGCAAAAGTATGGTTATCGTAACATTCAAAACAATACTTGTTGATGCCTATTAAAAACATAAAATACATTGTCCTTATGATCATTTGTGTTTTGTTCTTTCTCTGAACAGATGTTTCCACACAGACGGACCCCATCCTAATTCTCCCCACCCCTGCTCCAGGAACCTCCAGCAGCATGGGCCAAAGCCACAGCTGCAATGGTGAGTCCACCAATTTCCTTGTTCAAAAATTTTTCAAAAAATATGCTTGTGTCCATTAACATGAACTAATGTTCGAGACAGTCTGCTGTTTACTATTAAACATGGAGATGCTATATATGCAAACATCACTCATAATTGCATGTAAGTATGCTAATTTGATGGCTCTGCTAATGTAACTTGTTAAAATAAAAAGGCAGCTGTTGATTAGGTTATGGATTTCTAGTAATCCTACTATTTTACCTTCAAAAATGAAAACATACATAGGTGAGGAATTTTACATTAAAAAGGGACAGGCTTATTTGTGCACAAGATGAACTACAGTGTTCCGCATCTTAAGTAGCCCTTATTTGGTTAGTTAAGGTACATTATAATGTGAGACTAGGGTGGATAATCTAGAATGGTAGACCTATTTTTTATTTGGCCCATATGTTATTTATAAGAACTTGGGTGTTCAAGGGTTCGAATATTTTATGGTTTGCACCGTTTTTGGGGTACTGCGGCACTCATATATCTTTTTATTTCCCTACAGCTTGCAGAATGGAGCATCGCAGACTGTGGCAGTATGTCCGAAGGACAAGACTCAAGCTGCTGGGGAAGAAGAAAAAGTCATAGGGTGGGGGGAATTAGAGTTGCGGCTTTGCCCCAGTTTTACGCCCATGTTGGGCATATTTTTAAATTATAAATAAATATTTAATTTCTTTTTTCAAACATTTGTGTCGGTATTTTATTCTATAAACTGTAATTTACATCAGCACACATAACAAAAAAAAACATAACATTTACATAACATTTTAGCGTTAACACATTCTAAAAAATGCACCTACACCATTAGATTTGGGCGAGCGAATGTAAAGTGGCTTAATAGCGACTGCAAAACATCAAATTCATCAATGGCGCACAGGTTACTATAGCATCTAAGGCGCTCTGTAATAGCGACTGCCGGCCGTTCAGAGCGACCGCTAGTGCAGACGCTCATCTGCTATAACCTGGCGCTAGTAATGAATCAGCCTGTCAGTGTCATTCTCTGATAAACTTCAATTAGCCATTCCAGTCCTGTTTTTTGGGTTCTGGTTAGTGTATTTAAATTGCTCAGTCAAATGACAAATCCCTGGCCTGTTCAGAATGTTTTTGGTTAATTATTGTACTTTTTATTTTTCAGGGTTGGAAGACTGGGTGGTTAGGGTAATGTTTTTTACGAGTACGGGGGGTTTGTGTATATTTAAAAAAAAACATTTTTGTCTGGATAGTTATCATGTTTCTGGTTTTTGATCTTGTGAAATATGGATCAGGAGATACTCCTTTGTTCATTGGGCAGAGCGGAGGGCCAAAATTGAAGAAGCTTAAGGATTGGTAGGATTAGCATACAGGCATTGATTGGGGCAATCAAGAGAGAGTCTTATATGGGGGTGATATCCAAAAGCAGTGGACAGGATAAGGATTTAGATCAATAGGGCAATCTCTAGGTTCATTCTGGCTTCACATGGCCTGGTGGTTCAGCTTGTGGAGTTGGAAGGCAAGACAATGTTTTTCCGCAGTGAAGGGGTGCACCTTAGAGAGGAGGGCATGGACCTCTTCAATTTGGCCCTGCTGGAAAAGATTGAGATGGCAGTCATGCTGTGGTGGTTAGGTCAGAGATAAAGAGTCATGTCTGGCCGATTGGTGGTGTTATCCTTATAGCAGTTTTGAGGTGGCTGGTCATGGTTCCTGCTCCTGAACAGTAGGATTGCAGTTTAGGAGCAGGTTTGTTTACCATTACTTTGTGGAGCTATGGCGGGGTAGGTAAAGTAAACCTGGCTTTGGTTATTTTGACTATCCTGGGTCTTGGTCCCAATCGGTGAGCCCCCGGGGAATGGACCAAGACCCAGTATAGTCAAAACTTTTGACTATCCTAGGTTTTGGTCCAAGTTAAGAGGTAACAACTTACGGTTATGGTGGTGAAGGGCAGTATTCTCTTGAGCTGGATTGCAGCAGGAGGTGAACTGTTTCTTCCACTTGTTGATGGTTGGATTAAGCCACAGCTTTTTGCACTCAGAATGTATGCAAAAGGACTTCCAGATTAATGTGTTTATGTTAATGTATTTGTATGATGTATGAAAGGTTGTTATTTGGTCAAACCTGAGGCTTTGTAAATAAATCATTTACCGTTGAATGAGCTTGTATGTGTATTATTTATGGGTTATGGTGGGAAATGGGGGCGAGCATACTGGCCCCTAAGTAGTCATAGCACCATCGGATACTCTCCTCTTCCAGGATCCTTCCCCAATGGCTGTGTAGCAGCCTATCGGGCTGCCATGTCATCTGCACCTGGTTTCTACCTAAAGGACCCAGCTGTCATATTTCTAATTTACATATGTGTTCTTTGCTTGCACTTTTATGCATTTATGTGTTAATGGTGTCAATGCAAAGCAAATGGAAAGGAGGATGTAAGACAGATGTAAAGCAGATAATAGGAATAATGTTTATACAATTCAGCTCAAACAAGCTCTAAGCAAGATTATCAGTGGACTTGTCATTAAACAACTCAATTCTATGCATTGTATAAAAAGGCTAATGATTCATACAATCAATATATCAATCAATATTTCCTCCAACTTCTGTATAAGGCTCTAGTCATACCTCCCACCTTCACACAGCTAATAGGGTTATTTACTAATTTTCACCTCAGATGAGAACTTCTCTGCTTCACTTGACTGATATTCACCAAAAACTATTACACCCCGAAACCCAAGTGCAAAAGAAATCTTGTTTCTGTCTCTGTAGGTAGTCGTACACATGGAAAAGACCATATTTGGACACCAAATCTGCTTTGATTTTATTTTTAAAAATGAAGCTCCACCCCTCCCATTATGTTCTTTATTTTCTTGTTAGAAACAGTGTTTGTCTAATTAGACAGTTGCTTCCAATAGGGGCCTACTTGATGCTTCATTCACATAAAAAAGAAGTCCAGTCTAAAAGCAACCCCCCTGGTGCTGAGGCAGGAGGATGGGTTACAGCAAGAAAAAGTCCTTACCTTGCCTGGAATCCTGCTATGCCACAGCTCCTATGCAGCAGCTGCACAGTCAGTCAGTGCGTACCAGGCCATGCACAGATCAGGTAAGGCCGCTCTCTACAGGAGATCCAAGGTGGCTACTGTAACCAGTGCCAGGGGAGGGTGGCAGGGCAGGGGGGTTAAATTAATTCTCCTGGAACATTAAGGCCATGTGCAAAAGCTTTGGGGTGCCCTGCTCTTAAAGTAATTATTCTTTTTGTTATTTTTGTACAATCCCAGTTCCCAAAAAGTTGGACACTATGTAAAATTAAGGATAATCCTCAATGTAAAAGTGCAAAAGATTAGGCAAACCTGCAGAAATCTATGTGACAAGGTCAATAGTCAATGTTGGATGCGTTTGATCTATGGACCTTCAGACCGCACTGCACTCAAAACAGGCATGAATTAAGGGTATCCACAGCCTTCACCTAAATCAGGAGTCAGATCCATGTATGACACATTTGTGCTCAAAGGACCAGGTGATCTTCCTACTGTATATACTTGGTTGCTCCTCATGTGAGGAAAGCGAGCAGCTTGGGGAACGTTTATAAAGGGCATCGTCTGTTGCAGCATTGACCCCAATCAATATGCAAGGGTTGCATAATCACAGGGAATAACATGCAACCCAAGAACCCTAGCAGCACAATATAGGAGATTCCTAATTTGGGGTGATTTATACAACTATGTTATATTACTACTGATTGTATACAATATAACAACTTATTTTTAATTTATAAAACTTTTCTAAAAACAGGCAGCAATAAAAATGCATATCACTGCACATAAAGACTTCCAGAAATCATTTTCTGTGAACACAAAGAATAAAAAGTTAAAGCTGTATCATGCAAAGAAGAAACCCTATGTGAGGACTAGCATGAATAGGGTAATAACCAGTAATCCGCTGCTCTAGCCACTGTGCTATCTACTGTGGTAGTATTGCTGTGTTTCTGCTGGAGTGGTGTGGTTCTCCCCTTGGTCTTAGAGCTGCCTTGTTTAACCTCACCTGGTATTCATTATGCTGTTCCTATAAGTGCATGTTCTTGGCCCCACCCCTGTGTTGGATCATTGCTTTGTCTTCCTGAAGTCTGGCTGTGCTCTCCAACTTCCTGTTTCTTGCAATAGGCTTTCAGGCCTTCTGGTATCCTGATTTGGGGCTCAGGCCCTCCCTGTCCACTTTGTTCCTAGTCCTGCATTGGGGAATCCCCAGGCCTCCCGGGATGTCCGGCCCATGGCCTCCAGGGAGGAATTAACTGCCTGACTGAGAGCCGCCTCCCTGTTCAGAGTTCCAATCCCTAAACCAGGTAATTCCGATGTCCAATCCCCAACCCATGTCCAGAATCCTGCACCAGAGAATTCCCATGCCTCCCAAGATGTCCGGCGACTTAATGTGCCTGGGCGTGACAACCTATCAACTCAATCCAGAAACCCAGCTGTCAACCCGGCTCATTCAAATAGACTGAGGCAAAATAAAAATAAAATTGTTCTGTGGCAAAATGTTTAATTCTTTATGGAAACCACTTCCTGCGGAGTCAAGGAGAAAGGATCATCCTTGTTATCAGCATACAGTTCTAGAGAGAGCCACCTCCCTGTCCCAAGTCCAGATGCCTAAAACCAGGTAATGTCCGTTGTGCTGTCCCCTACCCATGTCTAGACCCCTGTATCTGGGAATTCCCAGGCCTCCTGAGATGTCCGAGATAATTTGGATAATGGAATACTTTAAGCACATGATGGTAGGTGTTCTTTGAGATAAATAAATGCTTGTTTTATGTTTAACATAATATACACTATTTAGGGGTATGCAGAACTGGAATATATTGGTACTGTAATTTGAGGAAACAACTCTTGGATAGTCTTTGCTTACTGCTTGTGTTACTCTTTTGTGTCAAGACAGATTGGTATCACAAGATAATAGACACCACGTGGGGGGGGGGGGGGGGGGGGAGGTTATTTGAAAACAATAGACAGCTGCATTTACTAATACAAAGTGCAAAATTCATAATGTCTAAATCTTGCTTACATGGCTTTTTTTGTTCTCCCCAAAGAAGTCCAGTTAAAAGTCCACCTAAAAAAACACTTTCTGTGCGTCCATTCATTTCCTCTTTCACATAATAACAAAGAACAACAGAATGGGTGATATAAATATCCGTCAAAACAAAAGAAACATTTTTATTTCCTAAATGTCTTTTTCTTCATAGTGCTGGTTTGTTTGGAAATAAGAAAAGATCTGAAACTGAGCTTTGCCAAACATTTCATTGTGTTTTGTGAGTGTTAAGAAGCAGTCGTTAACAGTATGGTTAAAACATTTAGACATTGACATTAGACCTTTGGAATTGTATCATCTGTACAAATGCCTTTTATAGTTTAAACAGTTGACGCTGTTCTATTTAACATGTTTTTTTGCAAATTATTGTCTTCATAAAACAATTTGTTTCATTATTTCTATTTTATGCCAAGCAGGCCATCAACACTAAGACTGAATTAATAAATTTGGATCATTTTTGTTTGTAGAGTTTGGAGAGGCAGTCAGATATTTTCTCACTCAGCACACAATTATGTAAAATAAAAGATAGTTTTCTTCCTTTTAAAAAACAATATCCTCTGCATATACATACAATGGGACAGTTCTACAAGTGATGTGCAAATTATTTTTAATGACGCAGTTTTTTTTTACATTACAAAATAACAGCAGCCTATTACTAATCCAAATACATTAAAAAGGGCCTCTCCAAATGTGTTTTGGATTCCCAATAGAATACTGTTATTTTAGAATTTACTCAAACACTATTTTATTTCAGTTTTCAGTCTGTGATTACTGTCTCCTTTTTCTACGCATCTTTGTATTTAGTAACCCTTACCGGGCTCCTATCAGGTTCTGTGGGCGGGACCTAGATGATTGATGGTTTGTATGAATGTACATACATGTCATGATTTTTCTAGATGATAATGACCACAATCTGAAGTTTACATCACAGATGGAAAACCTAAGTATATCATATAATACCAAAGAGCCTGGTATTATATGAACTGAATCTGGTTCCGCTACTGGCCTATGGTAAAAGGAAGTTGACAGAGTGGAGTAGGCTCTCATTGGGGGTTATGGGTAGAGTGAACCTGATTAAAATGATTATCTTCCCAAGTATTTATATGTCCTGCAACATGTACTTGCTGTGGTGCCTTTGGCTTTCTTTAAGGAATTTCATGCGCAGATGTCCTCACTTATTTGGGGTGTGGGGAGAGCAAGAGTTGAATTATCTACCCTTCAGAGAGGGCAACGGGTGGGTTTGGGGCTTCCCGACTTATATGTGTATTGTATAGCAGGTCAGCTCTTTTACTTGAAGTTTTGGTTGGGGGACTCTCCCCCACCGCCTGTTTCCGAATCGCTATTGCCACAGTACATGAAGAGGAATGTTCTCCTGGCATACCTGTTGTTTCCCCAGTCCCAAGTAGTGGAACTAGTTACTACCCTGCATAGGTTAGCAGTGAAACAATGGCGAGCCTATACGAGTATTATTGGCGGCTCACCTTGTAATATCCCACTGTGTCATGTATCCTCACTGGGGCAGTTGTAAGGTTTCCATGGGGGTGGAAGCATGGGCTAAAATGGGGATTACTTGGATGAGGCAGATTATTAGGGGTGGAGACATTGTTTACTTAGAAGACCTTAAAGCAACCTTTGCTGTCCCACGAAGAAGCTGTTGGAGACTCAGACTCTCCATTCCTCCTGGGTGTGTCTTTAGGGACACTCCCCATCTCAGAAAGCCTTGTGGGACTCTTTGTGGGACTCTGTTGTACTGAGATGGATGGCTATATTGGATATATGAAAAGCCTTAGAAAATAACTTGCTTCCATAATATAAGTTGCCCGGTCAAATATGATAGATAGGTATAGTGACTCTGGATTGAGAGCACAGACACGTGCTCGGGATGGGTACATTTATAGGTGGAACTTGATCGAGATAATAACATTCGGACCACATAAGGTCTATCAAGGAAATTATGTTATCCAGCAGAGCTATCTGAGGATGAGTGTGTATTACGTGTATGGCTCTGGGTTTGGGGGGAGGGGAGGCACACTACTTTGGTCTAATGTTATTGCAATTTTTGTACTGTGTTTGCTTTACCTTCCTTTCTGCTATTTTTATGTTGGATTTTGTTATCTTCCTCTGTTCTGCTCATACAGTATGTAGAGTTCTTAAGCGGATTGTCTGAGTACTGTGTATAACTATGCTGGGATATGAAAAGTCTGTATGTCATTGTGCATGCAGATTTTGGATCTATGTACATATGATGCTTTGTATTTATGGATCTGTTAACAAAACATTAGGGGAGATGGTTAGAATATGCTGAAATTGTTCAAATCAGTAAACGTTTGAGAGAGAATTGAGCATAGTCTAAGATTATACCAGTGGGTTATGCAGAGAAAGAGGCCAGAGATAAGGCTAGGAGTAAGTCTTGCAACGAGTTGCTAAAAAACAAGCCTTTGAGGAGAGTAACTTCTAACCTATTCACAATGGTGACAACTTATAGGAAGATCATGGAGACCATAGAGAAGCATATACATATGCTCTATGCAGACCTATTCAGACAAAATGGAGGTCTTTTTCATGCATATTGGGTAGTGAGTAGGAAAGTCGGCACTCCATGTCGGATATAAGAAATGAAAAAATGGCAGCACTGATGCGGGCGCCAGCTAGCGTTTTATTGAACACTAGCACCAAAAGGGTTGAAACCTGGTACTGTAAGTCAAGATAACATAGAGCACAAAGGGCAGAATTGGACTGAAGTGTTAAATACTTTTTTTTTTTTTTTTTTGACTGATGTACGACTTTAACAATGTGTAATTTGGACAAAACTAAAACACAGTCTAAATGCGGTGTAAAGTTTGTCAAATAAACTTTACACTGCACATTTATAATAAATAAACAAATGTGAACAAATAGAGACACACACTCTGTGAGGGAGTGCACACATGGACATGTGGACCATGCAGCCATGTGTGGGACCAACCACAAATGGTGAACAGATAAGTATTTCAATAGCCAAGGGCTTTGTCCTAAATAAACCCCAAAACACAGTGGTGGTGCCTTCACAACAATGAGCCCCCCCCCCCCAAACAAGCCAAACAACAGGGTTAATGACAATTCAGAGTTGTCTGGCATCTAGGAAGTGACCCATTTTCCATAGCATAGTAAATATATAGTAGCTACAGATGTAACAAAGTTACTAACCATAACAGCTAGGGAGATGGCCCATGCTGCTGGACCCAATTTGATGCTGGTGTGGGAAAGGCGACCGCACCTCTGGTGCGGATGCCCCAGCAGGAGTGTCTTGATCTGTGGTTAGGGAAAGACAAAAATAAAAATAGAAGGTTCCTTAGGTGTGGCCAACAAGCAAACAGGAGGCTCAGAGGCAACCAAGTAGATCATTTCATAATATCGTTAATTTCCACTTAGCAGTCACTAGGGTGCCTTATCAAGTAGCCACAAAAGCGCGGAACTTCAAAAAGGCAAAGTTTGACCAACTTAGAGATGCCCTAAACTGCATTGACTGGGAAAATGTCCTTAAAAACAAAAGCATGGACACTAAATGGGATACTTTCAAAGGAATCCTTAATTTCATTGTGACAGATATATACCTTACAGGAATAAAACTGTTAGACACACGTGTAAACCGATGTGGCTAACCGATGTGGCTAAACAAAAAGGTTAAGGAGGCAATAAACAACAAAAAAAGGCATTTAAAAGTTTAAAGCAGGAAGGGACAGTGGAAGCGTTAAAAAACTACAAAGAAGAAAATAAACAATTTAAACAACAGATAAGGGCAGCTAAGCTGGAGACAGAAAGACTGGTCGCGAAAGAGAGTAAAACAAACCCCAAATTATTCTTTAGCTACATAAACCGTAAAAGGTACAAACCTGAGGGTGTGGGCCCCCTGAAAACCAAGGAGGGGACACCTATAGAGGGAAATGAGGAGAAAGCCAATATTCAAAAAGGGATCTAGGGGGGAACCTGGTAACTACAGACCGGTAAGCTTAACATCTGTGGTGGGCAAGCTGTTTGAAGGTTCTTTAAGGGATACTATCCTGGAGCATCTTGGGGAAAATTTCCTTATTACTCCATATCAGCATGAATTTATGAGGAATCGCTCCTGCCAGACAAGCCTTTGCTGATAAAAATCAGCTTTTATGAGGAGGTAAGTTTAAGATTGGATCAGGGGGAGTCATTGGATATCATATATCTTGACTTTTCTAAAGCATTTGATACTGTTCCACATAAAAGGCTGGTACAAAAGATGAGAATGCTGGGACTGGGGGAAAACGTGTGCAGATGGGTGAGAAATTGGCTTAATGATCGGAAGCAGAGGGTGGTTATCAATGGTGCACGCTCAGATTGGGTCACTGTTACTAGTGGAGTACCACAAGGGTCAGTTCTGGGACCAATTCTCTTCAATTTATATATAAATGACATTGGGTAAGGATTAAAGGACAGCAGTCAGCTACAAACAAATTTTAGAGAAATTGGAAGCATGGGCAGTTAAATGTCAAATGAAGTTTAACACAGATAAATGTAAGGTTATGCACATGGGAAGGAGAAATATGTGTCATGATTACACACTAAATAAAACAACAATGGAAAAGGACCTAGGGGTTTTAGTTAACAATAAGCTCAACTGTAGTAATCAATGCCAGGCAGCTGCTGCCAAAGCAAATAGGATCATGGGGTGCATCAGGAGGGGCATAGGTGCTCATGACCAGAGCATCATTTTTACCCCTGTTCAAGTCACTGGTCAGGCCCCATATGAAGTACTGTGCACAGTTCTGGGCACCTGTGCTTAAAAAGTACATATCAGAACTGGAGTGCGTTCAAAGAAGGGCAACAAAGTTAATTAAAGGAGTGCAGGGGCTAGAGTACCCTGAAAGATTGTCAAAATTAGTATTTAGTATTTAGTTTAGAAAAAAGACGCTTGAGGGGTGATCTAATAACTGTATAAATATATTTGGGGTCAATACAAAGATCTGTCCCACAATCTATTTATACCCCGGAGTGTAACTATAACCTATAACTAAGGTTAGAGGAAAGGTGCTTTTTCCACCGACATAGGAGGGGATTCTTCTCTGTAAGAGTAGTGAGACTGTGGAAAGAGCTGCCAGAGGAGGTAGTAATGATGGATACAGTAAAAAACGTTCAAAAGTGGCCTTGATGCCTTCTTGGCATGTAATAACATTTCCAGCTATGGCTATTAGACCACTGGAAGGAGATAAACAGGCTGAACTGGATGGACTAAAGTCTTCATTCAGCCTTACATACTATATTACTATGCTGAGGATGTATGTTTGTGAGGCAACATTCTCCTTGTTGGCTCGGGCTAGAATTCCGAAAGGGGAGAGGATTTCTCTGGCCTGTGATGCCCTGAAACAATATGAAAGAGAAAAAAAAAAACACACATGAGCAATACATTTTGTAGGCAGACCCTTGCCAGCCAACTGGGAAGATATCAAGGAAACTCACCTGTGGACGAAATGCTGGCCACCATCCAGGGAGGGATGGGATGGGAGGGAGGCAGTAAAGCTTCCGCACGACTTGGTGGGTGGAGTCCAACTCTGAGGGACCAGCCTCCTCCAAGACACTGTCACCCACAACACGGATTGGTGAGGAGTCTACCGTCTCCTTCTCCGGACTCCCCACCTGAGACTAGCCAATCTCATAATCGGACTCCTCTGACACTGCCTCGAAGAGACAAAGTCTCCACCACCACGTCCTCCTACACCCAGGACAACTCCTCTGGGTCATCCACCACAGCCTCCACTTCTGACCCTGGGTCCTCTATCTGTGCATGGGCAGAGTGGCGCTCCTCCGGCAACCTGGTGCTTTAAGTCCGACCATCACTGCCTGCTGGATTTTGGCTTCAGCTTGACCTTGAAGTGCCTCCTGAAGCTCACTCACATTAACACCCTTCGGGAACTGGGGCTGGATATATTCGTACTCCTGCTGGAACATAGTCAGCCCAACAAACAAAATACAAATGGTGGTAACAAACACAACCAGGCAAATCTTCTGCGGCCAGCGAATTGTCACAAAAAAAATTGCACAAAATCCAAATTTAGTAAAGGAACTACTAAAAAAATGCAAAGCAACATGAACACAAAAACTATGGGAAATTAGTGAGCAAAAAAGCATGGAAGTGCGCAACATGCACACAGCAAACAGCGCACACGACAAGAAAAAAATATTGTGGAAACACAGTCACACACTCACAGAAACACTTGTTAGGTCACATATGGCATGTGCCCAGTGTCGGCTGTCCAAAATTAAAAAGGAAAATCAGCTTGACAATAACGACGCAGACAAATTAACAGTGACCACTATAACCACTGCACACTCAAGAGTAGTGAGAACACAGAAAGCAGAGTGACAAAGCGACAATACCTGAAATGACATTAGTGGCACATAAATGACTTAACACACGAGTGGCAAAATTGAAAGTTAGGGGCAGATAAAAAAAAGACCAAACAACACTGAGAACATGCAAACTATAAAGTGTTAGCTAAATGAGCACAATATATATAAAAAAAACGCCAAACATGCAAACTATAAAGTGTTAGCTAAATGAGCACAAGATAAATAAAAAAAGACACCAAAAGTACCAAAAACATAATGGCTATAATGGACCATTGAAGTCTATGGGAGAATGACACTGAGTGCTTGATGTGATGTGGCTCTGCAGGTCTCACAGCAGCAGCGCTCAAAAATTAACAGGTGCATAAGATAAATCGGACACTACATGGCGTTATGTGAGGGGGCATGCATATGGCTTTGAGGTGGCGTAGCTGAAAAAGACCTGCCACTTATCCTTAAATAAGGCCCTAGGTATCAGACCTAACTAGCTTTTGTTACAGTTTAAACATTTTTTATTAATGTCATACTAGCAAAATAGCATTACAATTGGTGTCAGGCTATGAGAGACCATTTAAATAAATTAGGAATTAGATGTTTTTTTTCCTTTTGGAAATGTAATCATACTTTCATAGGCCCCTTAGGCATTTTACAAAATAAATTTAGATATTGGTTAACCAATATATTTGACAAGTTCCGTTACCTTTTCTCTGCAGACATTCAAAGCAAAATTGATTTATTTTTAAGGTGAGTAAATTGCTGACAGTTTTATCAGTGGACGAGCTTGCTATAATTTTACTAAATCTCACTCCTGTCAAGTAATTCCTTTTCTTGAAAGCTGAACAGCGTGATCCCAGCTGTGTCTATTTTTGAAAACACCTGTTCGTGAAATAGATTCCCCTCCTGCATTACTCTCTACAGGGGAATATTTCATGCTCATGAATTTTCTCTAAGGGATTTTACCTCCTTTCACCTTTGGTCAATAACATTGTGCCATGATAAAGTGCTTTAATCGTTTAATGTGATGTTAATCTCACTTGATTTCCTTATACGAGTATTATTTTATGTTTTATTCATGCCACTGTATCGCTTTTAAGTTATATGTATTTCTGATCTGCTATTTATATGAAAATGAGACAAGCCTTAAATGTATGCTGTATTTCAACAGTGAGGATGATTAAATTATACATATAATATTCAGTCTGGAGGCCCAATCTAACCTAAAACTTATATTTAGAGGGAATATTATCAGGCAGTTTTTTAAATTTACCAGCCCAAGGGGAGAAGCATGACAGAAGGACTGGTGATCCACCCTGTTGCAGTCGTGGCTGCAATCGGGGTTCATTTATTATCCAGAGGTCATGTGTTGACCAATCAACCAGCTAACTTGGACTGATTGATACAGACCTCTGACAGTTGAGAAAAAAACGTTCACATAGCCAGGCATCGGGTGGTTCCACAGACACCTAAATTCTCTGGTAAGGGCAGCCACATTCCTCTGCGCCCTTCCTGTCCTGAATGTGCATCTCTCCTTTGCACCACCATGTGCCCAAGTGCAACTGACAGGCTTTGCCTCTTACTCTGAGCAGCCACTGCTGAATACATTTTTCAGGCCAGCAGTCCCTAGGACTTAAACCACTCCTCAGGGGCAAATTCAGGAGGAACCAGGGGAACATTGCACCAGCAAGTTGAGGAAGACAGCAGTGGCAGCGAAACCTGCATAGATGATATCATTGACCACACATGGCAGCTGGGTCATGAGACAACATCTCCCTCACCAGGTGATGAGGGTGGCAGTGTGGAGCAAACCTAAAGTCATGGCAGTGTGGAGCAAACCCAACATGGTGGCAACATGCCACCAAACCAGCATGGTCAGAGATATTAGGCAGAACGTAAGAGGGGTACACCCTCTTCTAGTCAGCAGAATAGTTTGCACAGATGCCCTGGCAGTGAATGCACACCCCCAAGTGGCAGTAACCAACCAGTAGTACTAGGTGCTCATGGAAAACAATGCTACTCTGAACT
Source organism: Gastrophryne carolinensis (assembly GCA_027917425.1). Classification (NCBI taxonomy): domain Eukaryota; kingdom Metazoa; phylum Chordata; class Amphibia; order Anura; family Microhylidae; genus Gastrophryne; species Gastrophryne carolinensis. The sequence goes on from CM051239.1 coordinate 263,587,662, forward strand.
GTGGCAGTTTTTCTACGAGCCATCTCTCTGTTCCGATATGGTGTGTAGGCTCTGTCAGGAACATGTGAATCAGGGAAAGGGTCCATGAATGCACACATGACATGCCACGACAATGCCGCTTGGGAGAAAAATGTCCAATAGCTTGTTGTGCAGCAGGATTCACCAACCACTGCATTTCCCATTGTGCCACACACTATCAGTGCCAGTCAGGACTACACAGCCTCTGCCCCGAGAAGCAGTCTCTGTCCCATCCACCCATATCCCCTCCATTGCTCCCACTCAATTAAGACAGCAATCACTTATGGATAACTCGGTTCTCATGCCAAAATGTGGTGATCCTCACATTCATTATGATGAATGAGGCATAGATACCTCCAGAGAGACTGCTGCTGGAGTTGATGATGCTACCCAACTAACCTGGTTTTCAGGCCCCTTGGGCACAGAGACTGTTGCTGCAGTTACCCACTTTCACTGTCTTTCACAGGCCTTATGGACTTCATGAGGCCGCTGCTGCTGCTGTTAACACCCTCCACCGGCTTTTACTGGTATTAGGGACTGTTTGAGGCTGCTTCTGTTGCTGCTACCCACCTACACAGCTCTAGGGACAATGTGGCTGCTGCTTCCCTGCATTGGCTTTCACAGATATTGAAAACACCTAGAGACTGCTGCTGTTATCCACCAACACTGGCTTTCACAGATCTTAGGAGCTGAGAAACTGAAACTGAAGACTGCTGCTCCTGCTACCCACTCTCCACTGGCTTTCACAGGCCTTAGGGGCTCAGAGAGACTGCTTCTGTTCTTACCCACCTACACTGGCTTTCACAGGCCTTAGGTACTCTATGAGGCTGCTGCTGTTACCCACCCTCAAGTGTCTGAAACTCAGAGAGGTTACTGCTGCTGTGTGTATTTTTGTCCCCCCCACTCCTTACAAGAATGTACCAGACCACCTTTAATGCTGTAAAAAACAGTTTATTTGGGATTACTGAAGGGTGGAAGTTTGGAGAAAAATGTAGACCCCTCTAGCAGCTCCCAAAGCTTCACACCGCATAGCACCCTGAAGGGAAGAAGAAGGTGAGTTAAATTGGAGATTTGGCAGAAGTCCATGGCTCATAGGACCTGGGGTGAGTACTAGGGATCCACAGGAAGCTCCTCTGGGTGGCCTGAAAGCAGGTTAGGATAGATCCTAAGTCCTTGCCCAGAAAGAAAGAAAAGTAGACCTACCTTGGACCCTCATTCACTGACTAAATGAAGGCATATGACAAAGGCTTACAAAATGCTAGTGTAAGAAGGGCATTGTACTGAATACAGATGGGTGAACCTGAACTTTGCGCGTTCTGGATCCAAAACCCAAACATGGATTTCAGCCAGAGGTCCGTGTTCAAGTTCTGCGTCCGGCCCCAACACAAAAAAAGCTGGTTGATGGGCTATTGAGCAGCCTATCAACCAGCTTCACCTAAGGTTGCAGCAGCAGACACCTCAGCCCCATTCCTCCTGAACCCCAATCCTCCTATTTCAGCGATGGCAGCATTTCAAACTGGCCCCAGCCGGGGCTACAAAAAGATGGCTACTGGCTCCCTTGAGTGAAGACACTCCTAGCGCTGGCACTAGAAGTGTCCTCACTTATGGGAGCTGGTGGCCATCTTTCTGTAGCCCAGGCTAGTGCTAGCACTAGAAGTGTCCTCACTTATGGGAGCTGGCAGCCATCTATCTGCAGCCCTGGCTGGTGCCAGTTTGGAGCGCAACCGCTGCCTCCCCCACTGACAGAAGAGGATCGTAGCTCAGGTGAGTTACAGCAGCACTGCAGCACACTCTGCCCCCCACCACAGCCACCCCCCAAATCAATTCCCCATTAATTTCATAGTTACTCAAAGTTCGGCCGAATATGATACAATATACAATGTAAAACATTTGCCACAACACTAAGAAATATATATTAACCCTTTAAATGCCAGGGGCCACAAAAGCTGGCCCCTGCACCCTGTTCCTACAAGCCCTGTTTTTAACCCTTAAAAAAAATTCTCGATTTAACCCTTTGTAGTGTGGATGGTAGTTGTATTTTATTTGTAAATGTTAAAAATTACTTGTTTCAGTTAGGGGGGTCTCCTGGGCAGGAACAGGGGGCTACCGATAAATATGTGGTACCGTTCTAATCGGTAGAAATGGGGCTTTCACATACAATATGGTTTTCCCTAATAAAATACATTTTTTATTTAAAATAAAGGAGGCAATTTTCTAAAAAAAATTTTTTTTTTTTTTTACTTAATAATAAATAAAATTAATAATAAATAAAATTTACAAACAAGACATTTCATGTTAAAGCCTAAACTCTGCTGCAATATATCTATATATAATTTTCCTGAAAATTCCAGCAAAAATGTCGCAAAACATGGCGCAAAATGGGGAAAAATGACCTGTTAACAGAGGGTGACAAAATCTCAAGTAGGCTGGCAATTAAAAGGGTTAATAGTACCTCTGCATGTTGGGTATTGTTCTGTTCGGGGGACCTTGCACTTTCAGACTTAGCTTGTTTTTTCTTGTTTGCATATTTATATTTTAGGAAAAGGTGTTTTTTATTCAGCTTTTTAATACATTTTTTAGGGAAACCCTGCGCAACCAAAGAATTCTTTGAGGGATCAATTCCAGAAAGATGAGCCCACTACAACAAGCTGGGTACGCTTAGAAAGCTTAACATGTGTACTTTCAGGGAATATATGGTTTATGGGGGATATTCCGAATGTAAAGGGTTGTTTTGGTTGAAAAATCGCAAGGTGCGCACTTTGTCTGCAGAGCTGAAATTTTCAAGAAAAATTACCGTTATGCTTATGCTTTACTTTGGGGTGTTTGGCAACTCTTCCCTTGACAGTAGCTATGCATGTTGGGTATCGTTCTGTTCGGGGGATGTTGCTTTTTCAGATTGTACTTTTTTTTGTCTTGTTTGTATATAGTTTTTTTAGGAAAATGTGGCTTTGATTCTGCTTTTTTATCCTTTTTTTTAGGGAAACTCGTTGCAACCAAAGAATACATTGAGGGATTACTTCTAGAAAACTGTGGCCACATCAACAAGCCTGGTACAAATAGAAAGCCTGAGGTGTGTACTTCCAGAGAATATATAGTTTGTGGGGGGTATTTCAAATGTAAAGGGTTGTTTTTCTGGAAAAACTGCAAGGTGCGCATAGCGCATATCACAGTTGTATTTTTTCTGAAAATCCCCTAAAGCTCTGTTTCAGTTTGGGGGAGTCTCCTGGGCAGGAAAGGGTGTCTACCTATACATATGTGGTACCACTGTGATCGGGAGAAATTGGGATTTCACACGCAATAAGATTGTATTGACAAACTTACATTTTTTATTACAAAAAAACACTACAGATTGTAAAAAATAGATTTTTTTTTATTTTTTTGCACATATTTCGCCAAAAAATATTGAGAATACACCTAAAAATTATAAACAAGACATTTCATGTTAAAGCTCAGACTCTGCTGAAAAAAACAATATATTATTTTCCTGGGAAATCCCTTCAAAAATCACATTTGAACATGGGGAGCGCAAAATAGTGCAAAATGGTCTGGCAACAGAGTGTGACAAAAACTCCAGGTAGGCTGGCACTTAAAGGGTTAATAATGCAGAGCCAACATCATATTATAAAACAATACAACTAATTTAAAGATTTAATTACCATATACACATATATTAAATAACCAACCTGATAACTAGAAGGAGATAGAATGGCCAGATTGGGGAAAACTCATTTCAAATTATTAGTTATTAGTGCCTTTTTGTATTACTTGTAAAGATGAGTGATTTTTGAATTTTATTTAGCCGACTGGACACATTTTCCGAAAAAAAAATTTCGGTCCAAATTTATTTGCGGCGAAACGCTATTAAAAATGGCTATTTATGGCCTACCGAGAGCCTTAAGGCAGGGAGGCTCTGTAAAATCCAACAATGTAACTGATCACTTGAGAGGAAGGACATGGAGGGGGTTTCCCTGAGAAAATCTTCCCCCATGTCCCTTTCGTTTAGTTATGTCATTAGTCAAATGGGTTTTGCAGGGCATCCCATTCCATTGACAAGAATACATTTAATTTTTTAAATTTTTAGAAAAAATGTATTGTCTCCTGTCAATGTCTTAGGTTCCTAAAGATTTTCCATCAGAATTAACTTTAAAGCAGTATAACTTTAGACAGAATGCTAGCGTTTTCCTGGGATTACAGAGAAGGAGGTGTGATTTAGTGCTCTTTCATGCTTGGGCGTTTATGCTTTGGTTGCGGAGCGATTATGAACACTCTGCAATTGCTAGTAAGTTACTGCCCAGTTTAGCCTATTGGCACAATCACATTCTCCCCCGCAAAAGTCTTGGCCACCCAGCAAGGCAGGGCAGCTGCCAAGGGGCCCCCATCCTCCGGGGGACTCAATGACAGGGCCGGCCTTTGGGTTGTGCGACAGCGCGTGACCTGGGGCAGGCTGGGTGGGCACCACCACAGCTGGTGCCCACATCTCCTGGAATGGCAGGGTTCCACACAACGGGGCATCCTTATTTAGATTCCAGGGGAAGAAGTGCTGAGTTTTGTTCAGCTCATAAGATGCACACCCCTACAGTGTGAAACCCCCGGTATCGCTGGCATACCCACTAGGCAAGCAATTCCACCGCTGAGTTTTGATCCGCTTCACAGGGGCATCTCAATTTGGGATACCCCTGTTTGTGAAAGAACCCCCCCCCCCCCTGGTTTGGCCATTAACTAAAACTGGTGATCTCACAATGCATTCACCAGTTTGGCCCAAATAGCATGATCCTTAGGGGGCATCCAGATTTGGGACGTCCCTCTGTGATGTGACATGACTCTTCACCACAAAGGGGCCCACTGAAACCATGCCGCCCAAGGGCCCATATGAACCTGGGGTCATCCCTAGCCTTGGCAACGACAATTGAAATACAGCAGCGGTAGCGATTATACTCCATTGAGCCATGGGTTTTATCATGGCCAAAATGGTGCTACTACCACACCCCTTATTATTATTTATAAACAATAATATCTGGTTATTTTGTTCTGGTCAACAGGTTTTGGTCCCAGATACAAGTTTTTTTCAAATGAAATTCCTTTGTCTGGGAAACAAAAAGTGAATGAGGCTTCCATAGATCTCTCTCAAGATGGGTCACAGACAGCAAAAATATCAGACATTTATTATGTTCAGGCACTAGTAGAAGCTAAAGATATGCGCTGTTGCTGCTGTTAACAGCTGTATATCAGACAGGCAACTGATGCCCAATATCATGGTGTTTCCAGTATTTAGTGACTTTATCCTCTGGATGGTTAGCTTAAAGCCTTAGGCAACAGCTGCTGCTTTGACCAGTCACTCCTTAGAGTGTAATTTGATCTTGCTGCTCCAGAAACGAAAGCTCTGACTGCCTACTACCAGCTGGAACAACACTCGGTTTCTGCTGAATCACTGGCATTTCTGGAGAAGTCAGGCAAAACGGCAAGCATAGGAAAAGTATGCAATGAGGTTAGAAGCTGTGACGTGTGTTAAATTTACCATCCGATTCACTCTAAATTTACTATTCTTCCAATAAATGGACAGGTAAGGACTCTCCATGTGACTATGACCAGCCAAGCTCCAGTGCAAAAAGGCAGGCATACAACACATGATAAAATTGGGCACTGGAATGCTCCGACTGGGCAAATACATGTCATGTTAGATCATATTAAAGTGCACCGATACTCAGAGGGACATTTTTGACTTCCCCCAGCTCAGTGCCCTAAAACAGCCTGTGTTTCTTTTTTTACAAAAGCCTTTCCCCAATATTCATAACAACACAAATTGGATGCAACCAGCCATATTGCTTCCTAGCCAAGCATCCCCACCCCCAGTGATGATGCATTCAGTCACTGTACACACAGCTCAGCAATGGAATGCATTTTAACCTAACAGCTGTAAAGGCTGATTCAGCACCATGATAATTTTTTTCCTCACTTGAAAATGTAGTTTTAAATCATTTTTTTCTTAGTGTAAGTCAGCATTATTTTTACCTGTGCACATTATTTAAAAATATGTACAGCTAAAATGGTGCTGAATTGCCACCATGCAGCATATCATTCTTAAAAACATGTGTTTATTTCTTTTTCAGTATGAACAATATTAACCCATTTTTAAAATGGAGTAAAAAATGTTAAAACAATTAAAACATTAAAAGTTTGTTTATTTCCTTGAACCAACATGGCACTTGTAAATACAAAAGAAATTCATGTTAACACCTGTTTGCCCTAACTGACTGCTGGTGTACTGTGGGCGACTCCAAGCCCAACACCCGCTTCTTATCAGCGGGTTCTGGGGCTGGTGGTGGGGAGGCTGTAGAGGAGGAAGAGGATGTAGGGGCCGCTGTCTTACATCCACACCCTTGGCCCCACTAGTCGGACTATTCGCCTCCGGGTGGCCTTTATGCACAGCCAGAACTCCCTTGCTGCATAATTACGTAGTTACATAGTTAATACGTTTGAAATAAGACATGTCCATCAAGTTCAACCAAGGGTGTTGGGGTAGGGGAAGATATTTTTTATTTTATTTATTTATTTTTTACTGATAACAGCTAATGGCAATTGTTAATGTTTTCTTATTTTCTTCTAAATAAGCATCAAATCCTTTTTTGAAGCTGTCATCGGTTGATGCTGTAAAAAGCTTCTGTGGGAGGCTATTCCACAGATTTATAGTTTTTATGTTAAAGAATGATTGTCGCCTCCGGAGACTGAATTTCTTTTTTTCCAGTCAAAGGAGTGCCCCCTTGTCTTTAGAGAGGATTTTACCTGAATCAGTGTTTCTCATATTTTTTGTATTGACCATTTATATATTTATACAAGTTAATCATGCCCCCCCCCCTCAGTCATCTCCTCTCAAGACTAAACAGATTCAATTCTCGTAATTTTCCTAATAACTTAGATCTTTCATTCCTCTTATTAGTTTGGTGGCTCTCCTCTTCACCCTTTTCATAGTCAGAGCGTCCTTTCTATGAATGGGTGCCCAGAACTGGATGCCATATTCCAGGTGAGGGCGCACCAGTGCCCTGAAAAGAGGCAAAATGACATCCCTATCCCGTGATTCCATGCCTCTTTTAATACATGATATCTTGGTGGCCTTGGAAGCAGCTACTTGGCATTGCATGCTGTTGTTTAGCCTGTGATCTACCAGTACCCCCAGATCCTTCTCAACAAGTGTTTCTCACAGTTTTACTCCCCCAAAGATATATGTGGCCTTCAGGTTGTTAGACCCCAAGTGCATGACTTTACATTTCTCCACTTTGAACTTCATTTGCCAAGTGGATGCCCAGACACTCAATTTGTCCAAGTCTTCTAGAGACAGTGCTTCTAATTCCATCTTCTATGTCGTTTATAAACAAGTTGAATAAAAGTGAGGCCAGCACTGAACCCTGGGGTACACCGCTTACAACCGGTAACCATTTAGAGTACGTATAATTAACACAACTATCTGCACACGATCCTTCAGCCTGTTTTCAATCCAGTTACAAACTGTATTTTCTAATCCTGAAGATCTCAATTTCCCCAACAAGCGTCTATGAGGGACAGTATCAAATGCTTTTGCAAAATCCAGAAAAATTATATCTGCAGCCGCCCCTCTGTCCAGAGTTCTACTCACCTCCTCATAGAAGCCAATCAGGATAGTCTGGCAGCTTCTGTCCTTAGTAAAATCGTGCTAATTGTGAATGATTATGGATAGTTACATATTCGTGTATATAGTCCCTTAATAGCCCCTCAAACAATTTCCTACAGTGGCTGTTAAACTTACCGGTCTGTAACTGCCTGGAGAAGACCTAGAGCACTTTGTAAACACCACATTTGCCTTGTGCCAGTACTTTGGCACTATACCAGTTGTTAGTGAGTCTTTAAAGATCAAGAACAGGGGCGATGAGATAACTGAGCTGAGTTCTTCAAGAACTCTTGGGTGAAGTACATCTGATCCTGCAGTCTTATGCACATTTAAAATATTTAGTCTTTCTTGGAAGATATCCATGGTTAGCTTGTTAAGTATTATACTTGGGCTATTGCTATCAGTGGCATCTCCTGTGTTGGTTCTTTGCTCCTCTCTTGTGTACACAGAGCTAAAGAATACATTCAACAGCTCCACCTTCTCTTCATCCCACGTGACCATTTCCCCATTATAATCAATTAGGACACCTATCTGTTCTGATTCAGTTAGAATTTATATATTTAAAAAAAACGTTTAGGTTTGTTTTGCTACAAAATCCACATCCACTTACCAGGAAAGTTCTGGCTGTAGAGCACCCGGGGCCAAATTCATCATTTGAAGTCCGACCAGTGTTGTGGGTATAAGACGATGTCCCCTGCCTGCTCACATGGGCTGCCACTTCCTCTGCCAATGTCCTCTTTTCATGGGTGTTGGGCTTGAAGTCGTAGTGTTCATGGATGAAAGTGCAAATACAAAAAACAATAGCACTGTTAGTGTATGCCCTTGCCTACTTTAAACTTTGTCTGCTTTAGATACACATGCACGTACCTGGCCCCAAACTGGTCTGTTGCAGGGAAAACAGCAAATGCATGTCTATGCCAGTGTAAGCATAGTCCCTGGCGTAGGCACCTCTCCCATTTAACAGTACTGGCAGATTGCGGTCGCAGACGCACTTAGGGCAAGTGGCGCACCTAACTCTCCCCTCCACAACTACTGTTGGATAGTGCCCACTGACACCGCTTACCAACATGGCGGAGGCAGGGGGGAGGAGGGTGAACAACCCACAAAAATAAGTGGGCACATGCCCCCCAACTAAGAAGACTTGCCTAGGACACACATGGTGGGCAAACTAACACACAAATGTTATTTGCAACTCGAAAATGTAATCTGGACAATTGAGGTAGCAGCATTTTGGCCAAGAAATGTTGTGCCCAATGTGTAACCCTTGTTGAGGATTTGAAGAAGGTTATATACTGTAATTTGTCAAATACCAGTGACTTTACCTTGACTTTCCAGCAACCCACCAGCCAGCCCCAACTACGGTTTAAGAGCTAACCTGCGCACACAGCTGTTCCGTCTGGCATGCCTTCCACGGACCCACCACCAAGGCCTGGCCCACCCACCAGCCACCCACCCAGACACTGATAATGTAAATGTGTGCCCTTAATGAGCCAGTGGCAAGGGGCAGGGTGGAGGGGGCAGTTGATCCAATGGAGATGAAATGTTTTTGCTGCCTGTGTGGGACCATTGACCCAAGCAAACACTAATGTGTACTTTTCTCCACACAGACCACACCTCTACTGGGTGCTACACTAGAGATGAAGGAAAGTGTAGCACAAACACCTAATATTCTTCTGATGCCTCCACAAGCTGCTGCCACATCTGCCACTGGGCCACACCACACCTCTCTTAACCAGCTTTACCAGTGGAAGCAGCACCACCTCCACCAAGCACCAGAGGAATCCAGCCCCACACTTTCTTTAAGGTGGTGCCAACTCATGGAGTCTACTAATACATGAGGTTTGATACATGAGGACCTGGCTGCAGTGGTGGTGGAACAGCAGCGCCACAACTGAAGGTTGGAGGTGCTGATGGGGAAAATGGTAGAGGCCAACCACCAGAACTCAGAAAAGCTGGCCTTGCTTGAGACTCAGCAACAAGCCCAAAGTGAAAGCCGGGCAGCCTTCCCATAACCTGGCATGATGGGCTTGGGGGGGAGGGGGTTGCAGATTGGCCAACAGGCATATGTAAGGTAAATAAATTGCAAAAAACAGCAACTGTATATTTTTACTCACGACCAAAAAAGCCAAAGGGGGTACTACAGTAGAAAAAAGACTGAAACCAAAAGTAAAATAAGAGGAAAAGAGGAGTCCACCAAATGCTAGTGAACTGTTTGGCCAGCGCGGCGCTGGTTCCCAGAATATAGGTGTCCGTGCATGGAGCTGCAGCAGAGGTTGCCTCCTCCACATATGCTGCCACAGGCTCAATCAAGGTGAAAGGGTACAGGGTGATGCATGCCAAAATTAATTTTACCACCTTCTCAGGCTTATATTGGATTGCCTCCCTGTATGGTCCAGGCATTGAAATCTTGAGCAGGCCAAAGGTCTGCCCGTGTGCGGCAGTGGGACCGATTATAGGCCTCCTGGTCTGTGGCCTTAGAAAGAGGGTCAGGAGCCAAGGCAGGGGGGAATAACAGGAGTCACCTAAAAGGACAATAACAATAAATTACCAACAAAAAGGGAACCAAAAAAAAAACTGCATAGATAAACTAATAAGGTAAAGCTGTAGGTGCAAGGGCCAAAAATGTAGTGGGACCTTAAAATAAACATTGGCCATCCAAACTAAAGGTAAGCCCCACTATGCATGTACTAAGGGTTTTAATTAGCAACAGTGAGAAGAGGACATTTAAATTGGGACATAAGCACGGTAATAGTGATGGAGGGCGGGGAGACAAATAGGCTAAGTAAAAAAAAATTAGCAACACATAAAAACAGGCATGTGCATACAAAACCACTTAAGAGTGTGAATTCAATGCTAACAATAGACACACAGATCCTAAAAAAAATTATACACACACTTACTTAGACACCAACTGCCAGTCAGCTCATCACTTTGAAAGTGGGTATATAGAGTGGAAGTTTCGCAAACCTGGGAAGCCCGCCAAAAGGCTGAAAAAAACGATGATCCCATGAGATGGATGTTGAGAGAGTGGCCCATCTTGTGGTTACTATAAAAAAGAAAAACAAAAATTGGGTCAAGAGACTGACAGCAAGAACTGAAAAGCAAAAACAATAAAAAAACAGGGCAACTGGAACACAGGGAAGCAGGTTTAGGGGAGCAGAAGCAAGACTAGCATAAAGACAGGAAAGTGGGCAAAAAGGATGAGCGATTTGGGCCTAAACATAGCAAAACATATACTCTTGAACGTTTGGGTGGACCAGGGCCACGTGCGTGCAATCAATGGCACCCATGACACTCGGCATATTAGCGATTCTGAAAAACCCCAACCTCGCTGCATTTCAGGCTGCTATGGCCACAGCTCAGTGAAGGCAGTCACAGTGCCCTTAGCCTCTGGAAGGAGCCATTAACTAAAAATTTAAGGCAGCCAACCAATTTGGTCATACCTGCAATTGCATGGCCCTTTCTTGTGGCGGGGCCAACCATGGTAACAGATCTGAGTAAAGTCTCTCAAGAGAAAGGCGGTTTAGTCAGGTCAATTTAAATGATTGGACATTTGATAGATATCCACGTGACGCTCGTACTCTTCATTCACAGAACTCATCAAGGGGCTCCATTGTAATCGCTTATGCCGGTTCTTGCTAGCAAAAAAAGATGTAATTTTGAAACTTATTGGCCTGAAAACTGACAAATCAGGGCTGGATATCACATGCAAATGCAGACAAAATCCATAAAATTGTGGTCAAACGAACTACAAAACTTGTCTTATACGGTGAATCCTCGGTTGGCTGTACATGTACTGTAAATTCATGCAAAAAGGCAACTCAGACAAAAACACAGCCCAGAATCTCCCAACGCAGAAAATAGCCCAAATACAGGACTTTAATGTCCTTCCCACATGCGGAGCTGCATTCAAGAGAGGCTCTGAATCAGGGCTAATACCTATGTTTTAGCACTTCCTGCACTACAGCAGCTATATAGAGATTATGCAAAAACATAAAACAAAACAAAAACTCTTGATTACATAGCAAAACAAAATTAGATTTAAAATTAAAATCATTAAGAAACAAAAGTAACTTATTAATAAATATTAAATCTACAGATTACTACCAGGCAAACAAGATATTCTGTGTTATTCTTGGATCTCTTGTACTGTCTAATAGTAGCCCTAGGTAAGTGCCTGAGGCCCATTAGAGGGTCCTCTGGTGTACCAGTCTGCCACTGGTGTTGTCAAATACACAGAGTCCCTTCAATGAGTTTAACCAACCTCCAAAAATGGAATTGCTCAGCTTTACAAAATTGGGAAACATTGAGGCTGTCTTTGTGCCACTGTTGCATGTAATGCCACATGTCTGCAGAAAGCATAAAGACACGTTCTTCCATTTTAATATCACTTTCTATTGTCCACAAACTATAACATATATCATAAAATATTGCATGTTGTAGGCTAGTGCAGCATGGCAATTAAAGGAAAACTCCCTTCTTGTCAAGTTTTTGGTGTTCTTCTGTATCGTTTTCCTCTTCTGGAAAAATGTAAAATAAAATGTAAAATAAACATTTGTGTTAGGATTGTGCCCTCAGACCTGTGATTTACTTACCAGCACGCTGTTTCTAAGTTTCCTATATTCCTTTGTGTCTGTGATTCTAAGATGGGAGTGTTTTTTCTGGCCTTCAGAACCAGGTCAAGCTGTGCATTGCGCTGCTGAATAAAAGAAATGGCTGCCCAATACTCACCACTTCCAGGATTCTGCCTATCGGTGCAAAGCCAGTGGAGGTCACACGGACATGAGCAGCCTTTCACCCCAGCAGGTGGACAAGCCTATTTCTGCCCCAGGCAGTGCACGCTGATAGGCTGCTCCATGACAGCTTTAGAATAGGATCCTGGAAGTGGTAAGTATTGGATTCTTTTTTCAGCAACACCCGGGTCATGTTGCCCCATTGCTGCATATTAAAGAGTGACTATGGTATTTCTGACCATAGTTCCTCTTTAAAATATCCACAAAAATGTGATCTTTTTTAGCCACGCCTGCTATTTGACAAAACATGTTAAAGATTTCAGAATAAAGAACCATTTAGAAATTAATGTAAATTTAAGGAATCAAGCAGAAGGAAATTGGTAAATACATTACTGGTGAATGCCTTAATAAATCAAGTTTGCATGTCAAGGCAAATGTTCTATTTGCAAAGTACTATAGTACTATACAAGAATTACAGATTTTTTGCCACCCACTGGCACTATAAAGCGACAATGATGTATGCCAATCAATCTAACAAACCTAGACTAAACACATAATAGGATGATATAGGAGAATAGGACTACAATAAAATACAAACTACTTGATATACCATATTTTTCACTCCAAAAAAAGCACCTTTCCCCCAATGGGGGGGGGGTCCAGCCATACTTCCTATAATGGGGGAATTGTGGGCAGATCCGCCACACTGCCTGTAATAGGGGGATTTGAGGGGGAATTCTGCCACACTGCCTGTGAAGGGGGATTCTACCACACTGCCTGTAATAGGGTAATTGGGTCAAATGGATTCTGCACACTGCTTGTTATAGGGTGATTGGGGGGAACACACACACACACACACACACACACACTGCCTGTAATCGGGGAATTGGGGTGGGTGGATCCTGCATATTGCTTGGCATGGGGTGATTGGTGGGGAATCTGCACACTGCCTGGATCTTTGGAGGGATTCTGCAAACTGCCTGTTATGGGGTGATTGGGGGGATTCTGCACACTGCCTGTTATAAAGAGGATTGGAAGGAGGGATTCAGGATGATTAGTAGTGGTGTATTTTAGCACACCATTTGGTTCAGAATATTTTTTTTGTATGTACCTCCTCTAAACACTAGGTACTTAATCCCTTTGTCTTTTGTCTTATAGTGTGAAAAATACAGTATATTAAAAAATCCTTTATTAAAGGAGAACTAAAAATGGCCCAATAGAAAAAATCATATAATATGCAGGATGGCGGGAGGAGAAGTAATTTATACACCATACACCTGGCATCAAAAATTTTTCAAGGCTATCCAATATCCAAAGCCAGACTTTTTTATCTTCATAGAAGGAGGCGGAAACCAGGGGTGACAGGTTCTGACACTAAAAATCTGTGACCCCTGGATTTTATTACTACCATGAGAGAATAAATCACAAGCTTGATTGGGGTTTTATTGAGTTTAGGTGTAAAAGTGACCACTCCTCTGATTAGCTGGGGGGTTAAATGGATTCTAATATTACACTGTTTCACTATAGTGCTCCTGGTTGAACACAATCAAAAAAACAACAGGGTCTGGCTATCAGCAACTCACTCGACTGAAGGATTGCTTCCCATGCCACTCTGGGCTTAAACTCCATTCACTGTTGTTTTTATGTTTGGCTCTCACCCACTGCCATTAGTGACAGGGGCACGGCTTCCCCTCTCCGTTGCAATGAATAGAAAGGGTGTGGCAGTGCTCCTGCGACTAATGGCAGGTTCTGAACTGGACATGCCATCAATAGTGACCCCTCCCCAAGGCCGGGGCAGCACTGGATGTGTAGGCTGCAGCATGGGATGGGATCCAGCAATCAGGTGAGAACAAGGACGATCAGCTGCAGGGGACAAAAGGCAAGCACCCTTTTGTTTTTTTAATTGGTCGATCACTATAGTAGAACATATATAGCAAACACATTAAAAGATATGCACATATACATGCAAAGAAGGGAGACAAATAGTGACAAAAAACAATTAATAAATCAACTAGTAAATCTGATATATACCTGGCTGAGATCTAGATCATAATAATAATTTCAAAGTGCAAACAATAATATCCCTATCAAAGTTTAAACACTCTAGTGAGATTTCACCTAGCAACCAAATAAGATTAGTGATACTAATAATCCAATATATATATATGAATACTTTGATTATAGATAAATATATATATGTAAATATATATAAATAATGTTTGAAATTGTTTTTGGGTGTTGGGATTTATGTTATACTAATAAAGGAATCTTGTAATTTAAGCTGTTTGTGTTTTGCTAGTTATTGCTATCCTATGCTGTGTTTTTTGTCTAGGTTTGTTAGATACATTGATTACATACAGTTGGTGTTGTAGTGATATGGTCGTGCACAAAATGTCAAAACTATGTTTCTTGAATGACACAGGGTATGGAGTCTCTTCAATGAGCTTTCACCCCACTTGTAGGTAGATGGAATTTAAGATCAACATGGCTATGCAATTTTCTGTTAATATTACAGCGTGTTCGTACGATCGCCAGGTGGAAGTTCTCTCTGAGGATAATCCTTTTGGATATATATATATATATATATATATATATATATATAGTCCCTCATAGATTATTGGAGCTCACCTATGGGAATCGAGATCTCCTTTTTCTTCTCTCTGGGTATAGAACTAGTGCTGATAATATCCTGAGATCTCCCTTCCATTTCCTATCCTCAGCTGCTTCACACTGACCTCTCAGTCACCTCTCTGTTGCCCCTGACAATCTAACAGCCTAACGGTTTACTTTCTTACCTCTCTGCACTCCAGCAACATCTGAGGTCACTGACTCAGCCCTTGGTACTTTGTCTCTGGCAATATGGCCACTGGAGCTCAGTACTGCAGACACTTTGCAGCTCGCAACCCTCCCGGGGGAGTATGACCCTCTGCCAACTTCACTGAGCCTCCTTGCCTTACCTCGCTCATCCCTTTACTCACTCACACACCCCAGCTCCCTTCCCAAAATCTCCTTGGGAAATGATGAGGATAATCCTTAGCATGACCGAGGGCACTAACTGGCTCCCAAATAGATCCCCCATAACCTAAAGTGAGTATTTAACTATTTACTAATATTTTCTATACGCCTTAAAGCGGTCCTTCACTCTGAATAAGAGTCTATCTTATATGTTTCCCACACCCTGTACATACAAATTGCTGACATTAAAAATCATCCAACCTGCATCTACTGCATGTTATGAGCCTTTAAACATTCAAGATGGCAGATTATGGAACATCAGGCAGCCTGCAAACAGGAAGTGCCTTCTGACTGCGCTGCTCTGCATTCTGGGACTGCTGACCTTTTCCCGACCCCAGCTCTGCTCTGTCTGAGCAAAGCACAGCTATAACCCGCCCCCTGTACTTTATCCCACTCTCCTCTCCTCAGTAAGTCTGATGCTTCTGAGTCAGGATGGCAGTGCCCGTATCCTAAAGTTCTTAACAGAGTTGTAGCCCAGTGGGGGAAAGAATAATAAGTAAGTGACTAAAAACGTAAAATATATTAATTTTAGATGCTGGGGAATCATTTTTTAAGGGTTTTGGCACACGCTGCCAGTACTGTAGTGGTACTAGAATAGACCAGGCGCTTAGATCGTAAAATCGATGCGAGATTTGTTTTTAGTTTTAAGTGTTCAAATGCATCTCAGCACCATAATCCGTAGGCTGGAATTTCTGGTTTAAGTGGGAATTCTACTTTTCCTGAGTACTTTTGCCATTACTTAAATTTTGTGTTCTGCCTTATTGTTTTTACTATTATTTTACTTTTACTTTACCCTACTGTTTCCAAGTTTCTTATATTTATATGGGGGTGAATTTCCTGGCTTTGAGTAAAGCCCTTTAGTATAACTTCTGCCTACAAATCCTAGAATCCTTCCACTGAAAACGGTGAGTTTCCCTGCCGCCACATAGCAGAGCATGGAAACACCAGGCAGCAGTAACAACTACCCATCCCCAGTAACCCTTTGGCTACTGCAACACAAGATTGTGATCCCCTCACCTGAAGAGGCTGATTTACAAAAGGAGGTGTTAAACCCATGAGCTCAGAAATGTGGAGCATCATCTCTGCATCTCATCATCTAAACACATTGTTGCTAGAGAAAATTGTTTCTTTTAAAACACAGGGTTGCAAACAACTTTAAAAGTGGTATCACCAGGGGAAATCTCAATATTGAATGCAAGGCAGCTTTTTAACCTAGGTGTTTGTGATTCTTTATCGCTTGCTGCTTAAACGTCTCTAATCTTTGTACATTTTATGTGCCTCACTTTAGCTCTTGTTTGCATTTTAATGTATATTAAACTTAGACTTACTTATGAACTTTAAAGCGGACCAACACCTATGTGGCACTGGTGTTGGTCCTGCCACTATATGACAATCTAGGGCCCTTATTTAACAAGGGATAGCGCCAGGTAGCGAACGGTAATGACGGTCACCGCCACGAGAACGCATTTATCAAGCCGATCCTGCTTAGCGACTGACAGAGTGCCAGATAGTGAATCATTCATCATTATTCCAGCCTCACCCCACAGCGCCAGCGAGCGACCTTGAACAGCGAACAGGTATGACCTCTCGCTACCTGGCGCTCTCCAATGCATTTCAATGGAGCAATCTTTAAACGCTGGGAGCCGTTCGCTATGGCCATTTGCTGTCATGCGCTCCCATACAGCGCGGAACCTGTCAAATAGCGACTCCTCACCCAATATTCAACATTACGGCAAACCGACTGAGTCGCTATCAACTACAGAACAACGGGCAAGCACAGCGACTACTAGCGGGCGCTCTGAAAATGCTGCTACTGTCGCTCATCTGTCACTACCTGGCGCTATTAATGAATCGGCCTCTAGGAGAAGCATCCAGAGTGCTGAAGCCTTGATCCTCCTCTAGGAATCCAACACAGCCATTGGCTGTCCAGCACTCAAGTGGGTAGCAAGTTCTGCCATTGTTCTGGCTGCCAGAATGGTCTGCCCCCTTGAGCGCTGAGCAGCCAATCAGGACTCTGGATTCCTGGTGGAGGATCAAAGCAAAAGTAAGCTTTACAGGTTACGGTAAAATTTATGGGAGTTCTGTGGGACTATGTGTGGGGGAAGAGGGGCTCCAGCATTCTGGATGTCATATGGAGGCACTTTAAGGGATATATACTGGGGAATCATCCAATAGAATGTGACAAAATTATCCCAGACACACGTGCTCATCAGCCCATCAATCAGCTTTTCTGTGTTCGGCTGGGCGCTGAACTCGAACAAAGACTTCTGGCTGAAGTCCGTGTTCGGGTTTGGATCCCAAACTCACTAATTATGAGCATAAAATAGTTCAATACAGTTTTGCCCGTCGTGGTCTATATGATACTAACCCACGGTGCCACAATAAACCTGCGGAGCTTAAACAGGAGTGTCCGGAACTGTGAACTGTATGGCCCTAGTGATAAATTAGAAACAAACTGGCGGTTGCATCAATGCTCCCAGTTTTTTTTGTTTGTGAAATCGCACACTAAGCGCCGCTGAGGCTAACATTTTGGCACCGAGTGGTATTAACATGTGCTGATGCTCATAAATCAGGCTCCCCATATCAGCAAAAAAACTGTAACATAGCAGCATATTATTTGGGATGTCACTTCTAGCCTTGACAGGTTCTGCTCCATTGCAAAAGCCAATCGGGTACAGCAGATTTAAAAGAATAAATTAGCTGTTTACGTGTGTTGAGTCAGAAGGCACAATGCCATATTCAATGAAAGGTCTTTTAAACATCAAATAAAATTTCTTCTAACATTAGTAAATTAAGACCACTAATATGTATAATAGTTTGTGCAGTTAGTGACTTTAGTTTTTATACAATAAATGCATTATTGTGCTTCGGCGTTTGTGTCAGTGTTATACATTACTGAGGGAATCTTTTCAATTTTGAATAGCTAAATATATTAACATACCAAAGCTCTTAGGAGTCATGAATACAGTTATTGTATTAAATGTCATTGCTATTCTGATGTCAAGGATACCATTTATTAGCCTTCTTATAATGCAATAACCTAAAGCTGTATTAAAAAGGTTACTTTAAAAATAATGACATGTGTTTTGAATAGCCACGCTCCATATATTGGGGAGGCTGATTCATTAATAGCGCCAGGTAGCGACAGTCTACGAGCGTCTGAAGTGCGGCGCTATGAGCGACTGCTAGTGTACGCCACGAACGGCTGTGAGTCGCTATTGCAGGCCTCCCCAGTCGCTATCTGCCATTGTTGGGAAGAATGCATTCATTGGTGAATGAGATGTTTCTGATCAGCTTTGTAGGCGCTGTTATTTTTTCACACGGTATTCAAGACAGCGCCTGAGCGTTTGTTTGCTGTTGGATTGAAATCAATGTTACAACATTCTGTAGTAAACACATTGCACCATGTTTATTTGGTTAAATGTTTTTTTGGGGGGAGGAGGGGGGGTTTAAATAAATGCCTACAATTGTGGTTTTCTCTTCATGGTGCCTAAAAAAGAAACAAAAGTGTAGTTAGTTTTTATTACTAATTTTGGTTTGTAGCATTTAATTACATACCAAGGCCTCATTTTTAGTTAAAATTTTGGTCAACTTGCACACCACCCCTTATTCTGGTTTGGGTCAACTTGCACACCACCCCTTATTCTGGTTTGGGTCAACTTGCACACCACCCCTTATTCTGGTTTGGGTCAACTTGCACACCACCCCTTATTCTGGTTTGGGTCAACTTGCACACCACCCCTTATTCTGGTTTGGGTCAACTTGCACACCACCCCTTATTCTGGTTTGGGTCAACTTGCACAACACCCCTTATTCTGGTTTGGGTCAACTTGCACAACACCCCTTATTCTGGTTTGGGTCAACTTGCACACCACCCCTTATTCTGGTTTGGGTCAACTTGCACAATGTAAATAATGGGCCTTTATGAAAAATCAATATTGCTAATAATGTTGCATATTTAAATATAGGAATATACAGCAAAATAGTTTACAATACCAGCATGCACAGGTGGCCGGGCAGGAATTGTATTTCTATCAGATAGGACAGCATCCTGCGACAATAAAGCAGGGCTGGGACAAGATTAAGAAGCCAGATTAGAAGAGTAAAACCTGCAACTAGGGTCGTAAAAGATCAAAGGAATACCAGAGATAAAAGCCCCCTTTGAGTATAATTGGGAGGATCCTTAGATGAGGAGGAAGGAAGGCAAGAAGGAGACTGCTGGCACATGAGAAGGGGCAGGCGAGAGGCAGGAGAGGAGAGAGAGAAAGGCATGAAGGCAGCCAGCTGAGAAGGTCTGCTTGTGGGTGCCCGTTTCAGGAGGGTAATGCTTTTAATGTTACCTTAATCCCTGTATATATGTATGCCAGTCCCAGAATTGTATTGTATTGTGTTGAAATATTTGATTGCATTATTGTGTTATTTTGTCAACAATATATCTCTTTATTTACTACTTGTCTCAGTGTCCTCTGCATATACCAGAAGTCAAAAGATCCTACAGTCTTACAGCCTTATGCGTGTATCCATTGTGTGATCATTGGCCAGATATTGATAATATTTGTATATGTGTTTGCCTATTTTAGTCGAGCCGGGCAGGATAGATATATATACATATAATATTATTAATATTTGGTTATTAATTATTTAATTTTATTTACATAATTGGCTTGCGCCAGCCAGGAGATATTATTAATATTAGTTACTAATATTTAATTGTTTACATAATTGGCACGTGCCATTCAGGAGAGGTTGTATTGTTTACAATAACACCCCTTATTCTGGTTTGGGTCAACTTGCACAACACCCCTTATTCTTGTTTGGGTCAACTTGCACACCACCCCTTATTCTGGTTTGGGTCAACTTGCACAACACCCCTTATTCTTGTTTGGGTCAACTTGCACACAACCCCTTATTCTGGTTTGGGTCAACTTGCACACCACCCCTTATTCTGGTTTGGGTCAACTTGCACAACACCCCTTATTCTGGTTTGGGTCAACTTGCACACCACCCCTTATTCTGGTTTGGGTCAACTTGCACACCACCCCTTATTCTGGTTTGGGTCAACTTGCACAACACCCCTTATTCTGGTTTGGGTCAACTTGCACAACACCCCTTATTTTTGGTCCACAAAAATAATGACCCTGTAGTCCAGTACTTGGAGTATAGTTAAGGTGAGCTAGCTTACCGAGAAAAACGAAGTTATCATGCTTTCCCTTAACTCAAAGCCAGTCTGGGTGTCCTCAGTCGTTTCTGCGGGGATGTTGGGGAATAAACACAATGAGAGAGACAGCAATTAGTAATAGTACATGTTTTTTGTCCATTTTTTAAATTTAGCTGACTAGGCCACATATTTTTATCAAAATACTTTGTCATGGTTATTTATTTACCCAGTAGCCAGCCAGGTGGCATTTCATTGTTTTCAAACTTCCGGCACAGGACTGATTGCTGGAGCACGTAAGAATCGTGGCATGAGCCGGGGAAGCCAGATCTCACGGCCCACAGCTTCATGTCATGGTCACATACCACCATGACATTGATGGAATGGAATTGTTTCCGATTCCTATAATGCAGCTCCTGTGCACGGGGAGGGCGGAAAGGGATATGTGTACCATCCACGCACCCTAGCACATTCGGAATCCCTCCCATGCGGTAGAACGCATGCTTTATTTGGGCAACCTCATCCGCATCCTCAGGAAATTTGATATAAACAGGGATAAGGTCACAAATAGCCAGTACTACCTTGTAAAATATGCGGCTCATTGTAGCCTGGCTGAGGTTGCCTGGAAATTCCCTCATGCCACAATATTAAGCATGGCACATAGGCGAACTATGCCTGGAATGGATTGGGTGCGTCTGGTGGATGGATCGATTTTGTCTTAATCTGATCATATAGGGACTGTAGTGCTGCATGATTCAGACGAAAGCGGCTTCTGATCTGCTCGTCACTCAAATCCCACACTGAAAGACGGATGCCAAAGGATCGGGGTGCCCTAAGCCTCACAGCACCCTCCACCCTGGCCTCCTGTTCTTCCAGCAGTCTCCCACAACCATACATCCAGAACCCAAACATCACCCTCTCATCCATCTCACACTCATTGGCCATAGATACAAAATAAGCCAAACCAAAAACAGAAAACAAACACACCACACACACAAGCACACTCCTCACACAATCACACCAATGCAGCTCAACACAAAACCAGATGTATAGTGGTTAGAATCACCAGACTGCTGAAAGTCTGCTTTCTAAGTTAGGCACAACCAAGAGGGGATTTGCTGCACAACCCACAAAAGGCCCCAAAATCAATCCTCACTTGCTGTATGCTACACAATATTTGCATATGCCAACAAAATAAATCTCCCAAAGAAACAGCACTGATGCCAGAAATCACCCCAACAAGCCACACAGAGTAAGGGCACAACCCAGCCAGACAATTTTTTTAAGCAAGGGACCAAAGGACAACACCACAGCCTTTGCCACGGTGTAACAATACAAGAAGGTTGTCAAATAAAGCTATTTATACTTAACTTTGGGAAAGACTGGTCCGCTTTGCCGCCTCTTGCGTTGCTTAGCTATTTCCGGTCTGCAATTAGCTTACCCAGGTGTGCTTGAAACGGTTTGCGCACACGTACGCTAAAGCATACTAGCGTACGTGAGCAGATACTTGCGTGCTTTAGCGGATATGGTTCATCAGTCAGGTTTGGTCCAGTCAAACTTATGCTGCTCTTAATTCAAATAGCCGTTTTTAGAGCAACATTTTACATGTGTTTAAAAGACCTGAGTACATTGGTTTCTTATGTTGGGTTGTTTGGTTAATGAGCTCTCTAATTATTTAATTGTCTTCCACACATGGCTGCCAGAAACATCAGGCATTGCAGTGAAGATGTCGCTACAAACACCTGGCCAGTATGTGTGAAGCAATTAAGTGGGCCTGTTTGTGATTGGTTCTTAGAGCACATAAAACATGGCACACCCAAGCAGCAGTTGTTGCCATTTTGTAGTCTGCATGCGTGCTTGGGTGTTGTATAGTGGTGTGTTTGCAGCTACAGGATGGAGCCAAATTCTGGGCATCTGCCGGCCACAGCTGGACCAAGTAGGAGTGTGTTGGGTGCTGTGCGCAGACCTCCCCTCAGGAAAAGGGCACAGGCCGAAGGTGAGGCAGCACCTAAGGCCAAGCGTCCATTTGCCAAGAGGGAGCCAGAATTTAATTTGGCGGAAAACAATACTCTTGTGCGTCTGACACTGGCAAAATGGGAGCTATTATTTGGCTCCCAAAGTCAGTGTTTAGGCAAGCAAGAAAGGAGCAAATTGTGGGATGCCATTGGTGAGGAGCTTACTAACAGTGCTCAATACCCACGTAGTGGCCCATCCTGCAAGAAACGCTTCTACACTTTGAAAAGGGCCCTTATGCAAAAGATGAAGAATGATCTTCTTGTAGAGAGTGGGACCAACCAGGGTCCAAAGAGTACCTACAGGCCATATGAGGAGATGCTGAAGTCCAAGATTCCGCTCATTCGGCTGCAGGGTGTGGATGCTGGGGACGACACCACAGGTTGGGCTGAAGGTACCTAGTTTAGACATTTTTAAATCTTGTTGTTGTAATGTATGTTACTTGTTTGTAATTTTTTTTAAATACTAACAGTAGGACATGTGAAGTAGTACATTATACCTCATTAATGTGTTACTTGCCTGTCTCTTGCTTTATGCATAGGTGCACATGGTGAGGCCCAGGATTCTGGGGAGGAGGACACCCAAAATCCGGCCCTTCCCACAACCTCAAGCATAACCCAGTCGGCCATTGAAGGTATTTTTAAGTAATTTTGGTGGTGGTTATTTTGGGCCGCACATTACCAATGGCTTAATCCTTACTTTTATTTCTGATAGTTGCCCTGACATTTGCACCAGCATCTCCTCAGGAGTCAACCTACTCTTTGGATGCTGGTAAGTGCATGTGTCAAACTTGCTTTAGCTACTTTAACACAAGGGCATGTCTTTCATTCATCTATTTTCATTGTAGGGCAAGTCCCTGCTTCATCTTTGGACACCACTTCCTGTGTTGCTGGTCAACCGGACCCTGTTGGTGTGTATTTCCAAACACACTGTATCCTTTCTGCTGTTTGAGTAACAATGTGTATATTTTGTTATTCTAAAATTCAACATGATTTCAATTACAACTTCAATATGGATATTGACACTGGATTGTGCATCAACACGATCAGAAATTAAATTGTTGTAATGTCTTCCCTGCATTTTTTTGTTGTTTTCAAATCGAAAGACAAACATACACTATACTAGTGTTGATAATATTGCTCTACATTGTGTATTTTAGTTGACCGGAATAAATTAAATTGTTGTAATGTGTTCCCTGCATTTTTTGGTTGTTTTCAAATCGAAAGACAAACATACACTATACTAGTGTTGATAATATTGCTCTACATTGTGTATTTTAGTTGACCGGAATACAGGAAGTGGCCGTCCGGAAAGGGCCCTTCACCGTCAGGCTGCTAGAGGTGAGGGTAAGTTTGTTTAGCTTTATTCTTTAGTAAGGATGTTGGCTAACCTGTTTTTGGAATTATTAGTACAATTTGCTATTCAACATGTTTTTTGAAGGGCAAAGCTCGAGTGAGGGCCTAAGTCGGGACATCCGTGAGATGGCGGGTATGTGTAATTTGAGCAATGTGTGTATGTTTTTGTTTAACCACAGAGCTATAGATAAATTATTTAGAGTCCTCTTTAAAGTCCTCCAACTCAAAAATTCTCCATTCACCACGAGTGTCAGCAATCCAATCGTGCAGAACCACGATTGGATTGCTGACACTCGTGGTGAATGGAGAATTTTTGAGTTGGAGGACTTTAAAGAGGACTCTAAATAATTTATCTATAGCTCTGTGGTTATATTATATTTTTTGTTTGTACTTAAGTGTGAGATTTAGGTTGTACACGTGGAGCTTGATATAATATCACTTAATCTTTGTTTTCATTGTAATTAATTTGTTACTGAGCGCGGTATTTTTATATATTACTATATATAATTTTGTTTATGTTTTTGTTTGCCACAATGATTTCCTCCTCTTCGGCTTACATACATGTTTGGAATATGATGTTCCATGACACATTCTTGCTATTGGGCAATCCCCCACTTTGGAGAGGTATGGCCTCGATAGTGTGGGCCAAAAATAGTCGCACAATCTCAAATGACCTACTAACATGACTTTCCTGTTTAGCATATGGCAGCTTGCCCCATCTCTCAGATGTGGAGTTTCCCCTTTCTGGCAGCCAGACACCGGAACTACTTTGGCCGGAGCAGACTGAGGTACCATGGCTGATTTGTTTGAACAGTAACCACATTGACATGTTTGGGGGTACAACAAGATCCACCATGTAACATACAACTTATTTGTGGTTTAGCAGGAGTCCATTGCGGAAACCCAGGCTCTGCCCTCTGCCCAAGTGCCATGTGGACAGGCTACAGAGGCTGAAGCAACGGTACATTATAATGGAACCCTTTTGTGAAATGTTTGGGAGGGGATTACCTGCATTGTTCCAGCTTCACTACAATCTTTTTTTTGGTGTTTTAGGCTGAACATCCGACAACTGGAGCTTCTGCACCCACAAGTGCCGATTTGTACCAGCTAGGGGTCTGGATGCTGGAGGGCTACAGTCAACAACAGCCGCGTGCTGGAACTAATGAGCGCATTGCGGCGTTGGAAAATCACTTGCTGGTGGATCGGCAACAAATTCAGGACCTGCAGCAACAACTGCGAGAAGTGCAAAATCCCCAGCACTCACAAATTACTCAGGCAATTCAACAAATGTCAAACTCCATACAACAAATGTCACATGCCATCCAAGACTCTGGACAGCGCCAGGAACAAAGTTTGTTGTTGATCCATCAGCTAATACAACAGCAGTCTATTTATTTTACTGCACTGTTGTCCCCCAACACCACCCCTAGCAATGAATCCCAACCTCCAAGGCCACCCAGGGAATAATTGTGGCACTTCTTGTTCCCTTGAAATGCATTAATTGTAAGGATTTTTTTTTCTTGTAATAAATGTTTGAACCAACCTCCAATTAGTGTTTTTGAGAAGACATAGCTACTAACCCAGTCAGGGATAAGTCTATAGATCTAGATATGTACATGTAGGCAGAAATGACACACATTGTTTGCCATACATTACTATGGTTAACACATTAAATGCCTAACAATGTTTGATAACATGTTCTAACTAATGGGTTGCTAGACACTTAAACTATGCTTTACAAGGCACAACACACTGAAAGTAGAAAAATATAAAACATTTATTGCCTTCCAAGGCGCTCAACATGGGCAACATTACTCCGCACAGCGGAAAAAAAACCATACCCCCCACCCTAACGGTGTTTCTTCTTGCCCAGCAGCATAAGGCGCGTCCGACGGACGTACTGCCACAGTCTGCGATGCTCGGTTTCACAAGCTGTAGAGAGTAAAAAAAAAACACTAAACCAAATATAATGGGATCTCAACATACACAGATGTAGGAATGTTATGTAATTTGCTCTAATTAGCTGACCAACACATTAACATTGGTGTAAACTGGGCCCTTATGTGTTACCATTATATGAGTAGTAGTGCCTGCCTTACATGTGCATTTAACATCCAAACCATACATTTAGTATGAACTCTTTGGAAGAAATGAAGGGATAAGTCCCATTGTGGGCATTTATTGGGTTATTTACAGTCAAACATCATGGCCAAAGTCCTAACGATTAAACTGCTTGTGAAAAGCATATTAGAGTTCCCAACCTTAGCAGGCAAATATTTTTTTTGAAGCAAACATTTTACCAATACGTGTAAAAAACAAAAATGTGAGCCAACAATCAAGCATGCAGACATGCATTTAGGATTGTGGGGCGAGCAAATGTCACCTAGATGTGTGCTTAGGAAAGACATAGGGACATTATCAATTAATATATATTTTAAACTAAGACATAGGTGTCCTAAGTATTTTGGCATATGAAGTTGATGTACTCACCATCGCAGCTGTGGCTGGGGCCCATGCTGCTGGACGTCCCTGGAGCTGGGGTGGGGAATATGGTCAAAGGGTCCGTCTGCGTGGAAACATCTGTCATGAGAAAGCAAAACCAAAAACAATATTAGTTTGCCAATTACACATTAAGATTTGACATCCATCTGTTTAGGGAGTCTGCCAAAAAATGCTTGCATGGTTACACACATGTTGTCAGACATTAGCATATTTACTGGTCCGTGAGGTTATGGGAATTATTTATGTGTGCAACATGGACACATCAATATAATGTGCCAAGAACCTTTACAGTGCAATGCTAAGGCATATATTTAAGTTGAGGGTAGAATATTAATTGTAGAGTGTGCAACATGTGTTAGCAGGAACAACTTACAAAACTAACACATTTGCTAGCCACCATCATGGTGTCCGCAGAAACATCGGGGTGGTTGGCAGTTGGATTGTACTGGAGTGGGGTTTGTGAGGTTAATAAAAATTACACTACAATCTTGTACTATGGACCAGTAAACATGTGTATGTTTTTGGAATGTCATTACATATGGCATGTGAGGGATATCAACAAACACTTACCATGACTATGCCTGCGGGCAAGGGCTGGCACATAGCTGCTGGAGGTGGTGGCTCTATGATGCCCTAAAAACCAGATAACAAGGGCACAGGATTAGTGCTAAGTCACCAGGATCACCTGTAACAGACAAACAAGAATTAGAAATGCACTCACCAGGGGATGAACTGCCGCTGGTATCCCAGGGAGGACTCTGAGGAGGAGGCGTGGAGCCTCGACTCCTCACAATCGGGCCAGAAGATCCTAAACCACATGGGCCACACTCCCTCTCACTCCCAGATCCTCGAGGGAGTGTGGGTGAGTCCACCTCCACCTCCCCACTTGGACTCCCCACTTGAGAGTGGCCCACGGGGTTTGTGGACTCAACTGAGTCCAATTGTGAGGAGCTGAGGCTCCAGACTGCCCGCCCCCCAGCAGCACACTCCTCTGTGGCGTCATCCCCTTCCTCCCCTGGGTCCTCAAGATAGGACTGGTGAGAGGGCCCCTTCCCACGTTTGCCCAGGGGAGGACGCCCAGGGGATCATAGAGCCTATAAACGCCCTCTGGGTCCCGACGCTTAAAGTCAGACCACTTCTGGATGATGGAGCGGACTGTGAGCTGGGTCTGGAAGCGCCGGGACACAGTTGCCTTCACCTCCAACGCTATGCGCCTCTTTGCACCACGGGCATAGTCGTATTCCCTCAGCAAAAAATCCTATAAAAAAACACATTTGAAAAACAAACATCAATACATATCTATATAGACTAATAACCATAAATAACAAGCTATATGGTTGCACAGCATAAATGGAACATATACTTACTTTGACCACCTGGCTGTTGACACGCGTATCAACACGTTTGCACTTTAATTTTTTGGGGGGGGGCAGGGGATGTTGAGGGACCAGGGGAGACAGGGGGAGGGGGGGGGAGGGGTTGGGGAGGAAGATTCAGAGGATTAGCTGGGTGGGATGGCTCGCCGTCTGGGCCTCATTTCTAATCCTCAGAGGTGGAAACCGGAAGTTGCTGTCTGCTGCGTATTCATCAACAGCGACTGGGGCGTAACAAGTGAAATAGCGACCAAAAAAAAAAAAACGCATGTATGATCAGCACAGCGCCGCTGCCTGCTCCACATAGCGACTCGGCATAGCGACTGGGCCTCGCCGCAACACCACGGATTCATCAAAGAGATTACTATCATAGAGCGTGGGCGCTGTTGTTAGCTGACTGCAGCACAGAGCGCCTGTAACGGTTTTAAAAAAAAGATTATTTGGGGGGCTTGACACCTTCGAAAATGCTATCAATAACTGAAATGACATTGGGAGAGGGCTGTGATTTGGACATCCAAGTGACACAGTCCGAAAAACATTAAAAAAAAAAAAAAAAACATCCAAAACATTCAAGACAAATCAGAATTAATGTTTAATGCATGTACTAATTTCATAAAAAAAAAAAAAAAAAAAAAAACATATACAAAAAAAAAAAATGTGTCTGCCATAGAAGTGTATGGGAGAGCGCCAGGTAGCGAGAGGTAATACCTTGCACTGTGCAAGGCACAACACTGGCGCTGTTCGCTGAGGATGAGAAATTGATGAATCATCCGCTACATGTCGCTATTCCAGTCGCTACACAGATTCTGGTTGATAAATGTGCTATTGTGTGCCGTGTCCGGCGTTGACCAGGCGCTGACCAGTCGCTATTTGGCGCTAGCTCCCGCTAACCAGGCGCTGCATGACGCTATCCCTTGTTAAATAAGGCCCTATGTTTGTTATCCACAATAAGCAAAGATTGGAATATATTTACTAATGCATTTAAATTGGACCTACAGTCTTCAGCACATGTGATCCTGCACCCCCAAAAGTCCAATTTTGGGATATTAATAAAAAGAAATTACCTATTTGCACTGTTATCCCCGTTTCTGGCTTTAAGCTGCTGCAGAGATTTGAGTGACTTTTTAGTCACCCACGGAATCAGGGTCACACAGGTTAAAGTGATACTATAGGCAAAGTCATTTTTTACACCATTGCGTCGGGCTACATTTGGCACTGCCTTCAACTGTTTTCCATTATTAAATTGAAGAAGAAATGGTCAAGATATCTAGGTTTACACTTTCTCCTCATGATTTCTCTTTTTTAAAAAGTGGGCGTGGCACTTGGATCTGTGATTCTGTATAATAATCAGCAATGTGATGAATCTGGAGGAGACTGAGGGAGGGGCAGAAGGAGGGAGGGACCAGCAATCCTGTCCCGCTCTGCTGAGCTGATTGGAGGACAGGATGAAAAAGAGAATGTCATTTGCTGAACCTGCAAACCCCGATACATCAGCCATTTCTGCTTCATTTAAAAAAAAGAAAAAAGTGCTAAACATATTCTGACGCAATGGTGTCACAGTTACCTTTGCATGCAGTATGAATTTAAAAGGAAAATTCCAGGCACAACATTAAAGTGGACCAAAACTCAGGATTTTGACTACCCTGGGTTTTGGTCCACTCCCCCGGGGCACTCCCCCCGGGGCATGGCGCATGCATGGCCGCTCATCCAATCAGCACGCTCGGAGCCTCTGAGCTATGCACGTCTGAGCGACGTCTTAGCTCAGCGGCTCTGAGCGCGCTGGCGACCGCATCTGTCTCTTCCCTGCGCGGGAGCACACCTGCTAGAGGGATAGAGGGGATGCGGCCACAGCCCGTGCCATTGGACCGGGATTAAGGTAAGTGTAGTGGGAGACCTGGGGCGTATCACACAGCGGGGCATCCCGATTTTGGATGCCCCGCGGGGAAGGAATGGATCTATAAGATTCCCGGGCCGATCCAGCTGGGTTTTGGTCCACTTTAACTTAGCAGGGGCTTTCCCCTCTGCCATTCTGGCTGCCAGTGACTGCATATTCATTCAGCTAGCTTTTGTATTGAATGGTGAATCTTGAAGCTTCTCAAACAGAAGTGACTTTTCTCACCTGGTCCTGAATTGACCCTAATATCTCAACATCTTCAGAAGTAAATTCATTTTACTTCTTTTTCATTGAAAAAAATCAGTCACTAGAAAGGATCAGGTCCATTAGGGTTTATCAGGGATTGCAAAGTATTGGTGTATGAATGATGCAGCTCCTGACAGCCTGGATGGGGCAAATTAGAAAGCAGGCCAACTGAACCCTTTGCCCAGAATGTTCCTTTAAGATTATCAACATTTCCTAAAAATAGGTTGACTGCATGTGAGATAAGTGTAGGAGAATTATATAGATCAGTTTTGCATTTAGGCTAATTTTGGGGTAGCACATTGAGGATAGAGCTTAAACCTGTACCATCAGTGTAGGTAGGGCCAGATGAAAGTGGACCAACACCCTCCCATGATCGGCCTGGGAATCTATAAGATTCCCGGACCGATCAGACCCCTGACTGCGGGGCACCTTGATCGGGGGTGCCCCGCTGTGTGAAACCCCCCAGAAACCCCTAAATCCCTACCTTATCCACGATCCAGCGGCGCCCCCGCCGCCGTCTCCCGCGCGTCCCTCTAGCAGGACGCGCACCCGCGCCGGCCGTTTGTGAATGGCTGGCGCGGGTGCGCGCCCTGTAAGAGTGATGCACGGGAGGCGGCGGCGGCGGGCGCGCTCTCTTGTCCGTCGCTGCCTCCCGCTTGTCCGTCGGCGGGGATTGGCAACGGCGGTCACATGGGAGCGAGGAGAGGTGAGTTTTTTGTGATTTCTGGGGGGTTTCACACAGCGGGGCACCCCGCCGAAGTGGACCAAAACACAGGATAGTCAAAATCCTGGGTGTTGGTCCACTTTAAGTGTGGGCACAAAATCTGGTAGAGGCCCCACATACAGTATGTTTCTCCTTAAAAATAATAAGCCAGCCAAGTAACTGACTGGTGGTTGTCTGGCACCCGCCTACTTACTGGAATGTCAGATCGAGTCCCTTGTGCCACCCTTTGTGTGGGTGCGTGCTGCTCGGGAACTCCTGCTTTGCCAATCTTGGGGGGGTAGTGTAGTAGCCTAGTTGGTCCAGCAGGAAACAGTTCCCTGCATTGCGCTGCCAGCGGCTGTGCTTAGTGGCTTATGTGCAGTGAGCGGCCGCCGACTGACAGCTCTGCACCCACCCATTACTGCAGTGTTGCTGATGGCGGCTTTGCTGCTCTGTACTCTCCATCCTGCCCTGTGGTGGCTTTGGCTGATGATTTGCAAAAACAAAAAAGAGGCTTGCCCAGGCATGCAGGGGGCCCCGACTGCCACTGATAGATTTGTTTCTGGCACAGCAGCCGTAAGACCAAAGACTGAAAAGCCTTCTAGACCTAACCAAAACCCAAAGGTTGATGGAGGTTTCCTTTGCAGGGCAAGTGGTGGAGGTTCTGAGGCACGTGCCCCTTGCGCCCCCCTAAAGAATATATTTTCTACCTTTTTTCCCAAAAATGAGCTGCACCTGTGATGGTGCATTTTTACAGATGGGGTATATCATTTTTACTATGAGGTTTTTTTTTTTACGTTTAGAAATAACATCAACCTATGGGCTGTGCTAAGTTTTTTTCTGCATAGACCATTTTTTTTCTGCATAGACCATAGGGTTCTATTGTATACAAACTTTAAAAAAATCCTCACCTCATAGGAAAAAGATGCCTCTAACTTGTAAAAATGCCCCATCACAAGCATAGGTCATTTTGGAGGGAAAAATGTAGAACAAACTTTCCAGGATGTAGGCTACAATGCATACTGGCTCCACCAAATAATTAGCATGACTCTCACTGTGACATAGGGGATCATGCTAAATATCTGGTGAAGCCAGTGTGACTGTGCATCACGGTGTGAATTGCAACCTACATCCCGGATTTAGCTTTTAGACACAAAAAAGTGCAAAAAAAATTTTTTTTTCTAACTTTTCCCCCCAAAATAACCTGTACCTGTGATGGGTATTTTTTACAGATTATATACACCATTTTGCCAATGAGGTACGGATATTTGTTTTTATGTCTGGAAACAACAGAACCATATGAGCTATGTAGAAAAAAATGGTGAAATCTTTAGCATAGCACGTAGGTTGCTGTTATTTCCAAACTTTAAAAGTCTTTACATCAATGGAAAATAAATGTACCCAAACTGTTAAAATGTGCCATCACATGTACAGATGGTTTTTTGGGGAAAATTTTAGGCGAAAAAATTTTTATTTGTGTTATTGCTAAAAAGCTCACTGGGGAGCAGGTTGCAATCCACACCACAATGCACGGTGGTGCACTGACATGGTAGCATGACCCCCATAGTCAGTTCATATCCATGGAAAGAAATTATGAACCTTATTTAAGAAGTGCTTTTAGCGTCATTTTGCTGGCATATTTTAACCACTGGCATATCTTTCTTTATAGGTGCTGCTATAGCGTTGGAAATCACAGCGCCTGACTAGCTTTGATTATTGCACTAGTTATTGGCTAGCCAAATATAACAACGCCAGTGAGCACCACTTTGTATCGCCATCTTTTAGGCGTTGCACAACGTATTTATTAATTTTTGGCATGCTGAAAAGATTTTCAGTTTTATCATTCTGCTTACAGGATATCACTGCTGGGGACAAAGGTGACAAACTTTACAGTGTGTTTAGGCTGCGTTTTAGTTGTTGTTGTCTAAGAGGCCGATTCATTAATAGCGGCAGGTAGCGACAGTTGAGCGACTGTAGTGGCATTTTCAGAGCGCCCGCTAGTAGTCGCTGTGCTTGACCGTTGTTCGGTAGTTGATAGCGACTCAGTCGGTTTGCCGCAATGTTGAATATTGGGTGAGGAGTCGCTATTTGACCGGTTCCGCGCTGTATGGGAGCGCATGATAGCGACTGGCCCTAGCGACCGGCTCCCACCATATTCATTAAAAAATCACGCTCAAAAAATTATTGCGCTGTGAAATGCATGTTTAAACGCCAGAGCGCTGGCGGCGATGGGTTAAAAGTAGTTTTTTAACCCCCAAACCACCATATTTTTGGAAACCAAAAAAAAAAAAAAAAAAAGTTTTTTAAATAATTTAGTAATAGGAATACATTAATATCAGACCTGTAATATCAATTCTGTACAATTTTTTTTCCCTTAAAAAAAGATCTAAAATGACAGAAGTGGTCACAGAATTTTTCACATTTAAAAAAAAAAATAAAAAATTAATAACAATGAATTATTCATATTTAAAGATTGTTCCATTGAAATGCATTGGAGCGCGCCAGGTAGCGAGAGGTCATACCTGTCGCTGTTCAAGGTCGGACGCTGGCGCTGTGGGCTGAGGCTGGAATAATGATGAATAAGTGGCTATCTGGCGCTATCTCAGAAGCAGGATTGCCTTGATAAATGTGTGATTGTGGTGGGGAGCCGGCGTTCTCGTGGCGGTGCCCGTCATTACCAGCCGCTCACCAGTCGCTACTTGTCGCTATCCCTTGTTAAATAAGGGCCTAAATTACACATTGTTAAAGTGGACCAACACCCAGGATTTTGACTATCCTGGGTCTTGGTCCACTTCGGTGGGGCACCCCCGATCGGGGTGCCCCGCTGTGTGAAACCCCCCCTAACCCCCCGAAAAACTCACCTCTCCCCGCTCCCAGCGCCGACGTACAAGAACGTCTAAGCGGCAGCCGCCGCCGCCGCCTCCCTCGCGTCACTTTCGGCGCGCGCGCGCCCCCGCCGGCCATTCGCAGACGGCCGGCGCGGGCACGCGCACGCCTACAGGAGCGCGAGGGAGGCGGCGGCGGCCGGCCGCCGCCGAAGATAAGGTAAGGAGTTTGGGGTGTTTGGGGGGGTTTCACCCCGCGGGACATCCCGATCTCGGATGTCCCGCGGGGTGGGGGGTGATCGGCCCGGGAATCTTATAGATTCCCGGGCCGATCACCCGTGGGTGTTGGTCCACTTTAAGCAAAAGAAGCCATGACAAGCTATTTTACAAGAAAAAACTAAAATGACATTTGGCAATATCTAGGTTCTGCAATTACATTATTGACATTATAAGTTACAATGCAAGTTCTGTACATAAAAATGTGTGTAATATTATCCATAAACATAAAAATATTCAATACAGTTAGGCCCATTGTGCTTTATAGGATCTTAACCTACAGCACCACTATAAACTGGCGCAGCATAAACAAAAAAAAATTGATAAATTAGACGCAGGCTGGTTGCTGCATCGATGCTGCCTGTTTTTTTTTTGGTTTGTTAAATCGCACACGGAGGCAAACATATTGACGCTGAATGGTATTTAGAGATTCTTGATAAAGCAAACTCTATATTTATTCTCTAACACCCAATAAAAAGCTCAATGAAAATCTGTAATAATAACTGCTAGATGCATAATAGCTGATAGATTCACGCTTTTAACCACATTATGTGGCTTTTTCAACATCATATTTTAGGTTTATCAGTTCCATGATTACTATAACATAACAAATACATGAAACAAATACTGAAACCTCTGATTTAATGATCTAAAAGTGCATTCTTATTATATTATAATACATTATTGTTCTGATTTACTAACTGCTTCACTGTTATACACAAGGCAAATCATCAGGCTAGGCTGGTGGTCTATAGCTCCATCCCATTTGTCAGCTCACCAAAAATAAGCACACTAGTATAATGCAGCTATTCCACCTCTCTGTCAGCCCCCCCCCCACTTTTACGCGGTGACACTAATTAGGGGTTTATTCATCAAGCCATAGCGCCAGGTAACGACTGGTAGCGACAGGTAACAACAGGTAGCGAACAGTGAACGCCGGGGGCTGTACGCAATACCACATTTATCAAAGTGAATCTGGGGAGCGACTCTAACAGATGGCTCACTGTATACTGCTGGCGCTCTGGCTTCCGCCTGCTATTACCTATCGCTACCTGTCGCTCTCCCATACATTTCAATGGACGTTCCTTTTATTCTGTTTAAACAGGGTTTTATTTTAATTATCAAATAATTGTGTCACCTCTCATGGCCTAGAAAAAGTCTTTTTTGTAAACTTTTTTGATTTATAATATTTTTATGCAGAATTGTCCTTACATGTCTGGTATTAAAGTGTTCATGTTACAATGTAATACCAATGTAATTCCATATGTTTTCGCTTTGTTACTAGTGGATACATGTTCAAAAACAAACTTTAATCACACAGCCTCTGGCGCTCTGGGCTACAACTACCCGAATTTGAGTGCCGGCACTGTGTGAGGCTGTTTTTTAGATGAATATGGTGTGAGTCAGTTGCACTGAGCTGGCGCTACCATTCGCTCCCTTACAGCGCTGTACTGGTGTTAGAGCGACTCACCCCATATATTCATCAATGCCGGCCAGCGACTGAGGCGTTCTGAACCAGCGACCTATAGTTGAGCACAGTGACTACTAGCGGTCACTCTCAATGCCTCGCTACAGACGCTCATCTGCCGGTACCTGGTGCTAGTAATGAATCAGCCTGCCAGTATATATCTATGTCTAATTAGCGTTTCTATTACTGTCACATCTAATTAGCATTTCAATCACCCTTTGCTGCATGTGTGCTTGTAGTTGTGGCTTGGTGTCACAATAACAGCCCTGGAACAAGACAATAGAGCCTGCATCCTCTCCCTTCACTTTTGATCATCACACTGTGGACACTGGCAAGAGGGAGAACAGCCAGGGTGAAGAGAATGTCTGTGTGCCACGTCTAATTAGCATTTAAATCATCTTCACACCTAATTAGCATTTGAATCACCCTTGGCTGCCTGTGTGCTTCTGGTTATGACAGCCTTGTCACAATAACAGCCTTGGAACAAGACAGTAGAGCCCCTTCCTCCACTATTGAGGATCACACTGTGGACACTGGGAGAGAGGGAGAACAGCCAGGGTGATGAGAATGCCTGTGTCTTACAGACGCTGCCCATTATACTGATAATTATGTGCATCACAGAGCCAAGGGCCACGCCCACATATTTCAATAGGTAAATCATATAATTATTATATTATTATTATTATTAGTAATATATTATTATAATAGCATATATCATATATATGCTGAACAAGAGACTAATGCTATAGCAACGTATAGCAACTGGTTTAGAGCCACTGATCTACTTTTATTTAATTTTATTGACCACCATCAGCATTGTATCTTTCATTGTAGCTGTACTGTATATGCTTTACATTATGTTCAAAACTTGAAACCAACTGCACCTTATTTTACAGTCTGACCCTCACTAGTATTTGATCTTTACTGTAATAGTATATTCTTTGGTTTATGCCTTTGACATATATATTTCTATGTTTTTTGTACAACAAAAAAGAGAGCTTTTATCAACAATATATGTCAAACATTTACATTGGCTTCCAAAATTATTTAACCCCACTGACATTTTTTTTGCGCTTTAATACCTCGCAACCTGGAATTAAAATAGATTTTTGGAGGGTTTGCATAATTACATTTAAAGAGCATGCCTACAACTTTGAATATTTATTTTTTCGTGTTATTATGAAGCAAACAACAAATATTGTTGTTTGCTTCACAATAAAACAAAATATCAGAAAACTTCAAAGCGCATAACTATTCACCCCCCTAAATTCAGTAATACTATAGAGCCACCTTTTTCAGCAATTAAAGCTGCAATGCTTTGGATAAGTCTCTATGAGATTGACACATCTTGCCACTGGCATTTTCGGCCATTCGTCAAAGCAAAACTACTTCAGCTCCTTCAAGATGATTTGCGCTGGTGAACAGCAATCTGACCAAAGATTGCCAATTGGATTAAGGTCTTGCTTTTAACTAGGCCATTGAAATACATTTACACTTTCCCCTTAAACAACTTGAATGTTGCTTTAGCAATATGCTTTGGGTCACTGACCTGTTGAAATTCGAACCTCTGCTCCAGTCTCAAATCACTGACAGACCAAGAATATCTCTGTATTTAGCACCATCCATCTTCCATTCATTCATCTTCCCCTCAACCCCGAAAAGAGTGCCTTCCTCCATAAATTTGTGGAGTCTCCCTACATGCCTTTTGGCATATTCAAAATGAGCCTTCCTATTTTTGCATGTAAGTAAAGGCATTTTTCTTGCCATTCTTCCGTAAAGTCCAGCTCTATGGAGTATACGGCTTATTGTGGTCGTATGGGCAGATACTTCAGTCTTTGCTTGAGAACGCTGCAGCTCCCTAAGGGTTACCTTTGGTCTCTGTGCTGTCTCTTCGATTATTGTCCTCCTTGGTGGGTTTGAGAGTTGTGGTACCATGTTCTTTCCATTTGATGATATTGGATTTGATGATGCTCCCGGGATCAACAGAGATCTGGATATTCTTGTACTTGTACTTATCAAAAACTTTGTCCCTGACTTGTTTGGAGATCTCCTTGTCTTCATGGTGTTGTTTTGCTTAATGGTGTTGCATCCTCTGAGACCTTTCAAAAAACATTTGTATATACTGTCAGACTATGTGCCACTTCGATTGGACTTCATTTCAATAAGCCTGTGACTTCTGAAGGTAATTGGTTGCACCAGAACTTTTAAGGGGCTTCATAGCAAAGGGGTTGAATACATATGCACATGCCAATTTTTTTTCATTTCACTTTATCAACCATTCTGTGCATATGCATCACACACAATTCAAATTAAAACACACATTTACATACAGTTTTTAATGTTACAAAATAGGTAAAAGCCAAGGGGGTACTATATAAGACACTGTACAATAAAAATGCTTTGCTTTACTGTGTTTTTTTGTTGTGTTAGTTGAGATTAACTAACTGTTTGCCTGTAGACAAGCACACGTGTTGTGATGACTGTAATGAACAGATGCATGACAAAGCATAGTCATTCAGTAGTAAATATCATCTAGATGTGTGAGTGGGATGACAGGTGACAGAGTTAGAAAGCATTGTTTTTCTCACCTCTGCACGCTCGCACAATTGTACCATTGTGGTGAGAGCTTTTAGTGTTATCAAAAAAGGTAGATGTCAAGCAACTCTCACTGCTATTTTCTCAATCTTCTCAGCAACAGGCTGGCATATCGGCCGCAATATTTATATACTAAACTGTCATTCATGTGGCTCTAAAACAATGATGCATACTGTAAATGTAAAGCATCAGCGCCACACAGCGCCACTTTTTTTTTCTTAGCAGCACTCATCTGCTCAGCAGTGATTTAAGAAACAAAAAACAGGCTGCGCCGATGTGGCCACAGCTAGCATATTATTTAACAGTGTGCCGTAAATTCTGGTTGAAGCCAGTTGAAACCTGACACTGTAGGTCAATATCCCATAGCACACAAAGGGAAGAACTGGATTGTAGTGTTTTATGTTTATAATTAATATTACACACATTTTTTGTACAGAACTTGCATCAGGACTTGTCAGTAATGGAAATGCAGGACCTAGATGTTGCCACATGTCATTTTTGTCTGCAAACAATATCTAATGCAACGATCAAAACTAATTAGTTTGCATCCGGCGCTGCGACTTCTAACACCATTGTAGTCCACAAACTTGCTGCTGCTTCATACCTGGCACTATAGGCGCCATAAAGATGCTAAACGGTGCACATCATATATAAGGCCCATCATTTTTCTAATTTGTTTAGCATCAGTAGCTACACTAGTGATCTTATACACAGAAAGGAAGTTTATGTGGTCACCTTCTATTCCCAGCTCAGTTCCTCAAAATAGCGTCTTTTTTTTTTAACTAAAGCCTCCAAAACAGTGCAGCATATCGTTGTCTTAGGTGCTATGTCTGTCTTAAATGTGGCACTGTGATTATAGTGATTGCTGTCATTTTGTCTGCAGCATTTCTGTCAAGCTGATTATCCTGTATTTTTTGTACCTATTTTTTTTAGCACCGACACTGGGTCTTGTGCTACCTGTGGCCTAACAAGTGTTTCTGTGACTGTGTTTTGCAAATGTTTTTATGGTTAGTTGTGTGCGCTGTTTGCGCACTTTCATGTTTTTTGGCTCTCTAATTTCCCGTTTCTGTTTAGCGTCTATTTTGCATTGTTCCATGCTTGCGCTGCTTCTTTCCAGCAGCATTTTTCTGCATAGAACCGATCTTTAGGGCATGTGATTGTGACTCATCACTCATCTTTATGTAATGTCTATTTGATCCACAGATAAGTTTCTCCCTCCTCTGCAGGTATGGGAAAGAAGTCCTACCTCAGCCAACAAGCAGTGACACCGACAGCTCGCCGGGGGCAGGCCCCTCTGACCACGCAGAAGTGGACAATGTAGTGGATGACCCCTTTCTGTAAAGACTGGGGTGAGTGTGTACCCCCTATATACCATACCTAGCTGTAATTAATGGGGTAATTGTGTACCCTTATAGCAGACATAACTGTAAGGACTGGGATGAGTGTGCCCCCATATACCAAACCTAACTGTAAATGAACAAGCAGACCAAAAGTCAAAAATGACTTAAACCAGACCAACATGACAAACAGTGCTCATATGTCCCCCTGCACATAAAAATGCATTTACCTTTTTCTAACTCCTGCTATAGTGAATTTTAGAATGCATTTGCAGGCCATCTGCAATCAGGAAGTGTTGCTGGGCTTCCTGTTACTGTGCATTGTCAGTTATGTCACTTGAATTCAGGCAGTATCATGGCTGAGATGCTGGGATATGAAGCTCCAAAATGGCCACTACCTTTCTTTCCCAACTGTGCCTGGCTGTTGGTCTGGTTTAATGGGGTGAGTGTGTACCCACATATACCACACCTATCTGTAAAGAGTGGGGTGAGCGTTTACCCCATATACCATACCTAGATGAGTCTTATCAGGAAATATGATAGGGGTGCCCCGGGGAAGTGGACCAAAACCCAGAATAGTCAAAATCCTGGGTGTTGGTCCACTTTAAATGGCCTTAGTGGGCTGAAAGGGTGAAGTAATTCATAGCCTTAACATCTGTAAACTTGTATACAGTGTATATACAGGTTTCCAGATGTTAAGACTATGAATTAGAGCTCAAAATGCACCACCATAGGACCTCCACCGGAACCAGACAAACTACAGGTACAGCAAGAACATCAAAGGACATGGACCAGGACAGGTACAATAGGTGGGTCTTTTTCTTTTCTAAAGTGGACCAAAACCCAGCTGGCCAGGCCATTCCCTCCCCGCAGGGCATCCAAAATCGGGATGCCCTGCTTTGTGAAACCCCCCGGTTGCCTGCTAAACTTAACTTAATCCCAGTCCAACGGCGCATGCGCGAGCTGCGGCCCTGCTATCCCTCTAGCAGGGCGCGTGCCCGCGTCGGCCATTTGTGAATGTCTGGCACGGGCACGCTCCCTGTTAGGGGGAAGTGCGAAATGCGGCCATGTCGTTTAGACGTGCATAGCTCAGCGTCTCCAAGCGCATTGATTGGACGAGCGGCCGCGCATGCATCAGAGGACCGCAGTCAGGTGAGTTGATACTAGCGATCAGGGTGCCCCGGGGGAGTGGACCAAAACCCAGGATAGTCAATATCCTGGGTTTTGGTCCACTTTAAGGAGATGAGGGAAAAATTGTCACAAATTCTGGTGCAACTGATTTTCCCCTGAAATTCAGAGTGATTACAATTCGGAAGAATCGGTCCACTCATCTCTAGATAAGACCTAAACTTCAAATATTGTTAAGACTACAAGCCAGGATAAGTTGATCATGTCTTGCATTATTAGCCTTCAAGATTTATTTCTAGTAGTTGTAAGGAATAGCAGTTTGAGTTACCTGTGTCACAAGTGGGTGTGAAGTCAGAGGACAGATGTTCAGAGTCACTTGTGCAAATGGTCGCATGTCTGCTTACATGTTTGCTCAGCAACATCTGGGAATTGTCGCCATAAGGTCATAAGAGTGGCCCTGTGCGCTCAATATCCACTCCCACAATTGCTGCGGGAGCAGTAGCTAAACCTATTATGCTGGAGTCTATGATGAGAAGTTTTTGTTTCAGCCACGCAAAGCGGCCAGCACCCTACCAATGCCACCAACCAACAGCAGGTAGCCAACCAAGTGGTAGCATATCTGGAGTCCCCCCTGTCCTGTGACAACAGGGACCCCGTGGAGTTCTGGGCTGAACATCTGGCCACAACTAGCAGAGTTAGCCTTGTCAATCAAGTAGTGTGGCACTTGAGAGATTATTCAGTGCAGCAGTCTATTTTTTTACATATATGGCCATTATAAGCTTGCACACACATATGAGTTTTCCTCCACATTTACCCCATCTGTGTAGTGAGACAATCACAAGCAATAAGTGTGCACGTGGCAGGAGTGGTGGGCTTCCCTAATTATACAGCCTGGGGAGCAGTTGGGGGGAGTAGGTGTCAGCTGATGCTGATTCTGCTCCATGTCATGCCCAGATGAACTAAGTCGCATTTTGGGAGATTGGGAGATTCTCTGGTGCAGGAGTCAGGACACGGGTTGAGGACCAGAAAGTGGAGTAACTGACTAGAAACATGAAGACACATGACAATAAAACCCATCTGTGCCACCAAACAGGCAAGCAACCACTCAGGGCATGGGAGATCTGGTACAGAGGCGGGGGATAGAAGTACACAGGCGGGGGATAGTCCTGTGGTGGTTGCAGACTTGGGGAGGGGAAACACGGGGCAGACAATAGATAATTTGGGCCAAGAGAAAGCAACAGAGGTTTTGGGCCCAAGTGCAGACAATAGAGGGTTTGGGCCACAGTTCAGGCAATGGAGGATCTGGGCCCTAGACAATGGGAGGCTTGTGCTCCATAGCAAACAATGGGAGGTTTGGCCTAGTGCAGATGGCAGATGATAGATGGCGGATTGCTAGTTCAAGACCCCATCGATGCCTGACATTACCCCCCCCCCCCCCCTTTATATGGTGGCTTACAGATGCCCTTTTGGAATTTTTCACACCCTACCTCTTTTGGGCTCCAGGGCAACACTTCATTACAGACAGAACCCAGGGAATAGTGCGCAGGAGGATTGAGACCTTGGTATAGACAAAGGAGAGACTGAGATCAGATGCAGACAGTGGGGCACAGATAATATAGGGCCATGGGCCCCAGTAAAGATAGCAGCACAGTCAATGGAAGGCTGTGGGTCCAGTACAGACACATCACAAATAATCG
Organism: Gastrophryne carolinensis; assembly: GCA_027917425.1. Lineage (NCBI taxonomy): Eukaryota > Metazoa > Chordata > Amphibia > Anura > Microhylidae > Gastrophryne > Gastrophryne carolinensis. The sequence continues at coordinate 263,629,634 of CM051239.1, forward strand.
AGGGCCATGGGTGTAGCACAGCAATAGCATGAACAATGAAGTGTCGTAGGACAAGAAAGGGCACAAAGTATACAATGGAGAGAAGGTGCAATGATCCAACACAGGGGCAGGGCCAAGCACATGCATTTGTAGGAAAGCCAACAGGGTGATGAAAACCAGGGAAAACGAGGGAGCTTTGGGTCCCAGGGGAGATCCACACAAAACCAGCAGACCCACACCAGTACCACAGCAAGTACCACAGTGGTAAGAGCAGTGGATGATAGATGGTGGATCAACGGTTCAAGACCCTGTCAATGCCAGTCCTGACACTTCAAAACTTCAAAAGTGAGTCCTGCTGCTGTCACTGTCCTCCACTGGCTGTTATAGGCTCCATTGGCTCAGGAAAGACACTGTGTAAAAGAACTGACTATAGTCAGTTATTTATTCATACTAAAAGGACACTAACAGCTAATGAAAACAGTGGAATGTATTAAAAAAGCCTGTACTCATAGACCTGTGGCCCAAAAAGCAGTGAGACACAATTTTCACTAAAACCATACTAAAAAGGGATACTTGGGGGGGTTCTCTTCAACCCTTTGTTAAATAAATGACCACATTAAGGTTATTACTAGACCCTAGTAGCAGTAGTATAATTTTGGCTCAAAGATCAGTGAGAGAGGCACGGGTGAATAACCCCCTTTAAAAAGGTATACTCGGGGATCTTTTAATTTTTCGGTTCTAGCGTTACTAAAAAGATGAGTCTTCTGCCACTGTGAATATATATATTTTTAAGATAACTGTTACTGCCCCCCTATTAGTAGTACACTTGAGGCTCACCAAAGACTAATAGGTAGGAAGGAAGGTAAGAACTGACCAAACCCATGCCCCAGTATAAGGTTGAGGGTAAACTTTAAAAACCTTTTTTTTTCTTGCAATAAAAACAACTTTTACTGGTCCCCCAAGACCAGTAACATTGACGCCCCAAAGACTGAGCGAGAGAAAGGAAGTGGATTGCCAGGAAAGTTTAAAAACCTTCGTATCTTTGCTAGGCCCCCAGGAACCAGCAGTAATACTGAGGCACCCCCAAAGACTTTGAGTGAGAGGTAGGTAGGTAGAAAATATTATATTATTTTACTGTAAGGGTAGTAGCAGCTTGGAACAATCTTCCAGCAAATGTTGGAAATCAAAAGTTAATTTAAACAAGTGTAGGATAAACATTGAATGAAGGAGAAGCACATGGGACTGGATTCAAGTGAACTCTTTGCTTTTCTAACTAAGCCCATCTCTAATTAGTGATGTCAGGAACTCCAGCCAAAAGAAATAGCCACTCATTTTCCAAATGTCCAGCATTATCAATATAGTGTAGACTACCACAATGCTGCAGATAGAAACATGGCAGCCAGAAAAATATCCTAGGTTAATTTAAATTGTTCCTCCCTCTGCAAGTGTAGTTTCCGTAAGCAGCTATTTAACGTTCTTTTTTTGTAAGTAATGTAAGAGTATGAGGCTGGTAGAGAGAACTGATGCTCTTAGCAACAGATTAAACCAGTAAAGGACATGATCATATTATTGGTCAAATTAGTACTGCCTCCTAGGTTCCTAAGCTATAGCGCCACATGTATTTATTCCTGTCCTAAATACAGTATGTAGACCACCCCACAAACCAGGTATGACAGTCAATACCCAGAGCCAGAGCCTGAAGTAGTTAATGTCCCCACTTCAGATCAGCACTGGTGGTGTACCTAAATGTGATGGGGCCCTGTTGTGAACTTTAATTGGGGCCCTTTCCTAGCTTATAGAGTAACCTCTTGCAACTCAATTGGATGCAACTAGACAACTAATGACTGAAACAGCAGACAAATGTGGCTTCCTATCTCAAAATGATGAAAAGTGAGCACAAATATGAAAAATATGGTGGAGACACAACAATAATGGTACCTCCGTGACCTTCTGGGCCACATTGCAGTTGCACTCCCTGCGCCGCCGGTCAGCACCATGTTTCCCCCAGTGCACTATCCACAATGGCCTAGCTTAAAATGCCCTTGCATCTTTGCTCTGCCATTGCCAAACTACAGCTCTGGCCCATGGGGCACATAGTGTGCACACACTGCTTAATAGGGTATTGCCCATCTCGCGTATTGCCCACAGATGCTGCATGGTGGTTGCCAGCCAGCTGGCATGGGTTGACCTTCTCCCACTGGCCGGTTGCAGTCACCTCCCCTGCCTCTCTTTTGTGTATGACTCTGGTCATCCATGGTCATCCATGGTTATTTGGGCATCTTAATGTTGGTTGCTCTGCTCATCCTTGTGTTGCTTGCTCTACTTATGTTGTGTATGTTACACTTTTGTTATTGCAAAACCAATGTTCTATTTCTTACTTACATCAATCGCAAGATGGGCCATTTACTGAACATGCACTGTGTAGCGGATCCAGATCTCCGCTTATTAAGTGTGGCTGCTGGATTTCCAGGGTCATGCCATGACTCACACATCCTGCACCTGCATTCAGGCTTGTATGTGAGGTTCCAGAATTGGCTGATAGCTGGCTTCTAGGTAAGTGTTACCCACTTGCCCATTGTCCTAACAGCGCCATGTCTGCATTGTGATACTATGTGCTGGCCACCGATGTCTGCTGACCACCTCACCATTTGAGGTGACCAAGTGTATGAAACTATACAGGGATCTGTGTTACCCAGGCAGCCTTTGATGCACCGGCACGTTTAAATAATAAACGGTGCTTCTCAGTACCGCTATTAAGAACCAAAGTTGATGCCTCCCCACTATATGAATGATGCCACAATTCTCTGCTGGAATCACTCATTATTAAATGCGCAGACTTTTTGTTAAAAAGCAATAAACATCCGCCTTGTTCTTTCTTGCTGAATCTCCTCAGTATCTTTCTACCCTCCGTGGCATGGAAGGGAGGATAATTCAGCTGGTTTAACTCTTCAAGTATCTTTCTGCTTGTCACCGCTATTCCTAAGATGGTTCTCTACCTTGAAATCATTTAACAGTAGTTCGCTTTAGTCCTCGATAAGTTCATTAAATGCAATAAAGTTCAGAAATGTCTGGTAGCATGGAAATATATATGATTAAAAAATTCATGTACAATTCATTCTTAAAACAACATAGAAAATACCCCTTCTAAAATTCTTCAATTATAAAAGCTATAACAACTGTATCAAAAGTGTGAGAAAATGCAATGGATGCAATGCAGCTCATCGCAAAACCTGGTTAATTGTTGGGATGCTGTAGTTTTGCTTCCGGTGCTTGGATCGTAGTGGTGGGGCTTTGCAGTACTCACCCACCAAAGTCATACAGATCATCTACGCATGTGCAGTGCTGCATAACGTTGCTCTCACCCAAAAAGTTGCTGGATATGTGATTGTTTGTTTATAAAGACCTTCCGGGAGGACATTATGCTGGCACCTGTAAATCATCAGGGGCAGGAGGTATGGCGCAATTTAGTACGCAATATGTTTGGCTGAGCTTTGGTTTCTTTGTAGTTTTTTTTTGCTTCCCGTAAATCTGCTTACTGTTATGTCTATTAAATGTTGTGTAGGGGTTGTCTGAGTTTGACTCTCCTCCACAGGATAAAGATTTAGGACAATCGTCTGCTCCTGTGTGGCTGGACTCATGATTGTGTCTCCTTGGCCAGGTTGTGGGGTGTGAGACATCTCGGACTGTTGTGTGTTTGGGGGAGATGTTGTCAGCCTCAAGATCATTCATCTGGAGAAGAAAGATTAACCTCTAGTTCCGTCCAGCCATGGCGAGTGTTTGCGACTGTTTGTTCAAATTAGTGTGCTATTGTCGTTTGGGCAATCCCCTAAATGTTTATTGCTTATGGCCACACACAACTGTACTATGTGCATCAAGTTGGAAGCATCATAGTCCTTGTGCAAGGACAAGTTGGCCATGTGCCTAATAGACATATGCTGTGCCCACAACTTTGTTTGGCCTTCACCTGGCATTGTGGATAACAAGCGGTGAATTATCTGGCTTAGCCCAAAATCAAAATCCAAAAAGAGATATGTACAAATCATGAAAAAGGGCAGTCAGCGACAGAGTACATTGGGATATCCTGGAGGCCACGCTGAAACAGATTGGGATGGGACCTATTATGTTGGAAAAAATCATGGTTTTATACCATGAAAGGGTAAAAATTAATGGCCTTTCAGGTTCATTTTGTATCAGGAACGGCATTAGGCAGGGGTGTCCCTTGTCCCCTCTTATTCTTTATATAACTTTACCGCACACATCCCTGCCCTCGATTATGGCAGAATTTTATCAATTTAGCACACTTAGCAACTTTAAGGTTAACCTCTCCAAAACGAAAGCTCTAAGCATCTCCTCAGATACACAAACCCAGCAACTACTGCAGGCAAACTCTCCTTTCAAATGGCAGAAGGAGTGAGTCAAGTAACTTTCCACAGACCTGGGGAAGCTATACAAACTTAACTACGTACCGCTCTTGAACAGTACTGTAAGCAACTTAAGATCTTATGGTAAGAAGCAGTACTCCTGGTTGGGACGCATCAATATCCTGAAAATGGACATGTGCCCCGGTTCCTTTACGTGTTCCAGGCCCTCCCACTGAACCCGGGGCGAGGGCTCTTTAAAACGTTACAGACGGCCTTTTTCAGCTTTTTTTGGGACAATAAGAAACCCAGGGTGAGGAGGGTGACGTTGTATAGACCTAAGGGTGAGGGGGGTTGGTGGTGCCTGATCTTAAGATGTACCATACTGCAGCAGTCATGGTGCATCTTGCAGATTGGTTCCACCACAAGGAAAAAGACGTTGGGTCACTTTTGAAAGCGACATATCCCCACTTAGTTTGACAGCTTTGCCGTGGGTTGACCCTTCTTGCCGGCCTGGGAAGCACGAGCTGCTCTATCTGACTTATTCCCTGTTGAACCTTTGGGATAGGACCCTGAGAAGGAAGCTACTTTCTCATAGACCTAGGACTCTCACCCCACTATTTGACAACCTGGCATTTCCCCCTTGTGTGGGGGCACTAAAGCATTTTTGATCTGGGAGGCAGCCCAAGACATAACATTGGGTGACATTCTCTCGGGGCCTAATCCAACTTCACTAGCAGACCTCCAGGGTCTTTGAATTCCTGACTCTGAAGAGCATCCCTAATACACCCCAGGTGACTCTTTAATCCATGATCCCAGGTCAGTGGCTGCAGGCAAGAGGGGATTGCTTAGGCACCTACGTACAGCCGCTGGGTCAGTGATCCCCCGCCATTGGCAATCTAGTACTACCCCCTCACTGCTTGAATGGTTGGGAGAAGTGGAGAACATTAGGAGGATGGATGAGATGGTATCGGGGAGGGTCAAAGAAGGGTCTCAGGGATACTCCAAAACATGGACCTTGTGGGTGGTCTCCTGGGGAACTGGGGTTTCCAGGCGCTCCTAGAGAAGGACTGGGGGACAGGAAGTGGCTAGCGGGGCATGGGGAGAGGTGGCTGGAGACAGAGGGATGTAACTGGTCGCTCTCAGGTTTGGGACCGGAACGTGGTGCTCCGGAATCCCCGGTATCTTTCCTTTTTTGTTTTTTCTTTTTCTTCTTCTTTTTCTTCTCTTCCTTCTGCTTCTTTAGTTCCCTTCTTTTTCCTGTTCCCCCTCTTTTTGAGAGGGGCAGGTGGGGAGGACGCTGCAGTGCAGACTTCAGTGAGTATTGTAATGGGGTCAGTGCAGGGTAAACAAGTGGATCAGAGGATTAATGAGGTGCCTGTAGGGTCCGTATCACCTCGGGCGGCAACTTTGATAAAGGGTTGCAGCCCCCAAGGCCTAGGAGTAACCTCAAGGTCACGGTGGATAGGAGATTTGGACACCTGGCCTGAAGGAGGCCGGAAGTGAATGTTGGTTGCAGAGAGGTTCGCCCTACATGCTATATCTACTATATATATATATATATATATATATATATATATATATATATATATACTGTATTTTCTCTTTAACTGTGTATTGTTAAAAATTCAATAAAGAAATATTGCAAAAAAAGGGCAGTCAGGAATTGTAACACTTCAACAGCGAAGACAGATGAATTCAAAATCATACATTCCAGGCTCCTGGATAGGGGCTATAGTATCCAGACACTTTACAAAGCTAAACAAAAAGCTAATTCTATGAAGAGAGAAGAGATTTTATCTCAGAAAAGAAGAGCCCACACCTCAAGCTGGCCACCCGTGCCCCAAGGGGTCTTAATGACAGGCTTGACCTGTCACTGTTTACTAACTTGTGATTCTTGTCATTTTCTTAATGTCAGTTCTATCAGATTGAATCCGTTTTTGCTGCTCTGTTTCTTGTTTTTAATTTTGTTGATTTTATGGGCACCATATAGATTTTTCATCTCCGTTGCCATGATATTCTAGGGATATATGGGTTTCAGCCCCCTTATTATAACGTAAATGTTATTTAAGCATGTGGCACTTTGTATGCCTATTTATTGTATCACCATTTGCACCTTGAAATATGGCTTATACACTTTATATTATGTAATTTATTGCTATTTTACACTTGAAAATGTTATTTATTATTATATGGCATTTTTGCCACTTATATTTATATTAAGATCAAATACTCGACTGATGTTATCATTGGTGTTGCATTTATATACTTTATTTTTTTATCACCATTTGCAGGGCATTACTAATACTCTTTTGAATTCAGTTGCCTGGATTTTTATAGCTTCACTGTTTATTATAATTTTTGTTCTGTCTAGCTTTAACATCGGTCTGAGGTATATGTAGGGTGCATACAACGTTATACCTGCCCCATTTGGGTTAGCTGTTTTTTATATTAATTATATGCATTATGACATTCAATTATTATCTTTCAGGTATATCATGTTTTGTATTGATTCAAGTGCTATTGCTTATTTAGTTATGTGTCGTTGCATTTGGTTTGATGTAATCATTTATGGCATGTGTATAGTTTAGCCTGTTGCCCAGCTTTTATCTGAAAGCTAATCAGCACCTCTGCTGCTTATCCATAGTGGTGTCAGCAGCCGCCTGGTTTCTTCACAGGCTGCTTCTGTCCAGTGAGCCTAAGGGGGCGTTCCTGTCTGTGTTGCTGCTCTCTGGCTATTGGTCTTGCTCTAACCAATCAATGTGCAGCCTCCCCTGACCGTACGCCGGAGTTTTCGCTGTGAGTTTCAGTGGGCAGCGTGCGCATGGTTAGCCAATGGCTGTAATCACAAGCACAGGTAATGTTTGTTTAACTATTTATCTATTTAAGCCCCAGTCTTTGTGGCATTAGGTTGTATGATTAAGGGTCACTCCAGGCCTGAAACGCGTCACATGGTCCCAGCAGCGAGACAAATTTGGCTCTGGGTCCTTTTTTCATGATTTATACATAACTCTTTTTGGATTTAGATTTTGGGCTATTTTTTATTCTGGAGCAATAAAAGTTAATTTTCAACATCTCCTATGTTTTGTACGAATGGCAATTCTCTGTTGACTACATAAGAGATGGTGAGTTAGCGCCTGTGTTGTGCTAGCTTGCTGTCTCATGTGTTTTGTGTGAATGGCCATTCGATGCTGACAACACAGGAGATGTCGAGTTTGTAGTTCAATGTTTGTATTTCTGAAACAAATGGCCCCGTCACAATGTCCAACTTAAGGTTCCCTGTGAACAAAGCTCCCCAAGTCCTGTAGGAACTGATGTAGGTCCTGAATGAGCTGGTGGAGCTAAATGCTGCAACCTGCCAGCCACTTGGGGATTATTTGGCCCTGTTTCCTCTCCTGTTTCCTCTCCCGTGTATTGTGTGTCCCATTTGTTTCTTATTTTTGTCCCTTAACAACCTGTCGGCCCTGCTTTAGTGTTTGGGTAATTTAGGTGTGTCTGATGTGTGTCCATCAGTTACATTTTCCTAACCTTAGTCCACTAGGCTCTTACTGGTGTTGGGCAGAATTGTCTCTTTGATTCTTGTGCACCTCACAAATGTTTGGCCTAGTTTAGTCCCTCCAAGTGTTTTTTCCATTAGAAGGCAAGTTCCACAAAGTGTTTTTGCTCCCCTTGCTCTTTTGGTTGTGTCTGTTTACTGTTTCCCTTTTGTGCCTTCCATCCACTACCTTTAACTTGTGTGTCTTGGTACGTTTGGTGATGCAGATTTTGCCTACACCCTCCTCCTCTTATTTTGGCTGTTTTTAGTTTGCCCCCAACACAGCCCCAGGTTGTTACATTCATTGTTGGTCTATGGCACATATGCTCAACCTGTGACCCTTGGAGCCATCTGATGTGGCCCCTGACTTGCTGTGAGGACATTGAGAGGGTTACCGGTGTGTAAAAGTAAAAAGAGGCTCAGAAAGAATGAGAGGTTTCAAGGAGGGTGATATAGGAGGGGCCCATTGGCAAACAGAGGTGGGAGTGGTGGCTTAAAGAAACATGGTGACATTGATAGTGCAACACTACCCCTGAGCCTTGGATGCATTGGCTGATTTAGGTCATGCCCACAGCTAGAAAAGGGAAAGGGTTTGTAAGTACTCTGGGAATACATGCTACAGCAGGACATGAAAAGTGACTCCGACAAAGGAGAACTAACTCTTCTGTGGAGAATAAGGCCAATGCTGGAGAAAGTTCACACCAGCCAATGAGCCTTGGATGCATGAACATTTTTGCACTCACTCGCCTGCTAAAGGACCCTTCTCCCTTATTTTGCACTTGATCTGAGGTGCAATCTTGTCCATTGCAAGAAGACTTGCACATGTTTTCAAGTATTTAGGAGCTCAAGTTTTTTCTTGCACCACTGCATCTTACTCACAGTATTAAATTGAGCCTAATATTGTAAATCATGATTTCATAAAACATTTTTATTCAAATAAAATACAACACTATTTCTTCCTGGAGTGGTCCACTTCGGACCCCTTTTCTTTTCAATAATATTCAACTACATTAAGGCTATCATGTATTTGCCTTTATAAATATCACAGAGACCTATTCAATTCTCATTTTTCGATATGTCAACCGGCTAAATATATTGAATCTAGTATTGCCTGTGCTATTATCACAGGGCCTTCCCTTGCCTATCAGTTCTATCAGATACTTCTAAGTGTCAAGGAACCGTACAGACACAGGAGCTATTATCATAAACACAAACCTTGAAAGTTAACATCACTCAAAGAGACAAGTATAATTAACTTTCTACCATTGTGGCTGGAGGCCCTAGCATTATTTACCTACCTGTCACATTGCCTCCTGACAGTGATGCAGCGCCTACTACAATATCTTCATTACTTTCTTACTTATCTTTATTTGTGTGTTACATTTATTGCATAGGCTGTATTATGTAGTAACTCTGTGTTGCATCCTATATATATAACTCATTTTACCCCAACCATTTTATCATATGCTTGATATCATGCATCTATACAGTACATCTGAGTAATAAATCATTGGCGTTAACCTAAATTATTGTTCTCATACACCCTGAACCAGACACTGTGGATTAAACTTAGACTTTTAAATTGTCCCTGACTGTCTAGCCCAAACGTTGATTTCTTGCCCAATGTATTTTTTCTCCCAATCCCACAGGGTAGGTAAAAACATGCCTGAGGCAAAGCTAAATGGTCTCATGATTATGCCCTCCAAGGGAGGTGGTTACAGAATTGGGTTGAGAGGGCTGTGAGAGCACGAGATTAATTGTAGGACGCCACTTTGAAAATGCAGCTGCTCTCCCTGTTGTTATACACACTTTACCTTCTACTACTCTGTGAATACCCTGGGAATATTTAAATGGCTTTAGAATCTGACAGCTCTAGGAAGGGCCCACCAGATTATGATACACGGAGTCCTCTGCACCTGAAAACATATATTAAAGGAGGAGGGTAAATCCCTAGCAATTCTGGGGGGCACAAAGTACCATCCTTCATAGCAGACTGTGACAGAGCCTCCCTTCATCTCCAGAGCAGACAGTGTAGCAGAACAAACCCCATCATTGTCTCCATAGCAAACCATGTGGCATAGCACCCATCAGCCAATAGAAGACTGTGAGACAGAATCCCCCCATCACCCCATAGCAGACTATGTAAGAGACCCCCATCATCCCCATAGCAGACTGTGTGACATAGCCCCCCAATTATCCCCATACCAGACTGTGTGACATAGCCCTCCTTCATCCCCATAGCCGACTGTGTGACAGAACAACCCCCATCATCCCCATAGCAGAATATGTGACAGAATACCCCCATCATCCCCATAGCACAGAATCACAGTGACAGAATCCCACCATCATATACATAGCTGACTGTGTGACAGAGCCCCCCCTCATCCCCCATAGCAGACTGTAACAAAGCCCCCCATTATCCCCATAGCAAACTGTGTGACAGAACACTCCATCACCCCCATAGCAGGCTGTGTAACAGAATCCCACCCATTGTCCCCACAGCAGACCATGTGACATAGCACCCATCATCCCATAGCAGACTGCGAGACAGAATCGCCCCATCACCTCATAGCAGACTGTGTCAAAGACCCCTATCACCCTCCATAGCAGACTGTGTGACAGAATCCCCCATCACTCCATAACAGACTATGACAGAGCCATAGTAGGCAGAACATTGTTTGACAGAATACCCCCATCACCCCATAGCAGACTGTGACAGAGCTCCCCATCATCCCCCATAGCAGACTGTAACAGAGCCCCCCATCACCCCTCATAGCAGGCAGAGCACTGTGTGCACTCCCCATGCTCGCTGGACATGTTGGGCACCGTGGTCCCAGCTTGCAGCCGCCCCCCGGGGGGCAGGCCCCACCTACTCTCCTTCCTGATTTGTTGGGGTGGGACATGGGCTGAGTGGGGATGGGAGCAGCAAGGGGGTTGGCCTGCTGGCCAACCTTATTGGCTGTGGGGAGGGCTAAAAGCTGGTTGATGGCTTGCTGAGTTTTAATGTTGCACCGAACCACGACACTGACTGAAGTCAATGTTTGGGTTTGGGAACCCGAACTTGCACAATTCGGTCCAAACTCAAACTTTTTAGTTTGGGTTCACCCAACACTACTGCTGGGTAACTTTTTTTATTGCCACCCACTGCACCAGGCACATGCAGATGCAAGTCCTGGACAAAAAAAGCAAACTGAGTTTAGGCTTGTTCACAAAAGCAGTAACTCCAATGTCTTCCCACTTTCCATCTGGAAATGGATAATGTGGTGAGCAACAATGGACCTTACTGCATACCCCCATCATAATCATCATGACACCACTTCCTATGTAGCTACTGTAGGTGCACCACATGACCCACATAACTGCCTTCCCATCCAAATACCTGCTTAAATGCGTATCCTCCTACCTACTTGCTTGGCCACGCATCTACCTTCCCACCCGTCCGCCCACTGACTTGCCTGACTGCTCAACCACTCACCAACTTTCCTGCTGGCCTTCTTGCCTGGCTACCTGTCTGTCCATCCACCCTTCTGTCAGCCTGCCTTCCCAGCCACTCACCCTCTTACCTGCCCACTCACCCACCTACCTGCCTGCCTACCCACCTAACTGTCTGTCCACCTAATCACTCATCCATCCACCTGTCTGCTCACCACCCACTTGTCCACCTGCCTGCCCTCCCACCTACCTTCCCATCTACCTGCCTGTCCACCTACCTACCTACCTGCCTTCCTGACTGCTGAAACACAAAGAAGGACAAAAATGTACTGATCCTCGAGGCTAAAATTAGGTGAATCATTAAGGGTTTAAAAAGCATTTCAGAAACTTGAGTTACATGCCAACTTTATACACATGATACATAGATTCCAGATCTGCAATAATAAATGTGACATTTCTGGCAATGCTTCTGCCATTTTCATGTGACAGTCAGGGGGTTAATCTAGGTTCTTAAAATATTCATTTGTTTCATTGTGAGTCTTTTAAACAAATTATAGCATCTGTTTATAAATTCACTACTTAAGGTATTTGTTTATATTCATTAGCACAAACAATAAGGTTTTTAGTCTTAAAAATTTTTTTATACAGTAACTTGGTAATGAATATAGTTAAATCAATCCACCACATATCTATTTTAGTGCTTCAACACATTTTGTGGAACTGAACATCCCCCAAATCTCCAGAGACCATAAGGCCAATGTGTAACAGTGCTTAGCCTTGAGGGGGAAATAGTTCAGTCACTACCAGTTTAGTCTGATATGCAAACTAGCAGTGCACTATACAGTGGATAAACACATATAAAGTGGATAAACACAGTCCCCCTAGCGTTAGTAAATCAAGCCCTAAATGCATGGAAAATGTTTTTATTATTTTTTTTTTTTTATATTGAACTTTATTGACAAATAGGATTGGGCATTTTACTCCTTTTTAGACAAACCAACAGGGCCGTATTTAGAATTTGGGCTGCCCTAGGCACCTTTTGGTCTTGCGCTTCCTATCCTCAGAGAGGGCTCACAGTCTCATGGAACCCGATTTTGGATGCCCTGGTATGTGAAACGCCCTGGTTTGCCAGTGTTCTTACCTCGTTGTGATCCCAGGGTTCATGTCTGGTCTCTCCTCCAATCAGAATTCTTAGCTGTGCACACTAATGAGACAAAGAACTCTGAATGGAAGGATGCTGTAGACATCCCTAGGGGGCCGCATCCCATACTTTCACTAGAGGTAAGAATACTGGCATAATACCAGAATACACCAAAATATCTTAAAGTATCAAATTGTATTAGGATGTATAATCCAATATTCCATTAGGTCATAGTAACAAAAATAATCCAACATAGTGGTGTTGTCGGTCAACGTTTCGGCCCCCTTCCTCAAGACCAACCACATTCAAACAGTGTCAGAGATGATGCACCAACAAATTTATACATAATGTGGCCAATCATAAGTCCCAGAGAAGTTCAAAATTCGCGTCTGACGCCATTCATGACATCATCGGCGCTTTAAGAGCCTTGGCCTAATCTGTCCTGTGCCAATCTAAAGTATAGAGGACAAAAGATAATATGAATGCTAAGTATACTTACCCTTCATTGGATGTCCCCCTCTTCTAAGTAGATCTAGTCTCCACAAGAGCAGGGCACCGCGCCCTCCTGATTGGCGCTCAGGTGTAGCAGATCTAGCGCTCTATCTACAGCCCCTGACAGGCTGCAGATGGCTCGCTCGCTGCCACCCGATCTCTGAGCGACAACTGTCAATACGTCCATAGAGAAGGGAAGGCATACCCACTAGAAAACTGGCCTATTTACAGGGATGAAGGAGGGAAGAGAAGGGGAAGAAGGAAGGGAAGAGAAACAGAGAACAGTGGAGATAGCAAGGGGAATTAGAGACCAGATGAATGTAAAGGGTCATGACAGAGGGAAAAGGACAGGGGGGAACAGATTCACCACAGGCAACATGTAGGGCAAACAAAAGGGGGAACAACAAGAGGAAAGGAAAGAAATAAAAAAGGAGAGAAGAAAGAGAAAAAGCAGGCAAGAAAGGAAGAAAAAATAAAGACACAACAAAAGAATGATAAAAAAAGAGGGGAAAGAAGGGATGAATGGGGGGAGGAAAGAGGAAAAAAGAAAAAAGAAAAGGAACAAGAAAAGAATCAGAAAATAGAGCTGAATTTAATAATACACTTTTTATCTAGTATTCAAAAAGCTACTAAAACCGGAGGACGTATTAAGGCCACGGGATACACAGTATCAAGTTTATGTATCTCGAAGGGTCATGCTTTCACCAGTTTGGGAACATGCTCATTCAGGATGTCCTGGTGTCTCCGTCTGATCCGCTCTATGTGTGTGGAAGTGTGGCAAAAAGTTTGGGCGAACGGAATGCGTTCTTCCTTCTTGGTTTTTGGGTTTTCATTATTGAAAATAGTAATCGCCTTTCTTTTAGCTGTGGTTAGTGCATTCTCTGGATATCCTCTCTCTCTAAATTTACTGTACATAGCTCCTGTTCATCGACTGTGGCAGTATCTGAGTGAATTCTAAGTACCCGCAGAAATTGAGAAATAGGAAGATTGTCAATTAGATGTTTCGGGTGTGAACTCTCATATCTGAGTAATGTGTTCCTATCGGTAGGTTTAGAAAATAACCCGGTTGTGATGTGGCCACTAGTAGAAAGGTGACATAGTCCCTAGAAATGTCTGGATTAATCTTAATGCTTGGGAACACAGAGTTAATCAAAGAAACAAATTGTAATGCAGATTTTTCGCCACCACGCCAGAATATGATGATGTCATCTATGTAGCACGCCCAGAAGGACACCCCTTCTCTATACTGGACTGTGGGATATATGAACATTTCCTCAAGGTATCCCATGAACAAATTTGCAAAAGATGGAGCTACTGCGCTACCCATAGCGATTCCAATAATTTGTTGAAAAAAACTGGACTCAAACATGAAGAAATTGTTTGTTTACTCTATTTCAAGTCCCATAAGGATATATTCCATGGGGATGCTTGTTGGGTTTCTGGTTAGAAAATGTTCAACTGCTTTAAGGCCCTCTGTATTGGGGATGTTCGTATATAGAGGTGATATGTCCATTGTTACCATAAGCGATGCCCCAGCTGTTATAATCCCATTGAGTTTTTGGAAAAAATCTCCGGTATCTTTTAGGTATGAAGGTAATTCTTTCACGTAGGGCTGTAGAAAAGAATCCATTGCGCCAGAGGTTGGGTGGCAGATTTAGTGCCTGTCACAATAGGACGGTATTTAAGAGGGCACAGGCCTTTATGAATTTTTGGCAGACCATAAATTACTGGTGCAATCGGAAAATCCATTTATAAAATTCTGCTGTGCCTTGTGTAATCCATCTATTTGCCAAACCCAAAGCAATGCATTCTTTTTTTTTCTTCTGCATATGATGTGTAGGGTAACTGTCTATTCCCTTGTAGCTGACAATATCCGCTAGAATTTCTTGCATGCCATTGTGATAATCACTGTAATCCAGGACCATGATCGCTCCCCCTTTATCTGCTGGTTTTATTATGATCTGTGTGCACTTCTTGAGTGATTTAAGTGCATTAATCTCTCGCTTAGAGAGATTACTGTAACACCGCTTCTTAGAAGCCATACGGATAGTGTCAGCTCGAATAGTACGGATGTAACTTCCAATTGAACCGAAGTTGCCCTGTGGCACAAATTTACTCTTTAGTTTAAATGACCATTCCCTGTACCTCACAGGCTTCTCAGTCTTAAAAATTGTTTACGTTTCAATGTTCTCTCATATTTATACAGTTCAATATCGAATTTAAACAGGTCAAACCTTGAGGTGGGAGAGAATGAAAGACCCCGAGATAAAAGGCTTACCTCATTGGCAGTGAGCTGTTGTGAAGTCAAGTTCATGATGGGGCTTTCTTGGAGGCCTGTCATGTCTGGCATTGTGTACTGGTTGTTAGAGCAGTGCCGCTGGCCGCCCCTCCTGGGTCGTTTTGGCCTGGGGCTACCCAAAAAAGGGGTGGTTCCCATGTATCCCACGACCCTGACTTGGTTTCCCTCGGGTTTCGTTATCGGAGGACCAGTTTTTAGTAGGTAGATCACTATCCGTAGAGGTTTGATCCTGCAGTGGATTTATATGCAAACCGAGAGAGTCTAGCAAGAATTTTTTGGTGACTTTCGCAACCGTACCTTTCAAACTTCCACTTCCAATGTGTGGGTGCAAGGTTCGCGGAGACACCGCACCAATCCAAGTCCTCGAGAAGAACCAGCACACCAAAACATCTTTAAGTATCAAATTGTATTAGGATGTATTATCCAATGTTCCAATAGTCCATAGTAACAAAAATAATTCAACATAGTGGTGGTTGTAGGTCAACGTTTCGGGGTGCACACAGGCCCCCTTCCTCAGGACCAACCACATTCAAACAGTGTCAAAGATGATGCACCAAGGAATAAATAAATAATGTGGCCAATTATAGGTCCAAGAGAAGTTCAAAATTCGCACCTGATGCCATTCATGATGTCATCAGCGCTTTCAGAGCCTTGGCCTAATCTGTCCTGTGCCAATCTAAAGTATAGAGGGCAAAAGATAATTCTAATGCTAAGTATACTTGGATGTCTCTCTCTCCTATGTAGAACCCTGTCTCCACAAGAGCAGGGTACCGCTGCTTATACCAGTGGGGAGGAAGCTAAGCAACCCCCTGCGCTGTCCCCTAATAGGGGAAGGCCGGGTGCTGTGTCCTTGCTCCCTGAGCATCCCCAGTTGGCATGCCCTACTGTGTGAAACCTTTAGATCGCTCAGTACAAACCCACATTTACCCAGCCCTAGGGCACATGTGCAGGCTTTCATTCAGAGCCAGTTCTGTGCTGGCAATCGAGAGCTAAAATGGCAGCATCCCCAGCAGCGGGCTTGCTCCCACTCCAGCCTATCTGAATGTGGGAGAAAAAGGCGAGGGGCACCCCGATTTGGGATGCCCCAGGGAGAAGGCCAGCGACAGGGTCTGGAATCTTTCAGAGTAAAGTAAAACAAATCCTGGTATTTTGATTAGTCCAGGTTTTGTTCCATTCCCTGGGGGCATCCCTTTTTGGGATGCCTTGCTGTGTGAAGCTCTGCAGAATACCCATTATCTCTCACCTCTTCCCAGTCCAACGGCGCATGTGTGGGTTCTCGTCCAATCAGAGCCATTTGCCGTTACTATGTCATTAAGTGGCGAGTACTCCAGTTCCAGCATATCTGAATGGCTGGGGCAGCAGTGGGCACACAAGAGCACGAAGATAGCAGGTGATGCAGCAGCTCTTACTCCGCATCGTTAACAGTCATTTGCCGAATGACCAAGTCATGGCAATGGGCTCTAATTGGACAAGAGCCTGCGCATGTGCATTGGACCAGGAAGAATTGAGCGATAATGAGCAATCTGGGGGTTTCACACCCGCTGCCCCCCAGGGCTTTCCAAATTGGGGTGCCCGGGGGAAGCCCAGCAGCCCGACCTGTAATCTTTAGGATTTCAGGGCTTCCTCTTAGGGTTTTTTTTGTTCTGCTTTAAAAAAGCCACAATTGGTGGCTCAGTGAGTCCCCCCCCCTATGTCTCTGTCCTGCTCCTCCAATGCCAACTTACGACCCCACCCCTATTCATACACACTATACACAACCCCTCCCCCAAACATCATCATCTATTATTTAAAAAAAATGCATTATCTATAGTTATATAGAGGAAGCAGACTCTTCCCACTCTTTTATGTCATCCCTGCAATGTCACAACAATGTAATTCCATGTGTTGTTACTGGTGGATATGTGTTCAAAAACACACTTTAATCACACAGTGTCTGCCACTCTATGCTATAGCGACCAGATCCAGAGCGCCCACACTCTGTGAGTCTGTTTTTCTGTTGAATATGTTGTGAGTCGCTGAGAGTCGGTCACAATGAGCTGGCACTACCTTTCGCTTCCTGCAACTCTTGTACTGATTTTAGAACGCCCAACATACATCTCATTCATCAATGCCGGCCAGGTTACTACAGCGACTAAGGCGCTCTGTTACAGCGTATATACTAGCGGTCGCTGTAAGCTCTGCTATACAAACGCTCATCTGCCAATACCTGGCGCTAGTAATGAATCAACCTCCCCGTGTATCAGGGGTGACAGAACACATCACCCCTGATTTCCTTCAATTAAAATAAAAAAAACAATCATGGCTGGATATTCTAAATGCCAAGTGTATATGTGACCCCTCCTCCCACCATCCAGCATGTTTATATGATTTTTTTTTATCTTTGTGTGATTTTTCATGATAGTGCTCCTTTAAGTTGGGGGGGTATTTTTTCTATAGCTTTCTTAGTGATCCAAAGTAATAATTATAATGTTTTTTCCATGTCTTGCTTTTTTTGTGGATTTTCTAAATTCAGTAAAATTAGATTTTAACATTATAACATTATAACTTTCTTGGTACTACACCACCAGCATCTAAAGGGAAATGGTTAAAGAATCTTTCAGGTAGGACTTGCAGTTACAAGGATATTGCCACAATTTGGCACCCAATAGTGGTTAGAAATTGTGGATATCTGCCTGATTCGGAGCCACCATTAGGAATGTCTAGGCACAGTATAACTACATTTTTCAAGAGTTTATTTAAACTACCCACATGACAGGGCAACCATTAGTACCTGTTAGGGCGAGCGCTGCACGCCCATCTAGCAGCACTTCACTTACCTCCATGGCTGCATCCAGCCGTCATCCATTTTGCAGCACTTCCCTCATGGCTGTTCCCAGCTGGCTCCCTTCCCCCCATGCTTCTTTCTCGCATGCTCAGGTGCGCGCACGTCTCCGTCCACTAGAGGGCGAGCGCACTAGATTCCTGAGATTTAAAGGGCCTGTACAGCACTGATTGGTGCCTGGTCATCGAATCCTGCATCCACTTCTCCTATTTAAAGAGGCACTTCCTTCCTTCAGTGCCGGATCTTGGTCTCTCCATGCTTGTTGAAAGTCAGACATTCTTGGATTGCTCACCCGTGTACCAACCTCTGCCTGTCCCCGACTCTGAACCTTTGCTGCCTGCCCCGACCTCGGCTACTCACCTTTACCGTGAACCTGTGCTGCCAGCCCCGATCTCTGCTTGTACTTACTACGCCTTTTGCCTGCCACTTGTGTACCCTGCTGAACCTCGGCTGACTGTGGGACTGGGCCGCTGTTGGGGGGTAGCGACCTGGGGGTCACTCGCCGCATAAGACCAACCTGCCTTGCGGTGGGCTCTGGTGAATACCGGTGGCCCCTTAGACTCCGCTCCCCGGACACGGTACCCGCCATCGGTCCCACAGTTAAAGCGGATCCACACCCGAGTCCGCTCCACCCGGTCCGTGACAGTACCTTACCCTTCATGGGTCCAATAAAACTTTGTATTGTGATATAAAAATAATTTAAGTGTGATGTTTTATACAATTTTATTGTCGTAAACCTTGTAGATGTAGGCATATTTTCTAAAAATACTTTGTTCCACTTTATTGAATTCAAAAGTCTCTCAAATCCGTTATAAAATGTTTTCTTTTAATTGATGAAAAACTAGCAAGCATTTTGTCTGCTACAAATCAGATTGTAACAGATCTGAAAGCTTAGATTACTTTTGCATATTCTGTATGAACAGTCCAGGAAATGTAGGCCCCAGGGAAGGAGAATATATTTTAATAGGCCACTTCTGACCCTTTCTTGATTGCTCTTTTGTCCTCTATTCTCTATATTTCTCTTCATCTCCCCTTTTTACTCTGGGGCATGTACGTGCATTTCTTTAAGAATATACACTGATTATGTTTGTGCAATGTTGTCCTGATGTATTTATCTATCATATTAAAATGCTGTTTATACGTTACAGGTCGCATAGGTAATATAAGGCTCGATTCAGAGAGACACAAACAAACTTTCGGTTTGGTGCCGACGTCGTAAGATTTTCAAAATTTCCCGCTCTCGCATGAACGTTCGATCGATTCTATGCATGCTTCGTAAACCTTCCGTAGCGCGTCCGTGTGCTCGTATGCCAGAGTACGCAGACGAGGATGTCATTTTCCATCGAAAAGGTTCTGATTTATTTTGCCCAACTACCAACGTAGCCTTTCGTTTTTGCCCTTTTCCCATCGTATCCTCACACGAATCCTATCATTTTCCCGCTACATCCTGCTTCATTTTTTCCTAAAGTATCTGTCCAGACGAAATTCTTGCGATATTGCGCCTGCGCACTACAAACTTCTCTCATTAAAGTGCCCGCCTACATAATTTCACTTACATCACTAAACTCACCCTAACCACTTAGCGCTCTCCTGCCTTTTCCCTGGAGCTCCCTTAAAGCTCACCCTAACCACTTAGCTGTCTTCTGCCTTTTCCCTTGACCTCCCTTAAAACTTACCCAAATCACTTAGCGCCTTGTTTCTTCTTCCATTTTAGGTCCCTAAAACTTACCCAAATCACTTAGCGCCTTGGTTCTTCTTCCATTTTCACACCCTCAAACTTACCCAAATCACTTAGCGCCTTGTTTCTTCTTCCATTTTAGGTCCCTAAAACTTACCCAAATCACTTAGCGCCTTGGTTCTTCTTCCATTTTCGGTCCCTCAAACTTACCCAAATCACTTAGCGCCTTGTTTCTTCTTCCATTTTAGGTCCCTAAAACTTACCCAAATCACTTAGCGCCTTGGTTCTTCTTCCATTTTAGGTCCCTAAAACTTACCCAAATCACTTAGCGCCTTGTTTCTTCTTCCATTTTCACACCCTCAAACTTACCCAAATCACTTAGCGCCTTGTTTCTTCTTCCATTTTAGGTCCCTAAAACTTACCCCAATCACTTAGCGCCTTGGTTCTTCTTCCATTTTAGGTCCCTAAAACTTACCCCAATCACTTAGCGCCTTGGTTCTTCTTCCATTTTAGGTCCCTAAAACTTACCCAAATCACTTAGCGCCTTGGTTCTTCTTCCATTTTAGGTCCCTAAAACTTACCCAAATCACTTAGCGCCTTGTTTCTTCTTCCATTTTCACACCCTCAAACTTACCCAAATCACTTAGCGCCTTGTTTCTTCTTCCATTTTAGGTCCCTAAAACTTACCCCAATCACTTAGCGCCTTGGTTCTTCTTCCATTTTAGGTCCCTAAAACTTACCCCAATCACTTAGCGCCTTGGTTCTTCTTCCATTTTCACACCCTCAAACTTACCCAAATCACTTAGCGCCTTGTTTCTTCTTCCATTTTCACACCCTCAAACTTACCCAAATCACTTAGCGCCTTGTTTCTTCTTCCATTTTAGGTCCCTAAAACTTACCCAAATCACTTAGCGCCTTGGTTCTTCTTCCATTTTAGGTCCCTAAAACTTACCCAAATCACTTAGCGCCTTGTTTCTTCTTCCATTTTCACACCCTCAAACTTACCCAAATCACTTAGCGCCTTGTTTCTTCTTCCATTTTAGGTCCCTAAAACTTACCCCAATCACTTAGCGCCTTGGTTCTTCTTCCATTTTAGGTCCCTAAAACTTACCCCAATCACTTAGCGCCTTGGTTCTTCTTCCATTTTCACACCCTCAAACTTACCCAAATCACTTAGCGCCTTGTTTCTTCTTCCATTTTCACACCCTCAAACTTACCCAAATCACTTAGCGCCTTGTTTCTTCTTCCATTTTAGGTCCCTAAAACTTACCCAAATCACTTAGCGCCTTGTTTCTTCTTCCATTTTCACACCCTCAAACTTACCCAAATCACTTAGCGCCTTGTTTCTTCTTCCATTTTAGGTCCCTAAAACTTACCCAAATCACTTAGCGCCTTGGTTCTTCTTCCATTTTAGGTCCCTAAAACTTACCCAAATCACTTAGCGCCTTGGTTCTTCTTCCATTTTAGGTCCCTAAAACTTACCCAAATCACTTAGCGCCTTGTTTCTTCTTCCATTTTAGGTCCCTAAAACTTACCCCAATCACTTAGCGCCTTGGTTCTTCTTCCATTTTAGGTCCCTAAAACTTACCCAAATCACTTAGCGCCTTGGTTCTTCTTCCATTTTAGGTCCCTAAAACTTACCCCAATCACTTAGCGCCTTGGTTCTTCTTCCATTTTAGGTCCCTAAAACTTACCCAAATCACTTAGCGCCTTGTTTCTTCTTCCATTTTAGGTCCCTAAAACTTACCCAAATCACTTAGCGCCTTGGTTCTTCTTCCATTTTAGGTCCCTAAAACTTACCCAAATCACTTAGCGCCTTGTTTCTTCTTCCATTTTAGGTCCCTAAAACTTACCCCAATCACTTAGCGCCTTGGTTCTTCTTCCATTTTAGGTCCCTAAAACTTACCCAAATCACTTAGCGCCTTGGTTCTTCTTCCATTTTAGGTCCCTAAAACTTACCCCAATCACTTAGCGCCTTGGTTCTTCTTCCATTTTCACACCCTCAAACTTACCCAAATCACTTAGCGCCTTGGTTCTTCTTCCATTTTCACACCCTCAAACTTACCCAAATCACTTCACGGACATCACAATCTTGATTTTCAAATATGTCATTGTCCCCTTGTTTTTTTTCAATGTATGTGTGCAAATAAATTGGACAACATTTTTTTTGTTTTTTTTTGGTTTTTAATTGCTCCATTGCCATTTGTTGGCAAAATTTTTCTGGCAACTTTGGCCTAAAAAAATTAATAACTATATACAAATTGTTTTGGCTTTACTCAAAATATATACACTGTTTTTGTTAAAAACTTTAAAAACTATATACAATTTACAACGTTTTAAAAACCAGAAAACTATATACAAAGAAAGTTGGTGTTTAACCAAGCAAACTATGTACAAAGACAACTATTTACAAATCTACAGGGCCAGGAACCAGGACACTAGTCTTCCTCTTCTGTTGTCCCCAACGTGTCCCGCATCGCCTGCAGATCGGCCACCAACTCAAGGACCCTCCGATTGATATCAGCAAGTCGCTGTCTTGTGGTCCCTTCCCAAAAAACAGAAATTCTAATTATTCGGAGAACAATACATGTTTATCACCTGTGTAATTAATGTATTTAAAGAAACAAATTAAGTATAATGCACATATGATTATTCACAGGAATTAAGGTTAGTAAGTGGCCACAGGACAGTTGGGCAACTAATTAAGCAAATTCAGTGGCCACAGGACAGTTGGGCAACTAATTAAGCTAATTCAGTGGCCACAGGACAGTTGGGCAACTAATTAAGCTACTTCAGTGGCCACAGGACAGTTGGGCCACTAATTAAGCAAATTCAGTGGCCACAGGACAGTTGGGCAACTAATTAAGCTAATTCAGTGGCCACAGGACAGTTGGGCAACTAATTAAGCTACTTCAGTGGCCACAGGACAGTTGGGCCACTAATTAAGCAAATTCAGTGGCCACAGGACAGTTGGGCAACTAATTAAGCTAATTCAGTGGCCACAGGTCCCTCTTATATTGGCATTGACTAGGGCATTATGTGTTTTTGTGTTCATGGGAATTTAGACCGAAATCTCTAGAATGACATGACTACTTACTTGGTTGGTGGCCGAGAGATGGCTCGTTGGGGACAACACCCTGAGGTCCTGGTTCCTGGCTCTGCTGTGAAGAAGTGCCTGTAGAAACATGGGCCAAATGGTTAGTTTGGATGTCTGATTCCGCAGTCCTCCAATGTTTTGAGCTAAGTCTGGGTCACATCACTCACCTTCTCCAGGGTCTTGTGGGCTCCTATCTGCTGCCTCCTGACCCACTACTTCACCCGCAACCGAAACATCTACAAATACAGAATAAAGGATTCAGTTTGGTGATATCAGGAGCTAGCAATTCTCTTTTTTGGTGTAGACATGAAGAGTGACATACCCGAGGATCCCGCATGCGTGGCAGGGTACGACTGCCTGCCCACGCTGTGCCGCCCCTCCTCTGTGGTAAGGTCCAGGGGCTGGTCTGAGGAGGCCACAGAGGAGGGGTCGGCCCGTCGCCCTGGAGATCCACCACCTTCACTCCCAGCTGCAGAATCATGCAGCACTGGTCGTCCTCTGCGCCTCCGGGTGCGGCGAATTCGGTAATCCATTTCCAACACTAGAAAAGAAAAGGCATTCTAAGTAAAGTCCTACCTTCTGTCTTAGTTACATATTGCATGCAATCGCAATCTACTTACTTGGAAAATGGATTCCGAAGAACCTCCGCACCCGGGGCATGTGCAGCCGTTTGAGGTCCGACCAATGCTGCATGATCTGCGTGTGGGTGAAGGTGGTGTTGGTCTGCTGTTGGATGGTGGAGATTATCTCCAGGGCGACGTGGCGTTTTTCAAATGTGTTGGGCAGGTAGTCGTACCTGCGCTCCAGCATGGTCTACAAAACAGAAACAAAACATCGACTTTACTTCTCAATACATATCAATATGTGTCAGCCAAACATTTTTTGGGGTAATTACATTAACACACACACATTTCTAGTGTTCATTAATTTCACAATATGGCCTAAATGTTGTTTGGCACGTGTGTTGCGTGCCTTTGGTTGTGCATGTAGTTTATCACATTTTAAACCAAAGCCATTTATTCCTGCGCTTCCTTCACATATAATAGAGCTGCATTTCCTAATCTAACAAAAGTCCATCGAATACACTTACGAACATGATGATCTCTTCTTGTTGGCGGGTGAAGATAGTGGGTGCCATCTTGCTTCTTTTTCTCGGCAGCAGATAAGTAACGCCCCAGCGCGTTCCGCACGGCCGTGCGAACGTACGCAATGCCTCAGCGGGTTCCGCACGGCCGTGCGAACGTACGTCACACGCTGGCTTGCTTACTTAAAGGTCCCTGCACACCCAGCTGATTATTTGAGAAAATCAAAATGGCACCCAAAAAACCTCCGGCCAAAACTGGAAAGGAGCAAACGGGGAAGAAGGCAGCCAAACGGCAGGAGCCTTCCGAAGGGCCCAAAACCAGGTCGCAGCAGCCAAAAGCAAAATTACGGCCTAGTACCAAAACGCCGGCCAAGCCAACTACCAGCTATGGGCAAAAAAAGGAGCAGGCAGGCAAACCAAAGACCCAGGCCACAAAGGCTAGTATGGCTACTGGGCCAAAAACGGGTAAGAGGGTCCGAAGACCCACCCCACCCTGCCCCACTACAACACCCACAATAGTCCGCAGTAGGTCCCGCAGTCCCCCTCGAGGCCGAACCAGGTCCCGCAGCCCCCCTAGACGCCGCAGCAGGCCACGCAGCCCACAAAGAGGCCGAACCAGGTCCCGCAGCCCCCCTAGACGCCGCAGCAGGCCACGCAGCCCACAAAGAGGCCGAACCAGGTCCCGCAGCCCACAAAGAGGCCGAACCAGGTCCCGCAGCCCCCCTAGACGCCGCAGCAGGCCACGCAGCCCACAAAGAGGCCGAACCAGGTCCCGCAGCCCCCCTAGACGCCGCAGCAGGCCACGCAGCCCACAAAGAGGCCGAACCAGGTCCCGCAGCCCCCCTAGACGCCGCAGCAGGCCACGCAGCCCACAAAGAGGCCGAACCAGGTCCCGCAGCCCACAAAGAGGCCGAACCAGGTCCCGCAGCCCCCCTAGACGCCGCAGCAGGCCATGCAGCCCACAAAGAGGCCGAACCAGGTCCCGCAGCCCACCACGAGTGTGCCCCAAAAAAAAACAGAAGAGGGCCGGCCCTGCAAGATCGCCCTCACCCTTGGTCCGCCCTACTACCTCCAAGGGCAGCACTACTTCAGGCTCCGAACGAAGCTCTCCTGCTCGCCCACATTTGGCACCGGCACAGGTGGAAAGGCAAGGTTACTATGCCACATCAACACCTGGGACTTCTGTGGCCAGCCAGGCCAGAACACCCAGTCCCTTGCCCAGTCCAGGCCAATCCCCAGGCAGCCACCATTCCCTGCATTATACCCCACAAACCCAGCCAAGGATGTCACCCCATTTGGATGACACCATGGAGGACCCACAACCCAAAACAACCGGGCGCACATTGCGAAGAGGGCAGTTGAGTGGGCGTTTTGGTGAGGCCCAAATTATGGCCTTGGCTAGTGGCCTGACCTTAGTTTATGATGAGCTATATGGGCGCAGATCAAAAAACACCACCAAACAGCGCAGAGCCAACATCTTGGCAGACCTAACCAGACAAGTGAATGCAGCGGGGGAAGAGTTAAAGGATGTTGTACAGATTCAGCGCAAGATATCGGACCTCAAATATGCTGCACGGAAGAAAGAAAATCAAAGGCGGATTGACAGGTAAAAATGTTAGCTTTAGGATTAGACTGGATGTTGTATTGGCCACCTGGTTCTAAATTACCCTAACTCTGTTTTGCAGCATGAAAACTGGAGGAGGTTTTCCCTCCAAACTCAAGTTGACCCCGGCTGAGGAGATGATTTATGGATTGATGCATCCAGTCGCCGTCGAAGGCCACGCGGCCCTAAGGGACACAGATTCCCCGACCCGTCCTGCAGGTGAGTAAGATGTATGTGACCTTTACAATTAGTGAGCATGCACAATTAGCCAGTAACACATCTGGGAAGCCAGGCACCTAGGCTGTGGCTTGTAGGTGATTTCTGTGTTGGGCCAGGGTGTGGCATGTGTGTGGCCACTTAACTGTTGATTTTTGGTCCACATACAAGACGTGAATGTACATTGAACCCGAGTGTAAAAGTTTGTGGCTTCCCATTAAACCGGACCTTCACCATGATTTAATGAAAAGCACAAACTCTTATCCAAAAAATACTCAGCATCTAAAATTAATATATTTTACATGTGTAGTCACTAATGTATTATACTTTCCACCACTGGGCTGCAACTCTGTTCGGCAATTTAGGATACGGCCGCCGCCATCTTGACTCCGAAGCATCACACTTACTGAGGAGAGGAGAGTGGGATAAGGTACAGGGGGGCGGGTTATAGCTGTGCTTTGCTCAGACAGAGCAGAGCTGGGGTCAGGGAAAGGTCAGCAGTCCAAGAATGCAGAGCAGCACAGTCAGGAGGCACTTACTGTTTGCAGGCTGCCTGATAAGATGGCGGATTCCATAAGCCGCCATCTTTGATGTTTAAAGGCTCATAACATGCAGTAGATGCAGGTTGGAAGATTTGTAATGTGGTCAATCTGTATGTACAGGGTGTGGGAAACATAGAAGCTAGACTCTTAATCAGAGTGAAGGTCCGCTTTAATGGCCTCTAAGGGATGTGGTCAGTCACATAACAAGCTGAACTTGAATGTTTGGCTTAGTTGAGTAGAACAATGTGGAAGTAGTTGTAGGCCAAAAATTTACCAACATAATGGCATGGAAATTGAAGCTTATTTGGCCCCGTTGTTGAAGTGCCCATGACAGTTTGGACCCGTTAACTAATTCGGCATATGTCTTTTGACCCGTCAACAATGCATAGGTGTGTGTTTACATAGTGTCTTTGCTTCTCATGCAGGCCACCATCATCGCTCAGCTACTGTGGAATCCACTGCCAGTGTGGACATGCCGTCAACTTCCGTGCAGCCTAGGAGGGAGGAACCGATATATTCGGTAAGTTTATTGAGCAAATGTCGTTTAGCCATGTTACTTTGCATGTTACTAATAACAGATTGACATATGTAGTGGGCAAGCTAACATCTAATTTGTCTCTGTCCATACAGACCCACACACTCATGGATGAAATCCAGGAGCTGGAGGAGGATGGATCCTTTATGTGCCCTTCTGAAGATCTACCCCTGGCCCAGAATCTGCAACTGGTCCAAAATGTTTCACCACCAACTCAGCAGCAGCAGAGGGAATCTGGCAGCATGGTGGCTGCACATGATGGGCAGCATGCACAGACTGACAGTCAAGTCCCCAGTGTTGTCTCTGCTGTTGAGGATAGTGAAAGCATGCCTGTGTCTGTTGAGGGGCCCAGACCAACAGCCTCGGCACGACCCCGAACCAGGGGATTGGGGAGGCGGAATCCGCTACGGCGCAACCAGGGGAGGGGCATGGCAATGTTGGACGCATGGCACCACGAGAGGGTGACCTTCCAGCAGCAAAACCAACAAAACCGAGAGGCACTGCATGGCCGGATCGAGAACCTAAATACCACATTACAGGCTGTGCAGAACGAATTGAGGACCCTCAACAGCCACATGGAGACTGCCAACAATGACAACCGTGCCTACAGGGGTGAAATGGTAAATATCATGCGCAACATTTTGGACCAGTTGCAGATTCAGAATGCCACACAGGCCCACGTTCGGGCCAATCAGCA
Source organism: Gastrophryne carolinensis (assembly GCA_027917425.1). NCBI lineage: Eukaryota > Metazoa > Chordata > Amphibia > Anura > Microhylidae > Gastrophryne > Gastrophryne carolinensis. The sequence goes on from CM051239.1 coordinate 263,657,143, forward strand.
AGGGCCACCACCTGGGTACTATGGCCATCACCCATATTAATGTCTCCACAACATGAATCTGTACAACATCTTTGCTCTTAATCCCCCCTGTATTGACTTGTCTGGTGAGGCAAACCAAGATACCCTTGGTGTATGCCTTGGGTTGTGTGTTTTTGATTTGCGCCCATAGAGCTCCTTAGAGTGGTGAGGTAGGCCACTAGCCAAGGCCATATCTGAATCCTCACTGAACGTGCCACTCAAGCTTCTACCCCTGTACCAGGTTTACACCTGTGGCAGGGCCAAATGTGGCCAACCAGGATTGTTTGTTTTTTTCCTTATTGCCATGGTTGATCTAACCATTAATCCTTTGTGTTACCTCAATTTTTTGACCAAATTGGAGTGAGCAGCAACTCCAAGTTGGAGCTCTTATTTTTTACAAATAAACAGTTAAAGACACCTGTGGCTCCTAAATTTTATTGTCTCTTTTTTGGGTGTCACAGAGAAATATATACTTGGACATTCACACAGTTCACACATCCAAAAAAGAGAGTTGGAAAGCATTAGGCCTGTGGTGAGTAATTACTTTATTATTATTTGAACACCACAAACATAACGAAACATACACAAAGGGAAATAAAACTAAATCAACAACACAATGTTAAACAAAGGCCAATACAGGTTACATTAAGCAAAATGGGTCGCGATCAAATTAGTCCGCACACTTTGGCCAGACACACTACTGTGTGTGTCCAGAAATGACTCCTCCTGGTCTTCGCTGGGTGGAGAGGGAGCAAATTCTACATACCGGGGGACCCGTTGTGAAATAGCAAAATTGTGAAGAACAGCACAGGCCATTATTATGTCTATGACCTTTTTCGGATCATATTGCAGGGCGCCCCCGGTATGATCCAAACAACGAAACCTAGTCTTCAAAAGACCAAAGGCCCTCTCTACCACAGCCCTGGTCTTGCGGTGCGCACAGTTGTAGGCATCCTGGGAGGCATCCTGGGGCCGGAGTACTGGCGTCAAGAGCCACGGCAGCAGCGGGTATCCGGAATCACCTTATACATAAGATTAGGAAAACAAACATGTAAGACCATCAAGGCACCAGCAACATCAATAGGAGGCTATTTGTCAATTGTGTGATCAACATGAGGCAACATTTGCCACTGTCCCAGTCCCAAACTAAACATCTGTCCTAGAGGTTTACAAAAGGACAACATACAAAGAGTGAGGATGAGGGACAATCATACATATGGATCCCAGCTCTGGGTTTCAAAGTGTGCTTAGGATGTAGGTTTGGCTGACCCCTTATATGCTTTGTGTGAGACCAAAACAGCAGAAACACGCCACATGCACTTTATCCCGCTCTACTCTCGTGTGGAAGTGCAAACCAGCTTAGCAAAGATGGGTCCGAAACTATGCTCAAGTTAAGTGCACGATTCCACACAAGGGTGGTGTAAGAGGGATTATTAAATTAGACCAACAGATAATTTAGAATGTGGGTAATGCAGGCCAAACTTGGCGAAACGCTTGGTTGGTTAATAACTAACATTCAAGTGTGGTTTCACATGGGCAGAAGTTTATTTAAGGTGTAAGTTTGGCAGACATTACTGCCAAATGCTAATTAAAAACAAACATCCACAACTACATTATGTGGTTTATGTTCACTTACCAAGGAGCCATGCACCGGAAAATTCCCCAGACTCAAACCGTCGGTACAATCCTGATCGTCTAAGGATGTACGCATCATGGGCTGAGCCTGGGTAGCCGGCGAGGACGCTAAGGAACCGCATGTCCGGCCCCACCACTGCCTGCACATTAAAGGAGTGGCCCATTTTGCGGTTCCTGGAAAAAAAAGAAGACAAGAAAACATTAGGAAGGCATTTAGAACAATTAACACACACATTTCGATAAGGAGGGACCATTACAAGGTGGGAGCATTACAAGGTGGGACCATTACAAGGTGGAGCCATTAGAAGGTGGGTACATTACAAGGAGGGACCATTACAAGGAGGGACCATTACAAGGTGGGTCCATTACAAGGTGGAGCCATTAGAAGGTGGGTACATTACAAGGAGGGACCATTACAAGGAGGGACCATTACAAGGAGGGACCATTACAAGGTGGGTCCATTACAAGGTGGAGCCATTAGAAGGTGGGTACATTACAAGGAGGGACCATTACAAGGAGGGACCATTACAAGGTGGGAACATTAAAAGGTGGGACCATTACAAGGTGGGTCCATTACAAGGTGGAGCCATTAGAAGGTGGGTACATTACAAGGAGGGACCATTACAAGGAGGGACCATTACAAGGAGGGACCATTACAAGGAGGCTTAACCTAAAATGAAACCAAAAATTAAAAACATTACTTACCTGTATATGTACTCGTCGGCAGCAGGAGGCACCAGGGCGACGTGGGTACAGTCAATGGCACCAATGACGTTGGGCATGTCAGCGATATTATAAAAACCAAGCTTAATGGCGTTTCTGGCTACCATATCATCGGGGAAATAAATATATTTGGGGGTTAGGGTAGCCATGCCTTCCAAAAAATGTGATAGTGCGCGGCTCAGCGTAGGCTGTGAGATCCCCACGGAGAGGGCACCCAGCCTCTGGAACGAGCCGTTCGCCAAAAATTGCAGGCAGCCAAGCATCTTGGTCATACCTGAAATTGCATGCCCCTTCCTTGTGGTGCGGGCTAACCATGGCCGCAGCTCACTATACAATTTATGGAGGGAAGCGCGATTAAGCCTGGTCAGCTCGAACAGCTCAACGTCATGCATGCCATTGATGTTCATGCGTCGCCGCCGGTGCAATCTGGGCTCTGACCTCAAGATCCCATCAATGCCAAACAGAAGAAGACCTTGATGCTCTTCAAAGTCACTCTCCATCATGCTTGGCTGCCTAGTCCCGAGGTCAAAAAGGTGCCGTAAGACGCTCGACAAGGAAATGACTATATGGGCGTCGGAATACTTGCCAATCAGCTCTCTGAATTAATCGCCAGCCCATTGCAATGACGTAAATGATTTGACCGATCGAAACATTTTCGATTTCGAAGGAAAAAAGTCCCGAAGTTGCGTAAAAACACAAAATGAATTTCGATGGACGAACGGACATATACGTCTATGTTCGAACGTTTGTGCGAGTCGAAAATGGCCAAAAAAAAAGGAAAAAATGACAAACACCCAACAAAACTTTCGATTGCAAATACGAACATAATGACATTTGGGATTTTGAATCGAGCCTATAGACACTATTCTTTTGCTCCTTACTTTGTGGAAAATACTACCTCATTTGATATTGTATTTCTTTAATAAAAAGAATGAGAATAAAACATCTGTTTTTCTTAAATGCTATAAAATGTCATGTGGAAATCTGTCGACTGAAGCTATCGACTAATCTTTACAAATCTCAGTTTAAACAAACTACATCTCAAATGAATTCTACTAACAAATAAACTGTAAACTTTTTATTTGCCATTAAAATATATTTTTATACAGTGAGATGTAAATCTCTCTTACCTAAAAAAAGGTATTTTCTCAAGAAAGGCATCGTCCTATTCAATTCACATTCAGCAAGAACCTCACATCCCATACTTTTGCCTACTCTTCCCAGGAAATGGTTAACCAGACTGCCATTGGTATGGCCATCATAAAAATTGCTCTCAGACATCCAAACAGTTCAGATATCACAGATATGTTCGGCTTGCACAGCTGTAACTTAATTTGCAATTTAACTAGCTGAAAAATGCTTTTTATAGCATAAACCAAACACCACACGGCTGAAATTTGTCAGATTATGGGTTGCAATGCAATATTCACAGCAGTGTCCTTGTGGTCAAGGTGCCCACATAAATGTTCACCTCTCATGGGGTCACTGGGCATCACCATGACATGGACGACTAGGATTTGTCATTTTTTGTAAGCTGATGGTTATATTGCTAACACTATTTATTGTTTGTTGATTGAAATTTCTCCTCCTCTGCTCTTATTCTAGGAGTTTTGGTATATTTTCATTTATACTTGTATATGATTGGGAATTATATAAACAGTTACATGCATAATTTAGTTTTAATAATTTTAATTGTTTTATGACAGAGAATTGCATATCCATATGTCCCACAGAAGTACAAAACAAAGCACAGAGGCTGAATAATGGACACAATATGAACTGCAATTGGCAAATATCACAATGAACAGGTTTGCTTATTAAAGTAATGCAGCGTTATATTGTTAAGTCACATGGATAAAAGAAGAAGAAGAAAGAAGTGGAAAGAAACCAGAACAAGAGATAATAGTAAAAGTTTAGTGTATAAAAGTTAAGAAAAAAGGCAATACCTTTTGTACAAAAGTCTAGCACCTTATTTCTTTAATTTTCTAAGGTTTAGGGTAGGAAGAGAATGTCACAGAGGGGCTGGCTCGCAGAATAGTAACCGGTCAAGTTTCTGCTCCCCTGAGATGTTTATATAATTGCCAATGTTCCCACATGATTTTAAAAAAATATATGAAAAATTCTATTTTTTTTATTTTAAAAATCTTTTTTTTTATAAAAAAATGTATAAAAAATTTAATTTTTGCAAGAAAATCCCTATTACTTTCAATTACAATGGCACCACATATGTGTTGGCAGACCAGGAGACACCCCAAACAGAAAAGAGAATTTTATGAGATTTTCAAAGAAAATAAAAAATATAACTGTAACCTTGCAGTTACCTATCAAGGGATAAACCCTTACTTTTTTTAATGGTGTGGGGTCCACCTCTCTAGCAAAACCAGCCCAGGCACCATCTATTAGGGCTGGTAGACCAGGGTGCAGCGACCAAGCAGCTAGGGAATAGCGAAAACCTTTTGTTTAACTCGTACATTTGTACGCTTGTTAATTTGACTTGCAATCTGCATCAGTTTCCTCCTGATCACTGTTTTGTGACCTAGCCAATTGATAGCAGGAGTGGTTTCAGAGGCTTTATTAAGATTAAAAAAAAGTGAAATAGAGATTTCTGAGATTATATCTGGATTTTGTGGCCTTAATTCAATTTCTGGCATGGTTCTGTAGACCTTCACAATAAGCTATGATCCCAGCTTAGCTGTAATATCAGCAAATAATTTATCCAGCGTCTGGTAAAAGATAGTAGACAATGATCTTAGGATTCCCATAGCATGAGATGAGTCCTCAGAGCATGTTAACAGAATGCAGGACAGACCCATGTCTTGGCTAATAGGTAGTGTGGCCATGATGTCATCCACAGACGAGGCTGGGGACTGGCACCGGCTATAGGTCTCCATATCTAGGGGCTACTTTTCTCTGATTGACGAGATGGAGCTGAGAGGGGGAAATCAGATGACACTGCATTGTACCTCATTGATCCTTGTCCCTGTCGCCTGCAGTCCATGCAGTGCTGCCATCATGGATCCCACTGCAGATGGAGAATGCTGTGTATTGCGGCTTCCGTCGTGGCAGTTTAGGCACTGGTCACTGCCCTTCAGGTTCACCTGGTTTCAGGTGAGTTTTGGGAACAACGACAAACAGTACTTTTAGTAAAACTTTCTTGTTTGCTACCCTTTATGTGCAGGATTTTCATGCTTTTAAAATAAAACTTAGAGAAGTATTACTGCAAGTGCTGGTGAGAGCATTGTTTGCATACGTGTTAAGTGAAAGAGGAACCACCGCCAGGCGCTGTAATTTCCTTGGTGAGCTGTTGCATCCTATCTACTGCTGAGAACCTAATTTACTGAAGCTACTGTATGCTGTGCTTTGGCAGTCTGGCAGGCTGACATAGCCTGGTATAGCATGTGTAGCAGATTTGTGCCTCAACATGCTTACATACTGAAGGAATCTCTTATTTACTAACCTGTGCTGATCTATAAACACAGGTCTGCCAGCAAGCAATCCTTTAGCAAGTACAGTACTGTATTTCACCAAACCCCTTTATCTTAATTTACATTTTGTGTACAGCATACTACATTCATTCAATGAATTCAAACTAGTTTTTTTTTTTACAGTCTGTGTTGCAGAGCCCACCTGTGCACCAAATATAGCTAGGGGTTGGTGGTGGGCCACCTCAGTAGCAGCCTTGCTCAAAGCCATTGGGTGCAGAATATCAGGACCCAGTGGTACCTTCCTAAGTGGCACTGAATAGGCCTGAGCCACAGGATATATGCGCGACTTTTTAGAATACAATAGGTTTACAGTACTGTTCTGTATGTTACTCTACTTACAGTGATATGTTTGTACTGTTAGTGCTGTCAATAACTCTTCTGTTTTGTTTTCTTTTCCACATGTGAGACCAACCTATATGAGAAGATCATGCCCATGCAGTGGTGCTGCCAAACCTATATAGTTCACCCCAGCCCGCTACCAACTCCTCGACATTAGTTTAAGCTGATGTCTTGGTGTGCAGATGTGTGCATATCGGAAACCTTGAAACCTTCTGCTACTGATTGGAGGAAACAATTTGTTTGTGACAAATAGTCCAATTTCCGTGACAATACTTTAAGACCAGCAGGGCCACAATGTACAGTAGCAGAAGTGGGAAGATGTCCTTACTGCAAAACAAGGCTTCCTTCCTGAAGTAGACTGTTGCAGCTGCATGGCTGTATCTAAATCCATTTTTACTTGGGGCCAGGAAGCCTGCGATGCCCACTACCTAGAAAAACCTGTGATCTGGAAGTCTCATGGCTACCTGATACCTTGGGTGGACAGTTGCTGCACCCACAATTTTTTTATAAGATGTAGAGAGTTATAGTAGGTCTAAGAGACAAGCAGGAGGGTTCCCCGTGACATCCACATACGTATGCCCCAATAGTGTATTAACATTTATGTCCATCTATGTCACATATTAGCCCTAAAAGTATATTACAAAAATTATTATTAATTGGGTAAATTAAAAAGAAAGCAATTGCCAGCACTGGATATTGGTTTTCATTCTTACCACCCAATCGTGGACAATAAATGCACAATCAAATACTGTACTGCAAACCAAATGTTTAACCCGTTTATTGCCTGTCTTCTTTATAATAACTTTTAAACATAGTATTGTTTAATTCCATTGTTCCTACCATCTTACTATGCTACATGAAGAAGGTGGGGTTTATTCATTAAGGGATAGCAGCAGGTAGTGCCTTGTAGCGACAGGTAGCAACGGTGAACGCCGGGCGCTGTACGCAATATCACATTTATCAAAGCTATTCCGGTGAGTGACCTTAACAGCGACATGTAGCGTCCGATTCATCATCACAGACGGCTCCGAGCATTCCGCCGACACTCTGGCTTCCAGAGCGCCTGGTATTACCTGTCGCTCTCCCATACATTTCAATGGACGTTACTTTTCTTCTCTTTAAACAGGTTTTTCTTTTAATGTTTTTTATCAAATCATTGTGTAACCTGTGACCTCTACTGGACTATTTAAAGTAATTTTTGAAAACTTTTTTGATTGTTTAAAATTTTATGCAGAATTGTCATTACAGGTCTGGTATTAAAGTGTTAATGTCACCTAAAACACCCCTGAATTCAGTGCGTTCCTGTCTTCACTGCAGACAGGCCGGTAGACGCAGGATTGCATTGAAGGGGTTCCCGAACGTCTGGCCCGCTAATTTGGACACCCACCTCAGTTTTGTATTGGGCTTTGTAAAGGAGGAATGGAAAAGACCCTTTCTCCCTTTTTTTTTCTTCTCTCTCCTGCCCCTCAGAAGGTGGTCCTTAACTTGAACAGTGGCGGTCTCCTGGCCTCCCCTGTCTCCTGCCCCCCCACACTTCCCCCCTACCTCCAGTTATTATATAAGAGTACGAGTATAGTTATGTATATGTGTATACTTCCTTTTTTCTTTCCCTTATTCCTTCTTGGAGTTGCTTAGCCATTAAGTGTTTAAACGCCGCCAGGGCCAGGTCCACAAGTTTGGGCGGCTTACTTATGCATAGTAAACAGATTGAGGCCCTTGAAGGGGACAATAAGGCAGCTTGGACCCCCCCGGTTAGTCAGTAAAGGCATATGCGATCGTCGGAGGTAATGAAGAGGGGGGTAGCAATTTGTTAAGGGAGGCAGCGCACAACTTAAGAGCGAGTACCGGGGCTGTGCCCTCCCTTTGCCTTTATGACTCCAGGAGGAGAGGGCCTAGGGGATGGGTATTGTCGATGTTGTTGCTGGTTTCTGTTATATTGAAATGTTTAGATGTGGATAGCACTGTGTGTTGTAAAGCACTCCTATGTTGTACTTTTCTTCTCTATATGTCATATTTTCAGCATATTGAACAAAAAAAGTGTTAATGTCACAATATAATAACAATGTAATTCCATATGTTTTCGCATTGTTACTAGTGGATATGTGTTCAAAATGGACTTTATTCACTCAGCTTTTGGCGCTCTGGGACCCAATTTTGTTGATGAATATGGTTTGAGTCGCTCACACTGACCAGTCGCTACCGTTCAATTCGATATAGCTCTGTACTGGTGTTATAGCGACTCACACATCAAATTCATCAATGCCGGTCAGCGACTGAGGTGCTCGGTAATGACCCATAGCCAATCACAGCGACTACTAGCGGTCACTCTGAGCGCCTCGCTACAGACGCTCATCTGCCGGTACCTGCCGCTAGTAATGAATCAGCCTGATAGTAAACAACAAGTCACAGCAGTTACTTGTGTTCAATGCTTGCTTCCAAATTTGAAGGTGTCCATTGAGAAATGGAGTCCTTCTACAGCATCTAAAGGCACACTGCAGAAAGTGGAGGACAGGCACATGGAACAGTCTTTAGCTTCCAAATTCAGACGCATTAGAGTCAAATTAGCTCAGTTCACAAAAAATAAATAAATAACTCTGAGATAAACCCAAGTTGCATGATTTCTCGCTCCTTTGCATGATTCAGGGAACACATAAACACTATTACTGAAAACATGCAAGAAAAAGAAAATAATTATCTTCAAAACCGTGCAATACAAAATAAATGTAAAATACTACAATATAATAATATACTTTTTAGAGTCCCACTCCGAGCAATAGATCGGTGTCACGTACGGTCCTTTTTACACAAAGTTAGCAAACATATATGTCACAGAAAAAGCTTCATGTATATATATGTACACACTCAGCGAGATATCTTTTTAAATGTGCACATTAGCATATAACTTCTTTATCACCCAACGTGATTAATGTTCAAAAATGTCTTCAATCAAATTGGTGCAATGATCCCTCCACCTATACATGCAATCACGTACCAGCTCCTCAATAAAAAGATCGGATTGAATCATCAATTACATTCCGCTTTAATGGCTCCAATAGCTCATATGGGGGATATATCTTTAAATATCTCAATAGGATCTCATCAGCAAGGACATATACGAGTAACCGTGCGTTACGCAATATTTAAAACCATCCACAATTTATTTGAATAAAATGACATGTAAAAGAAAGGGAAATGGAAAACCACACATAGCGTGATACTGTATTGGTAAACCAAACAACTCTCCTGCTGTCTTCAAAAAGCTGCTCACCAGAACAAAGAAAAAACACGCATATATAGGAAATAGAAGGTGGGGCAGAGCAATTTCTTACGTCTCCCCTCGCAGTTGCGTCTTTCCCTCGGCCGCGGGTCCCGACGCTGCTTCAATATCTAAAGGTCACGTGATCCTGCGTAGCTCCGCCCGACACGTTTTGTCGTCATCCACCGACTTTTTCATTGGGCAGCAAGAGCCTCTCAGGAACACACTATTTGAAGCCTTGTAAATCACGTGACTTCTCATAGAAACCGGCTTCCTAAACACTACTGCCAATCAATTAGCTAAGACCTTTGAAGGGAACGCAAGATCGCTCTGCCCGCCTTCTAATCTCATCATGATAATCAGACCAGTTACTCACATTTATTAGACATAATCATTTTAAAATGTAATTAACAATGAAGATTAAAATATTTGCTACATTTAAAATAATGATAAGAATAAAAAACAGCATATATACAATGAACAAAAATATTTCTTATTAAAGGATATAAAAAATTGTTCTCAACCATTTCTCCAGAATTATTTTATTTTAACCCTTAGACACCCCCTTTAAAACAGTTTAGATCATATTCTATTCGCATTGAGTATATCCATTTTGACTCCTCACCGGATATCTCTCTCATAATGTTCCCTCCTTTGAAATGTTTTTCTATTCGATCAGTGACCCAAAATCTTATACAGCGTCCTGTCCTTCCAATGTACTGCTTGCCGCATGGGCATTCAAGGGCATATACTATATATGTTAGGGCGAGCGCTGCACACCCATCTCGCAGCACTTCACTTACCTCCATGGCTGCATCCAGCCGTCGTCCATCTCACAGCATTTCCCTCACCTCCATGGCTGCTCCCAGCCATTTCCCTTCCCTCCCCATGTTTCCTCCTCGCATGGTCAGGTGCGCGCACGTCCCCGTCCACTAGAGGGAGAGCGCACTGGATTCCTGAGATTTAAAGGGCCTGTACAGCACTGATTGGTGCCTGCTCATCCAATCCTGCATCCACTTCCCCTATTTAAAGAGGCATTTCCTTTCCTTCAGTGCTGGATCTTGGTCTTTCCATGCCAGTTGTAAATCAGTTGCTTTTGGATTGCTCACCCGTGTACCGACCTCTGCCTGTCCCTGACGCTGAACCTTTGCCGCATGCCCTGACCTTGGCTACTCACCTTTACTACGAACCTCTGCTGCCCGCCCTGACCTCTACCTGTGTGTACTACGCCTTTTGCCTGCCTCTTGTGTACCCTGCTGAGCCTCAGCTAGCCGTGGGACTGGGCCGCTGTTGGGGGGTAGCGACCTGGGGGTCACTCGCCGCACATGACCAACCTGCCTTGCGGTGGGCTCTGGTGAATATCGGTGGCCTCTTAGACTCCGCTCCCCTGACGCGGTACCTGCCATCTGTTCCACAGTTAAAGCGGATCCACACCCGAGTCCGCTCCACCCGGTCCGTGACAGTAAGATCCGGCCATGGATCCCGCTGAGGTGCTGCTGCCTGATGCCACTGAATTGCCTGCTATTGTGGCTATGCAGTCCCGCAAAATTAATCAGCTCTCGGCTATGATGCAGCAGTTACTATCGATTCAGCAACAGCAAGTGCCACCACCGGCCCCAGCCTTGCCGCCACAGCCACCTGTAGCATCTACAGCTAGAATCTGTTTCTCCTTGCCAGCTAAATATGACGGGGATGCCAAGTTATGCTGAGGCTTCCTTGCCCAGTGCTCTCTACATTTAGAGTTGTTGGCGGATCAATTCCCCACTGAACGAGCTAAGGTGGCCTTTGTCATTAGTTTGCTTTCTGGAAAGGCCTTGGCCTGGGCCACTCCTTTGTGGGATCGCAATGACCCTGTCACTTCTAGTATTCCCACCTTTGTTTCAGAATTTCGGCAGGTCTTTGAGGAGCCTGCCCGGGCTTCATCTGCTGAATCGGCTCTATTGAACTTGGTCCAGGGTGAATTGTCCGTTGGTGAATACGCCATCCGGTTCCGTACCTTAGCATCCGAACTGTCTTGGAATAATGAGGCCTTGTGTGCCTGCTTCAAGAAAGGACTTTCTAGTAAAATTAAAGATGCTCTAGCTGCACGTGACTTGCCTTCGTCTCTCACTGATCTCATCCATCTGGCCACACGCATTGATGTGCGTTTTATTGAAAGGCGTGAGGAATTCCGCCAAGAAAGAGATACTCAGCGCCCTAGGAGGGCATCCCGTCTGGCCCCTGTGTTTCAACACCCTTTGTCCGCACATGTACCTCCCAGTGAGGAGGCCATGCAGGTCGACCGATCCCGCCTGACCCAGTTGGAGAGAACTCGTAGAAGGAACGAGAATCTTTGTTTGTACTGTGCTAGCTCTGAGCATTTTTTGAAAGACTGTCCTATTCGCCCTCTTCAGGGAAACGGGCACACCTAGTGGATGTGGGAGAGGCGTCCCTGGGTGTATGTGCTTCCTCTCCATGTCTCATGGTTAATGTGCAACTTACCATCGCACCTACCACCTCTTTGAATTTGTCCGCCTTTTTGGATTCGGGCTCTGCAGGAAACTTTATAGAGGCTTCCTTGATTAATAAATATAATATCTCTGTGAACCGCCTTGCAAAGCCATTATTTATCGCCTCAGTCAATGGTGACTGGCTGGACTGTGCCCTGCGTTATCGCACCCTTCCTCTTCTTCTAAAGGTTGGACTTTTCCATCAAGAGAGTATTGAGTTCTACGTCCTCCTTAATTGTACATCTCAGATTCTTCTCGGCTTACCTTGGCTTCGACGTCATGATCCCACGCTTGATTGGAACAAGGGCGACATCAAGACTTGGGGTGCGGCATGCTTTAAGAGGTGTTTGAGGTCCGTTCCTGTTCGACCTATTCCTGCTGCAGCTCCATTACTCGGTCTACCGGTCCTTTTCCGATGTATTCTGCAAAAAACAAGCAGAGGTACTTCCGCCTCATTGCCCTTACAATTGCCCTATAGACCTCTTGCCGGGTACCACTCCACCTCGTGGTCGTATTTACCCCCTCTCGGCTCCGGAGACACAAGCTATGTCGGAGTATATTCAAGAAAATCTGCAAAGAGGGTTTATACGGAAGTCTTCCTCTCCAGCAGGCGCGGGTTTCTCCTTTGTGGCAAAAAAAGATGGCTCTCTACGCCCCTGTATTGATTACCGTGGCCTCAATAAGATTACCGTCAAAAATCGTTACCCTTTGCCTTTGATTGCTGAATTATTTGACCGTCTGCGTGGGGTCAAGGTTTTCACCAAACTTGATCTGCGAGGGGCCTATAATTTGATACGTATACACGAGGGCGATGAATAGGAGACAGCCTTCAATACCCGCGATGGCCACTTTGAATATTTAGTGATGCCCTTTGGTCTTTGCAATGCACCCGCTGTAGTCCAGGAATATGTAAATTACATTTTTCGGAACTTGCTTTACTCTTGTGTAGTTGTATATTTGGATGATATACTCATCTTTTCATCTAATCTGGAAGAACATCACCGTCACGTCCGGCAAGTTCTGTCTCGCCTCCGTCAACACCACCTTTACGCCAAGTTGGAGAAGTGTCTTTTTGATCAAACCACCTTACCCTTTCTTGGATATATTGTCTCTGCTCATGGTCTCCAGATGGACCCCAGCAAATTGAAAGCAGTTTTGGACTGGCCATGTCCTATTGGCCTACGGGCTATTCAATGCTTCCTGGGCTCCGCCAATTACTTTTGACAGTTTATCCCCACTTTTCAACTGTAGTGGCGCCCATTGTGGCTCTCACGAAGAAGAACGCCAATTCTAAGTCTTGGCCTCCTCAGGCGGAAGAGGCCTTCATTGCCTTAAAAAAAGCCTTCTCCTCTGCTCCGGTGCTGTCTAGGCCAGATCCATCTAGGCCTTTTGCCCTTGAAGTAGATGCCTCCTCCATTGGAGCCGGAGCTGTGCTCACTCAAAAATTTTCTACTGGCAGAATTCTCACCTGCGGGTTCTTTTCGAAGACCTTTTCTCCGGCTGAAAGAAATTACTCCATTGGAGATCGGGAGTTACTCGCCATCAAGTTGGCATAGGAGGAGTGGAGACATCTCTTAGAAGGTTCCGCACATCAGGTGTCCATCTATACTGACCATAAAAATCTGTCTTATTTAAAAACTGCCCAGCTACTGAACCCACGACAAGCTCGTTGGTCGTTGTTTTTCGTCCGTTTCAACTTTCAAATCCACTTCCAGCCAGCCGCCAAGAAAATCAGGGCGGGCGCCCTTTCTCGCTCCTCAGACATCTCTGGTGTTGAATACACTCCACAACATATTATCTCGCCTGAATGCCTTGTCCACTCTGCACCCGCTGCCTTTGTACAGGCACCGCCGCGAAAGACTTTCGTGCCAGTTCGCCAACGTCGCAAAATATTAAGATGGGGCCATTCTTCACATGTAGCCGGCCATGCCGGCGTCAGAAAAACCTGTGCTATCATTTCCAGATATGATTGGTGGCCTTCCTTAGAAAAAGATGTGACGGAATTCATTCAGGCCTGTACCATCTGTGCACGTGACAAGACTCGCCAAAGACCTGCTGGCCTACTCCTCCCTCTGCCTATTCCAGATACCCCATGGACACACATTGCTATGGACTTTATTACTGACCTCCCTTCTTCGCATGGCAATACTGTTATTTGGGTGGTAGTGGATAGGTTTTCTAAGATGGCGCACTTTGTTCCTTTGCCTGGCCTCCCGTCAGCTCCTCAGTTGGCGAAATACTTCCTGATGCATATCTTTCGACTTCATGGGCTTCCTACACACATTGTGTCTGACAGAGGTGTGCAGTTTGTTTCCAAGTTCTGGAGAGCCCTTTGTAAACAAATGAAAATTAAACTGGACTTTTCCTCTGCTTATCACCCCCAGTCAAACGGCCAGGTGGAAAGAGTTAATCAGATTCTCGGGCATTATCTTCGCCATTTTGTTTCTGCCCGTCAAGACGATTGGGTCGATCTTCTGCCCTGGGCGGAATTCTCGTATAATTTCAAGGATTCTGAGTCTACGAGGAAGTCCCCGTTCTTGGGGGTATACGGTCGGCATCTTCTTCCGCCTTTGCCCATGTCCACGTCCTCTGGAGTACCCGCCATGGATGACATCACACAGGATTTCTCTACCATCTGGCAAGAGACTCAAAGTGCCCTTTGTCAAGCTTCCGCCCGTATGAAAGTTAGCGCTGATAAGAGGAGAAGAGCTCCGCCTGTCTATTCTCCAGGAGATAAGGTGTGGCTGTTGGCGAAATACATTTGCTTCAAAATTCCTAACTACAAATTGGGCCCCCGTTACCTGGGTCCTTACAAGATCAAGCAACAGATCAATCCAGTTTGTTATAAGCTACACCTACCAACATCACTGCGAATTCCCAATTCTTTCCACGTTTCCCTGTTGAAGCCAGAAATTGTCAATCGGTTCTCTCCTAAAACCTTGGTGCCTGCTCCAATCTCTGGTACTGAGGATGCCTTTACAGTGAAAGAGATTCTGGCCTCTAAGCTCTCCAGAGGTAAAAGATATTTTTTAGTCGACTGGGAAGGCTGTGGACCTGAAGAAAGATCTTGGGAATCCGAAGAGAACATTCTGGACCGTAGTCTCATCTCGGATTTTCTTGGTCTCAAGAAGAGGGGGAGACCCAAGGGGGGGTACTGTTAGGGCGAGCGCTGCACGCCCATCTCGCAGCACTTCACTAACCTCCATGGCTGCATCCAGCCGTCGTCCATCTCACAGCATTTCCCTCACCTCCATGGCTGCTCCCAGCCATTTCCCTTCGCCCCATGCTTCCTCCTCGCATGGTCAGGTGCGCGCACGTCCCCGTCCACTAGAGGGCAAGTGCACTGGATTCCTGAGATTTAAAGGGCCTGTACAGCACTGATTGGTGCCTGCTCATCCAATCCTGCATCCACTTCCCCTATTTAAAGAGGCACTTCCTTTCCTTCAGTGCCGGATCTTGGTCTTTCCATGCCAGTTGTAAATCCGTTGCTTTTGGATTGCTCACCCGTGTACCGACCTCTGCCTGTCCCCAACGCCGAACCTTTGCCGCCTGCCCTGACCTTGGCTACTCACCTTTACTATGAACCTCTGCTGCCCACCCTGACCTCTGCCTGTGTGTACTATGCCTTTTGCCTGCCTCTTGTGTACCCTGCTGAGCCTCAGCTAGCCGTGGGACTGGGCAACTGCTGGGGGGTAGCGACCTGGGGGTCACTCGCCGCACAAGACCAACCTGCCTTGCGGTGGGCTCTGGTGAATACCGGTGGCCTCTTAGACTCCGCTCCCCTGACGCGGTACCTGCCATCTGTTCCACAGTTAAAGCGGATCAACACCCGAGTCAGCTCCACACGGTCCGTGACAATATTCTTGCTGTTAATTGTGAGAATTTTTTTTATAGTAAATTATTTTTTATTTGAATTAGATTTGAACTTCACAATGCGTTTGTCACGGACCGTATACCACCAAAAACGGGGATTTCCTCGTAGACTCAGAATCCTTGAAATTATACGAGAATTCCGCCCAGGGCAGAAGATCAACCCAATCGTCTTGACGGGCAGAAACAAAATGGCGAAGATAATGCCCGAGAATCTGATTAACTCTTTCCACCTGGCTGTTTGACTGGGGGTGATAAGCAGAGGAAAAGTCCAGTTTAATTTTCATTTGTTTACAAAGGTCTCTCCAGAACTTGGAAACAAACTGCACACCTCTGTCAGACACAATGTGTGTAGGAAGCCCATGAAGTTGAAAGATATGCATCAGGAAGTATTTCGCCAACTGAGGAGCCGACGGGAGGCCAGGCAAAGGAACAAAGTGCGCCATCTTAGAAAACCTATCCACTATCACCCAAATGCGAAGAAGGGAGGTCAGTAATAAAGTCCATAGCAATGTGTGTCCATGGGGTATCTGGAATATCTAGAAATGATAGCACCGGTTTTTCTGACACCGGCATGGCCAGCTACATGTGAAGAATGGCCCCATCTTAATATTTTGCGACGTTGGCGAGCTGGCACGAAAGTCTTTCCCGGCGGTGCCTGTACAAAGGCAGCGGGTGCAGAGTGGACAAGGCATGCAGGCGAGATAATATGTTGTGGAGTGGATTCAACACCAGAGATGTCTGAGGAGCAAGAAAGGGCGTCCGCCCTGATGTTCTTGGTGGCTGGCCGGAAGTGGATTTGAAAGTTGAAATGGGCGAAAAACAACGACCAACGAGCTTGTCGTGGGTTCAGTCGCTGGGCAGTTTCTAAATTAGACAGATTTTTATGGTCAGTATAGATGGACACCTGATGTGCGGAACCTTCTAAGAGATGTCTCCACTCCTCCAATGCCAACTTGATGGCGAGTAACTCCCGATCTCCAATGGAGTAATTTCTTTCAGCTGGAGAAAAGGTCTTCGAAAAGATCCTGCAGGTGAGAATTCTGCCTGTAGAAGATTTTTGAGTGAGCACAGCTCCGGCTCCAATGGAGGAGGCATCTACTTCAAGGGCAAAAGGCCTAGATGGATCTGGCCTAGACAGCACCGAAGCAGAGGAGAAGGCTTTTTTAAGGCAATGAAGGCCTCTTCCGCCTGAGGAGGCCAAGACTTAGAATTGGCGTTCTTCTTCGTGAGAGCCACAATGGGCGCCACTACAGTAGAAAAGTGGGGAATAAACTGTCGATAACTGAGGAGCCGATGGGAGGCCAGGCAAAGGAACAAAGTGCGCCATCTTAGAAAACCTATCCACTATCACCCAAATAACAGTATTCCCATGCAAAGAAGGGAGGTCAGTAATAAAGTTCATAGCAATGTGTGTCCATGGGGTATCTGGAATAGGCAGAGGGAGGAGTAGGCCAGCAGGTCTTTGGCGAGGAGTCTTGTCACGTGCACAGATGGTACAGGCCTGAATGAATTCCGTCACATCCTTTTCTAAGGAAGGCCACCAATCGTATTTTGAAATGATAGCACAGGTTTTTCTGACACCGG
Organism: Gastrophryne carolinensis; assembly: GCA_027917425.1. Lineage (NCBI taxonomy): Eukaryota > Metazoa > Chordata > Amphibia > Anura > Microhylidae > Gastrophryne > Gastrophryne carolinensis. The sequence continues at coordinate 263,674,545 of CM051239.1, forward strand.
CATGGCTGGCTACATGTGAAGAATGGCCCCATCTTAATATTTTGCGACATTGGCGAGCTGGCACGAAAGTCTTTCCTGGCGGTGCCTGTACAAAGGCAGCGGGTGCAGAGTGGACAAGGCATTCAGGCGAGATAATATGTTGTGGAGTGGACTCAACACCAGAGATGTCTGAGGAGTGAGAAAGGGCGTCCGCCCTGATGTTCTTGGCAGCTGGCCAGAAGTGGATTTGAAAGTTGAAACGGGCGAAAAACAACGACCAACGAGCTTGTCGTGGGTTCAGTCGCTGGGCAGTTTCTAAATTAGACAGATTTTTATGGTCAGTATAGATGGACACCTGATGTGCGGAACCTTCTAAGAGATGTCTCCACTCCTCCAATGCCAACTTGATGGCGAGTAACTCCCGATCTCCAATGGAGTAATTTCTTTCAGCTGGAGAAAAGGTCTTCGAAAAGATCCTGCAGGTGAGAATTCTGCCTGTAGAAGATTTTTGAGTGAGCACAGCTCCGGCTCCAATGGAGGAGGCATCTACTTCAAGGGCAAAGGCCTAGATGGATCTGGCCTAGACAGCACCGAAGCAGAGGAGAAGGCTTTTTTTAAGGCAATGAAGGCCTCTTCCGCCTGAGGAGGCCAAGACTTAGAATTGGCGTTCTTCTTCGTGAGAGCCACAATGGGCGCCACTACAGTAGAAAAGTGGGGAATAAACTGTCGATAACTGAGGAGCCGATGGGAGGCCAGGCAAAGGAACAAAGTGCGCCATCTTAGAAAACCTATCCACTATCACCCAAATAACAGTATTCCCATGCAAAGAAGGGAGGTCAGTAATAAAGTCCATAGCAATGTGTGTCCATGGGGTATCTGGAATAGACAGAGGGAGGAGTAGGCCAGCAGGTCTTTGGCGAGGAGTCTTGTCACGTGCACAGATGGTACAGGCCTGAATGAATTCCGTCACATCCTTTTCTAAGGAAGGCCACCAATCGTATTTTGAAATGATAGCACAGGTTTTTCTGACACCGGCATGGCTGGCTACATGTGAAGAATGGCCCCATCTTAATATTTTGCGACATTGGCGAGCTGGCACGAAAGTCTTTCCTGGCGGTGCCTGTACAAAGGCAGCGGGTGCAGAGTGGACAAGGCATTCAGGCGAGATAATATGTTGTGGAGTGGACTCAACACCAGAGATGTCTGAGGAGTGAGAAAGGGCGTCCGCCCTGATGTTCTTGGCAGCTGGCCAGAAGTGGATTTGAAAGTTGAAACGGGCGAAAAACAACGACCAACGAGCTTGTCGTGGGTTCAGTCGCTGGGAAGTTTCTAAATAAGACAGATTTTTATGGTCAGTATAGATGGACACTTGATGTGCGGAACCTTCTAAGAGATGTCTCCACTCCTCCAATGCCAACTTGATGGCGAGTAACTCCCAATCTCCAATGGAGTAATTTCAGCTGGAGAAAAGGTCTTCGAAAAGAACCCGCAGGTGAGAATTCTGCCAGTAGAAGATTTTTGAGTGAGCACAGCTCCGGCTCCAATGGAGGAGGCATCTACTTCAAGGGCAAAAGGCCTAGATGGATCTGGCCTAGACAGCACTGGAGCAGAGGAGAAGGCTTTTTTTAAGGCAATGAAGGCCTCTTCCGCCTGAGGAGGCCAAGACTTAGAATTGGCGTTCTTCTTCGTGAGAGCCACAATGGGCGCCACTACAGTAGAAAAGTGGGGAATAAACTGTTGATAGTAATTGGCGAAGCCCGGGAAGCGTTGAATAGCCCCTAGGCCAATAGGACGTGGCCAGTTCAAAACTGCTTTCAATTTGCTGGAGTCCATCTGGAGACCATGAGCAGAGACAATATATCCAAGAAAGGGTAAGGTGGTTTGATTAAAAAGACACTTCTCCAACTTGGCGTAAAGGTGGTGTTGACGGAGGCGAGACAGAACTTGCCGGACGTGACGGTGATGTTCTTCCAGATTAGATGAAAAGATGAGTATATCATCCAAATATACAACTTCACAGGAATAAAGCAAGTCCCGAAAAAAATGTCATTTACGTATTCCTGGAATACAGCGGGTGCATTGCAAAGACCAAAGGGCATCACTAAATATTCAAAGTGGCCATCGCGGGTATTGAAGGCTGTCTTCCCTTCATCGCCCTCACGTATACGTATCAAATTATAGGCCCCTCGCAGATCAAGTTTGGTGAAAACCTTGGCCCCACGCAGACGGTCAAATAATTCAGCAATCAAAGGCAAAGGGTAACGATTTTTGACGGTAATCTTATTGAGGCCACGGTAATCAATACAGGGGCGTAGAGAGCCATCTTTTTTTGCCACGAAGAAGAAACCTGCGCCTGCTGGAGAGGAAGACTTCCGTATAAACCCTCTTTGCAGATTTTCTTGAATATACTCTGACATAGCTTGTGTCTCCAGAGCCGAGAGGGGGTAAATACGACCACGAGGGGGAGTGGTACCCGGCAAGAGGTCTATAGGGCAATCGTAAGGGTGATGAAGCTTGTTTTTTGCAGAATACATCGGAAAAGGACCGGTAGACCTCAGGCAGGCCAAGTAATGGAGCTGAAGCAGGAATAGGACGAACAGGAACGGACCTCAAACACCTCTTAAAGCATGCTGCACCCCAAGTCTTGATGTCGCCGGTGTTCCAATCAAGCATGGGATCATGACGTCGAAGCCAAGGTAAGCCGAGAAGAATCTGAGATGTACAATTAGGGAGGGCGTAGAACTCAATACTCTCTTGATGGAAGAGTCCAACCTTTAGAAGAAGGGGAACGGTGCGATAACGCACAGTACAGTCCAGCCTGTCACCATTGACTGAGGCGATAAATAATGGCTTTGCGAGGTGGTTCACAGAGATATTATATTTATTAATCAAGGAGGCCTCTATAAAGTTTCCTGCAGAGCCCGAATCCAAAAAGGCGGACAAATTCAAAGAGGTGGTAGGTGCGATGATAAGTTGCACAGAAACCGTGAGAGGTGGAGAGGAAGCACATACACCCAGGAACGCCTCTCCCACATCCACTAGGTGCGCCCGTTTCCCTGATGAGGAGGGTGAATAGGACAGTCGTTAAAAAAATGTTCAGAGCCAGCACAGTACAAACAAAGATTCTCATTCCTTCTACGAGTTCTCTCCAACTGGGTCAGGCGGGATCGGTCGACCTGCATGGCCTCCTCACTGGGAGGTACATGCGTGGACAAAGGGTGTTGAAACACAGGGGCCAGACGGGATACCCTCCTAGGGCGCTGAGTATCTCTTTCTTGGCGGAATTCCTCACGCCTTTCAATAAAACGCACATCAATGGGTGTGGCCAGATGGATGAGATCAGTGAGAGACGAAGGCAAGTAACGTGCAGCTAGAGCATCTTTAATTTTACTAGAAAGTCCTTTCTTGAAGCAGGCACACAAGGCCTCATTATTCCAAGACAGTTCGGATGCTAAGGTACGGAACCAGATGGCGTATTCACCAACGGACAATTCACCCTGGACCAAGTTCAATAGAGCCAATTCAGCAGATGAAGCCCGGGCAGGCTCCTCAAAGACCTGCCGAAATTCTGAAACAAAGGTGTGAATACTAGAAGTGACAGGGTCGTTGCGATCCCACAAAGGAGTGGCCCAGGCCAAGGCCTTTCCAGAAAGCAAACTAATGACAAAGGCCACCTTAGCTCGTTCAGTGGGGAATTGATCCACAAACAACTCTAAATGTAGAGAGCACTGGGCAAGGAAGCCTCGGCATAACTTGGCATCCCCATCATATTTAGCCGGCAAGGAGAGACGGATTCTAGCTGTAGATGCTACAGGAGTCTGTGGCGGCAAAGCTGGGGCCGGTGGTGGCACTTGCTGTTGCTGAATCAATAGTAACTGCTGCATCATAGCCGAGAGCTGATTAATTTTGCGGGACTGCATAGCCACAATAGCAGGCAATTCAGTGGCATCAGGCAGCGGCACCTCAGCGGGATCCATGGCCGGATCTTACTGTCACGGACCGGGTGGAGTGGACTCGGGTGTGGATCCGCTTTAACTGTGGAACAGATGGCAGGTACCGCGTCAGGGGAGCGGAGTCTAAGAGGCCACCGATATTCACCAGAGCCCACCGCAAGGCAGGTTGGTCTTGTGCGGCGAGTGACCCCCAGGTCGCCACCCCCCAACAGCGGCCCAGTCCCACGGCTAGCTGAGGCTCAGCGGGGTACACAAGAGGCAGGCAAAAGGCGTAGTACACACAGGCAGAGGTCAGGGCGGGCAGCAGAGGTTCGTAGTAAAGGTGAGTAGCCAAGGTCAGGGCAGGCGGCAAAGGTTCAGCGTCAGGGACAGGCAGAGGTCGGTACACGGGTGAGCAATCCAAAAGCAACTGATTTACAACTGGCATGGAAAGACCAAGATCCAGCACTGAAAGAAAGGAAGTGCCTCTTTAAATAGGGGAAGTGGATGCAGGATTGGATGAGCAGGCAGCAGTCAGTGCTGTACAGGCCCTTTAAATCTCAGGAATCCAGTGCGCTCGCCCTCTAGTGGACGGGGACGTGCGCGCACCTGACCATGCGAGGAGGAAGCATGGGGGGAAGGGAAATGGCTGGGAGCAGCCATGGAGACGAGCAAAATGCTGTGAGATGGACGACGGCTGGATGCAGCCATGGAGGTAAGTGAAGTGCTGCAGCACTCGCCCTAACAGCGTTTTTTGTCCATATCATTTTTAAGCTTACAACCTACACATCTTTTACAACAATAAAAACCTGTTACATTGGATATTGTCCCTCTTATTTTTTTATGCGGTTCAACATAGCTCTTGACTAGATGTGTTGCGATGGTAGGTGGTTTCTTACATATTACTCTGGGTCTATCAGGTAAGTGTGGGCCCAGAACCTCATCATTTTTTAACACATGCCAATGTTTTCCCAAAGCTTTACCTATTTTGTTAAAATCATTTCCGTAACGTGTTACCATAGCAAAGTTTGCATATTCTTTTCCACTTTCCTTCTTGCTATTACTGAAAAGCAAATAAAAGCCACAAAACCCATATATACAAAAATATAACATTTTATTGAAATAAGCACAATTACATACACATAATTAAATAATTAAAAACAGAACAAAGCTGTAAATGTACTATTCACACCATAGGGAACACATGCTAGCTATTCATGCTTGTGCAAATGCATGTCAGAAAGCAGATCGAGATCTCACACCATGCTATAGTTAAGCGAGAAATTACATCCAGCATACCTATATGAGAGAGAAATGAAAGCTCTCTCAAAGCTTTCTCAATGCAAGGCATGCACAGCATTGTATCATTTCCTTTCTCCTGCCTACCATAGTTTGGAGAAAATTTGTTCCACATACTGATTTGTAGAAATGTGATAATGTTTTATGTGTTTTAGTACTTATGTATGTATAACATGAATGTTATGACTTGACTCTAATACCTCTGTTATCATGTTTATTTTCCCTTTTCTTTTGGAAATATTCACACAATACCATAATTTTTATTTAAACCTAATAATTAAATATAAAATTATAGCATGTTTTTAGTTCATTTTCATTTTCGGTGTTCAATTAACTAAAATATATCACTTTTTTAATAAAAAAAAATCTTAAAAACAATAACATAAAATATTTAAAAACTAAAAACACTGGTAAAATCTGGTGAATTACATATATTTTTGAAGAAAGCAATTAGAATCACCGGAGATGAATAGAACAGAACAGTGGAGATTCATCAATCTCTCAGCAAAGTATTCATCAAATGGCTATATTTTTACAAAAAGGGTACAGAAACACACCAAAAGCACTATTTTCACCAGCAAAAAGATGGAGGAAATTCTCAAACCAATTTCTCGCCTTAATAGCCAGACTCTAGGGTGCACATGCATTGGTGAGAATTTTCACATGCAGGCAAACCTAAAACATGAATACCTGCTTGTTCTATGGCTTGTGCACCAATTTACGCTTTGAAAAAATGCACAAGTAAAAAGGTGCCTGCTGAACTGTGCGAGGCACAAAAGTAAGGTTCTCACGCAAGAAACCATGTGAGAATGCGTTCACTCACAGAGCTTAATTTCCCTTATGAGAAGAAATTAAAGCATTTTTTGGAAAAGTGTTATGTGACAAAAGAATTATAAGAATATATATTGTATGAACTAAATAGAACAGTGTCATATTTGACTGCCTATATATGCTTTTTTACAAGATTAGTTATTTTGGCTATTGTTAAGGAAATAAACCACATGTGTGATTTCATCCATAATTCAAAAAAGTTTAAATGATTATCTGACTATTGTAATTTTGTATTAGCCATTAAGGTTATGTTTACATAATGTTTATGTTTACATGCACAGCATGCATTTGGATGAGAGGTAACTGATAACTTTTTTCAATGAGAAAAAAAATCAGGGTTGGGGGTAGACAAAACTAACAGTTGCCCAAGGGGAATCCAAAAATTAGCCTCTCCAAATTTGTTTGGATTTCCCATAAGGATACTGTTACTTTGTAATTTCTAAAATAAAATATATACCCCATTAAAAATAGTTTGCATCTCACATGTAGAATTTCCCCACTGTAAGTGTTGCAATCCTGTTGCATTCTGGGCTTGCGCTTTGCCTTTGCATTTTGCATGGTATAGAATCTGAATCAATTTAGTTAGTTTGCTGCACTGTATCAAAATGAACCGAGGACCCATAATGGATATATTTTATTCAGATTAACTGCATCTGAATGAAAGGCTTGTTGAGAGATGCAATACTTTGAATCAACTTCTGCTTGTCTCTGAATGTGATTTTGAGACTTTTGCCAGATTGACTGCAGTTTACAGTTATGACACGTTATGGCAGTAGATGTGTTGTTACCAATGCTTAACTGGCGTCTCTATATGTATTTTTCTGATGTGTTGTATTTCCTGTATATTCATTTTACTCTCTCTTCTCTGGTTTAGCCACCATGTTAAAGTGACATTCTCATACTGCATGCAGTAGAGCTGGTTCCTGTTATATCACTGATGTCTATCTCAATTTGACTCCGCTGCACCCAGTACTAACACTCGCACTCACACTCTGCAACAGGTTATGGGCCCATAACCGAATGAAGTCCCAGTGACCGAATGAAGCAGCAACAACAGGATAAAGTCTAGTGACCAGACGCGGCCCAACAAGTTGCCTCTGCTGAGGAAACTTTATAAAATGAGGCTTAGCAGAGAGCAGGACATGCAGGAGCATATAAATGGCATTCTGTAAGTGATCAAACAACTCAGATCAGTTGGTGAGAATATAAGAGACAGTCATGTTGTTGTGAAGCTTACCCGATACATATACTGCACTGATTAATGTTCTGGAGACAAGGCCTGAGACAGCTCTGACACTAGCATTTGTAAAGACCAGGCTCATAGATGAGTATCAGCGAAGAAAGGAGCATGTGCATGACTCCACAGAAACTGACACCAGAACCGTTCTTTCAGCTACAGTCACAAAGATACACAGGAAGAAAACCAGGGTGCGCTTTAGATGCAACAAACAGGGACACATAAAGAGACGGTACTATATGGAAAGCAGAGCAAATGTGACAGTGTCCTTCTTATTTTAAACAGAAAGCCACAATCTCTGATACATGTGAAGGGAACGGGAATGCCACATTTAAAGTGACAGGCAACCATACATTTCAAGGCTGATGCATTGAATTGGAAGCAACCAGTCACATGACAAGTGAAGGAAGCTTTTTTACAGAACTTGATCTGAATAACAAAGAGAATATTTACCTTGCAAATGGAAGCAAAGTGGGGGGGGGGGGGGATGTCAGTGCATCTTATCGGACAAATTAAAAAAAAAACATAAAAAAAGTAAACTTAACCTTGCTGAACCCTGCCCACTGTCCCCACTCTGGGGACTGTGCAGAAAGAGTGCTCAACCTACGCCCTCAATGTCCTCAATGGATGCTAGGCCACTTCCACCCATTGCATGTACCCGGGTGTGTGCGCTCCCACCTCTCCTCCATCGGCTAGTCTCCCAATGGCCACCACGGCGTGGGAGCAAGCTTTATGTAAATGTACTTTTTTTTTCTCCAGCATCCGGGAGGGGGGGTGATTCTGCCACGCTGCTTATGGGATGGGGGGAATGCCACATTGCCTATGTTAATAAGAGGGGATAATGCCACACTGCTTACGGGAATGGGATGGAAAAATACCCACTGTCTATGGAACAGAAAGAAGAGAATATCACACTGCCTAAAGGAATGGGATAGGGGAATGCCACACTGACTATGGGAATGGGGTGGGGAGAAAGTCACACTGCCTATGGGAATAAGATGGGGAAAATGCCACACTGCCTATGGGAATAGGATGGGGGGAATGCCACACTGCCTATGGGAGTAGGATGGGGCAATGCCACACTGCCTATGGCATTGGAATGGAGGGAATGCCACAGTGCCTATGGGATGTGAGGAATGTTACACTGCCTACGGGAATGATATGTGAGGAATGACACACTGCCTATGAAAATGCTGCCTATGGGGAATGGAATGGGGGGAATGCCACATTGTCTATTGGGATTGGGAATGACACACTGCCATTATTATGATTTTTAGCATGTTTGGTTTAGAATTTTTTTTTCCTTTTCTTTCTCTTCTTCCTCTATTCATTTCTTCCTCTAAATCCTAGGTGCGACTTGTAGGCAGGTGCTTCTTATAGGGCAAAAATACCATAATTAGCATGACCCATGAAGTTTGATGTTCTGCAGAGGGTTTAGTCTAAAAAAAAGGGAACCTATAGTAATAAATAACAGGATGTCTGCTTACCCCTTCCACTCCAATGGCATCCTGGTGCCCCTTCCATGCTAACAGTAATCACTTTGGTTTGCTGGGGGGTCACAAAGGACATGAGACTGGAGCAGGATTGTGGAACCAGTGAGTACATTTCTGTCCTTATGCTCCAATTAGCACAGTGGGGCATTCTAAATCAGGATTGTCTGGAGGTGGGCTGTGGCCAGAATGCCACTAATTATTGACTGGGGGGGTTCACTTTTAGAAGCCTCACACAAAAATGCATCCTTACTTTCCTTCTTTATTGTGCCTTAATTGACAAGCCAGCACACAAGACAAAGATCTATCTACTATATTGGTTGATTTCACAATTTTTGTTTTATTTTAGCTTCAGTTATGCATACATTTCAGTATATATCACTTTATTATTCACCACATTTGTAATATATATATATATATATATATATATATATATATATATATATATATATATATATTTCCACGTGGCAGGATGCCAAGTACATCAGACATAGAAATAAAAGGCAAAAACAAAAGAATATCAGGTACATTAAAGCTCCTGTCTAGGCACATACTAATACAGAAGCACCTTGGCGTTTGGTGATACAGCTTTAGCACACTTTTCCAGATGTGTGCCAACTTTCCTCTGTTTTCAACCAGATTTAGAGACAGATTATAGGATTGGTTGCAGGCTAACAGGGTTGACTGATGTGGCCCTTTTAAGTTTCTAATTGCCCTGTTCACTGCACCTCCCAGGTTAATTATAACTTGGTCTGAGTTGCTACCACCCCTTCTTTGCAACTCTTAACTTTCCCCAACCCTATCCCCATTGGAAATGATGTAAAATCACCATTTCAAAGCATCCCAAAATCTCTGCTTATATGTAATGAGCATGTGTTCTCAGAGAAGCTGCAATTCTACACTTCATTTTTTGGGGCATTTGGCTAGTTCACCCTGAAAGCATCAAGGGATGGTATGCCTGTTAGACTACTTTTTTGTGTGTTCCTCAAGGAATGAAACTGAAAGCATGACAATCTTTGAGGCCCTGCTACAGCTTCTAACTTGCACTGCAGGAAATGAAGGAGAGTAACATGGGAAAGGCATCAAATTAGCTTCTTGCCACTTTTTATTATTGCCATTGGGTTTAGAGTCCCTTTAAGCAAATAATTACTTTACCATGGAGTCACCTGTCCATGCAGCCATTCTAGGCACCACTTGAAGAAGAAGAAGAGTAGATATAGTCGGGGCCAAGTAACACATGCTAACACACTCAAGGGTGTAAAAGGTGCGAAGGATCTCTTTATACTGGAGTTGTTATGGGGCCAAGGAAAACTATAAGGTAGTTGTTAGAATAATACAGTGAGAAATAAAAGTTGGGAAGGACCTTCTTGCACTGCGACATCTAGACTATATTGAAAGGTCAGTAAGTAAGTAAGGGTTGGTAATGTTGCTTAAAGTGATTGGCAAGTCAGTAGCTTACCTTACATTGAGTCCCTCCAGCTCTCTCCTTCCTGCTATTTTGGTCTACTTAGTGAGGAAATCACTTCCTCATTCAGCTTTCAGCCATTCAATCAACCTTCAGTGGACGAAGAACGGAAACACCCCCACTCTCTCCCCAGATGTCCTGATTGGCTTTTCCCTTTTTCTGATCTTTTTTTTCTGGCTTGGCCCTTTTTCAGATCTTTTTCTATGTGCTAGCAGTAATAACTAGAGGCACAACAATGCATTTATTTTTTCACTATGATATGTGTAAAGCTCACAGTTTGCTTACATCACATCGCTGTTGCCACACCCACTGTTTCTCCTCATTTTTTCTCTGCATCTCCAATGCGCTAATACTTTTACAAATAACGTAGGAACAACAGGGTCTTTTTGAAAACAGAAGTTTGGGATAGTGCAACATGTAGCCCGAGACAATGGGACAACAATCGGGCTTGCCTTTAGTAAACCTTTAATATTATTAGTGGAATACTAGTGAGCAATAGTTTACACCATAGGCCAGGGAAGAACAAGGTTAACCAGGTTATTGTAACAACACTGAGAGAGGAGTCAATCAATGTAGTCACCTATTATCAGTGTTTGTGGTTTGTGTCCTAGTATTACAAGTCAGGTGTAATGCATTATCTCCATATACTGTATTTGTACTGCAGGTCACAATACACATAATGTATTGTCCACAGGCCCAGCAGAAGGGCAGGCTGCTCATACTTCAGCTCAACCACTAAGAAATCTACAACAATCATCAACTATACAGTTTAGCTCACCAGCAGCAACTCTCTATGTATAATAGCATTGAATATTGTATGGCTTAACTATAACTATGACATTATGAAGCATTATTATGTCTGCCATGGGTTAACTGTATTTTTCACTCCATAAGATGCAAAGGAAAGGTGGCAGGAAAATATTAGTGTGTGTTATGAGGTGAATGTGTGTGTATGGGGAGAGCTGGGTAAAGAAAAAGTCCATACCTTACACCACTCCTACAATGCTGTTCCTGCTGTTGTAGTCCTAATTCTGGTGGCTAAATGTGGCCTATATATATGGGAGCACAATCAGTAATGCAGGATCGCTGTAAGGTAAGGACTTTTTCTTGTGTGCGTGTGTTTGTGTGTGTAGGGAGGGTTGCACATTGGAGGATCCTCCATTGTCTGCCACACTTCCTGTTAGAGGGAGATCCTACACACGGTCTGTTATAGGGGGATTGGGGGGATTCTGCCACACTGCCTCTTATATGGGATTGGCCTGGATTCTGCCACGCTGCCTGTTATGGGGGATTGGGGGGATTCTGCACACTGCCTGTTATAGAAGATGTTAGGGGAATTGTAATATAATGCCAATTATAGGGGATTGGGGGATTCTGCACACTGTCTGTTATAGGGGAATTGGGCAAATTCTGCCACACTGCTTGTTATGAGGTGATCGGAGGAGATTGTGCAGATTGCCTGTTATGGGGTGATTGGGGGGTTCTTCACACTATTATCAGATTTTTGGGAGGTCTGCACACTGCCTGTGTTGTATCATCAGATGTGTCTTATGGGGCGAAACATGCTGTATTTTAAATGTTCCCTGATGCAGTGGAGAGTGATTCACTGGGGTCTGCCAGCTGCTAATTGAGACTTGCACCAGACCACTGTTTGACACACTGCCTTGCTTAGAGTTCGAACTCCTTTTGTCTTTCTCACTTATGTACATCGCATCACAGCAATATTGCTTATAGGGATTTTATATTATAGGGAACTTATGCATATGTTTTTCTACCAATATGCATTTGATGATTTTTTTATTTATTTATAATGATCACTGTAGGTTTTTTTCAGGACTTCTTAATTAGATTTAGCATTTGCACTTTTAAAGACAGTATTATAGGTGTCTTAGTATCACAGTGGCTGGCAGGGTATTATAGTAGTTTAATAAGACATTTGCTGGCTAGGCTTATCTTTTTCAGCCCACCCAGCTAAGCAATTTAGACTCGGTTGGTTGGTTGGTTGAAAAAATACATTTATTACTATGCAACCGGGGTGTTAAACTGGTTTTGTTTTTAGTTGTGCTGTGTATGTATTTTGTGGTACGTGTAATAAAAGCTGACATATTTTCTATATACACCTGGTTAGTGCTACTGTTTTGTCAGGTAAAAGAGGACATCCTTAAAGTGTGTGCTTTTCATTCCTGGTGAATTTTTCCCCTAAGCTAGCAAATCCTTTGTGATTATAGACGCTGTTGCACCCTTAGAGTGATATTAAAGGCAAAGGTAATTGTTACACCATTGCATCGGGCTACATTTGGCACTGTCCTAAACGGTTTTTCGTTTTTAAACTGAAGAAGAAAGTGCCAAAATATCGAGGTTTATAGTTTATCCATATGATTTCTCTTCTGAAGTAAGTGGGAGTGGCCCTTGGAGCTGTGTATAATCAGCATAATAGGCGGGGTCTGTAAGAGCTCGAATTTCTGTCTCAGACACCCTGGCTGTGCTCCCTATCTCTCTCCCTTTTGCTCAGCAACATTGGACGCATATCCCCAAACTCCCAAACACATGCGCACACCCCCACACCCACAAATACATGTGCTCACCTCACACCCCCAATCAGATGCGTGCATCCCCGCACTCCCAAATACATGTACGCACTCCCAAACACATGCATGCACTCTTACACTCCCAAACACATGAGCGCACCCCCAGACACGCAAGAGTGTGGACAGGCAGGTGGATGATCTGGTAGGTAGGTGGGCAGGGAGAGAGGATTGGCAAATAGTGGGCAGGCACATGGGTAGGTAGGTGGGCAGGTGGGTGGCCAGGCAGGTGGGTAGATAGGTAGGCAGGTAAGTGGGTGGTCAGGTGGGTAGGAGAGTGGCCAGTAAAATGGGTAGGTAGATGGGCAACCTAGTGGGCAGGCATCCAGACAGGAGAGAGGGAAGGAGGACTCCAACGGTAGTGGCGGCACAGGCTTCGGGTGGACAGTTCTTCCTACCTGTGTGCAGGGGCTCTGGCTTCTTCCTTGCCTCAGTGGCTCATCTACAATGGCTGGGGTTGCTGCAGATCCTTCCACTCCCCCGGCTCCACTGTGGTGATGGGCTCCAGCGGCTGAGGCCCCTATACTTTGCCCGGGCTCAAATGGATGCTTTGTCATGGTGCCAGCGGCTTTCAGGGAGGTGAGGGTGGAACCTCCTAGCTGAGAGGGTGAGGCAACCACACAGAATGTTTGGGCAGGGAATTGGGTGGTGTTTCTGTTCTCTGTCCCCAGACATTTGATTGGAGGACTAGATTGGCGGGGTGGGAACAGAAACAAGGAGGAAGGGATTTTCACCAGGAAGGAGAGAAACTGGAGAGGTAGGACATCCCTGGAGAAACTCTATGAAAGATAAGCTACTGATTATTTTTTTGAATCTTTTGACTTGCCAATCACTTTAATTATTCTCTCCGGTATTTTTAATGTCTTGTTATATATGTGGTTGTTGTTTTTTGCCTTTCAGTGTATATAATAAATGTTGATACTCTTTATTGTCTGGTTATGTGGCATAGTTATAGGTCACAGGGGTGGTCCACTCTGGGAGCGACATTGGCTATATCTTGACAGATTTGCCAATTGTTAGAGTGCCAGCACACCTTATTTCACGCAAGAGCAGTACCAATTTTCTCATAACTGTAATCAGTGCTGACAAATTCAAAAACAGCACAGTGAGTAAAATCTGGCTAGTATCATTATTGTGAATGAAATGTATAATGTGAGCAAACGGGATGCAATTGATTTAGTCTGTGGTGACTTGATAATATAAATGACATGCCTTCAGTGAAGGATGGGAGATAGGGTTTGAGCCTCTGAAAAGAAGACAGTTTTCACTAGTGTTCGCAGATATAGCAAGGGACAAAGCTATTAACTTAGGTTTGATAAGAAATACTGCACAATAGTATCAAACTGACGGATACTATAATGGAAAAAAATGTTGTTCCTAGAATGTGTTTACTATTATCTGGTATTGCACCAGTCACAAAAATTATACATAATTATTAATGTGCATTTAATATAACAATGTTAACCTAAATATGGAAGAGGAAGTTGTGATGTAATAACACCGATGTTCACTGTTTAATAGAAGTTGCAAGATTTGCTATCCAGCTGTTTTAATCTGAGATAGAAGGGTTCTGATCCTTTTATTCTTCTCTTTTCTGTGGTTGTAATTTGAATTGACATATATGCTTGGTTACATCGTTGCTGCCTAAAGTGTGATTATACTTCCTCCTACTCAAGACTGTCTACCGCTGATGTGCAGTTATCTGCTGTCTGCCAAAAATGATATATTACTCCCTATAAATTAATTACATTGTTCTGTCCCTAAAGCTTTCTTGTAAGATCTTTAAAAACATATTGCTATGAAAACACATATGACGAGGTTATAAAATAACACATTGTTCTTGGGATGAATTAGAACTTGTATCATAATAATCACACTTTGGCTTGGTCCTTAGGCAATCAACATTTTATTATGCTGCACTTCCTAGACCAATGATAATTTATAGCAGAAATAAAGTTTGTGTATTCCTCCCATGCTTAAAGTACACACAATGAAGGCAGCAAGCAGCTTACCTGATACCTGTCCCATGTGCCTCTCAATTTCCTGCAGAGCCAGGTAGACGCCATAGCAGGGCTCCAGGTTGCCCAGCCTTTCAATTTTATTTTTCCACACAAAATAGTGGTTTAACAGCTACTCTGTCTGTGCTCTCAGTGTGAGTGACCACGTCAAGCCACATTGATCCCACAGCTGTTGCTGACTTCAGTAGAGCATGCAAATGACTCATAAAGTTGCATTGTCACATCCATCCCAGCTCAGATATGAGCCAGAAATTTAGGCAAAGTTACTTCACTTAGAATACATGAGGTATGTTTCCAGGTGATTTTTATTTTTGTACTCCTTACTATCATGAAAAAATGGTCCAAAAATAAAAATCCAAATAAATATGCCAAACGGCAAGAGGAGGGGTTACTTATATGCCCCACATCAGGTAACATATTTTGAATGTGCCATTCTGCTTTTACAGAGAGAACTGTTCATCCCTAACTGTTTGTCTTCTGAGTCAGTCAGTGCTCGAATAAGAGCCCAATGACAATGCAACTAAAACTGTGTTTTCTTATGCAATGCTTTGGGCAGATATTAGAGGCCTTCATAAAGGATTTTAACCCAAGAAAGGCATCTGGGCCAAATGGGATATTGACAAGTTGCTTGCATCTACCCTGCATCTCTATGAAAAGAAGCACCATAGTACCAATACCCAAAAAGTCATACACAAAGAAGACAACTGAATTAGAGAGACTAGTGCAATAAATGCAAAGAAACAATTATGTGCAAAGGGATAGATGAGTAAATCTTCAAAGGTCTACAATGTGCAGAAAAAAAGATGTGTAATTAATTCAAAAGTATCTCATGAAGAATCAAAATACTGGACAAAGTGCTGCAGTGCAAAAAGACATATGCTAGATACTTAGTAAGATGTCCCCCAGCATGAAATAGTCAAAAAGTCGGCTCCAGGATGTTGTTTGGGATATCCTAATCTGAACCCTCAACGTGTTTTTTCTACTATTTTCCTCCTCTTTAAGTTTATCTGGCTTCTGTTAATAAACAAACACCTCAGTTGGCTTTACACATAGCACTTTAATAGCACTGAAGCATCTTGTATGTACAAGAGGGGAATTTTATATTGACACTAATTATTTGCACATAAATGATTGGGTCTAATTATAGACATCCCAGTTTTTGTATGTTTTTAGATGTTTGTCAAGTCTTGTTGGCTTTTGATGCTTAAAAAGGTGGTACCTTGTGCATTGTGTCATGATGCTTTTGATTCCTAGGATCAATACATTATACAGTATATATCTGTCCAGGATTGAATTTCGTTCCAGGTCTGGGTGCTTAGAAAAGAGTACTGACATCACCTTCCCCTGTCTGCAGCTTTCAAATCCTGCATTGCTGAAACCTGGCCTGAATGAAACTGAATTGACCAGTGTGCAGGCACAGGATTTGAATCGCGCCATCTGGGACAAGGAGCCACTGGACAGGTGAGTGGGGATTGATCAAAGGGGGTCATGCTAAAAATTTGGGGAAGCAAGTTAAATCTGGATGAACAGTTGGGCGAGAATTGCCGCCTGCACCTCAGTGAGATTTTAAATTTAAAAACCAAAAAAGTGAAATAAAAAATATTCTAAACCCTGCACATGCGATGGGGCATTTTTACAGGTATGGTGAATCATTTTTCCAGTTATGTAAGAATAATGTTTTTGAAAGTTTGGCAACAACAGCACCCTAAGGGTTATGCTAAAGATTTTTTTGCATATTCCATAGAGTGCTTTTGTTTCTGAACTTTTAAAAAAGTATTCTTAATTCATTTTTTAAAGAACAGTTTTTATTGGGTGTTAAAATTAAAATGCTCAACGAGATGCACATTGCAATTCACATCCAAATGTGCACTCGGATTTAAACTTGCTTCAACAAATCTTGACCCTGTATTGATAAGTATGCAGGGGGTTGAATGCTTATCAATAACATTTTTACCTTTTAGATGTTCTAGCTGTTTTTTTTCAAGCATGCACACACTTTAGGACTGCTTAAAAGTTCAAAGATACTAATGTTTTTTGTAAAAGAATAAAACATGTATTAGTCTGCAACCATTTGGATTCTCTCCCTTTTTATAGTGGCAGCTAAGAAAACTTAAAGATATATTTAAAGTTAAGGTAAATAACTTATTTTGTTTTTGGTTTGTTAAATCACACACTGAGGCAAATTATTGGCTCTAAGTGGTACTAACAGGCACTGGTACTTGAAAAATCAGGCTCTAAATCTCGGAGCACATTTGGGTGTTTATTGCTGCCTGCATCTCCCTGAGCTTTTTAACGTTAACACACAAAAAGTGCATTTAAATTTTTCCTAAAAAAAAATCACACACCTGCAAATGTGATGGGGCATTTTTATAGGTGCGGTGTATAATTTTTCAAATAGAGGTAAGAATAATTTTTAAAAGTTTGGAAACCACAGCATCCCATGGGGTATGCTAAAAAATGTGTATTCTAAGTATGTCACACACCCCGCTTCAAGAAATTCATAACGTGTGGGTAATACTGACCTGTAGATGGCGATATGCAGAGATGCAAGGAAAAAAGAGAGCCCCTCCCGGTCCATAAATACCTGGGACCTCCCACTCATTACCCAGTCTTCATCTCTGCAGACGGCGAGCAAGTCAGAAGATGTGGTCTCCTCCTTGCACAGGGGGATTTTAGGAAGCCGGGATGACTCCCGGCCCTTTAGTTGTCTATTTCCACCCGGATCTTTTTTTCTGTTACCCATGCCTCCCAGCCTAGGCTGATGGTCCGGGTGAGGGTAGAAAGGCACCCTTGGTGCTTAGGAGCAAATGCTCTACCGTGAGACCCTATACAAGAGGGTAGGCGGTCAACCGGGATGGTGACCCCGGTTTGGGATGCCCCGTCCCTCGGCCTTACACTTTGGGTGGTCCCCCTCTTTGGGTAATGCCCCTCTCCCTAGCGGGGAAGGCGGGGGTAGGAGCGGGGCCCCTTATTTGGTGTTAGGTCTAAATTTTGTAATTATTAATTTATTGATTTATTCTCTCATTAGTCTATTAACTTATTTATTATTTTATAACTCAGCGTGTATTTCACTTTCAAAACGGCGCTGTGGCCGCCATTCTTATGCAGCGTTTCTCTCTGAGGTAAAAGGGGCAGGGCCAGGCTTTAGGCGACGAGCCGCGGCCCCCACCCGTATGTTAGGCGCTGATGTGGCCTTAGATTCTGAGCGAGGAGCGGGGCCGGGCGTCAGGGTCAAAGCCACCACCCGCTCCCCTCCTTATGGTCTCTTCTGAGACCGGCGCCGCGGCCGCACATTGCTGCGGTGCCGGCCTTTTGCGCTGACATGGCGGAGGGGAGCTTCTCCCCTCACGCTCTCACACTTGGGGGCGGGGACGGGCTTTCCAGCGCTGCGGCCCGCCCCCCTGTCACAGGCCCCGCTGAGGAGCTTCGCTCCGTGCCTGTTTCCTGAGAGGGGGGCGGAGCAAGGCACTTCGTGCTCTGCGCACTGGCCACGCCCCCCTTCTCTCCTCAGAGCTGCTCTTTACCTCACGGCGAGAGGACGCTGTCCTCAAGGACCACAGTGAGTGGCCCTGTGGGCCCCTCTTCTTTCCCATCACCTACATTTCTATATTTTTATGTATATATATATATATATATATATATATATATATTTTATACTCGACTTTTCTTATTAGCCTTTTTTATTATGTCTTTCAGATAGAACCTACAGTGGTGTTAGGGGGTTTCTCCCGGTCCTAGGGTCCCTGGGTTCTTAATTGGCTTATTACAAATCCTCCCACTTGGGACATTAAAGGAGCATCCTGGGTTGCTTATATGCGTAATTCCCTCGGTCATTGCGACCAACTATAAGTTCACCTTATGGAGGCATCCCCGGATACTGGGCTCGGGCTCCCCTCGGGGCAATCCCGGAAGTGTATGGGGTGTGGGGCATCCCTTACTGGCGATGATGTATATCTGTGTATACCATGCGCGCAGCAGACTATTACTCGGCAGTCCGGACCCCAGGCGTCTGGTTCAGCGCCGCCGGTCTCTCCTCCCCCCCCTCCCAGTTTTATCCGTGCCCCATCTGACGTTGTCATGGGCGGGCAGTTGCAATCGGAGATGTGTGCCCGATTGGCCAATCTTGAAAAATTATTCTCCAGCACGGTCACCAGAAAGGCTCCGGGTAAGAGAAAGCACGTGTCACCGTCTTCACCGGCGGTCGACTTGGATGATGTTGATAATCTGGACTGGTCTGATTACTCCCAACTTGAGGAAGGGGAGGTATATGAAGAATCAGATAATTCAGACGATCAGCAGTTTGTCGCTGCTGATACCGAGCGGGGCTTGGGGAGGTCTTCGGATACTCCTAATGTTCTGGCTCAGATGTTTGAGGTTTTGGCTATTTCTCCTCCTGAGGTGGCTCCACAGCAAAAGGGGGAATTTGTCGAAGAATCCAGGCCGCGCTTGGAATTTCCTAACCAAAAGCATTTTGATGGGATTATTGCTAAGGAATGGGAGAGGCCTGCCCGGCTCCCAGGTGTCCCTCAGGGTTGGGACAAAAAATATCCCTTTCCCTTGGATACGGCTAAGGGTTGGGCGTCCCCTCCTGAGGTGGATGCGCCGATTCTGGGTTTATCCAACACTGCTGTTTTAAATTCTCCTGATTGTTCCACTCTTCAAGATGGTGAGGATAAACGCATTGACCAGATGGCTTGTGATGGTTTTGCCAGTGTTGGGTCAGCCATGAGGCCGGTTTGTGCTTCAGCGCTGCTGGTGGTGGCTACCAGGTCGGTGGTCAGGGACCTGTTGACTTCTTCCGGGTTAGATCCGGATAGTGACGAGTTCCTTGGCCTTAAAAGGTGTGAATTGTTTTTGTCATTTGTACTAGCTGCCTTGGATGACACACTGATGATGTGTGGCAGAACGTCGGCTCTATTGGTGACTATTCGGGGTTTGGTTTGGTTGCGCCAGTGGGCGGCTGATTTTGTGTCTAAAAAGTCGCTGACCACTCTTCCCTTTGTGGGATTACAGCTCTTTGGTGAGAAATTGGATTCAGTTGCCAAAGGCGGTAAGTTACCTCAACGCAAAAAACAGCGTTGTCCCTTTCGGGGGGCGGGTTCCTTTGCTCCTTCCTTTCGTAGGGCTAGAGCTGGCAGAGGATTTGCTTTCCCCGCAGCCAGAGGAGATTCCTGGAACAGGGGCAGAGGACGTGCCCGTCCAGGATACAGCTGGGGCTCTAAGCCCAAACCCACTGCCAAGCCAGCTCAGCAATGAGGGGGCGCTCTCACCCATGTGGGTTGGGGGACGGCTGCAACACTTCTCCCAAGTCTGGGATCGGGAGGTCTCGGACAGATGGATCCGGGAAGTGGTGACTTCCGGCTACAAGCTGGAGTTCAAGCTCTGGCCCCCTCCCAGATTCCTCAGGTCTCGGGTACCTTCGGACCTTCTGGCCGCGCAGGAGCTCCAGGCGGCAGTAAAGAGTCTGCTGGATATGGCAGTCATTTGCCCAGTGCTCCCTTCAGACAGGGTCGGGGCTTTTATTCCAGTCTGTTCACGGTGCCCAAGAAGGACTGCTCGGTTCGACCCATTCTGGATCTGAAGATCCTCAACAGGCTCGTCCGTCCGCGGAAATTTCGCATGGAAACGCTGCGTTCAGCTATCCATTCTCTTCGTCAGGGGGACTTTCTGACGTCCGTAGATATCAAGGACGCCTATCTGCATGTTCCGATTTTTCCAGCGCACCAGAGATTTCTCAGGTTTGTGGTGGACGATCGGCATTTTCAGTTTGTGGCACTTCCTTTCGGTCTTACCTCGGCTCCAAGGGTTTTCACCAAGGTGCTGGCCGGGGTGATGGCTCTCCTCAGAGCCCAGGGTATTCGCATTGTCCCTTATCTGGACGATCTTCTCATTATGGCATCTTCCTTCAGCCAAGCGGTATCGGACACCAGAACTGTGGTGTCCACTCTGGAGAGATTCGGGTGGGTGATCAACTACCCCAAGTCCTTCCTTTCTCCGTCCAGGTTAGTGTCTTTTCTGAGAATGTCCCTGGATACTTCCCAGGCCAGGGTGTTTCTTCCTCAGTCCAAGGTTCTCTTGATTCAGGAGTTGGTTCGACCTCTTATGTCCATCCCTCGTCCGGCCATCAGACTGGGGATGAGGCTGGTGGGATTGATGGTGGCCTCCTTCGAGGCGGTTCCCTTTGCTCAGTTTCACACAAGGACACTCCAGCTTCATCTGTTGGCGGCCTGGGACGGGTCGCCACTGTCGTTGGATCAGTCCTTCTTGATGACCCCCCGGGTTCGGCGCTCCCTTCAGTGGTGGCTGGATCCAATCAATCTGTTGAGGGGCAGATCCTTTCTGGCTCCTTGTTGGGAGACGGTCACCACAGATGCCAGTCTATCAGGATGGGGGGGGTTCTGGAAGGATCGTCAGTTTCAGGGACTGTGGGGGCCTCAGGAGGCTCACGAGTCCATCAATGTTCTGGAATTAAGAGCCATCAGGATGGTTCTGTTTCGCTTGACTCATCAGTTGCAGGGATTGCCGGTTCAGGTCCGGTTGGACAATCGGACGGCGGTCGCCTACATCAATCACCAGGGAGGGACTCGCAGCAGGAGTGCCCTCAAGGAAGTGTCTTTGATTCTGGCCTGGGCGGAGAGCCATGTCCCGTGCATTTCAGCAGTTTACATTCCGGGAGCGGAGAACACGGAGGCGGACTCTCTGAGCAGGCTCTCAGCTCGCCGGGGGGAATGGTCTCTCAGCCCCAAAGTGTTTCGCTTGATTTGTCTCAGGTGGGGGTCCCCGGTGGTGGACCTCTTTGCCTCTCGTCACAATCACAAACTTCCGACATTTGTGTCTCTCTCAAGGGATCCACTGGCTCTGGCAGTGGATGTCATGTCTCTGAACTGGAGGAATATGGGTTTTCTGTATCTGTTCCCTCCGTTCCCCTTGGTGGCCAGAGTGGTCCACAAGCTGGCCCTGGAGGGCGCGTCAGCAATTCTGGTGGCTCCAAGGTGGCCAAGACAGGTTTGGTTCGCAGATGTGGTAAGGTTAGCAGAGGATCAGTTCGTTCTGCCCCTGCTGCCGGATCTGCTCACCCAGGGTCAACTACGTTATCCCAATTTACCAACGCTGGCTTTGACGGCGCGGCTGCTGAAACCTCCATCCTAAAGGAGGAAGGTCTTTCCGATGCTGTGATTCGAACTCTCATTAGTGCTAGGAAGCGGTCTTCCTCTAATATCTACTATAGGACTTGGAGGTCTTATATTGATTGGTGTGAGATCAGGGCGTTGCCTTGTAGGGAATTTTCCATTTCCAGAATTCTGGAGTTTCTTCAACATGGTCTGGACCTGGGGCTCCAGCTTAGTACTCTGAAGGGTTTCTGCCCTGGCGGTGTTCTTTCAAAGATCATTTGCTCTACATCCTTTGGTTAAGACTTTTTTCCAGGGAGTTACGCACGTGCGGCCTCCTAGAAAGCCTTTGCTCCCTGTTTGGGATTTGAATTTGGTTCTTTCTGCTCTTCAGGATTCTCCTTTTGAGCCCTTGAATGATATTGCCTTGTCTTCACTTACACAGAAGGTAGCCTTTTTGGTAGCCATCACTTCGGTTAGGCGTGTCTCTGAGTTGGCGGCTTTGTCCATTCAAACCCCGTACTTTGAGAGGCATCAGGACAAGGTGGTTTTTCGTTTCAAGCCCGATTTCCTTCCTAAGGTTGTTTCTGCCTTTCACCTAAACCAAGACATTGTTCTGCCCTCTCTGTGTCCTAATCCCACCAATGACAAGGAGAGGACCCTGCATTCCTTGGATGTGGTTCGTGTTGTGAAGTACTATTTGGAGGCCCAGAAAAGGCTTGGCGCCTGCCAAGTCTTCTATTAGTAAATGGATCCGTCAGACCATTGTTGGGGCCTATTCTGCCAAGGGGAAGGTACCCCCTTTTCGTGTTACTGCTCATTCTACTCGTGCGGTTGGGGTGTCCTGGGCTTTCCAGCACCAGGCCTCTGTTGAGCAAGTTTGTAAGGCTGCTACTTGGTCTTCTGTTCACACTTTTTACAAGTTTTACAAGGTTGGTGTTCGGGCCTCAGCGGATGCTGTGTTTGGCCACAAAGTTCTGCAAGCTGCAGTGGTTTAAGTTGTGCCTTGTTGCCTTATTTTGGATCCCCGCCCTTTATGGACACTGCTGTTGGATGTGCCACACGTTATGAATTTCTTGAAGCGGGGTGTGTGACATACTTTGAATAATACCATTTTGTGAATACTCACCTGTAAAATGGGTATTGTAAGTATGTCACACACCCCGCTTCACCCTGCCCTTTTGTATTCTGGATCCTTTATATGGTGAACTTTGCGTTGTTATGATTTGTGTTGGGCTCTTCCTGGTCCCTTACCTTACTGCTGTCTTTATACTGGGTAATGAGTGGGAGGTCCCAGGTATTTATGGACCGGGAGGGGCTCTCTTTTTTCCTTGCATCTCTGCATATCGCCATCTACAGGTCAGTATTACCCACACGTTATGAATTTCTTGAAGCGGGGTATGTGACATACTTACAATACCCATTTTACAGGTGAGTATTCACAAAATGGTATTTCTGCATAGCCCATGGGAAGTTGTTGTTTCCCAACTTCCCAACTAGAGTTTTATGTCTCTAAATGTAAAATCATGCACTTGGGTAGAAGGAATCCCTGCTCTGAGTACCGTATGGGCAGCACTGTGTTAGCCAGGACCTCGGAGGAGAGAGATTTAGGGGTACTGATTACTGATAGCTGCAAGATGAGTGGACAGTGTAGCCAGGCAGTGGGAAAAGCAAGCAGGATGCTCGGCTGCATAGCTCGAGGCATCACCAGTAGGAAGAGGGATGTTGTGATGCTGCTGTATAGAGCCCTGGTAAGCAACAAAGAAAGTTAACCCTCTGCACACTCATACTAAAAACTGAAAAACCTAGCTAACACTTGTTAAGAACATGGACTGTTAGTTAACATAGATTGCAATGAATGTAAAAGCGAGGTAGCCCCGTCAAGGCCGTCCAATTGTTACCCCGTCCCTAACATTACTAAGTTTAAAAGTTTGTGCTAACATTGCTACTTCTTTACTTGTGTGTGCACTGGCAATGCAAAACATGAATCAGCCTGTCTAAAGACAGTGCAATAACTTAACTTGCTTGCACACACACACACAATGAAAAAATACTTTACTTGCCTGCACAGTGCTACAGTTCAAAAGGAGAGTTTAGGTAGAGGCCAATTGGACTCCCTGTTACATTGGGAGAGCTACAATCCAGCAGATCTGGCCACTGACCTGCAAATGCAACAGCAAAAAGGAAGGTAGGATGTGCTCATCCAGTCAATATATAGCAGTCAAGAGGTGCTAGAGGGGTGTGACCACACACACTAAGCAACAAAGAAAGTTAACCCTCTGCACACTCATACTAAAAACTGAAAAACCTAGCTAACACTTGTTAAGAACATGGACTGTTAGTTAACATAGATTGCAATGAATGTAAAAGCGAGGTAGCCCCGTCAAGGCCGTCCAATTGTTACCCCGTCCCTAACATTACTAAGTTTAAAAGTTTGTGCTAACATTGCTACTTCTTTACTTGTGTGTGCACTGGCAATGCAAAACATGAATCAGCCTGTCTAAAGACAGTGCAATAACTTAACTTGCTTGCACACACACACACAATGAAAAAATACTTTACTTGCCTGCACAGTGCTACAGTTCAAAAGGAGAGTTTAGGTAGAGGCCAATTGGACTCCCTGTTACATTGGGAGAGCTACAATCCAGCAGATCTGGCCACTGACCTGCAAATGCAACAGCAAAAAGGAAGGTAGGATGTGCTCATCCAGTCAATATATAGCAGTCAAGAGGTGCTAGAGGGGTGTGACCACACACACTAAGCAACAAAGAAAGTTAACCCTCTGCACACTCATACTAAAAACTGAAAAACCTAGCTAACACTTGTTAAGAACATGGACTGTTAGTTAACATAGATTGCAATGAATGTAAAAGCGAGGTAGCCCCGTCAAGGCCGTCCAATTGTTACCCCGTCCCTAACATTACTAAGTTTAAAAGTTTGTGCTAACATTGCTACTTCTTTACTTGTGTGTGCACTGGCAATGCAAAACATGAATCAGCCTGTCTAAAGACAGTGCAATAACTTAACTTGCTTGCACACACACACACAATGAAAAAATACTTTACTTGCCTGCACAGTGCTACAGTTCAAAAGGAGAGTTTAGGTAGAGGCCAATTGGACTCCCTGTTACATTGGGAGAGCTACAATCCAGCAGATCTGGCCACTGACCTGCAAATGCAACAGCAAAAAGGAAGGTAGGATGTGCTCATCCAGTCAATATATAGCAGTCAAGAGGTGCTAGAGGGGTGTGACCACACACACTAAGCAACAAAGAAAGTTAACCCTCTGCACACTCATACTAAAAACTGAAAAACCTAGCTAACACTTGTTAAGAACATGGACTGTTAGTTAACATAGATTGCAATGAATGTAAAAGCGAGGTAGCCCCGTCAAGGCCGTCCAATTGTTACCCCGTCCCTAACATTACTAAGTTTAAAAGTTTGTGCTAACATTGCTACTTCTTTACTTGTGTGTGCACTGGCAATGCAAAACATGAATCAGCCTGTCTAAAGACAGTGCAATAACTTAACTTGCTTGCACACACACACACAATGAAAAAATACTTTACTTGCCTGCACAGTGCTACAGTTCAAAAGGAGAGTTTAGGTAGAGGCCAATTGGACTCCCTGTTACATTGGGAGAGCTACAATCCAGCACACCCCTCTAGCACCTCTTGACTGCTATATATTGACTGGATGAGCACATCCTACCTTCCTTTTTGCTGTTGCATTTGCAGGTCAGTGGCCAGATCTGCTGGATTGTAGCTCTCCCAATGTAACAGGGAGTCCAATTGGCCTCTACCTAAACTCTCCTTTTGAACTGTAGCACTGTGCAGGCAAGTAAAGTATTTTTTCATTGTGTGTGTGTGTGCAAGCAAGTTAAGTTATTGCACTGTCTTTAGACAGGCTGATTCATGTTTTGCATTGCCAGTGCACACACAAGTAAAGAAGTAGCAATGTTAGCACAAACTTTTAAACTTAGTAATGTTAGGGACGGGGTAACAATTGGACGGCCTTGACGGGGCTACCTCGCTTTTACATTCATTGCAATCTATGTTAACTAACAGTCCATGTTCTTAACAAGTGTTAGCTAGGTTTTTCAGTTTTTAGTATGAGTGTGCAGAGGGTTAACTTTCTTTGTTGCTTAGTGTGTGTGGTCACACCCCTCTAGCACCTCTTGACTGCTATATATTGACTGGATGAGCACATCCTACCTTCCTTTTTGCTAGAGC
The DNA here is from genome assembly GCA_027917425.1 of Gastrophryne carolinensis. Lineage (NCBI taxonomy): Eukaryota > Metazoa > Chordata > Amphibia > Anura > Microhylidae > Gastrophryne > Gastrophryne carolinensis. The sequence continues at coordinate 263,700,721 of CM051239.1, forward strand.
CCTGGTAAGGCCACAGCTAGAATACTGTGTGCAGTTCTGGAGACCTTACCTGCAAAAAGACATTATTCAAATAGAACGTGTCCAAAGGCGGGCAACGAAAATGGTGGAAGGACTTAAACTTAAAACTTATCAGGAGAGACTTAAAGAACTTAATTTGTACAGTCTGGAGGAAAGAAGGGAGAGGGGGGACATGATTGAGACCTTTAAATATGTGAAAGGATTGAATAAGGTTCAGGAGGGAAGTGTTTTTAAGAAGAAACTTAACGATAGAACAAGGGGGCACAACCTGAAGCTAGTCGGGGGGAAGATCAGGAGCAATGTTAGAAAATATTATTTTACAGAAAGAGTAGTAGATGCTTGGAACAAACTTCCAGCAGAGGTAGTTGAAAAATCAACAGTCACTGAATTTAAACATGCCTGGGATAAGCACACATCTATCCTAAGATAAAGAGTACATACAGTATACACATAAGGGCAGACTAGATGGACCGTATGGTCTCCTTCTGCCGTCAACCTTCTATGTTTCTATGTTTCAAACAATCATTCTTACCTAATTAAAAAAAAATGATGCACCTCACCTGTAAAAATGGCCCATTGCAGGTCTAGATGATTTATTTAGAAAAACTAAATACTTTTTTGTGTTTTAAAGTTAAAAAGCTCAGAGAGTTGTAGGCAGAAATTCACAGCTAACTGGGCACCCAAATTTAAACTCGCTTCACTAAATTTTTAGCATGACCCCTACTGTATCAGTCCTTTTGATATGTGTTCTCTCTGCTCCATGGAATGGGATTACTCACAGGACAACCAGCTCAGCCTCTTGAGGGAAGAAAATGATTTACACAGAACATAGAAACATCCTAAGAGCCTTATTTACAAAGCGCTAGTGCCACTCAATGCCAATCAGCATCAATAATTTCACTCTTCACCACTCAATACGAAATTTATGAAACAAAAACCACAACCATCATTCAGCGTCTAATTTGTCAGCAGTGCCATTTAGACATCTAGCCTGGCACTATTCAGAATGCTGTTAGCACCATTTCACAGGTTAGCAATGTTTCCCCCACTTGGATGGAGGTAGAATGGCGCTGATTGGCACTCAGGCTCTCTGGTTTCTTATTATGCTGCTGACAGACTTGAATGTAGTCATTTAGGAATTAGCGTCCCTTTAAATATGTGAAAGGATTGAATAAGGTTCAGGAGGGAAGTGTTTTTAAGAAGAAACTTAACGATAGAACAAGGGGGCACAACCTGAAGCTAGTCGGGGGGAAGATCAGGAGCAATGTTAGAAAATATTATTTTACAGAAAGAGTAGTAGATGCTTGGAACAAACTTCCAGCAGAGGTAGTTGAAAAATCAACAGTCACTGAATTTAAACATGCCTGGGATAAGCACACATCTATCCTAAGATAAAGAGTACATACAGTATACACATAAGGGCAGACTAGATGGACCGTATGGTCTCCTTCTGCCGTCAACCTTCTATGTTTCTATGTTTCAAACAATCATTCTTACCTAATTAAAAAAAAATGATGCACCTCACCTGTAAAAATGGCCCATTGCAGGTCTAGATGATTTATTTAGAAAAACTAAATACTTTTTTGTGTTTTAAAGTTAAAAAGCTCAGAGAGTTGTAGGCAGAAATTCACAGCTAACTGGGCACCCAAATTTAAACTCGCTTCACTAAATTTTTAGCATGACCCCTACTGTATCAGTCCTTTTGATATGTGTTCTCTCTGCTCCATGGAATGGGATTACTCACAGGACAACCAGCTCAGCCTCTTGAGGGAAGAAAATGATTTACACAGAACATAGAAACATCCTAAGAGCCTTATTTACAAAGCGCTAGTGCCACTCAATGCCAATCAGCATCAATAATTTCACTCTTCACCACTCAATACGAAATTTATGAAACAAAAACCACAACCATCATTCAGCGTCTAATTTGTCAGCAGTGCCATTTAGACATCTAGCCTGGCACTATTCAGAATGCTGTTAGCACCATTTCACAGGTTAGCAATGTTTCCCCCACTTGGATGGAGGTAGAATGGCGCTGATTGGCACTCAGGCTCTCTGGTTTCTTATTATGCTGCTGACAGACTTGAATGTAGTCATTTAGGAATTAGCGTCCCGGAACATTACTAGATGTACCACCCTATATTACTCTATGTACAGACATACATTTCTTTTAAATTTACCACTGTTTACCAATCTACAGTGTGCCACAAATGTAGGAATTCTAGGTACAGTATTATTTACAATTGTAAGCTGCATGTTGGTGAGCTTTTTAACTTTAACAGCAAAAAAAGTGAGGTAACATTGCTGTAAATCCGCTTCCCAATTCATATAATCTAGTTCGCCTTCTCCGTCTGTGAAGTATTTATATAAGGCAGAAATAGCACCTTTCCCTCCAGGACGAGTTAGGCAAAATTACTTTTAATTCTTCTCAAACGCATGCCTATTTATACGATAAGGGCATTTATACAGATGAGACCCATCTTTTTTCCAGTAGAAAGGATCATTTTTTGAAAGTTTATTTCTGCAAAGCAGAAATAAATAAACATGTGCTGTGGTTTTTTAAAAAAATTTAAAAAACGATCCCTACCTTTTTATATGCCTGGCCAGTGCAAGCCATAGGTAATGAGGGATCCCGTGCAACCCCCCACACACACAGATGCACACACACACATACATGACATGATGCATACCCTGTCCAGTGCATTTGGGCATTAAAATATGGTTAGCCATATTTAAAATTGCCATACTCTGTAATCCACTTTGAGTCAAACGGTATGTGATTCTATAGAGATCTTTTTTTGTCCATCATTTTTCTCCCAGGAGTCTGAAATTTCCCCTAGGGGGCCTACCTGTTTGGAAATCGGGTTGTGTTTTTTGCTAATAGTATCTCAAGAGCTAATGTATTAGACAATACAGGACATAATATAGCTGACCTTTTTAACTCTACATGAGAGAATCAATGGAAAACAAATTGCATGCTTTCTGTTCTATCATTACCCCCAGCTGGGCTTTTCTCCACTTATAAACATTTGCATGCATTGGGCTAATTGGGCAGCAACACAATTACTATATATATTTGGGACACCAAAGCCCCACTTATGTTTTACTATATATAGAATTATTCAGTTTGAATTGCCATGAACACACACAGGGAGGGATTAAGTCAATATGGATCTCTCCCTGTTGAGTGTTCTAAAGGGAGGCTGGCAGCTTCCCAGGTGAGTAGCTCTGGCTGCATTGCATGTCCCAACTTTGGGGACTCAAAAATAAGAGTAGGGACCACACTAAACACAGAGTGCCTTGCCGGGGCAGTGTGGCTTCCACGTGTATCTGCATATATGTGCAACCAAATCTCTGTCTTTCCACATAGCTAGACATGTTTGGTGCTTAATACTTAGATGATGAGAGGGTTAAACTGGGCGGTAAATTGGTTCCCAGGCCCTGAATAATAATAATAATTTTGTATAAATAATAGTGATGGAGCTACTCCCACCCCCTTTACTCAGTTTGAATTGCCATGAACACACACAGGGAGGGATTCAGCCACCATGGATCTCTCCCTGTGGAGTGTTCTAAAGGGAGGCTGGCAGCTTCCCAGGTGAGTAGCTCTATCTGCATTGCATGTCCCAACTTTGGGGACTCAAAAATAAGAGTAGGGACCACACTAAACACAGAGTGCCTTGCTGGGGCAGTGTGGCTTCCACATGTATCTGCAGATATGTGCAACCAAATCTCTGTCTTTCCACATAGCTAGACATGTTTGGTGCTTAATACTTAGATGATGAGAGGGTTAAACTGGGCGGTAAATTGGTTCCCAGGCCCTGAATAATAATGATAATAAGTTTGTAAAAATAATAGTGATGGAGCTACTCCCACCCCCTTTACCCTATATATAGAATTCTCTGATTTGTTCTTCTAGTTTTGCCTGCCCAAATAAATCTCAACACTAAATTGAAATTTCTTTAAATCTACCCTCAGGGTAGGAATAGAAAGTGTTCTGAATAAATATAACAGACAGTCTAGGTAACAAAGTAATTTTAATTGCCCTAATGCACCTCAAGACCGACCAAGAGTCCATGCCAATTTATGAAATATTGAATTGTAATTGTTTTTATATAATAAATGAGACGGAGGGGTTAGTTAGATCTCAAGATCATTAATACTATCAGTGCTCCAAATGAGATTAAAGGATTGTTTTAAATTAAGAATCTTTTGGTCCAAGAGTGTAAAATTCAATGCCTCAGACTTTTTCTTGCGCATCTGAAATTAATTAGGTGAAGTGTGGCGTAAGAAACAAACAATAAAACATCGTCAGAAAATAATGCACATTTTCTTTCCTTCGCCCCACCCTCCAACCCCCCAATATCACTGCTTAATCTAATTGTTCTTGCCAATGGTTCAATTGACAACACAAATAATAATGGTGACAAAGGATAACCCTGTCGAGTACCCCTGTATATATTAATAGACTCAAATTCATGTATCCCTAAAACTACATAAGGATCCCTATATACATTTCTCAAAATATTTTGAACTATAGTTCCAAAACCTTGTCTTCCCAAAACATAAAACACATACAGGCTGATTCATTACTAACACCAGGTAGCGTCAGATGAGCGTCTGTAGAGCGGATTTCAGAGTGCCTGCTAGTAGTCGCTGTGCTCGGCCATGGATCATTGTTTCAGAGCGCCTCAGTCGCTGTCCGGCATTGATGAATATGATATGTGAGTCGCTATACTATGTTGTATGTGAGTGCACCGTAACGCCAGCTCAGTGCGATTGACTAACACCACATTCATCAAAAAAACAGCCACAGACAAAGGGATTAAAGGGTCATCCATAGAAATGTATGGGAGAGCGCCATGTAATGACAGGTTAGACGTGGCGTTCTGCAAGGATGAACGCTGGCGCTGTACGCTGAGGCTGGGATAATGATGAACATGGCGTTGTTCTAGTCGCTCATCAGACTCGGCTTCATAAATGTGTAATTGCGTGCTTTCTCCGGTGTTCACCTGGCGCTACCTGGCACTGTACAGGCACTACCTGGCGCTATCCCTTCATGAATAAGGCCCATAATCTCAAGTCAACAAATCAAACACTTTATGTTTATTTAAAGAAAGAAGCATAGCTCTTCTTGCTTTTCCTTGATCCCAATTAGTTTGAACTGAAGAAATCAAACAAATGACTATTCTGGTCTGATCCGAGGCCTGTCTTCCTGAGATAAAACCCACCTGATCAAGATGAATATACTGAGCCAGAAAGGAGTTAAGCCCTAATGCCAATATTTTAGTAATAAGCTTCAAGTAAGTATTTATCAGAGAAATGGGTCTATAATTATTACATTCTCCTAGATCTTTTTCTGTCTTTGGGAGGACACTACTGTGTGCTTTGTTTAAATCTCATAATCACGTCAGTCCTCAAGCTAATAAACCATAAAGCAAGATGAGGTGATGGAATTGGTAGGAATGTTTTATAATAAACGTTAGTAAAACCGTCAGGTCCAAGAGCCTTAGAGACCTTCAATTGCTTTATTGCCATCTTGATCTGCTCTTTCTCTATAGCTCTTTCTAAAATATCCTAATGAACCTCTGATAACTGAGGAAAATTTAACCTGCTTTAGATTTATCAAAAAAGGTAGGAGCAGCAGTTTGAAAAATTTGTCCTTACTGGATTACTAGTATAATTCCGTCAAGATAATCTCAGTTTAAGAAAGGATGTAATTTGCTTCCTGGGGGTTATTCTTCTTGCCAAAAGTGGCCCTATTTTATCTCCTCGGTGATAAATCTTATGTTAGTTTCATCTTAGTTTTTTCAGCTTTTTTGGTAGTAAGAATGTTTAACTCTAGTCTAGTCTAGTTAATTTTATGTAAAAGATCCTTGTCTGGATTTGATTTATAATTTTATATAGGTTATTTAATAATGATTCATTTTGTTTAAGTGCGTCAGAATTTTTCCTTTTATTTCTGCTTGCCAACTTGAGCAGAACCCCTCTGATATATACCTTATGGGCTGCTCAGTTTAATGAAGTCTTATTTTAAACAAAGTAGCTAATTCTTTTTCCAGCACAGTAACTATTTCATGATCACTTAATAAATATTCATTTAGTCTGCATCCCAAAGAGCGAGGCTTAAGTCTATAACCACCGGGCGATTGATCAGCCCAAGAGACTTCCTTTATAGAACAAGAAAATACATTGGGAGTTAATCTAGGGCCCTTATTTAAGAAGGGATAACGTCAGGTAGTGGCTGGTTAATGAGAGGTAGCGACAGGTAGCAACTGGTGAACGCCGGACACGGCACACAATTACACATTTAACAAGCAGAATCTGTTTGGCGACTGGGATAGCGCCATGTAGCCTGTGTAGTCTGATTCATCATTTTCATAGCCTCAGCGAACAGCGCCAGGTATGACCTCTCGCTACCTGTCACTCTCCCATTCATTTCAATGGACGATCCTTTTCTTCTCTTTAAACGGGGTTTTTGTTTATTTTTTTTCAAAAAATCACAAATAATTCTGTGACCTCTTCTGGCATTGAAAAAGCAGTTTTTTCACAATTTTTCCATTTTATATATATTACTTCAGAAATTACATTACAGGTCTACCATTAAAGTGTTCATGTTACAATGTTGCTACAATGTAATTCCATATGTTTTCGCTTTGTTACTAGCGGATAGATGCTGAAAAACAGACTTTAGACACACAGCCTCCTGCGCTCTGGGCTTCAAACATGCATTTTTCAGCGCCTGAGGTTTGTGAGGCTGTTTTTTTGCTGAATATGGTGTGAGTCGGTCGCTATGACCAGTCGCTAACATGCGCTCCCATACAGCGCTGTACTGGTCAAATAGCGACTCCTCACAATGTATTCAACATTACTGAACAGCGACTGAGTCGCTATGAAGTAGCGACCCACGGCCGAGCACAGCAACTACTAGCGGGCGCTCTGAAAATGCCTGCTACAGACGCTCATCTGTCGCTACCTGGCGTTAGGGATGAATCAGCCTGCCCAGCTTATAAGAATATGGCCAATCCTAGAAAAAGTATGGTGAGCCTTAGAGAAAAAGCTGTATTCTTTAGAGTTAGGGTTCATCTCTCGCCAAGTATTTATAAGATCTTGAGAGTGTATGAGCTTAGCCGATTTGATACTAGCTTTATACATGGGACGCTGTGCAGTTTGCAGTTTTGTCTCTTACTACATAAAGAGCAAGGTTGGAAGGGCCCCTCCTAAAATTAATTGGCTTTCTGCCTTACTTAAAACGTCCTCAAAAAGTTATTTTTAAAAATTAGATCTGACATCTGTTAGGAGAGTAATAAGAGACAAAAGTGTCCAATCTTTGCCTTAACCAACAAGAATCTACCATCTCCAAATGTGTCCATGTGTATAAACTGAATTATAAAAATAACCATCCCTCTCTTCTTTACACTGCTGAAAATGGTTCTAAACCTATGATTTAAAAAAATCAGAGAAGAAGAATTTGTAAAATAGGTCTCCTCTAGCATGACTATGTCAGACCCAAGAGAACCATAATAATGGAATGCTCTATCTCTTCTAATTAAAACTGAATTAAATTTGAAATTGAATTAAAACTCTGAATGTTATCCATTAACCAAACCATTAATCACCTCCCAAAATGTGTCCCTCTAAAAAGACATACCAAGTTAAAAAAAGAAAAAAACCCTTCAATTTCATTTAATTCCCCTAATAAGTAAATAGAATAATAATAGAAAGACATTTTTAAAAAATCAGACACAAAAAAACAAGAACATCAAAGACACAAAACATCAAGAAACATTTTGACATTTGAAAAATAACAACAACAAAAAATTGTTATCAGAACCAAAAAATTACCCATTACGGTATTATGAACACCCAAGTGTTCCAGGACAGAGTCAAGTCACAAGATTACCTCACAAAAAAGGTAAGCCTTCCCCCAGGCGCATGTCCACCCCCCAGGCATATCTGGAAAAAAAATTAACCCTAAAGACAAAGTTTATTCATTTAATGATATAATCTAATGTAATTATATTAATTTATATTTATGATATATATGAAATATATATGGCACCACTCAAATATATGGATTAAATTTTGATGAGTTTTTAATGTGTCTGTATATATGTATAGAGTTTTTTTGGAGCAATAAAGGAATCAAAATTTAATCCATATATTTGAGTGGTGCCATTGCTTATTGAGGATATATTGAGGAGTGTTGGGGTTCCTCTTTTTTGGGATGGTATAGTGGTGCACATTTGTGTGTGTCTTCATATGGGCACACTCCTTAGAATATATATGGTGCGTTTTTTCCTTTAATTTATGAAATATATATAACACTATAATTTCCACCATTCACACCTCATTGTTGCGTTAAGAGCAAGTTTTTTGTAAATATGCCAAAGGGACATTGTATCAAAACAAATGCTGCACTTTTGATGCGTTAGAAAAACATTTCGCAATGCAGACACACTGCGTTACACATGCACTGCCTCCCCCCCCCCGCCGGAACACCCCCACTGACCTGTGCTGTTACAATATTGCACTGAAAATGGTGTCTTCAGTGCTTTTTGATGTGTTGCGCAACGCGTGTGTGAACTATCACATCTAGAATAATTATGTGTGGTGTTTCCGCATTGTAACTGTGCTGCAGCGCATCAACGTAGAGAAGGCGCAAAGGTGTGAACAGAGCCCAAATCAACCAAAAAAATGCAAAAATATATATAAACATAGTATACAGCTATATTTTCAACACAAATCCTGGTTTACATAAATACTTATATTAACATTTACAATACCAACGTATTTATGAATGTAACTTAGTTTCACTATGAGTATTTATTCTCTCCTCTTCATTATCCTCCCATTAGGATCAAAGTGTTAAAGGACATCAACCTAGATGTTGAAACTAAATGTTGAAAAAACAAGTAGAAAGTGATAAAATCTTCTTGAACTCAGGTATCCACTCTGGAGATCTCCCAAATGTACTCTTCTTCCATAAAGGAGAAAGAGGTTGAAGTTTAGCCTCACTTCTAGAAGATTCCCCCATGCTAGATGATATTATGCCACTATAAAGGAGTAAATCTTCTCCCTCCAAAGTAAAGTTCAAACAAAAGGGGAAATCAACTGAATCAACTTAGTCAAGAGCTGTTTCATTTCTCTTATTTTTTTGGTTGTTAATGGAGCAAGAAATTGCAAAAATTTAGATTGGAATATCTCTTAACATTATATTACGGTGTACTCTTACAGCTGCTATAAATTGTTATCTTAATTTGATAGTAGTTGTGGTTTTACTATTGTGTGGTTTACTATTATATCTCTGAGTGCTCTGTCTTGTCTAGGTGCTGTGAGTGACCTATGAACCCTATCAAGGAGTAACTGACCTTCAGCATGAGGTAAAATAGCTCTTATCAGTCCCTTTATGGCCAAATCTAGATCTGCGATGGATTCATCTCTTGAGCTTTCTTATTCTCTCCTTTAATGGAGTGGGAAAATTCACCTCCTGTGACTGAGTGACAAACCAACTGAATCTCTGTCACTAGAAGAAGCTGGAAATTGCTGACATTAAAGCTTCTTAGAAGATTTCTTCTGTGGTTAAATATCCTCGATTTTTGTTTCTCAGCTGTGAGCTGTTGTCTTTGCTGAGTAACAGTACTGCGGCTTTCTTTCACAGGCGGTGCCTCCACCATTACAGTCACTACCGGACCTGTCCCCGCACACTGCATGCGTTGTTGCCATGGGATTTTTGACATGGGCATTTAGTTTACCTGCAGCTGTGCAAGCCATTATTAATTTATCTTGGGTGGCAGTAAAATTCTTTTATGCCCATGGGGTGCAGAACCCCTGAATCATTCAACCACCATGTTCAGGCTCACACATGCACCTCCTGTTTTTTAATTATTAGCAGCCAAGGCTCAGCACTGAGCATGGGTGAATGGTGGGTTTTTGTCTTAGAGATCCGAAATACACTGTAACCCTCTCACATAAATCAGTTAAATGGAACCAACATTTTATATTTAAAAAATGGGAATTTATGGCATTTGCCAATGCATGCATACCACCACTGCAGGCCCAGTTTTTCGTAACTATTCCTCGCTTGATCCTGCAACCGGGCTCTGCGACTGGTCAAACATGGGCCCAGGCTTTGCCAAAGGTGAAAGGATCAGGAATGGCTGGGATCAACACCAATTGTTTTAATAAAATGAGTATTGGATCAGTTTACCCCCCACAAACAAAATATTTACCCCATACATTAACACCCACATATTGTACACACACACACATGTAACCCCACCACACACAGTTAAAGTGGAAAAAAAAACAGTTTGCCCGTCATACTTACAGATACTGTCTTTGCACGGTGCATGTGCAGCATCCCTGGCGATCTTAATTGGTGGGCATGGGCATGCACAGCCAGAGGGGCATCTGTAGACAAACATTAATGCATTAATGTGTACAGCATAGAGCACTGATTGACGAGAGCCCACATATGCACTGTGGGATGTATACTGGTGTTTCCAGGGGACTACACACAGTGAGGCATCCCCAGGAACCTAAACCACCGAAATCACAGGTATTGGTCTACTTTAACCCCATCACACACCATTAAACTGAAACAGTGCCCATTTTATTGCAAAATTGAGCGCTGCAATTGGCCACTGTGGTCATGTGACCACCAGTGACCAAATTCCAATAAGAAGCCTGCAAAACAATGTGAGTGTGGTGGCCAATCACAGGGCTTGATTTTGCTAAGCGATCCGGGAGAAAGGTAAGATTTCTCAGGTTTGACAGTGGTCAGTATGCAGGGGGCATTGGCAATCAGTATGCCCCCTGCACCACCTATTCTGTGAAAAATTAGTGCTGTTCATGTTTAGGGCCCCCGCACATGTTAACTCTATAATACAGTTAGCCCCACATTCACCCAATACCCCTAACACCATTACCCCCTCCATACAAACCTATTATCCTCACTACACATACACGCAGTTAAACCCCCATGTAACTGGTAAGCCCAAGACACAGTTACCCTCTCATGCAACATTACCCCACCACACAATTGTAAAGAGGAACAAAACCCAAGATTTTCACTTGTGGGTTTTGCTCCTCTTGGTAGGTGCATCCCAATTTGAGACTCCTGGGTTTTCAAACAGTGAGGCATACCAATACGGGGTAGAATATAGACTTATAGGGGCATGACCAGTGATGAGAGCGTGAGGACATGCTCTGTTTGAGCTCCCTCCAGCCGACCGATTTTCAGCTATTTTTTAGGGGTTCTGACCCAAGCGGACCCATGCATTGAGAGAATGGCGAGAAAGAGGAAGGGGACAAAGACAGTTTCGCCCCCGCAGATGAAGATCAGCTCATACCTGCCGGTGGAGTTCCCGAGAGGTGCGGAGCCACCTCAGCAGTCTGGCTGGGTCTGCTGTCTTCCCCCCTGGGGCATGATGACTTCCCCTGTGTGTGAACTGTGTCGTCTCACTCTCTCTCTCTCTTATTGGCTCGGAGGGCCAGAGCACAGCTGCACTGACAGTTCAATGGCAGGTCGCGCCACCCGGCCCCCCCCACCCTCATCAGCTGTTGGCGGGCAGCCCGTTATCATCCTCCTGTCGCGCCGCTCCTCAGATGTCCCCAGGCGCTCCCTCCGTCTTCGGCTGCTGCTGAAGACGGAGAGAGCGCCTGGGGACATCTGAGGAGCGGCGCGACAGGAGGATGATAACGGGCTGCCTGCCGACAGACCAGGGGAGCCCCCCCATGCAAGGAAGGACTCTGCTCGCCTGAGAACCCAGGCTGCATTGGGCCCTCCCCCCACACCTGGGGGCGGCAAGGACCCGCTCAGGATGCTCACGAGGAGGAGGATCTAGGGGGCCAGGAAACACAGCAATTGCAGAGCCCCGTCCTGAGTGATGGGGACTCTTCACCTACAACTGGGCAGCATTTCCCCCTGATACACCCATGATGTGGGCCCAGCCCAGGCTCCCTGGCATTGTTGGAGGGCTCGGCACTAGGGACTGGTTCTTCCCAGAAGACCGCTCCTGGGTTCAACAGTCCCCCAACAGCCTGGAACTCAGGGAGCGACTCGGCCGGTACCACATGGCCGGATGTCTGGGCCTCAAGGGGGGCTGGATCAGATGTGACTATTTCCAGGGCCCCCGCCTACCACCAGACGTCAGTCCCATTGAGCTCTCCCCACGCTCGAGTAGCGCCCACCGCAGAGATGCAGGCTCCAGGGTGATCCCAGGTTCCCCACCCAACCGGGGGCCAGCACAGGGTAAAGATAGTGGTTCTTTACCCTAAGCGAGGCGGACGAGCCAGCTGCGCCGGGCTTTCTCTCATGCAATCTGTGGCTCCGCACGACTCGATGCTGGCGGACATCAAGGCCGAGCTTAAGGCCATCCCCACTAAATCTGACCTAGAATCCTTCATCCTAAGAGTGGAGAGTTCATTCAAGAAGGACATTTCAGATCTGCTAAGCTCGGTGGGAAGCCTAGATGCCAAAGTCTCAGGCCTGGAGCAATCCCAACTCTCGACTCGACAACTCGACTATACAAAGAATCGAGGCATTGGAAAAAAATCTGTCACTCCGGCGTGCCATATCCCAAGCAGCGGTCCAACATCTGGACGACCTTGAAAATAGTGAGAGGCCTGCCAGAGGCGACGGGGCCAGACCAACTACTGCATACAGTTACAGGTATTTTCAACGAGATCTTCAACCGTCCTCCCAACACTGAAATAATAATGGATCGTCTCCATAGGTCCCCCGGCCCTAGGTCAGCAGACACCAGTTGTCCGAGGGATGTGATTTGCTGCCTACACTACTATTCAGTAAAGGAAGAGATCCTGAGGAAAACATGGGAAAGAGATCGCATTTGCTTTGATAGGACGGTACTGCAGGTTTTTCCAGATGTCTCAAGAAGATCGTTACAAATGAGGCGTGTCCTGAAGCCCCTGCTGGTGCGAATCCAGGAATGTGGAGCCACATATCGCTGGGGTTACCCCTTTCATCTACGCAAACATCAGCAAGTTTTTGCATTAAGATACCATGCTGACCTCCCGGACTTCCCTTTTCTGGGCTCTGAGCCGATGGAGGTGCCGGACTGGCTGGATCCTTCCCTGCTGCCCCCTCCTGCCCAGGTGAGCGGGGGGTGACCGCAGAGGTCTCACCAAGCAAGGGACACAAATGCAGTTCATGGGAGGAACGCCAGAAGACCTCCAGAGGCCCCACAGCCCATGAGTAACGAGACTTAACTCGAGTTATGTGACCTCTTCGATATCCTTTGATCAATTCTTCGTCATTATCTAAGTTTTTTTTTTTTTGCAGACTTTGTGGATACTATTTGTCTGATGGCCCCTCTGGGTATGGTTTGGCTGAGTGGGGCGGCGTCGGTTGGACGGGCTTGTGTCCATCATAGCTGATTAATTAAGGTTTCTGATCTCCTGGTTTCTTTGTTGGCTTATAAAGTTTGCCTTTCCATTGGGGCCTCAGTGCGTCGCCCAGTGGGTCACGCGTTGGTCCCTCTTGGTCTGAGTTCAGCCCTTTTACAATGGCTTTAAAGTTTGAGTGGGTGGCACCTCTGGGTACTGTCCCCCTCGATGGCTGTTGAGACCATCGCGGGGTTTGATATATATATCAGCAGAGTTGGTTGGAGGGATCTCTTATGCTCTTCAGGTCCGCTTCACTTCCTCAGTAGGCCTGAGCCTCCTCTGCCTGCCTGTAGGGGGCTGGGGAGGGTTTGTGAATGGGAAACATAAGTGTATTTAGATTATTGCGTTTCTTTGTGTGCATCTGTAAAGGTGCTGTTTCTGTGATATTGTTTAAACCGGACCTTCACCATGATTTATTGGAAAGCCCAAACCCCTAAAAAACGGTTCCCCAGCATCTAAAATTAATATATTTTAAGTTTTTAGTCACTTACTTATTATTCTTTCCCCCACTGGGCTGCAACTTTGTTCAGGAATTTAGGATACGGGCGCTGCCATCTTGACTCAGAAGCATCACACTTACTGAGGAGAGGAGAGTGGGATAAGGTACAAGGGGGCGGGTTATAGCTGTGCTTTGCTCAGACAGAGCAGAGCTGGGGTCAGGTAAAGGTCAGCAGTCCCAGAATGCAGAGCAGTACAGTCAGGAGGCACTTCCTGTTTGCAGGCTGCCTGATAAAGGCTCATAACATGCAGTATATGCAGGTAGGATGATTTTTAATGTGAGCAATCTGTATATACAGGGCGTGGGAAACATATAAGATAGACTCTTTTTCAGAGTGAAGGACCGCTTTAAGTGTTCAACCCCTGTCCTTTGTCTGGTCTTTTCCCCTTTGTTGTCTGTCCTTCGTCATCTGATTTCCCTACTGTCCCTCCTTCCCTTTTCCCCCACTCCTCCCCACATTCCCCTCCCGTTTCTCCCCGACCCCAACGCCAGTTGCCCCTTTCCTCCTTAAGTGCTGAGAGCCGGAGAATAGCCGGTTAGACATGTCTAGGGTACAGTGCACTTCCCTTAATGTCAAGGGCCTTAATTCCCCTAATAAGAGCTCTGTAGTTCTCAGAGAATGAAAGCGCTTACACAAGCAGGTTGCATTCCTACAGGAGACTCACCTTAATGAGGGGAAGACCCACAACCTTACTAATCCATTCTACAAAACCCAATACCACTGCCTCCCCCCGGACACAAAATCCAGAGGAGTGGCTATCCTCCTAGCAGGGACCCAGACCCAGAGGGAAGGTTTCTGTTTGATAGGGGCACCCTCTTTTCTTTAACCCTGCCAGCCTACCTGCAGCTTTTGTCACCCTCTGTTGCCAGACCATGTTTCACTATTTTGCGCTACACATGTTCAACTGTGATTTTTTAAAGGATTTCCAGGGATTTCCCAGGAAAATTATATATTGTTTTTTGCAACAGAGTCTGGGCTTCAACATGAAATGTCTTGTTTGGCCTTTTCTTTATTGTATTCTCAATACTTTTTGGTGAAATATGTGCAAAAAATGTTTTAAAAAATCTATTTTTTGCAATTTGTAGTGTTTTTTTGTAATAAAAAATGTAAGTTGTTGTACCCAGTTAACCTGCTTCCTGCCTAGCAAACTCTACTGCAATTGTATGTACTCATACTGTTTCAATCTATGCAAAAACTCAATAAAATATTTGTAAAAGAAAAAATGTAAGTTTGTCACACCCTTTCCTGCCCAGGAGACTCCCCCAAACTGAAACAGAGCTTTAGGAGATTTTCAGATAAAATACAACTGCACTATGCGCTATGCACACCTTGCAGTTTTTCCAGAAAAACAGCCCTTTACATTTGAAATACCCCCCACAAACTATATATTCTCAAGAAGTACATGCCTCAAGCTTTCTAGGCGTACCAAGCTTTTTTATGTGGGATTAGTTTTCTGGAAGTAATCCCTCAATGTATTCTTTGGTTGCACAAAGTTTTTCTAAAAAAGAAAAAAAAGGAAGAATCAAACCACCTTTTCCTAAAAAAACTATATGCAAACAAGAAAAAACAAGTAAAATCTGAAAAAGCAACATGCCCCGAACAGAACGATACCCAACAAGTAAAGCGTGCGCATAACAGAAATTTTACTTGAAAATTTTGTGCGCACCTTGCAATTTTTCAACCAAAACAACCCTTTACATTTGGAATATCCCCAATAAACCATATATTCCCTGAAAGTACACATGCCAAGCTTTCTAAGAGTACCCAGCTTGTTGTAGTAGGCTCACCTTTCTGGAAGTAATCCCTCAAAGAATTCTTAGGTTGCACAGGGTTTCCCTAAAAAAATGAATAAAAAAAAGGAATAGATAACATGTTTTCCTAAAATATAAATATGCAAACAAGAAAAAACAAGCTAAATCTGAAAGAGCAAGGTTCCCCGAGCAGAACAATACCCAACATGCATAGCTACTATTAACCCTTTTAATTGCCAGCCTACTTGAAGTTTTGTCACCCTCTGTTGATAGGTCATTTTTCCCCATTCTGCGCCATGTTTAATCGTGATTTTTGCTGGAATTTCCAGGAAAATTATAGATATATATTTTGCAGCAGAGTTTTGACTTTAACATGAAATGTCTTGTTTGGAATTTTTCTACTGTTTTTTTTTTATATTTTTGTGCAAATAAATAAATATTTTTTAGACAATTGTCTCCTTTATTTTAAATAAAACATTTACTTTATTAGAGAAAACCATATTGCATGTGAAAGCCCAATTTCTCCCGATTACAAAAGTGCCACATATGTATCGGTAGCCCCCCCATTCTTGTCCAGGAGACCCCCAAACTGAAAATAGCACTTTATAACATTTACAAATAAAATACTACTACTATCCACACTATAAACATAAGGGGTTAATTAAAAAAAATGACATAGGGTCCCTCCTGACATAAAAACCCTTAAAACTCCCCCAAAAAATGATATGGGGTCCCCCTTACCCATCATAACTGGCCCTGGACCAGCTATGGGGGATGGTAGAACAGGGTGCAAAGGGGCCTGCTTTGGTGGCCCCCCCACCTTGCCGGCTACAAGCCCACATAGCCATGGCCCGGGCTCTTCTGCCCCCCCCCCTGGGCTTTGGGGAGGCAAGTAATTGGGGTGCCGGGGGTTAACGGCAAGTCACCCGCTAGCCGCGGTGACTTGCCAGCCCCCAGCCTTGTGAACTGGTATAGGGATCTCATATATCCCTTACCAGTTCACAAGGGGTTAAGTGTAAAAAAAACACAGAAACAAGCAGAAAAAATATTTTATTTATTTTTTTATACTTTTTAATACTTACCTCCCATCCATCCCTGTGTCCCACGCTGATCAATCTGGCTTCTGCACTCCTGCTGCTGCTGGAAGCCTTTTATAGCTGCTGGGCGACAGAACATAAGGGGTTAATTTAAAAAAAAAATGACATAGGGTCCCCCCTACCTGGGGGGGGGGGCATTTTTTTTTAATTTTAAGGGTTAAAAACTCTTAAAAATCCCCCCAAAATGAAATGGGGTCCCCCTTACCCAGCATTACCAGCCCGGGACCAGCTATGGGGGCTTGTAGGAACAGAGTGGAGGGGCCAGATTTGTGGCCCCCCACCCTGCAGCCTACAATCCCACATAGCCTATGTGGGCCCGGGCTCTTCTGCCCCCCCCCGGGCTTTGGGGAGGCAGGTAATAGGGGTGCCGGGGGTTAATGGCAACATGCTAGCTGCAGGTGACTTGCCAGCCCCCAGCCTTGTGAACTGGTATAGGGGTCTCATGGACCCCTTACCAGTTCACAAGGGATTAAATGTAAAAATAAACACAATGACACATAAGATCTCCGATCTCCGATGACAGCTGACAGTTTGCTCGGGTGTTTGGAGGAGAGAGCCTGGGGAGGGGGGGCGATCACAGCCCTCTCCCCCTCCCCACCTCTCTCCTCCAAGCACCCGAGCAGACTGATTCAGAGTCTCGGGTGCCGGTATTAAAAATCCAGCTGCTGGTGACATCACAATGATGTCACCTGGCCCCGCCCCCAGGGGGCCAGGTGAAAGTCGCGATCCAGGAAGTGGGGGGGGGGGAGATTTTTGCCCTCTCCTCACCACGGAAGAGCCTGGGGGGGTGATCGGAGGCCCTCCCAGTGAAGAAGAGACCCGTCGGGAGACTGCGCGGCCACAGGTAAGTAAATGTCATTTTTATTTTATTTTTTTTACAGTTAGCAGCTGCTGATGCCAAAGCGGGGGGGGGGGGGGCGCTATTCTGGGGGCTCTCCTGGAGCCATCCGAGCCCCCAACGAGGGGCCAGGTGAGTATTTTTTATTTATTTTTTTTTAACTAGCAGGGGGGAAATTCAGGCACGTAGATTCTACATGCTTGGCACTTAAGTGGAGTAGAAGCAAGCACGTAGAATCTACGTGCTTGGCACTGAAAGGGTTAAAGGTGACACTGGCGACATGTTACTGCCCCAACTCCAACCAATATAGATTTCTTCACTCCACGTTAGGAAAATTGGCAGCTTTCACAGAGGGGGTTCTCCTGCTGGGAGGCAACTTCAACATGGTCCTCGATCCCACGGTGGATACGTCCCGCGGTCTTCCCACACTCCCTTCTCTTCTCTGAAGAAAATCAAAACCCTTCTCCTCAAAAAACAGTTTATGGATGCTTGGTGGACACTCCACCCAAGGGGGAGGGGTTACACATTTTTTTCAGCCGTCCATAACTCGTACTCTCGTATTGATTGGTTCCTGGTCCCCATAAGTTCCTACACCTAATAGTAAGCATGGATATTGGACAGAAACTATTTCTGATCATGCCCCAATTTCTCTGACTATCTCCATCCCCGACACCGCTCCCCTTAGAGACCAGTGGAGTCTTAATAGCTCTCTCCTTCAAGATCCCGGGGTCAAGGCGGATATTCAAAAGGCCATTGCCAAATTGTTTGTGACAAATAACACTGGTGTCTCTGTGGGAGGCCCACAAATGTGTGGTTAGGGGGTTTTTGATCAAGCATGGGACCCGCCTCAAAAAAGAGAGCAACAAACAAATCGACTACCTGACCCAAGAAATATTCAAGACCTAAACCATGCACAAGCAAACCCTGGATTCGGCGCTGGATGCCAAACTAGTGAGTCTGCGGGAGTCCCTCAGAGACATCTGTTTGTCGAGGTCAAAAACCTGGCAGTCAGATGCCGGAGGTTCTTTTATGAGTATAGCAACAAGTGTGGCAAGGCGCTAGCTAGGGCCTTGAAAGCACAATGAACCAGGAACCTTATCCCTATAATTCAAGACCCGGGGGGGACCAAGCTTCACTTGACAGCGGACATAGCTAGGACCTTTAGGGAGTATTACGAAAAGCTCTATAACCTGCCGCTGGGTCGTTCTGTCTCCTGTCAGAATAATATAGAGGCCTATATCTGGGAGTCGGGCCTCCCTCGTCTTAAGCCGGAGGTGGTAAAAGCCCTTGAGGAGGATATTGGGGCAGATGAATTTTTGAGGGCCATTAAAAATACCAAGCCGGGGAGGGCGCTGGGCCCGATTGGATTAATATAAAGAATTTGCAGAGTCTCTAAGCCCACAATTTATAACGTCCTTTGGTTCCCTGAGAGACGGCCAACACCCACCTAAGGATACCCTACGAGCAAATATTACGGTAATCCCCAAGGCAGGGAAGGACCCAGCCCAATGCGGGAGCTATAGACCTATTTCCCTGTTGAATTGCGACATAAAGCTGTTAAACAAAATAATAGCGGATAGATTGGCTCCTCTTATCCCGTCGCTCATCCACTGGGACCAGATGAGCTTTGTCCCCACAAGGGAGGGAAGGGATAATACCACCAGAGTCATCAATTTGATTCATCATGCACACACGGAGGGATCAGCCACGATGCTTGTCTCGACGGATGCCGAGAAGGCTTTTGACAGGGTTAGCTGGGATTTCCTCTTCGCAACCCTCAGACATGTCGGCCTAGGTGCGAACCTGATCGGTTGGATCATGGCCTCATACTCGTGCCCCTTGGCGTCCGTCATGGTGAATGGGCTAGCTTCCGAGCCCTTTAACCTGGCAAACGGTACACGGCAGGGTTGCCCTCTCTTTCCCTTGATTTTTATCCTTACATTGGAACCTTTCCTGCGGACAGTGAGAAATAACCCAGACATTGCAGGTATGTGCTCTGGGCGGAGGGAGCATAAGGTGGCGGCGTACCCCGACGACCTGATATTTTTTATCACCAGATCTGAAACGACCCTCCCCATCTTACTAGCGGAACTTTTCAAGGGGTGTCCAACTACAAAATAAATTATCAAAAATCCTCTGCCCTGAATATTAACATCCCCCCAAAAAGACTGAAGCAGATTGCAGAGAACTTCCCATTTAAATGGGGGCGGGAGGCGGTTACTTACCTGGGGACACAAATACCTGCCCACCCCCAAAAAATTTACAACCTGAACTCCCCTCCGTTGCTGAGGATGGTGGAGGGTGACCTGCAGAATTGGAATAAGGGTGCTTTCTCCTGGTTCGGAAGGGCAAATATCATTAAAATGAACATCTTGCCAAGAGTGCTTTATCTCTTCCAGGTCCTTCCGATCGAGGTCCCTCACACATTCTTCAGTCGATTAGCGGGGATTTGTTTGAGGTTCGTGTGGGCAGGGAAGCTCCATCGGCTGGTGGCTTCTCTCCTGATTCCTCCCAAGGGCAGGGGGTGACTGGGCCTCCCAGACTGGAAATCATACCATGCCACAGCACACCTTGCCTGAGTGATTGACTGGTGCAGGCACTCCAGCCTGAAGCAATGGACGCTCATTGAGCAAGAGGCATCAGTGATTCCCCTCCCGGGACTCCCCTGGACATCGTTAGACCGGTTCCCTGCATTGAACAAACACCCTACAATAGGGACCACAAGGAGGGTGGTGGGCAAGAACTTTCCGAGACCTGATATTCCCCCCCTTTCGCCCCTGACCCCAGTTCTGGGTCATCCGGACTTTCCCGCAGGCTACTCTGACAGCACTTTCCGGGCCTGGGTGAAACAGAACCGCTTCAGGATCATGCACTTGTGGGATGGGTCTGGCTGGATCAAAGCGGAAGAGCTTGCGTCAAGGCACTCCCTGCAACCTGGGGACACAAATACCTGCCCACCCCCAAAAAATTTACAACCTGAACTTCCCTCCGTTGCTGAGGATGGTGGATGGTGACCTGCAGAAATGGAATAAGGGTGCTTTCTCCTGGTTCGGAAGGGCAAATATCATTAAAATGAACATCTTGCCAAGAGTGCTTTATCTCTTCCAGGTCCTTCCGATCGAGGTCCCTCACACATTCTTCAGTCAATTAGCGGGGATTTGTTTGAGGTTCGTGTGGGCAGGGAAGCTCCATCGGCTGGTGGCTTCTCTCCTGATTCCTCCCAAGGGCAGGGGGTGACTGGGCCTCCCAGACTGGAAATCATACCATGCCACAGCACACCTTGCCTGAGTGATTGACTGGTGCAGGCACTCCAGCCTGAAGCAATGGACGCTCATTGAGCAAGAGGCATCAGTGATTCCCCTCCCGGGACTCCCCTGGACATCGTTAGACCAGTTCCCTGCATTGAACAAACACCCTACAATAGGGACCACAAGGAGGGTGGTGGGCAAGAACTTCCCGAGACCTGATATTCCCCCCCTTTCGCCCCTGACCCCAGTTCTGGATCATCCGGACTTTCCCGCAGGCTACTCTGACAGCACTTTCCGGGCGTGGGTGAAACAGAACCGCTTCAGGATCATGCACTTGTGGGATGGGTCTGGCTGGATCAAAGCGGAAGAGCTTGCGTCAAGGCACTCCCTGCAACCCCTCAGTGCCTGGCAGACCCTTCAGCTAACACACCTCCAAAACTCCTTTGTCCGTAGGACGGAGGCCTCCGGACCCCTGACCTCCTTTGAGCGTACCTGCGTGGGTAGCGGCCATTTTAGAGGGGCTTTGTAATTCGCATACTCTCTGGTGATTAGCCCCCCGGACTCCTACGTGCCTCCATTCGAGGGGGGGTTAGAGAGGTAGATGAACAGGAAATTCTCAGAGGAGCAAAAGTAGGCCATGATGCAGGTAGGCCACAAATCCTCATTGTCCTGCAGATACCAAGAAGCCTCCAACAAAATTCTCGCA
This sequence comes from Gastrophryne carolinensis, assembly GCA_027917425.1. Lineage (NCBI taxonomy): Eukaryota > Metazoa > Chordata > Amphibia > Anura > Microhylidae > Gastrophryne > Gastrophryne carolinensis. Next base: position 263,722,289 of record CM051239.1, read on the forward strand.
CGCTGGTATTTGGTCCCGTCCAGACTATCGAGAATGTTTCCCTCCTCCACCCCTCTATGTTGGAGATGTTCAAGGGCAAGGGGTACAATGATCCACAACTTTTGGGAGTGCGAGGGCCTTAATACGTTTAGAAAAATAGTGCAAAATCTAACGAACATTGACTTGGGCGAGGACCCGGCGAGCTACCTCCTCGGCCCCTGTCTCTATCCGGAGAAGGAGCAAGTCCTTGCTTGCCCCACTCCTGAACGCTGCCAAGACATGTATTCCGGCCTGCTGGAAGTCCTCGGACCCTCCTACTATGGCAATGTGGCTTTCCAGGGTCAGAGATATTGGCAGGATGGAGGAACTGATGGCTTCATTAAAAGGAAATCTAGAAAAACATAGGGAGACGTAGCGCGAGTGGGACTGCTTTATCTTCTCGGCTGAATATCTAGACTTCCTACGGCAGTGAGATTGAGCATCCAAGGGGAACCATCTCACTCCCAAAGCGTACAACGCCCTTTCCGGCTCTTCTCCCTCCAGCTCTCTTCCCTCTTTCTTCACCCACCTTCCCCTGTTCTAACTGTCCGTTCATATGTTCCTCCCCCCTTCCTATGTCATAGTCTCATTTGCTGTCTTAAGTGTATGTTATTTATGGTTTGGTTTAACAAAAATGGAAGAGGCGTGGGTGGCAGACTTCATTTTTAATTATTAGATTCTACTCAAATAAGCGAGAGTCGGCAAAAAGGGCGTTCCGCTGGCTTGACGTTTGCACAGATGAAGAAGGCGAGAAGGGAACAACAGTACAAGACATAGGCTTTCTCCGGCTGGTATCGCCTAGATCGCCATTAGAGATTGCTCCGAAGGGGTCTCTCCCAGCATTGTAGCGCCCTAGGATGCTTGCATTTATCCTCGCTATATTCCTTTGTATTATTGCTTAAAAATTTACATTTAAAAAAAAAAAGAATATAGACTTATAGACTGAAGCGGGATGGTTCTTCTTCTTTAAAGAGAAGCAATCACTGGCCTAATGAGACTTATAATTAAACGCAAAAATAAAAAACTGGAACAGATAGTCAATAAAATAGAATAACTCCAGGTAAACCTCGCACCATGTAAGGACTTAGAGGAATATCAAGATCATGTCTGTGACATTAAAGAGAAATTGAAACGTTTTGAAAAGGAACAAAAAATAAAAAAACAACGAAAATTCACCCGAGATATACTAGATCACAAAAATAATTCAATATATAAATGGCAGAAAAAGAACCCACCAGAATCAACCCAGAACAACGAATGCCCCCCAAACAGTAGTACATCTACTTACAGGAGACCACATTATGAACCAAAACCTACATATCAGAGACAAATCACAAAGAGGCACCCAGAAACCAACAGACGCATCCAGAACCATATGGGACATCAGATGGAAAACAAGAGAACAGCGTGGAACACTAGAACAAGAAGCAACCATTGGAATACGGATGAACATGAACTATACAACAGACTCCCCCATAGAAGACAACCATCAGACCACTATGCCTCATATAAACACCCCCCTATCAATCCAGATTCTCCTCACAACATACTCAATACAGATCAAGAACTCCCAGACAAAGAGAAAGACTTGACACCAGACACAGTGGCAGAACCTCGACCAGCCCCACTTCAGATATCAAAAACAAAAATTGAGACACAAAGTAATTCATCGAAAACACAGGAACCAACCACACCTGAGTGACCACAAACAGGCATGTCCCACCTCCTTCGAACACCGAATTGGATGGCATCCTCAAAGTTTTTTAGACCTGGCCTTATTCCACACCCCAAAAAGGAAAAAAACAGATCACGAGGAAGAACAGCAGGAATTAAACTACAACAAAAAAAAACAGAAGAGAACAAGACGACTAGAAACCACAAACATAGACGGCTTATTCAATTTAAGTAAAACCACCTTTGATGCTAAAGAAATCAATCTTTTAAACAAGGGCCTAAAATACTCACCCACCACAAGCCTGAATAGATTTGACACCTTCATAGATGTACTAAAATTCACCAGGAAGTTGAATATTAAAAAATTATTTGCCGAAAAAGGAACTGGAACACCAGAAAAAGTAAACAAACTAAGAACTACCTCAACCAAATCCCAAACGATAATTGCGGAAGCCCATAAAACACACACACAGAGCATAAGTCCAAAATTGTCACATAGCAATCTTAAGAATAATTCCACTTTTAACCCACAGAACCCCAATGGTGCAATAAAAACGTTTAAAGAGGCAGTGATTCAAGACTTGAAGAAATTGAAACTAAAAACCAACAGGAACATGAAAATGAAAGACAAAATTGAATACAATACTATAAAAAGCATTCAAGAAAAAGAAGAAGTCATCATCAAACCAGCCGACAAGGGTGGAGGGATTGCCATTCTCGATAAGGATAAATATTTGCAAGAGACAGATAGACTACTTAGTGACACTAACACCTATGAAAAATTAAAGAACGACCCCACGAACCTCTACCACCAGCAATTAAGAAACCTACTTGATAAAGGAAGAAGAGAAGGAATTCTAACAAAAAAGAATATAATTACCTTAATATACATACACCTCGAATTCCAACTTTGTATAATCTCCCCAAGATTCACAAAGACAAACACAACCAGCCCGGAAGATCAATCGTGAGCGGCATCGGCTCTCTAACTAGCAGAATCGATGAGTATATCGACTCTTTTCTACAACCACTGGTGGTTCAAACTGCATGCTATTTGAAAGATTCAGGAGCCCTTCTCTCAATAATCAAACAATTTAAAAATAAACCAGAGGTATCCTTAGGTACAGCGGATGTCAGCTCCCTGTATACTATCATTCCCCACCAGAAAAGTATTGAAGCCGTTCAGTTCTTCCTAGAGACCAATAATCAACTTCCTCACCAACAGATCCAATTTTTAATAGACTACCTAAAATTCTCTTTAACACATAACTACTTCTGGTATCAGGGAAACTTCTACCTGCAAAAATTGGGGTGGCCATGGGGGACAAATTTGCCCCAAGTGTGGCCAACCTTTTTATGGCACAGTGGGAGCAGGAAATCATGGACAAACTTAAACCAAAAGAACTCACACTCTACAGAAGATACATAGATGATTGCATTTTCATCTGGGATGGACCAAAAGAGCAATTAGAATCCTTCCTCTCTTCGCTCAATAGCAACGATTGGAACATCCAGATTCACACACGAAGTTAGCAACTCACAAATCAACTTCCTGGATCTAACCATCTACAAAGACAACAACCAAATCAAAACCAAAACCTTCTTTAAAGAAACTGATCACAATAGCTTAATCCCAATTGATAGCTGCCACCATCCCAACTGGTTGAAAAATATACCAAAAGGACAACTCACCAGAATTAGAAGAAACTGCACAGATGACACAGTTTTCCTGGACCAAGCACAAGTATTAGGAACCAGGTTTATGGAAAAATGGTTCAAAAAGGAACACATCAATCAAACCATCATCAAAGTTATAACAGGGTTTTTAGATGGCAGAACCAGACACAAAAACATCTAGAAAATAGTGAACAAAGCAATAAGGACCAACCCACACAAGAAACCCCACTGCCATATAAGAGAAACAAACAATTACTCCCTTCTGAACGATCACACTTCAGACCTCGAATAACTCATGTTTCCAATAGAGACAATACTAGCAAATATCACCATACTAATAGAGATAGAACTAATACAACTAATTACAGGAAGGAGACAGCTCCCCATTCAAGAACACGTTACCACTATCACAATAGACGTCCACAATCTCAATGGGGCCCAGTAAGATTAACAAACAGATATGAGCCCCTACAAGAATATTCCCCCCAAACTCCACCTACCCCTTTTCGTTTGAGATGGGAACAGTCCCCAAAAGCTCGGGACGTTACTCCCCAACGGGACAAGGGCCCTACAGATTGGGATCTAACACGCACATCCCGAAAACGGAAGGAGGGAGAAAGCGTGGAAGAAGGGGTGGCACCAAACACCAGAAGAGCAAGACATCTATAGGGGAAGGGATCTTTAATCTAAGTTCAATCGCTCTATCCAAAGAAGAACTCCAGTTACTGGATAAGGGGTTAAAATATGCACCCCCACAAAATTTGAATAAATTCAATACCTTTATAGACTTTCAGAAATTTGTCCATAAACTTAATATAAAAAAATTCTTTTTAAATAGATCCCAAAATACAAATAGTGAGGGCCAATTAGAATTAACATATGGGAATCAAGCGTTACAAAATAACGCAGCGCCAGCACCGGAGATCTTTAAACATACAAATTTAAAGAACAAATCTCTATTTAACCCTTTAAATTCTGCCAATTCGGCTATAGATACCTTCAAAGGAGTTATGTTGAGAGATCTGAAGGCCATGACAATTAACAAAAGGCGATGGCCGGCTCCTCTGTATAAAGGCTTCAAGGAACTAGAACAAAAACATGAAATAATCATCAAGCCGGCAGACAAAGGGGGGGGTCTAGTTATCCTTAACAAAGCGGATTATTTGGAGGAATTATCTAGACTATTATCAGATACTAACACCTATATAAAATTAAAAGGGGATCCCACTATAGAATATAAAAAGGCCTTAAAACAACTATTATCAGAGGGTTTTGAAAAAGGTATCCTTTCAAGAAAGGAATTAGAATACCTGACCCCTACGGCCCCACGGATACCCACAATATATCAAGTACCCAAGATCCATAAAAAACTAGAAAAAACCCCCGGGCGTCCCATAGTTAGCGGGATTGGTTCGGTTACATGCCGCTTGGGGGAGTATATAGACCAATTCCTACAGGATCTGGTTAAGCAACTTCCAGCCTATCTGAAGGATTCTTCACAGGTGCTGCAAATAATAATTGACCAACAAGTAAATGACCATAGCGTCTTAATAACAGCAGACGTATCATCACTTTATACAGTCATCCCCCATGACAAGGGGGTGGCAGCTGTGAAGTATTTCCTCACTAACAAATCCTCCTTACCACCCCTCCAGATAGAGTTTGTCATCGCCTGTTTAGAATTTGCCTTGCGGCACAACTATTTTTGGTATGCTGAAGAGTTCTATCTGCAAAAAACAGGCGTAGCTATGGGTGCCAAGTTCGCCCCTAGCATGGCAAAACTATACGTAGGGTGGTGGGAGGAACAATTCATCTATACAAACAATTGGCCCCAGCTAGCGTGCTGGTGGCGATATATAGATGATGTGTTCTGCATTTGGGATGGTCCCCAACAACAAATGGAAGACTTCCTCCAAGCGATAAATGTTAATGCATTTAACCTCGAGTTTACCGCTGAAACAGATAAAGAATCCATTCATTTTCTAGATCTTACTATTAGGAAGGAGGGAAATAGGCTGGTAAGTTCCACCTACTTTAAAAGTACAGACCGGAACGGTTACGTTCCATCATCCAGTTGCCATCACCCGAGCTGGCTAAAAGCTATCCCAAAGGGACAGTTTATGCGGGTGAGGAGAAACTGCACGTCTGTACAAGACTATGATCTCCAATCAGCAGTGCTATCCCAGAGATTTGTAGAGAAGGGATATTTAAAGAAAGAGGTTGAGGACCAAAGGCGGCAAATAAGGGGGCTAGAGAGGACCGCCTTGATACAGGTTTCAACTAACAGACCAAAGGCAGCACAAATGGATTTTTCATTTTTAACCACTTTTAATTAACACAAACAGCTTAAAGAATTATTCATTAAACACTGGCACATTCTAAAGTGTGACCCTGTCTTGGGGCCATCACTACCACAACATCCAAAAATTATATATCGGAAGGCTCCCAATTTGAAGGATAAACTCACCAAAAGCTATGTAGATCCCCCTAAACCCATAACTTTGGTAAGCAATCCCCTGGTAGGCTTTTACAAGTGTGGAACCTGTGCAGGATGCAGAACCTGCACCCCAATAGAAAAACCTAAAAAAAACTTTTATAGATTTTCAAACACAAAAAACTTACAAAATCAATAAATTTATATTGTGTCAGACCGCTGGGGTAGTATATTTGATATGGTGCCCATGCAAATTAATGTATGTAGGAAGAACCATTCGTCCACTGAAGGTTAGAATACGTGAACACCTGTATAACATCAGGAAAGGGTTGGACACGCATAGTCTATCAGTGAATTTTAAACAATGCCATTCACAGGACCCTAGCATACTGTCATTTGTGGGAATAGATCGAACTGATAAACATTGGAGGGGGTCACATATGGTGAGGGAAATATTACGCAAGGAAAGCCAATGGATTTACACACTGGACACTTTTACACCGAAAGGCCTAAACGTGGAGTTCGACCTAAACTGTTTCATTGATACCTCTTAACATAGTATAATTCAGTCCCCTCACTAAGTAATATATTATTCCCTTGTCACACTTATTGTTTTTAATCACTAACAATTAAGAACTCTACAAATGACATGCAGAGTAATTAACACCCTAGACCCAATCACTCACCATCACTCCTACCTCACTTAAGATTAATTTAGCAAAGTCTCACCACCTAACTAGATGGTCTAGAATTCTCTGGGCCCATAATATATAAAGAGTTGGTTTAGGTCTCCTTGACACATTTTTGATTCACAAAATAGCTATATGATCACTAGATTAATATGAGGCAAATGCATGAATATATAATGTATCACACTAGTCACACAAAGCAAGGTCCCAAGTCCAGGTCCATATATCAAGAGATGGTTTAGGTCCTCATAAAGCAAAACATCTGGCCCTTTACTGCATTTTACTCTATATGATTTTACCATGTGAGGATTCAGGCCCTCATAAAACATGCATAGCTGGTCCACAATTTAGCCTTAAGAATGTTGAATCTAGTGTGAGATAATAGTATAAGTACACACTACACCAGACCTGGGCAATGTACGGCCCTTTGCTTGGCTCTTACCGGCCCGGGCTGAGCTGGCCAGTAAGAGACGCAGAGGAAGGGAAAACATGCCAGACTCGACGAGCCGAGTGGCCGATCGGCTGCTGCTTAACTTAGGTGATCGCCTGTGTACAGTGTGAGAGGCTTAGGTTAAGCAGCAGCTGATCGGCCGCTCGGCTCGTCGGGTCTGGCACATTCTCCCTTCCTCTGAGGAAGCCAGACCCGATGAGCAGGTGATAGAGACCTGGGGACTTTGGAAGGACAGAGTAGGGGCTCCAGAGCATCAGTAAGTCTGCTCAGAAAGATTATGTAGTTTGCTTGTGTTTTCCCTTCCTGCCTGCTGTCTCTTTTTCACCATGTACCTGTCCACCATGCTCTCACCATGTCCCCTTCCTGCTGTCCACCATGCTCTCACCATGCCCCCTTCCTGCTGTCCACATGCTCTCACCATGTCCCCTTCCTGCTGTCCACCATGCTCTCACCATGCCCCCTTCCTGCTGTCCACATGCTCTCACCATGCCCCCTTCCTGCTGTCCACCATGCTCTCACCATATCCCCTTCCTGCTGTCCACCATGCTCTCACCATGTCCCCTTCCTGCTGTCCACATGCTCTCACCATGCCCCCTTCCTGCTGTCCACCATGCTCTCACCATGCCCCCTTCCTGCTGTCCACCATGCTCTCACCATGTCCCCTTCCTGCTGTCCACCATGCTCTCACCATGTCCCCTTCCTGCTGTCCACATGCTCTCACCATGCCCCCTTCCTGCTGTCCACCATGCTCTCACCATGCCCCCTTCCTGCTGTCCACCATGCTCTCACCATGTCCCCTTCCTGCTGTCCATCATGCTCTCACCATGCCCCAGCTGATATGAGCTCTCCTTCCAGACTGCCAGAAGCCAAGGGCTTCTCTGATTGGCTGGGAAATTATCACATCAGAACGTTTGAAGTGGACCAAAACCCTGCTTTATCAGCCTGGGAATCTTATAGATCCCCTCCCCGCGGGGCATCCAAAATCGGGATGCCCCGCTGTGTGAAACCCCCAGGTCGCCCATAAACTCACCTTCTTTCCCAGTTCAACGGCGCATGCACGAGCTGCGGCTGCATGCCCGCTATCCCTCTAGCAGGGCGCGTGCCTGTGTCAGCCATTTGTGAATGGCCAGAGCGGGTGTGCTCCCTGTTAGAGGGAAGCTCGAGATGCAGCCGCCAGCGCACTCAGAGCCGCTGAGCTTAGACGTCGCTTAGACGCCCATAGCTCAGCGGCCCTCCACAATATTTTTAGTTTCTCATGTGGCCCCATGGAAAAAATAATTGCCCACCCCTGCACTACACTATAGTAAGATCCTAAGTGTAGATCTATATGAAACAGAAGAGAGCCACTACCTACCTCGTCTAAAATAGAGTAGTTTTTGGAACACTTATAGCATCAGCCCTACATTGTCTGGTCAACCAGTATGATACAATATATGTTAATAATCTTAATGAATCTCTATTTGTAAACCTGAGCGGTTTTCATTCAACCAATATAATTCTTGGTGATAGACATGTTATTTTATACTAAAGCACACCATTCTCCATATTGAAACAAATAATTGGTCCAGGCACTGAACATATGCAGGCACACGAGCGGAGCTGTACAGGAGCGCGCTCTGCCATATGGTATTGAAAGCGCACAGCATACTGAATAAACAAGCGCTTCAGGTAACAAATACAAGTAGGCGCACAAGCAGTGTGTGACAGGAGCGAGCCCTGTCATACTGTCATGAACGCGCTTAGTAACCTAAAGTTAACCAATAGAAAAGGTCTAAGCTGATTGGTGAGTTCGCTTGTCAATCAGAGGGCAGAGCACAGTACTGGATAGATGAGAGGTTGCTGTGCAGCACCTTGATTGGCCAGCTTCCCTCACACAATCCCCAATCAGCAAGGATCAAACTACACATGGGGCAGGCTACACGCTACCCAGTCCGTACACAGCGCGCTGACGTCATACGTCTTTTAACGCGCTCTCACTCTAATCATTTAAAACACCGCAGATGCCGCCGCGCCATCAGTCAGGAAGAAGTTGCTATAAGCAACGAAACGCGTTACTGAGGACAGCGGCAGCACTAGAATTATCCACCTTGCAGTCCTTGGAAATACACACTGGAGGCGGTACCCCCATTCCTTCCACTATCGGCCGATGGATTAGAGGTTGGGTGAGAACCGCTCCTGGTATCTAATGCGCATATTTTACTGTCTTAATGTGAGTGCGAGATTGGCACTTTTTATAGCTTTTAATGTCTATTAAAAACCTATTGCGCTAGATCCCTTTCTCCTTCTTTTTTGCTTTCATGGTTGAAACTCTAACTGAGCTCCTGTTGAAGGCACTTATATATATCTAAAATTTGGTGACATAAAAGAAGAAGGATACTGGGATTTATTCCAAGTGGATTTCAGCAAGGAAAAATTATTATTCCATATAAGCAGGAATTTTTGTGAACAACATCAAAACTAAAAAGGTGATTGATTTACCCTCTCTGGTAAGAGCATAACCTAAGAGGTGGCGGGCACGTGTACAGGTGATGTGAAGATTGTTTCAACCACGGTGACATCACACTTGAACCCATGGGATACTAATGGGACTTTCCACCATTGATTTAATGACGAATCATGTTGATGGTTAATTGACGGCTCTGTGTGACACTATTTTATTTTATTGCTGTTAAGATCTGTGGGATGTTCAGATTATAACACGTCGAGCAGTGCTACTTTGTAAAAAAAAGGACTTTTAGTAGATTACAATAACTTTTAGCGCGGTAATCCAATTCAATTTTAATTCATCATCAAAGTTAATCAGAATATTGATGACAAAGAAAGTGATCCATCCACAACCAACAGAAACAACAAGAACACCAATGGGAATGAAGGCCCAAAAATCCCTTTCATCACAAACGGTTCGAGAAGATCATTAAAAACATTGGAATGTTCTCCAAATAGATTCCACCCTACAGAACCTAATTCCAACAAGACCGAATTTCATCTATAAGAAGCCCCAAACACTATCCCAACATCTAGTAAAAAGCTATACCAATTCACCCACCAGCACAACCAAATTGGACGGCAAATTCACCAAATGTAAAGACTGTGGAGCTTGCAGAACATCTTTAAGACATACCACCAACCCCATCAATCAAACAACTTTCACAGATCCCAAATCTGGGAAACAATATAAAGTTAGTGGGATAACATCATGCAATACAAAAGGAGTAGTGTACTGTTTACAATGTCCATGTGATCTACTCTATGTTGGACGCACGAAGAGACAATTTAAGACCCAAGTAGCTGAACACATCAGAAATATCACAAAAGGCTTGGATACCCATAGTGTATCATCCCATTTCAAGACCAAACACAATAAAGATCCCATACATTTAAAATACTGGATTATTGAAAAAGTCACCAACAACTGGAGAGGCTTAAACCTAGAAGTTGAGATGTCTAAACGTGAAACATACTGGATTTTTGAACTGAACTCTCTTTCTCCAACTGGTTTAAATATAGAAATAGACTTAAATTGCTTCCTACAAAACAATTAACTACAATCCATTCCGAATCCACTCACCACTATTCACAACTGTTTATACCATATATTTGATTAACTAGTCTGATCATCTACATATTTTTCTCCACAATATTTTTCACTCAAATTTATAATTCTACAGAAGTCAAAGTCAAAAAGTTTCTAAAAGTGTTTGCAGCCAGGAGAGGTCACACAATGATTTGAGCAAAAAAAAAAAAAAAATTGTCAAACATGCTGTGTAAAGTGGACCAACACCCAGGATTTTCACTATCCTGGGTGTTGGTCCACTTCCGCAGGGCACCCCGATTGGGGGTGCCCCGCTGTGTGAAACCCCCCAGAAAGCCCCAGAAAAACTTACCTTACCGCCGACGGATAAGCGACGGACAAGCTGGGGCCGCCGCCGCCTCTTGCGCGTCCCTCTTACGGGGAGCGCGCCCACGCCGGCCATTGACAAACGGCCGGCGCGGGTGCGCGCCCTGCTAGAGGGACGCGCGAGAGGCGGCGGCGGCGGAGAAGGTAAGGTTTGTGGGCGTCCGGGGGGGTTTCACACAGCGGGGCATCCCGATTTCGGATGCCCCGCGGGGAGGGAGCTGATCGGCTCGGGAATCTTATAGATTCCCGGGCCGATCAGCGGTGGGTGTTGGTCCACTTTAAACACAAGCAAATGAACGGTCATTGAAATATATGGGAAAGCGACACTAAGTGAAAGGTAATACCTGGCACTCTGGAAGCTAGAGTGGTTTTGTGTACAGTGCCCGGCGTTCACCAGACCCTGCCTGCCGCTACGAGGCACTACCTGGCGCTATCCCTTCTTAAATAACTCCCAAAGACAGCAGTTGAGAGTGGGGAACCGTCTTGTTTTCGAGGAAGAAGGACATGTGGGGTTTTCTCTGAACTGACCAGACTAACGTGGAAACCGTGATAAGGCCTGCGGCTACTTGCCATTAACCACCAGCACCCCAATTACCTGCCTCCTCGGCAGGGTGGGTAGCCACCAAAGCTGGCCCCCGAGAAAGGAACCACCATTTTTTTAACCCTTTAAAAATGTGGATAGTAGTTATATTTTATTTGTAAATGTTATAAAATGCTCTTTTCAGTTTAGGGGTCTCCTGGGCAAGAATTGGGGGGCTACCAATACATATGTGGTACCTTTGTAATTGGGAGAAATGGGGCTATCACATGCAATATGGTTTTCATTAATAAAACAAGTTTAAACATGTTTAAAATAAAGGAGACAATTTTCTAAAAAATATTTTTTTGCTTTTTTTTCTCAAAAATATTAAAAAAAAGTAGGAAAAACAAAACAAAACATTTCATGGCGCAAAATGGTGAAAAATGACCTGTCAACAGAGGGTGACAAAACGTCAAGTAGGCGGGCAATTAAAAGAGTTAAAAGTAGCTATGCATGTGGGGTATTGTTCTGTTCAGTGGACCTTGCGCTTTTAGGTTTAGCTTGATTTTTCTTATTTGTATACTGATATTTGCCCCCTGCACATAACCCCCAGTACGCAGGATCACAGCAGTGATATCCTGTGACTAGTAATAAAGTAACGCCGACCAGTGTCTGTAAATACACTACCAATCTTTGTGTCAAAATTTAATAAACACAATATGCGGCATCTATAGGTTGGATTCATCTCCAGTTGAGAAAAGTCTTTTTAAGAGAGAAAACTGCACTTCCATTGTCTACCTTGAGGGGTGATTCAGCAACTGGATGTAAATTGTGACCTGGTGCTGAGTCACCCCAAGGAAAACAATGAAAGCGAATGGCAGTTTTCTCTCCCAAAATGTAATTACTTTTCTTACTACCTGATGCTGAATCGACACTTATAAGTTAGAGGAACAGAATAGCACTCAGTGGCGCTGTTATAATCTGATTTAGACTCCAAAAGGCACAGACATAGGCTAACCAATACCTAGTGCACCAATTCAAGCTGGTTATTCAACACAGCCCTTTTGACCTGCCGCACTGTTCTGAAAATATAGCAGTGTCAAAATATAAAAGTATGCAATCCTGCCAAGGCACACACATATGCATGCAAAATAACGCTAAATGGCACAAAAAGCCACATTAATTAGTCTCCCGAATGCTTTAACTGGACCAACAGCCTGGTACAGTTGGAAAAAAAACTCCCCCAGACTCACTTGCCCCATCTGCAAGCATGATACTGAAGCATTGTAAGCCACCTCACCGATTTTCCAATGGTAGTGGCAAATTTGGAGCATCCACTTTCAGCATCTCGGCCATGCTGCTATCTGCTTACTTACATAACTGGTGATGCACAGTAAAAGGAAACCCAGCAGCACTTCCTGTTTGCAGACGGCCTGCAGATACATGAGCCACTATTTAGTTTCTGAAATTTACCACAGCAGGAGTTAGAAAAAGGTAAATTAATGTTTATGTGCAGCAATCTAAATTGCCCTGGGGAAGGATGCATATGAGCACTGTTTGTTGTGATGGTTTAAGTCATTTTTTACTGTTGGTCCGCTTTAAAGGTAAATTCCAATTTCGATGGTCTTTTCAAGTTTCCATTATGTGCAAAAATGATGTCCTCATGTGCTAAGCTTATCTGTGAATGTTTTTCTTTTATGTTTGTCTGCAACAGAAACGTTTTCTGTACCAACAATAGGGTCGATTCATGGTTGGTGCGCAAAAACGCTCAGGAGCGCAAACGACTTTACATGTGCCTAGGTGCATAATTCATGGCTGTGTGCACATGCTGGGTGCAGGTGTGAATCACACCAAACGGCAAACGTACAGGAAAAGTGCAAATTGCCTCTTCCTGCACCAATTTACACCTTCCGCAAGGAAAATCTGCTGTTTTGAAATGCAAATGTCCCTACCCATGATCATTTGGTCAGTTAAGCGCTTAACTGCTCCTGATGGTCCCCCATGTTTCTCCCCTGATTCAAGTTAACCCATAATGTTTATTGCCCAAAATTTTTCCCAGATGTTCTCTTTAACCCTCCCTCCCCAGTTTGCATATTAATGCTTAAAAATGTAACAATATTTTTGTTTGGGGTCCAATCGGGGTCCAATATCAACATTTTTGTTGTTTACCTTAATTTTTGTGATTTTGGGGCAACTTTTTATAAAAAAAAAACAAACAAAGGTTTCAATCCCTAAAAAGAACTTGCAGCTGACACTTTCATTGTTCAAAAACATGTATTTTTGGAATGAAATAAGCCTGTTACTCATGTTACACCTATTTGCTGGTGGAAATTCCCTCTTCAGATTGATAAATTTGCGCATGCTTTTCTGCCATCTAAACATACCATAAATCTGGCACTGGAAACAGTTTTGTGCACTTTGGCAAATGCTAGCGTGCAAATTGGCGCAAAAACAAATGCACATCCCATTTTGGTGACCATGAATCAGACGGAAGCCCGAGCGTGAATTGACACTCTAAAAAATGTACAAATTTCATGACCATGAATTGACCCCAATGTATTTATTTTAGAAGCGTACACCAAAGTGGTGTTTACAAGTACAGTACATTTCAGAGACTTCCTGACTTTGGCTTGCTAATCGTATGATTAGGCAGAGACCACAGGTTTAACACCTTGGGCATTAATTCAAACTCAGTATTTTGGAAACAAATATATTGTATTTTTTATAACAATATTTAATGACCATAAACATTAATATTCATTCATTGAACATATTCCACATAATTAATGATCTGCTATTGTATCCCAGTAATAATATCCCTTCTGCAGCCTTGTACAAACTCCATAGGCTCAATTCAGTGCCAGTCTCTGCATGAGAAAGCTAACATGCACGCATGAATTCTCGAACACTCGCATGATTCAGGGTAGACTTGGCAAGATGATTTTAGTCGTGAGGAAGCATATGAGACAGATGCTCAAGATCACTAGCACCAAGCCCTATTTAGGCAAGAAATTACATCCAGCATACCTATTTGTCCCATTACAAATCATGCTCAAATGCAGCTCCAAATGTTCAGCTGACTGTTCCTCTTTTCACCTGCCTACCATACTTTGGAAAATATTTGTTCCCCATACTAATTTGTAGCAATGTAATATTGTTTTAGATATTTCTTCATACGGCCATGAAGAGATGGGCAGATAATGTGCAAATGTATGGTTTTGCACATAGAAAGGCAAAATACTGTACATGTCATGATTACATAACAAATGGGAAAACACAGCATAAAATCACCTTGTAAAAGGCCAATAGAGGTTTTATTTAGCAGTAAACCTATTTGTAGCAAGCAATGCAAACATGGTGATGGGGTGCATCACAAGTGACACAGATGCATATGACAAAATCAGCAGTCATGTGTCAGATGGTACATGGAATATTTAGTGTAGTTTTGGACACCAATGCACATTAAGGACATAGGGCCTGATACAGAGCCTCCTCTGAACTGCCCTTAAAACCTTCCGATTGTCCGGGTCTCCCGTTTGAATCGTGGCTCAAATGTGATGCAGAGCCTCCGTCGGAATGGCTCCCTAACTGATCCGTCAATTTCACTTTACTCGGAAAGCTTTTTTTGCTCTCTCGGGTGCCTTCAATTTGATCGGGGCTCCCGGTCACGTTCACACGGGCGGCCTGTTTTTCCCTGATTTTTCCTGCCTTTTTGAACGTACCTGCTTGGTTTCCGTCGTATTTGACCTTCCATTTTGGTGGTTTTAGCAAGTATACTTACATCTCCATGGCTCTTCAGTTGCCAATCAGGCTACACGCAAGCGCACATCCCTCAAACTCCCTTGGAATATGCATATGGCCACAAATGGGGGTTTCCTTGTCCTTAATGCATACCTTAATCATCTAGTAGTTCCTTCTTCCTTGTCCTTAATGCATACCTTAATCTCCTTGCTTGTTCCTTCTTCCTTGTCCTTAATGCATACCTTAATCTCCTTGCTTGTTCCTTCTTCCTTGTCCTTAATGCATACCATAATTGTTTGTGTGTTTTTCTGAATTATTGTTCCATATGTAAACCTTTGGTGTCATGGAAATGTGTGCTGATGTTGTGTGATTGTACTTTTGCAGGAAAGCCAACTCTCAAAATATGTTTTTTTTTAGGTTTTTTTGGGGGGGGGGGTAAAACATTAACCAATATTTACATTTAAAAAATTTTGTATAAAATTATGCATCGGGGTCTTCGTGATGTCTTCTTTGATCTGTGAATGAAAAACAACATTAGTTTAGCATTTTTTTTTTGGTTTGGTTGGGCGTGGTTTTTTTGGGGCCCTTTCCCAACCGGACCTTCTGCGTGATTTCATGAAAAGCACAAACTATTTTTAAAAGATTCCGCAGCATCTTACAATAATATATAGTAAGTTTTTAGTCAATCAATTATTATTATTTCCCCCACTGGGCTGCAACTCAGTTCAGGAATTTAGGATACGTGCGCCGCCATCTTGACTCTGAAGCATCACACTTACTGAGGAGAGGAGAGTGGGATAAGGTACAGGGGGTGGGTTATAGCTGTGCTTTGCTCACACAGAGCAGAGCTGTGCTCTGGAAAAGGTTGGTAAGATGATTTGTAAGGTGGACAATCTGTATGTACAGGGTGTGGGAAATATTTTAGATAGACTCTTATTCAGAGTTAAGGTCCGCTTTAAGTGCTTTGTTATAAAAATTAATTTGGAAATGTCTCTGAATTTTAGTTTTCAAATGTAATTGTTTGCTCATTTTCTTTAGTTTAAATAAACACCACTTACAAGGTTTGGGCCGCACATTGCGTCGGGGGCGGAGTCTCCCTTCAGCCTCCCTCTGTTGCTGTTGTGAATCTGTATGGATGACAAACACACTGATATTAGAGACTGTTGTTCTTTCATGAATAGAATATTAAGTTAGGCTTCTAGGTATCAATCTACTCACCTTCCCCAGCAACCTCTTCCTCCTCGCCCCCTTCCTCGCTCATCCCTTGGGATGTTCCAGCGACGTCTGAATCTACAACAATAGTGCACATGAGAATCTGTATTTAATGCATGTATTTCAACATATCTAACTATATTTCCCTTACCGGAGTCAGGTTGAGGCTCTGTAATGCTCGACTCCCTGCCGTCAGATCCCCCCCTCCCCTGCATGCTGAGGTCCAGCGGCTCCTCCGAGTCACTTACAGAGGAGGGGGTGGCCGTTGACCCTGGCGGTGGGCCACCTACACCTTCACCTGTTTCGCCCAACACTGGGCTGCGTGTCCTGGTCCGGGTGGGGCGGAACCGTAGATTCCATGCATGGGCTGAAATAAAAACACAATCATTAAACCACGGCCAGGCGATGCCAGGGTTATAGGTGCATTTACATTTTCAACACTTACATGGGAAATGTTTGTCGAAGTACCGCCTCACCCGGGGCTTATGCCTTCTTTTGAAATCAGACCAGTGTTGGGCGATCTGGGTGAAGGTATAGGTGGTTTGGGATCGGCGTTCTATCGCGTCCACCACCTCCAGGGCCAACGTCCGTTTGGCATAATCTGACGGCAGGAAGTCGTAGCGATTCCTCAGCATCATCTGTTATTAAAAAATACAAGGACCCACCATTAATCCCCTAAATACATTAATATGTTTCCTGTCCTAAATAAAGTCACTTTATTAACCTCTTGCTGACTCACATTGCCCTAGTTCTGCTATCTGCATCTAGCCTAGTTTGTAGCTGCGTACATGTGTTAAACTAAGGTGGGCTTGTATTTAACGTGACAAACTAAGTTGCTCAAGACTATTCTTGCGCTTTGTTTTATTTTTATTACAAGAAATGTGTGTGCGCACATAAACGCACACTCGCCTACTCACATCCATGATGGTTTTGTCCTGCTCCTGAGTGAAGATGGCGGCCGACATCTTTGTTTTCTTTTCAAGGTTTATCAGTGACGAGCCCCCGCGGTGACGTGCGTGCGTGCGCACACGCGCACGCAGGCACCAAGGAACACGCCCACACGGGCCACATATTTAAAGCGCAAGGCCCTCAGCTCAGTGTTGTATACCATATCAATCTGGCCAGACATAAAGGGAGCCAAAAAAGCCATCAAAGCCCCGAGCCACATAGCAGGCGCACACATGGCTCATCAAAAAAAAGCCAAAAGAGAAGACACAAGACACATGCCCCAACTAAAACGGTGGGTACTCCACAGCCACAGGAACATTCTAAAAAACGCAGGAGCAAAGATACCACAACACATTCTCCACCACCTGCCAAAAAAACCAGACCTCCAAAGGGTGGCAAATCGATTAAAACACTGCAGCCTCCTCAACCGCAACACAGCAAGCATACACACAAAAACAAACACATCAGCAAGGGTAAGCGTAGTGCCAAACCCTCCACCCCACCAAGGTCACCCACCCCTCCACCTCAACCCTCTGGTTCTCCCAATTCAAGTACCTCAGAAACATCATCCAGCTCAACAGGTGAGAGCTCAACAGGAACCCATACATTAACCCACAGCAGCACACACACAACACATCACCACCCCCCATAAGCCCAAGACACACACACAACTCCCCAGATAGTCAACCATCAATTTCCACAGATGCAAGGGACACAACACACCCATGCGGGCGACAACTACGCCGTGGCTCACTAACTGCATGATTTTGCGATGCTCAAAGCATGGCTGGTGCAAATGCAGTTTGTGAGCATTATGATGCCCTATTTGGCCGGACCTCCAAATCAACCACTAAGCAGGCTAAGGTGGAGATCCTGACGAATATTTGGCGGCAAGTAAATAGTGTGGGATCTGTCCGGCGAGATATTCCACAAATCCAAAGGAAATTTGGGGACCTTAAATATTATAGCCAAAAAAAAAAAAGGGACATGCGCCGGCAGCAGAGGTAAAGCCCATTTTAAATGCCTTTATAGTTGCATTCATAACAGGATGTAACACTTATTAGGTGTGATTTAATCTTCCCCTGCCAGCAGACCGGGGGTGCCTTACCCACAAAAATAATCCTAACACCCGCCGAGGAACATGTCTATACATACATATACCCTGCCAACGTCCAGGGGCCTGCAAGAGGCACACGACACAGACCGGAATGTAAGGTCCCAAGGTGAGTTTGAAATTTCCATGAGCTTTTAAAATGAGGGGCAAAAGCCAGTGTTAGGCTAGACAACACACTCTACTTTGGGGTAAATATAATCTTACATTCTCAATTCCAAGGCCAAAGGCAACAGGACACACAAGGCCAAGCAACCCCTGCCTTAACCCCGAAGGCAAGGCCAAACCAGGATTCAACAGCACGAACCCAAAATGAGGATTTGGAGGAGGTAAGTCAATGGTCCTTTGTGATTACTTTTAACTTTGAACTAGGAACGATTGGTGTGCCATCCAAAAAGTAAAATGAAACTAGATTTATTAACAGCACAGAGTAAGCACACCCATAATAGAAGATATCCGAGATTTTAAGGAGGACAACCCACATCTGTTACCAACCACTACTGAGCCAGTGGCCGCAACGCAGTCAACACAGCCACAACCACCACATCCACAACCTTTTTCCTAACCCGAAACAACCACCCAGCCCACTGCTAGAACCCATACCAGGCGCCAGATTAGCCAAAGAGTGCAACTGCAAATTATGGAGGAAGCGTGGCGCAAGGAAAATATAGCTTTTGCAGCAAGCACACAGCAATTCAATGCCACTGTGTGCACACAATTAACCAACATAAGTACCCAATTACAGGTATTAAACCGAAATGTGTCTGCCCTTACCAGCCATATGGTTGACCTATTCCAACAGTGGCAGCACATTAAGGAAAGCCTGGCACACATTGCTGCAAATATTGTTCCACACCAGCATTCATCTGCACCATCCTCCCACACATACCACTAAAGATTTTGGTTACAATATCTGTCCCCACGTGTAAGTTTCCTTTTTTCAAAAAAAAAAAATGAAAACTAACAATTTGTTTAAGCACAATAAAAAGTAAGCCGAAAAAACACTTGTGTTGTATGCAAATACATTCTCAACAAGTTGCGCACGTATGGTTTGTGCGGTGCCACTTTGGCTGCCTGATAAAGGAGGGGTGTGCTCTTCAGCAAGAAAAATATGATCGGCAGGCAGGTCAGAATATCTGGTAACCCTGCTACGAATGACCAGGATGTGTAGGATCCCGCAAGCGAATACAATTTGTATGACCTTGGCCGGCTTATATTGGAATGCCCTCCCCCAGTCTGATCTAGACAGCGAAAACGCATCTTGAGCAAAACAAATGCTCGCTCAACCACCGAGCGAGTCCTCCTATGGGCAGTATTCTAGCGCTCCTCTGCCTGGGAAGATGGGTGCAGGATGGGGTTCAGCATCCAGGGGAGCAAAGGATAGCCAGAGTCACCTGCAAAAAAAAAAAAAAAAAAATTTATAACAACTCCCAACGTTTAGGGGTGCATAGCAACATTATTAAAGAGGGACAAATAGGTGAGCGGCCTAGTGTTGTAGGAAAAGACATTTGTAATGAGGCTACCTGCACATCCAACCTGGACACTCCTTAAACATGTCTGTGGGATGGTACTTACATAAGAGGGCAAGAACAGGACGCAATAGGGTACAATAACTTAACCGATTTAATTTAAAGCTCAATAATTAGGCTAAAAATATACTACGAAAATAGTTACAAAATAATGTGTTAATGGAAAAAACACAGTCAGACAAGGTGGGCAACCAATACAAGTTTCAGACACATACCCAGTAGCCAGCCACCAAAAAGATCGCCAGATTTGAATCGCTCATCTAGGCAGGAATTCCTCAAGATGTGCGCATCATGCGTCGAGCAGGGAAAGCCAGCAAAACGAGTCCCAAAAACCAATTCAGGGCCAGCCAGTGCCTGCACATTTATGCTATGTCCCATCTTCCAATTCCTGCACACAGGCAATAAAAAAAAAATATACTACGAAAATAGTTACAAAATAATGTGTTAATGGAAAAAACACAGTCAGACAAGGTGGGCAACCAATACAAGTTTCAGACACATACCCAGTAGCCAGCCACCAAAAAGATCGCCAGATTTGAATCGCTCATCTAGGCAGGAATTCCTCAAGATGTGCGCATCATGCGTCGAGCAGGGAAAGCCAGCAAAACGAGTCCCAAAAACCAATTCAGGGCCAGCCAGTGCCTGCACATTTATGCTATGTCCCATCTTCCAATTCCTGCACACAGGCAATAAAAAAAAAATTAGGGAGACCCTGTAAAAAGGACTCCCCAAAAAAAACCCTAAAATATATCAAATACTCATACCATCGATGTCCAAAGGCGTGCGGTGCAGCCTGGTTTCTGCCATACTCAGCAGGACAAGACCGCGGAGCTGGCGCCGCTGATGTGCTCCAACAGAGGACTGCATATGTGCTCCGAGTGCAAATACGGCTGCTCTGACTTGCCGTAAGTGAAAGCTTGGTGCCCCCATTTTATTAGGGTGATTTCAATCGGAAATCAAGGCTCTGCATCACTGAAAAAAACGAACCAATGAACGAGGCATCCGTTTTCTCGGGAAACAGCCTCGTGCGAGCCGACAATCGGAAAGGCGGCTGAGCGCACACTAAAATCAACGTTGCACCCTTTCCTGACCCGATCAAAGCCCAAAACCAACGGGAAAACGCACGTGGAGCTGAACGGGGAGGCTCTGCATCAAGCCAATAGTGGAGCTTGATTATGTAGGCATCTAAATGATAATGGTTGGGCTAAAGTAGAAATTGCTAAAATTACAGTTATTTCGTATCAGGTGATCTGGTAACTATATATGAATATTGTATATCAGGGGAGATCAAAGATCTGTCCCTTGATCTATTTATACCTAGGACTGTAACTTTAATACAGGGCATCGGTGAAGGCTAGAAACAAGACTTTTCTGACATCAACTTAGGAGAGGATTTGTTACTGGGGCAGGAAGACTATGGGACACTCTAAGAGGAAGAAGTCACAGGGCTTTGCATGCCTTGAATTTTGTAAACATTACCAGCTAAAGCTACTAGGCCAGTAAGCATAGATGCCTGAACCATATATTTATTCTAATTGCCACACTTATTGTAAGGAAGGAAGTTAGACAAACAGGCTAAACTGAATAGACTAAACTATTTTTTCAGACTATGTTACTCTTTTACTCTGGAATAACCCTAACAGATATCACAGTAGTCGATAAATCCCCCCTTGTCTTTCTGACTCTCTTGCAGATCTTATATCAGAAAGTGGGCATGAGACTTCCCGCTTACCTGCCATCCGCTCTAGTTTCGCTCACTGCACATCCACAGCACTGAGATTCCACTGACAGTCATGGGGGCCTCCATACTTGGAAGTGCTTATTGCTCTCAATGGAAGCCCTCAGTACACAGGCCCATGCTCAACTGAAAGCCCCACTTTTCATAGCGGTGCTGTGGGTGGGCACATGCCCATGCTCACAGGACTTTCACTTTAAAGCCAATATATGTCTAATTTTTATGATGTAGAAATTACTTGGTGAATCTATTAAAATCTCAAAAACTCAGGTAAGCTTATTGTTACTCTCTTAAAATTAGGACCAAAGGATGTCAGTATAGCTTTTAGGGGGTTTCCCCTCAAAAGCATTATTAAACATTAATCATTAAGGTTAGAGATGAGCGAACTTTTGAAAAATTTGATTCGACTGATTCGCCGAATTTTCCGACAAAAAAATCATTTCGACCCGAATTTATTCGCGATGAATCGCTATTAAAAACAGCTATTTCTGAGCTTCCTAGAGCCTCAATAGGGTTGTAAACCATTCTGCCTTGCTGTAACACGCATAGGATGCGTGCTGGGTTAGTGGAATAATACTGTAAATAATTAGGACATGCAGATCAGAGGCATCGCTATTAGAATCGCAGAGCGGCACAATTGCAGAGAGTTGAGGTGGCATTACTATGAGGGGCCCCTATATTGCCTGAAAAACACACCCTGGAGCTGGCAGCAGCAGGAGCCCAAATATTGGCTGAAAGACATCCTGGAGTTGGCAGCAGGAGCCCAAAAATTGGCTGAATGACACCCTGGAGTTGCAAGCAGCAGCAGCCCAAACATAGCTTGAAAGAGACACTGGAGTTGGCAGCAGGAGCCCAAAAATTGGCTGAATGACACCCCGGGGTTGCAAGCAGCAGCAGCAGCAGCAGCAGCAGCAGCCCAAACATAGCTTGAAAGAGACACTGGAGTTGGCAGCAGAAGCCCAAAAATTGGCTGAATCACACCCTGGAGTTGCAAGCAGCAGCAGGAGCCCAAACATTACTTTAAAGAGACACTAGAGTTGGCTTCAGGAGCCCAAAAATTGGACGAATCACACCCTGGAGTTGCAAGCAGCAGCAGCCCAAACATAGCTTGAAAGAGACACTGGAGTTGGCAGCAGGAGCCCAAAAATTGGATGAATCACACCCTTGAGTTGCAAGCAGCAGCAGGAGCCCAAACATTACTTTAAAGAGACACTGGAGTTGGCTTCAGGAGCCCAAAAATTGGATGAATCACACCCTGGAGTTGCAAGCAGCAGCAGCAGCAGCAGCCCAAACATAGGTTGAAAGAGACACTGGAGCTGGCAGCAGGAGCCCAAAAATTGGATGAATCACACCCTGGAGTTGCAAGCAGCAGCAGGAGCCCAAACACAGCTTGAAAGATACACTGGAGTTGGCAGCAGGAGCCCAAAAATTGGATGAATCACACCCTGGAGTTGCAAGCAGCAGCAGCCCAAACATTGCTTTAAAGAGACACTGGAGTTGGCTTCAGGAGCCCAAAAATTGGATGAATCACACCCTGGAGTTGCAAGCAGCAGCGGGGGCCCAAACATAGCTTGAAAGAGACACTGGAGTTGGCAGCAGGAGCCCAAAAATTGGATGAATCACACCCTGGAGTTGCAAGCAGCAGCAGCCTAAACATAGCTTGTAAGAGACACTGGAGTTGGCTTCAGGAGCCCAAAAATTGGCCTAAAGACACACTGGAGTTGGCAGCAGCAGGAGCCCAAACATTGGCTGAAAGAGACACTGGAGTTGGCAGCAGAAGCCCAAAAATTGGCTGAATCACACCCTGGAGTTGCAAGCAGCAGCAGGAGCCCAAACATTACTTTAAAGAGACACTAGAGTTGGCTTCAGGAGCCCAAAAATTGGACGAATCACACCCTGGAGTTGCAGCAGCCCAAACATAGGTTGAAAGAGACACTGGAGCTGGCAGCAGGAGCCCAAAAATTGGATGAATCACACCCTGGAGTTGCAAGCAGCAGCAGGAGCCCAAACACAGCTTGAAAGATACACTGGAGTTGGCAGCAGGAGCCCAAAAATTGGATGAATCACACCCTGGAGTTGCAAGCAGCAGCAGCCCAAACATTGCTTTAAAGAGACACTGGAGTTGGCTTCAGGAGCCCAAAAATTGGATGAATCACACCCTGGAGTTGCAAGCAGCAGCGGGAGCCCAAACATAGCTTGAAAGAGACACTGGAGTTGGCAGCAGGAGCCCAAAAATTGGATGAATCACACCCTGGAGTTGCAAGCAGCAGCAGCCTAAACATAGCTTGTAAGAGACACTGGAGTTGGCTTCAGGAGCCCAAAAATTGGCCTAAAGACACACTGGAGTTGGCAGCAGCAGGAGCCCAAACATTGGCTGAAAGAGACACTGGAGTTGGCAGCAGCAGCAGGAGCCCAAAAAACGACTGAGAGACACACCCTGGAGTTGCAAGCAGCAGCAGCAGGAACCCAAGCATTGCTTAAAAGAGACACTGGAGTTGGCAGCAGCAGCAGCAGGAGGCCAAAATTGCTTGAAAGACACACTGGAGTTGGCAGCAGGAGCCCAAACATTGCTTGAAAGACACACTGGAGTTGGCAGCAGGGGCCCACAAATTGGCCTAAAGACACACTGGAGTTGCAAGCAGCAGCAGCACGAGCCCAAAATTGCCAGAAAGACACACCCTGGAGTTTGCAGCAGCATTAAGAGAACACATACAGATTTTTGGCACAGATATCTTATCCGAAGAATATTAATAAAAAGTAAGAGTAACGTAAAGCAATTTCTCAATAATTACTTGTTCTGTTTTGTATGATCCATATTTCTTTAGTGTTGGTCCCATGATCAATCAACTCTAATGCATCAGGCATTGGTGGGTGGAAATCTTGGCTGATCCATGCCCAATTCATTTCCACGCAGGCCAGTCTCTGAAAAAAAAACATTTTTGAAGCATACTGGAGCACATTGAATTGCTCTCATCAGAGCATCACTTACGCACATCTAAGAGTTTCATCACTTTGTTAGTGTTAAAGTCTTCAGGGCCTAGTTACTACTTAGTGAAAGACCATAAATAGTTACATACCTGCTGCTCTTATCGACAAATCCTGTTTTAAGTGTAGTGTAGCGTTTTGTCCTCCCCTCATATACGCACTAAGTATGTCAGGCAGAGAAGTGGCAGGATGGGCACAGAGAAGTTGCAGAGGCCTAAATTCCTCAAACAGAGGTTGCAGCAGACTAGGGGTGAGTGGCAGCAGGAGTCTCAGTGAGAGGACTGATCTCCCGGGATCAGCTAGCGGTCGTGTCTTGACCAGCAACCCATCTGCCATCATCCATTGGTTAACGCAATCATCCACTGCATCACAAGTGACATCTGACACCCCCCGTCAACTGTCGGTTATGTCTTATGCTTAGGGTTCAGGTCCACTATTCAGTGAGGACGATCTGATAATCAGAAAAATCAGCAGTTACTGTCCAGCCAAGAAGTGCAGGAAACACTCGCCGCTTCTTCCACTAGGCGGGCAAGTAGTGATGAGGAGAGTGGCATGGGAGGTGGTGTTGCAAGCATTTTGGCTTCTTAAGCAGACACTGTTGAGGAAGCTGAGGAGGACATCAGTGAGTTTTGAGGGCAGTTTTAAAGGCTTGGAGTGATAGAGAGTGACAGAAGCGGCCAGCATGGTGGCAGAAGGGGAAAGTATGGAGGCAAATGTGCTCGGGGTAGACCACTCGCGCGGCAGGCTATCTTCCCAGGAGGTAGTGGAAGAGGGTCCCTGGAGTTGGCGGTGGCGGTGGCGGCAGCAGCAGTGAATTAGTGCGGACTGTTGGTAGGAAAAATCAGCTACAAGGCCATGTGGCAGTTTTTCATCAAGCATCCGCAGGAGGTTAACATGGCTATATGAAAGATGTGTAGGCAGAAGGTGAAGTGTGGCCAAGGTCCCAATGTTGGACCCACAGCCCTGCGTCAACATTTGCAGCGTCACCATCAAGCGGCCTGGGAGAGTTGGCTCCAAAGTGGTGGTCCAGCCTGCTGCATTACCCAGTGGCACGCCGCTCTCTGTTCCAGCCAGCCAAGGCTCCACCACCTCCTGTGTGTCATACCCATCCTCTGTCGCTCCAGATGCTCCTCCTCCTCTTAATCCGAGCCAGTCATTCCGCCAGCAATCCATTGGCCAAGCCATGTCCAAGAGACAACAGTATGTGCCCACTCATCCAATGTGCAGAAGCTAAATGTGCTCCTGTATAAGTTGCAGGTGCTGCAGTCCCTCCCTTTTGAGTTGGTGGACCTTTCAGAGAACTGATGGCTTGTACCGAGCAGAGGTGGAGAGTCCCATGCTGTCATTTCTTTGCGAAGAAGGCAGTACCAGCCCTGTACAATTTTGTTGAACAGAAGGTGGGCCAGTCCTTTAGCCTGTCAGTGTATACCAAAGTGCAAAGCAGTGCCTACGTCTGGAGCTGTAACTATGGTCAGGGACAATACATGTCCTTTAAGGCCCACTGGGTGATTGTGGTTCCTGCACAACCACAACAGCAACTTGGACAGGTCCCTCCGCTGTGGCCTCCACGCTCCTAGGCCTTTGTGCCTGTGACAGTGCACTTGCACTTAGCAATGGTGTCACAGAAAAAAGTGGCTAATTGTCAATTACATATTAATAGTTAACATTTATCTTATTTGAACATATTTATAATAATAACATATAATAACATATAACATAGCAACAATAACATCTAACATAATAACAGTAACATATAAAATTTATCAAATTTTTGATACATTTTTTTGTCATATTTAGTATTTTTTAAAAACATATATATATATATATATATATATATATATATATATATATATATATATTTTTTTTTTTTTTTTTTTTCCCATTGTCTTTTTTAATATTTTGTGAATTTTTGTACCAATTTTTTTTTTCATTTTTTATTTTTTTTTTTTTGTATTTTGTTTTTTCTAAAAAATGTTTTTATTTTTTTTTTCCCAGTGCCCTTCCAGCCTACCATGTGTGCAGGACACGGCGGTTTCACACTATTCTTCACATGGTTTGTGTAGCGATAACCCTTATAGCCGGAGGGCTTCACCGCCCGAGACGTCCTTTCCCAATGGTGAGAGGTGCTGCTGGAATTCCAGAATCGTCCGTGAGGAAACAGGAACAGCCCTTACAAGGGCTAGTGAATTGTAATATCGCGTTTCCCCCAATAAGAGACAGAACTCAGTATTGAGGGTGAAGATGAAGTGTCTTTATTAGTGTCACTCTAGGCCTTATATACACAAGTCTCCATTGCATGACACACACACCGACCAATAGCAGCAGGGCACTCAATCCCTCAACTCTGCCGGTGACGCAATCAGCAATACAATAGAGACGTCTGTAATACACTCAATCAGAACAATGCCATTGTCTGTGACATAATCAATCAATACAATGGCAGTCAGAACAATGAATAACGTAATCAATCAATACACTGGCAGTCTGTAACATGCTTAAGAAAAAGTAATGAACCTGTGTAAAGTCCAAAGGGGCAGAGAGTCTGTCACAATGCCCCCTTTTTGTGGAACACCCGGCAGACCCGGATTGACCCTGTTCGGGTTAACGTGGGGCTGTCCGGACTCTTGTTATGGGCAGAGTTCTGTGTAAGGACAAGTCTGCAAATAGTGAGTTACCGGACTAAACATTGACGTGGGCTGTACATAGGAATCGGTCATGGGTGGGGTCCAAACACTGGGATATTGTGGCGTTGGTGAGTTCAGCACCAAATTCCTTGGTTGGATGTGTGCACAGGTGCTTTGCTTTCTTATAGCTGGCCCAAGTTTCAATCTCTTTCCATGGAAGCTGATCGGAGAATCCACAATCTTCTGCACATCTACATCATCGTAAAAGTAGACAAAACCATAACCCTTAGAAACGCCAGAGGCATCCGTAATTATTTTGACATTCTTTACAGCGCCATACTTTGAAAAAACATCCTTAATTTCAGGCTGATTAATCCGACGGCCAATGCCCCCAACAAAAATAGTGTTTGGCATACGTTTCCCTTCTGGAAGGACGTAACCTGATGGCTGATCCTCTTCTTGGCTTCTTGTAACAGACATGACGTGATGCAGACGAAACCCCTGGGTCTCCCCGACCAGTGGGCTGGAGTCGGCAGCTCGGGCTGGAGCCTGGGTTGTAACAGGGTTGACGCTGGCTGGTCCAGAGGTAGCGTAGGCAGAAGTCATTGGTCCTAGATCATTTCCCAATAGTACTTCTGCTGGTAAGTTGTCCATAAGTCCCACCTGTACCCTGCCGGATCCAGCGCCCCAGTCAAGATGTACTCGGGCGGTGGGGAGTCGAAACACAGCTCCTCCCGCCACCCTTACTGCAACGGTGTGTCCAGTGCGGTCTTTGTTCTTGACCAAATGAGGTTGGAGCAAGGCAAGTGTGGCTCCGGTGTTGCGTAATCCTTGCGCGGTGCGCCCATTGACTCGTACCTCCTGGCAATGGTGCTGTCGGTTGTCTTGGATGGCCGCTTGTACGGGATCAGCTTCATACAGTACCCCCAGATACTCTTCCGAACTGCTCTCAGCTTCCAAACAGTGGGCCACAGGAGTACGGGAGGTGGAAGGTTGCTTTTGCCCCCACGTGTTTCGGGGAGGCTCTAGGGCGCAACCACTGCAATAATGTCCCCATTGTTTGCAACGATGGCACTGAACTGTGGAGAGGTTCGGTTGCTGCGCTGACCTATGTGGCCCAGAGTCACGAGTTGGCGCTGAAGCCACAGGTGCTTGAAATTTGATGGGAGGTTGTGGTTTTGGAGCGGACTGTTCTGTCCGGCGAGCATCAGTGTACTCGTCGGCTAGACGAGCAGCCTCAGGTAGCGTTAGAGGCCTCCGGTCACGTACCCACTCTCTTAGCTCTGGTTGCAGGGCATTGAGAAAATGTTCTAGTAAAAACAACTGTAGTACATCCTCAGCGGTCGTGGCTTTGCATCCAGTGACCCAATGTGATGCTGTACGATGGAGGCGACATGCCCACTCTGTGTAAGAATCCCCTCCCTTCTTTTGGGATTCCCGAAATCGTCGCCTGTAGGCTTCGACAGCGTACCGGGCTAACAAAGCCTCCTTTACCAGATGGTAGTGTGGTAAGTCCGCATCAGGGATGGCCCGGAAAGCATCGGAAGCTTTCCCAGATAGTTTCCCTGATAATATGGTGACCCATTCCTCCGTGGGTACCCGGTGTAAAGCGCACTGGCGTTCAAAATCGGCCAAAAATCTGTCAATGTTGTCGTCACTTTCCTGGAAGGACTTAAATGCTGCAAATTGAATCTTTCTCCCCCCAGTGTAACTGAGGCTGAGAGGCTGCTGGGTTGAATGTCGCCGATCTTCCCTTCGCTTACTGGCCTCTGCCTCCGCTGCGGCAAAGACTCGGTCGATCAGTTCCTGTGATGGATTCGGGCCATAGACCGACAATCTGTTCCGAACCGCTTGAACAAGAGCAGCGTCTTCATTGATCTCTATATTGGTTTCGGTCCTCACTGCTGCATGATCCATTTCGATCAGCTCGGCTATCAGTTCCCGACGTGGGCGGTTGCTAGCTGACCTTCCCCGGCTCTCGAGTAGATCCTTCAGGGTCAGCCTTTTCAACTTGTCCTACTGACTCTCCATCAGGGTAGCACTCTCTCTGGGTAGAAGGACCATCCGACCGCTTGCCACCAATTGTAGCGATAACCCTTATCGCCGGAGGGCTTCCTTTCCTTTCCCAATGGTGAGAGGTGCTGCTGGAATTCCAGAGTCGTCCGTGAGGAAACAGGAACAGCCCTTACAAGGGCTAGTGAATTGTAATATCGCGTTTCCCCCAATAAGAGACAGAACTCAGTATTGAGGGTGAAGATGAAGTGTCTTTATTAGAGCCACTCTAGGCCTTATATACACAAGTCTCCATTGCATGACACACACACCAACCAATAGCAGCAGGGCACACAATCCCTCAACTCTGCCGGTGATGCAATCAGCAATACAATAGAGACGTCTGTAATACACTCAATCAGAACAATGCCATTGTCTGTGACGTAATCAATCAATACAATGGCAGTCAGAACAATGAATAACGTAATCAATCAATACACTGGCCGTCTGTAACATGCTTAAGAAAAAGTAATGAACCTGTGTAAAGTCCAAAGGGGCAGAGAGTCTGTCACAGTTTGCCTTGAGCCACAGAGCCACACATGGGAGGAACTGCTAAAAATGAGAACTCAATAAATTAAATCATGGCTTCATTCACTTCATGAAAACTGCAAATGGGACCCATGGTGACTGACACTGGGAAGAACATCTTGTCTGCGCTGTGACAAGGAAACCTGAGCCATGCGTCCTGCCATGGCACACGTGTTCAATCTAGTTGTCAAGCGTTTTCTGAAGTCTTCCCCCCATCTGCAAGACATCCTAACAACGGGAAGGAAACTTTGCATGCACTTCAGCCACTCCGACACCGTCAAGCACACCCTTCTTGAGCTTCAGCGTCAGAACGGTATCCCCAAACAACATGATTTGCGATGTTTCCACCTGTTGGAATTCCACCCTCCATATGCAGGATCGACTATAGGAACAGAGAAAAGCCATCACGGATTTCTTGATGGTCCAAACGGATAGGGGGACTCCCCTGTGTAACTTCAATGTAAACCAGTGGCAGCTCATACGTGACACCTGCCGTTTGCTCAGGCCCTTTGAGGAAGCTACTTTATTAGTCAGTCGCCAGTACTACAACACATCTTGGAAACCATGGCTGGTCAGGGCACTGGAGACATGGCGCATACATTTCACAGCCACATGAAGCCTGTGGGGGCTGAAGTGGAGGAGGAGGAGGGGCACAGGTTTGACAAAATGGCCATTTTATCTAGTCATCTGACAGGAGAGGAGGAGCAGGAACAGCCACAGGAGCTAGAGGGTTGTGAGGAAGGTGAGACAGAGGACCCAGACACACCGTGGCAGTGGAGATGGAGACAGGTAGTGCCTCCGAGTCACTTGCACAAATGGCACGATGCATGCTCACGTGCTTGCGTAGTGACCACAGAATTGTCTCCATTTGTCAGCGGGATGACTTCTGGCTCTCCACCTTATTGGACCCTCGCATCCGGCACAAAATGGGGGCATTTTTTACACCCACTGAGAGGGAGGACAAACTGACCTACTACAGAGACATCCTACGTAGTCAGTTGGGCGATGCCTATCTGCGCCATGGTCCATACTGTGCCCAGCGGGACACCAGCCTTCTGTAAGCAGGCAACCCCCAATCTCCACCGCCGCTTCTGACTATAGTCAAGCCCCCGTTTACCAGGATGCTAGGTACGCCTCACCGGACACGGTTGCCCCCAGGTCTTAATAGGTGCAAAGGATGGCTGCTTACGGTGAAGGCCGATGAACCACAAGGGTATCCCGAAGCCGAGCTCTTTCACAGGTAGTCAATCAGTGCGTCAGAGTACAGGGATAAGACAGGTGCGTAGTCAGGAGTAGCCAAAGGGTCAAGCCAGGAGGTCAGAGATCGCGGGGTATCCAGAGGGGCAGGCAGCTTCGTGGTCAGACAAAGCAGAGGTCAGTACAGGCAGCAGACAGGAATGGTCGATCAAGCCGTGTCGGAACTGAACCGGCACAAAATGGGGGCATTTTTTAAACCCACCGAGAGGGAGGACAAACTGACCTACTACAAAGACATTCTACGTAGTCAGTTGGCCAATGCCTATCTGCGCCATGGTCCATACTCTCACAGGTCTGACTCGGGGGGACCTCTGCGATCACCTTCCACTGCCATGGCTGCTGGGGGGGGGGTGGAAGGAGAAGCAGCAGCAGCTCCATCAGCAGCAGCCTCAGTCTTCAGTCGCTAATGAGTAGCTTTCTACACCCGCATAGTGAGTCTACTCATGAGCAGCATGAAGACCTGGAGCAGGACCTGAACCAGCAGATCGTGTCATACCTTGACATGACCATGCCAACACACCTTGAGGATCCGCTGGACTTCTGGGCAGCCAAACTTGACTTGTGGTCGCAACTAGCAGAGTTTGCCCTGGAAAAGCTGTCCTGCCCGGCCAGTAGCATGCCATCTGAGCGGGTGTTTAGTGCGGCGGGGGCCATAGGAGAACTTGTCTGTCCATGAATAATGTGGAGAGACTCACCTTTGTGAAGATGAATCAGGCATGATTGAACCAGGATTTCCAGCCAACAATGGCTGATCCATGGTAGTAGCTGATGCATGGTAGCTCCTTATGCTGCTGCCAACTCCAGGGTGTGTCTTTTAGGCAATATATGGGCTCCCTATGCTGCTGCCAACTCCTGGGTGTGTCTTTCAGACAATATATGGGCTCCCTATGCTGCTGCCAACTCCTGGGTGTGTCTTTCAGGCAATATATAGGCTCCCTATGCTGCTGCTGCCAGCTCATATGTGTGTCTTTCAGGCAATATATGGGCTCCTAATGCTGCTGCTGCCAACTCCAATGTGAGCACTCTTAAAAGACGCATGCTAGCATATTTGGGATGCCCCCCGGTTAAAGGCAATGGCTGCTGGCAACTTGACAAAGTGACTTTCTTTACAAAATGCAACCAGTAAATAGACAGGTACTCTTGAAATATTACTGCTAGTGTTTGGGATGCCCCCTCCTCACATACAGAGGAGGCCTCCCTTGATTGTGGAAAAGTGACGTTAATTATAAAATGCAAGCAGTTATTAGACAGGTACTCTTGAAATATTACTGCTAGTGTTTGGGATGCCCCCTCCTCACATACAAAGGAGGCCTCCCTTGATTGTGGAAAAGTGATGTTAATTATAAAATGCAAGCAGTTATTAGACAGGTAGTCTTGAGATATTTATGCTAGTGTTTGGGATGCCCATGTGGGCTGGGGTTTTTACAGCAGACACAGAAACAATTCAAACTGCGATATATTTATGAGAAATAGCCTTTAAAAGCTGCTTTAGTGTAACAGATAGGGTCAAATGTGCTAATTGGGATACCATGAGGCCTGTTTTTATACAGCACACACAAAAACAATTCAAACTGCAATATATTTATGAGAAATAGCCTTTAAAAGCTGCTTTAGTGTAACAGATAGGGTCAAATGTGCAGGTTTGGGATACCCTGCGGCCTGGTGTTTTTACAGCACACACAAAAACAATTCAAACTGCGATATATTTATGAGAAATAGCCTTTTAAAGCTGCTTTAGTGTAACAGATAGGGTCAAATGTGCAGGTTTGGGATACCCTGCGTCCTGATGTTTTGGCAGCAGGACAAAAAAAATTCAAAATGCAATAACTTAATAAAGCTGAGGCTGTAGACGCCTTTTTAGTAAAACAGATAGGGTGCCACGCGGTGGTTTGGGATACCCTGCGACCTGGTGTATTGACAGCAGGACAAAAACCAATTCAAAATGCAATAGCTTAATAAAGCTGATGCTGAACAACGCTTATTTAGTATAACAGATTGGGTGCAACGTGGTGGTTTGGGATACCCTGCGGCCTAGTGTATTGACAGCAGGACAAAAACCAACTCAAAATGCAATAACTTAATAAAGCTGATGCTGAACAACGCTTATTTAGTATAACAGATAGGGTGCAAGGTGCAGCTTTGGGGTGCCCTGCGGCCTGGTTTATTGAAAGCAGTCAAAAACAAGTGCAAACTGAAGTAGCTTAATAAAGCAGCTGATGCTGATCAACGCTTATGTTGTATAACAGATAGGGTGCAAGGTGCAGCTTTGGGGTGCCCTGCGGCCTGGTTTATTGAAAGCAGTCAAAAACAAGTGCAAACTGAAGTAGCTTAATAAAGCTGATGCTGATCAACGCTTATGTTGTATAACAGATAGGGTGGAAGGTGCAGCTTTGGGGTGCCCTGCGGCCTGGTTTATTGAAAGCAGTCAAAAACAAGTGCAAACTGAAGTAGCTTAATAAAGCTGATCAACGCTTATGTTGTATAACAGATAGGGTGCAAGGTGCAGCTTTGGGGTACCCTGCGGCCTGGTTTATTGAAAGCAGTCAAAAACAAGTGCAAACTGAAGTAGCTTAATAAAGCTGATGCTGATCAACGCTTATGTTGTATACCAGATAGGGTGCAAGGTGCAGCTTTGGGGTGCCGTGCGGCCTGGATTATTGAACGCAGTCACAAACAAGTGCAAACTGAAGTAGCTAATAAAGCTGATGCTGATCAACGCTTATGTTGTATAACAGATAGGGTGCAAGGTGCAGCTTTGGGGTGCCCTGCGGCCTGGTTTATTGAAAGCAGTCAAAAACAAATGCAAACTGAAGTAGCTTAATAAAGCTGATGCTGATCAACGCTTATGTGGTATAACAGATAGGGTGGAAGGTGCAGCTTTGGGGTGCCCTGCGGCCTGGTTTATTGAAAGCAGTCAAAAACAAGTGCAAACTGAAGTAGTTTAATAAAGCTGATGCTGATCAACGCTTATGTTGTATAATAGATAGGGTGGAAGGTGCAGCTTTGGGGTGCCCTGCGGCCTGGTTTATTGAAAGCAGTCAAAAACAAGTGCAAACTGAAGTAGCTTAATAAAGCTGATGCTGATCATCGCTTATGTTGTATAACAGATAGGGTGCAAGGTGCAGCTTTGGGGTGCCCTGTGGCCTGGTTTATTGAAAGCAGTCAAAAACAAGTGCAAACTGAAGTAGCTTAATAAAGCAGCTGATGCTGATCAACGCTTATGTTGTATAACAGATAGGGTGCAAGGTGCAGCTTTGGGGTGCCCTGCGGCCTGGTTTATTGAAAGCAGTCAAAAAGCAAGTGCAAACTTAAGTAGCTTAATAAAGCTGATGCTGAACAACGCTTATGTTGTATAACAGATAGGGTGCAAGGTGCAGCTTTGGGGTGCCCTGCGGTCTGGTTTATTGAAAGCAGTCAAAAACAAGTGCAAACTGAAGTAGCTTAATAAAGCTGATGCTGATCAACGCTTATGTTGTATAACAGATAGGGTGCAAGGTGCAACTTTGGGGTGCCCTGTGGCCTGGTTTATTGAAAGCAGTCAAAAACAAGTGCAAACTGAAGTAGCTTAATAAAGCAGCTGATGCTGATCAACGCTTATGTTGTATAACAGATAGGGTGGAAGGTGCAGCTTTGGGGTGCCCTGCTGCCTGGTTTATTGAAAGCAGTCAAAAAGAAGTGCAAACTGAAGTAGCTTAATAAAGCAGCTGATGCTGATCAACGCTTATGTTGTATAACAGATAGGGTGCAAGGTGCAGCTTTGGGGTGCCCTGCGGCCTGGTTTATTGAAAGCAGTCAAAAACAAGTGCAAACTGAAGTAGCTTAATAAAGCTGATGCTGATCAACGCTTATGTTGTATAACAGATAGGGTGCAAGGTGGCGCTTTGGGGTGCCCTGCGGCCTGGTTTATTGAAAGCAGTCAAAAACAAGTACAAAGTGAAGTAGCTTAATAAAGCAGCTGATGCTGATCAACGCTTATGTTGTATAACAGATAGGGTGGAAGGTGCAGCTTTGGGGTGCCCTGCGGCCTGGTTTATTGAAAGCAGTCAAAAACAAGTGCAAACTGAAGTAGCTTAATAAAGCTGATGCTGATCAACGCTTATGTTGTATAACAGATAGGGTGCAAGGTGGCGCTTTGGGATGCCCTGCGGCCTGGTTTATTGAAAGCAGTCAAAAACAAGTTCAAACTGAAGTAGCTTAATAAAGCAGCTGATGCAGATCAACGCTTATGTTGTATAACAGTTGGGGGGAAGGTGCAGCTTTGGGGTGCCCTGCGACCTGGTTTATTGAAAGCAGTCAAAAACAAGTGCAAACTGAAGTAGCTTAATAAAGCTGATGCTGATCAACGCTTATGTTGTGTAACAGATAGGGTGCAAGGTGCAGCTTTGGGGTGCCCTGAGGCCTGGTTTATTGAAAGCAGTCAAAAACAAGTGCAAACTGAAGTAGCTAATAAAGCTGATGCTGATCAACGCTTATGTTGTATAACAGATAGGGTGCAAGGTGCAGCTTTGGGGTGCCCTGCGGCCTGGTTTATTGAAAGCAGTCAAAAACAAGTGCAAACTGAAGTAGCTTAATAAAGCTGATGCTGATCAATGCTTATGTTGTATAACAGATAGGGTGGAAGGTGCAGCTTTGGGGTGCCCTGCGGCCTGGTTTATTGAAAGCAGTCAAAAACAAGTGCAAACTGAAGTAGCTTAATAAAGCTGATGCTGATCAATGCTTATGTTGTATAACAGATAGGGTGCAAGGTGCAGCTTTGGGGTGCCCTGCAGCCTGGTTTATTGAAAGCAGTCAAAAACAAGTGCAAACTGAAGTAGCTTAATAAAGCTGATGCTGATCAACACTTATGTTGTATAACAGGTAGGGTGGAAGGTGCAGCTTTGGGGTGCCCTGCGGCCTGGTTTATTGAAAGCAGTCAAAAACAAGTGCAAACTGAAGTAGCTTAATAAAGCTGATGCTGATCAACACTTATGTTGTATAACAGGTAGGGTGGAAGGTGCAGCTTTGGGCTGCCCTGCGGCCTGGTTTATTGAAAGCAGTCAAAAACAAGTGCAAACTGAAGTAGCTTAATAAAGCTGATGCTGATCAACGCTTATGTTGTATAACAGATAGGGTGCAAGGTGGCGCTTTGGGGTGCCCTGCGGCCTGGTTTATTGAAAGCAGTCAAAAACAAGTTCAAAGTGAAGTAGCTTAATAAAGCAGCTGATGCTGATCAACGCTTATGTTGTATAACAGATAGGGTGGAAGGTGCAGCTTTGGGGTGCCCTGCGGCCTGGTTTATTGAAAGCAGTCAAAAACAAGTGCAAACTGAAGTAGCTTAATAAAGCTGATGCTGAT
Organism: Gastrophryne carolinensis; assembly: GCA_027917425.1. NCBI lineage: Eukaryota > Metazoa > Chordata > Amphibia > Anura > Microhylidae > Gastrophryne > Gastrophryne carolinensis. The sequence continues at coordinate 263,758,706 of CM051239.1, forward strand.
CAACGCTTATGTTGTATAACAGATAGGGTGCAAGGTGGCGCTTTGGGATGCCCTGCGGCCTGGTTTATTGAAAGCAGTCAAAAACAAGTTCAGACTGAAGTAGCTTAATAAAGCAGCTGATGCTGATCAACGCTTATGTTGTATAACAGATAGGGTGGAAGGTGCAGCTTTGGGGTGCCCTGCGACCTGGTTTATTGAAAGCAGTCAAAAACAAGTGCAAACTGAAGTAGCTTAATAAAGCTGATGCTGATCAACGCTTATGTTGTGTAACAGATAGGGTGCAAGGTGCAGCTTTGGGGTGCCCTGCGGCCTGGTTTATTGAAAGCAGTCAAAAACAAGTGCAAACTGAAGTAGCTAATAAAGCTGATGCTGATCAACGCTTATGTTGTATAACAGATAGGGTGCAAGGTGCAGCTTTGGGGTGCCCTGCGGCCTGGTTTATTGAAAGCAGTCAAAAACAAGTGCAAACTGAAGTAGCTTAATAAAGCTGATGCTGATCAATGCTTATGTTGTATAACAGATAGGGTGGAAGGTGCAGCTTTGGGGTGCCCTGCGGCCTGGTTTATTGAAAGCAGTCAAAAACAAGTGCAAACTGAAGTAGCTTAATAAAGCTGATGCTGATCAATGCTTATGTTGTATAACAGATAGGGTGCAAGGTGCAGCTTTGGGGTGCCCTGGGGCCTGGTTTATTGAAAGCAGTCAAAAACAAGTGCAAACTGAAGTAACTTAATAAAGCTGATGCTGATAAACACTTATGTTGTATAACAGGTAGGGTGGAAGGTGCAGCTTTGGGGTGCCCTGCGGCCTGGTTTATTGAAAGCAGTCAAAAACAAGTGCAAACTGAAGTAGCTTAATAAAGCTGATGCTGATCAACGCTTATGCTGTATAACAGATAGGGTGCAAGGTGCAGATTTGGGGTGCCCTGCAGCCTGGTTTATTGAAAGCAGTCAAAAAGGAAGTGCAAACTGAAGTAGCTTAATAAAGCAGGTGATGCTGACCAACGCTTATGTTGTATAACAGATAGGGTGGAAGGTGCAGCTTTGGGGTGCCCTGCGGCCTGGTTTATTGAAAGCAGTAAAAAAGGAAGTGCAAACTGAAGTAGCTTAATAAAGCAGCTGATGCTGATCAACGCTTATGTTGTATAACAGATAGGGTGCAAAGTGCAGCTTTGGGGTGCCCTGCGGCCTGGTTTATTGAAAGCAGTCAAAAAGCAAGTGCAAACTGAAGTAGCTTAATAAAGCTGATGCTGAACAACGCTTATGTTGTATAACAGATAGGGTGCAAGGTGCAGCTTTGGGGTGCCCTGCGGCCTGGTTTATTGAAAGCAGTCAAAAACAAGTGCAAACTGAAGTAGCTTAATAAAGCAGCTGATGCTGATCAACGCTTATGGTGTATAACAGATAGGGTTAAAATAGCATGTGCCTTGGGATGCCCATGTGGCCTGGTGTATTTTAAGCTGAACAGAAAATATTAACAGTAATCCAATTATGAGAAATGCTTTTGTTTAACAGATAGGGTTAAAATAGCATGTGCCTTGGGATGCCCATGTGGCCTGGTGTATTTTAAGCTCAACAGAAAATATTAACACTAATCCAATTATGAGAAATGCTTTTGTTTAACAGATAGGGTTAAAATAGCATGTGCCTTGGGATGCCCATGTGGCCTGGTGTATTTTAAGCTCAACAGAAAATATTAACACTAATCCAATTATGAGAAATGCTTTTGTTTAATAGATAGGGTTAAATAGCATGTGCCTTGGGATGCCCATGTGGCCTGGTGTATTTTAAGCTCAACAGAAAATATTAACACTAATCCAATTATGAGAAATGCTTTTGTTTAACAGATAGGGTTAAAATAGCGTTCAGGGCTAAATAGCAGAAAGGGATAAATAGCATGTGCATGGCATGCACAGTGTGCAGCTGTATTTAAACCAAACCAAATATATTAACAGTAACCCAGTTATTATGAAATATGAATCATAGCACTAAGCACCCTGTCACTGTGACTTGTATGCTGCTGGATTGTTCCGGTTTTAAATCTATCTTTCCCTAGCTCTGTCTACCACTCTAAATCTCCCTAACTATCTGTCTCTCTTTTTACCTATCTGTAACTGTCTCTAGCTATCGCTAACTCTCACCTAACTATGACTGTCTGTCTCTCCCTGCAGCTAGCTCCGTTCTGTCTGCAATGCAAGTCTGAACTGCGCAAAAGGAAAATGGCCGTCACCGGGCTTCCTGGCTGCTGATAGGCTGCATGTGACTGTCCCATCGTCACTTGCCCCTGGGGACATGTCTGAACATGTCCGTCCACCATCTTAGAATGCCTGTCATTGAGTTTTCTCTTACAATAATTTTTATTGTTTACAGAGAAGCAGTAGAAGTCATATACAAGGATAGAATAAAAGAATTCTGTAGACTTCGTCAGTAACAGCATGTACATGTAAAATGACAAAACCAGCATGCACAAAAAATTCACTTTACATATTCTAAAAAGAAGAAAAATATAAAATATAAAATTTCTATTCAGCATAATGTTTCGTCTATACTGTGGTTATCATAAGAGACAGTTATTATCATTTAGTCAGTGACGAGGCATAGCCTCTACCTATATATAAGCAGTTACATGAAAGCCAAACAGTAAGGACAAAAAGAGGGGGTGAGAGTAAGGAGAACCCCCTGGCTCAGGACAAGAGAAAAGAAAAAAGGGTCGAGGGATGTTGTATTAAGGAAAAAGGGGGGGAAGGATAAAAGGGAGTGGGAAGGGAGGGGGGGAAGGGGAGTGGAGGGGCCTAACCAGCAGCTCCCGTCCACAGCATGGTTTCTAGACGTCCCCAACTTTTCCACTCACCCCAATATACTTTATCCATGGGGACCATATTTCACTAAAGCGGTCATAGTCATCATGAGCTATTGCCGTCTGTTTTTCCATTATCATAATATCAGATATTTTAGAAATCACCATCTGCCAGGGTAACTGCCCACTTCTCCAATTCCTAGCTATCACCAGTCTTGTTGCCGAGAAGATATGTAAAGCCAATTTCCATTGGGTGAATTTAAAGTTATTAGTCTTATAAGAGAGGAGAGCTTCCCATGTGCTAGGGAAGAAAGTGCCTGCAAAAAGCGTAGATAGAAGGTTATATATACTGCTCCACAGCTTACAGACATGGGGGCAAGTCCACCATATGTGGTGCATAGTTCCCTCCTCCTGACATCCCCTAAAGCACATGGGAGAGGTATTTACATCAAACTTGTATATTCTGGCAGGGGTGAGGTACCATCTAAACAGGACCTTAAAAGAGTTCTTCTGAATGAGAGTGTTGTATGAGACTTTCGCTGCTGATTTCCATATGCTCGACCAGGTTTGCTTGTCTCCTATTTTCCCCAAATCCTCCTCCCATTTAGTCATATATAAGTGAGAGTTAGTCCCCTCAGGTTTGACCAGGGATGCGCAGAGTTTTGAAATTGCTCCTCTCGCTAGGGGGTCATATAGGCATCTCTGTTCAAAGTCCGAAGGTTTACTACAATGGTCCAGATTTCGGGTCAGTGACTTAATGAAGTGATCCAGTTGTAATGCCCTAAATTTTTCAGCAGGGGGTGTTATGATTCTAGTAGTCAGTGAGCAGATCTTGTATTGTGTGATATCCCTGCTCCTCCCACCATTTGAATCTCTGTCTAGACTCCAAGCCCGGGGGAAACAACTGGTTCCCCAGGATAGGAGCTGCCGGCACATGTGGCGAGCACCACCCCCTAAGTTTCGCATTCCTGTCCCAAATATCCAGCGCTGGGCCTATGCTTTGTGTCAAGGTCCCTGGTCTAAGTCTCTTTGGTGTCCAGATAATTGATGGCACAGAGACTGGAGACAAGTTCTTAGACATCATCTGTACCCAACCAGGTATATTTTTTGTAGCATGCAAAGGGAGCAGTGCAGCCAGCTGCGCCGCCATGTAGTACTTATATAGGTTTGGAACGCCCAAGCCACCATCTTCCTTTCTACAATATTGCGTTCTCCTAGCAATCCGTGGTCTAATTGTCCCCCAGATGTATTTGTTGAGCTTTTGTTGTAATGGCTGAAGGGCACTTTTAGTTACACTTATGGGGAGGACTCTAAAAAAATATAACAACTTAGGCAGAATAGTCATCTTTGCCGCTGCCAGGCGCCCCAGCCATGAGAGATTTACTTGACGCCAAGTCGACAGAAGGGTACTCAGTTGGTTAAATAGGCCTGGGGCCTGTCATCGAGTTTTAAGGAAAAACTTCGATCGATCGAATCGCTGGGAAATTCGGATTCGTTCAGAATCAAATTTTTCATGAAATTCGGAACGAATCCGGGTTCGTCCGGATCGATTCGCTCATCCCTAATTAAGGTGTAAGCAGATGTTGTACTTCCTACCTTTGCATTCCAAAATTAAGAATAGACCGCTGGTAAAGAACTTTGAGATAACCCAACAATTAATCACCTTCTTGTCTAGTAGTATTCTCAATGCTCATTTTGCTCTTTAAAGAGGAACATCGGAGACCCTGGGATCTTCTGATGTGCAGCCATGCAATCGAGGGTCTCAACAATCCTGTCCCTGTCCCAGTCCTGACATGTTTGCTTTTATTATGTAAATCGTCCAAGCTGGAAATGCCCACTAGTGCACAGCAGCATGCTTTAACGGCTTTTCAAAAATACAATTCTGTAGCCTGTAGCCTCTACTCACCTGTAGAATTGTTATTATGAGTATACAGTACGTCCTGCTCCAGATAAGAATCATTACTCTTGGGTATTACTCCGCCAGATGGCGCTGGACTGCAGAGACTGCGAAATTGGCTCCTCCCGGCCCCTCAAATACCCGGGACCTCCCACAAATCCCCAGCATTGAAAAGCAGTTAACGAGAAGCCGGGAGAATGATAACAGAACCAACTAATAACTAAAAAACAAAGATAACAATCACCATACAGGGGATCCAAGGATAATGCAAACCAAGGGTGGGGTGGAGCAGGACGTACTGTATACTCATAATAACCAGAAAGTATATACAAATTCCGCATCACAATATAAAATTAAATTTAAATTTAATACCTGTGGCTGTGCAGTGATGGGAGACTATCTCTATCCTAAATTGAAATCCTAATATTGTAATGGTGAATCCAGCAATTCACCCAGAACAGCTCCAAACCACCGCACCCCCTCCACGGTAATCAATAAATCAACTAAATGTATATCATGAATTCGTAGATTATTTATTGACAAATACCCATTAGAATCACATAACAAACAGTTAAAAAACATATAAGACTAGACCGTACATTCCCAGGGGCATCCCAGTTTTACCCATAATCCGAGCCCTATAAACATCATATTTCAATAAAGTGCCAATATTACAACCAATCCATAAAGTACATTAGTGCTAGATCTGTGCAAATACAATATTATTAATATAAAATGTGGCAAGAGAAAAGTATCAGAATACAACAACCAATATAAATTATAGACAAACACATCACCTGAGTGTATAGCTCTGAGTGTCCCCCAGGAATGCCAAGGTCGAGTAACGATCCCCCCAGCGTGTTTCGTGGCCCCCTGCTCACAGGCCACTTTATCAAGGTACATCTGTACCTTGATAAAGACTGCCTCCTTCGCTGGGGTACTGCCTCCTTTGCTGGGGTAACCTGCCTCCCTTAGCAAACAGGTCCAGGCTGTCCCCAAACAGGCGTAGTCCTTTGAAGGGAAAACCAGTGAGAGCCTTCTTGGCAGCGTTGTCAGCTGCCCACTGGCGCAGCCAAACCGAGCAGCGTATAGCCACCACTAGGGCAGAGGCTCTGCCACACATCCTAATGGTATCATCCAAGGCAGAGAGGACATAAGCCACAAAAACCTCACAACGAGAAAGAGCATTAAACTCTTCACTAGACACATCATCAGGAGCACCATCTAGGACACTTCTAAGCAGGGTCCTAATAGCCACCGCTGTAATGGCAGAGGCACAAACTGGGCGCAGCGCCGTCCCCACACAGGCAAAGGCATGGGACGCCAACTGATCAATACGCCGGTCCTCACCATCCCGCAGCACAGTAGAGTCAGGGGAATGCATGACAGAGGTGTTAGATAACCCAAGGACCGGGACATCCACCTCCGGAGGGGATGACCAACGCACCACATCAGCAGGAAAGGGATACCTCTTATCCCAACTCTTAGGGACTCCGGGGAGCCTGCTAGGACGCTCCCATTCCTTGAGCATGAGGTTATTAAAATGGGCCTGCTCAGGAAACTCTAAACGTGGCTTAGCAGTATGAAACGATTCCCCCTGCTGCCCAGGGGCCGCAACCGGGGGAGAGATAGACAGAACCTCAAAAATCTGAGCCAACAGCCTATCAGTATCATCTGGGGCCCAGGGGTCAGAGCTAGAATCATCGTGGCCCCTGGGCCTCTCATCAGATGACTCCGAGTCAGAGAATAACTCCCCTTCTTCCAAGGGGGTATAACCAGACAGTTCAAAGAACTCTTCAGCCTCCATAGGAAAAAGAGTGACATCAGGCGTCAAGTGCAGCTTTTTAGCAGAGGCCTTACGCACCATGGTATTAGCAAGCAACTTCTCAACACTAACCAATCTAGCAGACACATCAGGCTGAGAACCCCCACTGGTATGCAACTCAATGAGAGTAAAATTCAAGCTTGGGGGAGTAGGTGAAGCCATACGTGGCGCAGGTCCAGCCACTGGTAAACCAGGCTGCAGCGCAATCACCTGCTGGGCACAAGTAATACAGACCCGCACATTGTCAGCACTAGTAGGGGACACCCCACAAGCTACACACAGCCGGGCTTGTCCCGAAGGAACCCTGAGCACATTATCCTGAGACGCCTCCATATGGTGATTATAGCGGCACAATAGGCCGATAGGGATTCTGCTATAACAGCAACCCGGGATGCCCCATTTGCCCGCTAGGAAGTGGGAGTAATTAGTGCACTAGAACTCACAAAGTTTAGTAACTAAACGAGGGGTAGGGCCGGGAGAAACCAATGGAGTTCGACCCGCCTGAAAGACATAAGCGAAGAGGACCCCATAAGCGACATGCATAATGACATAGGGTAAATAAAACTGCCTACGAGGGCACTCACAGACCGCTGTAGGTAGATGCCAGCCACGCAACAGACGGAATTCAGAGAAAAAAATGTCGGCAAGCATCCCTCGAGGGGCGGGCCGCGGAGAAGGTGACGCGGAACGCACCATCCGCAGGCCCCGCCCCCGAAGAGTGCGAAGCAGCACACGTGACAAGCAGCCAATGAAGGTGCATCAGCTCCTGAGGTAATGCCGCCACCGACCGTGGAACGCAGTGGAAGCGCGCGCGGCGGCGGCATATTCAAACCGCAACCAGTGCAACCAAGTCAGTGCGGAGACTGAACAAAGTCAACAAGCACACCATCCAAGTGAAGCACCAATGCATAACACACACTCCCCCCCCCCCGAGAGCTACAAGGGAGAGCGAGGGCCCACCGACAGACAGGGGCAAGGGCAAAGTGCAGGAGGGGCATCCCATAGAGGCTCACCACATGCCTATACCACCTACCCTTTGGTGGGGGATTGCGGTGGAGCATCGCTCCTAAGCACCTGACAGCGGTGCTGCCTATCATCACCCGGACCAGTGCAACCAAGGCTGGGAGGCAGAGTAATATTGGAACGGGTGGGAATAGTCCTACAGGGCCGCAGGCTAATAGCCCCGCTCACCTGTGAGAAGAGAGAGCCATCTTCTTGTCCTTCGCAGTCCAGACTGCAGAGAAATTCTGGGGATTTGTGGGAGGTCCCGGGTATTTGAGGGGCTGGGAGGAGCCGATTTCGCGGTCTCTGCAGTCCAGTGCCATCTGGCGGAGTAATACCCAAGAGTAATGATTCTTATCTGGAGCAGGATGTACTGTATACTAAGAATAGCTAATTAGTGTTTCTCATTTGCGGGTAGTGGGGAGGAGGAAGATGGCAAACAAGCTGGAAATGTCCACATGCTCTTTTCCCAGCATCTTTTAGCATTTCTTGTTTGTGCCAAGTGGGCAGAAGGAAGATGGAAAACATGACGTGAATTGGTGCACTCAGTTAATGGCTGAATCTAATTCTTATGCCTAGACGTAGTGTGTCTGTGAGTTTTACTTTGGAGTAGGAGTACACTGTGTAAGGCCATGCTAAACTAATTGTTCTGTGTGCCACAGCCAAAGGCAGTCTGTCTGTTGGGTGCACTGCCTGCTGGCAGGTCTGGGTTTTGTGACATCAATTGCATTTCTTCTGGCTCTGATATCCAGTGTAGTAAGCTAAGATTGAGGAGCACACAGCAAGCCAGGATTGTATTTGATAAATTGTTTGGCCTGTCTAGCATCTTGTTGCTCTTGAACTGGCCAAACTTAAAGGTGCACTATCGCGAAAATTTGATGGGAGCATAGATTAAAATGGTACTTGTAATGTAAGTAAATGTTGGACTGAGCATTAAATGTATGGGTGAAAAATGTATGTTCCTCCATTGTAGAGCAGCAGCTGCTGCAAAAGCTGATGGGGTGACGCCTGGCATCACCTGGGACTGAACCACATGTAGTGTGGGGGAGAACTCCCAGACACTGCATAGTGAGGTGAGAGGCTAAGCATACTGGAGGGAGGGGGGGAGAGGAGAGAGAGTTACAGAGTAAGTGGGTGGAGTTTGAGTCTGTCGGTGCTATGTTGCCCATCACAGAGAAAAGTAAAAGCAATGTGCTGTCTCAGCGACAGCACTTGCAAAGGAAGGAGAGGGGTGATGAGTCGGGTTCTGCAATGTGGCCTCCTGTGGAGAGGGAAATAGAGGGAGAGAGGAGAGAGGCACCGTAGGTTACTGATGTCATCTTGGTTCACAGCTATTACATTCAAAATCATTCCACAAATCAAGCAGCCTGATTGGCTCACTAGATAATGTGTTTGCCTTACATGCACATGGCTTGTAGTTTGAATCCAGGTTCCTACTAGTTTTAATTATTTTTTAATTTTACCTTTTTTCCACAATTGTATTTCTCTGCTCTCCACAGTTATTTTTTTGACAGTTTTTCTCATGTTATCTCTGCTGCTGATTGATAGCAGACCTTCACCCTGAATAAGAGCCTATTTTATATGTTTCCCACACCCTGTACATACAGATTGTGCTCATGAAGCATCAGGCAGCCTGCAAACAGGAAGTCCCTTCTGACTGTGTCGCTCTGCATCTTGCGATTGTTGTCCTTTCCCTGACCCCAGCTCTGCTCTGTCTGTGCAATGTACAGCTATAACCCCACCAACTGTACTTTATTAGTCTCTCCTCTCCTCAGTATGTGTGATGCTTCTGAGTCAAGATGGCGGCGCCCGTATCCTAGAGTCCTGAACAGAGTGGGGGAAAGAATAATAAGTAAGTGACTAAAAAAATAAAATATATTAATTTTAGATGCTGGGGAATAGTTTATTAAGGTTTTGGGCATTTTATTAAACCATGCTGAGGGTCTGGTTGAAGACTGCAGAAAGAGAAATAGACTGTATTGGAGAACATTTCTTCAGAGTTGTTACATCATAAAGTTTCACTTTCCCTTAGCAGACTGAATAGCTCATCTGTTTAGAGCTTTGGCTTATAAACCATTTGGTGCTGAGTTTAAACCCAACCCAGAGAAGTTTTTTATTATTTTACTTTTTCCACAATTTTCTATTCTCATCTTGATCTTGTTGCTCTCCAGATTTTTTATTTTGCCTTTCATTTTTACCTCTGTTGCTGTCTGCAGTATCTTTCCATTTCCCCATTTTCTGTTTTCAGCTTTGTGTGTTTCCAGCAAAACAAGACCCAGGATTTTCACTATCCCCAGTTTAATTTCTTGCCCCAGGGGCATCCCAACTTGGGATGCCCTGCTATGTGAATCCCCCAGCTCACCTGTCAAAATGTACCTTTCCCTGCCCAATGGCGCATGCACAGGCTCTCATCCAATCAGCACTGTTTGCACGCAGAGCTTGGCAATGAGGACCCAGAGCAGCAGCATCCCTGGGCACTCGGCCTATATGAATGGCTATCTGTGGGAGCACGCCTCATCCTGAAGATGCTGAGGATTTGGTCACAGTTATTTGCATTGCCATTGGAGCCAGGAAAAAGGTGGGTATTGTGGAAACCAGGGGGGCATTTCACACAGTGGGACATCCCTTACTTGAATGCGCCAAGCGAAGGTCAGTGACCAGCACTGGAGTGGTCAGCCACCCAGGATTTTGTTATATATATATATATATAGTCAAAGTAGATTTCTTTTTCAGTCAGTTTATTTTGTAGAGATTTTATATATTTAGTCACCTGGTGGTTTCATCACAGAAGCAGCACCTCACACACACAGCTGTTACTGCCAGGTACAGCGCCTGCCTGGGGAGAAAGCTCAAGCAAGTTTACTGCAGCTGTTGCTAGGAGACCAGTGGGCTAAATGTGGCAGCTTTCTATTACCTCACTGCTTCAGCAGGCTAACGGTTAGTTCCACAATGCATCTGTTTTTGTGAGTTGCATTGACTTGCATTTCTGTGTGTAATAGTGGGTGTGAGTGCTGTTTTTATTTTGCTGTGCTTGGTGAGTGTGTGCGTTTGTTATTGTAGTTGTGTTTGTTGGTTTGTGAAGTGGCAATGCAGTGCTGTGCAGACCAATATTTTGCAGTGATGTTTGAGGTGTGGTTCAGTTGTGGTGCTGCTGCAGAGGAGGAAAAGGAGGAGGAGGAAGCCACAGTGGTGCGACTTAGGGCTGACTGAGGGCTGTTTGTGGCGTATTTAGGTGATGAGCAAATCCACAGCCAATTCTTTCTCAATCAAGAAGCACTTCTGTCGTTGTACCAGCAAATTCTCCACAGAATTGACTTTTCCACTGGGCGAAGTCCTCATTAAACATGCTTGTGAGGGGGGCATTTTAGGCCACTGTGGCTCTATTAGGCAGCATTAATTAGCCCACCATGTGCCACACCTTTCATGAGGTGATCCTGGCCATATGTAACCACCTATATCAAATTTCTGGCCCATGAGGAAGAGGTGCAATGCATCAAACTTGCATTTTATCAAATGGCAGGAATCCCCAATGTGCATTGATGGGATCCATATCCCATTCCACCCCCTTTGAGCTTGGGAACTGCAATATCACAACTGTAAAAGCTTCCATTCTATGAATGTGATGTTTGTTTGCGATCACGAGATGTGGTTGCGTGCCTATGTGTGCCAACAATCAGTTATGGCCAGAAAATTTGAGAGTCAAGAAATGCCAGCAGGTTGGCTACTAGGTAGGTAAGGGTGCAAGCTGTAAGTCATAACAATACTTAAAGGAGCAGTATCGCAAAATTTGCATTAAAAAAGATAAAAAATTAAATAGCCACACAATAGCTTCTAACATGTGTATAAATAATCTGGCGATAGAAAAAGGAAAAAATATATGCCTTTCTTTTAAATTGTATAATTACAACGGCTCATTCCATTTGCTGAATAGGGGGATCTGCTGGGTTGTTTTTAGTGAGCTGCTTAATTTAGCCCACTGGTCTCCTTTACCTCAGAGGCTGACACTGTAATCAGTGGTAATGGCTGTGTGTGTGTGAGGTGCTGCTTTTGTTATGAGACCAGGTGACTCAAATGTGTAAAATCTATACAAAATAAACTAAACTGACTGACTGAAAATCTAAAGGTATTAAAGTGAAACAAAACCCTGAGTGGCCGACCCTGAAGTCTATAAGACCCGGCCATTGACCTTCCCCCTTGGGCATTCTAAATCAGGATGCCCACTGTGTGAAACAACCCCTGGATAACCACAGATCCCCCCATTTTTCTGGCGGCCAGGAAGGTTACTGCTCAGGCTCCCCATCTGTGTGCAAACAGAGCTGATTGGATGAGAGCCCGCGCATGCGCTGTGGGACAGGGAAAGGTACTTTTCACAGGCGAACTTGGGGATTTTCAAGTCGAGATGCCCCTAGGGGCACAAAACAAAACTCCAGATAGTGAAAATCCTGGGTTGGGCTTTGCTCAAAACACACAAAGCTGAAAGAAAGATCATATGGAAAAATGAAAAATAAGAATATGAAAGAGAAAATGGTAAACTGAAAGATTCTGCAGCAGAGCCAACATGAAGGGAAAACTGTCAAAATCAGCTAAATGACTTCTAGAGCTTTTCTCTCTGTTTTAGATATATAAGTTCTGGCCAGGCAATGTTGCAATGTTGTTATCTTATGCTGGACAGCTGCCAGCACTGAACAGCTGATACTTTGATACATTGTTTACCCCTCTCCTCAGCATGGAACAGGCCAGAGTGTCGGGTCCCGACACTCAGAAGACATAAACATGAGCTATTAGTCTCCAGCTGCACAACACAGACATCATTTTTTTCTAAATTTGTAATTCTTACTCCAACACTTACCTACATTCGCGATACTGCTCCTTTAACTGGCTTTACAATGGGGAGGGGAAACAGACCAAAAGTGAGAAGAGAGAAGAGAGAAGTGAGCTTTTAGTGTGTAAACAACATTAACATGTGTGTTTCTATTTAGGTGATAAGGGATATGGCCAAAAGACCTGGCTGATGACACCAGTGCACAACCCGCAGAGGGGCAGCTGATGTGCGGTACAACACAGCTCACCAAAAGACCAGATGCTTTGTGCTACCTGCTGAATGCACATAGGTTTGGTCCGGTCTGGAGGTAAGATGCTATACAGCCCAGAGAAGGTGTCAAAGATCATCCTGGCTTGCAGTATGCTACACACTCTCTGTATACTACATAAGATGGAGTAGCCAGAGGAAATGCATATGGTGCCCGAAGTTCCATACATGCTTGCAGACCTTGCCAATGACACACAGACTGGGGTTTGTCCAGAGGGCACAAATGATTACTTCATTCTTTGGGGTAAGTGCCAAAAACTGTGCTTTTAATCATGCCCTTGGAACAGCAGGGAGACATTGGGACCCAGTTAAAGCATAGCTAAAAAGTGGTGCAAATGCAAAAAAAGGTTGTTGACAACCATGAAACAATAGCAGCCCAACATAGACTGAGCAGAGTATTTTGTATTTTATGCTTTGAAGGCACAGTAAAGGAGACACAGCTCAAAATCTGTAGTAAATGTTTTTGTTGCTATTTTGGTGACCAAAGATTTCCTCTCAGCCGGTTGATGAGAATTTTTTTAAACTTTCAGGACAGTAAACTGCACAAAGAAATGTGAGGAGCAAGAATTCCTTTCTTCCCTGTGTCACCAAGGATTCGCCTACCCTCAGTGAAGCCGCTTATTGTAATATATGTGTCCCCAACGGAAAGCCTCTAAAAAAGATAAAATTAACTTTGACATGTTTGCTTCTATTATCTAAATCACCATATTTTCACCCTATAAGACACACCCACACCCACAAGATTTGAGGGGGGGGGGAATTAAGAAAAAAAAATATTCTGAACCAAAGGGTGTGCTAAAATACCTCCCTTCCAATCACCCTATTACAGACAGTGTGCAGAATCTCCCCCCATCACCCCATAACAGACCCTGCATTACAGGCAGTGAGGGGCATCCCACATTACAGGCAGTGAGGGGTATCCCACATTACAGGCAGTGAGGGGTATTCTACATTACAGGCAGTGAGTGCCATCCCACATTACAGACAGTGAGTGGCCTCCCACATTACAGACTTTGAGCGCTATCCCACATTACAGGCAGTGAGTGTAATCCAAAATTACAAGGCAGTGTGCGTGGCATACCAATTACAGACAGTGTGCGGGCATCCCAATTACAGGCAGTGTGCAGGCATCCCAATAACAGGCAGGGTGCGGGCATCCCAAATAGGCAGTGTGAGGCATCCCAAATACCAGACACACACATATACATTACTGGCATCCTCCATCTTCATCATTGGCGCCCGCTGCCTCCACTGGCCACTGCCTTCACTGTAGCTGTCTGTAGCAGCCGCTTTCAGCTGACTGCCGCTTCCTTTGCCGCCTTTGAGCAAGCCGGTTCCAGCTTCTGGATGGGAGTGGCCTAAGACTCCTGCCAGGATCATTGGACGGTGGCACAAGTCACAGGCCACGCCCCAACCGGTAGTTGGAGCCGGCTCCCTCTGGGTGGGCAGCAGATAGTGGCGGCTACGGAAGCGGTGGCGACAGTCAAGTCTGTCTGTTTCTCTCTCTTTCTCTCTCTCTCTGTTTAAGTCGGAGAGAAACTGCCTGGGAGCCGGGAATGTTTTTTTTACATTCGTCCAATAAGATGCAGTGAATTACCCCCCCCCCCCCACACCTTTTGCTTCTTATATGGCAAAAAATAAAGTAAGCAAAAAGAGTCTTAGCTGATAGACTGCCCTGATGCCCTGTGTTACGGCCAGACAGATTTGCACACATATTTTTAGTACTCAGCACAAAGGGTGATCATTTAAGTGCAAGTACAAAACCAATTTATAAGTCTAATCTAAATCCTATGATAACACCCTACTGCATTCTTTACTGCAGAAGCATGTTGCTAATGAGGAAGCTAGCTAATTCAAATATGTTTACCTGTTGCTTGCTTTTTTGTTACACAAAGAGAACACACAAATAAATGTTTTACATAACGCATATCTGGTAAAATGTTGTAACCCCAGACTTGTATATCCTTGGTTTAGCAACAATATTTAATATATTTGACCTAAGCCAATATACTGAAAGTCTTGTAACATGAGTACAATGGCACCACACTGAACAAAGGCAAAAGAAAAATGTGGCTTTCATGTAGGTACGTGTTCAATGACCCTCAGCATTACTATACCCTATTTTGAGAAACAATTTAGGCAAACATGGATTAAACTGTTTTAAGTAGAACCCTACACATAAAAACTTCATGCAGATAGCTTTATGAGTAAGAATGGGCAAACTCGTCTAAGTTCAGGTTTCACAAGTTTTGCCGAACCTGCCGCTAAAGTCGAGTTCAGGTCCCCGGACTCGTCCCAAAACTGAAGTCAATGGGGCCCTGAATTTGGGGGACCAAAGATGGCTATAAAATGGGGGTAGCAAGGAGTAGAGGGCTGCAAATCATGGGGAACAACAGGGCGATTGCCCTGCACAAAATAGGCTGTGGAAATTACTCAAAACAGTGAAAGAAAACTAAAAAATTAAATACATACTAAAATAAAAAAAATCAAATATTAGGTTTTTTTTACAGGTGACGGAGGCCAAATCGAGGGGAACGCCAGCGATATTGCCCTGCACAAAATGGGGAAAGTACTCTGAATAATCACAGAAACAAAAAAATATACAAATACATGTATAAACATAAGAAAACAAAATATAATTTTTTTAAGGGGGTTGGAGGCCAAAATGGGGAGGGGGGACAGCTGGGAGATAGCCCTGCACAAAATGAGCTAGGGAAAGTGTTCGAAATAATAACAGAAAACTAAAAAAAAATTAAGAAAAACATAGGTACATAAATAAATTAATAATCAATATATACATAAATGGGTAAATAAATAATAAATAATATCCATAAATACATATATCTATAATTATATATAATATATATATATATATATATATATATTGTGGTAAGGTGTATGGAAAAATACAATTCTGTGATTACTCACCTGTAGAATTGGTATTATATGTATACAGCACGTCCTGTTCCAGAATATTTCTTACTCTTGGGGTAATATATCCACAAGATGGCGCTGGACTGCAGAAAACAGCTTGTGGCTCCTCCCGGCCCCATATAAGTCAGGGACCTCCCACAAATTCCCCAGTATTGACAAGCAGTTAACAAGAAGCCGGGAGAACAATAATAACAAGAATTCAAAAATGAACATATGAACAATCACAATACAGAGGTAACTAAGAATAATGATAACATGGGTGGGATGGAACAGGACGTGCTGTATACATATAATACCAATTCTACAGGTGAGTAATCACAGAATTGTATTATTCTAAGTATACAGCACGTCCTGTTCCAGAATATTCCTTAGTCTTGGGACATCCAATAGCAGTGTTCGTAAGGTAGGGTGGGATCCCCAAAAAGTAACAGCGGGCAGTTTAAACCACTGCCACCTGCAGAACTTTGCGACCAAAAGCAGCATCAGCTGAGGCCCCTAACATCAACCTTGTAAAACTTAGAAAAAGTATGAACAGAAGACCAAGTAGCGGCCTTGCAAACTTGTTCAACAGAAGCTTGGTGCTGAAAAGCCCAAGAGGCACCAATAGCAGGAGTAGAATGAGCAGTAAGGCGGAAGGGAGGCTCCTTCCCCTTAGCAGAATAGGCCTGTACCACAGCCTGATGGATCCACTTGCTGATAGCGGACTTAGCTGAAGCCAGACCCTTCTTAGGTCCAGACGGGAGCACAAAAAGAGCATCAGTCTTCCTGAAGGATTCAGTAGCCACCAAATAGAACTTCAGAGTCCTGACCACATCCAGAGAGTGTAAAACCCGCTCCTTAGGGTTACTAGGATTAGGACACAGAGAAGGCAAAACAATCCCCTCGATTCAAAGAGCAAAAGTTAATTGATTTTGGATCTAGAATCCTAAGTTTGGGTGGGTGTTTGTCATTTTTTCCTGTTTTTTTGGCCATTTCCGACTCGCACAAGCCTACGTACGATTTCGTATATGCTCTTACGATCATCGGAAGTTCGTTCCTAAATTGTAGGATCAAATCCTAAAACTTAGGATCAAATCCTAAAACTTAGGATCAAAACCTAAAACTTAGGATCAAAACCTAAAACTTAGGATCAAAACCTAAAACTTAGGATAATCGGATGTGTTTACGTGTGATTCAGAGAGCAGTTTTCCAACCTCTAAATACGTTTTAAAAGAAAGCCACTTCCGACACCTTTTAGCAGTCGGATTGCTGTTCTTGAACAGGTTTTTTGGCTATGTGGAGGAGTCTGCGCATCTTGAGCTCCAATGAACTGCATGTATCAGCATGGCCGAGGCCATAAATTGTATGGCAATGCATACCTGATTCAATACATTTCATGTATGCCTTATAAAAGCATTTTAATCTGGACCTTAATTAGTCCCTTGCATGTAAACCTTTATTTTGCAATACATCCATATATTTGCATTAATTAAAGAAACTTATGTCCTTTGTTATTTATTTTTAAATTGATATACTAGAATAATATTTTTAATTTGAATTTATTGGTGTAGTTGTTTACCTTTGCTTTGTTTAATTATTTTAGCTCATCTTTGGTCAGATGCATCACACTTACTGAGGAGAGGAGAGCGGGATAAAGTGCAGGATGTGGGTTACTGCTGTATTTTGCACAGACACAGCAGAGCTGGGGGCACGGAAAGGTCAGAAATCAAAGAATGCAGAGCAACACAGTCACAAGGCCCTTTCTGTTTGCAGGCTGCCCGATAATACCTGACCCGCCATCTTGGCTGTTTCTAGGCTCATAACATGCCGAAGTTGCTGGGTGTTTTTTAATTTTTGAGAGCAATCTGTATGTAGAGGGTGTGGGTAACCACACCAAAAATTTTAAGTTGTACCATTTGAAGCCAAAATATTAAAATTAAATCCACAAGTAAAAAATGCAAGTTAACTAAAAATTAAACAAAGTAAGATTTACTTATGCAAATGCATTCATTAATGGTTGGTTACTGCAAAATGAATGAAATAAAGAAAAATAAAAAACCAAATATTTAGAATGCACTTTAATGAGGTAAGTTTGTAGTGCGCAGGCGCAAGATCAGAAGGATTTACGTCCAGACAAAAAAGGAAAAAGGGCAAAACCAATGTTGCAACCTGAGAAATGAAACGGAAAATTCAGGATGGAAACTGACATAGGTCTGATTCGCGAACTGCCATACGAATGGACGTAAATTTTAGGATAGAAACGTATTAGCTTATAGAATCACTCGCAAGTTCATACGAGCGCACGAGCGTTCGGGAAAAATAGGATGATCGGTACCAAAATCAAAGCTGTTACATGTTTCTTTGAATCGACCCTAATGTCCTGATTGAGATGACAAGCAGACGCAACCTTAGGCAGAAAATCTGGCTTAAAACGAAACACCCCCTTGTCCTGGTATCTCTCAAAGTAAGGGGGTTTGATGGAAAGTACCGCCAACTCAGAAACAAGCCTAACAGAAGTGATAGCCACCAAAAAGACTACCTTAAGCGTCAAAATGGACAAAGGGGCCTCACGCAAAGGCTCAAAGGGAGACCCCTGCAAGGCAGATAAGACCAAGTTCAAATCCCAGACTGGTAACATGGGCTTACGTGAGAAACCCCCTGGAAGAAAGTCTTGACCAGACGATGGTGAGCAAAGGATCTTTGGAAGAAAATGGCCAAAGCAGAAACATGACCTTTGAGGGTACTAAGTTGAAGACCCAAATCCAAACCATGTTGCAGAAATTCCAGAATCCTAAGGATAGAAAACACCCGACAGGGAAGAGACTTAGACTCACACCAGTCAACGTAAGCATGCCAGACCCTATAGTAGATGGACGATGAGGACTTCTTCCTAGCCTGAATCATGGTATTTACAACAGAGGCAGGCAGCCCCTTTTCCATCAAGAAGGAGGTTTCAGCAGCCAGGCCGTTAAAGCCAGCTTTTGTAGATTGGGATTGGCGTAGCTGCCCCTGAGTGAGCATGTATGGAACCTTGAGCAGGGCGTACTGATCTACTGCCAACTGCACGATGTCTGCGAACCACACTCTTCTTGGCCAACAGGGGGCCACCAGAATGGTTGGCACCCCTTCCTGGGCAATCTTGCGCAGCACCCTGCCCAGCAGAGGAAAAAGAGGGAACACAAAGAGGAGCTGAAAGCTCTTCCAAGACATTGCTAGTGCATCCATGGCCAAGGCCAGAGGGTCCTGGGACAGAGAGAGACAAAGACTGGAAGCTTGTGATTGTGACGGGACGCAAACAGATCCACATCTGGCTGACCCCAGCGGTGGCACAGGGAGCGAAACACCCTGCTGCTGAGGGACCATTCTCCCAGACGAGAAGTCCCCCTGCTGAGGGAGTCTGCCTCCAGATTCTCCACCCCCAGGATGTACACAGCTGGGATGCAGGGAATATTCTCCTCCGCCCAAGACAGTATCAGGGGCACTTCCTTGAGGGCCCTCTTGCTCCGGGTCCCTTCCTGATGATGTAGGCAATCGCCATCTGGTTGTCCGAGCGGACCTGAATCGCCCGACTCTGAAGGTGTGGAGTCAATTGGGCGAGAACCAACCTTATCGCCCTCAGTTCCAGAATGTTGATAGGGGTGTGGGCCTCCTGAGGGCCCCACTGACCCTGGAATTTCAGGGATTTCCAGGAGCCCCCCCCCCAACCTGTCAGACTGGCATCTGTGGTGACTGTCTCCCAGCACAGGGCCAGAAAGGATCTGCCCACCAACAGGTTTCTTGAGTCCAGCCACCATGAGAGAGACCGTCTGGCCAGAGGGGACAGAATCAACACCTGATCCAGGGACCGAGGGTCCCGATCCCATGCCGACAAGAGGTGAAGTTGAAGAGGTCTCATGTGAAACTGAGCGTATGGAACCGCCTCGAAGCAAGACACCATCAGGCCCACCAGCTGCATCCCCTGCCGGATGGGGGGATGAGGACAAGACATAGGAAGCCTGGCTTGGGCTTGAAGACTCTCCACCTTCTGCTGAGGGAGAAAAATCTTGACCTGAGATGTATCCAGAGTCACACCCAGAAAGGACCTCACCATTGACAGTGACAGGAAAGACTTGGGGTGGTTGATCACCCAGCCGAAGGACACCAGTGTGGACACCACCAGCTGGGTATCCAGCTCGGCCTGCTGGAAGGACTTGATGAGAATGTCATCCAAGTAAGGAAGGATGCGAATGCCCTGAGATCTCAGAAGAGCCATTACGCCCGCCAGCACATTTGGTGAATACCCTGGGAGCCGAGGTGATACCGAAAGGCCAGGCCACAAATTGGTAGTGCTGATCCTCCAGAGCGAACCTGAGGAATCTCTGATGACCAGGAAAGATTGGTGCATGAAGGTAAGCGTCCTTGATGTCTACAGAGGTCATGAAGTTGCCCGGGCGTAGTGAATTGACAGCTGAGCGCAGAGTCTCCATGCGAAAGTGTTTGAATCTGACAAATTTGTTGAGGCGCTTTAAATCCAGGATGGTAAACAAATGCAATTTGGGGGGAGCTCTGGAAATCTCCCCACAGGCCCTCAGATGGTCCGCACTCAACCAACAAATTATTCAGAAAACTGTATACTAAAATAATATATGATTTTATTTGTATTAAAGAGACTCATAAAAAATAAACACAAAAACACAGGACAATCATCAATTTAAAATACATGAACACAATGACAATGACGAGGGTTTCCCACACAAAGGCTTTAAATATATATATTTGAAAATAAACTTTCCTTCCTGATCATATAGGTAAATAATATTAATATGTAGCAATCCTTACTGCCAGTGGTAATAGTAAGCAGGTGAATATTGTTATATCTACCTGCAACTAGTGAGCATACAGTTAAAAGACATTTAACAAGAAAAAAGAAGAAAATACTTACATGCAAGATACTTCAAAAAAGAAAAATACTGTTCAAATAGCAATTATGCTGAAAAACATGTGAAAGCACTGTTCATGAATGCCTGCTCTAAAGCAGATCAAAGTCCACTGGCCTAGAGTACATTGTATTACATTTGTAATGAAAGGAAGGTATTACATCACCGTATTAGCAAGTCATCTGAAGCCAGGGGTCAGTTGAGTCAGGTCAGAGACAGGTCAGTTGGTCCAAGCGCCGGTCCTCACCATCCCGCAGGGTAGTAGTATCAGGAGAATGCATGATAGATGTATTGGACAACCCGAGAACGGGCGCATCCACCTCGGAAGGACATGACCAAAGCTTAACAACATCAGCAGGAAAGGGATACCTCTCGTCCCAACTCTTAGGCACCCCTGGCAGCTTGCTAGGCCGTTCCCATTCCTTGAGCACTATATTATTAAAGTGAAACTGCTCAGGGAACTCCCAGCTTGGCTTAACCGTATAAAAAAGCTCACACTGCTGCTGCGGAGCCACTGCCAGGGGAGAAATACAAAGCACTTCAAAAATGTGACTCCGCAATCTGTCAGTGTCATCAGGGGACCACGGGTCTTCCCCAAAAGGAGTCCCAGTACCACCGTAAATCTTAGGTTGTTCCTCAGAGGATTCAGAATCAGAAAATAATTCCCCCTCCTCAAGGAGAGTGAGTAAGGACCCTCATCTTCAACAGGGAAGAGGGAAACCATGGGTGATAAATGCCGCTTCTTAGCAGAAGCCTTACGCGGGGCAGACCCAGCAAGATGTTTTTCAATGCTGGCCACCCGTGCAGCTAAATCAGGTTGAGACTCCCCGCTAGTATGCCCCTCGGTGGGGGTCAGATGTAAGCGTGGGGAGGGTAGGTGAGGCCAGAGGGGGCGCACCGCCAGGCCCAGTAACAGACAGCCCAGACTGCAGCGCAAGTACCTGCTGGGCACAGGATACACATACCCTGACATCATCACTTATAGGGGATACCTCACACACAACATATAGCCGGGCTTGTCCCAAAGGAACCCCAGGCCCATTATCCCCAGAAGCCTCCATATGGTGATTTGAATGGCACAACAGGCCAGTAAGGGTTAACGCTAAAGAGCTACCCGGGATGGCCCAAGAACCCGCTAGGGAAGTGGGAGATAGTGAGGGGAGATGGCTGGGAGAAACCACAGTGCCGAAGTTTTAACCCGCGTGAAAGACATAACAAAACATTCCCATAAGAATACAGCAGAAAGGAATATCCTGAAAAAAAACACCCCACCGGGGTTACTCACGGACCGCAGGGAGCCAGCAGCACACACAGCTAAGGACAGGCAAAATGGCGTCCACAGACCTCGAAACGCGCCCAAGTGATCCGGCCGGCCAATAGCGGCCCGGCAGCTCTGAGGTAAATGACGCCGCCATCCGCGGAGCGCTGTATAAGCACGCGGCGGTGGCGGCGTACAAGGCGACAGTAACACAGTATAAAGTTAAAACATAAAAATGCAGTTTTTTACCACTAGTCACCCCCCCCCCCGGAGATCACCCAGAGGGAGAGCGAGGCAGGAATAGAAAGGATTTCCATGGAGATGACTGCGCCCAGAAGACAATGGGAGGAGTGAGGGTGGAGGGGAACACCTATGGGAATAAGGGTTAACTGCACAGGTTGAGCCTGGCAAAAACCCATGGAGCGGGGGGGGCATCCCAAAAGGCTCACCATCAGCCTAAACCGCCTACCCTGTCTGGAACTGCGGTAGGAGCATAACTCCTCAGTACCTAACTGGTGCTTACTGACCTACCTTCCCCCGAACCTTGTCAGCCGAGGCTGGGAGGCAACAATATGTAACGGAACGGGTGGGAATAGTCCTGCAGGGCCGCAGGCATATAAGTCCCGCTCACCTGCGCCACATAGAGAGCTATCTTCTATCTTCGCAGCCCAGACTGCAGAAAAGAACTGGGGAATTTGTGGGAGGTCCCTGACTATGGGGCCGGGAGGAGCCACAAGCTGTTTTCTGCAGGCCAGTGCCATCTTGTGGATGTATTACCCCAAGAGTAAGGAATATTCTGGAACAGGACGTGCTGTATACTTAGAATAGTAATAAATGGTGTCTATGTTTCCCCTGCTATGCTCTATCAGGCGCGATCCATGCCGGGTTTTCAGGACCCAGTTCACATTCCCCAGTCCTCTACAGGTTTGTTCCCTGATTCGAGGCCCCGCACAGGTAATGAGGCTGATTGCAGGGGAAGCCTAAATAAAAGGAGCCGCTGAGCATGTCAGTTTGCTGTTGACCAGCCTGGAGTAAGGAGCCCAGGCCATACTGCTGAAGGTGAATAAAAGAACTGGATTAGGGGGCGTGGCCTGGCGCTTGAATGGAGTGGCCGCACTAAGCTGAGCTCCTGACCGTAACCGGGCTCCTTCAACGTTTTTTTGTGGCAATCGAGCTCACAGTGCACCCTGAAATATGCCAGGGAGAAGAGGCAAGAGGAGAGAGGGGGACGGAGGTGGATCGCGCTCCGGAGTGGGAGAGAAGCGGAGACCGGCAGCCGCCTTACCTGGATCCGGAGAGGGGAGCCGGGAGCTGCTTGCAGGACACGTGTCGCCGGCCCCGTCATCAGCTTCCTCCCCCGGGCCGT
The DNA here is from genome assembly GCA_027917425.1 of Gastrophryne carolinensis. NCBI lineage: Eukaryota > Metazoa > Chordata > Amphibia > Anura > Microhylidae > Gastrophryne > Gastrophryne carolinensis. The sequence continues at coordinate 263,781,765 of CM051239.1, forward strand.
CGGAAGAAGATCCCCAGCAGGCGGAGACCTGCGGCGTCGCCCGAGAAGGTGTGCGGCGAGCTGCGGGAGTCGAGGCGTCGGTTCCCGCCGTGTCCCACTCAAAAGAGACCGCTCCCGGGATGACGGGAGATGAGGGGGGGAGGCCGTTCCTCTCTCCCCCTGCTCCGTCCAACGAGCAGCCAGCTGAGAGGAGTGAAGAGGAGGAGGACGAGACACACACTGCTGGCGCGGGTCCCCACCACATTGCAGCTGGAGGTGGCTGCTCTGAGATCCATGTGCTCCCCAGCTATGAGGTGCAAAGGTCTGACCAAGATGGCGGCCGGGTCGTCAGGAGGACAACCACCTGGCAGCAGCACAGGTATGACGGGGGGGGCGCTCCGGTCCCTGAGTGGGGGGAGGCGAACCAGCAAATGTCCCCCAGCCTGGGGAGGGATGGAGGCCCAGGGACACATATCGCAGAACCCCAACCACCGCAATTAGCTAGGTGGAGAGAATCTGCCCTCCATAAATTGGGGAGATTTGCCTTCCTCCCTGATGAGAGGGAACCAGAGAGACATCCGCCCACCAACTCTGCTCGGAGGTCGCCGTGCCCTCCCCAGATGCAACATAGGGAGGCTCTCCCACAGAGACCCCCAAGGTCCAGAAGCCGCTCCGGGGCGAGGAGGGAGAGGAGCCCCTGCAGCAGTCAGGAGTCTTTTAGGAGGCCGGCGAGAACATCCAGCCCGCTATCTCCCCCAGCTCACTCTGATGCTTCGGGGGCATGGCCTACCCGGGGGGCCACGACTCTTCCCGGTTCCCCAAGTTTGATCCACTTCCCCCAAGAGGAACCTCCCTACCCTATAGAGGACTTCTCCATAACTGAAGAGATTGAGCTCCCCCCTCCTGCCACCTCTTCTATCCATTCCCTTCCACGAACGTCTGGAGAGAGAGAAGAAGTAACACCTCACGCCGGTAATATTCACAGGGAGACCCTCTCATTTCCGAGATCCATCCCCACCAGGGCGGACTTTGAGGCGCTCATTTCTAAGTATGAGACAGCTTACAAAAAGGATATCGCTGAGGTGAAGGGCCACCTCCGGGCACTCGACTCCAGGGTAACCTCCCAGCAAACAGCTAATGAAACTGCTATCGCAGACCTGGCGAAACGAGTAGAAGCACAGAACGTGCAGATTCTCCAGCTCCAACTCCAGCACGATGACCTAGAAAATAGGCATAGGAGAAACAACTTGCGCCTCCGGGGCATACCTGAGGCTTCGGCGGGAGAAGACGTGAAGCAGATTATTACCACAATTTTTAATAAGCTACTAGACAGAGCCGCTGAGACCCCGATTGAGATTGATAGAGCTCACAGGGCCCTTGGCCCCCGTAATCCGGACCCGTCGCGCCCGAGAGATGTGGTGTGTAGAGTCCACTTTTATAAAATCAAGGAGGAGATAGCCAGGAGGGCCTGGCGACATGGGCCGGTGGACTTTGATGGCGCAAGTATACAAATCCTCCCGGACCTTTCAAGACGCACGCTTCAGATGAGGAGAATGCTGCGGCCGGTGCTGGAGGTCATCAGGGGTGCGGGGGCTTCCTACAGATGGGGTTTCCCCTTCCACCTGATTGTGCTAAGAAATCGTGAAACGTTCCTTCTCAAGACACACCGTGACCTGGCGGGACTTTTTTCTTTCTTGGGCTGTGACCCGATCCAAGCTCCAGACTGGCTTCTTCCAAGCACGGAATCGATCCCGCGGAGACCCCAGGGAGCACCCCCACGCAGACCAAGATCATCCAGACCCCGAGTGAGACAGGAGAGGCGCCCTGGCCCGACCGACAGCGAACCCTGATCCCCTGCCTCTTGGACGCACATGGACTCTGGTGATATCTAAACCTCTTTTTGTGTTTATCTCTCTTTAGTTTTAATTGCACTACTATTTCTTAGAATGTTAGTCCCAATTGCTCAGGTAATATCCTCGCTTTATCTATATATGTTGTTGGAAGCCCGGTGGGTCTGGACGAAGGCTACCCCGATCTTGTAGCTAGTCACAGTCCCCCATTTAGGTTGGCATCAGCCCCCCTCCGGTTGGAGGAGTGCTGATCCCTAGAGCTACAGCTCTTTAGTGTTTCTCCCCCGCCAGATTGGCTTTTGCATTGTTTGTTATTGTGTTTTCCTGTCTACCTTCCCCACTCGTACCCCTACCCCGCGAACCCTAACCCCCTACTACCTAGCCGCCCCGAGGCTCCTCACCTCCCCTGCCCTCCCTGCCTGCTGATACCTCCCAATCCCCGAGAGAGGCTGCTGACAGCCCTCGGGCGTCTTGGGCTTGTCTGGGATGGGGGAGGTGGTGATCAGCTCCTTCAATGTGAAGGGCCTTAATATCCCTGAGAAAAGATCAAAAATCTTGTATAACCTCCACAAACAGAAAGCCAAGATAATCCTTCTTCAGGAAACCCACTTTAAAACGGGTCAAACCCCTGATATTCGTGACAGATACTACACAACATGGCACCATTGCTCCAACCCGGAAGGGAAAACGAAGGGGGTGTCAATAGCTCTCCACAAATCGCTCCCCCACGAGACACTAGATGTTAAAGTCGACCCCCGGGGTAGGTTTCTCTTCCTTAAAATCAGGATATTTAACAAGACCTACACTCTCGCAAATCTGTATGCCCCCAACACGGACCAGACTCGGTTCTCTACCCAGATCCTCAAACTACTAGAAGAATTTGCGGAGGGGGTGATAATTGTCGGGGGAGACCTGAACGTTCCACTTAATCCCTTACTCGACACTTCATCCGGGAGGGCATCCGTGTCGCTGAGCAAACTCAATAGCTTGAGGAAAGCACTAACGAGCCTCCAGCTGGTTGACACTTGGAGGGTCCTCCACGGCCAGAGGAGGGACTACTCCTTTTACTCGCATGCCGCAGGTTCCTATAGCAGGATTGACTATCTGCTCACGAGCCACCATGCCCTGGACTGGGATCCCGAGGCGTGGATAGGACCTATCTTGTGGTCCGATCACGCCCCGATCTTCATCTCACTGACCCTCCCCGGTCAGTCGCCTGCCTGCTGGTCGTGGAGGCTCAACGACACCCTGCTCGGTGACGCGGTTTGCTCTTCCGCGATCGAAAGGACGATAGAGTACTTCCTCGAGGATCACAGGGCTGACCCGACCCCCTTGCCTGCCCAGTGGGAAGCTCTGAAATGTGTTCTTAGAGGTGAACTCATTAAGCAGGGATCTAGAATTAAACGGGAAAAGTCGGCGCTAATTCAGAAAACCCTAAACGATATCCACGCACTAGAGGCTGCACACAAAGCAGGGCCCACCGACCTAGGGCTTCTGGAACTGCAGGGAGCTAGGGAGAAGCTACAGAAATTGTATAATCAATCCTACCTAAGCTACAGGGATAAGGGAAGGGCTCAACTCTACAGACTGGCAAACAAATGTGGCCGAACGCTGGCCAGAACCCTCCACCCCCGGCCAACGGCCGCGTATATTCCTGCTATCCGGAAGCCTGACGGCTCTTTGGCGCAGGCCCCCTCGGATATAGCAGCCACCTTCAGAGAATACTATAATTCCCTCTATAATATCCAGAACCCCTCCAGCTCTCCTCCGGTTCGGGGGCCCCCACCCTCAGTGATTGACGACTACATAAAAAGTACCCCGTTACCCTCACTTTCCGTGGAGGAAACCGAGTCCCTGGAGAGGCCTTTCTCTGCCCTGGAGGTTACCCAAGCAATTAAAGACTCACCAGCCGGTAAGTGCCCAGGTCCAGACGGATATACCCCCAAATTCTATAAACAATTTGGGGCTCGGTTGACCCCCTTCTTAACAAGGGTGTTTAACTCCATAGGCGAAGCCTGCCCTTTCCCCAAACAGGCCCTCGAGGCCTCGGTCTCGGTCATCCCTAAACCAGGGAAGGACACCTCGATCTGTGGCAACTACAGACCAATTTCAATTATCAATATTGACCTTAAAATCTATGCTAAGATCATAGTCGTAAGGCTGCAGGGTTTGCTCCCTGATAGGATTCACCTAGACCAGGTGGGGTTCGTGCCGGGGAGGGAGGCCAGGGACAATACAAACAAACTGTTCACCCTGATCTCACATGTCGCCTCCTCCAAAACTCAAGCTTGTCTCCTCGCGTGTGACGCTGAGAAGGCGTTTGACAGGGTGAACTGGGCCTTTATGTCTGCCACATTGAGACAGATCGGGATTGGCCCTGGCCTCCTCTCCAAAATTATGGCCCTATATGGTGGCCCAACAGCTAGAGTCAGAATCAATGGCCTACAGTCCGCCCCATTCACTATAAGCAATGGCACGAACCAAGGGTGCCCTCTTTCCCCCCTCCTATACGTGTTGACGATGGAGCACCTAGCCATAGCCATACGCGATAACCCTGATATTAAGGGCATCCAGATTGGAGAGAACCAGTTTAAGACATCTCTGTTTGCAGATGACTTGATGCTACATGTCACATCGCCACACATATCATTCCCGGCTCTCTTAAAGGAGTTTGAGCGCTTCAGCACGGTGAGCAACTTCAAAATTAACCTTTCCAAAACTGAGGCGCTCAACCTCTCTCTTCCGCGCCAAGAGGTATGCCTCCTTGAGGCAAACTTCCCATTCAAATGGAAGGCTCAGGCCATCGGATACCTAGGCATTCAAATACCGGCAGACCTCTCCAAAATATACGATCTTAATTATTCCCCTCTCCTAGCTAAAATAGGTAAGGAATTAGAGGCTTACACAAAGAGACCAATCTCCTGGTTTGGCAGGGTCAATAATCTAAAGATGGACATACTCCCAAAACTTTTGTATGTATTTCAGGCAGCCCCGATAGGACTACCCAGCAGCTTTTTTAAAAAACTGAGTTCAATGTTCTCAAAATTTGTGTGGGGGTCATCTAGACCTAGGATTAGACTTTCGACTCTCTCCAGAGGCAGGGGGGAAGGGGGCATGGGACTCCCTGACATGAAAACCTACCATGCGGCGACAGTCCTACAGCGGCTAGTGGACTGGACGCATAGGGGAAAGGAAAAACTTTGGGTTCAATTGGAGAAGACGCTCTCCCGGTTCAATCCTTCCACAATAGTGTGGGCTGCCCCTCTAACCCGGCCACAGAAAGGGACTCTACCTTATCTTATGCAACATTTCCTGGATGTTTGGGACCCACTCCAACAAAAGCACAACTTGGTCCGTAGACCCGGCCCCCTTACGCCGATCTTTGATAACCCAGCATTTGAACCAGGCATGCTTTCCAGGAGCTTCCTCATTTGGGAGGCTTCCGAGGGTATAACGGTGGGCCAGGTGATGCGAGACGGGACCATCCCCACCCTGGATGACCTGAGGGCTAGAGCAGGGAATAAGCGTATCTCTTGGCTGCTGCACAGACAGCTCCATACCTTCCTATCATCCAATAATATGGTGGAAAGGGCCCGGATCCCCCCCACAACTCTAGAGTCCCTGATCCTGCAAGACACCTCCCCTGACCATATGATTTCTAGGCTCTACAAACTTCTATCCAAATCTCTTCATACGGGGCCACCCAGATTCATTGAAAAATGGGAAAGAGAATTGGGTCTTCCGCTTTCTGAAAGTGACTTAACAAAAATTTATGCCTGTACTCATAGCTCCTCTATAGCCACAGCCACTAATGAGCGTAATTATAAAATCCTTTCCCGTTGGTATAGGTGCCCTGCAGACATCCATAGATTTGACAAAAATACCCCCAATGTGTGCTGGAGATGCCAGAAGGAGGAGGGGAATATGATCCACATTTGGTGGGGCTGCCCAAGCATTAAATCTCTGTGGGACGAAATCATCTGCATTTACGGACAGGTGTCGGGTAGAACCACTCTGAATACGCCCCAGCTGGCGCTCCTATCGCTGCTTCCCTGCTCTATAACCAGCGCTAAGAAGGATGTCCTCCGCTTCTTCCTGGCGGCCATGAGAGCAGTCATCCCTAGACACTGGAAGTCAGCAGACCCCCCCACGCTGGCGGAATGGGTTCAGGAGTTGGAGTCTATACGATATTTAGAGAGCCTGATTGCTGACGACTCAGAGTCCACCAGCAGATACGTGATGATCTGGGCGAGCTGGTTGGATTTCCGGGACACCCGCTTGCCTGCGTTGTTATGAGCAGCCGTGAGTAGATGAACAGCCATACTACGGGGGTCCTTGGTGTCCATCAGCCCTCCCTGGATCATGGAGCTTTCCTGCGACTCCTCACCGGCCCGTACAGGCAGAATGGGAGAAATCAACCCTGCCCACCTCCCAATAATTAATGCTGACCATGTGGCCAGCCACTGCGATCACCCCCCTCATCCAGGTCCCTCTCCCTTCCTCTCCTGCATCCCTCTCCCCATATTGTTATAACTCTTCACCAACGGAGAACGTCCGTTTCCCAATGTGGGATTACATGGGTTATTTATATGAGGCCCGCACGTATCCCCGTAGGTTTCATTAAGTAATAGAGGTACGGCTAAGATGAACCACCCGCCGAGCTGAGTCACTTTGTGTTGGATTGATGTATGATGTATGCTGTACACCCTATGTGTCAAACTGTCGACCTTGTATGAGGTACACGTTATGATGCTCCCATCCCCTCACCCCTTGCTTTCTGTATCCCCTTCCCCCACCCCCCTTGTGTTGTATACAAATTGTTGTTTGAAAAAATCAATAAAAGTTGATTACATTAAAAGAACTGGATTAAAGCCAAATGACTTTGCTTGTGTCACCCCAAACTTGGACTTGTGGGGACTAACAGCATGGGCTTGAATGCCCTGGAAGTGGATCTTGTACAACAAGGACTTTTTCCAGCTTGCTGCCTTTTTCCTACCCTGGACTTTGCTAAAAGCTGGTGAGGTAACCGCTTATACTGCATTTTGTGCTACAACCATCTCTGATGTTAAGAGATGCTTTGGCTGTGGAATTCATATTCAATAAATTACGTTTGATTTGAATGAGAACTGTCGTCTGAGTCACTGCCATTCGCCCCAGTCTCTTACTATATATATATATATATATATATATATATATATATATATATGTATATATATTAACATAAATACATATATACATAAATAAATAGAATAAAAATAATACTTTTTTTTTACAGGGGTCAGAATTTTTTTGGGGGGAGGAAGTGTTGAAGGTGGATGTGTCGGCAGGTAGGAAACACTTAAGCAGAGTACTAACTCAGTTCCTGGCACACATAAGTCCCACGGGATCCACACCTTGTTCAGGAATGTAAGCATGTCCACATTGACTGTGGATAGGCGCTCAGTACCAGGAGACGCATGAACATCATCCATCATGCAAGTCAAAGTCTGCCTCCTGGTAGTACAGGTTGTATCCGATGGAGGTGGATGTAGCGGACAATGGAATAAGTCATGCACACCCTCCCCTGTGAGTTGGTGTTGATGTCCCCGCTGTGTTGGCGACTTGCTGTTCCTCCTCTTCCACTGAGCCCTCAAATTCGGCTGGAGACTCTGCCAATAGTGCACCTACCAGAGTGTTTTTGCACTCTCATTTTACAATTCCAATCCAGTGCTGGTATCAGGGAGGTAATGTTGTCCTTATAGCAGGGAGGCCACCCAGTAATCGGCACTGGTGACTATGCAAGCAACTCTGTGGTCTTTGTACAGGCACTGGAGCATGTAGTGGCTAATGTGAGCCAGGCTTCTCTGAGTCAAGTAGAAGCTGTCCTCAGTGTCAGGTGTCTCCTCCTTCCTCCTGCCACATGCCATCGACGCCTATGAGCTGTGCTGGGTGCCACCTTGCTGTGGAGCAAGTCTTCCTCCTCCTCTGAATATCTGGCTGCTGCTGGCCCAGGAACCCACCCTGCAAGCCACGTGTGTACTCCCTTGATGCCTGGAAAATGGGCCTTCCTCCTTCTTCTCCACTTCCATCACATCTTCCATCATGGCCTGAAAGATTTTTTCCAGCAGGCAAACGATGGGGATGGTAGCACTTTCCATGTTGTTGGCGTACTGGAAGAACTGCAGCATCCCACAGATGTCCCTAATCCCCTCGATTCAAAGAGCAAAAGTTAATTGATTTCGGATCGAGATTCGTAAGTTTGGGTGGGTGTTAGTCATTTTTTCCTGTTTTTTTGGCCATTTCCGACTCGCACGAGCCTACGTACGAATTCGTATATGCTCTTACGATCATCGGAAGTTCGTTCCTAAATTGTAGGATCAAAACGTAAAACTTAGGATCAAATCCTAAAACTTAGGATCAAAACGTAAAACTTCGGATAATCGGATGTGTTTAGGTGTGATTCAGAGAGCAGTTTTCAAACCTCTAAATACGTTTTAAAAGAAAGCCACTGCCGACACCTTTTAGCAGTCGGATTGCTGTTCTTGAACAGGTTTTTTGGCTATGTGGAGGAGTCTGCGCGTCTTGAGCTCCAATGAACTGCATGTATCAGCATGGCCGAGGCCATAAATTGTATGGCAATGCATACCTGATTCATGTATGCCTTATAAAAGCATTTTAATGTGGACCTTAATTAGTCCTTTGCATGTAAACCTTTATTTTGCAATACATCCATATATTTGCGTTAATTAAAGAAACTTATGTCCTTTGTTATTTATTTTTAAATTGATAGAATAATATTTTTAGTTTGAATTTATTGGTGTAGTTGTTTACCTTTGCTTTGTTTAATTATTTAAGCACATCTTTGGTCAGATGCATCACACTTACTGAGGAGAGGAGAGCGGGATAAAGTGCAGGATGTGGGTTACTGCTGTATTTTGCACAGACACAGCAGAGCTGGGGGCACGGAAAGGTCAGAAATCAAAGAATGCAGAGCAACACAGTCACAAGGCCCTTTCTGTTTGCAGGCTGCCCGAGAATACCTGACCCGCCATCTTGGCTGTTTCTAGGCTCATAACATGCAGAAGTTGCTGGGTGTTTTATAATTTTTGAGAGCAAATCTGTATGTAGAGGGTGTGGGTAACCACACAAAAAATTTAAAGTTGTACCATTTGAAGCTAAAATATTAAAATTAAATCCACAAGTAAAAAATGCAAGATAACTAAAAATTAAACAAAGTAAGATTTACTTATGCAAATGCATTCATTAACCAAATATTTAGAATGCACTTTAATGAGGTAAGTTTGTAGTGCGCAGCCGCAAGATCAGAAGGATTTACGTCCAGACAAAAAAGGAAAAAGGGCAAAACCAATGTTGCAACCTGAGAAATGAAACGGAAAATTCAGGATGGAAACTGACATAGGTCTGATTTGCGAACTGCCATACGAACGGACGTACATTTTAGGATAGAAACGTATTTGCTTATAGAATCACTCGCAAGTTCATACGAGCGCACGAGCGTTCGGGAAAAATAGGATGATCGGCACCAAAATCAAAGCTGTTACATGTTTCTTTGAATCGACCCCAATGTGTACCAATGCTCGCAGCTTGGGCAACAAGCTCTGTGAATTAATGGCTATCATATCCAGAGATGAATTGGATCTTGTTGCAATAACAGAGACTTGGTTCAAGGATCACAATGACTGGGAGATAGCCATACCCGGTTACACATTGTACAGAAGACAGATTGGATAGAAAGGGCGGTGGAGTAGCCATTTATGTCAAGACTACACTTCAATCAACAATAATTCAGCATACACATAATGAACTAGAAACTCTCTGGGTTACCATGCAGACTAAGGAGGGAGCTGTGGTCAGAATTGGTGTGATATATAGGCCCCCTGGACAATCTGAGAATCTAGATAACCTGTTAATAGATGAAATCAGTGGAATGGCAGAGAAGGGGGACATTGTAATTACAGGTGACTTCAACATGCCTGATGTGGACTGGAATATCCCAAGTGCATCGACATGCAAGAGCAGGACTATATTAGAGGCACTTAATGGAGTGTCTCTAAAACAACTTGTGACATTGCCAACTAGAGGAGATAACATTCTGACCAATGGGGATCTGGTGTCCGAGGTCAGGGTTGAAGAAAATCTGGGTTCCAGTGACCATCAATGCTTATGGTTCCGAATAAAAACAGACATTGTGCAATCACACACCAGAACCAAAGTGCTAGACTTTAGGAAGACAAACTTCAAGGAAATGGCGGAGTATGTAGAAACAAAATTAGGTGAGTGGAACAGAGTAGCAGAAGTGAGTGCCCAGTGGTCACTATTAAAAATGGCCATCTTAAAGGCAACTAAGCAATATGTGAAACAAACTAGCAAGAATAAAAGGAAGAAGAAACCATTATGGTTTACTAGGGAAGTCAGCACTATCATAAAAGATAAGAAGTCTGCCTATAAGAAGTATAAAGTAAGTGGAATTGTAGCTGACAGAGAGGCGTATAAAATTAAACAGAGGGAAGCAAAACTGATTATAAGGACTGCTAAAGGCAAAAGGAGGAAGAAATGGCCAAATCTATGAAGAGGGGAGATAAAACCTTTTTCCGATATATTGGTGACAGAAAGAAGAAAAACAATGCAGTCTCAAAAATTAGAAATAGGTCACGCCCCGGTGTTTCTTGACCTCAAGCTCGTGGACAGACCCCCCCCTCCTCCACGTGGAGATTGAATGAGTCTCTCCTTAAGGATGCGGTGGTGGCTCAGGCTGTGAAGGAGGGCCTAGAGTCCTACTTTAGAGCCAATAATAATGGGGAGGTCTCGCTACTCACATTGTGGGAGGCGCACAAGAGCGTGACCAGGGGCCTCCTGATCAGCCACGGGGCGAGGCTCAAGAGAGAAAGGCTAGCCCAAATAGCGAAGCTTACTGACAAGGTCCGTGATCTGGAACTGTCCCACAAACAAACTGAAGCAGCGCGGGTACTTGGGGAGCTGACCCAGACCAGGGAGGCACTCAACACCCTCCTACGGCAGAAAGCTAAGCATGTTATTAGGAGGTGCAAACGCACCTACTATGAACACGGTAACAAGAACAGCGCTCTGCTGGCTAGGGCCCTCAGGCAACAACAATCCCAGAATTTCATTTCTGCAATCCTCGATAGTGATCAGCAAACACGACACACCACGGAGGGAATAGCAGATGCATTCAGGGCATACTACTCAGGCCTGTACAATCTCGGTGGAGGGGCCCCAACTCGGCCACACTTGGATGGAGTTGAGGACTATATTAAGGAATCGGGCATGCCTTCAATAGCGGAAGAGGTCTCGGCCTCCTTGGAGGACCCGATTGAGATGGGGGAGTTGCTTGAGGCACTTAGGCGGTCCCCGTCGGGGAAGGCCCCGGGGCCCGATGGTTATTCGGTCCAATACTATAAAACTTTCATTTCCATACTTGGCCCTCATATGGTCAGGGCATGGAACACCATCACGGACCCAGTGGGGTCAGGTGCCTTCTCAGGCAGGGACCTCGAGGCCCACATCTCAGTTTTGCATAAAGCGGGGAAAGATCCTCTATCGTGCAAGAGCTACCGTCCCATCTCTCTCCTCAACACTGACCTGAAGCTGTACGCAAAGATCCTGGCCAATAGATTGGCCCCAGTGGTGGCCCAGGTGGTCCATCTGGACCAGACGGGTTTTGTGTTGGGCAGAGAGGCCAGGGATAATGTGGTTCGGACGCTTAGTGTCATATACTCCGCGCAGGCCTCGGGGACGCCAATGATGGTTTTATCCACGGACGCGGAAAAGGCCTTTGACAGGGTGGGGTGGCCTTTTTTACGTGAAACCCTTAGACATGTGGGCCTAGGAGACACATTCAGGAAGCGCATTGAAGCCTTGTACACTATACCCAGCGCGAGAGTTAAAGTAAATGGTTGCCTCTCCGCCCCCTTGCCGATTAGTAATGGAACCCGCCAGGGCTGCCCTCTGTCGCCACTGTTGTTCGCCCTGACCCTGGAGCCCTTTCTATGTAAGATTAGGAAGAATGGGGACGTGGGGGGACTGAGAGCTGGAGGCAGTATTCACAAGGTTGCCGCTTACGTGGATGACCTCTTGTTCTTTATCACAAACCCCGCGATCTCCGTCCCGGTGTTAATGAAGGAGCTTGAAACCTTCGGGAAGCTATCCTTCTTTAAAATTAACTTTGAGAAGTCAGAGGCGCTAAACATCTCTCTCCCCGGGGAGGTGGCAGGGACCATCCAACAGGCATTTTCTTTTAAATGGGCCAAGGGTTCAATAGCATATCTCGGTACGCGGCTGCCAAATCGCCTGACGAACATTTTTACCTTGAACTTTCTGCCCCTGGCTCAAAGAATAAAGGCTGACTTGGATAAATGGGACTCCCCTACCTTTTCATGGATGGGTAGGGCGAATATAATCAAAATGTCGATCCTACCGAAATTACTGTTCCAGTTCCAGGCACTCCCGATCAAACTACCTACTCGCTTCTTCAGGGAACTGGAGAAAGTTCTAATGGGATTTGTATGGCAGAAGAAGAGGGCTAGGCTTCGCCGCCAGGTGTTATTTAAGCCCAAAAGCCTGGGTGGCATGGCCATGCCGGATGTCCAGACGTACTGGGTGGCCTCCCATTTACAAAGAATATGTGAGTGGCACACGTGCAGGGGGACGAAGAGATGGGTACAACTTGAGCACTCCCTGGCCCCGGCTCCTCTGGATGTCGTTGCTTGGAATAGAGAGACCCTGGTACCAGCTTTGAGATCCCACCCCACTGTGGCGGCCACTCTAGGCGCCCTGCGGAGTTCTAGGGAACGTTCGGAGGTTTCCCCCTGGCCCTCCCCCATGGTGGCTTTATTAGATAACCCGCAGCTCATGCCCGATTGCACTAGAAGGGACCTTAGAGAATGGGGGAGGTTAGGCCAACTAAGAGGGTGCGACCTGCTGTCTGAAGGGGGCTGGACTGCATTGGGAGAACTGAGGGCAAAATTTGAGAATGGGAACTTGGACCCCTGGACACTCTTGCGGTTCCAGTCGGTTCTATCCAAAATAGGCTTCCGCAGGGAGAATTTCAAGAATCATACAGATTTTGAGAAACTCTGTGCGGCAAGGCAACCACAACCCCACCTGATTTCCTTGTTGTACTCGCTCCTCATCCGGGAGGTAGAGTCCCCGCCTACTTTTTGGGGAGAGTGGGAGTTAGACTTGGGTAGGCCCTTGGGTTAGAAGGAGAGAACTAAGATAGCTACCTTGATACACAAGTCCTCGATGGCCACGAGAATCCAGGAAGTCAATTATAAATTGTTAACCCGCTGGTATCACACCCCTGACAGGTTGGGCAAGATGTATGACACGGCGGACACGAGCTGCTGGAGGTGCGGAGGGGACCGTGGGACCCTATTCCATTTATTTTGGCAATGCACCAAAATTCAGGAGTATTGGGGGGCGGTACTGAACATAGTGGCACAACTGACGGGGGCACAACTGCTGGGAGATCCGGCGCAGGTCCTGCTTCATTCCACGAGATCCCCGCTAGGGAAATATAAAAAAACACTGCTGATTCACTTGTTGAACGCTGCCAAACAGGTAATACCCAGATTCTGGAAGCAGAAGAAAGCCCCCTCCGTTAGGGATTGGGTGAAAGAAGTTACACACGTCAAAGAAATGGAGGATTTAACTTTAGCCCTTCATGACAGGTATGAGCAATATAGGGCCACTTGGCTACCCTGGCTGATCTTTGAGGAATCAGCAGAGTTCCGTAATTTGTTCACATGATTGACTCGATACAATACCCGCTATGGCGCCCCTTGTGGCCACTCTCCACTCGCACGAGATGTGTCTTGCCGCTCCCCCATGAGGGGCCTGACCTGGACAGTTGTTGGGCAGTGCTCGACCTGTAGCTCTGTCCCGCACGCCATACCCAGACCCATTCCTCCCTCTTGCCTATTGTTCCCCTCCCCCCCTACCTGCTTCCTCCCCCTCCTACCCCCCCTTATCTTTAACCCATCCACTCCCTCTCTGTCCCCCTTGTACGCTTATCTCTTTACTCTGAGGAGGGCGTATGGCTCTACTCGAAATGAGGGATTTGACACTGACTCTACATGAAGGCTCCGTGGCCAAGTGTGTCTGCGGAGACGGAGGTATGACAGGACGGATTGACCAGACGGGCGCTTGGCGGCATTTGCCGCGTGTAGTTCCCCGCCTTGGGACCTCCTGTAGTCGGTAACCGCACTACACTACATCAAGCAATGTTGCCTGAGATCATTACTCCGCCGCGATTAGCTACTTCTGATATGTTATTGGATTGTAAGAGCCCCCCCATTCCTTTTATGTCTCTTGTACTGTTGACTCTACTGTATGTATGTCTGTTATAAAACTGCAAAATCTTTAAATAAAGAATTAAAAAAAAAATTAGAAACAGGGAAAATAAATATATTGACTGAGATAAGGCTGTGGCTGACCATCTGAATAGCTACTTTTGTTCGGTATTTTCAGATAGTAGCAGGCATGGCCATAGCACAGCATCCCGCTGGGAGGGCACAGCTCCGGAATTTCTGGAGGCTGATGTCCTATCCGAGCTGGCACATCTAAAGGTAAGTAAGGCGATGGGTCCAGATGGAATCCACCCCAGAGTTCTAAGGGAAATTAGGTTTGTGATTGCAGCCCCTCTGACTGATTTACTTAACCATTCCCTTTCAACTGGTGAGGTTCCAGATGATTGGAGAATGGCCAATGTCGTACCAATCCATAAAAAGGGGAGTAGAGAAGAAGCCAGTAATTACAGGCCAGTTAGTTTAACATCTATAGTGGTCAAATTAATGGAAACACTCTTAAAAAAACAGATAATTTCCCATCTAAAAAATTAATGACCTATTGGACCCAAAACAGCACGGCTTTACTGAGGGCAGATCATGTCAGACCAATCTTATTGATTTCTTTCACTAAAGTGTTAGATGAAGGTGGTGCTGTGGATATTGCCTATCTGGATTTTAGCAAAGCCTTTGACACTGTACCACATAAGGAGCTCATAGATAAGTTATTGAAGGTAGGACTCAATCTCTGGATAGTTCAGTGGATTTCCAGTTGGCTGAGGGATCGGTATCAGAGCGTTGTTGTAAATGGTGTGCAATCTGAACAAAGGCGAGTTACAAGTGGTGTGCCGCAAGGCTCTGTCCTGGGCCCCATTCTTTTTAATATATTTGTAAGTGACATAGGAGAAGGCTTGGTAGGAAAAGTTTGTCTGTTTGCTGATGATACAAAGGTTAGTAATAGGGTGGATATTCCTGGAGGTGTCTGCAACATGGAAAATGATTTAGCTTTACTGGATAGATGGTCAAAACTGTGGAAACTAGAGTTTAATGTCTCTAAATGTAAAATCATGCACTTGGGTAGAAGGAATCCCTGCTCTGAGTACCGTATGGGCAGTACTGTGTTAGCCAGGACCTGGGAGGAGAGAGATTTAGGGGTACTGATCACTGATAGCTGCAAGATGAGTGGACAGTGTAGCCAGGCAGTGGGAAAAGCAAGCAGGATGCTCGGCTGTATAGAGCCCTGGTGAGGCCACAGCTAGAATACTGTGTGCAGTTCTGGAGACCTTACCTGCAAAAAGACATTATTCAAATAGAATGGGTCCAAAGGCGGGCAACGAAAATGGTGGAAGGACTTAAACTTAAAACTTATCAGGAGAGACTTAAAGAACTTAATTTGTACAGTCTGGAGGAAAGAAGGGAGAGGGGGGGACATGATTGAGACCTTTAAATATGTGAAAGGATTGAATAAGGTTCAGGAGGGAAGTGTTTTTAAGAAGAAGCTTAATGATAGAACAAGGGGGCACAACCTGAAGCTAGTCGGGGGGAAGATCAGGAGCAATGTTAGAAAATATTATTTTACAGAAAGAGTAGTAGATGCTTGGAACAAACTTCCAGCAGAGGTAGTTGAAAAATCAACAGTCACTGAATTTAAACATGCCTGGGATAAGCACACATCTATCCTAAGATAAAGAGTACATACAGTATACACATAAGGGCAGACTAGATGGACCGTATGGTCTCCTTCTGCCGTCAACCTTCTATGTTTCTATGTTTCTAATGGAGGCCCACTCATTGGTGGTGATGTGCTGTTGGTCTGCACTTTCATTCACCCAGACATTTAGGAGCAGAAGCTCCACTATCACCTGCTACTGCTCACATACCCTTTCCAGCATATACACTGTGACATTCCACCTGGTGGGCAAGTCACATATGATGCGGTCGGTGCAAAGTGTGAAGTTCCTCTGCAGTGCAGCCAGGCAAGTGTCAGCAGGGTGAAACACCCCGAAAGTGCATACAGACACTATGCACTTTATGCAGCAGCTCCCGCATGTCTGGAAAATGGGCCAGGTAGCTCTGCACCACCAAGTTGAGCACATGCTCCAGGTAAGGGATGTGCATCAACCTGGCTCGTCCCAAGACTGCTCCAAGGTTACACCCATTGTTGCACACCACCTTGCCAGGTGCAACGGCAGCAGACACTCAACTGTCTGCTCCTGGATGCTGGACCACAGCTCCTGGGTGGTGTGCGGCCTTTCGCCCAGACAGGTGAATTTTAGCACCACATGTGCCATTTTCCCATGTCAGTGCTCAAAATAGTGGTGCACTGCTGGGCTGACTGCTTGAGGAGAAGGAAGAGTCAACAGGAAACACGATTGATTTCCAGCAATCCTGGGTGGTGGAAGGATATGTGCCACAGTGCTTCCCGCCGCAGTCCCAGCCGGCTAGGGCTGTGTGACCATCACTACCTCTCCAAACTCTGAGGGACTTCAGTCCACATTGTGTCTAGAACTTCGTCATCAACCTTGGCATCCTCTTCCACCCACTCTACCCTGCTAGCCTCCCTCTAAGCCTTAACATTGCAGAAATCTGCAGCAGTCAGCACTAGGGTTTCATCATCTTCGAGGGTGTCCTGTGATGTTCCACTGGGCATGTTCTCATCCTCCAACATAAGCTGTTGGGCATCTGGGAACCCTAGGTCTGCAGATGGATGGCTCACAGTATCCCAGATAGGAGTGTCATCGTAGAGCATTATTGACTCTGTGACTTGTGGCCTTACTGATTTTAAGGAGGAGAGGTGGAGGGCTCAGCACTTCGAAGTGGAGTGGGTGGAAGACAAACCCATGGAGCTGGCACCTTGCGTGCCATATAATCTACGACTGCCTCAACTTGTTCTGGCCTCACCACTTTGCCAGCAAAAATGTGCTCCAAACCGTGGCCCCTGCTTGCACCAGAGTAGTAGCAGGCAAGAATGAAACACGTTACAGTGGCCCGGAATAGACAGATAAAACAAATTCCCCTTGAACTGGACCAAATGCTGGCACAGTTGGAAAAAAAACGTCCCCCAAACTCACTCACCCCATATGCATGCATGGTACTGAAGCATTTTGAGCAGCACTTGAGCTCCACTCAAAGCTTAAAGACTGCCTCACCGATTTTCTGGTAGCATCCATTTTGGAGCTTCCTGTCCCAGCATCTCAGTGCCTGGATTCAACTGACATAACTGACAATGCACAGTAACAGGAAACCCAGCAGCACTTCCTGTTTGCAGGCACCTGCAGATACATTTTGGTGAACCACCATTGGTCTGCTTTAAGTGCTCTGAACTAGTGATACTCCACTAACAATTGGTATAAAAGAGTACTGACATACACGTGCTCTGGCACTGGCCCCGAAAGTGGTCTGAACTATTGGTATTAAAGAGCACTGACAAACACAAGTGCCCTAAACTATTGGTATGAAAGAGCACTGAAACAGAAGTGGCCAGAACCAGTGGACACTAGACAAAACCTTTTTCTTTTAAGAGGGTCTTAAGTGCCCCGAACCACTGGATACTCTACTAACAATTGGTATGAAAGAATACTGACACAAGTGCCCTGAACTATTGGTATGAAAAAGCACTGACACACAAGTGCCCTGAACTATTGGTATGAAAGAGCACTGACACGCAGGTGCCCTGAATTATTGGTATGAAACAGCACTGACACACAAGTGCCCTGAACTATTGGTACGAAAGAGCACTGACACACAAGTTCCCTGAACTATTGGTATGAAAGATCAATGACACACAATTGCCCTGAACTATTGTTATGTAAGAGTACTGACACTCAAGTGGTATTACAGAGTACTGAAACTCAGGTGCTATTACAGAGTTCTGACACTCAAGTGCTATGACAGAATACTGACACCCAAGTGCTATGACAAGGTACTCACACTCAAGTGCTATCACAGAGTACTGACACTCAAGTGCTATTACAGAGTACTGACACTCAAGTGCTATTGCAATGTACTGAAACCTAAGTACTATACCAGAGTACTGATACCCAGGTGCTTTTACAGAGTTCTGACACTCAGGTGCTAATACATAGTATTACATAGTATTGACAGCCAACCTATCTAGACCTAACTCCAGCTGCTTTCCACAACCTTCAGGGTGTCAAAGTCAAACTATTGTTGATGTATATAGTTTCTGCCTCAATAGAAATATAATGAGTGTCTCCCAATGGTTTACAATATGTCGTCATGGCTGTGTACTGTGTTTATTTGCACTAAATCAACAAAAAACATTGATTCCAGGCATGATGAACCCACTTGGGAAGTCCCCTCCATTGCAATTATTGGAGTAGGCTTGAGGGGTCATAAGCAAAGCTCCATGGACGCTGTAATCTCTGAAATTAGTGAGTATAAGGATGCAGGCACTGCATGGAGGAGCTGCGGGGGAACACCTGACCTGCACAAAGTAACTGCCGAGTACAGACTTGTTTCTGCCTGGACAATACCTTTACATTTCTGTATGTTGCAAGCACTGTAACTAAGGCCTTTGGCGGAGCATTGAAGACACTGAGTATAAGGGACAGGGGAGATTGTAGGACGTATTATCTAGCACCCATTGAAAACCCTGCAGCTGCTTATCACTGATTTTTATAAATAAGGGACTTAGATTGAGAGAGCATAAACATATTTATAATTAATGTTTCTAAACTTCCTATGAAAGTTATATTCATTATACAATATTTTCTCTTTTCTATGACAGAGTCAGTACATTTTTTTTTAATTCCAAATCAAAAAGCCAAAACTAGCTCCGGCTCCACAGTTCTGGTGTTGTTCCGGTTTAATAGGACAAACAATTATCCTTGCAAATACACTAATAACAGCATAACACTGTTTTGTTTTTAACAGCAGAGGAGCAGCATCCTGTAAGTCAGTGAGGGAGCACCACGTTACATGGAGGAACAAAATGCACCAACCCTATTGTATTTTGTCCAAAAGAAGGCAAACCAGGCAGGACAACACAAAGCCCCTTACCCACAAATACTCTCTAATACAACAAGGAGATTGTTGTTCACTTTATAGCGCAAATGTAAATTAATACAAGAGTTGGGATTGATCTCCTGCCCTGAGAGATTGCAAATAAAAGAAGAAGAGACTTTTTTCTAAAAATTGCTTTCATAAGTGATTCCATGATTCAGTATTTTCAATGGTATAGTTGTATGAGTAACTATTGTTCCATTTGTGTAGAAAAGAATAAAGAGTATAGCAGGAACTGATGGGAGGAGTTAAAGTGGACCAACACCCAGCCCTTTTTTTTTTTTTCCCCCTTTAAAAAATATACATCCAAAGCAGCATGACCCGATTAATAAATTAATGTTAATTAAACTTACCTGTGACCCTCCCTCGCCGCGTCGCTAACCGTTTTCGGTCCGGCCGCCATCTTGGATTTCATGCTGTGGAGGAAGAGATCGTTTGACCTCCAGCTAGTTCAATCTCGCGCATGCGCAGTGGTTAGGTGAAGCGCCGCTTGCATCGGGAGCGAGCGGCGCTTCACCTGACACTAGTGCGCATGCGCGAGTCTCCCCCTGCCTTTCCCTGTAAAACTCCTCGGCGAGCTCCAGAAAGGAGACGGCTCGCAGGGGATGCCGGGAGACGAAGTGCGCGGCGGTGAAGCGGCTACCGGCTGCTGTCGGGGGCAGGACTCTATCTCCCAGGCTGCACCGCGCAGCGGGGCATAGCGGCGAGCGCTGCTGCTGAAGAGGAAGGCGGTTGGTGGCGCGCAAGGACCGTCCCCCCGCAGCCTGCTTGTGTGATGGACCTGAAAGCCGCCCTTCACAGCCTCCTGCCAACAGTCGCGCTTCCTGCTCACCTCCAGCAGCTGCTCGGGTCCCTCCTTGCCTGCCCCTTACTCCTTTGGCCACTCGTTTTCCCGGCCTGACACAATGGGCGTACAGATAATGTAACATTTTGGATGGATCTGCCCTGTGAGGGAGATGATGTTCGGTCCCATGACTGAGATGATTGCCAGCTCACGGGATTACAATATACTATATTTGCCCAACTCACAGGACTACAATATACTATACTTACATTGTCTGAAGAGCACATTAACTTTACTCACTGTGACCTGATCACAGCATGAATGAGTTGCTCCGGAATAAATGACCCCCCCCCCCCCCCGCCACCACCAATGGCACCTGATTATGAAGTAACTACATTAGTTATTTCAGGCCAGTCATGTGATCAAGAAGACACCATCAAAGATCACTGGGATATGTGCAGCTTTAGTCTCACTCTTTTCCCCTATCCCTCCTAATAGATATTAGTATAATGGTTGGCCAGCTCTTATTGTGCGGCGAAGGATCGGCCAAGTTCCCTAAGCCCGAACCTGCAGAAAGCTGCCAGTCCTGCCCTCAGTATAAGGACCAGCCAACTCTCTCCCTGTTCAGAGGATTGGCTATGTGCCCTCACCCTGAATCAGGGGAGAACATAGCCTTTCTGCCACAGCCTGAGGCAAAGTGCCCCCCCATGACATGCCACTCCATGCTGCTAACTGACAAAAGGGCTGACCGGGTGGGTGGGTGAGTGGTCCAATTGGTCATCAAAGGGGATGAGGGAGACAAGTTGAGAACGCAGTGAAAGTTTTGGAATGAGGTCTGCTTTAAATCCCTATGCTCCAGCTGGTCCATAGATATGAAGCATCCCAATTCAGGATAACTAGGTGGGGGAACATAAATGGGAACTGTAGGGGTTGGCTCAGCAGGTAGAATCCCCCCATAACATGTCCATCAGGCAGAATCCCCCCATAACATTTTCAGCAGGTAGAATCCCCCCATAACATGTTCAGCAGGTAGAATCCCCCCATAACATTTTCAGCAGCTAGAATCCCCCCATAACATTTTCAACAGGCAGAATCCCCCCATAACATGTCCAGCAGGCAGAATCCCCCCATAACATTTTCAGCAGGTAGAATCCCCCCATAACATTTTCAGCAGGTAGAATCCCCCCATAACATTTTCAGCAGGTAGAATCCCCCCATAACATGTCCAGCAGGTAGAATCCCCCCATAACATTTTCAGCAGGTAGAATCCCCCCATAACATTTTCAGCAGGTAGAATCACCCCATAACATGTCCAGCGGGTAGAATCCCCCCATAACATTTTCAACAGGCAGAATCCCCCCATAACATGTCCAGCAGGTAGAACCCCCCCATAACATTTTCAACAGGCAGAATCCCCCCATAACATGTCCAGCAGGCAGAATCCCCCCATAACATTTTCAGCAGGTAGAATCCCCCCATAACATTTTCAACAGGTAGAATCACCCCATAACATTTTCAGCAGGCAGAATCACCCCATAACATTTTCAGCAGGTAGAATCCCCCCATAACATTTTCAGCAGGCAGAATCACCCCATAACATGTCCAGCAGGTAGAATCCCTCCATAACATGTCCAGCAGGTAGAATCCCCCCATAACATTTTCAGCAGGTAGAATCACCCCATAACATTTTCAGCAGGCAGAATCACCCCATAACATTTTCAGCAGGTAGAATCACCCCATAACATTTTCAGCAGGTAGAATCACCCCATAACATTTTCAGCAGGTAGAATCCCCCCATAACATTTTCAGCAGGCAGAATCCCCCCATAACATGCTCAGCAGGTAGAATCCCCCTATAACATGTCCAGCAGGTAGAATCACCCCATAACATTTTCAGCAGGTAGAATCACCCCATAACATTTTCAGCAGGCAGAATCACCCCATAACATTTTCAGCAGGTAGAATCACCCCATAACATTTTCAGCAGGTAGAATCCCCCCATAACATTTTCAGCAGGCAGAATCCCCCCATAACATGCTCAGCAGGTAGAATCCCCCTATAACATGTCCAGCAGGCAGAATCCCCCCATAACATTTTCAGTGGCAGAGTCCCCCCATAAGATTCACAGTGGCCGAGTCCCCCCATAAGATTCACAGTGGCGCAGTACATTACAGTGAATTAAACAGTAAACACATTTGACCAAGACATTTATGAAACAAAAAGTAAACTTACCGCATCCAGCACGAGATGAGACGAGAGGAGAGCAGACGCTGAATGGAAGGAGGAGGGAGGGGGAGTGAGAGGAGGGGAGGCGGAGGCTCAGGTGCCTCCAGCCAATCATGGCTGAGCACAGCTCAACCAATCAGATAACCAGACTGACTGCTAGTATAGCTGGGAGGCAGACGTGCACGCGCCCGAGGCCAGAGAGAGGACAAGCCACCTGCTAACAACGCGAGACAACAGAAGACCTGATCTCCACGGACAAAATATGCTAATGAGCGGAAAAGCGTGATTGACAGCGGACAAGACCTGGAGGGTGGGACTTCCTGTTTAGAAATATTAATATTTCAGGCGCTGCGAGGGACAGATGGCTCCAACAGTCGTCAAAAGGTAAGTGTCCTTTTATTTTATATATAATAAAGCTAAGTTGTTTTGGAGGGTGTTGGTCCACTTTAAGGGATTTATGCAAATCGGATTATTGTAGTTTTTGGCAGGATATTACTGTTGCTTAGTCTTATTACAAAGACTACATTTGCTTTCAATATTTAGCGAAATGTTACATTTTAGCAAATCCCCAAAAAGTGCAAGCACATTTAAAAAAATGCCACTGCAGTTTGTCCAGTGTACTCAACCCTGAAGGCAGCTATTTTGAGAAATGGCTTCGGGTCTAGCCTCCTGGATGTACACTGTGGCACCAGGCAGGGTTGCCCTCGACCGAAAAACTGAGAAACCTGGGAGAATATAAGGGGGTTACCTGTGGCAAAGAGGAACACAAATGTGCACTTTTTTGTAGATGATTTGCTCCTGTCCATGACCAGCCATCACAAAGTTATTGGAATATTTTTCAAAGGTTTCCGGACTGAAAATGAACAGGACCAAATCAATAGCTTAGAATATTATCTTAAACCTAGATTTTCTAAGGAAACTTCGGGCTATAACGAAGGTTCAGTGGACATATTCCGATCTGGGGATTAAACAGACAGCAAAATTAACTGAATTATCCTCCATTATATAAAAGATTAAGGATATAACACAATGGAAAACAAGAGCACTCTCTTGGACGGGAAGAATTAACCCTTTTAGTGCCAGCTACGTGAGTCTCACGTAGCTGAATTTAAGCCCCCACAGAAAAAAAACATGAAAAATTAAAACTCACCTGACCCCACGTTGGATCGGGCCGGGTCTTCTCTTCACCCGGGGGGCATCCGATCCCCCCCCCCGGGGCTCTCATCGCTTCAGGACATATACTCACCAGCGGCCACGATCCCTCCTGCGGGGTCTCCTCTTCACCCCCCGGCTCTTCCGAAGTGAGGAGAGGGCGAGAAATTGCCCTCTCCCTTACTTCCTGGTTCACGCATGTTAGCCCCACCCCTTTGTGGGCGGGGCAAAGGGCGTCATTATGAGGTCACCTGTCAATCTGAGCCGAGAAGCTCAGCAGCTGCGGGTGATCAGAGGAGGTGGTTGGAAGGCACAGATGGCTTTGATCATCTGCCCCCCCAGCCCTTCTCCACTGATCACCCGCATCTGTCATCGGAGTGGGACATGATTGCCGGGAGACAGCAAGGATCAGCAAGGAGTAAAGAAAAAAAAACAAATAATGTCATTTTTTCTATGTGTGTGTGTTTTATTTTATACTGTTAACCCCTTGTGAACAGGTAAGGGATCCATGAGATCCCTATACCAGTTCACAAGGCTGGGGGCTGGCAAGTCACCTGCAACTAGCGGATGACTTGCCATTAACCCCCGGCACCTCAATTACCTGCCTCCCCAAAGCCCGGGGGGGGGCAGAACTGCCCAGGACCACAGAGGGTAGGTGGGCTTGTAGGCTGCAGGGTGGGGGGCCACCAAAGCTGGCCCCTGCACCCTGTTCTAAAAGCCCCCATAGCTGGTCCTGGGCTGGTTACTGAAGGCAGGGGGGACCTCATGTCATTTTTAACCCTTAAAATTCCTCAAAAAATGGGGTCCCCCCCTTGGAGGAGGGACCCTATGTCATGTATTTTTTTAATTAACCCCTTATGCTCTGTTGCCCAGCAGCTATAAAAGGCTTCCAGCAGCAGCAAGAGAGCAGAAGCCAGAGTGATCAGCGGGGGACACAGAGCCCAGGGATGGATGGGAGGTAAGTATAAAAAAAATATATATATTTTTTCTCTTTGTGTCTGTGTTTTTTTACACTTAACCCCTTGTGAAATGGTAAGGGATCCATGAGACCCCCTATACCAGTTCACGAGGCTGGGGGCTGGCAAGTCACCTGCGGCTACCGGGTGACTTTCTATTAAACCCCAGCACCCCCAATTCCCTGCCTCCCCAAAGCCCGGGGGGGACAGAAGAGCCCGGCCTATGGAGCTTGTAACCGGCAGGGTGGGGTCCACCAAAATGGCCCCTGCGCCCTGTTCCTACAAGCCCCTATAGCTGGTCCCGGGCTGGTTATGCTGGGCAAGGGGGACCCCATATAATTTTCTGGGGGATTTGTAAGGGTTTTTAACCCTTAAAATTCCCCAAAAAATGGGTCCCCCCCCCCCCCAAGGAGAAAAGTGGAAAAAAGTCCTAATCAGAGAATGTTGAGCAAAGGACTTCTGGAAGAAAACAGCCAGGGCAGAAACCTGACCTTTTAGAGTACTAAGTTGGAGCCCCATCTCCAACCCATGCTGTAGGAACTCCAGAATCCTGGGAATAGAGAACACACGACAGGGAAGAGACTTAGACTCACACCAGTCAATGTAGGCACGCCAAACCCTGTAATAAATAGAAGAAGAAGACTTCTTCCTAGCCTTTATCAAAGTATCCACAACCGAGGAAGACAGCCCTTTCTCCATCAAGATGGAGGTTTCAGCAGCCAGGCCTTCAAAGCCAGAATTTGTAAATTGGGATGGCGTGAGCCCTGAGTGAGCAGATCTGGCACCATGGGCAGCGTGTATTGATCTACTGCCAGCTGCACCACATCTGTGAACCACACTCTTCTTGGCCACCTGGGGGCCACCAGAATTGCAGGCACCCCCTCCAGAGCAATCTTGCGCAGATCCCTGCCCAGCAGGGGGAATGGAGGGAAGACATAGAGAAACTGAAAGTCCTGCCATGACATTGCCAGAGCATCTGTGGTCAAGGCCAGAGGATCCTGGGACAGGGAGACAAAGGCCGGTAGCTTGTGATTGTGACAGGACGCAAACAGATCCACATCTGGTTGGCCCCAACGGAGACACAGAGATTGGAACACCCTGCTGCATAGGGACCATTCTCCCTGGTGAGAGGTCCCCCTGCTCAGAGAGTCTGCCTGGAGATTTTCCACCCCCCGGGATGTACACAGCTGATATGCAGGGAACATTGGACTCCGCCCAGGTCAGGATCAAAGACACTTCCTGGAGGGCCCCCTTGCTCCGGGTCCCTCCCTGATGATTGATGTAGGCAACTGCCGTCTGGTTGTCCGAGCGCACCTGAACAGGCAGGCCCCGAAGGTGAGTAGTCAAGTGAGCCAGAACTAACCTGATCGCTCACAGTTCCAAGACATTGATAGGTGTGTGGGCCTCCTGAGGGCCCCACCTCCGCTGGAACCGCAGGGACTTCCAGAAACCCCCCCAACCTGACAGACTGGCATCCGTGGTGACCGTCTCCCAGGAAGGGGTAAGAAAGGATCTGCCCCCCCAACAGGTTTCTTGAGTCCATCCACCATGAGAGAGACCTCCTGACCAGGGGGGAGAGCACACAGACCCTGTCCAGGGACGCTGGTTCCTTGTCCCACACTGACAATAGGTGGAGTTGCAGAGGCCTCATGTGGAACTGAGCATAAGGGACCGCCTCGAAGCACGCCACCATCAGGCCCACCAGCTGCATCCCCTGCCTGATGGAGGGATGATGACAAGATAGCAGGAACTGAGCCTGTGCAATCAGACCGTCCACCTTCTGTTGAGGAAGGAAAATCCTTGCCTGAACTGTATCCAGATTCATTCCTAGGAATGGAGTCACCAAGGAGGGGGACAGTGAGGACTTGGGGTGGTTGATCACCCATCCAAATGACTCCAGGGTGGACACCACCAGCTGAGTATCCAATTCTGCCTGATGTAGAGATTGGGAGGTAATGAGAATGTCATCCAGATAAGGAAGCATGCGGACGCCCTGATACCTGAGCAGAGACATCACACCAGCCAGCACCTTGGTGAGCACCCTGGGAGCTGAGGTGAGACCAAAGGGCAATGCCACAAACTGGTAGTGTTGATCCTTCAGAGCCAACCTGAGGAACCTTTGATGACCTGGAAATACAGGAATATGAAGGTAAGCATCCTTGATGTCCACAGAAGTCATGAAATCCCCTTCGCGCAGGGAACTGATGGCAGTGTAGAGTTTCCATGCGAAAGCGCCTGCTCCTGACAAATTTGTTGAGGGTCTTTAAGTCCAGGATGGGCCTGACTGAACCATCTCTTTTGGGGATTGTGAATAGGTTGGAATAGAAGCCCTTGCCTATTTCTCTTAAAGGGACCTTGCAGATGACCCCCAGCTCCAGGAGGCCTTGCACTGCCTGCACTAGCTCCTGAGCTAACACAGGGTCCTGAGGAATCCGGGATCTGATGAATCTCGGCCAGGCAGCAAACTCTATCTTGTGACCGGAGGACACTACCTCCTGAATCCACCGGTCTGAGACATGAAGCCTCCAGACGTGAGCAAAGTGCTGAAGCCGTCCCCCCACCCGGATGGGTGAGGGCGCCCAATCATGCCTGAGGGGGCTTGGGAGAGGATTTTGCTTTGGGACCCCAGGAGGAGCCAGGACATCCACGTCCTCTGCCCCTACCCCAGAAGTCTCCCCCGGCCCCAGTAAAGGAAACCCCCCTCCCTTGTCTAGCACCACGGTAGGGGGAGGAGAAGGAGCCCTGACCCCGAAAGGGCCGAGACTGCCGCCTGCGCTAGGGTAACCTTAGCAAAAAGGTCCAGGTGGTCCCCAAACAGGCGTAGTCCTTTGAAGGGAAACTCAGTGAGGGCCTTCTTGGCAGCTTTGTCAGCAGCCCACTGGCGTAGCCAAACCGAGCGGCGTATAGCCACCACAAGGGCAGATGTCCTGGCACACATTCTAATGGTGTCATCCAAGGCAGAGAGGACAAAATTTACAAAAACATCACAACTGGAGAGTGCATTAAACACCTCACAAGGCAAATCATCAGGGGCACTATCAAGTATATTTCTGATCAGGGTCCTAGTGGCCACATCGGTAATGGCAGAGGCACAGACTGGGCGCAGCGGCGTCCCCGCACATGCAAAAGCATGGGACGCCAACTGGTCAATGCGCCGGTCCTCAGCATCCCGCAGGGTAGTAGAGTCAGGGGAATGCATGACAGAAGTGTTAGATAGCCCTAGGACCGGGGCATCCACCTCGAGAGGGGATGACCAACACTTTACCACATCAGCAGGAAAGGGATACTTCCTATCCCAACTCTTAGGTACCCCGGGAAGTCTACTGGGGCGCTCCCATTCCTTGAGCACAAGGTTATTGAAATGTGCTTGCTTGGGAAATTCCAAACGTGACTTAGCGGTATGGAAAAGTTCCCCCCTTTGCCTGGGAGCCGCAACAGGGGGAGAAATGGACAGAACCTCAAAAATCTGGGTCAGCAATCTGTCAGTGTCATCCAGGGTCCAGGGGTCAGAGCCAGAATCGTCATGACCCCTTGGCCTCTCATCAGATGACCCTGAGTCAGAGAAAAGCTCCCCTTCATCCTAAGGGGTATAGCCACAAAGATTCCAAAACTCATCAGTTTCCATAGGGAAAAGAGTGACATTAGGCGTTAAGTGCCGCTTTTTGCAGTGGCCTTACGCACCAAGGTATTAGCAATCAACTTCTCAACAGTAGCCAGTCTAGAAGACACATCAGGCTGAGAATCCCCACTTGTATGCAACTCAGTAGGAGTGAGATTTAAGCTTGGGGGGGGTAGGTGAAGTGATACGAGGTGCAGGCCCAGCCACTGGAAGGACAGATTGCAGTGCAAGCACCTGCTCAGCACAGGGTACACAGACCCGCGCCTTGTCAGCGTCAGCATGAGGCTGCCCACATGCTACACACAGCCGGGCTTGTCCCGAAGGAACCCCGGTCACATTATTCTGAGATGCCTCCATATGGTAATTATAGCGGCACTATAGGGCGATAGGGATTAACGCTATACAGCAACCCTGGATGCCCCACTAACCCGCTAGGGAGTGGGAGTAATTACACTAGTCCTCACAAGTTAGCCAACTAATAGAGGGCCGGGAGAAGCCAATGGATTCGCCCGCCTGAAAGACATTATAAAAGGGGGCCGTAAGCAGACAGTAATAAAGAGGAGATAATAAAGCCGCCCGCGAGGGCACTTACGGACCGCGCTAGGTAGAGGTCCGTCACGCATAAGCCAACCAAGCAGACAAAGATGGCGTCGGTATACCTTGAGGGAGGGGCCAACATCAGCAATGACGCAGAATGTGCCATAGACGGGAAAACCACGAAGCCAGCACATGACAAGCAGCCAATGATGGCGCGCTGGCGCCTGAGGTAACACCGCCGCCAAGTGCGGAACATAGTGACAGAAAAGGCGTGCAGCGGCAATTTTAAATACAGTCATAGTAAAGCAAGACAGCGCAGCGGCTGACACAAAGCAGAATGAAATAAGGCATAAGTCTAATACACGTAAATGCATAGCATACACACCGACACCCCCCCCCCCTCTTTCCCACCGAAGGCTACAAGGAGAATGAGGGAGGACAGCGGCCACTTAAATAGGGCCCACCGATAGGCAGGGGCAAGGGGCAATAATGTGGGAGGGGCATCCCATAGAGGCTCACCATAAGCCTGAACCCCCACCCTTTGATATGACGTTCCAGTAGGGAGGCGGGTGCCAAACAACCACCAATCAGTTACTTGGCTGGACTATTATTTTAAAGGTATCTGTGGCATCCACCCCACTTAATCCGGCCCCGGGATGCAGTTAGCTATTATAAGATAGAGTTAGATAAGTTAGATATTATAAGATAGATTTGGCAAGGGAAAATAAGTAAAGTGAACAAGGCTACCCTATATGCCGATAAAAGACGGGGGGTTGGGGTACATTGCTGAAATATTATGTGACCAGGGTTAATAAAATATCAGCAATACATAAAAAAGAAAAACCAAGATGGGTCTTATTGGAAGGAGGAACTTGTAGTCCAATAATAATATATACCCCACATAGAATGCCCTATTCAGGAAGAATCTTTAAGAATTTTGGATTGACTATCCAGTAATAATCTCCTCCTTGACACTCATCTTTGGGAATCCCAATTTGAAACCTTGTATGGATGGGAAGGATAGCTGGTGGAAAAAGGAAAGGTTGATAGAGGGTGGGACATTTGTTTTCTCAGAAAAATATGTTAGCTCTTAATCAATTGATAGATCTCCTGCCACCAAATAAAAGATTTAAGGCAATGCAAATATTGGATTTTGTTCATGTAACGCAGGGAAGGGGGAAAGAATTTACTACTTATGAAAAATATTGTCTGTCCTCTGTGGAAGGACCCGGGGGTATCTCCTTGATCTATGCAAATTTAGAGATGAATAAGGAGAAACTCCAGTATATGATAGCATGGGGCAGAGATCTAGAGACCTATCATTGGAATGGTGGGACAATAAAATAAAAAAATTGGTAAAGCATCTAAGAATACCTCAGTCATGGAATAAGGCCTAAAGGTTCTAACTAGGTGGTATCTGCCCTTATGAAGAATATACAGAGAGCCAACAGACCCCAGATCTATGTGCTTTAGAGGTTGAGATGAAGAGGGACTTATGACACATATGGTGGATTTGCCGGAAAGCAAGGAATTACTAGAATCAAACATTTAATTGATGCAGAGAATATCGAAACAACCAGTAATATGTGACCCAAAAGTGTCTCTCTTGGGCCCAGAGATTCCGAGTTTTGAGGCAGAATAGATTCATTGGGCTGATTACTGCAGCCTCACAAGTAGAAACAATTGAATATTTAATTCAAGTAAATTGGCAAATGGTGAATGAAAAAATCTGCAGTCTTATGTTGGGGAGAGTTAGGCAATTTGATTGGATGTGGTCCTGTTGGATAGGTTATACCACAGGCAGGAGTTGGATCTGGGAAATATAGGGATCACCCCCCCCTTTACTTTGGAAAAGCTCTAAAACATAAGTGTGGTACATATGTGTAATGTAGCAATGAGTCACAATAAGGCACGGTTATTACTGTTGCTTACTCTTATTACAAATACTACATTTATCAAATTTTTTAATTTTAGCAAATCCAAAAAAAATGCAAGCACATTAAATAAATGCCACTGCAGTTTGTCCAGTGCTCCAGTGCTTGTCACATCGAAATCAGAAAGACTGAATAAGCTCATTAACCAGCATAAGAAAAATTCAGTGCTTAGGTTCTGTGGCCATCTCAAGGTGGTATTTGCATTGCTGAAACTCATAACTAGAACACTTATTTGAGTTTCACAGATGGCAACCCTTTACAATATTATTGTACATTCCTCATTAAGTTGTCAAGTATCTGAATTATTAATTTCTGGTATTAAACACTAAAGGTAATTGAACAGTTTCCAGAATAATACGGTCTGTTTAGGTGGCCTCCTAGGTGCAACTTCCAGTTTACTAGAAATTATGTTTGTATATAATATTAAAGCACTTCCTGCCTCATGCGGAAGTAACTACATGAACACCAAACAGTGCAAATATCCTGTCTTTGGAGATCAACAACAAATGGTTTTGGATATAAAAGAAAAGAGAATCAATTCAGAATTAAAGTGATCATTTACTAAATTGTGGAAAGCTATCCAGCACATATGAGAGTCTTTTACCAGGAACAGTATATAACTTAAAAACATACATGAGCTTGGTTGTAGCTGGGGGAATAGTAGGGAACTAAAAGGAAGAATTCCAGCAAAAGAAGAATAGGGAATCAATGGAGGTCATGCTAAAGATTTAGTGTAGCAAGTTCAGCTCTAGGTGCACATTTGGGTGTTAATTGCAGCATGTATCTCAGCAAGCTTTTTAATTTTACCACATTAAAAAGTGCAATCAAAAATCTTTGTTCTAAAAATCATTCTAAAAAATTTTGAAAGTTTGGAAAAAGCAGCTGCCTATAGGCTAGCCAGTAGCCAGTCTATTACAAGGCAGAAGATTAAGAGTAGTTTAGTACCTAGTAGGGTACAGCAACAAGGTTAGAGTTGAAAGAAAAAACAGATGTTTCTCCAGATAACAGCCTCCTATTCCAATAGTCATTCAATTGCAAGGCACCTTGTATAGGGAGGCCTGGTGTGAGAAAATGAAGAGAACAGTAGCTATCAGGGGTGCAGCAATAGGGTAAAAGTTAAGGGAAAACAGGCAGCCATTCCAGAAAATCAAAATGGTGTTCAGGTGCAAGTGAACAAAAGAGTACAGTAGCTAGTGTGGGTACAGCAGCAATTTAAAAGCTCAGAAAAAAAGGGATCTCACGGGGGCGTGGCTTGGCCGAGGAGCGGAATGGCGGCTTCATTTGTGTGCTCCCGACGGAGTCTCCACATACGCATTACCTTCAGCGCTCCAGTCAGGATAGGGGCCGAATCAACAAGTCTGGGGCAACCGCGAGAACCCCCAGAACATCGCAGACCCCGAAGCCGGGCAGCAGTAAAGTGCCTGAGATGTTTTCCAGCCAGCGGCCGGACGACGCGACCCCTCGCTTGGCCAAGATGGCGGACGCACCCTCCCCGGGAAGCTCTCCAGACAGGAGAGATGAAGCGATGTCGGACGGTGAGGAGAACGGTCTGTTGGCTCAGCTCAGCCAACTCCCCACACGCAGCGAGCTGGCCAAATTCGCGGGGGAGATAAAATCCTCTATCACCGAGGCGATCGCAGACCTCAAGGAGGACATGAGGTCGCTCTCCCAACGAGTGGAGAAAGTCGAGAAAGAGGAAGCCAGCACGAGTAGCAGACTGACGGAGGTCAAGGATGTTGTTTTGGCGCATAATCGGCACCTCATAAACTTTCACAGGCACTTAGAGGACTTGGACAACCGCAATAGGAGGTGTAACATTAGGGTGCAGGGAGTCCCTGAGGCGGTGGCACCGGATCAAACCCAAGAGGCCCTGTCGTCCATCTTTAACTCTTTGTTGGAGAGGCCGCCGGGCACGCTGATCGAATTTGTACGTGCACATAGAGCTCTTCGCCGTCGGAGCGTAGGGGAGGCTTCCCCTAGAGACATTATTTGTTGTCTACAGAGTTTCCAGCTTAAGAAAGAGATTCTCTCCAAAGCCAGGAGTTGGGACACTATAATGTTCAACAATAGCGAGGTGCAGCTGTACCAAGATCTTTCTGGAATTACGCTACAGCACCGCAGGGCTTTGAGACCCCTCATGGCGGTTCTTAGAGAACGGGGCATACCTTATAGATGGCGCTTTCCTTTATCATTGTCAGCCACGAGCAATGGAAGATCCGGCATCCTCCGGATGCCAGAAGACCTGCCTGAGTTTTGCGAGATCTTGCGGATTCCACAGATCTCCCTGCCGGACTGGTTTAGTGACTTCTATCCCGCATTTAGTTCAGAGAGCGGGGCGGCAAGGGCTCACCGGAGGCTCCCAGCGGGGTGTCCCAGAAGCTTCTCCTCCACATAGATCCGCCTTGTTGGTTCTCCCCGTGGGGCGCCTTGCAGCTTAGATAACTGCCCGATGCGCTAAAGTTTGGACGGAGGGTCTGGTGCCTTAGGCCTGGAGGGGTGGCTTTGGGTCGTACAATATGATTGGCCCCAGAGATTTTTCTTTTTTTTTTTACATACTCTAGATAGGAATTCTGGCCGGAAATATTATCCATGGGGGGAGGTTTAGATTCTTTGCCTGCACATTTAGTTGGCTGTCTCCGGGCGGAAGGGAACAGTTTATTTATAGCTCCGGATGGGGGCTCCGCCGGGTCTATCGTGGTTGCCTAATCTGTGTCTGGAGTCTATCTGGTGCTGGGTATCACTCTTTGGCCCTCCACGTATTCCCCCTGAAGGGCATCAAATTATTGTGGAATAGGAGGGAGCTCGGTGGGGTGCTCTCTTTCCTAGGGACCTTGGAGGCGGTTCCCCGGGTCGTGGGGGATAACGGGGGAGCTCAGGTCTCCCCGTGGTGCGTTGTCCCAGTAGTTTCCACCATTTGGATAGGGGGAACTGGTTTTCCCTCGGCCCTCTTCATCTATCGGTGTTTTGTAGGTTTGTTGTTTGTGTCTGTGTCAGGTGGTCTTCCGTTTGTGTTCCCTGTCCCTTGCACGATTTCCTTTCCCCTTCTTCCCTCTCTTCCCTTCTGCTCGGGTTAAGTGGGGGATATACCTGTTGCGAGTGGTAATTGGGGATCTCGGGTGGCGGCGGGGGGCTGGGTGGGTAGCGCCCCCTAGCAATGGGGTCACTGTGCT
The DNA here is from genome assembly GCA_027917425.1 of Gastrophryne carolinensis. Taxonomy (NCBI): domain Eukaryota; kingdom Metazoa; phylum Chordata; class Amphibia; order Anura; family Microhylidae; genus Gastrophryne; species Gastrophryne carolinensis. The sequence goes on from CM051239.1 coordinate 263,815,301, forward strand.
TGAACGTCCTATCTATAAATGCTAAGGGGCTGAACTCCCCTCAGAAGCGGCATGCTTTATTCAGAGAACTTAAGAAATTTAAAGCTCACATAACATTGATTCAGGAGACTCACTTTCAAAAGAATAAGGCCCCATACCTGGGAAATAGGACGTACACGACATGCCACTCTGCCCCCTCTCCAAATACCAAAGTGAAAGGGGTGGCGATCCTGGTGGATAGGGAGGTGGATCTGCGGGTTTTAGCGGTGGAAAAGGACAAAGAAGGTAGATTTATCTTCCTGAAAGGGAAGCTCCCTAATGGCTCGGTCATTACTATAGCGAATGTTTAGGCTCCGAACAAAGATCAACATAGCTTTTGCAGGACGGTCTTGGGTAAATTGGGGGTGTTTCAAGAGGGACTCCTGATCCTGGGAGGAGACCTGAACTGCACTCTGAACCCCTTAATAGACACTTCACACTTCAGATGTTAAACGGCCATATCCTATAGGGCTTTGAAACAGGTCAAAAGAGCTCTACAGGATCTCGCGCTTGTGGATACCTGGCACCTGATGCACCCGACGGGAAAAGATTTTACATACTACTCGCCCATACATGTTAAATACTCTAGAATAGATTATGTTTTTTTGTCACAGAGAGATTTGGAGAGGGTGGACTCGGTGCGTATCGGCAACATTTCTTTCTCCGATCACGCTCCGGTCAAACTTTCCATGTCCCTTCCGTACAGGGAGCGAAAGGAGTGGCATTGGAGAATGAATGAAAGTATCTTAAAGGACCCTAATATAGTGAAAAAGCTGAGAGAAAATATTTCATTGTATATTAGGGAGAATGACACGGGGGAGCTGGATCCAGTTACTATCTGGGAAGCCCATAAATGCACGCTGAGAGGGGGTTGAGACTGGATAGACTATCCCGGGAGATAGCAGACCTCGAATCACAGCATAAACAATCCCTTCAGGTGAGACACTTAAAGGAGCTGTAAATCAAAAGGCAGGAGCTTAGGGACCTACTGTCAAGGGAGACGGGTAGATTTTTCACCAGACGCCATGGTCTGTTCTATGAACAGGGGAACAAGATGGGACGCTTGTTGGCCAGGGCGTTGCGCCCTAAAAATACTCGGACTAGAGTGGAGGGTGTCAGAGGCCCAGATGGGTCTTTATACCTGAAGAATAAGGATATAGCGGGGATATTTAGCAAATTCTACTCGACCCTATACAACCTACCGGGACATCAGAGGTCAGGGGGACGAGATAACCTCATGGAGGCATATTTGAAAGAGTCCAAAATGCCTTCTCTGTCTAAGGAGGAGGTGGAACAGCTGGAGGCCCCAATAACGGTGCTAGAGTTACAGAAAGCCATCAAAGCAACTAAGCCGGGAAAGGCCCCAGGCCCGGATGGTTTCCCAACCCAGTATTATAAACCTTTTTCTGACCAGTTGGTCCCACTTATGACGCAGGCGTTTGAATCCACAGCTGTTTCAGGCACGTTGCCAAGCACAGCTCTGGAAGCGCAAATTGTTGTGATCCCGAAGGATGGGAAGGATGTGACTGACTGTTGGAATTATAGGCCGATATCCCTTTTGAATGTAGACGTCAAAATCTTTGCAAAGGCTTTAGCCGGGAGGTTAGTTGACTTACTGCCGGACTTAATCGGTCAAGATCAGGTGGGATTCATCCCAGGCAGAGAAGCCCGAGATAATGTGATAAAAGCTCAGAATATCCAATGGTGGGCAAGATCTAAAAAGGTACAGTCCATGATGCTTTCCACCGATGCCAAGAAGGCATTTGATCGGGTGGACTGGAGGTGGATAGAGAAGCCCCTCGATTCAAAGAGCAAAAGTTAATTGATTTCGGATCGAGAATCGTAAGTTTGGGTGGGTGTTAGTCATTTTTTCCTGTTTTTTTGGCCATTTCCGACTCGCACGAGCCTACGTACGAATGCGTATATGCTCTTACGATCATCGCAAGTTCGTTCCTAAATTTTAGGATCAAAACGTAAAACTTAGGATCAAATCCTAAAACTTAGGATCAAAACGTAAAACTTAGGATAATCGAATGTGTTTAGGTGTGATTCAGAGAGCAGTTTTCCAACCTCTAAATAAGTTTTAAAAGAAAGCCACTGCCGACACCTTTTAGCAGTCGGATTGCTGTTCTTGAACAGGTTTTTTGGCTATGTGGAGGAGTCTGCGCGTCTTGAGCTCCAATGAACTGCATGTATCAGCATGGCCGATGCCATAAATTGTATGGCAATGCATACCTGATTCATGTATGCCTTATAAAAGCATTTTAATGTGGACCTTAATTAGTCCTTTGCATGTAAACCTTTATTTTGCAATATATTTGCGTTAATTAAAGAAACTTATGTCCTTTGTTATTTATTTTTAAATTGATGTACTAGAATAATATTTTTAGATTGCATTTATTGGTGTAGTTGTTTACCTTTGCTTTGTTTAATTATTTAAGCACATCTTTGGTCAGATGCATCACACTTACTGAGGAGAGGAGAGCGGGATAAAGTGCAGGATGTGGGTTACTGCTGTATTTTGCACAGACACAGCAGAGCTGGGGGCACGGAAAGGTCAGAAATCAAAGAATGCAGAGCAACACAGTCACAAGGCCCTTTCTGTTTGCAGGCTGCTCGAGAATACCTGAGCCGCCATCTTGGCTGTTTCTAGACTCATAACATGCAGAAGTTGCTGGGTGTTTTTTTATATTTGAGAGCAAATCTGTATGTAGAGGGTGTGGGTAACCACACACAAAATTTTAAGTTGTACCATTTGAAGCCAAAATATTAAAATGAAATCCACAAGTAAAAAATGCAAGTTAACTAAAAATTAAACAAAGTAAGATTTACTTATGCAAATGCATTCATTAATGGTTGGTTACTATAAAATGAATGAAATAAAGAAAAATAAGACCAAATATTTAGAATGCACTTTAATGAGGTAAGTTTGTAGTGCGCAGCCGCAAGATCAGAAGGATTTACGTCCAGACAAAAAAGGAAAAAGGGCAAAACCAATGTTGCAACCTGAGAAATGAAACGGAAAATTCAGGATGGAAACTGACATAGGTCTGATTCCCGAACTGCCATACGAACGGACGTACATTTTAGGATAGAAACGTATTTGCTTATAGAATCACTCGCAAGTTCATACGAACGCACGAGCGGACGGGAAAAATAGGATGATCGGCACCAAAATCCAAGCTGTTACATGTTTCTTTGAATCGACCCTAAGGTGCTAGATTATATTGGATTGGGTGAGGCGACCAGGAATAGGATTATGGCTCTGTACTCGGATCCGGTGGCAAGGGTGAAGGTGAACAATTGCTCCTCCCCCTTATTCCACATTTGGAACGGCATGAGACAGGGGTACCCTCTGTCCCCTTTAATCTTCGCCCTTTCTCTGGAACCCTTCCTGCAGAGGGTCGACCTGTGTGGAAACATTAGAGGTATCTTAATAGGGGGTAGGGAAAGAAAGGTGGCGGCGTATGCGGATGATATGCTTTTCTTTCTGCACTCTCGAGGGTGTCGGTTCCAAACTTGTTAAAAGAATTCGAGATCTTTGGGCGTCTGTCAAATTTAAAGATTAATTTCAATAAGTCCAGCGCTATGAATATATCTCTGCCGGATTCAGAGGTGAGGGCTCTTCAGGGTATATTCCCCTTCAGCTGGGAAAGGAAGAGCCTTAGATATCTGGGGGTTCAGCTGCCTGTCTCGCCTTCTAACCTGTTTCAACTGAACTTTTTGCCCATTGGATCTAGGATTAGGAAAGACCTGGAGGGGTGGAACAGGCTGTGGCTATCCTGGTTCGGGCGCATGGCGGTACTAAAGATGACCATCTTGCCACGGATATTATACCTACTGCAGTGCATCCCGATTAAAATCCCGGAGTCCTTCTTTAAGGATCTGTCGAAGTCCTTCCGGACGTTCGTATGGGCGGGCAGACCACCTAGGATTAGGCGGAGTCTCCTAACACTCACAAAGGAGCAGGGAGGCTCGGGGTTGCCCTGCATGAGGTCAAACTACAAGGCAGTGCACTTAGGCAGAGTTGTGGATTGGCAGGTGAATAGCATACAGAAAGATTGGGTGAGAATAGAGGGAGAAGCGGCCACGGGTGGTGGATTGGACATCATATGTACTCTCCGGCGGTGTGAGATCCCAGCAGTTGCCAGAACTCATCCGTATGTTGGAACCTCCCTATCTATTTTGGGGTGTCTGTGCAGGGGGAAGCATGCTCTGGCCTCCTTCCCAGGACACTTAACGCCGATTTTAGGGAATCCGGCATTCCCGCCGGGTAGACATCTCTCAGGGTTGCACAGGTGCGGGGGTCCTAAGCCCCTGAGGACCTATCATCTATGGGATAGGGGTGGGTTTCACAACAAGCAGAATTTGCAGCAGATACTAGAGGGAGAGGTCCCCGTCCTCACCTATCTCCAGTTAAGACACTTCTTCCTATCTAAGGAGGTGAAAGAGGGCATGAAGAAAGGGCTAACGGAATTTCAGAAGGCCTGTCTGGGAAACGGCCCCAAGGCACATCTCCTGTCCTGGGCATATGGTCTAATACGGCGCAGCGGGAAGAGGGAGCTTAAACCCTGGGAGGGGAAGTGGGAATCAGACATAGGAAGGTCCCTGTCAGACGCAGAATGGAGTGATATCTATAGGAATGCCCACAAGGGGTTGATAAGTAGCTTGATGCATGAGATGAATTACAAGTTGATTACGCGCTGGTACCGGACCCCAGAGTTTCTGCATACAATCTTCCCAACTATCCCAGATGTTTGTTGGAGGTGTGGACGGAATTGTGCCTCGATGCGTCACATTTGGTGGTCTTGCCCTGGGATCAGTGATTTCTGGGAGAAGGTGAGAGACATAAGCGGTAGGATATTGGGCAAATCTTTAGAGTGGAGTGTAGAGAGTGTCCTATTGGGGTGGTCGCCGGATGGTGGGGGGATGATGGGGGGTGCCCCCCTGAGTCGGCACCTTCTGAATGCTGCTAGGGTTTTAATTCCAAGGAACTGGAGATCCCAGAGACCGCCCTCGATCAGGGACTGGTTTAGTCAAATTGATCATGTTGCAGCGATGGAGGAAATTTGCTACACCAAACAGGATAGACTAGACGCGTACCTAAAAACTTGGACAATCTGGGATATTTTCAAAAACTCCGACTCCTATAAATGCGTGTGGGACTCCTGACGCCCAGTAAAAGTGAGTGCAGTGCAGGGCAGATCTGCCGCTGAGATAGTGGGTCGTGGTCCTGAATGTGTGCACAGGTCAGTGGTTGGCGGGCAGCTCCCCCCCCCTGCCCTCCATGCTGGGGTCCGCGTCCCCCCCTGCGCCTTTTTTTTCACCCTCCCTTCCCCATATTCCTTGCTCCCCTCATGTGTCCTCCCTAGTTTGTCAAGGTTTTAGTGTCTTGTGGTTCTTGTGTTGTTTGTGTTGTATGTTCAGTGTATCTTGTCTTGGGTCTTATGTCAGTATCTGGTGCTGAAGAGGGAGAAGGGGCGAGATTGGGCCGGCTGGCTAGCGGGCAACCATCGTCCTTTAGTCATTCAAGTTTTATTGCGTCTTTCTGATATGGACATGCTTTGTTTTGTTTTACATTCCAGCTCGATTGTAAGAAAAGGATACTGTCTGTATTGTTCTTCCTGTTGTCTTAAAAGCAATAAAAATTGAGTATGGAAAAAAAAGGGATCTCACTGACCTAAGAGGTTCCTACTCAGTAGTAGGTAGGCAGTAATTCTGTTACAAAGCACCACAGGGAGGGTGCCCTGGTGTAAGAAAGTAAATAGAAGAGTCGCTAGTAAGGGTAAAGCCACAATGTTAGGGTTTAAAGAGAAGAGTAGCTAGTTAGGGTATAGCCACAAGGTTAGGGGTGAGAGAAAATGTAATGGTTTTTCACAGGAACTAAAATCCCTGCACCCAGGCAGCCAAAACGTGCTGCCTTATGTGGCAAGCTTAGCATCTATGTGGAGAGCTCTCTGAATACCCTGTAGTTATTTCCAAAATTGTAGAAGATGTCTCTACCTTCTTAAAATAAAAACTTCAGAGTTTCACCTCAAGATCACCTTCAAATCAAATCTCTTTAAAAGAACCCCCATGTTCCCTGTTTGCCAGGTAAGCTGACCTTGCTGGTAATCCCATGGCACATCCGCAGTCTTTTCAGCATTCAATGTTGTGAACAGTTTACACAAAGCACCTGGCATAGAGTGTTGGGAGCATCCAGTATCCCTTTATCCCAAATCAGGATACCCCAGGAACAGGGTATCAGTTGGCCCTGGAGTCTTTTAGACTCTATGGAAAATTAGGCTGAATCACCCCTTTGGAGGTTCATGGTAAAAATAAAAAAAAAGTCTTCCATTTATACAATGCATTCCTCGCTCAAAGATAAAAATGTAAGCAGCCCTCAATTCGAAAAAGATTTTAGGCCTTCTTGAAGCCCCTTTAACTTGGTATGCCCTACAGGAAAAAATAATACTTTTTCCTAAGAGTTACAGCTTTAGCACTGCAAAGATGTACATCCCCTGCTTCTCCTTCCCTACTTGTGACCTCCAATAAGTTGCCGGCCAGGGGAAGCACGGAGGTGATATTCTGCAACCCAGAATTTTAGCAGCCGAATATGCATTCAAAATAAATAAGCAAATTGGATTTGAGTATCATATAAATGCAATTTTTTGTATGGGATGCTCTACTGTGTGAAACCCCCCTAGATTGCCTTACAAACTTACCTTTCTGACATTCACACAGCAGGGGGTTTCACATAGACAAGCCCTATAGTCTTTTAATCTCCAGGAGCCGAATTTCTAAGATGGGTGGTCATATTTAAGATGAACATTCCACATTATTAGGCCACAGTTTCCAAGCAATATAGGAAAGTAAAAGGATCTTTCAACTGCCGAAATACATCAAATAGTGCAATTCCTTGGACGATACATGAAAACATTAGATATTTCATGAAAACATATTCATACTGTAATGATATTTGTGGCTGATTCATAGTATGGACGGGTTCAGTCCTGCAAACCTCGTTGTACTAAAACCTACTATTCAGCCACCCCTTGCCGGTTCTCAAAAGCAAAAATGTTGCTGTGCCGAATTGTGCAGTGTTCCCCAACCCTCTCTCAGAGAGCCACCAACAGTCCATGTTTTGCAGATCTTCACACTAATTACCACTCACACATAGCTATAGCTAATGATTACACTTGTTTAGACTTGACCTGTTGGTGGTGCTTGAGTATAGGACTGGGGAACCCTCAATGGTGTAACTTGAAGGGGTGCAGGGGGTGCGACTGCACTGGAGCCCCGAGGGTCAGGGGGCCCTGCCATTGTTGCTCCTCCACCTTATTTATGATATCTGTGCTCACTTGGCATCATTCAATTAAAGGAAACAGCATTTGCCTCCTCTGTTCTGTTGTCTAGGTGCATCCAATTGAGTTAAAAAGCAGTATGAGCTGTATGAGCTGTGAAAGGGTCCCACTTAATGTTTGCACCAGGGCCCCGTCACATTTTGTAATGCCACTGGGAACAATGGTTGGATGGTTGGTGGGTGGCCACCATGTCCCAATAAGGTCACAACATGAGCAAGGAGATGGTGTCATGTTTAGGGACAGAATTATGAGGAGAGAGGTGGTAGGGCCCTTTAGGTGTAAAAGTAAATAGAGTTTCTGACTGGCCACTTTCTTCCATGGTACATAAAGCAGAACTGCGCCTTCCATGGCAACATTTTCTCATGCTGCAAAGAATACCTGAGGCTGCTATTGGCAAAAAGGGAAAAAAACGCATGGTGTGGCCACCATCCTCCCCTGACCTCAACTGTTGACCTAAACCATGGATGTACAACCTGCGGCCGGCACAGCCCTCACTTGCAGCAATACAATACTATAGTAATGAAGACTAATATGGAATTGGTTATAATATAATTCGCCTTGGTGGCGACCCCCATATGTGTGTCCCCCAGTGGGGGCAGGAGAATGCAAGCAGCCAATCCTATCATTCATTCAGGACACGGGTGGAGCCTGGTCGTGCACTGCACATTGTCACCACCAAGGCGAATTATATCACCAATTCTTTATTATTCTTCATTACTAATGTTTACTGTTTACCTGACATGTGACGTCAGGTATGATGTCAGATGGGAATACACACATTTTTTTTTTTTCAACAATATTTTTATTGTAAGTCTAAGGGGGGTACAGCATGGTACATCAAGTCTTACATTTTATAAGATAGAATATAACATCCAAAGGAATAAAAACTTACGTGTACATAGCAAACGTTATCCTCTTAATAAAAAAAACATAATACACATGCAGAAAGAGACAAAGAAACCTGGATGTGGAAAGGAAGGTAGGAAAAGGAAAGCCAGGTGGGAAAAGTATAAGGGGAGGACAAATAGGAGGGGAAGGGAGGGATATGGGTGTCCGAGCTCCACCAGCAACATAGCCGACATATTGGGAGAAGGCGACGGTCAAAATTTTTAGGTAGAAAATGGGTGATCCATCCTTCCCAAGTGGTTAGGAAGGGGGAGAGATCACCCTGCATTGAGGCTGACATTTTTTCAAAGAACATAACTTCGTTGATTCGAGATATCTGACTGCCATTGGGGATGGTCCTACTTTTCCATGATCGCACTACGGTCAGTTTAGCTGCTGTAAGGATATGTCTGATGAGCTCAAATTGTGATCTTGAGCAACCCGGAGGTTTTATATTGAGGAGGGCAAGATGGGGCGAGGGGGTCAGGTGTAAACCTGTTGCTTTGTTTAAGAGGTAGTAAACCTTGGCCAGAACTGTCTGACAGTCCTACATTCCCACCAGATGTGAATATATGTTGCTTGGAGGCGACAATCTCTAAAGCACTCCGGTGGGTAGGATAGGCAGAATCTGTGGATCCTATCTGGGACAAGATACCACCGGAGTAAGACTTTGGTATTGACTTTGGTGGGTGATGTGGATCCTATCTGGGACAAGATACCACCGGAGTAAGACTTTGGTATTGACTTTGGTGGGTGATGTGAATATATGTTGCTTGGAGGCGACAATCTCTAAAGCACTCCGGTGGGTAGGATGGGCAGAATCTGTGGATCCTATCTGGGACAAGATACCACCGGAGTAAGACTTTGGTATTGACCTCCTGAGCAGCTGTGTTCAGAAAACACGTGAATGAATTCTTCCACACTGCCTTCCATTCCTCAGCCGAGAGGTCCAGACCGAGATCATTTGCCCACCTATCCGTATATGGGGGGAGGGACGACCCATCGGGCTCGCATAATAGCCTATAAACCGTAGCTATCGTCCCCTTCCCCAGGGGCTGGTCCCCACATAGAATCTCGAATGGCGAGGAGGGTCCCGGCGGAGGCCCCTTCCTGATTTTGGAAGCAATATAATGAGTAATTTGCAGGAAGCGGAAAAATTCCTTACACAGGATATCCCTAAGGGATTGGAGCTCAGAGAAGGTTAGCATTCCCCTATAAGTGACAACGTTTTTACATTTCGTTAAGTTTTGCGACTTCCACCAAATAAAGACCGCCTGTTCCAGGAAAGCCAGGAGAAATTCAGGATTACCAAAAATAGATAACAGGGGAGTATGGGGAGAGAAAAGATTCCCTTTCAGTTTTTTAGCTTTCCATATTCTGAGAGAATGGTTCAAGATTGGATTGTCAATGGCTTTAGGGGGCAACCATAGCAAATTTGAGATTTCTATCGGAAAGCAACTTGCTTGCTCGATGTCTACCCACAATGGCCTATCTGTCCCAGCATGTGCAGCAGTTAATTGGGCTAACTGGCAAGCTGAATAATAGCGAGCTATGTTAGGGACCCCCAGGCTTCCTTGCTGCTTAGGTCTATATAATGTCACTCGGTTAACCCACGGTTTTTGCTTCCCCCAAATAAAGGAGTTTACCATCGCTTGAAGACCCTTGATACACGACACACATTTTTTTTTTAAATACAACAGTGTGATGCAACATTGCATGTTGCAAGTCTTGAGAAAGAGGCCCTGTGTGACCCCGAAAACTTCGATTGACTGTGACCAATCGTGTCTATGGTTACAGATGCCCAAGTAGACTCATCCCAGCTCACTTCTCCCCACCTCTTTCCTCCTTACCTGTGTTCATTTTACCTCTGCCAAACTCTACTTACCTCTTTCTGACTAGTCCCATCTTACCTCCACTGCCCTCACCTCTGACTATCTCCATCCTCACCTTACCATCCTCCTTTACCCACCACTTCTCCTACCACCTCACCTCTTCCTGCCTGCTCAATTCTCCTCTCCCTGCCTTACCTCTGCCCACTCTATCCCACCTACCTATTCCAATCTCCTTTCTACCCAACTCACCTCTGTCCATTGCTTCTCTTACCATCTCACCTCTGTCCACCTCACCTTGACTCACCCCTGCCTACCTCTACCCACCTCTGCCCACTTCACCGCTCAACTCTCCTTTCTACCCAACTCACCTCTGTCCATTGCTTCTCTTACCATCTCACCTCTGCCCACCTCACCTTGACTCACCCCTGCCTACCTCTACCCACCTCTACCTCTACCCACCTCTCACCTGCCCACTTCACCGCTGCTTCTCACCTCTACCCACCTCTGGTCAATTTACACCTTCCACTTCATTTCACCCCACATCTTTCTGCTACCTCTGCTCACCTTTGCATATACATAATTATACATTATTATGCATATACATTATTATATAACCATAATTATATAATAATATACATACATTTTTTGTGCTCCTTGTAGTAGAATAATACAGCAATTTGGCCCTAGACCAAAAATGGTTGTGCACCCCTGCTTTAAAGTATCATCAAGCAAAGATATATGAGGGTGGAAGGCAGTTGACATCAGAACAGCAGCTCTGGAAGGCTAGACCGACAAGAAATTGAAGCAGAAACATTAAAAAAATGTGATATCAAAGAAGGGCTTCAACATTACCATGTGCAGAGGAGACAATCTCTACAGAGTCTTTTCCATCCCACAGCGCAATACACACACCACATTGCACTGGGAGCTATCTACATTCTTTTAACAGGCTCATGACTGCTTTAGAAAGTACTATAGCTAATTACAATATAAACAATTAAGATAAGTGAATTACTATTTGGCTTAAATAATATAACACAATAGACCTAGCAGGCTTTTCAGAGTGACTATTCTACTTTGCTACATTCTCAGCTGGATAACCCATCCAAAAGTATTAACATCCTATCCTGAATATATGAATCTCTGAGCTTTACCGCCCCTGTAACTTGGTCTGTAAAGATGTTTTTGATTGTAATAGATTTTGATTTCAGTAAATGCGACCTGTTATTGCTGAAAAGTCAACATTTGTCGGATGATACTCTAAAGCAGTGTTCCCCAACCCTCTCCAACAGGTCATGTTTTGTGGATCTTCACATAGTTGTCTCTATAGCTCTGCGGCTGCCCTAACTACGGCATTAGTTTCTCCCCTTTTATACCTATAGGAGCCAATGATGATATATTCCTTGCAAAGAGATGATTCAATAACATGCATGAAGATGATTTTGTTATGGAAGGAACTGTTCTTCTTTCTGTACTCTGCTTACTGCTGAAAATGACAACCAAGCATGGGATTCCAGTACTATGTGGGTTTCACACTTCAGGACCTCATTATTTGAAATGCTTCCTTTTTAATTTGTGAAAAAAAGATATAATTTGCATAACAATTTGAAACAGTGTATTTTAGCCTGTTCCCATGCTCCTATTTAGTGTAACAGTCTTATAGACTTTAGGGACAGTGGTCTCTCTTTTTGTGGGGCATCTTGATTTGAAAACCTCTAGAATCGTCTGTCATTGCATGTGATTGCATGGCGCATGTGGGGGCAGCCTCACGCTATACTTGTATGTGAGGTGTATACCCACACCAAGCATTTATGTATGGCTGACATGGAGGAGCAGTGGCACACACTTCATTCAGTTTGCTTGCCGCCATAAGCTCAGAGCAGCATGGCAAAAGCTAAATGGAACGCAAGCCAGTGATTGATCGATGGCCCGCTTATGGTATCATGGAATCAAAGCAAGGATGAGTTTACAGGTGATCCCAGGGGATACACACAGTGGGGCATCCCAAATCAGATTGTAAGGCATGCTATCAAGATGCCTTTACAAGACAGGGAGGGTAGGGAAAGACTAGAGACATCCTAAAACTAGACCTAAAATTGAACATGGATCGCTGGTCAAAATGTTCTTTTACCTATTGCCCCGATGTATTTTGATTTGGTATGCTCCCACAGATCCATAGGAAGCCAAAGTCAGAAATAGAACTCTTCCAATAGATGAGGTGTGGCTGCTACACTGTTTCTCTAATGCAGGGCTCACTGATGTTGTGTGGAGGAAGGTTAGGTTAGTTTCCATGTGAACCAGGACCCTTGATGGCACAGCATAGGTCAGCTTTAAAGATAAACAATACACAGGATATTCAAAATCTTGGGTTTTGTGCCTCCTTAGCATGGCATCCCAATTTGTGTGAAATCTCACAGATCATTGTGTAAACTCATTTCACCAGTCATCAGCGGAATCAACAGCCAGTGCTTCCTTAAGCTTTACGAATGAGCACTGGCAACTGCCCCTTATCTGGAAATACCTGTGCCAGTGGACACAAGAGCACTCTGCTTTTGACCACCATGGGATTCCAGGACTAGGTGAGTTTCATACTTCAGGACATTGTGATTTGAAATGCCTCTGTGGTGGGGGGGCGCAGCTGGACCTGGAGGAATGATGGAATGGAAAGTAGGGCAAATGTTGGAGCCCTGATATGGATTAGGAAATAGGGAGATGCCCATTAGACAAGAATGAGGTGCGCTGCCTAATTATTGTAGTTAGGTTTACAGTCCCTTTTACGACTGCTTCAGGTAGCAATTTGCCTGGAGTTTGGGCTTTATCTTCTTGACTGTTGTGGTAGAAATTCCAATGTGTCTCATGTAGCAATTCCACCAAATTGCCTAAAGGGCCATCAGTGGCATTTCCAGCCATGTAAACGTGTTGTGTCAGCTGTAGCAGGACTCTAATGGCTGGAAGGAGTTACTTTGTTTCTTTGGCACTTCTGAGGAAGGTTCGCTATAGCGGGAGCTGTCCCAGTGCTGCTGGTCCCGCCAGGGCTCTGACATAAGTTGGGTGAGCGGGCGGCGGTCAAGCTCGCCCTGAGAGTCACGTGGCAGCTCGCATGAGCTAGGTGGTGAGAGGGCAATGGCGGGGGGCTGTATGAGAGAAGGAACCCCAACAAGAAGACAGCCCAGGCAAAGGAGGGTTGGTGTCAGTTACGGCAAGAAGGGGGTGCGAATTGGAAGGACAATGGGAGGGGGCAGTAGGAGGGGAGTAAGCGAGCGACCTAGCGACTTCGACGAAGAGGAAGGAGGGAGGGGTGTAATAATGGAGGTGGGCGGTTCGGTGCTTGGTGCTGAAGGATACATTGAAGAAGATCCCTGAGCTCGGATCGCGCTTTTACACCCGCCCTCCCTCTCCCTCCCTATCTGCGCTCGATTGTGGATCCTGTGCTTGCTTTGCCGGGGAGCCGCCGCCGCTGCCGAGTGCATACAGAGCCGCCTCTCGCCACACGCACGGCTCGGTGTGCCCGGGAGTGTGCCCGAGTGAGTGTGTGAGGCTGCTGCGCAGCTCCTGTGCGCACACACACTCACCACTAGCAGCAGCAGCTCAGTGCTATTGCACAGGAGGCCAGGCACACACACAACTGAGGGAAAAGTACTCCAGTGAGCCCGGCAGCGGCTCCCACACCCCCGGCCCCCTCCAGCATGGCTTCGGAAGAACTCTACGAGGTACAGTAACCCGAGGGGGGCAGGCCTGGCGTCCAGCTCGCCGGGGGCGTTTGGGAGGAGGGTGGGGGCACGAGTGACCCGTACAGTCAGCTCTTCTTCCCCTTTTCTCTCCGGTGTTGTCCCCCTTCTGCTCTTTATTCCCCCTTTCCTCCTCCTCCTCTCAGGGCGGGGGCCTCTCCCGGTAGTTGTGTGATTCGGAGCTGCTGTACTCCCGTCCCTGCTTCTTCTCCCTACCGGCAGCTGTGGCTTCATCTCCTCCCTCCTCTTCCTCCCATGTAAAAATATCTAGAGTCCCCGAGCACAGAGCCGGCGCTGCTCGGCACTCATCAGCAAGCAGTTTGCTGGACAGAAATCATGAGCAGAGCCAAGTGTGCGCTGGGCCGGCCTTCCTCCTCCTCCTCCTGCTCTGCAGCCGTGGTGAGGGAGAGACAGAGAACACGGCAGTCGTGACAGTGACTTTTCTGGCCGCACACTGGGGGGCTTCACACTAAAGTGCTGGTACAAGTGGCGCAGGGGGCGCCCTTCCCTAACTCCCCCAGCCCGACATATGGCAGCAAGAGCTGGCCAGGGGGAAAGTCATCTGTGCTAATGTGCTGAGGCGGCAAGGCACGTAGGAGGGGGGGGGGGGGGGGGGGACACGTGTGATTGGCCAGAGGGGGGATGCAGAGTGCTAGCAAACTCCTTACCTGCTCCCACTTTTATTCTTCAATCCTGTTGCTTCTCCTGCTGCCTCTGCCCATCCCCAGTAAGTAACACCGGCTATGGCCTGGACATGTCTCACTTATAAGTAGTAGTCCTTATAAGTCATAGTTATCAAGTTGACATAACCTGGCAAGCTAGGCTGCATCTGGACTTCAGCAAGTTCAATGGCAAAGCAGTGCAGGGAACTGTCATGGTGACTCCCATTGGGATCAACAAGTTGATGGTGGAATGTTCAGCCATTGTTTGCCTCTGTTAATTGGGATTTACTTGACCACACAGATCATTGTACCCAACAGAGGTGCCTTGGGGTTTCTAAAAAAGTGGAACACCACGTAAATTGAAGGAAATCAAGTCACCAACTCTTTATGCAGGTTTGTGGCAGCCATCAGTACCCATTTAGGTATAATGTGCAAACGCAATTGCTCACCAGCAGTCACAAGATTGGCAATGAATGAAGAAGTGATGAGCTTTAGCAGATTTTACTTTACCAGTGATTTTGACCATTTGAGGTTTTGGTACATTTCACCCAGGAAGGGGTCCCCAACCTTTTTCTTTGAGAGCTACATCCAACCATGAGAGATGGTCTTGAGCCACATTCAAACCAAAGAATTTGGGGACACTAACTCCTGCATACAGTCAGTGTGTATAGATATATATATAGATATATATATAGATATATAGATGTGTATATAGATATATAGATATAATCTTTGGAGTGTGTGCTAACCCCCATCCTCTCAGAACAATTAGCACACTTTTGTATGGATCTCCTAGCTTCATAAAATACTCGCTCTCCATGGGTGAATCCTCCAGCTCCAAATTAAATGGAAGAATTGGATACATTGATTAGTTTTAGTGTGCCGCCTTACCAATTTCTGCCACTTCTTTCCTCCACATGTTGACACTGAGAAACCAAGTGTTGGTAAGCCAACACACATCTCAACCTGCCTTCAGTCAGAAATCACTCAGACAGCACGCAAGCGCCAAAATATGGGTCAGCGTGCCACATTTGGCTCACAAGTTATAAGTTGGGGAACAAGGCACGGGGGCATCCATTCCTCCATTTCCTACCGCACTCTGTAGATGCTGTAGCATCACCAGCGTGATGCAAGCCACAGTGGCTGTGCTTGGTGATGCTGGGTGTGCTAAACAATGGGAGTGGCTCTGTGACCACATTTCCGGTGGTTGTAGAAAAGTGGGGCAAACTTTGGAGAGTTGCTACCACATCTGGCATGTGCTTCAAGAAATTGGAGGCATCAGATAAGCTTCTTGTCATGGCCATCACTTCTGGTACTGGGGGGGGGGGGCATTTTTGAGTGTCGTTTCTCTTCAAATCGATCCAAAAGACTTTTGGATTGACAGTAAAGATCCTGAAGGGGCAATCCCAGTTAAGAACTAGTCGCAACTTAAAGCCCACCACTGCATGCAAACCATCAGTTTCATTGCCACCATTGAATTCTGTGTTTGACCTGCAGGTTTCTGGAATTTGTTGAGTGTGTAGCCCGAATACTGGCTTTCTTTTAAAGCCCACCCTGGAGTCTGAGACTCCACGACAGGCTTACTCCTGGCCCCGGTAGCATCCTGAACTGGGATGCCTCACTGTCTGAACCCCCCCAGGGTGCCCAGTAAACTTACCTTTCCCCTGAGGCCACAGCGCATGTCTTTTGGGAAGTTCCGGACAGCCGCTGGGAGCTGGCACTCTCCACATCACGCGTGCTGGGTGTGTGATGCAGAGAGCGTTGGTGACCATTGACTCAAAGCCAGTTAGGGAGCCTGTTGCCAACCAGAGCTGATGGAGCAAGAACTAGTAAGATTAAGCTGGTGGTGCTGCAATGGATATAAAGTACAGGCATGTATAATTCTTAATTTTTGGCCAAAATAGTTTGAATCTTCAAAGTGGGTCCTAAACACTCCCTGGCAAATCTGTGCCAGGGACAGGCCTGGTCTACAGGGACACTAACCTAAAGAACACATTAGAGAGAGATACTCTTCTTTCCTCTCCCACATCATACAACTGGAGGCATTTGTTATGTTTTGGTATTTTTAAAGCGCTTGTCGCTCCTAATTAAAATATGAAGACCTGTTTAGTGTGGGGATAGATGTTCTTCACATACACCAGAAGTGAGGCAAAGGCTTCCAACTAGCCTCACACTGGCTCTGACTTGTCTTCCAAATAATTTTTTTTCCTTTTAGTTGGTGTCTCACTGTTTGCTTTAGATTAAACTTTTTTGTTAGTCAATTCGTATCTACAGTCAAAAATGACTGTAGTTCCGCAGTTCTACTTAGCAGCGGGTCAGCACAACCCAGGCTGTGTATCGCTGGCATTAAAATAAGAAAACAGGTGTGGTATACTCGCCACTTACGTGCTTCTTCTACGGCGGCCCATTGGCCGCACTGACAGGCTGGTCACGAGGCTGATTGAAGAGGCCAAGAAGAAGTCAGCATCCAGGCACCCGGTTTCTTATTTTACAGGAGTGATACACAGTGTAGGATCCCAGGCCATGCTGTCCCACTGATAAGTAGAACTGCGGAACAGTGGTAATTTATTTTACTGGAGTCCTCTCCGGTTTTACCCTGAGCAGCCTAAGTTTTGCAAAACTAAAACATCTGCAGTCACTATTGTCATGTGTAATGAAAGAAACCTCTATGTAGACATTAAAGTGAATCTTTGACAAAGTTAAGGTTAACATTAATTATAACATTTCATTAAACTTATAATGCATCAATGTCAGTCCCAGATAAACACCAGCTATTCACATTCTAATATAATTAATGTAAAACATTACTACTGTAGACTACCTGGAATACTCGCATATTTTGCTATATTGGTTGAGAGGTCAAATGATGTAGCATTAGGCTCCAAAATTAGTGTAATGACCCATTTCCACCAACAGATATATTAGCTCTTCATTGAGCAATCGTGCTACTTAAATGCCAATTGCTTGCGTTTTGATGCAAAGGATTTGTCGGCTAATGCTGCATTAGAACGTTCGTTCGTGAGACTTCTTGTGCTGTCATATCTGTGGTTGATTTGTTTCCACATGTCAGTGGTCATGCAATGAATGAATTTTTTCATTATGCTTTATGAGAACATTATTCTTTTTTTGCTACAAACCTGCAGAATCAAGAAAGTCAACACTGAGCTGCACCATCCTCACTTATTAAACAGAGCTTTATAATGTTGCTGGCTCAACTGACTTGATTTAAATCACTAATTATTAACTAATGCAGGGAAGGGGGTGCTGGTTAAGAGGGAAGGGATTATAGTAGATCAATATCCTTCCAACCCGATTGATCCAGTTTCATCGGAAACTGACGGCCGAAAAAGGGGTCCAACTCTGGTAAGTCCCTTTTTATTTATGGGTACACTCTTGCAATTTTAAGGGTTACTTGAATTGTGTTTGGAAGGTTACATATGATATTTATGGCCTACTACTCCTTCTTTTGTATTTTACACAAAGCCCTCTAAGGAAGTGTCCAAGACTTAAACTGGCTCCAAGCCTAAGGATAAAAGTAGGAGATGCCCAATATGGGAAATCAAGCTACTAGATTCCTCTTTGCAAGCCCTGTGCCGAAAAAGGTTGTGAGTAATGAACGTCAGCACAGCATGACTGATATGATGCGACTTCTGAAGGATCATATTTTCTCTTCCTTTGAGAATCTCAGGACCCCACTGGACTTGGCTGGATGTAGGGAGTTCTGATTGTTTCACCAGTGAAATTCCCTTTTCTTCTAGAGGATTTACCATATCCCCTGCATATTGTTCATCTTTCTATGGGCAGTGAGGAGTTGCACCCCCAAGTCTAAACATGATGGGTTCTATTTTGTTCCTGATTTCCCCCATTTATAACTCAGTTAAGGAGGCTATCCTTAATGAGTGGAAGGATCCAGTTAAGGAGGTTTATAGACCAGGGGCTCTTAAGAGGCATTATCCGTTCATTAAGGAAGACTCGCATATTTAAGATGAATGCCCCAAACTCAATGTCCTCTTTTACAAGGTCACGAAGGGGGTGGATTTAGCCTCCTAGATGACTTTGGTATCCTCAAAGATCCTTTAGACAAGAAGATGGATTATCTCTTGAAGAAAGCATAGCAGACTGAATCTTGTACCGGTTCTAGCCTCTACTTGCATTGCCAGGTATCTTAATTATTGGCTTCTGCAGCTTAAATTATGTCAGCTGAATCAAACTGATATTATTGAGATTATGAAGGCATTACCGATTCTCTTCTCAGTGGCCTCTTTTCTGTCTGATGCCATGGCAGAATCGGTAAGATTTTTGGCGCGGGCCATGACCCTCCCCCATTCGATGCATAGTGACTGGGTGCTTGTTCAGGGGATACAGGTTCAAAATTGCGCTTGTGTGCCATGACCTTTAACAGGGAATTCCTCTTAAGCCCAGAACTAGAGTCCTCTTATAGATGGCTCTTTCTTAGCAAGAATTCATTTAGAGGGGCCCCTCCTACTTCTAGGAGAGGCAAGTTTAGAGGATACACTCTGGTACCCAACAGTCAGTCCCTAAGAAGCAGGTCCAGGTCCTTAATAGGTACCCGGTTAAAACAATTCAACATTTGGTGGCAAACTCTACTGGGGAATACTGGACTCTACTGGGGAATAAAAAAGGGTTTCTGCGCAGCAATTATGGATGCCCCCCCCCAGGAACTTTTATGTTACTCCACTCCCAGGGGGCAGGAAGGAAAAACTTGCCATTCGCAGTCTAGATTCAATGTTGGATATGGGAGTGATTGTCCTGGTTCCCAACCACCAATGGGAGGGAGGGTTCTACTCGAGCATTTCTTTGTTAAAGACTTCTGGAGGACTCAGCTTCATTCTCAGACGCTTCTGCATGGAGTCCATCTTATCTGTGAGGAATCGGCTCCTGCCTGGCTCCTTCATGGTCTCAATAGACCTGAAGGATGCCTATTGGTAGGTACCAATGAGCTTGTTGACTTAAGCCTTTTTGAAATTTGCAGTAAAGTTGGGGGACCAAATGCTCCACTGCAATATGTATGTCTGCTCTCTTGGGCTGGCGTCAGCTCCGACAATTGTTACCAAAGTTCTGGCAGAACATCTAGCTGCACTAAGGCAGAAAAGAATTGGGTTCATAGCATATCTGGACAACCTCCTGCTCTTTGCCCCAGTTCAGGATAGGTTGCCCCAGGAATTTGCAAAAGTATTTTTTGCTATGATTGGGTTGCGTCCTGAATTACCAGAAGTCCAGTCAAGGCTCATGACTTATCTGGGGTTCGAGATCAATAGGATCCCTCAGAAAATCTTTCTGCCTCAGTAGAAGATAACAATCCTTCAAGTAGCCATTGAGTTCCTGTGTTCCAGATGGTCTATTCCTGTTTGTCAAGCTATGCAGGTCTTGGGGCTAATGACCTTTTCTTACCCCACTGTAAGATGGGGTCAGCTACACTCAAGGACTCTACAGTTGCATATTCTAAACTTTGAACAAATCCCAGATTTAGTGAAGGAATCTGAGTTGGTTGCAGGGCATGCACAGGTTTGTCAGTGGCCCTATCCTGGTCGGATCTCAAGGACGTGGTAGTGACAACGGACACCTCTTCATGGTGTTGGGGGACCCATTGCAGATCCTGACTGCTCAAGGAAAATGGTCCAGAAGACTTAGCCAAATCTAATTGAATCTCAGAGAATTGATAGCTCTGAAAGAGGCATTGGTAGCCTTCTCTCCCCACCTAAAGGCTCATCACGTACAAATCAGAACAGACAATGCGACTACTATGGCATATCTGAATTGTCTGGGATCATCTGTCCTGCAACAGGCAGCAAAGGAAATTCTGATATGGGCAGAACTGAGCCTTTTATCCCTATAAGCCATCCACCTGAAAGTTTGCCAAAATTGGGTGGCAGATTTTGAGTCTCTCTGCTCTGATCAGAAGCAGAATGGTGCTGAACCATGAGGTATTCAATTAGATTTGTGTCCTGAGGGGAACTCCGGAGGGGGATCTTTTTGCCTCCGGTGGAAACAACAATCTGAAGTTCTTCTCTCTCGATCCCTCCGATCAAGCTCTAGGAATAGACGCCCTGGCTCCCCAGTGGCGTTTCAGTCTGGCTTGCGCTTTTCCTCCAGTTCAGATCCAGTCACAAAATTTTATTGCTGGCCTCATGGTGGTCGAGGAGACCATGGTGTTAGACCCGCCGAAAGAGCGTTTAACACTTTGGACCCTGAGATTGTTATGCTCCTGGAAAAAAGTTCGAGGGAGGTGATCAAGACTCAGATTTTGAAAACTTTTAACATGTGGAAGGTGCGTAATGAAAGATCCTCTTCTGGTACTCCAGTCGAATTGGATTTCCTTCAGGAAGGCATCGACCTGGGTCTCGGCATCAGTGCCCTGAAGGTCCAATTAGGAGCACTTTTTTTTTTTTTTTTTGATGAGAGACTTTCGTCTTTCGCGTTGGTCAGGCTTTTTCTGCTAGCTGTCAGGTGGTCCATACCGGTCCGTTTGAGATTAGCTCCTTGGTGAGGTCTCTTCCGGTCACCCTTTGACCCCCCCCCCCCATTCAAGTTTTCTAGGATTGTATAATATCACAGGTGGATCCTTGATGATTTCCAAAGATCTCTTCTGACCTTCAATGGGCCCAAGAGATTATCCTTCTATCCACTAGAAATAGTGATCCCTCCATGGGTTCTGTATATAAGTCTTTGGACGTTCAACAAACAAAAGTATTGGAGGAAGGCTGATGGCTTATTCGTTTCCCTTTTGGGTCACAGGAAGGGACAGCGTGTTTCCAAGGCAACATTGGCCCCATGAATGAAGAGCACTATCCGTTTTGCTTACAATGGATCTCCTTCTGCAGGGTGGATTGTAGCTCATTCAACAAGAAGTATTTCTACATCTTGGACAGAGCAAGCTGATGTCTCTATTGAACAGATCTATAGAGCGGCAACCTGGTCTTCAGCTAAGACATTTATTAATCATTACTGCCTGGATCTGCTCACCTTGCAAAATCAATCATTTGGTAGGAGTGCGTTGCAGGCAGTCTAAGATTATTGGTTTGGATCCTGAGTGGACTTTAATAAAAGAGAAGGGTCTTCCTAACAAGGTAGTCATGACTGACTCTTCTAGAGTCAAGGAAAATTACTATTTATGCTAAAATATGGAAGCGTTTTTTTTTTTTTTTTTCCCGTTTGAGAAAAGTCACTATTGCAACTGAACTTGAGTTTCTACAAGAAGGCTTTGAATAGGGGTTAAGCTGTAAATACCTTAAAGACTCGGGCCTCGGCCTTATCAGTCTTCCTTGACAGAAGACTCCAAAATCACATCTTAACAGATTCTTGCTCCGAGTTTCTCAGAAGAAACCTATTCTCTGTAACAAGTTTTCATCCTGGGATTTCATTTTGATCCTCCAAAGGTTTAACAACCCCCCTTCAAACCCCTAGAGGAAGCCTCCGACAAAGTCATAACCTTCAAAGCAAGCCTTAACCTTAACATTGGCCAGGCGGTTAGTGACATACAGGCCCTATCTATCTGGGAGCCTTATTTCACCATAATTCCGGATAGAATCCTATTTAGGCCCGACCCTCTCTACCTGCCTAAGAAGTCTTCTACTTTTCACCATTCCCAGGACTTTTGGAAATTCTGAAGAATCTACAAAAGCTAATGTGTGCAATTGCATAATTAGCTACTTAGAACAAACGCATGAGTGGCAGAGATCGGATAGATTTATTTCCTTCTTGCTCTAGTGGCTTCTAAAACTTCTCTAGCTAGGTGGATCAGGCAGGCTGTCTCCCTAGCATACACTTCTATGGATTCCACCCCGCCATACATCAGAGCCCACTCTACCAGAGCAGTCTCACATCCTGGGTGCAGAGATCAGGGTCTGCAATTGAGGAAATCTGCAAGGCAGCCATGTGGTCATCTCCCCACACCTTCCTCAAATATTATAGGCTAGACTTATTATTTGACTGTCAAAGGGTTTTACAAGCAGTCTCCATCCCTAGTTCTTAAAGTACTTGTTTATCCTCTCCGTGGCTGTCATGAAGGACAAAGGGAGAAAATCCCAGTTAGTCTTACAGGTAACGGTATTTCTACGTGTCCTTCAGGGTGGCACTTACAACCACCCCTATAAATAAGATCCTATGGTTCTCTAACAGCTTTTACTTGTTTAATACTGTGGTAAGGGGTGGGGCTTTTAACCTGTTTCAGCTGTGTTTCCTCTCTAGGGGGAGGAGCTTGCCCTCTGTGGCCGTCCTGAGGGACACTTGGAAATACTGTTACCGGTAAGACTGACAGGGATTTTCCTTTTAAGTTCTCTTAATGTTAGTGACACTTTTGGGAGTACTGCCCATCTTCAAGCATTGAAACAGTTCTGTTGTCAAGCTCATAATTAGAGAATGAAGACTCCAGGTTACTGCTTCCTAAATATTTCACAAGTGCAGCTATTTTTTTCTTCCACAAATATGCAACCTTGAATCCTTCACCTCATCAAATTTATTTTGACTTTTTGTTCAAGTAAGAGGGGAGGGTACCTTCTCATGCTAATCATTTTAAGTTCCCAGCCTTAAAGAGAGACAACACATCTATATTTTACTTTTTCAGGGTGGTATTCCTCTCTGGGGGGGGCATTGGGATGCCCTGCTGTGTGTCGTCCCCTCCATGGTTGCTCGATTCACTCACTTTCCTGTCATTGCCACACCACAGACTTGGCCAAAACTACGTGGGCATGGCCGTTTTCACTCTTTTCGCTTCAAATTTTATGATGGCTAAGCCACCTAGAGGGCTGAAGGGAGCAGAGTGTGCCATAGGCCGCATTTCCTGCTCACCTTCCAGCTGTGGTGTACCCGCAGTGCCTATTCAGAAAGGCCTGGCACAGGTGAGTGCATGGCTAAAGGTAAGCAGGAATGCTGCCTCTGTGCCAAGTGCTCCAGGATCAGGTGAGTGGTTTTGGGCATCATCATTCGGGGTGCCCCATGGAGTGGAACTCGGGATGGCCTTGGTGTCTTTTAGCTGCCTGCCAGCATTACTAGTGGGACACTTTGGCCATATACTCTCCACTTATGTGAGTCATGGGCTATCTTACCCTCCCATGGTGGACTTTGGCGAAAAGGACAAAAACTTCTAACAGGGTAAGAATACCTACTTATAATATTTATCCCAACAAAATCTACACAAGAATGAAATGGTAAGCATTCTGCTTCCTACTTAACAGGTCAGTTAAAGTGGCCCAAAACCCACAAAAGTATGTATGCTTCAAAACATAGGGTCAGTGTTTCACACCAGAGGTCCCACCCTCCAGTCCTTAAACAATGCAGTGAAAGGCATTCCACCTGCTTAGATGATTTTGCATCATAAGTCCCCTGACCCCACCGTTGCAAGCTTTTGCCAGCTTTTGGTTTCATTTGGCGTCCAGCCAGCGCGAGCCCTGCGCATGTGCAGTAGCGTGGTTTTACTCGGGGAATCGCTGGTCATTCACGATCGCAGCGGCACTTTCTATAGCTACTGCCCATATGTGGGTTTAGCAGCAGATGACCAAGAAAGATAAAATGACGACTTCCGGCTGCACAGGAGGGTCATGGATAAGTATAAGTAACTGATTCTCTATATGTGGGTGCTGGGGCATATGGGGTAATATTTTATTTTTAAAAATATTTTCTTAAACCAATGGGTTTTGCTCCTCTCTAAAAACACTGCTCTACAGAAAGACCTAGAGTCCTGCAAAATATAGCTTCAATTTCTTTAACGCCGGCCTATGCACAGTACGACTGACCAATGCTAAGTTTGTGTGCTTCTCATACAATCCTGCATGTTTGTCTGCAGCCTTTGCTACTTATAAATTATGTTTTCTAATTGTTGTGTTTATTATATTGTCATATATTGCTTTGAGTGGAAAGGGAACTGTGAGGTATAGGGCAAATATTACATTGCATTTTATCGCTGATGCCCGGCATCGCCCTTTAAGATTCTCTGTTCTTAGCAAATGTCTGCCCTTATGAGGCCAGCAGGAAAGGAATTCCATATATGGGCATGAGGTTCTGAAACTCAGGAAAGGCAGTTTGAGCTTCAAAATATACGTACTTGGCTTTCCCCCCTGCTAAAGACCAAAAAAAATCCACTCGCCTAACCCCTCAATTGATCTGGATGGGTGAATTCTTAAGCCATGGGGCCTACAATTTTTCCCCCCACCCAGGCTCTTCCAGCTTCAGGAGTGGGCCTGCAGCCGCGCCGCCGACCTTTTCTCATCTCAGTGCATAATCCCCCCCGTGTCTTCTCTTCAACAAGGGTGCCTCAGTTCGCCCCGAGCTCTACCCTGACAGGCCCTCTCCACCCCACATCAGGCGTCACCGCTGCCATTGTAGCCACTAGCCCTGCCCCTTTGTGGTGGGGCGGATGGCATCATCTCGCTGTCATTGTCGGATACAGTGATCGCTGGAGAGATAGGTGGAGGGTCATGTGGGATCTCCTGCACCCCTCCCAAGCAATCCCAGAATATGTCAACAAGTGGAGGTGAGTAAAGAAAGAAACATTTTTTTTCTCTGTGCCCTGGGGGGCACAAAAATGCTACCTGCTCCCTGTTCTACAAGCACCCATAGCTGGTCCCCGAGCTGTTTATGCTGGGGGACCAGGGGGACCACCCCCCCCCTTCCCCGGAAAAGGAGGGCCCTATGGCATTTTTTTTTAAAATTAACCCTTTATGTCTCACTACTCAACAGGTAGAAAAGGCTTCCAGAAACAGCAGGAGAACAGAAGCCAGAGTGATCGGCATGGGGTACAGTGCTCGGGGATGGATCGATTGGAGTAAAAAATGAAATTTATTTTATTTGTGTTTTTAAATTTTTTTTATATTTTTTTTTTACATTTAACCCCTTGTGAACTGGGGACTTATGAGACCCCTATATCCGTTCACAAGGCTTGGGGCTGGCAAGTCACCTGCGACTAGGGGGTGACTTGCCATTAACCCCAGCCCCCCATTATCTGCCTCCACAAAGCCCAAAGGGGGCAAAAGAGCCCAGGCCTTTTAGGCTGTTCAGACTTGTAACCTGCAGGGCTGGGGGCCATCAAAGCTGGCCCCTGTGCCCTGTTCTACGAGCCCTGCATAGCTGGTCCATGGGCTGTGTTTTTATCCTTAAAATTCTGCAAAAAATGGGGTCCCTATGCCATTATCTTTATATAACATTTGCAAATAAAATACAACTACTATCCACACTATATAGTGTTTGTGGTGGACATATCCAGTTTAATCATCAAAAATTGCTTAAATTCCCTGATATCGGTCAGTTCCCTTTTACACTCCCCTGAGCATTTGGCTTTCCAGCCATAAACATGCATAGGGCATAATCTATCCAGGAAGGCAAATTATCATCTGTGAGTTGAGCCACAGAATGTTTGTGTCCGTGACCTTGCTAGGCGGGCAAACAGATGGTGCTTTAAGTAAGCGGGCTGTGTGATAATATATGCTGTTTCTTGTAAAAATGTGTGCCCCATACTCTCAAACACTAAAGGTTACCAGCAGTGGCTTTTCTTTTGCTGGGGTCTTAGGGTCAGTTCAAGAGCAGGGGCATAGTTGCTGCAGTGGTCGATGCAGAAGAGGTGGGCATCAATGTTGCACCGGGCATGGGGGGCCCAGCCAGGGCTCTCCCAGGAAGCCATTCACCAGTGCTCAGCCTTCACAAGGATCGTGCTTCACCCGCTGCCCCCCCCCCCCCCAGCCAGGCAGGCTCGGATGCCCTCCTGCACGCTACTTTTGCCAGTCTCTAAGCTGGAGATTGGGCTACCTACAAGGTCCTCATGGAGACTGCAGAGCGCCAAGCAGAACAAGAGGAACATCATAAGCATGCCAGCTACAAGTACTCCAACTTAAGATTCAGCACCCACAACCCAGCACAGCTGGTAGCGAGCCCCCTGAGAACCGTGGCCCAAAGTTGCGTGCAGAGGATTTCCCCCTCTGGACAAAGATTTAGCCACCTTTCTGCTGGCTTTTGAAACTGTATGTTATCAGTACCATGTACTGTAGGATTGGTGGGTCAGTTACTTAACCCCTCGCCTTAGGGGTAAGGCCCTGAAAATCTTTGGGTACCTACCCAGCGAGACCACCCTGAGCTTTGAGGAGGTCAAGCAGGTTCTGATCCACCAACCTGACTCCCGAGTTCTATCACAAGAAACTGCAGAGTTTGCGACAGTGCCAACCATGAGAGCCCTCCAGAGAGCAGTCTATCAGTGGACTACCGGCTTAGAGCGTTGAGCTGAGGGGTGTTCCAGGAGACGTGAGAGGTATGTCTGCATTGCTCCACCACTGGCTTGTCGGAGGGCCAGGCTAGTCTGTCTGGACTGTTGGCTTGGATGAATATGGAAGGGGGACAGACATTATCTGAGGTCACAGCAGCTCTGGCCACTGTCATGCACAGTGGGAGCGTTAGTAGCCCAGGGGCCCCTCGGGCATCTGATGGCTCTCTTCCAACCAAGCAGCTGTCTGGGCCGATAGAGGTCTGGGGAAATGGACTGGGGATGAGGCGATCTCTGCTATCCTGACCAATCCACCTCCGGTGTTCCAGGTACCCTGATATCAGTCTGGAGTTCTCTCTTTTACTCTCCCCTGAGCATTTGGCTTTCCAGCAATAAGCACCAGACCTAATCTTTCCAGGCAGGCAAATGAGCATCTATGAGTCGAGCCAAGCTGAGATCGGACTCCCTGCTGATTTTCAGTGGCCTCGTTTTCTGCTTTTTTTAAAAAAATGTATTTATTAAGGAAACTCTGTGCAACGAAAAAATTAATTGAGGTATTACTTCCAGAAAACGATGTCTCATCAACAAACCTGGTACACCTAGAACGCTGAAGGTGTGTACTACAGAGAATAGTTTGTTGAGGTTGCAAAGGGGACTCTTTGCGATCGAGTCTGCGAGTTGGGAGATAAATGCCCTTTGATTTTTAGCCTGGGCTGGCCATTAAACATGTGTACTTTTGTTTGATATTATGTTAAATTGTCTCTTATTATCTTTTCCAGTGTTCATGACATTGACATTGAATGGCATTCTTTTTAGAAGCAAAACAATCAATTTATCTGAACTGAACAAACCTTTGAACTTTGAGCATATGATAACTAATGGATAGAATTGTGATAGAATTTAAAGAGGGGGGGGGGGGATTTTGAATGCATAAAGACTCTGTGTAGGTTGGTCTCCTATTAACAGAGGGTTCTGACTCTGGGATGCTTTGGGTCCAGGGTATGCTGAACTACTTTTAAGCTGCCTCTATAAGGGGAAAATGTGGGTTTGTGAGGTTTTTAATTTCCCCAACAGATGTAGATGTCTGTAGCCCGTAAATCGGTGCTTTTTGAGATTTGCAAGGTACAGAAACATCTGAAACTTGCTACTTTTTTGAAATTGCAGGAGTGGATTGGACTTGATTGTATATTTGATAGAGACTCTTCATTTTGCCCAGTTTCACAGCTGCCCATTACAACTGACCATTCTGTTGAAGTGTGAAAGGTATCCTCAATGGGAAGGTCTGCAGGATTTGATCTGGTGCCTGATATGTGCTTGTCTGCTGGACAGGCAATCTTTTTCCTTCAGTAGTAACAGAAGCCACGCATCCACTCAGGACCCAGGCCATGACATTAATTGGTTGACTCTCGATTGATTATGGCAGAGCATAGACTCTCCATGGTTCCCACACTGACAAAAATCTGTCATGTGAATCGCTAAGGAAGTGTCTAACCCCTTTTTTATGTTTAATTTCTTTCTCTTATTTTTTCGCCTATATTTTGTACTAGAGTGACTGTTTCTACCCTGACAATTGCCTTCCAATTGGTTTATCAGGGAATGGGGAAAAATTTGTCAATGTATACATGGATTTAAGTTTAAATCATTTACAATGATAAAATGACCTCTCATAGTTTGTAATGTGTTTTTTTACTATTTAATTTTAATAAAAATCCTAATGTAATGGTACCATTTAAAAGGCAGCGGTGTTCTCTTTGCAATTGGTAATTCTCATTTGGTAGGGAGGCAAAGCGGGTCCAACTCGGAGGGAAAATAAGCTGATTGGCCTTTTGCCTGAATGGTGGAAAGCAGCTTATTGGTTACTCGTATAGTAATTTTAGATACATACTTCCAGAACAGAGGTGAGGTGACAAGAAATTCATGGTATCAGGGCCCATACTGTCAGCCTTTCACTGTAAGTTTTATTTATCTATAGATAGATATGACTTTATGGCTAATGCCTTCTTTTCTGCCTGCCTGTTTATTTAGATTTTTTTAATGTGTCATGCAGATTTAGTGCTTGTGCTCTTTTGGGCATATCCATTCACCTCCTTTCTTTCCATTTTCAAAAAATGTTGTTTTATTTATTCTGTGGGGGAACCTTGCCCAAAAATGAAAGCATATTTCAGCAAGGCACCAATAGCTCCCCAAACCTTTGTCTTTTGCAATGATGGCCCAAGTGCAGAGACAGACAACCCATGTGGGTAATGGTATTCAGGCCCCAGTACTGAGAAGTCAAACGTCTAGTTCTTCAAAAGATTTCGCACAACACAGAGGAGGCTTTACTCTATTATTACGAAGTACAATATGTGGAATGCAATTAAATAAGTCAGTGAATTTGGCACTTTGAACTTTGATCAAGGAGGTCACTGGAAGAATGAGCACCTTCTGGTAAATCTAGGAAGATCTCAGGAAATCGTTCTTTTTGCTACTTCAATAGTTATAGTAGACCAGATCTGTCAAGGTCCAACCGAATGGTTAAGAATTTCGTGGGCAGATTGAGATCCCCTAGAAGAAGAGAGTGGATCCGGTCCGCACTCCTTTAAAAACGTATGTCTTTAATGAAAATAGTTAAAATCATCTCCATAAAGTTAGTCAAAAAAGCAGTGCTAAAACCGTAAAAGGTAGACCCAGAGTGGCAGAAAAATGTACAAGACCTTCTGACGCGCCCTTAGT
This sequence comes from Gastrophryne carolinensis, assembly GCA_027917425.1. Taxonomy (NCBI): domain Eukaryota; kingdom Metazoa; phylum Chordata; class Amphibia; order Anura; family Microhylidae; genus Gastrophryne; species Gastrophryne carolinensis. The sequence continues at coordinate 263,844,686 of CM051239.1, forward strand.
CATAGATAAAAGGTCACATTTGTGTGTGTGTGTGTATATATATATAATATATATATCACTCGCCTTGCAAGCCTGGAGCCAGCCCACGGCGAGGGGACGCTGTCCGGGCGGGTGACGTCAGCGCGTCGGGGCACAGAGGTTGCCCGGCAACGGGAATGTAACAACAACTGAAGGGAGAAGCTGAGACAGCAGCGCGTCTCCCCTCAGTCATACAGCCGGGACAGTACATCAGCGCAACCCGGGTGGACAAAAGGCACACAGAGATCCCCTAGCCCTGAAAGCAGATGCCTTGGTGACGCCTTGGTCACAGTTTCATCTAGTAAATGTGTTTCCTCCTCTCCCACGCATGCATCAACTTCTGCGTTAACTGTACTTGGAGTGTGTCAATATGGTTCTCATTAAACCAGACTGACCGAGATGCGCATGGTATGCAAATCTAGTAAATCTCTCTGCGCCCTGAGATCTTAAGTCACTCTCTTTTGACAACATTACAAATGTAAGGTTGATCCTACAGGGGAAAGGGTTTTCCTATTCTCCCATTTTTTTGAGCACACATAAATTATCTTTTGCTAAGGTCTACTATAGGTACTGGATATCTTTCATGGGATGGTGTACTGCTCAAATTGCTTGGTTAGAGAGGTCTCTTATTAAAAATTTCTCTCAATTTACTACAATCTGTGAAAGTGGTTCATCTTTCAGTACTCTTAAAGGACTGAAGATTATTCCGTCAAGACTTTTTTTCTCAAAACATCCTTCGGGAAGCATACGCCTGAGACCTCCGGGCTCCTCCTACCAATCTGGAGCACCTGACCACCAGACAGAATAAAATCTTGACTCCTCCTCCCATTCCCCAGTTGTTTCCGTGTTCTTCCGTGAGGTAGGAGCCTGACCACTAGCTCCTGGACCGTTTGGTTCAGGTGAGTATTTTTTCCGGTACTATGGGCCTATTACAGCAGGGGGTCCATTTTCCGGTCCCGAAGACCTTCTTAGTGTCTGCGGCCCGGGATACCCTATGGGATTATTTTGGCCAGATCCCATTCTTTGAGTTATGTCAAAGGGGGGTAAGTATATAATGCCCTCTTGCTGAGGATGATTGTTGGAAGAAGCCGGGGTTACCAGACCCTATACAGTTTTTTTTTTTTTTTTTTTTTTTTTTTTTTTTTTTTCACGCTCTCTCCCCCGCCTGCCGCTTACTTCCGCATTCGCTTACCTGGGCTCAGCGGCGGGCGGCACATGGGGGGATCGGCTTCTCCGACGGCTTCCTCTCTGGAGGGGCAGCGGGGTGGAGATCCCTCTGGCTCGGGCGACGGCGGGACCCAGCTCAGGCAGCGGGCTCCTTCCTCTGGACGAGCAGCGGCTCCGGCGGCGGCGCGGCGGACCAGCGAGCATGCAGAAGGTACACGCGCGCGCGCGCTCACTGCTGGCATCTTTTAAGCAAAAATTAGATCCCAGGCTTCTTCCTCCCGGGCTACTGACGTCACATTCCGGTGCCGGGGAAAAATCCTGCTTTTCCAAATCACGTGGTTTTCTTAAAGCAATATCACGCTGTTTAGGTACATTTATGTATACTGTCCTCCCCTTCTATTTATACAAGGGGTTAAAGAAGCTTATTTAGGGGATCAGCTCCTGACCTATTTAAGTGATGTCAGGATACTAGTCTCTTGGTGCCTTTATCCCAGAAGCATGGCAGAAAAACCACAGGACGGATTCCTGAATCCTATGAGGGATTCCTCCACTGATTTCATCTTTGTGGAGCAGGATTTCTCCAGCTTTTCACCGGCTGCCGATTCTGGGACGAGGAGGCCGTCGCATCCCGGCGCCCTTGGGAATTTCCTGCCTTTTTCCAAACACATGTTTTTTTCTTAAAGGGACAACACAGTGTTTTTGGAGTTATATATATATATATTATGGCCTGCCCTTCTATTCTTGATATGAAGGGTTAATATTGTAATATAGTATTTAGCTCCTACCCTATTTTGACGGGCTCACTAAGCAAATATATTGGTGCCTCATAACCAGAAGCCTGGCAGACCATAAGGATGACATTTATATCGAGCCTACTGAAGTTCCTCCACAAATATGCCTAATGTGAACCAGGATTCATCCTGTATTCCGTCAGCTGCCGATTCTGCAAGGAGGGGGCCCAGTTTTGGCCGGTAAGTCACTTTTATTTATTAATAGTGTCTATTTATGGGCATGTTTAATTAAATTTTGACATGGCTATCGCCCTTGTTTTGTTTATGTATCTTAGTCTTTGACCACAGACTAAGCTCATTTGAAGTATACCTAAATCCTCTTCTTCCAGACCTATTTCCCATAAGAAGAGTAGAAGTGGTCCCAAGGATATACTGTGCCTTAGGCTGTCGTCCTGGGCTGTCTGTCGTCCTGGGCTGTCTGTCGTCCTGGGCTGTCTGTCGTCCTGGGCTGTCTGTCGTCCTGGGCTGTCTGTCGTCCTGGGCTGTCTGTCGTCCTGGGCTGTCTGTCGTCCTGGGCTGTCTGTCGTCCTGGGCTGTCTGTCGTCCTGGGCTGTCTGTGGCCCTGGGCACTAAAGATATCTCTAGCCCTGGGTTGACTCTAACTCTTGGCTAGTTCTTTCTTATACCCGTACATGGAACCTTGCTATTTTTTCTCATAGGATTTTCTTAGATGCTAAGAATGATTCTTCTACCGGTGCTGAGGAAGCTTCCTTTTATATTCTTTTACACATTGGGAAGTACCTTTTTTTTAGGGTTACCCAACTGTGGCTTCATAGACGTTGTTCCTTGAGTAGGACTAGGAGTTTTCTAGTCGACACTTTCAGGATTTGATTTTTTTCTAGTTTTGAGAAAATGGATGTTTTGAGAAAACTTAAGTTAGGTACCTGGTAACTTATTTTCTAAACATCCGAAAGGGCAGCATACGCCAGCTTCCCTCCCTTTTTTTCTTATGTGGAGTTGGATTATGTATTGATTATATGTTGAGGTTGTGGGTCTATTTCTTTTCTCTCTTTCAGATCTCTACAACAACTGGGGAATGGGAGGAGGAATCAAGATTTTATTCTGTCAGGTGTTCCAGATTGGTAGGAGGAGCCCGGAGGTCTCAGGCTTATGCTGCCCTTTCGGATGTTTAGAAAATAAGTTACCAGGTACCTAACTTAAGTTTTTTTTTTTTTTTTCTATATTGGTTTTGAGTATGTCTTAAAAGGTGGCCTGCCATGTGGCAAGAACTTCTGTTAGAAGGGTGTCAAGAGTTGGCAGCCCTTTTCATCAACTCTCCATTCAGAATTTATAGAAAGTAGTCTTAAGACTTCCTCCTAGCTAACTAACAAAGGTGGTTTCTCCTTTCCACTTAAGTGAGGGATTGGTGTTGCCTCCGCTCTGTCCGAACCCTTGAGGGGTTGTTACATCGACTAGATATGGTTCATGCCTTGAAGTTCTATAATAAGAACTAGGGATATTCAAAGGACTGTTTCCATCCATTTGAGTCTCCAGATGGTCTCAAAAAAGGGGCGCCAGATCCTCCAAAAACAACCAGCAAATAGATCTGAATATCTATTGTCGAATGCCATTTTATTCTACAACTGTTTGTTTTTGGTAGCTGCAGCTGTTGTATTCCCGCTCTATCTTTTTATGGCTCTATATTGTAATCTCCCAAAGTACTCCTGCATCTATGTGTTTAGCTACATTTCTGTTATATTGTACTCCTAATACCACATGTATTATATGCATTTAGTCATTGTTGTATTAAAATTATTTTATTTGTTTTACCCTCCTGTAATTTCTACCTTCTACAGTGCCACGGACTATGAAGGCACTGTATAATTAAACAACATTAATGCTGCATCCTCCACATGTCCCAGAAGAGTTTTAGTACTCACTGTAAAGGTTTTTTTTTTTCCCTGGGAATGGGGCAGACACAGCTTTCTCCCTTCTTTTGCATTGGCTACCTCTGGCTGATTTTTAGAATTAAGAACAATGTTGGCGTCCTTCCACATATGCCCAGAAAAAATACCATTACATGAGGTGGGGTCCAAGATTTTTTTCAAATGTTTATTCCCCCTGGAGAGAAACAAATGTAAGAAAGGACCAAAGTGTGGACCCATATGATTCCACTCAACAATGGCAGATATTAACGTCTAATTAAAAGACCTGTGTTGGAAATTCAGCTTTTGGGTGGGAACATGATCTTCTGATAACATTGTTCGCATTGGGGCAGTTAGGACTGAGCACTGCTTGTCAATGCGCCTCTTTCGTCAAAACAAAGCAAAGTATGCTAAACCAGTCTAATATTGTATTGTCAGACTTGGGATTTTGTGGCTCTGGCAGGTTCTGTAATTTGGATCCCAGCAGAACCAGCATGGTTGCAACCAGAACTTTCTCACACCTCATTGACTAGGTTGGATCTCTGGTCTTCCCTGTGATTCGTTCTTTTAGAGCAATTCCTGCCAATGACAAATCGGATCTCATTTTAAAATGGACCAAAACACTGGTTTTGGTCTATGCCCCTGCCCCACTGTGTAAAACCCTCTAGGATCAGTCATCTGTATGTACAGAAGTCTCTTTTTGTCGATCTTGGTGAAAATGTATTCCGTGAAACTCACATTTGCTAACATAAGAAAAAAATACTAGATCAGCACAGCACCTTGAGGGCATACTTTTGGCCCCAAAACTATACACTTTCAAATATGCCAAAAAGAAGTGAACTCTCCCTTTAACAAAGAACAAAGCCTGTTCTTGCTTGTAAAATGTTTTTCATCTTTCCTGGGGTAATCGGGTACTGCTGGCAGGAGGTGGGCTCTCTGGCTCCCCCCAGCACTGCCCCTTTCTCTCCAGCACAAGGGAGAGACAAAGCATGCACAAAATCAGTCTTTGCCTCTCGGGGAATCTTGCGCAAGCTTGCTTTGTTTCTGGTCCATGACAGCCAGCCGGACAACTGATGCCTGAAACGGATTGGTTGTGGGCTATGCGGAATCCACAGCCCATGACCCAGAAGTGAGGATTACAGCCTTCTCATTTAATGGGAAATACATTAGGTATTTGATATATAAATAGCCACATATGCAGCACAGTGGGGGCAGGTTATTGCTGCCACATATGACGTATAAGTCGTCCCAGAAGTAATGACAGTTGGGTAATTCACCGCTAGGTGGCGCCTGACTGCAGAATCAAAAGCTGTCGCTCCTCCCGGCCCCCTATAAAACAGGTGTTTATGATTCCCAGTGTTCTTCCTGCAGTCTGCTGCATAAGGATCGTATGGATACTCTCTCCTGGATACTGCAGCTGAGCGGGGCCTCCTAGCCCGTCGGCCGCTGCATCCTTATTGCCACCGTTCCCGTGGACCCACTACTGCCTCCCAGCTTCGGCTGACCGGGACGGTGAAGGTAGGGTGAACGCCGGGGTCAGGTGTTGGCAGAGCTAGGCTCTGGACCGCAGACCCTGCCCAAAGGATAGCCGGCCATAGGCTGATGGTGAGCCTATTTAGGGGGGGGGACCACTATATGCCCACGGGGCTTATGCCCTCCCTGCCCCACAAGCTTTATTGTTGTATTGTGCTGGTGTTTATTGACTGAACTTGCTGTCCCTTGGTTGCTGGTGTGTTTTTCACTGACTTTTTACCTCACATATTTACCCTCCTGTGTTTTTTACTGACTTTTTACCTCAGATATTCACCCTCCCTGCTCCCTCGTCGCTCCGCTCTCTCCCCTCTCCTTCATGCTGCCGCTCTGTGAGGGGGGGGGTAGGACGTCGGAACTGCACGGGTGGAGTATGTCTGGGGCTGTGGGCCCCGCTGACGGGTGCGCGCATGCTGCCGGCCGGCCCGGGCTGGAGATTCTGCTGGGCTCCTCTGTGGGCCGCCTGAGGTTGCGGGGCCCTCCGGCATCTTGGGGGCAGGTGCGATTTTCGTGCCGTGCGGGGGGGCGGGGCCGCACGATGACGCTTTTCACAGCAGTCATGTGGCCCGCCCCTCGAGGAACGTGTGCTGCTGGCTGATCTGCGCCATCTTCTCCTCCTGCACGCTGCTGTCATCTCTGTCAGCCCTTTGAGCAGTGTCATGAGTCCCTCTTGACATATTGTCTTTTATGTGCTGGGCATGTGCTATGGCATGCTTATATGTTGTTCACTTTGTCTCTTCCAGGTGGGCCCCTTGATATTAAGGGTTGTGGTTCCTCTCGGCCTCTGGCCACGCCTCCCCCCGCTCCCCCTCTCTCTCCAAGCCCTCTCCCTGTAAAGAGGGATCACTTAAGAGGGATCATTTCTTGCGGGCTGGCCAGGTTGGGTCGTTAGTGCCTTGTACCTGTTAACATAACTCAAATCACCACAATGGAGACTTCTGGGGATAGTGAGCTTGGGACCCCATCTGGGCGGGTGAAGCTCTGCCCCATGTGCGGTGATGGCCCTCTGGGCGGACTCAGCACCGTTGTCACTTGCGCCAGAAGTGTTATCTCGAGCATGATCGGGCGGGCGTATCTTCCCCTAACCTGTTATTGCCTGCGGCCTCTCCAGAACCCCCGCGCTTGCTCTCAGCCCCCAGCGAGGGGGCAGCCAGTAGGGGGTCTCAATCTGATTTGGCATATCGAGTGGCCGGCCTTGAGAGACAGATCTCTCGCTCGGCTCCTAAGAAGGCCACAAGTAAGAGGCGGCATATTGAGCCGGTCTATTCTGATGATGATGATGATGATGATGATCTCTTTGGAGGTGTTGGCCTTGATAGTGGGCCCGGTTCTTCCTCGGATGAGGATACATTTCTCCCTGATACGGAGCGGTTGCTGACTGCGATCTTTGAGACGCTGCACATTGTCCCTCCTAGAGTGGCTAAGAGGAAGCAGGGTGGCTTGTTTCGGCCTGAGAGACAGATGTGTCTTTCCTGAGCAGGCCCTTTTTATTCCTAGTATGTCACACACCCCACTTCCAAATATTCATGACACTTGGGAACCCGGCCTGTAGAGGGCGATCTTGCAGAGATGACATGGAAAAAGGAGCCCCTCCTGGTCCATAAGTACTGGGTTCCTCCCACTATTCCTCAGTATTTTCGTCTCTGCAGTCGGCAAAGCATTCAGAAGATGACTCTCCTTCAAGCTGCAGGTAGCCGGGTTTGCTCCCGGCCCCTTTTTTTCTCTATTTCTGTCTGAAACTCTTTAAACCTGTTTGGTTTTATTGCATGCCTCCCAGCCCTGGCTGTATGATTCAGGCAAAGGTGGAACACACCCTCTGGTGTATACAGGAGTTTTTCTCCTCCGTGAGACCCAAATGTGTGTAGGCGGTTTCCGGGTTGGTGTTCCCGGCATGGGATGCCCCTGTCCCTTTATAATCCCCTTGTGCCTTATGGCTGCATTTCTATCCTCTCCCCTTTAGTTCTCCTTTACCCTGCTGGGGTAAAAAGGAGGGGGGGGGCGTTATCTGGGCTTATTTGTCACCGTGCACACAAATTAAAAAGAAAAACATATATAAAATAAATCTTTATTACATATATATTATTATGTATGTTTACTATACTATTTAATAGGATATGTTTTATTTAGATTTTCCTATCTCTGTCTAGGCAGCATTTTCTTTTGCTTACCTTTTTAAAGCTCTTTGTTTCTGGCTGTGTTCAGATTTGAATTTCCCTCCATTTTTGGTCATGTGATTCTGGGGGTGGGCGGGGCTTAGGCACACAGCATCATTTCATTCCCAGAGCACCTTGGTGTGCTCTTTGTCTGCCTGGCTCCTGCTGCTTCCCTATGGTCTTCCCTTATGGTGCAAGCTGATTTCCTGGTGCTGTGAGTACCCCTCAGCTTGCTGAAGGGAGTTTCTGCCATTTTTTTCATGCTTTGTCATTTATTGTATTGTGTGCATTGGTGACTGTTTGTAGGTGGAAACTCTTTATTTTAAAGGGGTTTCTCCAGGTCTTTGGCCCTTAAAGCCTTATTTGGGGGTCCATTTTTGTTAATATCCTCTCACTTGGGACTATTTAAAGGGGCATCCCGGGTAGCAATTGCGTAAAATCCCATATATACTTGGCGACTATAATCAATTATAGTATAATACTAAACACCATATGGAGGCATCTCAGGACAACGGGCATGCAGTTCCCTCTGCACAGACTCGGCAATGTTTTGGATGTGGGGCATCCCTTGTTGGGGAGAACGCAATTCTTTGCATCCCTTGTGCTCAATTAACTATTATGCAGCAAACTGGGGCCCAGGCTTCGGCGTCTGCGGCTTCTGCCTTATCTCCTACTCCGCCATGTCTTGTCCATACCCCCAGTGATATTGTCATAGGTGGTGAGTCGCATTCTGATTTATGTGCCAGATTGGCTCATCTTGAAAAATTAATGTCTAGCTCTGTGGCCAAGAAGGCCTCAGCTAAAAGGAAACATTTGACTCGGGCCATTCCGGTAAGTGAGTTGGATAATTGTGAAATGCTTTATTGGTCTGATCCTTCTCAGTTAGAAGGAGAATTTTGAGGATTCAGATGTTTCTGATGAACAGCAATTTGTTGGTACTGTGATTGAGCAGGGTGAAGCTAGTGTTGTGGATACCCCAAAGGCTCTTGCTCAGTTATTTGAGGTTTTTGGTTATCACTCCTCCTAAAGTAGTCCCTCCTCAGGGGAATTCTTTGGAGTCTCTAAACCTCGTTTAGAATTTCCAAATCAAAAGCATTTTGATGAAATTATTCTTAAAGAATGGCAGAAGCCTGCGCGGCTTCCTGGCATTCCCTTGGGCTTGGACAAGAAATATCCCTTCCCAGCTGATACTGTTAAGCGTTGGTCATCACCACCTGTGGTGGATGCCCCTGTGCTTAATTTATCCAATTCTTCTGTGTTGCAGTCTCCTGACTCCACTACACTTAAAGATGGAGAGGATAAGCGTATTGATCAAATGGCGTGCCACGCTTTTTCCAGTGTGGGCTCGGCCTTGCTGCCTGTTGGTGCTTCGGCACTCATGACAGTGGCTATTAGGTCTGTTGTGAGAGACCTAATGAATTACTCAGGGCTTGATCCGGCCTCTGATGAGTACGCCGCTCTTAAGCGATGTGAGATGTTTGCATCTTTTGTACTTTCTGCCTTAGATGATACTCTGCTCATGTGCAGCAGAACCTCTGCCTTGTTAATCGTCATTCGGCGGTCAGTATGGTTGCGGCAGTGGGCAGCTGATATTGTAGCCAAGAAATCGCTTACAGCGCTCCCTTTTGTGGGATTGCGCCTCTTTGGAGAACGAATTGGATTCTGTCACTAAAGGAGGTAAATTACCTCAGCGTAAGAAACGACGTTGTTCCTTTCGTGGAGTGGCCTCTTTTAACCCTTCCTTTCGGGGGTCTAGATCCGGTAGAGGATCGGCCTTTTCAGCCCCTAGAGGGAATGCATGGACTAGAGGAAAGGGACGTGGCCGTCCAAGTCAGAATTGGGGGTCCAAAACCAAATCTGCCACTAAGCCTGCTCAACAATGAGGGGACGCCCTCACCCTTTCGGGTGGGGGGATGGCTGCGGTTCTTCTTCCAGGTCTGGGGTCAGGAGGTATCAGACAATTGGGTTCTGGAATTCGAGTTCCGGCCTCCTCCCAGATTTTTCATGTACCGGATGCTGTCAGATCCGGCAATTGCGCAGGGACTGCGGGCAGCAGTAGCGAATCTGTTTAAACATGGCTGTCATCTGCCTAGTGCCTCCAGCGGAAAGGGGTTTGGGGTTTTACTCCAACCTATTCACGGTACCCAAAAAGGACGGCTCTGTTCGGCCTATCCTAGACCTAAGGAGACTCAATCAATGTATCCGTTTCAGAAAATTCCGCATGGAGTCTCTGCGATCAACGATCGATGCTCCCCGCAGGGGGACTTCATGACATCCATAGACATCAAGGATGCTTATTTGCACATTCCTATTTTTCCGGGTCACCAGAGATTTCTCAGGTTCTTGATAGAAGACCAGCATCAATTTGTGGCCCTGCCATTCGGCCTTACCTCGGCCCCAAGAGTCTTTACCAAGATGCTGGCAGGAGTGATGGCTATATTCAGGGTCCAGGGTATCCGCATTGTGCCTTTTCTGGACGATCTTCTTATCGCGGCCTCCTCCCTCGAACAATCAGAGCTGGACACCGGGATGGCGGTCTCTACGCTAGAGAGGTTTGGATGGGTAATGGGTTACCCCAAATCATCTCTCTGTCTGTCCAGGGAAATTCCCTTCCTGGGCCTGATTCTGGATACATTTCAGGCCAAGGTTTTTCTTCCTCAGTCCAAAATGGTTCTGATTCAGGTCTTGATTCGTCTATTCTTGTCCAACCCTCGTCAGTCTATCCGTCTAGGGATGAGACTAGTGGGATTGATGGTAGCTGCATTCGAGGCAGTCCTCTGTCAATTATTATAGGACTTGGAGGTCCTATATTGATTGGTGTGGAGTATTTTCTATTCCTAGAATTCTGGAATATCTGCAACAAGGTCTGGATATGGGATTCCAGATTAGTACTTGAAAGGGCAAGTCTCTGCCTTGGCTATTTTCTTTCAAGGGTCGTTTGCTCTTCATCCTTTGGTTAAGACCTTTTTCCAAGGAGTTGCGCATGTGCGGCCTCCCAGAAAGCCTATACTTCCTGTTTGGGACCCTAACCTAGTGCTTTCAGCTATGCAGGCTGCTCCCTTTGAGCCTTTGCAGGATATTCCTCTTCCTATTCTTACTCTGAAGGTTGCCTTTTTGGTTGCTATTACTTTTGTCCGCCGAGTTTCTGAACTGGCGGCTTTGTCTTTTCTAGCCCCTTATTTTGAGAGGCATCAAGATAAGGTTGTTTTCTGTTTTAAACCGGATTTCCTGCCTAAGGTGGTGTCTGCTTTCCACCTAAATCAGGATATAGGTCATCCTTCCTTGTGTCCTAAACCTAGTAACGACAAGGAAAGGGTCTTACATTCTTTGGATGTAGTTCGTTGTGTTAAGTATTATTTAGTTACTACTTCGGCCTTCCGCAAGACGGATGCCTTTTTTGTTGTGCCTTCTGGGCCCAAGAAGGGTTTTGCTCCTGCCAAATCTTCCCTTAGTAAGTGGATACGTCAGGCCATCATTGGGGCCTATATGGCTAAGGGGAAGGTTCCCCCTTTTTCTTGTCACCGCTCATTCTACTCGTGCTATTGGAGCTTCCTGGGCTTTTCAGCACCAGGCTTCTGTTGAACAAGTTTGCAAGGCTGCGACTTGGTCTTCTGTGCATACTTTTTTACATATTTTTACATTTTATATATAAGTTTTACAAGGTTGATGTGCGGGCCTCAGCGGATGCTGCTTTTGACCGCAAAATTCTGCAAGCTGCAGTAATTTAAGTTATGCATTATTCCTTGGGGATCCCCACCCATTATAGACACTGCTATTGGATGTCCCAAGTGTCATGAATATTTGGAAGTGGGGTGTGTGACATACTAGGAATAATACCATTTTGTTAGTACTCACCTGTAAAATGGTTATTACGAGTATGTCACACACCCCACTTCCCCCGCCCTTTTTTGTTCTAAGGGATCCTTTATATGGTGATTATTATTTTCAAACTATTTTTCAATTACTGAATATAATTTGCTCTTCCTGGTTCTTCACTGCTTTTTAAAAAGACTGAGGAATAGTGGGAGGAACCCAGTACTTATGGACCAGGAGGGGCTCCTTTTTCCATGTCATCTGTGCAAGATCGCCCTCTACAGGCCGGGTTCCCAAGTGTCATGAATATTTGGAAGTGGGTTGTGTGACATACTCGTAATAACCATTTTACAGGTGAGTACTCACAAAATGGTATTTTTTTTTTTTCTAACATGATTTTCAAGGAATGGTAAAGGCCTAACAAGTTACCGTCTGTGCCTAACGGCCTGGACAGGCAGTATTCCTTTCCCGAGGAGCTGGTCCAGCTATGGTCCCGTCCTCCCGAGTTGGATGTCCCTGTGTCGGGTCTGTCCAACACTACGGTCATTCCTTCACCAGAAACTGCTTTCCTACGTGATCCAGCTGACAAGCGCATGGATCAGTTGGTCTGCCTTCATCTTGTCGGCCAAGAAGGCACTCACTAGTATCTCCTTTGTGGGTCACAGGCGGTTTGGGAAACGTCTGGACCTCCAGAACGGAAGACTCCCTCAGCGACGAAGTCTGCGCGGCCCTTTCGGGGTTCATCTGCCTATCGCTCCTTCGAGGAGGAAGAGGCTCTTCATATTCTTAGTATACAGTACGTCCTGCTCCAAATCTAATACTTACAGTTGGGATATACTCCGCCAGATGGCGCTGGACTGCAGAGACATCGAAAATAGGCTCCTCCTGGCCCCTCAAATACCCGGGGACCTCCCACAAATCCCCAGAATTTCTCTGCAGTCTGGCTGCGAAGGACGAGAAATGGCTCTCTACTCGCAGGTGAGCGGGGCTATTTGCCTGCGGCCCTGTAGGACTATTCCCACCCGTTCCACTAGTAATATGCCTCCCAGCCTTGGCTGCGCTGGTCGGGTGAAGGTAGGCAGCACCGCTGTTAGGTGCTTAGGAGCGCTGCTCCACCGCAATCACCCACCAAAGGGTAGGCGGTTCAGGCTTATGGTGAGCCTCTATGGGATGCCCCTCCCGCACTAGTGCCCCCTTGCCCCTGTCCATCGGTGGACCCTGTTTAAGTGGCCGCTGCCCTCCCTCATCCTCCTTGTAGTCTTCGGGGGAAAAGAGGGGGGGGGTGTAAATATGTATGCTATGCATTCTGTGTTTTACACCTTTTTTTCCATTCTGTTAGTCTTGTGTCAGCCGCTGCGCTGGCTTGTCTTTACTGTTTCAGAGCTGGAGCTCTTTTCTGATTCAGGCTCATCTGACAAGAGACCAAGGGGTCATGACGATTCTGGCTCTGATCCCTGGACCCCGGATTACACTGACAGATTATTGACCCAGATTTTTGAGATTCTGTCTATCGCTCTTCCTGTTGCGGCTCCCAGGCAAAGAGGGGAGCTTTTCCATACAGCAAAATCACGTTTGGAATTTCCCGAGCAGGCACATTTCCATAACCTTGTGCTCAAGGAATGGGAGCGCCCCAGTAAACTTCCTGGGGTTCCAAAGAGTTGGGATAGGAAGTATCCCTTTCCTGCTGAGGTTAAATGTTGGTCATCCCCCCCCTCCCCCCCCCCCCAGCGGTGGATGCCCCGATCCTAGGGCTATCTAACACCTCTGTCATGCATTCCCCTGACTCTGCTACCCTGCGGGATGCTGAGGACCCGCGCATTGACCAGCTGGCATCCCACGCCTTTGCATGTGCAGGGACGGCGCTGCGCCTGGTCTGTGCCTCCTGCCATTACTGCTGTGGCCACTAGAACCCTTATCAGAAATATGCTTGATAGTGCCCCTGATGATTTGTCTTGTGAGGTGTTTAATGCACTCTTCAGTTGTGATGTTTTTGTAAATGTTGTCCTCTCAGCATTGGATGACACCATCAGAATGTGTGCCAGAACTTCTGCCCTTGTGGTGGCTATACGCCGCTCGGTTTGGCTGCGCCAGTGGGCTGCTGACAACGCTGCCAAAAAGGCCCTCACTGGGTTTCCCTTTAAAGGACTGCGCCTGTTTGGGGACCGCCTTTTGCTAAGGGAGGCAGGTTACCCCAGCGCAGGCGGCAATCTCGGCCCTTTCGGGGTCAGGGTTCCTTCTCCTCCCCTTACCGTGGTGCAAGACGGAAGGGGGGTTTCCTTTCCTGGGGCCCGGGGAGATTTCTGGGGTAGAGGCAGAGGACGTGGACGTCCTGGCTCCTCCTGGGGTCCCAAAGCAAAGTCCTCTCCCAAGCCCCCTCAGGCATGATGGGACGCCCTCACCCATCCGGGTGGGGGGACGGCTGCAGCACTTCGCTCACGTCTGGAGGCTTCATGTCTCAGATCGGTGGATTCAGGAGGTAGTGTCCTCCGGTTACAAGACAAGAGTTTGCTGCCTGTCCCCTCCAAGATTCATCAGATCCCGGATTCCTCAGGACCCTGTGTCAGCTCAGGAGCTAGTGCAAGCAGTGCATGGCCTCCTGGAGCTGGGGGTCATCTGCCAGGTCCCCTTAAGAGAAAAAGGCAAGGTCTTTTATTCCAACCTATTCACAGTACCCAAAAAAGATGGTTCAGTCAGGCCCATCCTGGACTTGAAGATCCTCAACAAGTTTGTCAGGGGCAGGCGCTTTTGCATGGAAACTCTGCGCTCTGCCATCAGTTCCCTGCGCCAAGGGGATTTCATGACTTCTGTGGACATCAAAGATGCTTATCTTCATATTCCTGTGTTCCCAGGTCATCAAAGGTTCCTCAGGTTCGCTCTGATGGATCAACACTACCAATACCAATTTTGGCCTCACTTCAGTTCCCAGGGTGTTCACCAAGGTGCCGGCTGGCGTGATGTCTCTGCTCAGATGTCAGGGCGTCAGCGTGCTTCCCTATCTGGACGACATTCTCATCACTTCCCAGTCTCTACATCAGCTCCCGAAATTTGTCTCCCTGTCGAGAGATCCTCTGGCCTTTGCCACAGATGCTCTGGCAATTCCTTGGACGGAGTTCAGGCTCCTTTATGCATTCCCTATGTACTCCTGTGCCGAGTGCTGCGCAAGATAGCCCAGGAGGGGCTACCACCATCCTGCTACTCGTTGGCCGAGGCGGAGTTGGTTCGCGGACATAAATCAGATGTCAGTCGTTCGCTACGTTTTGCCCGATGATCCAGGGCTTCTCATGCAGGGGTCGCTGCGGCACCCCATTTTACAGACACTAGCTTGACGGCCTGGCTATTGAAACCTCAATCCTGACGGACAAGGGGCTGTCAGCCACGGTTGTTCAGACCATGATTCGGAAAAAGTTTTCTTCCATGATATTTTACATGCCTACATTGCTTGGTGTGAATCCAAGAGCCTTCCTTGTTGCACTTTCCCTATCTCTAGGATTTTGGAGTTTTTTACAACACGGCTTAGACTTGGGTCTCTAGCTGAGCACCCTCAAGGGCCTGGTCTCGGCCTTAGCCATATTCTTCCAGAGATCCATTGCCAATCCTAGACTGATCAAGACCTTCTTCCAAGGGGTTACCCATGTACGCCCACCGCGTAAGCCTGTATTACCAGTGTGGGACTTGAATCTGGTGCTTTCTGCTCTCCAGGGTCCCCCCTTTGAGCCCTTGTGCGATGCTGCATTGTCTATTTTGCCCTAAAGGTGGTATTTTTGGTACCTATCACCTCAGAGCTGGACGCGATTGGTGTGAAGCCTCCTTACTTTGGACGGCATAGGGATAAGGTGGTGTTTCACCTAAACCTGATTTTTCCAAGTATACAGCACGTCCTGTTTCACTTATTCCTTACGTCTGGGTTATCTGCCACAAGGTGGCACAGTGGACTGCAGAAAGACTTGTGGCATCTCCCGGCCCTATAAAAAGCCTGGAACCTCCCACAAATTCCCAGTTTCCTTCTGCAGTCGGACTGCGAAGATAGAAGATGGCTCTCTCTCTTGCGCAGGTGAGCGAGGCAACCAAGCCTGCGGCCCTGCAAGTCTATTCCCATCCGATTCTGGACTCCCACTGCCTCCCAGCCTCGGCTGACCGATCGGGTGAAGGTAGAAGAGCACTAGGGTCAAGTGCTCCAGGAGCGCTGCTCCAAGCCGCAGACCCTGTACTACAAAGGGTAGCCGGCCATAGGCTTTATGGTGAGCCTGATTGGGATGCAGAGTTCATGCACTGCCTTCTGAGGGGGTGAGTTATTTGGGGACTATGTCCTCTTCTTTAACTTCTTCCCCCCCCCCCTCCCTAGCCATGGATACTCGCCGCTGCCTTCCCTCTTCTCCCTCTCTTCTCCCCCCTCTCTGACTCCGTTTGGGGGGGGGGGTGTCAGTGGTGGTGATTGGTGTTTTCTGAGGTAATTTGGCAATTTTGGTGTGTTTGGTGTTTTTAGCTGCCACGCAGATTTGTACTACGCTCCGCGGCTGTGGGCGCTATAACCTGACGTAATTTTGCTTTGTCATGGCGCCGGCCAGGTCACGTGTGGTGTTTTCTGAGGCAATTTGGTGATTTTGGTGTGTTTTTTGGTGTTTTTAGCTGCCGCGCAGCTTTGTACTACCCTTCACGGCTGTGGGAGCTATAACCTGAGGTAATTTTGCTTTGTCATTGCCCCGGCCGGGTCGCGTGAGCGCCGTTTTCGCGCTCTTCGAGGGGGGGGCGGGGCCTGGTGATGCTGTGGAGCGTGCTGTTTACCTGCGGCCCGCCTCTCGAGGTACCTCAGCCGGCGCCATTTTGTACAACATGCGTGTCTGGTTTTCTTCATTCCCGGCTGCAGCACTGCTTTCCCTGGTATATTGCTTTACCTAGCGGTCTGTGCCTGAGTGACCCCGCGCTGTCTTTGGTTCGTGAGTCCCCCTTTGGGGGGGGTTATTGACCCTGGGATTTTCCTGTGCTGCGGGATGCTCATGTGTATTTTTACGTCTTTCAGGCGGGATACCATTGGGTTGTGGTTCTCCCGGCTTACTCCTTCCTCCCCCTCACTCCCCCTTCACAAAATAGACTTCTGGGGGCATCCCGTGGGAGGGCATCCCTTTACCCACTACTGGTCTATTGCGCCTGTGTTAATCACGATATGCCTGCTTCGCTTCCCAGCTCTGCGTCTCCCTCTGCTTCCCCTACTCCCCCGCTCCTGCAACTAGGCCCCTGTGAGGGCACTGTTAGCAGGAAGTCTCATTCTGATTTGGCTCTGCGGGTGGATAACATTGAAAGACAGCTTGCCAGGCCTGTTTCTAGGAAGGCCTCTGGCAAGAAACGGCACCTGGATCCCAGGCCCTCCCCCCTTGCTAAGGTGTATGTGGGGATTGATGAGTTTGGTGGCTGTCACCCCCCTTGAGATGGGGGGACTTTCCCAGGATTCTGATTCTGACTCCTCTGGGAACCAGCAGGAGGGTTGCGATAGTGACCCTGGGTCGGTGCCCGGAGAGGATTCATGGTACCCTGAGGACACTGATAATCTGCTGTCACATATTTTTGATATATTGCACATTGCTGCCCCTGTGGCTAAGAGAAAGCAGGGGGAGTTATTTCGCTCTGGTAAACGGCGTCTAGAGTTTCCTGAGCAGGAACATTTTACCATTTTGGTACTTAAAGAATGGAAACGTCCTAGCAGGCTGCCTGCTGTGCCCAAGGGTTGGATAAAAGGTATCCCTTTCCTGCTGATCTTGTTAAGAAGGCTTGTCCAATACTTCGGTCATGCCTTCCCCTGACACTACCTCTCTGAGGGATGGTGAGGACCGGAGCATGATCAATTGGCCTGCCATGCTTTTACCTGTCTGGGGGCTGGATTGCGTCCAACCTGTGCCGCTGCCATTACTACTATTGCCCTCAAGAGGCTGCTCAAGCGTCTCCTTGATGGTGTTACAGCTGGTAGCGGGGGGGGGGGGACTATAGTACTCTCTTTGTTCTGATTTAGAGGCCATTTCGGGGGTCCTCCATCCTCCTCCCTTCCTTTCGGCTCCCGTAGGAGGTTGGGGCTCCCTCTTCTCTAGTGACCGCAGAGATTCTTGGGGCCGTGGCAGATCCCGTGGTCGTCCCGGTCTCTCCTGGATACCAAGCCCAAACCCTCTCACAAGCCCCCTCAGGCGTGAAGGGGCACCCTCACCCATCCGGGTGGGGGGACGGTTTCGGCTCTTTGCTCACGTCTGGAGGCTTCACGTTTCAGACCGGTGGATACATTAGGTATTGTCCTCGGTTACAAGATCTGAAGGGACTTAACAAATTGTCAGATTTAAGCATTTTCGTATGGAGACGCTACGCTCTGCTGTCAGTCCCCTTCACCCGGGCGACTTCATGACCACTGTGGACATCAAGGATGCTTATCTTCATGTGCCTATCTTTCCAGTTCATCAGAGATTTCTAAGGTTCGCGCTGGAGGATCCGCATTACCAGTCTGCAGCTCTGCCCTTCGGTATCACCTCGGGTGTTTGCCAAGATACTGGCGGGAGTGATGGCTCTGCTACGGATCCAGGGCATCCACATCATTCCTTACCTGGACGACATCCTGATTGTGGACCAGTCCTTTCCTCGGGCCGAGCAGGACACTCAGATGGTGACATCCTGATTGTGGCCCAGTCCTTTCCTTGGGCCGAGCAGGACACTCAGATGGTTACCTCCACTCTGGAGTCCTTCGGCTGGGTGTTCAACTTTACCAACTCTGTCCCCGTCCTTGGTGAGGTCCTTTCTGGGCATGAATCTGGATACCTCTCGGGTCGGGGTGTTCCTTCCTCAGCCGAAGGTGGAGGATCTTCAGATGCAGGCTCGGGCTCTGCTATCATGTCCTCATCCCTCCATCCGTCAGGGGATGCAGTTGGTGGGCCTGATGGTGCCCTGCTTCGAGGCAGTTCCCTTTTGTTCAGTTTCACATGAGACATCTTTAGTTACTCCCTCTTGTCAGTTTGCGATGGGGACCCTGTGTCCTTGGATTAAGAGTTTGCTCTGGCCAGACGGTCCCTCTCATCGTGGCTGGACTCAAGGAACCTTCTAGTGGGCAGGACCTTCCTGCCCCCGTGCTGGGAGAAGGTCACCACAGATGCCGGTCTGACCAGTTGGGGAGGCTTCTGGAAGTCCCTGAGGTTCCAGGGTTGGTGGAGCCCACAAGAGGCCCATGCTTCCATCAAAGTCCTGGAACTGAGGGCGATCAGGTTGGTTCTTTCTCGCCTGACCACTCACCTTCTGGTTCGGGCTGTTCAGATCTGCTCAGTCAACCAGACGGCGGTTGCCTACATCATTCATCAGGGAGGAACTCGGAGCAAGCGAGCCTTCAAGGAAGTGTCCCTGATCCTGTCTTGGGTGGAATGCCATGTTCCCGGCATCTCAGCGGTCTACATTCCGGGGGTGGAGAACCAGGAGGCGGACTCCCTGAGCAGGGGGACGTCTTGTATGGGGGAATGGTCCCTCAACAACCGGGTGTTCTCTCCCTGTGCCATCTCAGGGGGCAGCTGGACGTGGACCTGTTTGCGTTGCGTCACAAACTTCACAGATTTGTCTCTGTCTCGGGTTCCTCTGTCCTTCGCCACGGATGCATTGGCTATTCCTTGGAAGAAGTTTCGGCTTCTCTATGTGTTCCCTCTGTTTCCTTTCCTGGGCAGGGTCATGCGCAAGATAGTCCAGGAGCAGGTACCTGCCATCCTGGTGGCCCCTTGTTGGCCAAGAAGGGTTTGGTTCACAGACGTCATGCGTTTGGCAGTAGACCGGTAAGTCTTGCCCAAGGATCCAGCTCTCCTCACTCAGGAGCAGCTACGCCCCAATTTACAAACGCTGGCTTTAACGGCTTGGCTGCTGAAACCTCCATCTTGAAGGAAAGGGGGTTACTTGCTTCTGTTACCATGATTAGGACTAGGAAGAACTCCTCGTCTTTTTATCTATTACAGGGTCTGGCATGCTTATATTGCCTGGTGTGAGTCCAAGTCTCTTCTCTGTAGGGTGTTTTTCTAGTCCCAGAATTCTGGAATTCTTGTAACATGGTTTGGATTTGGGCCTTCAACTTAGTACCCTCAAAAACCATGTTTCAGCTCTGGCAATTTCTTTCCAAAGATTTTTTGCCAAACACCAGCTGGTTAAAACTTTTTTCCAGGATGTTTCTCATGTGCGTCCACCCCGTAAGCCTTTGCTACCAGTCTGGGATCTGAATCTGGTGTTGTCTGCTATGCAAGGGCCTCCCTTTGAGCCTATCCGCAAGAGCGCCTTGCCCATTTTGACTCTTAAGGTAGCCTTTTTGGTGGCTATCATTTCTGTAAGGTGAGTTTCTGAGCTAGCGGCGCTTTCCTTCAAACCTCCTTATTTTGAGCGGCATCATTTTGAGGTGGTGTTTCGGCTTAAGCCAGATTTCTTGCCTAAAGTTGTGTCTACCTTTTCTTCTCAATCAGGACATTGTCTTGCCTTCATTGTGTCCTAATCCTGCTAATTCCAAGGAGCGTACTCTGTATTCTCTGGATGTGGTCAGGGCTCTGAAGTTCTCTTTGGTTGCTACTGAGACTTTTAGGAAGTCTGATGCTCTGTTTGTTCTCACTTCTGAGTCTAGGAAGGGTTTGCCTCCGGCTAAATCCACTATCAGCAAGTGGATCCATCAGGCGGTGGTGCAGGCCTATTCTGCTAAGGGGAAGGATCCTCCCTTCCGTCTTACTGCTCATTCCACTCGTGCTATTGGTGCGTCTTGGGCCTTTCAGCACCAAGCTTCTGTTGAACAAGTTTGTAAGGCCGCAACTTGGTCTTCTGTTCATACTTTTTCCAAGTTTTACAAGGTTGATGTTAGGGCCTCAGCTGATGCTGCTTTTGGCCGCAAGGTTCTTCAGGCGCCAGTGGTTTGAACTGCCCGCCGTTGCTTTTTGGGGATCCCACCCTACCTTACGGACACTGCTTTTGGATGTCCCAGACGTAAGGAATAAGTGAAACAGGACGTGCTGTATACTTGGAAAAATAAACTCTGTGAGTACTCACCTGTAGAATTGTTTTTGTAGTATACAGCACGTCCTGTTTCATCCCTCCCTTGTTATTATTCTTGGTCACCTCTGTATGGTGATTTGTTAAAATGTTCATTTTGGGATTTCTTTCATTATTGTTCTGCCGGCTTCTTGTCTAACTGCTTTGTAACACTGGGAATTTGTGGGAGGTTCCTGGCTTTTTATAGGGCCGGGAGATGCCACAAGTTTTTCTGCAGTCCACTGCGCCACCTTGTGGCGGATAACCCAGACGTAAGAAATAAGTGAAACAGGACGTGCTGTATACTACAAAAACAATTCTACAAGTGAGTACTCACAGAATTGTATTTTTTTGCTTAAGGTCGTGTTTCACCTTAATGAGGAAATTGTCTTGCCTTTCTTGTGTCCAGCTCCGACTAACTTCAAGGAAAGGACCCTCCATTCCCTGGATGTGGTCAGAGCCATTAAGTACTCCTGGTTGCGACTGAGTCCTTCAGGAAGTCGGATTGTCTTTTTGTCCTTTCCGAGGGGTCTAAAAAGGGCTTGCCTCCGGCCAAGTCCACTCTCAGTAAGCGAATCAGACAGGCGGTGGTGCAAGCATATTCTGCCAAGGGGAAGGAATCTCTTTTCTTCGTGTTACAGCATTTTACTAGAGCTATTGGCGCTTCCTAGGCTTTTCAGCACCAGGTCTCTGTTGAACAAGTTTGTAAGGACACCACTTGGTCTTCAGTTCATACCTTTACAAAGTTTTTACAAGGTTGATGTTAGGGCCTCAGCTGATGCTGTCTTTGGCCGAAAAGTGCTTCAGACGGTAGTGAAATGAACTACATGCTGTTTCGCACTGGGGATCCCACCCTAATGGACGCTGCTTTTGGATGTCCCAACTGTCATTACTTCTGGGACGACCTGAACTGGACATAGTGAAAAATGCAATTCTGTGAAACTCACCTGTAGAATTGTTTTTGAATATATCCAGTCCAGGTCGTTCCACCCCGCCCTTATTCATTATATCTGGATTGCCTGTTATGGTGATTACCATTTTTATATTGGACCGTTGTCCTTAGTTTGGAGAGTACACGCTGAAGCTATGTGAAGTAACACAGTAAGTGGTTTCTTGGCCTCCCGGCTTGTCTCTTTTTCTTACTGCTGTTTAACCTCTAGGGAATCATAGAGAGACACCTGTTTTATAGGGGGCCGGGAGGAGCGACCACTTTTAATCCTGCAGTCAGGCGCCACCTAGTGGTGGATTACCCAACTGTCGTTACTTCTGGGACGACCTGGACTGGATATATTCAAAAGCAATTTTACAGATGAGTTTCACAGAATTGTATTTTTGTAAAGTTGATGAGAGCAAATCATTACAAATATAAAAAAAAGGCTGATATATTTTTTTTTTGTTTTGCTTTTTTTTTTTTTAGGTTGAGAGAATTGTTGACAAAAGAAAAAACAAGAAGGGTAAAATTGAATATCTTGTGCACTGGAAAGGATATGATAGTGGCGATGATACATGGGAACCAGAGCAGCATTTAGTGAACTGTGAGGAATATATCCATGAATTCAATAGGAGACTCCATGAAAAGCTAAAAGACACCAGCACAATAACAAAATCAAACCGGACTTCCCCAAATAATGCCAGAAAACAAATTTCCAGGTCAACAAATAGTTCAATTCCAAGAACTTCTCCAAAGTCAATTACTTTTAGTAAGGACAATGAATCAAGGACTCCACTTTCTACTAGTCCAAAGCTTCGCAAAAGTCCTTCTCAAGTAATTCCCGTAAGGAAAAATATGGACCTCTCTAGATCGTCTATTAAAATACTTGTACCTAGAAGTCCAATGAAAAGTAGAAGTTCTGTAGATGGATTTGAAAATGAGTCTGGGGAGAAGTTAAATCATATTGAACAGGAACAGGATTCTGTTGCACCAGAGGTAACTGCTGAAAAACCAGTGGGCGCTTTATTGGGACCTGGTGCCGAAAGGGCTCGAATGGGAAGCAGACCAAGGCCACCATCACTAGTGCCACAAATTCAGCTGCCACTGACTGTTACAGCGCCAACTGCTTTAGCTGTGAATGGTAAAGGTAAGGTGCACTTATTGTCTTAAACATTTGTAGGGTTTTGGAGGGGGCATAATTGTTAGTACACTTTGTATGTTTTTTATCTGTGTTATGGGATGTGTGTAGTATTTGTGTGCCAGGGTTTGTGCAATACACCAATAAAACTCTTTTGTTACTGGCAATTACAGTATTTGCATTTAGTGCCAGTCCCACATTTAACCATTTCTTTGGTGTTTATTTGGGAGTTAATTGGTAGGTTAGTGGGATGTCAATCATATCTGGCAGTGCACAGGCTTCATTTAGAGGGATCTTTCAGTCTTTTACATTTTGCAACAGTTGTAGGGTACCTTTTCAGTTTTTGTGGTGCAAAATATTATGAAGTGTACAAAGCCAAATAGTGTTCTAATGCTGCACACATACACTTGATGCAGAATACTTGCAGGGCCTGTAGAAAATGCAGCTGTGTTTCAGCTAAGGAGGTAAAACAATAGCATTTTATGGGTAAGCATGGCCGAATGATAATGAGCAGGTGTGACTCCGTTTTCACTTTGCATTGCCACACTTTGATGTCCCACACTGGCTGCCGGTAGTTAGGGAACTCAAAAATGGTAAGTGGTCTTTCTCTTGGTCTCTGGTGAATAGTATAGTAGTGATTGTTCTTATGTTCAAATTTTTATATATTGGTTATAGTTCTCCAGGTCTCATTTAACTGCTTTTCAATACTGGGGATTTTGTGGGAGGTCCCTGGTATATACGGGGTCGGGAGGAGCCACTTATTCCAAGTATGTCTCACACCCTGCTTCGGAATGAATAATAACTAGTGGGTTATGTCCAGTAGAGGGCGAACTTCTGCAGAGATGACTAGAAAAAAAGAAGCCCCTCCCAGTCCATAAATACCTGGAACCTCCCACACATTCCCCCAGATAAGTCTCTGCAGACGACGAAGCAAGTCAAGAAGATGGCTTTCTCTTTCCTTTGCAGGTAAGCTGGGTGCACACCCGGCCAATTCTTTTCCTATTTCCGCTCGGACCTTGTTTTTTAAAGTCCCTATGCCTCCCAGCCTTGGCTGTGGGTCTGGGCGAAGGTAGGGTACACCTTAGAGGTGTACTGTCTAGGAGCCATGCTCCTCCGTGAGACCCCCTCCAAGGGGTAGGCGGCTGCCAGGTTGGTGATCCTGGTGTGGGATGCCCTGTCCGTTTAAACCTTCGCTACATAACTGAGGTAGCTTTGGGTTCCCCTCCATTACTCCCCGTTCCCGGATAGTAGGGGGGGGGGGCCTGACCCTCCATTTTTGACTATATATTTTTTATTTTCTTGTTTTGTGCTTCACTTGCTGGCTCTGCCAGCGCGTGTGTGTTGTGTGAGTGTGTGTGTTTGGCACTCTGTGGCTCTCACGCCAGCTCGCACGCCCGCTGTTGCGGCGGGTCGGTCTCCTTTGCCGGCTACGCAGCCTTGCTGGGAGCGCAGCCTTCTCCTTCGTTCAGTCAGGGGAGGCGGCGGGGCTGGTCGCGGCCCGCCCCCCTCCTCTGGCGCCTTTTCGTATTGCGGCCCTCAGCCATTGGCTGGGAGCCGCTTTCCCTTCCAGGGTAGGGAGGGGGCGGGGCCACGCACGGCGCGATCCTCGCTGGCCCGCCATTCTTCCTGAGACTTTGTCGTGAGCAGGATGCCATTATCCCTCCCGGAGGCTGTGAGTGGCCCTGTGGGGCCTTTGTTTTTAATTTCATGTATTATTGTCATGCCTTGCTCTATCACCACAAGCGCTGGGGGATGCTAATGTAACCCTTTGGCCCCTGAATGTTTTGTATTATATGATATATAATTATTGTATACTGTGTATATATATTTTTGCGCCTGGTGTTTTTTTCTGTGATTCTTAAGGGTCCCTTATTTGTGTCCTTTCTGGGGGACTACCTTGCCCTTTTATTAAAAAAAAAAAAAAAAAAAAAAAGGGGGGGGGGGGTTCTCCCGGTCCTCAGGCCCTTGCTCAAATTGGGTTTATTTTCCTGTCATAAAAAAATCCTCCCACTAACGGACGTTAAGGGGCATCGCGGGTAGCTTCATAGCGTAATTCCCATAGGTCATTGCGACTACCATAAAAAATCACTATATGGAGGCTTCCCAGGATACCGGGCTTGGGATCCCTTCGGGGCAACCCCGGCAGTGTGTGGTTTGTGGGGTATCCCTTGCGGGGGATAATGTGCTTATTTGTGTACCATGTGCACAGCAGGCCATTACACGGCAATTCGGGTACCGGGTGGACGGATCAGCCCTGCTGGCCTCATCACCTACACCCCCACGCCTGGCTTTGACCCCAAGTGACGTTGTCATGAGTGGGGAGTCGCAATCCGATGTCAGTGCCAGACTGGCCAACATTGAGAAAATGATTGCTAGCTCTGCGGCCAGGAGGGCCCCAGCTAAGAGACAGCATTTGGCGCCCGCTGCGCCAGCTTTTGAATGCTGATGCTGGTAAGGAGCGTGGGGATACCGTTCATATTCCCAGACTCCTTACCCTGCTTTTTGAAGTGCTTGCTATTCCCCCCCCCCCCCCTGCGGAGGCCCCTCCGCAAAGGGGGGGAATTTTTTTGGCTCCGCCAAACCTTGTTTGGAGTTCCCGGATCAATAACACTTTAACAATCTGATCCTTAAAGAATGGGGAAAGCCCGGCCGGCTTCCTGGTATCTCTGTGTGGGATAGGAAGCATCCCTTTCCTGTGGATGTGGTTAAGCGTTGGTCGTCGCCCCCAGAGGTCGACGCTCCGGTTCTGGGATTGTCCAATACATCGGTTGTGCACTCCCCAGATTCCACTACCTTGAAGGATAGCGAGGACCGACGTCTCGACCAAATGGCTTCACATGCTTTTGCCTGTGTTGGTTCGGCCTTACGCCCGGTTTGTGCCTCTGCTCTCACGGCCGTGGCTACTAGAGCCTTAATCAGGGGTATGTTGGAAGCTCCCCAATTGAATCCTTCCAGTGAGGAATTTACAGCATTAAAGCATTGTGAGATGTTTATTGCATTTATCAGCTTTGGATGACGCGATTCGTATGTTTAGCAGGACCTCGGCATTGCTTGTGGCTATTCGCTGATCGGTCTTGTTGCGCCAATGGGCGGCTGATATTGCTGCGAAGAAGGTGCTCACAGGGCTACCCTTCGTGGGTATGCGCCTGCTTGGACTCAGTGGCGAAAGGAGGTAAGTTGCCTCAGTGCAAGCCCGTTCGGGCTCTTTCAATCCCTCCTTTCGTGGCTCTCGAGCGAGCAGGGGAATCTCTTACCCTGCGTTCAGAGGAGATTCCTGGGGTAGGGGCAGAGGACGTGCTCGACCGGGGACTGCTTGGGGTTCCAAACCCAAGACTGCTGCCAAGTCCACTTAGCAATGAGGGGGCACCCTCACCCTGGAGGTCACAGACAACTGGATCCTGGAGGTGGTCTCGTCTGGGTACAAGCTGGAGTTCGCATACCGGCCTCCTCCCAGATTCCTCAGGTCTCGGGTTCCTGCGGACCCCCGAGCCGCACAGGTACTTTTCATGGTGGTGCAAAACCTTCGGGACATGGGGGTCGTTTGTCCGGTTCCCCCCATAGAGAGAGGTCAGGGCTCTACTCTGACTTCTTTACGGTGCCCAAAAAGGATGGCTCCATAAGACCCATTTCTCAACAGGTTCATCTGAACCAAGAACTTTGGCATGGAGACTTTGCGCTCTGCCGTCAACTCCCTTTGTCTGGGGATTTTATGACTTCAATAGACATCAAGGACGCTTACCTTCATGTGCTGGTTTTCCCGGGACATCCACAGTTTTTTCGGATTTGCGGTAGGCGATCAGCACTGGCAGTTTGTGGCTCTTCCCTTCGGGCTGACCTCGGCACCAAGGGTGTTCACCAAGGTGTTGGCGGGCGTAATGGCCCTTCTCAGAGCCCAGGGCATTCGCATGCACCCACGTGGCACAGGTATATCGACGATATTTTCCTGCTATGGACGGGTCCTCTCAGCACCCTAAAGGAATTTATATCCATTCTAAACTGGTAATAATAAGAATCTTAAATTCACTTATGAATGGAGTGATGCACAACTTAACTTCCTTGATTTGACTATTCGGGTGGACAAGGATGGACACATCTACACCGACTTTTTTAGAAAAAGATCGGCAGCCAACACCAACAATATTACAAGCTACCAGTTCCCACCCCGGCCACCTCTTGAACAGTATCCCCTATGGGGAGTACGTCCGGGCACAACGTAACTGTACCACTTAGACTGATTTCCAACAAAAGGAAAGAAAAAACCGCACCAGCTAGTGTTAAAGTACCTAGTAGTAACTGGTGTGCCTGGTTGGCAAGAAATTACAATAATCTCCAGAGCATGGGATCCCACAAGACCCCAAAACAATGCCTAACCAAACAACTGGCACCACCACATACTCTTATAACAAAATGTATTCAATTTATTATTCATCCAATACAAAAAAAAGTTTAAAAACAATTAAAAACACACATCTCATGAGGGGGAGGACTACAAGAGCACATGTATGCCTAGAACATCTATATACATACAATTATTAACCCCGTGTTATCTTTGGTTAGGCATTGTTTTGGGGTCTTGTGGGATCCCATGCTCTGGAACCGATTTCCAACAAGCTGCTGATGGCATCAGACTAAGATTATCGAGGAGGGGCTACAGCCCCAAGACGTTGGTCTCAGCATATAAAAAAGCTAAACGTAGACCCCGCAATGAATTACTATATAAACCAAGGCCCCCCCAGGATCAATCCCATCTAGCACTTACATTGACATATTCAGCACATCAGCAGACCCTTAAAAAGATAGTTAAACGGCATTGGAACATCTTATTAGCTGATCATCACCTAAGCAAAATATTACCTCACAAACCTAAGTTTATATTTAGACGGGCAAGGAACCTGCGGGACAAACTGGTACATAGCCACTTTGTGGGGAAAAAGCAAGGTCTATGTTGTAAAGCCAGGGGGACCTATCAATGCCAAAAGCCATGCAGTGCATGCAGATTCATTAAGGTGGGTAAGAGTGTGGAATTGGAGGGAAGAAAGATCATCTTGTTGAAACATTATGCCAATTGTGAAACTCCACATGTGGTTTATATTCTTACCTGCCCATGTGGACGATTTTACATTGGCAAAACCAATAGACCCCTTTAAAAAGGAGGATCTATGAACATCAATACGATATTAGGACAGGCAATCACAAAACGCCGATTGGCTGCCATTTTTCTCAGTGCCATAATCAGGATCCGAAGGGCCTGATGTTTCAGGTATTGGACCGTGTCCACCCATCGCCCAGAGGGGGAAATATTGAGAAAATCACTTTACAACGAGAAACCCGTTGGATTTCCCGACTAAAAGCTGATACGGCCCCAGGCCTTAATGAGTCCATACGTTTTCTTTCTTTTTTATAGGGTTTTCTCCTTTTTTTTTTTTTTATTTTTTTTTTTATTTTTTTTTTTAATTTTTTTTCCTTATGAGTACAGTATAAAAAATCTATGGTAACTTAATGGAATTAAGTGTACCCAGTATGTAGAATAGGTATTGATACATAATATGGAGTTGTAGTTTAACTAAAGGTACGTTCAAATATTTGTATGCATTTTTGTAGTATATACTATTTACATCCTTTTATCTCCCTCAAATTTTGGTGTGGGGTAACAATAAGCCCGATAGGGATCATGGATGAGCTTCTGATCTTTTATGTGCAATATTGGGTCCCAATAGGTGGGGATCAGACTAATGGTTGACTCATTGGTCATGATAGTGCCCAGTGGTCACTATTAAAAATGGCCATCTTAAAGGCAACTAAGCAATATGTGAAACAAACTAGCAAGAATAAAAGGAAGAAGAAACCATTATGGTTTACTAGGGAAGTCAGCACTATCATAAAAGATAAGAAGTCTGCCTATAAGAAGTGTAAAGTAAGTGGAAGTGTAGCTGACAGAGAGGCGTATAAAATTAAACAGAGGGAAGCAAAACTGATAAGGACTGCTAAAGGGCAAAAGGAGGAAGAAATGGCCAAATCTATGAAGAGGGGAGATAAAACCTTTTTCTGATATATTGGTGACAGAAGAAAAACATTGCAGTCTCAAAAATTAGAAATAGGGAAAATAAATATATTGACGGAGATAAGGCTGTGGCTGACCATCTGAATAGCTACTTTTGTTCGGTATTTTCAGATAGTAGCAGGCATGGCCATAGCACAGCATCCCGCTGGGAGGGCACAGCTCCGGAATTTCAGGAGGCTGATGTCTTAGCCGAGCTGGCACATCTAAAGGTAAGTAAGGCGATGGGTCCAGATGGAATCCACCCCAGAGTTCTAAGGGAAATTAGGTTTGTGATTGCAGCCCCTCTGACTGATTTACTTAACCATTCGCTTTCAACTGGTGAGGTTCCAGATGATTGGAGAATGGCCAATGTCGTACCAATCCATAAAAAGGGGAGTAGAGAAGAAGCCAGTAATTACAGGCCAGTTAGTTTAACATCTATAGTTGTCAAATTAATGGAAACACTCTTAAAAAACAGATCATTTCCCATCTAAAAATTAATGACCTATTGGACCCAAAACAGCACGGCTTTACTGAGGGCAGATCATGTCAGACCAATCTTATTGATTTCTTTGACAATGTCACTAAAGTGTTAGATGAAGGTGGTGCTGTGGATATTGCCTATCTGGATTTTAGCAAAGCCTTTGACACTGTACCACATAAGGAGCTCATAGATAAGTTATTGAAGGTAGGACTCAATCCCTGGATAGTTCAGTGGATTTCCAGTTGGCTGAGGGATCGGTATCAGAGCGTTGTTGTAAATGGTGTGCAATCTGAACAAAGGCGAGTTACAAGTGGTGTACCGCAAGGCTCTGTCCTGGGCCCCATTCTTTTTAATATATTTGTAAGTGACATAGGAGAAGGCTTGGTAGGAAAAGTTTGTCTGTTTGCTGATGATACAAAGGTTAGTAATAGGGTGGATATTCCTGGAGGTGTCTGCAACATGGAAAATGATTTAGCTTTACTGGATAGATGGTCAAAACTGTGGAAACTAGAGTTTAATGTCTCTAAATGTAAAATCATGCACTTGGGTAGAAGGAATCCCTGCTCTGAGTACCGTATGGGCAGTACGGTGTTAGCCAGGACCTCGGGGGAGAGAGATTTAGGGGTACTGATTACTGATAGTTGCAAGATGAGTGGACAGTGTAGCCAGGCAGTGGGAAAAGCAAGCAGGATGCTAGGCTGCATAGCTCGAGGCATCACCAGTAGGAAGAGGGAGGTTGTGATGCCGCTGTATAGAGCCCTGGTGAGGCCACAGCTAGAATACTGTGTGCAGTTCTGGAGACCTTACCTGCAAAAAGACATTATTCAAATAGAACGGGTCCAAAGGAGGGCAACGAAAATGGTGGAAGGACTTAAACTTAAAACTTATCAGGAGAGACTTAAAGAACTTAATTTGTACAGTCTGCAGGAAAGAAGGGAGAGGGGGGACATGATTGAGACCTTTAAATATGTGAAAGGATTGAATAAGGTTCCGGAGGGAAGTGTTTTTAAGAAGAAGCTTAATGTTAGAACAAGGGGGCACAACCTGAAGCTAGTCGGGGGGAAGATCAGGAGCAATGTTAGAAAATATTATTTTACAGAAAGAGTAGTAGATGCTTGGAACAAACTTCCAGCAGAGGTAGTTGAAAAATCAACAGTCACTGAATTTAAACATGCCTGGGATAAGCACACATCTATCCTAAGATAAAGAGTACATACAATATACACATAAGGGCAGACTAGATGGACCGTATGGTCTCCTTCTGCCGTCAACCTTCTATATTTCTATGTTTCTATGATTTTTAGGACCAACATGTTATAATATAGGGATGACATGGGACATCATAAAGGGCGCTGGGCGGCTGAGCAGGGGATATTTCTGCCCCTAGGGTACCACTGTGGGTACCGTGCCCGTCCCCGTATTTTGGGGACATGGGGTGAGTGTGGGGGGGGGCGAGCGCAGGGATGGGGAGGGGGGGCGATGTGCTTCGCCGGTTTGCAGGGTTGAGGGGCGGAGCCACCGGTTTGTTTACAGCGGATGGCTCCCGCCCTCGGACAGAGCGGGGAGGCGTGTCCCGCAAGGAGAGGCCAATCAGCTCATGTCCTCCGGTGGTGCAATACTCAGAATGGCCACCGGAGGCTGTTTAAAAGAACGAAGTCTAGAAGGTGCAGCTCTGAGCAGTTTGCCTGGGAAGCTCAGCTGGAGCAATCAGCCCAGAGCTCACCAATCAGACCACAGGGCCAGTGCTCCAATCTGCCGTCAGATCCTAAGTGCACCAATCCCAGCCACTGTCTCCCTGTCTAATCCTGCCGGTTTTCCCACTATAAAGGGATTTCCACTGCAGTGTGTCATTGCCTGTTATAGCGCCTAGTACCAAGCTTGTCTTGTGCATTGAAGTTTGATTTCCAGTTGCCAACCTCTGCCTTGCTGACGCCTCTCTATCTGAAACCCTGTTGCTGACCTCTGCCTGAACCGACCAATCTCGATCTGATCTCCGTTGCCGACCTCTGCCTTGTACCTAGACCTAGAGCTATCTCTCCCCTCTGTACCGCTGCAAACTCTGACTCCCCGTGTTAACCTCTGGCCTGCCTCTGGACTTCCGCTACACCCGCTCTTAGCCATTGGTTCTTCAGACCTCTATACCTGTAAGCTCTCATCCTTTGAGCCATTGAAGTCCTGGGGGCAACCGATCCCGGGCAGGCGTATTCTGCGTCCCGGCAAGCAGGGGCTCCTACAGGTGAAGCTGGCTGCGGAGATTGGGGGTTGAGGGCTTACCTAGAGGGCTGGAGTTACCAGAGCGTGACATTATAAAAGGCCTACCTAGAGGGCTGGAGTTACCAGAGCGTGACAGCTCGATCCTGGGTTTTGGTCCACTTTAATATGCAGCACAGTGCAGAAAGAGGGTCAGTGTGCATGTGGGATGATGGCGCATGCAGAAGGCTGGGGGCAACCGATCCCGGGTAGGCGTATCTTGCGTCCCGGCAAGCGGGGGCTCCTACAGGTGAAGCTGGCTGTGGAGATTGGGGGTTGCGAGCTCATTAAGAGGGCTGGAGTTACCCCGAGCGTGACACTTATTCTCTTTATCAATATATAAGCCATTAATATGAGGCATCCAATAATGTAAATTCTCTGGAGGGCCCAATATTAATGGCACAACTATAAATCTACACATTACTTGTAGTTGAGTTATATTATACATTACAACTATCCCAGTACAAAATGTATCATTACATGTCATCTTTGGGGCATCTATTTTCAACCACATTCGTGGAGAAATTATTTTTGTAAACAGACTTCTCCAAATTTGTTCATTTCCCGTCATAAGTAGGGTTTGCATATTATCTTTTTGTTGTATTTGATACATTGTTTGTAGATTACATACTGTCCAGTTTACAATCTTACTCAAATTAGTTTCAGATTCCCATATAAAATTATTACTATCATTTTGCATACGTATAAAGAAATTATCTGCTTGTACTTGATATTTCCAAGGATACCAAATCGTAGGCATCCAGTTTGCCTGAAGAGTAATGGCATCCTGAATACCACGGCCTGCCGCACTTAAACGGTTGGCCAAAGTTTCAATGTCCCAACCATTTATTGTCCCAGTGAGGGCTCCAACCCTCCCAGTGCTGTGTTGTACCACGCTCTCCTTTGCCTGAAGGGACACAATGTTGTAGCATTGAAATGTACATTTACTTTAATTGTTGTTTTTTGAGATTGCCTCCCGACATTTATACAAGTGAAAGGCAATCTTTTCAGGTGTCCTGGATCTATTTTTGAAGAATTCACATTTACTAAAACTACATAAGATATAAAATAAGTTCTGTTCACAATTTCTGTGGAATTATGACAATTAAGTATTTCCAGTTTTGTCGTAGAAATATTGTGATCAAACCCCACAGATAAGGGAGTACAATTTATACTCTTATTGATTTTTTCTTGTTGATAATTGAGCATACAAACAATCTTGTTTACAGCATGTTAATTAACCACTCGTTGATGTAGCTTGATGTAGCATATAGGTTGGCTTATATAGTCTTTTTCTATTTGGTGTAGGGACACCAGGTCCCGCCCGTCTATTATTGCCACAGCTTACATTAGCTATTCGGCAATAACGATTCTCTTCACATGTGTAATTGTCTTGTTGACGATTCTTAGTGGAATTTATCCATCCCCATCCAATTACTGTAGTACTGGTTTGATAAATAGGAACTCCAGGAGTTACTGCTTCAACGATGACCAAATACACAAGACCAAGGATTCCAAGTACTAGTTTCTGGTTCTGTAAATAGATCAGATAAGCATTACTCTCTGAGATAACACTTTTCTTGAGGAATGTATTCCCATTTCTCTACCCCGGGTCTCATTACAAGTAGTGTCCGGTCCTTGCCTACTGCAATGACTTCAGCTGGGCTGGGCGGGCCCTGTCTATTTTGGATCCAAATTTTGGCTCCTACATTTTTAATATTACTTGAACCGAATCCCTTAGAGCCCCGCACCGTCAATTCAACAGGTGGTTGTCCCTCCTGGGCCATAGATAAGTTAATTGAAATTCATAGCATTTGAGCTATTCTATCCCCTTTTGTTATTAAGTACGGTTCTCCTCCCGTATTTAATAAAATCACTTTAATTTCCCCTTGAAAATCAGCATCAAGTACTCCACCCAAAACAATCAACCCCTTCAGCGCCATGCTGGAACGGGTCGAAATTTGACCGTAGTGATCCCTGGGGATTTTACATCCTAATCCAGTTTTAATCATGAGTACTTTCCCTGGAGGAATTACTTGTGTTTCAACTGAACCCAGGTCTAGTCCAGCTGATTGGGGAGTAGCCCTCTCAGGGATCTTAGCCTCTTTATCAATTTTCCAATAAATAATTGTATCCACTGTTGTTATAGCATGAATTGTTAAATTGGGAGTCGGCATTCTCATTAAAGGAGTCATAGAGTCTATTGTTTAAAATTGTAAAGCCTCGCTTAAATTGTCCCTCCATTGACCATACTCAACATCTGACTTGTTGAGTTTCTTTAAAGTATTTTTAAGAAGACCATTCATCCTCTCCACTAACCCTGCAGCTTGTGGGTAGTATGGCATATGATATACCCACTGTATATTGTTCACCTGTATATACTCCTTCACCTGCTGCCCTGTAAAATGTGATCCATTGTCCGATTGTACCTGCAATGGTATCCCGTAATACTGTGTAATTCTAATGTCCTTAAGGTACTCCACTGGGTTGCTGATTTGCATGGGAAACCAACTAATAACCCTGAACATGTATCTACAGCCGTACATACATACTTACAACCTCTACTCTCAGGGAGCGGGCCTATAAAATCCATTTGCCAAATTTTGCCAGGCAGTTGACCCCTTCCTATGTGTCCCATTATTGTATGTGGAACTTCCCTTTTTTGTGAATGCTGACAAATTGGACACTGCAAAATCATCTTTTATAATGTCTAGCGTTAACGGTATCCCTCTTTCCTGAGCCCACCTGTAAGTGGCCTTTTCTCCCAGATGACCACTTTTGTTGTGAGCCCAAATGGCTGTACCCTGAAGCCATGCTTGCACCTCCTTGTTTTCTTCCGTGGCCTCCGTTACTCGAATAGCCGCTGCTTTATGTGCTTTGGAATTAAACAAACGCTCTAATGAGTCAGTAGGAACATGTGCATCAGCGTGAAATACAGTAGTTTTGGTATTCTGCACTATTTCTTCCACATTCTCCCAGACCTCTTTTCCCCAAACCTCCTTTCCATGTATTAACCAATTATATTTTTTCCAACCCATCATCCAAGTAGCTAGACCATTAGCAACTGACCATGAGTCAGTATACAAATGACACTCTTGTCCTTTTTCAAATGCTAAGGCTAAAAAGACAGCATATAATTCAGCATATTGGCTGCTCTTCCCTTCCCCCTCCCATCACTAGAGTTTTTGCCAACTTGGGATTAAACGCAACACTCTTCCATTTGCGTTTTCCACTGACATATCTAGCCGATCCATCCGTAAACCAAGCATGTCTTTGTTGTTCTTCTGTAAGATTCTCATAGGTTTGTCCCCATTTAACTGGGGATTCCTCCATAGGTGGAGAATTCGGAAAAGGAGGCATCACTGCATCCCCCTATTTCTGCAGTTTTTTCATGTAAGGTGGCGATTCCGCCTTCCCCTTTTTTTGCTCTCTCAGAAATGTACCATTTCCATTTTATAATGCTTTGTTCTTGGGCATGTCCCACTCGATTTGTCTTTGGATTGGACAATACCCATTGCATAATTGGGATCGCTGGTCTTAATAGGACTTCATGCCCTATTGTTAACTGCTCGGTTTCCACCTATGCCCAAAAAACATGCCAACAATTGTTGCTCAAAAGGTGTATACTTTTCTCCTGCATCAGGCAATTTGCGATTTCAGAATCCAAGGGGAACTCTTTCCTCCTTGTTTCTGCCATAGCGACCAATTAGCATACTGGTTTTGTACTGACACATGAAGTTCTACACTTCCATCCATCATTGGCCACAAATCTACCGCTTGCTGTATAGCTTCTTTGGCTAAATCACAAGCCACTTGTTCTTCCCCCCAATGAAATTCATACTTCTTCCTAGTTATCTTATACAATGGAGCCAACAGTTGCCCTAAGTGTGGAACATGTTGTCTCCAAAACCCAAACAACCCAATATAAGATTGGGTTTCCTGTTTACTCATTGGTGTAGGAAAATTCAAAATCTTCTGTCTCGCTTTAGGGAGAATCTCCCTATGTCCTTTATTCCACTGAACACCCAGAAATGTTACTGTCTGGGACGGTCCTTGGACCTTAGCTTCATTAATTTCCCAACCTTTACCTCTCATGTGGGCCAATAGTAATTGTAATTGTTCTTTCACCTCCTCCTCCGATTTTCCTTGTATCATTATATCATCTATATAATGTGAAAATTGCATGGATTGGGGGAGATTAAACTGATCAAGATGTTCTGCCACAATTCTGTGGCAGATAGTCGGGCTATGTACCCATCCTTGGGGTAATCTTGCAAATGTATATTGTCTACCTAGCCAGGTAAAGGTGAACTGATCTTGAGCTTTCTCTTCTATTGGTATAGTAAAGAAAGCATTGGCTAAATCTATCATGGCGTACCATGTGCCATCATGCTTCTGTATAGCTTCTACTATAGTTATAGTATCTGGCACTGCTGCTGTCAATGGTGGAGTGTGTTTGTTTAGCTCTCTATAATCTACTGTCATTCTCCATGAACCATCACTTTTCTTAACCGGCCAGACTGGATTGTTCCAGGCAGTTGTAGTGGGCCTCATTACCCCTGCTTCTACCAGATCCCTGATAGTTTCCCCAATTTCTTTATGGCCTCCAGGTATACGGTATTGTTTCATTGCTACCATTTTAGTAGCTGGCGGTATATGTACTGGTGGCATTTTTACTTTTCCTACCAATACAGGTCTCATTTGAATTTCATTTTTCCTTACACCAAAGGAAAATGCAAGGTCATTCCTTTTAAGACATCAATTCCCAGAATATATTCTGGAATCGGCACAATCAACACTGGATATTTCTTGATGGGTAAGTTTCCTACCTTCAGAGCAACCATAGTTTGTACTCCTTCAACAACGTTTCCTCCTAGACCAGCAATTTTAATTTTTGGACCTTTAAACTTTCTTGGATTTCCATAAATTAATGTAGCCTCCGCCCCCGTGTCCATTAAAGCCGCAACCCTTTGAACATTGCCCCCCCTTCCAATGGATGTTTAAATCAACATAGGGGTGTTCATCCTTTTTAATCCACACGGGGGCTCGGCTGGCTACCTATGCATCATCCTCTTCTCCCTCTTGTTCTACATATGTTTCATCCTTGACTCTTGTGGCTACGGCTGCCACAAGTTCCTCCCACGGGTAAATCTTCCATGGAAATCCTAGTTCGTGTTTTAGGGGCTAAAGGAACCATTACTGGGTTCCCTTGAGGATCCACCCTAGGATTCCCCTGGGCATCTCTTTGCTTGTTCAAATTCAGTATCAGTTTTCTCGTGCCTCTTCTTAACGGGGTTAACACTGACAGAATCCATCAGTGATTCAGACAAATATTCCAGGTCTGATGAGGACGTGGAGTCCCAGATATCTCCATCCCAACTATCTAGGTCCCAGTCCACTGAAGCCACTGCTATACTTTTCTGCACTTTTTGTTGATTCACTCTACCCCTCCTTTTCCTGTACTTATTCTGCGCTACCTTTACCGCAGCTTTTTCTGCTATCCCCTGATAATGTTCCAACTTATCCCGTAATAATCGAGTATTACATTCTAGCACCACCTTTTGTCCTCCAATCTCTACTAATTTTTGCTCCATTTGTGAGCATTTCTTTTGTAGAGACAGATTCTTTTGATGCATCAAACGGTATGCACTCAAGAGAATCCAATTGCGTCTTCCAAGAGCCGCAAAATCACCTGCCTTGGCAGGGACTGTCTTGAGAACCTGCACTACATCTGTAGGTTCCCCATTTTTGAGCTTACTTTCCCAGGATTCAGCCAACCCCGAGAACCTAATTTCTTGGGCAATAATTTTATAGGGAGACTCGGACCAGCCAGGAATCTCCACTGCATCTTTTCCTGTTTCCTTAGGACGTTTTTTGAACATCTTGGCGCAATGCCAATTTTGCACGCGCTGGCAACGTTCCCCCTTATGTTTCTTATTACTGCAGTAATTCCTATTTGTCTGATTCTGACTTCCCAATCACTGTTAGGACTGGCTGTACTGAACCGTGAAGGCTCCGACAATTCCTGTCAACTTTACAGTGGGCTCTTGCCTTAATGAGTTTAGTCAGAATCACACTCCTAGCAATATAACCCCTTCAAGTCACCACTTGCATTCACCGATCTCTGGGTCAACGGATTGCTCCTAGCCAGAGGGGTGGGGCGTCTTGTGACTATCCGCGGTCTGCCAGTATATCAATTTTACATAATATGTCCCATTCTCGTCGCCATTTAATGTATTACCAAGTGCATAAATGCCTCATTGGGCTACTTACTACGCTCACTAATATTCGAATTAGGAAATCAAATGGAAATCATTGAATCTTTGGAATATTTATTGTATAGTTATGATTTACATTAACATGATTATCATTAGGCTATAATCATTTTTATAATAGGTAGTAAGCATCAATACATTACCGGATATTGTAGCATCACTCCCGTATTGGGGGACTCAATACGGAAGGTTCAGTGAGTTCCGGCTTGCATCACAGACATAAGTGCGTCCACTTCAGCAGTCTGGAAAAGTCCCTCAACCCTCGGCAAGATCCCCTTATCTTTGTATTATTAAGTAATATCTTGCGCATGCCCAGTCATTTCATAGTTGCATAACCTAACGCATGAACAGTTTGTGCTGTTCCACACTGGCACGCACTGTTCCCATCACGGTACAACTCATTCTTTATGGGATCGTCTGGTGAGCTTGAAATATGCAGGGACATGTAGAATCATACCTTTTCATATGAAAACCATCCATCATTCATGTCACACTCGTATCACAGGTTCGATCGGACACTCGGACTGCGGTGGCTTACATCAATCGCCAAGGAGGGACTCGCAGCAGGAGTGCCCTCCGGGAAGTGTCTCTGATTCTTGCATGGGCCGAGAGCAATGTTCCATGTATCTCGGCGGTGTACATTCCAGGGGTGGAGAACCTGGAAGCGGACTCTCTGAGCAGGGGGGTCTCTCGCCGGAGGGCATGGTCCCTCAGCAACAAGGTGTTTCTATCCTTCTGTCACAGGTGGGGGATTCCGGAAGTGGATCTCTTTGCCTCCCCTCACAACCACAAGCTCCCTGTATTTGTGTATCTGACCCAGGACCCCCTGGCTCTGGCAGTGAATGCCATGTCTCTGGCCTGGCGGGATCTGGGTCTCCTGTATCTGTTTCCACCCTTTCCCATGGTGGGCAAGGTGGTGCGCAAGCTGGTTCACGAGGGGGTGCCAGCAATCCTGGTGGCTCCAAGGTGGCCAAGACCGGAGTGGTTCGCAGAAGTTGTGCGACTGGCGGTCGATCAGTACAGGTTGCATCTGTTTCTGGATCTGATCACTCAAGGTCAGCTTTGTTACCCCAATTTACAGACGCTGGCTTTGACGGCGTGGCTGCTGAAACCTCTTTCCTGAAAGGTTTGTCTGATGCTGTGGTTCAGACGCTTGTTAGAGCTAGGAAGAACTCTTCCTCTAACATCTACTACAGGACTTGGCGGTCCTACATTGATTGGTGTGAGGCTA
Source organism: Gastrophryne carolinensis (assembly GCA_027917425.1). Lineage (NCBI taxonomy): Eukaryota > Metazoa > Chordata > Amphibia > Anura > Microhylidae > Gastrophryne > Gastrophryne carolinensis. The sequence continues at coordinate 263,883,378 of CM051239.1, forward strand.
GCGCCTTTCCTTGTAGGGTGTTTTCCATTCCTAGGATTCTGGAATTTCTTCAACATGGTCTGGACCTTCATCCTTTGGTTAAGACTTTTTTCCAGGGGGTCACTCATGTGCGTTCCCCTCACAAGCCCATGTTACCTGTTTGGGACTTAAATTTGGTATTGTCTGCCCTTCAGGGTCCTCCTTTTTGAGCCAGTGCAGGATGCCGCACTACCCATTTTCACATTAAAGGTTGCCTTTTTGGTGGCTATCACCTCCGTTCGTCGTGTGTCTGGTTGGCGGCTCTGTCTATTCAGGCCCCTTACTTTGAGAGACACCAGGACAAGGTGGTATTCCGCTTTAAGCCAGATTTCTTGCCAAAAGTTGTTTCTGCCTTTCACCTCAATCAGGACGTTGTGCTTCCTTCCTTGTGTCCTAAGCCTAGCAATGACAAGGAGAGGGCCTTGCACTCTCTGGATGTAGTCAGATGTGTGAAGTACTGTTTGGTGGCTACTTCACCTTTCCGTAAGACGGGGGACTTGTTTGTGGTGCCCTCTGGGCACAAGAAGGGTTTGGCACCCGTCAAATCTACCATTAGTAAATGTATTCGTCAGGCCATTGTTAGGGCCTATGCTGTCAAGGGGAGGGATCCCCCTTTCCAGATCACTGCTCTTTCTACTCGTGCCATTGGGGCTTCCTGGGCTTTTCAGCACCAGGCTTCCGTTGAACAAGTTTGTAAGGCTGCTACTTGGTCTTCTGTTCATGCTTTTTCCAAGTTTTATAAGGTTGATGTGCGGGCCTCAGCTGATGCTGTTTTTGGCTGCAAGGTTCTGCAAGCTGCAGTGGTTTAAATTGTGCATTGTTGCCTGTTGGGATCCCCACCCTTTTTTGGACACTGCTATTGGATGTCCCACTAGTTATTATTCATTCCGAAGCAGGGTGTGAGACATACTTGGAATAATACCATTTTGTGATTACTCACCTGTAAAATGGGTATTATAAGTATGTCTCACACCCTGCTTCGTCCCGCCCTGAGTTATATCTTGGATCCTCTATATGGAGAACCTTTTGTTTAAGAATTTTTATTGGCTCTTCCTGGTCCCCTTACTGCTTTATTATGCTGGAGGAATGTGTGGGAGGTCCCAGGTATTTATGTACTGGGAGGGGCTTCTTTTTTTCTAGTCATCTCTGCAGAAGTTCGCCCTCTACTGGACATAACCCACTAGTTGTTATTCATTCCGAAGCAGGGTGTGAGACATACTTACAGGTGAGTAATCACAAAATGGTATTTTCTGTCTCTGCACTCCAGCGCCATCTACTGGATGTATAACCCAAGAGTAAGGAATATCTTCTGGAACAGGACGTGCTGTATACATATAATACCAATTCTACAGGCGAGTAATCACAGAATTGTATTTTTTCAGTTTGGGGCAACAGGTGTTTGCAATGGTACCACATATGCAATGGTAATCCGGAGGAATGGGGCTTTTACAAGCAATATGGTATTCTTGAAAAGCTTGCATTTTCTTTTTAAAACTACAGATTTTTTCCCATGTATTAAAAATATTATAGCACTGAATAATTTACAAACAAAAAGCCCAAACTCTGCTAAAAAAATACAATTCTGTGAGTACTCACATGTAGAATTGATTTTATAGTATACAGCACGTCCTGTCCAATAATTCCTTAAGTCTGGGTTATTCCACCACAAGGTGGCGCAGTTGACTGCAGAAAGACTTGTGGCCACTCCCGGCCCCATAAATAGCCAGGTACCTCCCACCAATTTCCAGTGTTGACAAGCAGTTATACAAGAAGCTGGGAGAATCAAAAAATGGATAAAGACCCAAAAAGAACTTTAGAACAATCACCATACAGATGATAACAAGGGAGGGGTGGAATAGGACGTGCTGTATACTATAAAATCAATTCTACAGGTGAGTACTCACAGAATTGTATATTCTTCGTATATAGTACGTCCTGCTCCAGATAAGATTCCTTACTCTTGGGTATTACTCCGCCAGATGGCGCTGGACTGCAGAGACCTCCCACGAATCCCCAGATTTTCTCTGCTGTCTGGACTGCGAAGAACAAGAAGATGGCTCTCTCTTCTCGCAGGTGAGCGGGCATATTAGCCTGCGGCCCTGTAGGACTATTCCCACCCGTTCCATTATTAATGTGCCTCCCAGCCTTGGCTGCGACCTGGGGGGCTCTGACCCCTGGGCCCCAGATGATACTGATAGGCTGTTGGCTCAGATTTTTGAGGTACTGTCTATCTCTCCCCCGGTTGCGCCCCCTAGAGCAAAGGGGCCCTCAAGGAAGTGTCTCTGATCCTGTCCTGAGCGGAGGACAATGTTTCCTGCATATCAGCTGTGTACATTCCGGGGGTGGAGAATCTGCAGGCAGACTCTCTGAGAAGGGGGACCTCTTGCCTGGGAGAATGGTCCCTCTGTGACTGGGTGTTTCACTCTGTGTCCCCGTTGGGGCCAACCAGATGTGGATCTGTTTGCGTCCCGTCACAATCACCGGCCTTTGTCTCCCTGTCCCAGGACCCTCTGGCCTTGGCCACAGATGCTCTAGCAATGTCATGGCAGGACTTTCAGCTCCTGTATGTCTTTCCCCCATTCGCCCTTTTGGGCAGGGTGCTGTGCAAGATAGCTCAGGAGGGGGTGCCTATCCTGGTGGCTCCCAGCTGGCCAAGAAGAGTGTGGTTCGCAGACGTGGTGCAGCTGGCGGTAGATCAGTACGCTCTGCCCAGGGTTCCAGACCTACCCATTTAGGGTAATTTACGCCATCCCAATTTACAAACTCTGGCTTTGACGGCCTTGCTGCTGAAACCTCCATCTTGATGGAGAAGGGGCTGTCTGCCTCTGTTGTTGATACCACTTCTTCTATTTACTATAGGCTTTGGCGTGCATACATTGACTGGTGTGAGTGTAGGTCTCTTCCCTGTCGTGTGTTCTCTATTCCCAGGATCCTGGCATTCCTACAGCATGGGTTGGAACTGGGACTCCAACTCAGTACTCTGAAGGGTCATGTCTCTGCCCTAGCTGTTTTCTTCCAGAGGTCCTTTGCCCAGCATTCTCTGATCAGGACTTTTTTCCAGGGGGTTACTCATGTGCGTCCCCCACGTAAGCCCATGTTGCCTGTTTGGGATTTGAACTTGGTCTTGTCTGCCTTGCAGGGTGCTCCCTTTGAACCTGTGCAGGAGGCTGCCCTGGCCATTCTTACTCTCAAGGTTGTCTTTTTGGTGGCTATCACTTCTGTTAGGCGTGTTTCTGAGTTGGCGGCGCTTTCCATCCAGCCCCCCTACTTTGAGAGACACCAGGACAAGGTGTTTTTTCGCTTCAAGCCAGATTTTCTGCCTAAGGTTGTGTCTGCCTTTCATCTGAATCAGGACATTGTTCTTCCCTCCTTGTGCCCTAATCCTAGTAACGCTAAGGAGAGGGTTTTGCATTCCCTGGATGTGGTTAGGTGTCTGAAGTACTATCTGGTGGCTACTGCACCTTTCAGAAAAACTGATGCGCTTTTTGTGGTCCCTTCTGGTCCTAGGAAGGGTTTGGCTCCTGCTAAATCTACTATCAGCAAATGGATCCGTCAGGCTGTGATTCAGGCCTACTCTGCTAAGGGGAAGAATCCTCCCTTCCGCCTTACTGCTCATTCCACTCGTGCTATTGGTGCCTCTTGGGCTTTTCAGCACCAGGCTTCTGTTGAACAAGTTTGCAAGGACGCTACTTGGTCTTCTGTTCATAGTTTTTAAAAGTTTTACAAGGTTGATGTTAGGGCCTCAGCTGATGCTGCTTTTGGCTGCAAGGTTCTGCAGGCAGCAGTGGTCTGACCTGTCGTTACCTTTGGGGATCCCACCCTACTTTATGGACACTGCTATTGGATGTCCCAAGAGTAATGATTCTTATCTGGAGCAAGACGTACTGTATACTAAGAATAATACAATTCTGTGATTACTCGTAGAATTGTTATTATGAGTATACAGTACGTCCTGCTCCACCCCACCCTTGGTTTGCATTATCCTTGGATCCCCTGTATGGTGATTGTTATTGTTTTATAGTTACTGGTTGGTTCTGTTATCATTCTCCCGGCTTCTCGTTAACTGCTTTTCAATGCTGGGGATTTGTGGGAGGTCCTGGGTATTTGAGGGGCCGGGAGGAGCCAACTTCGTGGTCTCTGCAGTCCAGCGCCATCTGGCGGAGTAATACCCAAGAGTAATGAATCTTATCTGGAGCAGGACGTACTGTATACTCATAATAACAATACTACAGGTGAGTAATCACAGACTTGTATTTTTTCCCAATGATTGTATTAATGTTTTTATAGCTAACAGATTTGAGTTAGAACTAAGCTAGACAGGTATCCAGCTGGATAGATCTTCCCCAAATTTCGTAAGGAAATGACCGCCAAGTGTCTGTGGTTCCTGATTGCTGGGACAGTTATCGGTAGTGAATAGAGTTATAGCTATAAATCTGTGTCTAAAAGAAAAAAAACGGGACTGCTCACTTGCAGGCTCATGGTCACTTAGGACTTTCTCAGGTGAGTCCTATGAAACAAATTACAACAAAACGTGGTGCACCACTAATAACAAAAAATAATGGCGTGCTCACTAACTCATTTTGCCATACAATTTAAATGGAACCTGGGGTATTTAACTCCCCCACGGTACACCAAAAAATGAGCACAACCAATTAATCTACAAAGAGTTTATTAAATCCACGAAGCCATTAAAAACACAACAATCACAATACATTAAAGACACATTACAGACACATTAAAAGACCTCTCGCCTGTCCTGGAATAGTTCCTCTAAACAATAACCCATACAATATAAGGCTGTGGCTGAAAAGAACCCCTCTTCTTGTTTCTTCAATCACAGTGTACGTCCATTGTACCACCAAATAATCAGAAAGAAATACATAGAAAAAAAGAGGTAAAAAAACCCTATAGGTTTTTTTGTTCCTGCACAAAAGAATTTCTATTTTCAAAATGCCTACATTAACAATGTGCAGGAAGCAATATGTGCAAAGCAGTGCATATAATAACCCAAACTGGATATATATGCGTGTGCCCAAAATTTCATAGAACAATTATATATTGTACAGAACAAAACCATACACCAAAAATTGTAATTGTAATCCCACATTCACTATACTACATTAAAGTGCAATGTGCTTCAGAATTATAATCGTTATCAAGTGCAATAGACCATAAGTAAATTAAATGCTGGACCAAATGTACACACAGGGAGGATACTTAGCTTAAGTAGCAAAACAGCACAACAGCCGGGGAGGAAATCCAGGACAGTGGGGGTAACCACCTGCTAGGGTGCTTGGCTCACCCTAGCCTGGCACCAGACTAACACAGCCTTGCATGCTATGGAACAAGATTTTGTACACTGGTAAGTTTTAACCTGCCAGACTACTGTGTTTTGTGTTTTTTTTTTTTTTTTTACAACAGTCCCTTTTAAAGATTTCTGAATGTTTTACATAACTCTGGATCTGAATGCATGCATGAACGTCCAAATAATGGAGATAATGAGACCTATAAAAACCAAATTGTAACCATTCTATATTCTTTTCAGGCACATCTACTTTTCTTCAAGCATTGACTGCAAATGGTACGAGCAGTATACAGACATCTGTGGCTGGAGTAACAGGAAAGCGAAAATTTATAGATGATCGAAGAGAACAGTCCTTTGATAAAAGGCTTCGCTTTAGTGTAAGACAAACGGAAAGTGCTTATCGATACAGAGACATTGTTGTGAGAAAACAGGATGGATTCACACACATATTACTTTCCACAAAGTCATCTGAGAATAATTCACTGAACCCAGAGGTTAGTTTCATGGATAATGAACTGGATCTTTTTGGGATGCATAAAACAAAGCATTTGAATTTCTAATCCCAAAGGGCAAATGCATGCAAACCTTTCTCTAAAGGTACCACTTGAGTAGAAACAGACTTTGTATTTGCTTCTATACTATATAACTCGCATTGCTGCTGTTCTGCTCAATTGCCTCAGACCCATAGCCTGGTGTGGCTGGTTGTGAGCTGCTGGCAGCCTTATGGATGACAACTGCTTCTGTTACTACAAATTCTGAATTCCTTAAAGACCCTGTAATCGTGCTATGGAATTACAGCTGTTTTTTTTTTTTTTTTTTTTGCTATTCTTATATTGGCTAAAGAAAATTCATTAAGGACTGAGGACCCAGAAGTCCCTTTGTTTTGTGCTCAAGGAGACTCACTTTGTTGCATTGTCATTCACTTAGCTAAGGCCCCCATCCAGAGGAGGCAGGGCATTTGGGTCTTTTTGTACCTAGACATCCTTATGGTGAAGGATCTCTCTTTTCAGGAAAACCAGCCAGGGCATATCCATTACTTCTGTGGGGATAAATGCAGGCATTGACTGAGGTCAAAATACAGCCTGGGAATTTCCTAGCCACACCCTCCCAAAAAGAATGGGAACACACTTTTAACTTCTTGCTACCAGTCGAGATGGCCAATCATCACTTTGACTGGCCTATAATGCTTTGCACCACCTCTATGTGCTAGAAAGCAACATGAAGGGTGGGTTAAAAGTTTAGGCTTGGCTCTGTGTATGATCAAACTAACCCTGCACAGAGCAGCAGTAGCTGCACTTCGAGCCAAACTGGAACCAGCTGCAGTCACACACTTTAATGCACTGGCACTCATTTTCCTGACGGTACAGAACTAGCAGGCAGGTGGCCCACTGGGGTTTCTCCCACTGCTCCCAATAGCTGTATATGTGGCATAAGAGCTGGGTGGAGTCTCAACAAAGGCGTTTCATCGAGGGCTAGAGATAGGCAAGATAAAGACAGCTCTTACAATAGTGAGAGAAGATAAACCCATTACAGAGAAGAGCTAGGAGTTAACCTAAGTGATTCTGGAATATGTAACTGGCTCAGCGTAGATAATCAACCAAGGCTCCAGGACCAGATGGATAGCACCCAAGCGTCCTTAAAGAACTCATCCCAGTTATTATTCTAAGTATACAGTACGTCCTGCTCCAGGTATAATACTTACACTTGGGTTATCCTCCGCCAGATGACGCTGTGCACTGCAGACATGCAAAAACAGGCTCCTCCCGGTCCTTCATATACCCAGGGACCTTCCACAAATCCCCAGATTTCTCTGCAGTGCTGACTGCGAAGACATGAAGTATCACTCTCTCGCAGGTGAGCGGGGCTATTACAGCCTGCGGCCCTGTTGGGACTATTCCCACCCGTCCTCCTTGTGATGTGCCTCCCAGCCTGGGCTGCGCTGGTCAGGTGAAGGTAGGCAACACCATGCGTGCTTAACGGAGCCATGCTCCACCTCAGTCCCCCACCAAAGGGTAGGCGGTTTAGGCTGATGGTGAGCCTCTAGTGGATGTCCCTCCCGCATTATTGCCCCATGCCCCGTGTAGCGGTGGACCTTGTGTAAAGGGTCGCCATCCTCGCTCGTTTCCCCCCGTATTCGGGGGGAAAGAAGGGGGGGGGGGGTGTGGCGGTCTCAGTGTACTGCATTGTTATGCTTATGGCCTTAGTTTTGCCCTTGGCGGCAACCGGGTGTCAGAGCCGCGCTGCTTGCTCTTTTTATTTGGCTGCCACCGTCTTTGCCTTCTCACTTTTTCATTAAAATTTACTGGCTGGGTGGCGGCGTCATCAGACTACTAGTATCCATTAGCAGATGCTTTTAACTGGCATATCCTATGCTTGGCTTGTCAAGCCTGGACGGCTAACTCAGAGCTTCGCGCTCTTTGGGGGAGGCGGGGACCTGGCGTGGCGCGCTCCGCGTCACGCTCAGATTGAGCCCGCCCTTCGAGGTTCGGTTGGCGCCATTTTGTTGCTCTTCGCTCTCCTCCCCAGGTCGGTAAGTGCCCTCGTGGGCGATTTCATCATTAGTATTTTTTCTGCTGCGCATGGCCCTGACACCTCTTATTCCCCTTCTGTCTTTCAGATGCCAAAGATTCCGGTGGCTTCTCCCGGCCTAACATATATTGTAGCAGGCTTACAAAATTCTCCCACATTCCTAGCAGGGTTGCCTATTGCGTAAATCCCTACTGGCATATATTACATTAATAATCACCATATGGAGGCATCTCAGAATTATGTGACCGGGGTCCCTCCGGGACAAGACCGGCTGTGTACAGCGTGTGGACTGCCCCATGCTGATGTGGACAGAGCACGGGTCTGTGGACCCTGTGCTGAACAAGTACTGGCCCTGCAGTCAGGGTTGCCAGTGGCTGCGCCTCGTTTCAATACACCTCTCTCCCCGTGCTTAAATCTCACTCCTGATGAGTCGCACTCGAGCGGGAATGACCAGCAAGTCGTGCCGCGCAGACTGCCTACGGCCGATCAGGTGATTTCGAGGTTGGCAGAACGCTTGGGCCCTGGTAAGAAGCGGTCCCTGACGCCTCCGGTTTCGCCCTGCTGAGCAGGGTTTTGCTCTTTCTGATGAATGTCTGCTGTTCTCTGATTCGGCCCCCGGTTCTTGGGGCCTGTGTGACACCGATGAATTACGTATAAAGATCTTCGAGGTCTTGTCTATCTCTCTCCCTGGTGAGGCTTCCAGGCCTAAAAGGGAGAGTTTCCATACAGCGCTGCCGCGTTTGGAATTTCTGGAGCAGGATCACTTCCAGGCTCTTGTACTCAAAGAATGACAATGCCCTAGTAAACTTCCAGGGGACTGGGATTGGAAATACCCTTTTCCCCCTGATGTGGTTAACTGCTGGTCATCTCCTCCCGTGGTGGATGCACCGATCATTGGGGTTCTTAACCCCCCCCCTTTATTGCAGCCCCTACTTATCGTACCCTTCGGGATGCTGAGGACCGGCACATTGATAGGCTGGCTTCCCACGCCTTTTCTTGTGCAGGGATGACTCTGCGCCCGGTCTGTGCCGCGGCCATCGCTGCAGTGGCCGCTAGGACCCTCATCAGAAAGATGATTGATCATCAACCTGAGGATCTCCCCTGGGAGGTGTTTAATGCACTCTCCAGTTGTGATGTATTTGTAAGATTTATCTTTTTGCCGCTGGATGAAACCATCAGCATGTGCGCAAGCTATACGCCGACTGGTCTGGCTGCGACAGTGGGGTGTTGACTATGCTACAAAAAAGATTCTTACTGGGCTTCCCTTTAGAGGGCGACGACTATTCGGGGCCCGTCTGGACCTGTTTGGGAAAAAAGGGCAAAACACCCCTTTGCAGAAGGCGGTCTCGGCCTTCTCGGGGCAGGAGCACCCCTCCACCCCCCTATGTTAGTGTCAAATCCGAACCAGGGGTGTCCTTCCAGCTTTTTGGTATAGATCCCTGCCCCAGAAGTGGCAGACAACGCCCTGGTCCCTCCGGCAGGACTAAGTCCAAATCTTTTACCAAAACCCCCCAAGCATGATGGGGCGCCCTCGCCCGCCTGGGCGAGGGGATGGCCGCAGCACCTTGCCCCTATCAGGAGGCGTCATGCCTCGTTCTGATGGAGTCAGGAGGAAGTTTCCTCTGGATGCAGGATAGTGTCTGCTGGGCGGCCCCTTCCCGAGATTGTCAGGATGCTTCTGGTCCCTGCCTCTCTTCTGGTGTTGGCGCAGGCCACGCGCGACCTGCGAGGTCTGGAGTCACCTGCAGGTTGCCCTTAACAGACAGAGGCAGGGGCCTCTACACCAACCTTTCCACATTCCTCCAAAAGGATGAGACACTCTGCCCATTATGGCCTTCCATAGGTGAGGCAATTTACATTCACAGGCGGTTTTCTGCATGGTTTCTCTGAGTTGGGTCTCCAGTGCCCTGTGTCCAGGGACCTCTTGCCGTCTGTGGGGACCTAAGACGCTTACTTCATTGCCATTGTGCCTTCCGGGCACCAAGGATCTTACAGGTTAGTGTTGGTGCTCCAACACTGCTGATTGTGGCCTTGTTATCTGGCCTCTGTTCTGCTCCCAGAGTGATCGCCTAGGCCAGTAGTCCTCAAACTTCCTCCTCAAGGGCCGAGACAGGCCAGGTTTTGCAGCTCTCCACACTACTCCACAGGTGAATTAACTGGTGCTCAGACAGAGCTATAGCCCTAATTATTACATCTGTGCATCAGCATAGAGAGCTGCAAAACCTGGCCTGTCTCGGCCCTTGAGGAGGAAGTTTGAGGACTACTGGCCTAGGCGATGACAGGGGTGATGTCTCTACTGAGACCAAGGGGGCGTCCGCGCGAGTCGTCCCTCTTTGCTTCCCAATCTCTACGTCAGGCTGAGTTTGTTACTCGGCTGGTGGTGTCCTTTGGGAGTCTTTGGATGGGTGCTCAATCACCTCAATTCCTCTTTTTCCCCTTATTGGTATCTCCATTCCTAGGGTTGAACTTGGATTCAGTTCAGACGGGAACCTGCATCCTTGACTATAAAATGAACAATCTGGTTGCATGGGCTCGGTCCCTCTTTGCTGTTCCCGTCTCTTCACCAGGCTGGATTGCAGCTGGTGGGCCTGTTGGTGGCTGTTCAAAGGTTGTCCCTTATGCTCAGTGCCCTTGGGCTCTTCTGCTACTCGTATTGTAAAAGCTGGACTGGGTTCCAGCTTCCCTGGAGCTGGGTCTGTGTACCCTTCCACCTTGGTACAGTGGTTACCCCTGAGATTGTTGTACTAGAGGTACCAGTCGGGGCGCCCCCTTCCTTGCGTCTTCCTGTAGTTGGATACCAAATCTATCAGGTTGACGGAGGGGGGACTTTTTTCTTCTAAATTCCCCTGTGGTTCCGGGGGAGGTGGGACCTTTAGGGGTCCATTCACCTGTCTATTTTTGAAGCGGTAGGCTTTCAGGTTGGCTCTATCTCACTGGACTTCTCCCTTGTGGGATCTGGCTATTTGGGGGCCCCTTGGTCTGTCTGACGACAGTGGCCTGTATTAATTATCTGTGTGGACTCGGAAGCAGGATGATCCTCCAGGAAGGTATCTGACCCTGATCTGGGTGGAGGACAGCGTTCCCTGCATATCTGCGATATTCGCTCCGGTGGATGTCCTTCTGCGACAGGATGTGCTAATTCTTGTGTCTCCATGTGATCCGTCTAGTGTGGATCTTTCTGGGCCCGTCACTATCATGGGTTCTAGGCCCTTGTTTCCCTGTCTCAGATTGTTCTGACCTTGGTCATGAGGCTTCGTAACTTTATGCTGGACATTCTGTTCTGTATGTCTTATTTTCATTCACCCTGCTTGACAGGGTTCTGTGCAAGTTTGCTCGGGAAGGGGGAACCAGTGATACTGGCGGCCCTTGGGTGGCCCAGTAGAGTGTGGTTTGCAGAGGTGGTTCTGTGGACAGTGGACCTGTACGTCCTGTCAGGAGTGCTGACCTGCTCACTCAGGCCCCCCTTTTCTATTTCACTCCAATCTACAGCCTCTGGTCTGGATGGTCTGACGGTTGATTCATCCACCTTGATGGAGATGGGCGTATCTTCTGGGTGTCTGTGACTTCTGGAAGCCTAGGAGTTGGCTGCTTCTTCCTCTTCTTCCGTCTATTGTGGGGTATTGTTTACCCATATTGATTGGTGTGAGTTTTTGGTCTCTCCCCTGTGGGCGTGCTCTGTTCCCAGGGTTATATAGTTATTACAGCATGGGTTGGAGTTGGCTCTCCTACTCTGTGCCCTGGTGGTTCAGGCTCTGCCCTGTCCGTCTTCTGCAGAAGTCTTTACTCAGTTCTTTGCCTGGATTGACTTTTCTTTCAGGGATTGCTCAGCGGCATCCCCCACGTAGTTCTAGGGTCCCTGTTGGGATTTGATTTCTATTCTGTTTGCCTTGCGGGGTGTTCCCTTTGGCTGTATTCCGGATGATGTCTGACTGTTCTTATCCATAAGGTTGTCCTTCTGGGGCTGTTACTTCAGTCGGCCGTGTGCCTGAGCGGGCGGCTCTGTTTAGCTAGCCCTCGTTCTTTGATGTATATTCACCGAGATGAGGCGGTGTTCCGCCTTACGCCGGATCTTCTGCCTAAGGTGGTGTCTTAGGCTCAGGTATTAAGACATTGTCCTTCTTCTGGGCTTTATTCCTTGTAACGCTGAGGCAAGGGAATCTATTTTCCCTCAATAGGTGCTGGAATTTTTTTCCTGGATCGTCTCTTGTCCCTTAGGGGGACTGATGCTCCTTGCCGTTGTGGGCACCTACATCTGGATGTGCCTGATCTCGTCTGCCTCCAGGGGTTAAGCGGCCTTGGGCCTAGCCTTTACTTGGATAGATGTCCCTTCTGGTCCTGGGGAAGGTTTGACTTCTTCCTGGGCTACTATTAGCTTTTGATCTTGTTAGGCTGTTACTCAAGCCTATTTCTTAAGGGGAAGAGTTCTTCTCACTCTATTCTTATTCCACTGGTGCCTTGGTATCTTTGGTCCTTTCAGCACCAGATTTTGTTGAACGGGTTTGCTTGAACGCTACTTATTTTTTTGTTCGTACCCTTTCAAAGGTTGTTTTGATGTTGACGTTAGAGCTTTTGCTCGTGTCGCACTTGGTAGCGAGGTTTGCAGGTGACAGTGCTTTCAACTGTCTGCTGTTGCCTTTTTTGTTGGGGATCCCACCCTATTCTATGGACACTGCTATTGGATGTCCCAAGTGTAAGTATTATATCTGGAGCAGGACGTACTGTATACTTAGAATAATACAAATCTGTGAAATACTCACCTGTAGAATTGGTATTATACGTATACAGTGCGTCCTGCTCCACCCCGCCCTGGTTTTTGCATTATTCTGGATCCCCTGTATGGTGATTCTTGTTATTGTTATCATTACCAGTTGTTTTTGGTGGTTGAATTCTCCCGGCTTCTGATTCACTGCTTTTCAATGCTGGGGATTTGTGGGAGGTCCCTGGGTATATGAAGGGCCGGGAGGAGCCTGTTTTTGCATGTCTGCAGTGCACAGCGCCATCTGGCGGAGGATAACCCTAGTGTAAGTATTATATCTGGAGCAGGACGTACTGTATACGTATAATACCAGAATTGTATTTTTTATATTCTAATTTTGATATTTGCCCCTTCAAATGATAACCATGTGAAATTCACGTGGTTGCTTTCCTACCATTAAATGCCAACCCTGTGAATCTCTCTACCCGTCCTGTGGCTTCTGATGGCTCACTCCCATCACGGGGGGGGGGGGGGGGGGTTGGGACAGATTACATCACCTCACTCAGCCAGTATAAATGGCTCCTTCTAGCAGATGAAGTGAGAGCAGAAGCTGCAGAGATTAGTGAAAGCTGGGTGTGGGGGCAGGGGACTCCCCTCCCGGCTTTTAGAAATAGTGGCATGGGATATTAGCGATCAGAGATTGAAAAGAGGAATAAGAAAATAAACAAAGGACTTATTCTGCCTTTTTTTGCCTTTAACCCTTTGTCTTGTAAGGGGTCCATGAGACCCCTATACTAGTTCAAATGGCAGGAGGATCTGGCAAATCTCCTGCTGGCAAGCGGGTGGCTTGCCATGACCCCCCTGCCCTATTACCTGCATGCCCAAAGCCTAGGGGGTGCAGAAGAACGGGCTATGTGGGCTGGTAGCCTTCAGGGCCACGGGCTGGCTGCTTGGCCTCTGTGCCCTTGGTCTACCAACCCCCATAGGCTGCTTTTACGGAGGAGGACTTTTTTAATGGTTTAAGTTGAACATATAAAGTGAAAAATGGGCTGGCAACAGAGTTTGACAAAATCTCTAGGTAGGCTGGCAGTTATAGGATTAAAGACTCTGGCCATTTGAAAAAAGGGCCTTTTCCCAGGTAATTATAGACTTGTAACCATAATGTCCATTATGGGGGGGTTGCTGCAGATATTGTTTATCTGGTAATTACAAAGGAGCCTGACACTGTTCCGCATTGACTCCTTATGGCAATATCAAGGCCATTTGCATTTATAATATTCTTAGTATACAGTACGTCCTGCTCCAAATCTAATACTTACAGTTGGGATATACTCCGCCAGATGGCGCTGGACTGCAGAGACATCGAAAATAGGCTCCTCCCGGCTCCTCAAATACCCAGGGACCTCCCACAAATCCCCAGAATTTCTCTGCAGGCTTCGAAGGACGAGAAATTGGCTCTCTACTCGCAGGTGAGCGGGGTTATTAACCTGCGGCCCTGTAGGACTATTCCCACCCGTTCCACTAGTAATATGCCTCCCAGCCTTGGCTGCGCTGGTCGGGTGAAGGTAGGCAGCACCGCCGTTGGTGCTTAGGAGCGCTGCTCCACCGCAATCCCCCACCAAAGGGTAGGCGGTTCAGGCTTATGGTGAGCCTCTATGGTATGCCCCTCCCGCACTATTGCCCCTGCCTATCGGGGGAAAAGAGGGGGGGGGGTGTATGTGTATAGATATGTATGTTATGCAGTCTTTGCTTTCACTTTTCACATGTCTTTATTCTCGTGTCAGCCGCCGCGCTGACTTGTCTTTATTGCTTTAAATTTACCGCCGCCACGCGCTGACTTGGTTCCGCGCTTGCGGTGGCATTACCCCAAGCACCGGTGCGCCATCATTGGCTGTTGACCTTCTGGCTTCACGCTCTTCGGGGGGGCGTGTTCCGCGTCATCGCTATTACTGGCCCGCCACTCGAGGTATACCGACGCCATCTTTTCTGACTTGGTTAGCCTATGCGCGACGGACTCCTTCCTACCGCGGTCCGCAAGTGCCATTGCGGGCGACTTTATCTGCTTCACTTTTGTTACGATGTACTTAAGGTCTTATCTGCTTCACTTTTGTTACGATGTACTTGTCTGCTTATGTCTTTCAGGCGGGACGAACCCTTCTTGGCTTCTCCCGGCCCTGTTTTTAGTATATTACTTGTAGGCCTTGTAAAAATTATACTCCCGCGTCCCTAACGGGTTATTGGGGCATCCAGGGTTGCTATATAGCGTTATTCCCTATCGGCGTATAGCGCCGCTATAATCACCATATGGAGGCATCCCAGGATAATGTTAGCGGGGTCCCTTCGGGACAAGACCGGCTGTGTGTAGCGTGTGGCCAGCCTCATGCTGACGCTGACAAGGCGCGGGTCTGTGTACCCTGTGCTGAGCAGGTGCTTGCGTTGCAATCTGGCCTGCCAGTGGCTGCACCTCGTTTCACTTCACCTACTCCCCCCAAGCTTAAATCTCACTCCTGCTGAGTTGCATACTAGTGGGGATTCCCAGCCTGATGTGTCTTCTAGACTGGCTACTGTTGGAACAGATTATTGTGAAGTCTTTAGCGCGTAAGGCCCCTGCTAAGAAGCGGCACTTGACGCCTAATGTCACTGTTTTCCCTATGGGAACTGAGGAGTTTATGAATCTGTGTGGCTATACCCCGTCTGATGAAGGGGAGCTCTTTTCTGATTCAGGCTCATCTGATGAGAGAGTCATGATGATTCTGGCTCTGACCCCTGGGCCCCGGATGACACTGACAGATTATTGACCCAGATTTTTGAGGTTCTGTCTATCTCTCTCCCTGTTGAGGCTCCCAGGCAAAGAGGGGAGCTTTTCCATACAGCAAGATCACGTTTGGAATTTCCAGAGCAGGCACATTTCCATAACCTTGTGGAATGGGAGCGCCCCAGTAAACTTTCCGAGGTTCCAAAGAGTTGGGATAGGAAGTATCCCTTTCCTGCTTAGGTGGTTAAATGTTGGTCATCCCCCCTCGACGTGGATGCCAGGAGACCGCCTGGACCTTTTTTGCTAAGGGAGGCAGGTTACCCCAGCGCAGGCGGCAACCTCGGCCCTTTCGGGGTCAGGGTTCCTTCTCCTCCCCTTACCGCGGTGCAAGACAGGGAAGGGGGGTGTCTTTCCCTGGGGCCCGGGGAGATTTCTGGGGTAGAGGCAGAGGACGTGGACGTCCTGGCTCCTCCCAAAGCAAAATTCTCTCCCAAGCTCCCCCAGGCATGATGGGGCGCCCTCACCCATCCGGGTGGGGGGGGACGGCTGCAGCACTAAGCTCACGTCTGGAGGCTTCATGTCTCAGACCAGTGGATTCAGGAGGTAGTGTCCTCCGGTTACAAGTTGGAGTTTGCTGCCGATCCCCCTCCAAGATTCATCAGATCCCGGATTCCTCAGGACCCTGTGTCAGCTCAGGAGCTAGTGCAAGCAGTGCAAGGCGTCCTGGAGCTAGGGGTCATCTGCCAAGTCCCTTTTAAGAGAAAAAGGGCTTTTATTCCAATCTATTCACAGTACCCAAAAAGGATGGTTCTGTCAGACCCATCCTGGACTTAAAGATTCTCAACAAGTTTGTCAGGGGCAGGCGCTTTCACATGGAGACTCTGCGCTCTGCCATCAGTTCCCTGCGCCAAGGGGATTTCATGACTTCTGTGGACATCAAAGATGCTTACCTTCATATTCCTGTGTTCCCAGGTCATCAAAGGTTCCTCAGGTTCACTCTGATGGATCAACACTACTAATTTGTGGCCTTGCCCTTCGGCCTCACGTCAGCTCCCAGGGTGTTCACCAAGGTGCTGGCTGGCGTGATGTCTCTGCTCAGATGTCAGGGCGTCCGCGTGCTTCCCTATCTGGACGACATCCTCATCACTTCCCAGTCTCTACATCAGGCAGAGTTGGATACTCTGGAGTCATTTGGATGGGTGATCAACCACCCCAAGTCCTCACTGTCCCCTTCCTTGGTAACTCAATTCCTAGGAATGATTCTGGATACAGTTCAGGCAAGGATCTTCCTTCCTCAGCAGAAGGTGGACAGTCTGATTGCACAGGCCCAGTCCCTCCTAGCTTGTCCCCATCCCTCCATCAGGCAGGGGATGCAGCTGGTGGGCCTGATGGTGGCGGGCTTCGAAGCAGTCCATTATGCTCAGTTCCACTCGAGGCCTCTGCAACTTCACCTATTGTCTGCATGGGACAAGGACCCAGCGTCCCTGGACAGTATCTGTGTGCTCTCCCCCCTGGTCAGGAGGTCCCTCTTGTGGTGGATGGACTCAAGAAACCTGTTGGGGGGGCAGATCCTTTCTTGCCCCTTCCTGGGAGACGGTCACCACGGATGCCAGTCTGTCAGGTTGGGGGGGTTTCTGGAAGTCCCTGCGGTTCCAGGGGAGGTGGGGCCCTCAGGAGGCCCACACACCTATCAATGTCTTGGAGCCACGAGCGATCAGGTTAGTTCTGGCTTGCTTGACTACTCCTCTTCGGGGCCTGCCTGTTCAGGTGCGCTCGGACAACCAGGCGGCAGTTGCCTACATCAATCATCAGGGAGGGACCCGGAGCAAGGGGGCCCTCCAGGAAGCGTCTCTGATCCTGACTTGGTCGGAGGCCAATGTCCCCTGCATTTCAGCTGTGTACATCCCGGGGGTGGAAAATCACCTGGCGGACTCTGAGCAGGGGGACCTCTTGTCAGGGAGAATGGTCCCTATGCAGCAGGATGTTTCAATCTCTGTGTCGCCGTTGGGGCCAACCAGATGTGGATCTGTTTGCGTCCTGCCACAATCACAAGCTTCCAGCTTTTGTCTCTCTGTCCAGGCATCCTCTGGCCCTGACCTTGGATGCGCTAGCAATGTCATGGAAGGACTTTCAGTTCCTGTATGTCTTCCCCCCAATTCCCCTGCTGGGCAGGGTTCTGCGCAAGATTGCTCTGGAAGGGGTGCCAGCAATTCTGGTGTGGTACAGCTGGCAATAGATTAATACGCTCTGCCCTTGGTGCCAGATCTGATTACTCAGGGCTCACTACGCCATCCCAATTTACAAACTCTGGCTTTGACGGCTTGGCTGCTGAAACCTCCATCTTGATGGAGAAGGGGCTGTCTTCCTCAGTTGTGGATACTTTGATTAAAGCTAGGAAGAAGTCTTCCTCTTCCATTTATTACAGGGTTCGGCGTGCCTACATTGACTGGTGTGAGTCTAGGTCTCTTCCCTGTCGTGTGTTCTATTCCCAGGATTCTGGAGTTCCTGTAGCATGGGTTGGAGATGGGGCTCCAACTCAGTACTCTGAAGGGTCAGGTTTCTGCCCTGGCTATTTTTTTCCAGAAGTCCTTTGCTCAGCACCCTCTGATCAGGACTTTTTTCCAGGGGGTCACTCATGTGCGTCCCCCACGTAAACCTATGGTGCCTGTTTGGGATTTGAACTTGGTTCTGTCAGCCTTGCAGGGTGCTCCCTTTGAACCTGTGCAGGATGCTGCCTTGGCCATTCTTACGCTCAAGGTTGTGTTTCTGGTGGCTATCACTTCTGTCAGGCGTGTGTCTGAGTTGGCGGCGCTGTCCATTCAGCCCCCCTACTATGAGAGGCACCAGGACAAGGTGGTGTTTCGTTTCAAACCTGATTTTCTGCCTAAGGTAGTGTCTGCCTTATATTTGAATCAGGATATTGTTCTTCCTTCTTTGTGCCCTAATCCTAGCAATGCTAAGGAGAGAGTTTTGCACTCTTTGGATGTGGTTAGGTGTCTGAATTACTATCTGGTGGCTACTGCACCTTTCAGGAAAACTGATGCTTTTTGTGGTCCCTTCTGGTCCTAGGAAGGGTTTGGCTCCTACCAAATCTACTATCAGCAAGTGGATTCGTCAGGCTGTGATTCAGGCCTACTCTGCTAAGGGGAAGAATCCTCCCTTCCGCCTTACTGCTCATTCCACTCGTGCTATTGGTGCCTCTTGGGCTTTTCTGCACCAGGCTTCTGTTGAACAAGTTTGCAAGGCCGCTACTTGGTCTTCTGTTCATACTTCTTCAAAGGTATACATACAAACAGAAAATGGGTGACAATCCCCTCAAACAAGGGTACACTCCCTCTGCCTGAAGGAAAAAAGATTCAATCTCCAGAGATGTGGATCCTTAATCACCATGAGAAATGTATGTCTCTTGAATAGACTTGCCACTGGACCTGGTCACAGCAGCAACAGCTGAACTCTTCAAAAACAGATCAGACCTTTGTCAGATCCTGACCCTTGATAGGACATTTCTAGTTTTTCAGCCATACTAGGTAAAAACAACAAGAACTGGTCTTTTATATGATAAGGAAAAGTGATTACTTGCTATAAAACATTTTTCATCAAGTCATATGGGAGACCCAGGTCACACCCTTTGCTGTCTGCATATGTTGTCTTTGTTATTCCAGATGTAGTGAGTTTTTTTTTTTTTATGGTTTAGTTGTACTGTAGACTTGCCTTCTATATTATTATTGCATGACACAAACTAATGAGCCACTTCCTGGGTGGGTACCCAGAGGCTGTACATTGTCTAGGCACACCTAATAATCTGAAACTGTTCTATAATGTCTCTAATGCTCCCATGTTATTCTTGGTGTGCCACACACCCCCTGCTTCACTTTTAAATATTCTTCACTTAATGGGTTAACTCACCGCCAGGTGACGTAGTGCAGAGAGGAAGTCTTGTAACGAGCCCCCTTCCGGCCTATATATACCTGGTACCTCCCTTCAATCACCAGTATTTTTCTCTCTGCTTGACGACAAGACAGAAGATTGAAGTCTCCTGCTTACAGGTAGGCCGGGGTTTTTACCCCGGCACCCCCCTTTTGGTCTATTTCTGCCCGGTTTGAGTGTTTATACCTTAATGGTGGAATGGAAGCCTCCCAGCCTAGGCTGCTCACTGGGCAAATGGTAGATGGCACTTTAAGTGCCTAGGAGCTTATCTCCTACCACTCGACCTCATGCGTGGGGCAATGCGGCTATCCGGCATGGTGATCCGGAAATGGGATGCCCCTCCCGTTACGGTCCCTTCTCCCTTCACGGGGGGGGGGGGTTTGAGGGTGTGCATTTAGTATGTGTGTTTCACTAGTATAACTTTATTTCAACATGTGTGTGTTCATGTTATGCATTAAGTTTATTTCAGCATGTGTGCACTTTTTGTTCACTTGGTTTAGGTCTGCTTGAATGGCAGACCGCGCTGGGTAGGTGGCTGGCCGCTTTTACAAATCAGACTGTTGCTTAAGTGGCCCCCTCCCGCCTCCCCCCTCCCCCCTTCCCCGCTGGCACTGTATGTAGTTTATTTTTGCATAGGCTGCGCTATGCGGTCTTTGTTCTTACTCCCCCCTCCGCTGCCTGGGCGCACGTGTAGTGGCCCATCTGGTGTAATCCCCAGCTGAATTGGCTGCTCTGATCAGCGTAGGGGGCGGGTCCCGGTGACGCGGCAACGGGGGCGTGGCACCGGCGGCGGCGTCATGCGGCGGCCCCAGTTTCACTTCCCTTCAAAGGGGGAAGTCACGTGGGCGCGCGGCCGCACTTGGTCTCCGGTCCTGCGGCTGCTGGCTGCTGTCTCGCTCTCCGGCTGCTGCTCTCGCTTGGCCAGGTAAGCGGCCCCACCTGGTGGGGCCGTTAAGGGGGAATTTCATATCTTCTTGTATTGGATATGGTGGGGAGTTATTTTTTATTAGGGGGCATGCTTTTGCTCATTTTTTAAGGCACTTTGGTGCCATGCATATATGATTGTTGCACACATGTGAGGATCTGATTGTGATTTCTCTTGCCTTACAGATCCCGGGATCCCTGTTTATGGTGGCCCTCCGGCTCTATGTTGCCTGGCTATTAATTGGAATATATTATAAATGCATGTATATATAATCTATATATATATATATATATATATATATATATATATATATATATATGTTTATTAAAGGGGACCTTAACTTAATTAAAAAAAAAAAAAAAAAAATCCTCCCTTCCGGGACATTTACAAATAAGGGGGCATCCCGGGTTGGCTTATGCCTTAAAAGACCCAAGTATTGCGAATACCATAAATCACCATATGGAGGCTTCCGTTATTGCCGGAAACGGTTCTGCTGAGCCTTTCGGGGGGTGCGTAGGTTGTGGTCTCTACTCCCAGCTGATGATGTCTTTATTTGCATCCCTTGTGCAAAGCAGACTATTGCGCGCCAGTCCGTTGCTTCGGCTGCGGGCCCATCGCATCCTTCATCATCTCCTACCTCTCCCTCCCTGTTCCGGACCCCGCATGACACTGTCAAAAAGTGGGGATTCGCATTCCGAGGTGGCGGCACAGCCCAGCCCCCGGAAAGTAGTGCCCGTTAAAGCAGCGTTAAAGGCCGCTGCAAAAAGGAGGCACCTGACTCCGGTACCTTCGGCTCCACAGGACGAGTTATGTGAGCCTGTGAAATGGTCCGATGGATCCTCGGACGAGGATGAATTCCCGTTGGAGTCAGATGAGCCTGCAGATCAGCTTGAGGCTGATGTGATTGGCGATTGGTCGGAGGGGGTTGCTTTTGACACCCCCTCCATTCTGGCTCAAATGTTTAAAATTTTGAATTTAGATCCACCTGAGGCGGCCACCCTGCCAAAGGGTCAGTTGTTTAAGGAGCCTCAGCTGCGTTGGGTTTTTCCCAGACAACACCACTTTGAGAGGGTGGTTCTTAAGGAATGGGAACATCCCACGCGGTTATCTGGAATTCCTTCCAGTTGGGAAAAGCGTTATCCTTTTCCGCCAGAGTTGGTAAAGCTTTGGTCTGTCCCTCCTGACGTCGATACCCCTGTGCTAGGGCTCTCCAGCACGGCCATGGTACAGTCTGCTGAGACCACTGTCCCTAAGGATGGGGAGGATCGTCGGATTGACCAATACGCGCGCCATGGTTTTCTTTACTCCGGGTCAGCGTTGCGCCCGGTGTGTGCTTCAGCCCTTCTTCTATTGGCGATTAGGTCTTTAATTCAGGGGCTTTATGAGGATCTCAATCCCGCTTGTAAACGGTTTACTGCGCTTAAGCAGTGTGAATCTTTTGTATCCTATGTCCTATCCGCTCAGGACGATGCACTGGCTATGAGTAGCAAGGCAGCGGCTATGCTGGTGGCTATTCGCAGGTCAGTATGGCTGCGTCAGTGGTCAGCGGACGCGGCTTCTAAAAGGGTGCTCACAGCTCTCCCCTTTTTGGGGTTGCGTCTGTTTGGGGAGAAAATTGATTCAGTCGCAAAGGGTGGTAAGATGCCACAACGCAAGAGGCCTCGTGTCCCCTTTAGGGGGGCAGGTTCCGGTAGGCCTTCCTTTCGAGGATTCAGAGCGGGCAGGGGTGCTTCCTTTCCCGCTACCAGAGGTGCAGGTTGGACTCGGGGGAGGGGCCGTGGCCGGCCCGCTCAGTCCTGGGGCACCAAGCCCAAACCTGCTGATAAGCCCACTCAACAATGAGGGGCTGCCCTCACCCGTGCGGGTGGGGGGACTATTGCGACACTTCTCCCAGGTTTGGAACCAAGTGGTTCCAGGCAGATGGATCCAGGAGGTAGTGTCGGCCGGTTGCGACCCGGAATTCGGGTCTCACCCTCCTTCACGGTTCTTTCGGTCTCGGGTGCCCGTCGATCCTTTGGCCACGCAGGGTTTCCTGGCGTCGGTAAGGAATCTGTTAGAGATGGCAGTCATCCGGCCGGTGCCGCGCTTAGAGATGGGCCTCGTTTTCTACTCCAATCTTTTCGCAGTCCCCGAGAGAGATGGGTCGGTTCGTCCCGGCCTGGACTCTCATCAACACAGAGTGTTTCTTCCTTTTGCCCAAGTTCACACTAGAACGCTTCAGCTTTTTCTGTTAGCGTCTTGGGACCAGCAGCCTCGGTCGCTGGATCAGTCCTTCCAGTTGTCCTCCCGGGTTCGGCAGTCCCTCCTGTCGTGGTTGGTCTCGACCAATCTTGTGTAGGGCAGGTCTTTCCTGACCCTCCTTTGGGAGATTGTCACCACGGACGCCAGTCTGTCGGGATGGGGCGGATTCTGGAAGGAGCTGCAGTTTCAAGGGGAGTGGGGACCTCAAAGGCCCCACTTACCCATCAATATTCTGAAACTGAGAACCATCCGTCAGGTGCTTGCTCTCCTGACTCAGCTCGTTCTGGGCCTTCCGGTCCAGATGCGTTCAGACAATCAAACAGCGGTTGCTTACATCGGTCTTCAGGGAAGGACTCGCAGTCTGAGTACTCTCAGAGCAGTGTCCCTGATCCTGACCTGGGTGGTGTCCCATGTTCCTTGTCTCTCGGCGGTTTACATTCCAGAGGTGAAGAACCAGGTAGCGGACCGGTTGAGCAGGGGCTCTTCCCGTCTGGGAGAATAGGCTCTCCATCCTCAGGTGTTTCGCTCACTGTGTCTCAGGTGGGGGACCCCGGAGGTGGGCCTGTTTGCCTCTCGTCACAATCACAGGCTCCCGAACTTCGTGTCGCTCTCCCAGGTTCCTCTGGCTCTGGCAGTGGACGCCATGTCCCTGAGCTGGGGAGTTCTGGGATTTCTATACCTGTTTCCTCCGATGCCCATGCTGGGCAGGGTGCTTCAGAAGTTTGCTCTGGAAAAGGTGTCCGCCGTTCTCGTGGCCCCAAGGTGGCCAAGGCGAGTGAGGTTCGCAGACATCGTTCGGCTGGCAGTGGACCAGTTCGTTCTGCCTCTTCGGCCCGATCTGCTCACTCAGGGTCAATTGTGTTACCCCAATTTACCAGCGCTGGGTTTGATGGCCTGGCTGCTGAAACCTCCATCCTGAAGGAGGAGGGTCTTTCTGATTCAGTCATTAAGACTCTGATCAGTGCCCAGAAGAGGTCTTCTTCCATCACCTACTATAGGACTTGGAAAGCCTATATCGCTTGGTGTGAGATAAGATCTTTTCCTTGTAGGGTCTTTTCGGTCTCCAGGATTCTGGAGTTTTTACAATCAGGGCTGGACTCTGGTCTCCAGCTAAGTACATTGAAAGGGCAGGTCTCTGCCTTATCTATCTTTTTTCAGAAGCGTGTTGCGCTTAAGCCTTTAGTTAAAACTTTTTTCCAGGGGGTTACGCATGTGCGGCCTCCCAGGAAACCATTACTCCCTGTTTGGGATTTGAATTTGGTTCTTTCTGCTCTTCAGGCTCCTCCTTTTGAGCCTTTGCAAGATATTGCTTTGTCTACCCTGACTCAGAAGATTGTCTTCTTGGTAGCGATCACTTCGGTCCAGGCGCCTTACTTTGAGAGGCATCAGGATAAAGCGGTTCAAGCCAGACTTTCTTCCTAAGGTTGTTTCTGCTTTTCATTTGAACCAAGATATTGTTCTTCCCTCCTTGTGTCCTAATCCTAAGAATGACAAAGAGAGGGTTTTGCATTGTTTGGATGTAGTACGCTGTGTTAAGTACTACTTGATTATCACGTCTCCTTTTCGTAGGACGGATTCCTTTTTTGTTGTGCCCCATGGGCCTAAAAAGGGTTTGGCACCAGCCAAATCTACCATTAGCAAGTGGATACGTCAGGCCGTTACTGCGGCCTATTCTGCTAAGGGAAGAGTTCCCCCTTTTCGTATCACTGCTCATTCCACTCGCGCCGTTGGGGCGTCTTGGGCTTTTCAGCACCAAGCTTCTGTTGAACAAGTTTGTAAGGCCGCCACTTGGTCTTCTGTTCATACTTTTTCTAAGTTTTACAAAGTTGATGTGCGAGCCTCAGCGGATGCTGTTTTTGGCCGCAAAGTTCTGCAGACTGCAGTCATTTAAGTTATGCTTCACCTGGCCTTGAGATGCCCATCCCTTGTGGACACTGCTTTTGGATGTCCCATGAAGTGATGAATATTTAAGAAGTGAAGCGGGGTGTGTGGCACACCAAGAATAATACCATTTTGTGAGTACTCACCTGAAAAATGGATATTGTTGGTGTGCCACACACCCCGCTTCACTCCCACCCTTTTCGGTATTTCCGAAGCTTTTATATGGTGAAGCCTTTTTATTTATATCAAAATTGATTTTGAGGTTACCGGTAGAATACTGGTACCTTGTCTTTCTGCTTTTTTAATTTACTGGTGATTGAAGGGAGGTACCAGGTATATATAGGCCGGAAGGGGGCTCGTTACAAGACTTCCTCTCTGCACTACGTCACCTGGCGGTGAGTTAACCCATTAAGTGAAGAATATTTAAAAGTGAAGCGGGGTGTGTGGCACACCAACAATATCCATTTTTCAGGTGAGTACTCACAAAATGGTATTTTTTTCTTTTCCAAAATAAGGCTTCTAAACCATAGAAAACGTTTTTGTTTCCTAGATTCCTGAGCAGTGGGCATGTCTGCTCTGTGGGACTGAAACTGATGTGTGTTCGCATCAGCATAAGGGGCAGTCTTAACAGACTTTTACAAGCTTTCAGTGTGGAGAATGGGAGAAGAAAGATCGACAAGGGGCAAGTGCAGGTTTATTGAGTAAATCACTGAGGAGACATGACTTGTACAGCCCCTCATTCAATTTATGAATGAAATGCTGGGGGAGGGGTCGGTGGGCAGGGGAAAAGTAGCAATTTTCCTCACCCGTCTAGGAGAAAAAAACACTGTGCATGGGGAGAAAGGCTGCTTAAATGGTATTTGGGAGTATGTCCTTTCTCCTTACAGTCCAGAACA
Source organism: Gastrophryne carolinensis (assembly GCA_027917425.1). Taxonomy (NCBI): domain Eukaryota; kingdom Metazoa; phylum Chordata; class Amphibia; order Anura; family Microhylidae; genus Gastrophryne; species Gastrophryne carolinensis. Next base: position 263,908,551 of record CM051239.1, read on the forward strand.
TTACCCATCACATAAGAATAAAAAAATCCTGTCAGTTACTCGTGACATTAGTATGTACTGTAAACAACTTTTTTTTTTTTGCCTACAATTACATTGGGAAGAAGTTATATGAAAGGAGAACTGTATTTTAAAGGCCATTCGGTGTCCAAATAACAGAATTGGGGAAGACTTTTTTTGTCAATCCAAGTCTTTAAAGTGCAGCTGTAGGGAAATGTGTTCCTGGTAAATCATAAACATTGTTCTTTTTTGTAAGATTTACAGCAGCACACCTATATTATCCCACCTATTTGCTCTAGGGACTGCCTTCCATTCCACATCTTTGGCTTAAGTTTCCAAGGATCAGCCTTGCACAATTCATCTACTCTTTCTTCTGTCTTGGAAATATATATATATTCTACAAGATATATGGTCATTGAATAAGTTGCACACTGTAAAAGTGTAAGGAACATGCCCTGTAGTGGGGGTTACATGAAACAAATGATTAACTGATGCAAAGGAAAAAAAGAAGCATCAAAGATGTATCACATATCCTTGCCCTATGTGAAGATTTTTTAATGTTGTGCATTTGTTGGTGTTAAATGTATACTTTTATTTCATTATTCGGAACTTAATTAAGAGAAATCCAGGACCTCATTATTCAGATACTCATGGGTTGACTCTCAGAGGCGTACAAGACTGCAACATAAAAAGATGTAACTTTCGGTCTACATATACTCCTGGTGGTGCCTCCCACTCCAGTTCACGCTTGCAGATGGACTGGAACTGTGTAGATGTAGGAGGAATTTTATTTCCTTTTTCTCATTTATGTTTTTATGTTTCCTTTTTATTTTCATCTATATGTCTGTGGCCAGCCTTGGGGGCATACATTCTGCATGGATTACCGGGACGGGTGCATCTGCTCCCTTTTTTGGTGCTGGAGCCATTCGTAAATCTGGCAAGCTCTCTGGCTTCCTGTTGCAGCCTCTCTCATGTACGTCTGGAGCTGGTGTGACCTTGCTCTCTCCTTCCGGCACACGCGCATGTGTGTGCTGGGAGGCTCTATGCTGCATGTCCCTGGGCAACAGCGGCTCCTTTGCTGGCAGCTGCTCTATTATACAGAGGCTTAGGTGAGACTGTGAATGACGAGTTCCCGTATTTTTTTTTTTTTTATTCTAAGTATTATACAGCACGTCCTTTTCCAGAAGATATTCCTTACACTTGGGTTATACATCCAGTAGATGGCGCTGGACTGCAGAGACAGAAAAGTGGCTCCTCCCAGCCCCATATATACCAGGGACCTCCCACAAAATCCCCAGTTCTTCTCTGCAGTCCTGGCTGCGATGACTAGAAGATGGCTCTCTCTACTCGCAGGTGAGCAGGGCTATTAGCCTGCGGTGCTGTAGGACTATTCCCACCCGTTTCCTTTTACTGCCTCCCAGCTCAGGCTGCTTGGGTGCGGGTGAAGGTAGGCAGCACCGCTGTCAGGTGCTAAGGAGAGCTGCTCCAACCGCAGTCCCCCACCAAACGGTAGGTGGTATAGGCTCATGGTGAGCCTTACAGGATGCCCCTCCCGCATCTTATGCCCCTCGCCCCCTGTCCCCGTAGTTGGCTCCCTTTAGGCTGGCAGTCGCTTCCCCTTCGCTCTCCCTTGTAGATCTCGGGGGGGGGGGGGGGGGGGGGAGGGGTGCGTGCATGTCTTTACTATATATTTGTGTGTTGTGTTTTGATCCCTTTTGATTTGATTACACTGGTTTCCTTTGCCGCCGCAAGCTTGTACTACGCTCCGCGGTCGGCGGCGACGTCGCCTCAGGCGCTGCTGCGCCATCATTGGCTGGCCTTGTCAGGTGGGCGCGTTTTTGCGCTCTTCGGGGGGGCGGCCCTTGCGGCCGACGCGTTCTGCATCACTGTCTCCGAGGCCCGCCCCTCGAGGTATATGCGGCCGCCATTTTAGTTATCTGCTGCGTGTGCCTGGCGTCTCCCTATCGCGGTCTGTAAGTGCCCCTGCGGGCTGATTTATATTATATTTCTCTGTATTGCATATTGCTTATGGGATCTTTTCGCTTATGTCTTGTAGGTGGGTCAAACTTTGTGGTTTCTCCCGGTCCTATCCCCTCTGTTTAGTGTAACTCTTATTGGAGGGCTATTATATTCCCTTACTCCCACTTCCCTAGCGGGTTATTGGGGCATCCCGGGTTGCTATTATTACCGTCAATCCCCATTGGCCTGTTGTGCCGTGATAATCACCATATGGAGGCTTCTCAGGATAATGTGCTCGGGGTTCCTTCGGGACAAGCCCGGCAGCGTGTTGGGTATACCCTATAAGTGATGTCAGGGTGTGTGTACCCTGCGCCCAGCAGAAGCTTGCTCTGCAGTCTGGGTTACCTGCGGCTGGGCCTAGTGCTGTGCCCCCTCTGGCTTCGCCTACCCCCCCCCCCCCACGCTTACATTTGACTCCCAGTGAAGTGCATACCAGTGGGGAGTCTCAACCTGATTTGGCTGCCAGCATTGAATGGCATATTGCCGGGTTTGGTCCGCGTAAGGCTCCTGCTAAGCGGCGGCATCTGGCACCCGGTGTTACTCGGTTTCCTGTGGAAGCTGAGGAGTTTTTTGATATTACTGGTTATACCCCCCCTGGAAGAAGGGGAATTATTCTCTGATTCAGAATCATCTGAGGATCAGCCTAGGGGTTATGCTGAGTCTGGGTCTGACCCATGGGCTTCAGATGATACTGACAGATTTTTGGCTCACATTTTTGAAGTGCTCTGTATCTCTCCTCCTGCCGTGGCCCTGCGGCAGCAGGGGGAGCTGTTTCATACTGTTAAGCCACGCTTGGAGTTTCCTGAACAAACTCATTTTAATAATTTAGTGCTCAAGGAGTGGGAACGGCCTAGTCGGCTTCCCGGGGTACCAAAGAGTTGGGATAAGAGGTATCCCTTTCCTGCTGAGATGGTTAAACGTTGGTCATGTCCTCCAGAGGTGGATGCACGAGTTCTGGGGTTGTCTAACACATCCGTCATGCATTCCCCTGACTCTACTACACTGAGGGATGGGGAGGACAGGCGCATGGATCAGCTGGCTTGCCATGCCTTTGCCTGTGTTGGGACCGCGCACCGTCCAGTCTGTGCCTCTATCACGGCTGTTGCTATTAAAAACCTGCTCAGAGGTCTCTTAGATGGGGCCCCTGACGATGCTGGTAGTGAAGAGTATAGAACTCTTCTGCGTTGTGAGGAATTTGTTGCATATGTTCTCTCTGCCCTGGATGATACCATTAGAATGTGGGGCAGGGCTTCTGCCTTATTGGTGGCAATCCGCCGCTCGCTCTGGCTGCGCCAGTGGGCAGCTGACAGCGCTGCCAAAAAGGCTCACTGGGTTTCCCTTCAAGGGGCTGCGCCTCTTTGAGGAACGTTTGGACTTGTTTGCCAAAGGAGGCAAGATACCTCAGCGTAGAAGGCAGCCCCGGTCCTTTCGGGGTTCAGGTGCCTTTTCTCCCTCCTTCAGGGGCTCCAGAATTGGACAGGGAGCTTCCTTTGCTGGAGCCCGTAGAGAGTTTTGGGGCAGGGGCAGAGGACGTGGCCACCCTGGCCCCCCCTGGGGTCCCAAGACTAAGTCCTCCCCCCAACCCCCCTCAGGCATGAAGGGGCGCCCTCACCCATCAGGGTGGGGGGACAGCTTCGGCTCTTGGCTCACGTCTGGAGGCGTCATGTCTCAGACCGGTGCATTCAGGAGGTAGTATCCTCTGAGTTTGCAGCCTGGCCGCCCCCAAGATTCATCAAGTCTCGGTTGGCACAAAACCCCTTGTCAGCTCAGTGTCTCTCCCTGGCTGTCCAAGGCTTTCTAGACCTAGGTGTCATCTGCCGGGTGCCCTTAAAGGAAAGGAGCAAAGGCTATTATTTCAATCTTTTCATTGTGCCCAAAAAGGATGGGTCCATCAGACCTATCCTGGATTTAAAGCTTCTCAACAAATTTGTCAGATTCAGACACTTTCGCAGGGAGACTCTGCGCTCAGCTGTGATTTTTCTACGCCCAGGGGACTTCATGACCTCTGTGGACATCAAGGATGCTTACCTTCATGTACCTATCTTTCCAGGTCATCGGAGATTCCTCAGGTTCGCTCTGGAGGATCAGCACTACCAATTTGTGGCCTTGCCCTTCGGCCTCACCTCGGCTCCCAGGGTATTCATCAAGGTGCTGGCAGGAGTGATGGCCCTGCTGAGATCTCAGGGCATTCGCATTCTTCCCTACCTGGACAACCTGCTTATCGCTTTTCAGTCCTTCCATCAGGCAGAGCTGGACCCCAAATCTTCCCTGTCTCCTTCCAGTCTTTTCTGGGCATGATTCTGGATTCAGCTCAGGTCATGATCTTTCTTCCTCAGCAGAAGGTGGAGAGTCTTCAAGAGAAAGCTTATCTCCTTCTTTCTTGTCCTCATCCATCCATCAGGCAGGGAATGCAGCTGGTTGGCCTGATGGTGTCCTGCTTTGAGGCGGTTCCATATGCTCAGTTCCACATGAGGCCTCTTTAGCTTCACTTCCTGTCAGTATGGGATCGGGACCCTGTGTCCTTGGATCAGGTGTTTGTCCTGTCCCCTCTGGTCAGGCATTCTCTATCGTGGTGGCTGGACTCAAGGAACCTGCTGGGGGGCAGGTCCTTTCTGGCCCCCTGCTGGGAGACTGTCACCACGGATGCCAGTCTGACAGGTTGGGGGGGATTCTGGAAGTCCCTGAAATTCCAGGGTCAGTGGGGCCCTCAGGAGGCCCATGCCCCTATCAACATTCTGGAATTGAGGGCAATCAGGTTGGTTCTCGCCCCCTTAACCCCAAACCTGAGGGGTCAGGCTGTTCAGGTCCGCTCGGATAACCAGACGGCGGTTGCCTACATCAATCATCAGGGAGGGACCCGGAGCAAGAGGGCCCTCAAGGAAGTTTCCCTGATGCTGTCCTGGGCAGAGGAAAATGTTCCCTGCATCTCAGCTGTGTACATCCCGGGGGTGGAGAATCTGGAGGCAGACTCTGTGAGCAGGGGGAACTCTCGTCTGGGAGAATGGTCCCTCAGCAGCAGGGTGTTTTGCTCCACTGCTGGGGTCAGCCGGATGTGGATCTGTTTGCATCCCGTCACAATCACAAGCTTCCAGTCTTTGTCTCTCTGTCCCAGGATCCTCTGGCCTTTGCCACGGGTGCCCTGGCAATGTCTTCCAGCTTCTGTATGTTTTTTCCCCCGATTCCACTGCTGGGCAGGGTGCTGCGCAGGATAGTTCAGGAGGGGGTGCCAACTATCCTTGTGGCCCCCTGTTGGCCAAGAAGAGTGTGGTTCGCAGACATCGTGCAGTTGGCAGTAGATCAGTACGCCCTGCCACGGGTTCCAGATCTGCTCACTCAGGGACACCTACGCCACCCCAATTTACAAATGCTGGCTTTGACGGCCTGGCTGTTGAAACCTCCATCTTGATGGAAAAAGGGCTGCCTGCCTCGGTGGTGAATACCATGATCAGGGCTAGGAAGAGGTCCTCTTCTTCCATCTATTACAGGGTTTGGCGTACTTACATTGACTGGTGCGAGTCCCACTCGCTTCCCTGTCATGTGTTTTCTATTCCTAGGATTCTGGAGTTGCCCCAACATGGTTTGGATCTGGGTCTTCAGCTCAGTACTCTGAAAGGCCATGTGTCTGTTTTGGCTATCTTTTTACAAAGATCCTTTGCTCGGCATCCCCTGGTCAAGACCTTTTTCCAGGGAGTTACTCACGTGCGTCCCCCACGTAAGCCTATGTTACCAGTCTGGGACTTGAACTTGGTCTTATCTGCCCTGCAGGGGTCTCCCATTGGGCCCTTCTAAGGGGCTCCTTTGTCCATTCTCACGCTTAAGATGGTCTTTTTGGTGGCTATCACTTCTGTTAGGCGTGTTTCTGAGTTGGCGGCGCTTTCCATCAATCCTCCTTATTTTGAGAGACACCAGGACAAGGTGGTGTTTCGTTTTAAGCTAGATTTTCTGCCTTTCATCTCAATCAGGACATTGTTTTGCCTTCTCTTTGTCCTAATCCTAGTAACCCTAAGGAAAGGGTTTTGCATTCTTTGGACGTAGTCAGAACTCTGAAGTTCTATTTGGTGGCTGCTGAATCCTTCAGGAAGATTAGTGCTCTTTTTGTGCTTCCGTCTGGACCTAAGAAAGGTCTCCGGCTAAGTCCACTATCAGCAAGTGGATCCGTCAGGCTGTGATACGGGCCTACTCTAAGGGGAAGGAGCCTCCCTTCCGCCTTACTGCTCATTCTACTCGTGCTATTGGTGCCTCTTGGGCTTTTCAGCACCAAGCTTCTGTTGAACAAGTTTGCAAGGCTGCTACTTGGTCTTCTGTTCATACCTTTTCAAAGTTTTACAAGGTTGATGTTAGGGCCTCAGCTGATGCTGCTTTTGGCCACAAGGTTCTGCAGGCGGCAGTGGTTTAAACTGTCTGCTGTTACTTTTGGGGATCCCACCCTACCTTACCGACACTGCTATTTGATGTCCCAAGTGTAAGGAATATCTTCTGGAACATGACGTGCTGTATACTTAGAATAATACAATTCTGTGATTACTCACCTGTAGAATTGGTATTATATGTATACAACACGTCCTGTTCCACCCCACCCTTATTATCTTTAGTTACCTCTTTATGGTGATTGTTCTTATGTTAAAATTTTCATATAATGGTTATAGTTCTCCCGAGCTCATTTTAACTGCTTTTCAATACTGGGGATTTTGTGGGAGGTCCCTGGTATATATGGGGCTGGGAGGCGCCACTTTTCTGTCTCTGCAGTCCAGCGCCATCTACTGGATGTATAACCCAAGTGTAAGGAATATCTTCTGGAACAGGATGTGCTGTATACATATAATACCGATTCTACAGGTGAGTAATAACATAATTGTTTTTTTTTTTTTATTGTAGACACTTTTAACACCTTGTCTTTCTTTCAGTGTGTTGGTCTGCAGACAGCAGCTTAAGCGGGGGGTGTGTGTTGTTGAGACCTAATTGGCCCATCCTAGATAGTCTTTGGGGTGGGGGGTACCCACTCCTTGGTGGTCCCATTTCGACCTTACACTTTGGTCTAAGACATCGGGGTTTAATTGACTGTCTTTGTTTTCACTATGTCAGAGGCATTAGGGGGCATCTGGACACATATGACCACTTTTTGTATAAAGGAGTTAAATTTAGTAGAGGTTTAAGTTTGAGTGCAGTGTTTGAGCTGATTATAGTGGAATCATTTGCTCAATGGAAATTTATTTGGTTTTAAGGTCCTCATGTGAACATTCCATTATCTGTAAGCAAGTGGTAGATTTTAAATATGCCCTGGTTGAACCATCTTCTAGAGAAAGCCAGCTTGTCAATTGTGCCTTGTGGGAATTTAGGATTGTTCCAAAGGTGTAGCAAGGGGACATCAAGTTCTTGATGGAATCCCACACTGCTAGTGTGTCTCAACAATGAGCTAATGGTGTTGGGTCGATCAGCCGGAGCCGTCTACATTGTTAAATCTAGGGAAGTTGAGTCACAGCGGGATTTCTAGCTGAGAGAGGAGATTGTCCTTAGACTGTATAGGTACAATTTGCACTACCCTGTAATATTTAAGTTTGGGACTCTCAAGCCCCCATGTAGTTTATAGGCAAATATGGTCTGTTTTGCAACTCTGGGTTTTGAAGACCATATACATTTTAGAATTCTGTGTTGTATTATTCGAAGTATGTGATTCAGAGCATTGACTGGAAGGTCCCTGAAACAGTATAACACCTTTAAGGAGTAATGTGCATAGTTTATACAACCTATCCATGATATTGGCACAGGAGTCTAAGAAATTCTGTAGTTTGCATATCAGAGGGGGTAGTGTGGTCATCCAGCCTATTTTTGGAGCACAGATGTCTTCTTTCAAGATTTATTACGGGACCTGGAGAGCCTTTGTTGCCTAGTGTGAAGCCAAGGGGCACACCTTTTTAGAAGGTTCTCAAGAATGAGCTACAGCTCCGTAACCTTAAGGGACTGGCTTCTGCATTATCTATTTTTTTTTCAGAGACCTCTAGCAGAAAACAGGGTGGTAAATACATTCATGCATGGGGTTAGGTGCTACTGCCATTTTTATTTCCTTGTCCTACCCATCATAAGGAGAGGCTTCTTTATTCCTTGGATGCACCAGAGTACTTAACCCCCTCAGTGCCAGCTACATAGAATCTAAATAGCTGCTACTGCTTTAAGTGTCCTGTTTGTGAGCAAAAATTCACGATCCTACGCGCTGTCCGCTGCAGGGAGGAGCCTTATATACCGAGCATCATCTCACTCTGCCGGTATAAAGGTCCGCTTCTGGCACTGGCCAGTGAGCAGAAGCCAGGAGTGATCAGCGGAAGTGGGGTGTGGGGGCAAGGGAATCTGTTCTTTGTGGGACATCAGGATCGGAGGTAAATGAAAAGATAAAAATTTGTGTGTGGGTTTTTTTTCTACATGTTACGCTTTGTGAATTGGTAAGGGGTCCATGAGACCCCTATACCTGTTCACAGTGCAGAAGGGCAAGCAAGCGGGTGACTTGCCATTACCCCTCGCCCCATTACTTGCAACCCATGAGGGCTATGTGGACTGGGAGCCTTCATGGTCGTTCAGCCTATGCACCCTGGTCCCCAGGCTGCTTTTGATGGATGCCATTGCCAGTGATGGCACTGAAAAAAATTACAAACAAGACATTTCATGTTAAATTTTCCTGGCAATTCCTGCAAAAAAACAGTTGAACATATATAGCCTATATATATAGGTATTACCTGACTGCTACTCGGGGCTGGTGTCATGTTTGTGATTCCAGAGGGTCCCCGAAACGTTGTAGTGCCAGATCTTCTATCAGGAAATGGATGATTATCTGAATAGCGACTCCAACAATGAAATATGAGAGATCTCAATTCTGTGTTCTTGCCTGTAGAATAGATTTCTCTTGCCCATCTCAGGGCATCTCTCCACTCGTCTGTGTCGGTGAGTACTGGTGCCTTTTTTCCAAGTATACAGTACGTCCTGTTTCACTAAATTCTTTACGTCTGAGTTATCCGCCACAAGGTGGCGCAGTGGACTGCAGAAAGACTTGTGGCATCTCCCGGCCCTATAAAATGACAGGAACCTCCCACAAATTCCCAGTTTCCTTCTGCAGTCAGGACTGCGAAGATAGATGATGGCTCTCTATATTGCACAGGCGAGCGGGGCTTATCAGCCTGCGGCCCTGCAGGACTATTTCCACCCGTTCTGGACCCACAGCCTCCCAGCCTCGGCTGACTGGTTCGGGTGAAGGTAGGACAGCACCAGGGTCAGGTGCTTGGGGAGCGCTGCTCCAACCGCAATCCCTGTACCAAACTAGGGTAGTCTGTTCAGGCTTATGGTGAGCCTTTGTGGAATGCCCCTTCCCGTTATCTGTAATTGTGTGCCCTTCCTCCCCCCCTCCGCTCCCCCCCCTCCCATCCTCCCTACATCCATATGTCTGCCTTGGGTGCCTCTGCCGCTGCTCTCTCCCTGGGGAGCTCTCCCGGGGGGGGGGGGGGGGGGATAGGCGGTGGTGGCCTGAGTAGTTTTGACTGTTTTACTGTGTTTTCTTTACTGACTTTATGTGCGTTCACTGCCGCACCGCTTTGTACGGTGCTCCGCGGCGGGCGGCGACATACACTCTGGTGATTCTCTGCGCAGTCATAGGCGCTGGGGGGGTCACGTGGCTCGCGATTCGCACTCTTCGGGGGGGGCGCGGATGGCGTTTTTTGCATCAAATACGTCCGTGGCCCGCCCCTCAAGGTCCGTTCTGGCGCCATTTTGGCTCTGCAGTGTACTGGGGCCCTCGTGTGCTGCTGCGCGCTGCCTTTTCCTGTCTGGATTTCGGTGATTCGGTCTCTTGGTCCGTGAGTCCCCTTCTGGGTTGCCTTATTGCTATTTCGCCAACACTATAGGATTGTTATGTGTGTTTTATTATGTCTTTCAGGCGGGAGAAATGTGACTGGTTTCTCCCGGCCCTCTTCCCCTTTTTCATCTCCCACCTTCCTTAGCGGGGTTTGGGGCATCCCGGGTGGCTCTTGCTAGCCTTAACCCTATACTGGCCAGTGTGCCCTTTCTAATCACCATATGGAGGCTTCCGGGGATAATGTGCTTGGGGTTCCTTCGGGACAAGCCCAGCTGTGTGCTGTGTGTGGGGTATCCCCTGTGAGTGACGATGTCAGGGTATGTGTGCCCTGCGCTCAGAAGGTACTTGCGCTGCAGTCTGAGTCTCGCTTACTAGCTCTGCACCCCTTTCTGCATCACCTACCCCCCCGCGCCTGCCTCTGACCCCCAGCAAGGGACATGCTAGCGGGGAATCCCATTACGATTTGGCTATGCGGGTGGCCAGCCTGGAAAGGCATATTACTGGGCCTGTCCCCCGCAAGGCTTCTGGCAAGAAGCGGCACATAACCCCAGCTGTTTCCCTTTTTTCTGTTGAGGATGAGGGACATTACACTCTGACCATTACCCCCTAAAAGAGGGGGAACTCTTCTCTGATTCTGATTCCTCTGAGGAACAGCAGGAGATTTATGGTGGTACTGGGTCTCCCTTTGGAGAAGATCCATGGTCTCCCGAGGATACTGATAGGCTGTTGGCTCACATTTTTGAAGTGCTATGTATTCCCCCTCCTGTGCCGGCTAAAAAGCAGCAGGGTGAGCTTTTTCACACTGTTAAATAACGCTTAGAGTTCCCTGAGCAGAATAACTTTAATAATTTGGTGCTCAAGGAGTGGGAACGTCCTAGCAGATTGCCCGCGGTGCCCAAGAGTTGGGACAGGAGGTATCCCTTCCCTGCTGATGTGGTTAAGCGCTGGTCGTGTCCCCCTGAGGTCGATGCTCCCGTGCTTGGGTTGTCCAATACCTCGGTCATGCATTCCCCTGACACTTCTACTCTGAGGGATGGTGAGGACCGGCGTGTGGATCAGCTGGCCTGTCACGCATTTGATTGTGCAGGGACTGCGCTGCACCCTGTGTGCGCCTCTGCCATCACGGCTCTTGCTATTAAAGGGCTTCTCAAGTGCCTTCTGGATAATGCCTCGGATATAGGGGGAGGAGTATAGATTCCTCCTGTTTTGCTATGAATTTGTTGCGTTTATTCTTTCTGCTATGGATGATGCGGTCAGGATGTGTGGTAAGACTTCTGCCCTTTTGGTGGCTATACGCCGCTCTGTTTGGCTGCGTCAGTGGGTGGCAGATAATGCTGCTAAGAAGGCTCTCACTGGCTTCCCCTTTACTGGGCTACGGATCTGTTTGCCAAGGATGGTAGGCTGCCTCAACACAGGAGGCAGTCGCGGTCTTTTCGGGGTGCACCATTTGCGGGGACACGTAGAGAACCTTGGGGCAGAGGCCGTGGACGCCCCGGTCTCTCTTGGTCCCACGTCCAAATCTTCCCCCAAGCCCCCTCAGGCATGAGGAGGCACCTTCACCCATCCAGGTGGGAGGACGGTTGCGGCTCTTTGCTCACGTCTGGAGACTGCGTGTCTTGGACCGGTGGATTCAGGAGGTGGTGTCCTCCAGGTACAAGATAGTTTGCAGCCTGGCCGCCCCCAAGATTCATCAGCACCCGGATGGCTCAAAGCCCCCTGTCAGCTCAGGGCTTGCGGTCCAAAGCCTTTTGGAATTGGGTGTCATCTGCCCTGTGCCCTTCAAAGAAAGGGGCAGAGGCTTCTACTCCAAAAAGGATGGGTCCCTGATGCCTATTCCGGATTTGAAGCGCCTCAACAAATTTGTCAGTTTCAAGCATTTTCGCATGGAGACTCTGCGCTCGGCGGTCAGTACCCTGCTCCCGGACCTTCATGTTCCTATCTTTCCAGGTCATCAGAGATTTCTCAGGTTCGCTCTGGAGGATCAGCACTACCAATTTGTGGCCTTGCAGTTCGGTCTTACCTAAGCCCCTCGGGTCTTCACCAAGGTGCGGGGTGATGGCTCTGTTGAGATCTCAGGGCATTCGTATCCTTACTTATCTGGTTGACATTCTGATTGCGTCTCAGTCCTTCCATCAAGCCGAGCTGGATACCCAGATGGTGGTCTCCACACTCGAGTCCTTCGGTTGGGTGATCAACTATCCCAAGTCTTCTCTGTCTCCATCCTTGGTGAGTTTCTTTCTGGGCATGAATCTGGATTCATCTCAGGTCAAGGTTTTTCTGCCTCAGCAGAAGGTGGAGAGCCTGCAGACGCAGGCACGGTTTCTACTTTCTTGCCCTCATCCCTCCATTCGGCAGGGGATGCAGTTGGTGGGGCTGATGGTGTCATGTTTGGAGGCGGTCCCCTATGCTCAGTTTCACATGAGACCTCTTCAGTTTCACCTCTTGTCAGTTTGGGATCAGGACCCTGTGTCCCTGGATCAGGAATTTGCTCTGTCCCCTCTGGTCTGTCAGTTCCTCTCGTGGTGGCTGGACTCAAGGAATCTCCTAGTGGGCAGGACCTTTCTGCCTCCGTGCTGGGAGACTGTCACCACGGATGCCAGTCTGACAGGTTGGGGGGGGGGGGGTTTGGAAGTCTCTGAAGTTCCAGGGTCAGTGGGGCCCTCAGGAGGCTCATGCCCCCATCAACATTCTACGGGCGATAAGGTTGGTTCTTTCCCAGTTGACCCCACACCTACGGGGTCGGGCTGTTCAGATCCGCTCGGACAACCAGACAGCGGTTGCTTGTATCAATCATCAGGGGGGGACTCGGAACAAATTCCTCAAGGAACTGTCCCTGATACTGTCCTGAGAATGTCCCCTGCATATCGGCAGTTTATGTCCCGGGAGTGGAGAACCTGAAGGCAGATTCCTTGAGCAGGGGGATGTCTCGGCTGGGGGAGTGGTCCCTCAGCAACAGGGTGTTTCACTCCCTGTGCCATCGCTGAGGTATGCCGGTTGTGGACCTGTTTGCTTCACGTCACAATCACAAGTTTCCATTCTTTGTCTCTCTGTCACAGGACCCTCTGGCCTTTGCCACGGATACGCTAGCAATGCCTTGGAAGGGGTTTCGGCTCCTCTGTGTTCCCCCCGTTTCCTCTGTTGGGCAGGGTGCTGCGCAAGGTAGCCCAGGAAGGGGTGCCAACCATTCTGGTGGCCCCCTGTTGGCCAAGAAGGGTGTGGTTTGCAGACATCGTGCAGTTGGCAGTAGATCAGTAGGTCCTACCCAAGGATCCAGATCTGCTCACTCAGGGGCAGCTGTGCCATCCCAATTCACAAACGCTGGCTTTGACGGCTTGGCTGCTGAAACCTCCATCTTGAGGGAAAAGGGGTTGCCTTCCTCTGTTGTTGGTACCATGATTAGGGCTAGGAAGAAGTCCTCGTCCTTTATCTGCTACAGGGTCTGGCATGCTTACATTGCCTGGTGTGAGTCCAAATCTCTTCCCTGTCGGGTGTTTTCTATTCCCAGGATTCTGGAATTCTTGCAACATGGTTTGGATTTGGGCCTTCAACTTAGTACCCTCAAAGGTCATGTTTCAGCTCTGGCAATTTTTTTCCAAAGATCTTTTGCCAGTCACCGTTTGGTTAAGACTTTTTTCCAGGGGGTTTCTCATGTGCGTCCGCCACGTAAACCTGTGTTACCAGTTTGGTATTTGAATCTGGTGTTATCTGCTCTGCAGGGTCGTCCCTTTGAGCATCTCCGTGAGGCCGCTTTGCCCATTTTGACTCTTAAGGTAGCCTTTTTGGTGGCTATCACTTCTGTCAGGCGTGTTTCTGATTTGGCGGCGCTTTCCATCAAACCTCCTTATTTCGAGCGACACCAGGACAAGGTGGTGGTTCGGTTTAAGCCAGATTTCTTGCCTAAGGTTGTGTCTGCTTTTCATCTCAATCAGGACATTGTCTTGCCTTCATTGTGTCCTAATCCTGCTAATTCCAAAGGAGCGGACTCTGCATTCCTTGGATGTGGTCAGGGTTCTGAAGTTTTACTTGGTAGCTACTGAATCTTTCAGGAAGACTGATGCTCTTCTTGTTCTTCCTTCTGGTCCTAGGAAGGGTTTGCCTCCGGCTAAATCCACTATCAGCAAGTGGATTCGTCAGGCGGTGGTGCAAGCCTATTCTGCTAAGGGGAAGGAGCCTCCCTTCCGCCTTACTGCTCATTCTACTCTATTGGTGCCTCTGTTGAACAAGTTTGTAAGGCTGCTACTTGGTCTTCTGTTCATACTTTTTCCAAGTTTTACAAGGTTCATGCTAGGGCCTCAGCTGATGCTGCTTTTGGCCGCAAAGTTCTTCAGGCGGCAGTGGTTTAAACTGCCCGCCGTTGTTCTTGGGGATCCCACCCTACTTTACGGACACTGCTCTTGGATGTCCCAGACGTAAAGAATTTAGTGAAACAGGACGTGCTGTATACTTGGAAAAATACAATTCTGTGAGTACTCACCTGTAGAATTGATTGTGTAGTATACACCACGTCCTGTTTCATCCCTCCCTTGTTATCATTATTCTTGGTTACCTCTGTATGCTGATTTGTTCAAATGTTTTGGTTGGGCTCCCTTCATTATTATTCTCCCAGCTTCTTGTCTAACTGCTTTGTAACACTGGGAATTTGTGGGAGGTTTCTGTCCTTTTTATAGGGCCGGGAGATGCCACAAGTCTTTCTGCAGTCCACTGCGTCACCTTGTGGCGGATAAGCCAGACGTAAAGAGTACTCACAGAATTGTATTTTGTTGTAGGTCAAGCAGAAATAAGTAAAAAGGAATATACTAATAAATATATATTTATTATTATAATTATTTTTTTTTTAATTTATCTAAAGACAAAACGCATGGAAAAAATTGGTTTCCTGTCGCTGTATCCAAAGTTCTTTTTAAATTTTTCCTCCTGGGCAGCTTTGTCCTTACTGCTGTTCAGTAACTGGATTTGGAAACCCAACCAGGAGTTTATGTAAACTGGGGGGAGGTTTTTATCTTGCAGTCCCGCCTTTGGCCAAAAGTTAAAAAACTTAAATTGTGACGCCCTAGAATTGAAGAAGAATAGAAACCATTTTTCAGGTATGTTTTTTTGCGTGAATGGTTAATTTTTTATTTCTACATTTTTAGGTAATGAAGGAAGTACAGGGTGCCCTGGCTACTGCTGCAGCAGATGACAGCAAACTAGTGCTTTTCAGTGCTGTTGGGAGTGTATTTTGTTGTGGTCTTGATTTTATTTATTTTATAAGAAGATTGACTGATGATCGAAAGAGAGAGAGCACTAAAATGGCTGATGCAATTAGGTATGTGTCATTTTTTCATTTGTAAACGACATCGGTTAAGTGTGTGTGTAATTTATATATATTTTCCCCACCATGAAATCTATCCAGATTTTGCCTAAAGTGGTGATTATTATTGGCAGAAGTGGTCCTATGAAATGGCTATGCTCCTACCCCAATTGTTCAACTACGCTGCAAGTGTAGTCCCTTCTTATCCAATGTTTTCATGCTATTGACAGTCACATGAGAACCAGATTCACGCTTTTAATGAACATACCATAGCAGGATTTGAAAACATAGTAGTGTGTCTAAGGCAATTCTACTGACACTGGGTAGACATTTTTCTATACAGCTTAACCAATAATCTGTGTATATGTGAAAAAAAAAAAAAAATATATATATATATATATATATATATATATATATATATATATTAGTGACCACCACATGAATTGTTGCATCGACAACCATTGAATGCCAACAATGTGAATTTTACATGGCTGATATTTGGTCCCCTTCAAAAAAACTTTATCTCCAACCACTGGTGATGCCCCATCCGAGATTTTCTGTCCCGTGCTGGGTTCCTGGCAGCTCACTCCCTGCCACAGGGAGGGGATTTTTATACTGGTGGAGTGAACTGTTGTCAGCTCACTCCGCCGGCATAAAAAGCCCATCCCTGCAGTGGGAGGGAGCAGGGCAGAGGACACTGATCACTCACTGAAGACAACAAAGATCTGTGTGGTCCTTGTTCCTTGAGACCCTATACCAGTTCAAAGGACCTGCAAGTTACCTGCCAGCAAGGTAACCCATCCCACCCAATCACCTTTTCTAACTTAATTTCTAAGGGTTTAATCCTCATTATTTCAAGTTAACTGTAAGGTGCACATAGTAGTATTTTATTTGAAAATCCCATAAAATGCTCTATTCTAAGTATACAGCACGTCCTGTTCCAGAAGATATTCCTTACTCTTGGGTTATACATCCAGTAGATGGCGCTGGATTGCAGAGACAGAAAAGTCTTCTCCCGGCCCCATATATACCAGGGACCTCCCACAAAATCCCCAGTTCTTCTCTGCAGTCTGGGCTGCGATGACTAGAAGATGGCTCTCTCTACTCGCAGGTGAGCGGGGCTATTAGCCTGTGGCCCTGTAGGAGTATTCCCACCCATTTCCTTTTACTGCCTCCCAGCTTAGGCTGCACTGGTTTGGGTGAAGGTAGGCAGCACCGCTGTCAGGTGCTAAGGAGCGCTGCTCCAACCGCAGTCCCCCACCAAAGGGTAGGTGGTACAGGCCCATAGTGAGCCTTATGGGATGCCCCTCCCGTGTTTTTTCCCCTCGCCCCCTGTCCCCGCAGTTGGCTCCCTTTAGGCTGGCCGTTGCTTCCCCTTCACTGTCCCTGGTAGATCTCGGGGGGGATGTCTTGTCTTTATGATTTATGTGATGATCCCTTTTGAATTGGTTGCACTGGTTTCATTGCCGCCGCCGCAAGCTTGTACTACGCTCCGCGGTCTGTGGCGACATCGCCTCAGGCGTTGCTGCACCATCATTGGCTGGTCTTGTCATGTGGGTGCTTTTCGCGCTCTTCGGGGGGGCGGACCTTGCGGCTGACGCGTTCTGCATCGCTGTCTCCGCGGCCCACCCCTCCAGGTATATGCGGGCGCCATTTTAGCTCTCTGCTGCGTGTGTCTGGCATCTCCCTATCGCGGTCCGTAAGTGCCCCTGCGGGCTAATTTATTTTGTATTTCTCTGTATTGCATATTGCTTATGGGATCTTTTGCTTATGTCTTGCAGGTGGGTCAAACTTTTGTGGTTTCTCCCGGTCCTATCCCCTCTATTTAGTGTTAACTCTTATTGGAGGGCTATTGTATTCCCTTACACTCCCACTGCCCTAGCAGGCTATTGGGGCATCCCGAGTAGCCTTATTGGCGTCCATCCCAATTGGCCTATTGTGCCACAATAATCACCATATGGAGGCTTCTCAGGATAATGTGCTCGTGGTTCCTTCGGGACAAGCCCGGCTGTGTGTGGCGTGTGGGGTATCCCCTATAAGTGATGATGTCAGGGTATGTGTTCCCTGCACCCAGCAGACGCTTGCGCTGCAGTCTGGGTTACCGGTGGCTGGGCCTACCCCCCCCCCCCCCCCACACTTACATCTGACTCCTAGTGAGGTGCATACCAGTGGGGAGTCTCAACCTGATTTGGCTGCACGGGTGGCCAGCATTGAGACATATTGCTGGGTCTGGCCCGCGTAAGGCTTCTGCTAAGAAGCAGCATTTATCACCTGGTGTTTCCCCCTTTTCTATGGAGGCTGAGGATTTTTTTGACGTTACTGGTTATACCCCCCTGGAAGAGGGGAATTATTTTCCTTGAGTCCAGCCAGCACGAGAGGGACCATCTGGCCAGGGGGGACAGAACAAATACCTGATCCAGGGACACAGGGTCCCTATCCCACAACTGATAAGAGGTGTAGCCGAAGAGGTCTTATGTGAAACTGAGCATAGGGTACCGCCTCTAAGCAAGACACGATCAGGCCCACCAGTTGCATCCCCTGCCGGATGGAGGGATGAGGACAAGAAAGAAGAAACTGGGCCTGTGCCTGAAGACTCTCCACCTTCTGTTGAGGAAGAAAAACCTTGAGCTGAGATGTATCCAGAGTCATGCCCAGAAAGGACCTCACCAGTTCTGCCTGATGGAAGGACTAAGACGAGATCAGAATGTCGTCCAAATAAGGAAGAATGCAAATGCCCTGAGATCTCAACAGCGCCATCACACCCGCCAGCACCTTGGTGAATACCCTGGGAGCTGAGTTGATACCGAAAGGTAAGGCCACAAATTGGTATTGCTGATCCCCCAGAGCAAACCTGAGAAATTTCTGATGACCTGGGAAGATTGGTACATGAAGGTAAGCGTCCTTGATGTCTACGGATGTCATGAAGTCACCCGGACGCAGAGTAGTGACTGCTGAGCGTAGTGTCTCCATGCAAAAAATGCTTGAATCTGACAAACTTGTTGAGGTGCTTTAACCCTTTAAGTGCCAGCCTACCTGGAGTTTTTGTCACACTCTGTTGCCAGATCATTTTGCACTATTTTGCGCTCCCCATGTTCAAATGTGATTTTGGAAGGGATTTCCAGGGATTTCCCAGGAAAATGATATATTGTTTTTTTCAGCAGAGTCTGGGCTTTAACATGAAATGTCTTGTTTGTCATTTGTTAGGTGTATTCTTAATATTTTTGGGTGAAATATGTGCAAAAAAAAAAAAAAAAAAAAAATTTTTACATATTGTAGTTTTTTTTGTAATAAAAAATGTAAGTTTGTCAATGAAATCTTATTGCGTGTGAAATCCCAATTTCTCCCGGTTACAGCGGTACCACAAATGTATTGGTAGACACCCTTTCCTGCCCAGGAGACTCCCCCAAACTGAAACAGCGCTTTAGGGGATTTTCAGATAAAATACAACTATGCTTTGCAATATGCGCACCTTGCAGTTTTTCCAAAAAAACAACCCTTTATATTTGAAATACCCCCAACAAACTATATATTCTCTGGAAGTACACACCTCAGGCTTTCTAGGCGTACCAGGCTTGTTGATGTGGCCATAGTTTTCTGGAAGTAATCCCTCAATTGATTCTTTGGTTGCAAAGAGTTTCCTTAAAAAAAGGATAAAAAAGCAGAATCAAAGCCACATTTTCCTAAAAAAACTATATACAAACAAGAAAAAACAAGTTTAATCTGAAAACGCAACAACCTCCGAACAGAACGATACCCAACATGCATAGCTACTGTCAAGGGAAGAGCTGCCAAACACCCCAAAGTAAAGCATGTGCGTAACGGTAATTTTACTTGAAAATTTCAGCTCTGCAGACAAAGTGCGCACCTTGCGATTTTTCAACCAAAACAACCCTTGACATTTAGAATATCCCCCATAAACCATATATTCCCTGAAAGTACACACGTTAAGCTTTCTAAGGGTACCCAACTTGTTCTAGTGGGCTCATCTTTCTGGAATTATTACCTCAAAGAATTCTTTGGTTGCGCAGGGTTTCCCTAAAAAAATTATAAAAAAGCTGAATAAAAAACACCTTTTCCTAAAATATAAATATGCAAACCAGAAAAAACAAGCTAAGTCTGAAAGCGCAAGGTCCCCCGAACAGAACAATACCCAACATGCATAGGTACTATTAACCCTTGTAATTGCCAGCCTACTTGAGATTTTGTCACCCTCTGTTGACAGGCCATTTTTCCCCATTTTGCGTCATGTTTTGCGCCATGTTTTGCGCCATTTTTGCTGGAACTTTCAGGAAAATTATATATATATTTTTGCAGCAGAGTTTAGGCTTTAACATGAAATGTCTTGTTTGTAAATTTTTTTTTTTTTTTTTTTACAATATTATAAAGTAAAAAAAATAAATAAATAAATAAAAAATTTTTTTTTAAAAATTGACTCCTTTATTTTAAATAAAAAATGTATTTTATTAAGGAAAATCATATTGCATGTGAAAGCCCCATTTCTACCGATTAGAACGGTACCACATATTTATCGGTAGCCCCCCCATTCTTGCCCAGGAGACCCCTCTAACTGAAACAAGTATTTTATAACATTCACAAAAAAAATACAAATACCATCCACACTACAAAGGGTTAAATCGAGAAAAAAATGACATAGGGTCCCCCCTCCCAGGGGAGGGAGACCCCATTTTTTTTTTGATTTTTAAGGGTTAAAAACCCTTAAAAATCAAAAAAAAAATTGACGTGGGGTCCCCCTTACCCAAAGTAACCAGCCCGGGACCAGCTATGGGGGCTTGTAGGCACAGAGTGGGGGGGCCAGCTTTTGTGGCCCCCCCACCCTGCAGCCTACGAGCCCACATAGCCTATGTGGGCCCGGCCTCTTCTGCCCCCCCCTGGCCTTTGGGGAGGCAGGTAATGGGGGTGCCGGGGGTTAATGGCAAGCCACCCGCTAGCGCAGGTGGCTTGCCATCCCCCCAGCCTTGTGAACTGGTATAGGGGTCATGGACCCCTTACCAGTTCACAAGGGGTTAAATGTAAATAATCACACAGACACACATAAAGAAAAAAATATTTTATTAATTTTTATTTTTTTTTACACTGTACTCACCTCCCATCCATCCTGGAGCACTCTGTCCCTCGGCGATCACTGGCTTCTGCTCACTTGCTAGAAACCTTTTATAGCTGCTGGATGACAGATTACAAAGGGTTAATAAAAAAAAAAAATGACATAGGGTCCCCCCTCCCAGGGGGGGCGGACCCCATTTTTTTTTTATTTTTAAGGGTTAAAAACCCTTAAAAATCAAAAAAAAAATTGACGTGGGGTCCCCCTTACCCACAGTAACCAGCCCGGGACCAGCTATGGGGGCTTGTAGGCACAGAGTGGGGGGGCCAGCTTTTGTGGGCCCCCACCCTGCAGCCTACGAGCCCACATAGCCCATGTGGGCCCGGGCTCTTCTGCCCCCCCCTGGCCTTTGGGGAGGCAGGTAATGGGGGTGCCAGGGGTTAATGGCAAGCCACCCGCTAGCACAGATGGCTTGCCATCCCCCCAGCCTTGTGAACTGGTATAGGGGTCATGGACCCCTTACCAGTTCACAAGGGGTTAAAAGTATAAATAACACACAACACACAAGTTTTTTAAATATGTTTATTAAAAAAAAAAAAAACATTTTACCTTTACTCACCTCCGATCTTCAGAAGCAATGTCCCGCGGCGATCTGATGCAGGTGACAGCTGGGCAGAGAAGGGGGGAGGCAGGCGATTGGAGGATCGCCTACCTCCCTCCTTCTCTGCCCAGCCATCACCGGCATCTGAGATGAGAACTGCCGGGTGCCCGATGACACCCGGCGGTGACGTCATTAACCCCGCCCCCGAAGGGGTGGGGCTAAAATCCAAGATGGCGGCCGCCATCGGGAGATGCGACGGAGGGAGGGCTGTTATGCCCCCCTCCAGAAGACAGAAGACCCGGGGGGGGGTAATCGGAGCCCCCCCCCATGAAGAGGAGAGGCGGCGGGAGTCGGCGGGAGCGGAGGTGAGTAACTGTCATTTTTTTTTTTTTTTTTTTTTAACAGGCAAATGCCGGCGGCTGCTGAAAGGGGGGGGGGCACCCTATTCCGGGCCCTCCCCTGCAGCCGGAGAAGCCCCGATCGGCGATCGGAGCCCCGCTGGCTGAAGAGGAGACCCGGCCGGACCAAACAAGGGGTTAGGTAAGTGACTTTTTTTTTTACTTTTTTTTCTGGGATTGGGGAATGCCAGGCACGTAAAATTTACGTGGCTGGCACTTAAGTGACGGAGAGGCAACCACGTAAATTTTACGTGGCTGGCATTTAAAGGGTTAAATCCAAGATGGGCCTGAAGGACCCATCCTTTTTGGGAACAGTGAATAGATTGGAGTAGAAGCCTCTGCCGCTTTCCCTGAGAGGCACAGGGCAGATGACCCCCAACTCCAAAAGATTTCGGACCGCAAGCCACAAGCCCTGAGCTAACATGGGGTTTTGAGCCATCTGGCATCTGATAAATCTTGGGGGCGGCCAGGCTGCAATCTCTGCAAAATCTTGTATCCAGAGGACACCACCTCCTGAATCCATCTGCCTGCTACACGTAGCCTCCAGACGTGAGCAAAGAGCCGAAGCCGTCCCCCCATCTGGATGGGTGAGGGCGCCTCCTCATTCCTGAGGGGGCTTGGGGGAGGATTTGGGCTCTCGGCCCTCCTCGACCAGCCCTGGATGCGCGGAAGGAGGGGAGAGAAGCACCGTTCCCCCGAAGGACCGAGACGGCCTCCTACATTGAGGCAGCCTACCACCCCTGGCAAATAGGTCCAAGCGTTCACCAAAGAGCCGCAGCCCCTTAAAGGGAAAACCAGTGAGGGCCTTTTTAGCAGCATTATCAGCCACCCACTGACGTAGCCAGACAGAGCGTCGTATAGCCACCAACAGGGCAGAAGTCCTACCACACATTCTAATGGCATGATCCATGGCAGAAAGGATATATTCAATAAATTCATAGCAAAGTAGGAGAGATCTATAATCCTCACCTCCCGCGTCATCAGAGTCCCCATCTAGGAGACACTTAAGCAACCCTTTAATAGCAATGGCCGTTATGGCAGAGGCACAAACCGGGCACAGTGCAGTCCCCACACGGGCAAAAGCATGACAGGACAGCTGGTCCAAGCGCTGGTCCTCACCATCCCGCAGGGTAGTAGTGTCAGGTGAATGCATGACTGATGTATTAGACAACCCTAGGACAGGCGTGTCCACCTCGGGAGGACAGGACCAGCGCTTAATCACATCAGCGGGAAAAGGATACCCCCTTTTCCTTGGGCACCCCAGGTAGCTTACTAGAGCATTCCCACTCTTTGAGCACCAGATTATTAAAGTGATTCTGCTCAGGGAACTCCAAGCGTGGTTTAACAGAATGGAAAAGCTCACCCTGCTGCTGCGGAGCCACGGCAGGAGGGGAAATACAAAGCACTTCAAAAATGTGAGTCAATAACCTGTCGGTGTCATCTGAGGACCATGGGTTTTCTCCAAAAGGAGACCCGGTACCACAATATAACTTAGACTGTTCCTCAGAGGATTCTGAATCGGAGAATAATTCCCCCTCCTCGAGGGGGTAAAAGCCAGAAAAAGAGTAAAGTCCTTCATCCACCACAGAAAAGAGGGAAGCAGCGGGAGATAAATGCCGCTTCTTAAATCGGACCTTCACCGTGAAAAGCCCAAACCCTTAGAAAACGATTCCCCAGCATCTAAAATAGATCACTTATTAGAGTCACTTATTCTTTCCCCCACTGGGTTGCAACTCTGTTCAGGACTTTAGGATACGGGCGCCGCCATCTTGACTCAGAAGCATCCCACTTACTGAGGAGAGGAAAGCGGGATAAAGTGCAGGGGGCTGGTTATAGCTGTGCTTTGCTCAGATAGAGCAAAGCTGGGGTCAGGAAAAGGTCAGCAGTCCCAGAATGCAGAGCGACACGGTCAGAAGGCACTTCCTGTTTGCAGGCTGCCTGATGTCCCATGAGCCGCCATCTTGGATGTTTAAAGGCTCATAACATGCAAAAGATGCAGGTAGGAGGATTTTTAATGTCAGCAATCTTTATATGCAGGGTGTGGGAAACATATAAGATAGACTCTTATTCAGAGTGAAGGACTGCTTTAACAGAAGCCTTACGCGGGGCTGACCCAGCAATATGCCACCCGTGAAGCCAAGTCATATTGAGACTCCCCGCTAGTGTGCCCCTCACTGGGGGTCAGATGCAAGTGTTGGGGGGGGTAGGCGAAGCAGAAGGGGGCGCAGCCCCGGGACCCGTAGCAGAGAACCCAGGCTGCAGCGCAAGTACATGTTGGGCACAGGTCAAACACACCCTGACACTGTCACTAAAAGGGGATACCCCACACGCAACACACAGCTGGGCTTGTCCCAAAGGAACCCCAAGCACATTGTCCCCGGAAGCCTCCATATGGTTATTCAGATACAGGCGTAACGGCCAGTACAGGGACACAGCTAGCAATAGCCACCCTTTTTGGGATGCCCCCCAAAGCCCGCTAGGGAAGGTTGGGGAATGGTAAGGGGCAGGGCCCGGAGAACCACAGTCAGAGGTGACCCGCCTGCAAGACACAATAGGTACACAATAAACATCCCCAGCGTATACATAGTAAAGCAATATAAAACCCCCGTAAGGGACTCACGGACCAATCGGACAGATCGCTCAGAGAGCAGATCGCGTCGCAGCACCGCAAGGACGAGGCCACAAAATGGCGCCGACAGCAGCATCTAGAGTGGTGGACCATGAGCGCATGACGCAAAATGCGTCAAACCGCGGTTCCCGCCTACCAACCCCCCCCCCCCCCCCCCGAAGAGCGTGAAACTGTGATCATGGCGGCGCCATGACAGAACTAAAAAATACATAGCGCCAACCACCGCGGAGCACCATACAACGGCCCGTACACACTCCAATAATAAAAATAACACACACACAAATCACGGACCCCCCCGGCGCCCCCTGCCAGCCGAGCGGCCACAACAAAAGGGTCGCGCACAACCTTCTAGAGGGGAGGGGAAACCGGGAGAGGGAACAAGGACCCAAGATACGAGGCTGGGGCATCCCAATGAGGCTCACCATAGAAGGCCTGTCGTCGGCTACCCTTTGGTACAGGGTCTTGCGGCCTGGAGCCGAGCTCCTTCAGCACCTGACCCTAGTGCTGTCCTACCTTCACCCGAACCGTCAGCCGAGGCTGGAAGGCAGTGGGTCCAGAACAGGTGGGTCCAGAACAGGTGGAAATAAGCCTGCAGTGCCCTAAGCTTGAAAAGCCCCACTCCCTGCGCAGTAGAGAGCCATCTTCTATCTTCGCAGTCCAGTCCACTGCTCCACCTTGTGGCGGAATAACCCAGACGTAAGGAATTATACAGGACGTGCTGTATACTTGGAAAATATATATAATCCTGCAAAAATCCGTTTTAACATGTAGGTATGACTATAGTTCTGCAGTACTAGTTAACAGTGGGGCAGCTTGACCTGGGCTGTCCCACTGCACATCGCTGTTGTTAAAACAAGAAACCAGACACCCGGATACTCAGCACTTCCGGACCTCTTTTGCATCCGCTCCGGCGCAGCCGATCCGCATCGCTGTCAGGGCTGATAGGCTCCTCCACTGGCCACGCTGATGGGCTACGCATGGTTACATGGGAGCATCATCATGAGCAGCCATTTTTTTTATGCGGGGTGTATAAGTGACCTCTCCCCTTTTACATTGTGTCAAATAGACTTTGGGCTAAATTTTGACTTTATTACATTCTAAGAGACAGTCTTGCAATAATTTGAAGGTATTTGCCTACCTTGCAGGTGGTTTCAGATTAAGATAGTAGTTGGTTGGTAAGTTTAGATATCTATAAGTTCCAGTTTAAAGCAAGATGTTGGAGCACTGTATTATCTGCTTTTTCCTCATAAGTATACTGCCATTTCCAAGTAGTGTGCGGTAGAAAGTTTATTGTAAATCGCTTCTAAATGCAGCAACCAAACAGCTGCTAAAGGCTGCTTCAAATCCGATAATTTGACACTGTCCACTGATTTTGTTGCTTAAAAATGTGGACACACCTATTGCTAATTATTACATTGCAGCATTAAAGACCCAGCTGGCATATTTAATTTATTGCATTCCCATATGTGTTTTATATGTCTCTAACCAGTGACATGCTTTACTAAGTAATTTGCATTGAGCAATATTAAGTCGCCCTGGAACATGTGACATTTTATCAAACTAAACAGAGCCATTGAAGAACAAAAGCTTTTTGGACTGTAGCCATTATGTCAGCTAACCTAACAGTTGGCACATTCTGAGCTGATAGCCATTATTGTCTCTTTGCCTACTTAACGGAGTTTACCTTTTCTTGTTGGGGAGCTCCTTCTGATGTTGGACAGGAAATGGCTGCACGCACCCACTTAAGCCACACCGCCACATTAAGCGGCATGCTTCAATGCAGTGAGAAGCCCCTCCCTATTGAATATTTTACTGTAGGGACATCTTAAATCAGGATGCCCTGAGGGGTAATTTAAAGGCTTATAGCAAGTTCTACAAGTTTAATTTAAAGATACTACATGGCAGCATTAAGTGATTTAAAATGATTGCTCCCAATAATTTATACTTTTACGTCCCTTTATTACACACATGCCCAATCAGTGGAGCCATCTGATGTGGCCCCCTAACCTGCTGTGGTGAAAGTGGGAGGGGAAATTAACAGAAGTGTAAAGGTAGTTAAACATAGGCTCCGTAAGGAGAGGTTGCAAAGAATGTCCACTCTGTATATCTGTGCATTTAGAATTCAGCGGTCGGTTGGAGATGCACAGTGAAATTTATTATGCAACAAAACCCATGGTTGAAATCTCTAGCAAGATAAGTATTCTAAGTATACTGTATGTCCTGCTCCAGATATAATACTTACACTTGGGTTATCCTCCGCCAGAGGGCGCTGTGCAGTGCAGACATGCAAAAAACAGGCTCCTCCCGACCCTTTATATACCGAGGAACCTCCCACAAATCCCCAGATTTCTCTGCAGTGCTGACTGCGAAGACATGAAGTATCACTCTCTCGCAGGTGGGCGGGGCTATTACAGCCTGCGGCCCTGTTGGACTACTCCCACCCGTCCTTGATGTGATGTGCCTCCCAGCCTGGGCTGCGCTGGTCGGGTGAAGGTAGGCAGCACCATGCGTGCTTAACGGAGCCATGCTCCACCGCAGTCCCCCACCAAAGGCTGATGGTGAGCCTCTAGTGGATGCCCCTCCCGCATTATTGCCCCGTGTAGCGGTGGGCCCTATCCAAAGGGTCGCCATCCTCCCTCGTTCCCCCCCGTAGCTCGGGGGGAAAGAAATGGGGGGTGTGTGTGGCGATCTCAAGTCTACTGTGATTACATGATTATGGCCTTAGTATTGTCCTTGACTGGTAACTTGGTGTCAGAGCTGCGCTGTTTGCCTTTTTATTGTGTATCTGCCGCTGCCGCGCTCGTCTCTCTCCTTTATTGGATGTGCTGCGCCGGGCGCGGCGTCGCGCCCCAGACGCTGCGGCGTCTCCATTGGCAAAATCTATTCTATGTGTGTCATACACTTTGCTTCTCTTGACAATTTTGACTACTGTCTTAGAGCTTCGCGCTCTTCGGGTGGGCGGGGACCTGGTTTGGCGCGCTCCGCGTCACGGCCCGCCCTGGCCCGCCCTTCGAGGTTCGCTTGGCGCCATTATGATGCTAGTCGCGCGTGCGCACGTGGTAACGTCCCTCCTCCTCCCTTGGTCTGTAAGTGCCCTCGCGGGCGATTTTCATGATTCTTTATTACTGCGCATGGCTCTGACACCCTTTATTCCCATTACGTCTTTCAGACGGCTGAATCTAGTGGCTTCCCCTGCCCGGGTTAAATTATAGCGGGCCTTGTAAAAATTCTCCCACCTACCTAGCGGGTCTTTGGGGCATCCAGGGTTGCCTATTGCGTAAATCCCTGCTGGCATCTTGTGCCTAGATAATCACCATGTGGAGGCATTTCAGAATTATATGACCGGGGTCCCTCTGGGACAAGACCGGCTGTGTATAGCGTGTGGTCAACCCCATGCTGATGCTGACAGGGCACGGGTCTGTGCACCATGTGCCGAGCAAGCACTGGCCCTGCAATCAGGCTTGCCAGTGGCTGCACCTCGTTTCAATACACCTATTTCCCCATGCTTAAATCTCACTCCTGCTGAGTCGCATACAAGTGGGGATTTGCAGCCTGCTGTGTCTTCCAGACTGCCTACGGCTGATCAGATTATTGCGAGATTGTCAGGGTGCAGGGGCCCTGGTAAGAAGTGGCCCTTGACGCCTCCTGTTTTCTGTTTGTCCTATGGGAACTGAGGAGTTCACTACTCCGCGTGCCTATACCCCTTCTGATGAAAGAGAGCTGGTCTCTGACTCAGGCTCATCTGATGAGAGGCCGAGGAGTCATGACGATTCTGGCCCGGAATACTGGGGCCAGTGTGAGAATGGTTGATTAAGGTCCTGTCTATCACTCTCCCTGGTGAGGCCTCAAAGCCGAGAGGGGAGCGTTTCCATACAGCGACAGCGCACTTGGAATTTCTAGAGCAGGCTCGTTTCCATGCTCTTGTACTCAAGGAATGGGATTTCCCCAGTAAATTCCAGGGGTCCCAGGGGACTGGGATAGGAAATACCCTTTTCCCCCTGAGGTGGTCAATTGTTAGTCATCACCCCCCGTGGTGGATGCGCCGATCGTAGGGGTTCCTAACCCCCCCTTTATTACAGCCCCTGCTTATAGTACCCTTCGGGATGCTGAGGACCGGCGCATTGATCTATGGCCTCCCATGCCTTTTCTTGTGCAGGTACGGCGCTACGCCCGGTCTGTGCCGCGATCATTACTGCAGTGGCCGCTAGAACCCTCATCAGAAAGATGCTTGATCATCACCCTGAGGATCTCCCCTGGGATGTGCTTCATGCGCTCTCCAGTTGTGATGTATTTGTAAAATGTATCCTATTAGCAATGGATGACACCATTAGAATGTGTGCAAGGACTTCTGCCCTTGTGGTGGCTATACGTCGCTTGGTTGGCTGCGACAGTGGGGTGCTGACGATGCTGCTAAGAAGACTCTTACTGGGCTTCCCTTTAGAGGGCAACGCCTGTTTGGGGCCCGTCTGGACCTGTTGGTAAAAAAAATAAATAAATAAAAAAGGGCAAATGACCCCAACATAGGGGCAGGGTAACCCCTCCCCCTCCCTACCATAGTGTAAAACAAGAACCAGGGGTGTCCTTCCTGGGGGCTCGTGCAGACTCCTGCCCCAGGAGCGGCAGACAACGCCCTGGCCACTCTGGCGGGGCTAAGCCTAAATCTTCCACCAAAATCCCCTCAAGCATGATGGGGCGCCCTCGCCCGGCTGGGCGAGGGGACAGCTGCGGCACCTTGCTCATGCCAGGAGGTATCACGCCTCAGACTGGTGGATTCAGGAGGTAGTGCCCTCCGGCTACTAGATAGTTTGCTGTGCGGCCTCCCCCAAGATTATCAGGTCCTGGGTGCTCCGGGTCCCTGCCTCTGTTCAGGTGCTGGTGCAGGCAATGCAAGGCCTGCGGGGTCTGGGGGTCTCTTGCAGATTGCCCTTAATAGGCAGAGGCAGGGGCCGCTACACCAACCTTTCCACAGTTCCCCAAAATAGGATGGGTCGGTCTGGCCCAATCTGGACTCACAGATTTTCAGCAATTCGTCTATTACAGGCGGTTTCTGCAATGGAAACACTACGCTCGGCCATCAGATCCTTGCGCGTCGGGGGCTTCTTGCCGTCTGTGGAGCTCGGTGCTGCTTATTTTTACTTCCCTGTGTCCTCTGGACACCGAGGTTCTTCAGATTCGCGTTGGTTGACCAACACTGATAATTGTGGCCTTGTCATCTGGCCTCTCTTCAGCTCCCAGAGTGCTCACCAAGGTGCTGATGAATGAATTTTATACAGTTCAAGCAAGGATCTCCTTCCTCAGCAATAAAGTGGACAATCTGGTTGTATGGGCTCAGTCCCTCATAGCTGTCCCCGTCCCTCCACCAGGCAGGGGATGCAGCTTGTGGGCCCGTTGGTGGCGTATTCCGAAGAGGCCCCTTATGCTCAGTCCCCCCTGGGGCCTTCTGCAACTTCTCCTATTTGTCCTACGGGACAAGGACCCAACGTCCCTGGAGCAGGGTATGTGTGCCTTCCTCCCTGGTGAGGAGGTCCCTCTTTTAGTGGATGAACTCAAGGAACCTGCCTGAGTCCCTTCTTGCCCTTTCCTGGGAGACGGTCACCATGGATGCCAATCTATCAGGTTGAGGGGGGTCGTCTTCTGGAAGTCCCTATGGTTCCAGGGGAGGTGGGGCCCTTAGGAGGCCTATACACCTATCAATGTTTAAATCTATGAACGTTCAAGTTAGTTCTAACTCGCTTGCCTACTCCCCTTCAGGGCCTGCCTGTTCGGGGGAGCTAGGCCTATCTGACGGCCTTGGCCTACATTACATATTCAGGGAGGGACCCGGAGCAGGAGGGTCCTCTGGGAAGTGTCTCTGATCCTGATCTGGGTGGTGGACAATGTTCCCTGCATATCAGTGGTATTCGCTCCGGTTGAGGTCCCTCTGCGACAGGATGTGCTAATCCTTGTGTCACTTTGAGGTCCAACCAGTGTGGATCTGTGTGTGCCTTGTCACCATCACAAGCTCTCTGCCCTTGTTTCCCTGTCCCAGGATTCTCTGGCCGTGGTCATGATGATTTAGTAATGTTATGGCAGGACATTCTGTTCTGTATGTCTTTTCTCCATTCCCACTGCTAGGCAGGGTTCTGCGCAAAATTGCTCTGGATGGGGGGACCAGTGATTCTGGTGGCCCCCTGGGTGGCTTAGTGGAGTGTGGTTCGCAGACGTGGTACTGAGGACAGTAGATCTGTACGTTCTGCCAGGAGTGCCAGCTCTGCTCACTCGGGGCCCCTTTACGTCACCCCGATCTACAGACTCTGGCCTAGACGGCCTGACTGCTGAAACATCCATCTTGATGGAGACAGGCTTATCTGTCTCTGTGATTGAGACTATGGGAAGTCTAGGAGCAAGCTTCTTCTTCTTCTTCTTCTTCCATCTATTATAGGGTATGGCGTACCCATATTGATTGGTGTGAGTCTCGGTCTCTTCCCTGTCGGGCGTTCTCTGTTCCCAGGTTTCTAGAGTTATTACAGCATGGGTTTGAGTTTGAATTCTCCAACTCAGTACTCTGAAGGGTCAGGTTCTGCCCTGTCCGCCTTCCTGCAGAAGTCTTTTGCTCAGTTTCCTTGGTTAAGACTTCTTTCAGGGGGTTACTCATGTGCGTCCCCCATGTAATCCTATGGTCCCTGATGGGTTTTGAATTTGATTCTGTCTGCCTTGCGGGGTGTTCCCTTTGGACCTTGTCAGGATGCTGTCTGGCTGTTCTTACCCTCAAGGTTGTCCTTCTGGTGGCTGTTATTTCAGTCAGACGTGTGTCTGAGCGGGCGGCTCTGTCTACCTAGCCCCCGTTGTTTGGGATACACCAGAATAAGGTGGTGTTCCGCTTAAGCCGGACTTTCTGCCTAAGGTGGTGTTTTATGTTCATTGATTCAAGATTTTGTTCTTCCTTCTGTGCCTTATTCCTAGCAAGCTGAGGAAAGGGTTCTGCATTCCTTGAACAGGTGTTGGAAGTGATTCCTTGGTAGACACTGTGCTCTTTAGGAGAACTGATGCTCCTTTGGGTCTACAGCCAAATCCATCCTGTATGTGCCCGATTTCATCTGTTCTCGGGGGGGTTAGGCGGCCTTGGGCCTGGTCATTACTTGGATGGGTTGGTTCCTTCTGGTCCTAGGAAAGGTTTTCGGTTTCTGCCAAGGCTACTGTTGGCATTTGGACTTGTCAGGCTGCTACTCAGGCCTATTCCACTGAGGGGAAGAATCTTCTTACTCGCTTCTCTTCTTATTCTACTCGTGCCCTTTGGGCTTTTCAGCACCAGGCTTTTGTTGAACAAGTTTGCTAGACCGCTGCTTGGTCTTCTATTCATACCTTTTCAAAAGTTTTATAAGGTTGACGTTGGAGCCTCAGCTCATGCTGCTCTTGGCCGCAAGGTATTGCAGGTGACAGTGCTTTAAACTGTCTGCTGTTGCCTTTTTTGTTGGGGATCCCACCCTACTTTATGGACACTGCTATTGGATGTCCCAAGTGTAAGTATTATATCTGGAGCAGGACGTACTGTATACTTAGAATAATACAGTTCTGTGAAATACTCACCTGTAGAATTGGTATTATACGTATACAGTACGTCCTGCTCCACCCCACCCTGGTTTTTGCATTTTTCTGGATCCCCTGTATGGTGATTGTTATCATGGTTATCATTACCAGTTGTTTTTTGGTGGTTAAATTCTCCCGGCTTCTAGTTCACTGCTTTTCAATGCTGGGGATTTGTGGGAGGTCCCTTGGTATATGAAGGGCCGGGAGGAGCCTGTTTTTTGCATGTCTGCAGTGCACAGCGCCCTCTGGCGCGGGGATAACCCAAGTGTAAGTATTATATCTGGAGCAGGACGTACTGTATATGTATAATACCAATTCTACAGGTGAGTATTTCACAGAATTGTATTTTTTTTTCTATATTTATTTTTATGTTTAGCATTAGTAGTTGTTTAGATGGGTTAAGTATTTGGCATACAGTTATGATTTGGGACTGATGGATAGATGGGCTGTTAACATGGGACCACATATTGGGCAATCACAGAATGGGTATGAATAGCCTATGGGGATTGTTAGATATAAATGTGGTAATGAGATGGTGTAGTAAAAAAAAATGGCTGGCTGGACTGGCCTTTTAAGAAAGCATAATAAACTGTGGAAACTAGGGAAAAACAGAAAAAAAGTATTGTAAAACGGGTCATCCATGATCTCTGGATCATTTACATTTTTTTATGGCATGGAACTATTTGATTAAACCCCCTTTGTTTTTGACTTTTTGGTCTGCCTAAAGATTCATTGCTAGGCTTCATAAATATCAGTTTAGCAATGTTTTCAAATATGGAAATTTGTGAACCCTTCAGAATTTTCTATATTTCTCAAAAACATGACCTAAATCAGATTTTCATGTAAGTCCAAAAATTAGTTAAAGAGGACCACATTGTAAATCACAAAACATTTGTAAAATATCATGTCACAAATGAAGAGGTTATTTAAGCTCATCTGGCTGGAAATGTTACAAAATCAAGTGTTTGGACCAATTCACATACAGTTTGTATTTAAAGATTTCTTTCAATAACTAAGAAACCCTAGTTAAAGTGATTTGGCAAGTCAGAAGTAAAATAAATATTAGTAGCTTACTTTTCATTACATCTTTACAAATATTAGTAGCTTACTTTTTCTCTGCATCTTTAATGCTGTAATACTTTTACAAATACCTTAGAAACTACCAGGTCTTTTTGAAAACTGATTGAAGTTCAGGACAGTGCAACATGTAGCCCAAGACAATGGAACAACAATCGAGCCTGCCTTTAGTATAACCTCTAATCAAATGTCTGCCTTTTCCCCTTTAGCTAAATTTTAACTTTTATAAATCCTGCATCAGTGGGAGACTGAACAGCAATGGTGGGCGGGGTTGCAAGGAGTCATTCTCTAAAAGAACATAGCTGCCAATCTGCAGTTGGCAAGAGATCACCAGAACAAGCCAATAGGCTATTGGGATGAATTCTTGTAAACAAATTCAAAGAAAATCAACCTGTTTGTCAAAGTGGACTTTTACCAATAAAGAGGATATTTATGAATATCCCCCGCATTCCTCACCCCACAGTATCTTTTGGGTGGTTTCACAATCCTGTCTTCTCTCCTTTCCCAGCAATAGATCTGGCAATTTAGTCCACAGATAGCCAGGGGTTTGAGTGACAGGAACAGTGATTGCGTCACCTCCTCATCCTTTCATTATGTATGAAATGTCTGTCCCAAATTTTAATTAGAAGAGTTTTGTTTAGAGAAGGGAAACCCTGCATTCCACCTCATCCCATCTGTGAATTGTGCCAAAAGATGGTTAATAGCCAGGTCAGAGTACTGACCTTCAGTCTTCCACAGTCAGCGGGGTTGAAAGTCATGAAAAGCTAGAATTATTTATCTGAAAGGTATGTTGGCATACAGAGAGGTTCATAGATGTAATGTGGGGTTAAGCAAATTTTAAAAAGCTGAATGGGATCTGCATGAAATATTAAAGCAACATCAAGCAAAATGCATACAATTTATAAATAGTATAAAGTATGCAGTGCTCTAATAGATACTTGCAAACACCATGTAATGCATGGTGTTTGAAGGCCGTAGATTTAAATAATAGAAGTGAAGGCCTTTTTGTAAATGACGACATGTTTTTGAATATTTATCACTTTGTTATTATGATGTGCAATATTTACATTTTCTTCAGTCTGGATTTTTTTTTCGCTAGCAAATCGCATTCTGAAATTTACTATAAACAATAACTCTGGGATTCTGTATTTTACAGGCAAGATTTAATTCAAACGTTAATGTATTATTGTTTGTTTATAATTAACCATTGTTTTTTTTTCTTGTTGATTATTACTTGTTTATACCAACATTCTATTCAGCAGCCTTAATAGTTATCACATTTTTGTTTTAGAGTGTTTGTGAACACTTTTATTCAGTTTAAGAAACCCATTATTGTTGCTGTAAATGGACCTGCAATTGGACTTGGTGCATCCATATTACCGCTTTGCGATGTTATCTGGGCAAATGAAAAAGCTTGGTTTCAGACGCCTTATACTACTTTTGGACAAAGTCCTGATGGGTGTTCATCGCTTTTGTTTCCTAAAATCATGGGCATAGCATCGGTAATTAATTTATTTATTTTTATCATCTTGCTCTCTGTATATATTGTGTTTCTTTAACTTTGTTTTTCTGTCTGCAAATAGTGTTATACCAAGGTTTCCCCCTGGTTCACTAATCAGGGAACTTACAATGTAGAGGCACCTTATGTTTTCTTTAATGCATGGCACGGCCTGCTTCTGTATTCATAACTGATGGGTTATTCTGCCACAAGGTGGCGCAGCAGCACTGCAGAAAGCTGTGGCAGCTCCCGGCTCCCTATAAAAACGGGATTAACCAACAAGTTCCCCAGTGTTGTCTCTGCAGTGACACTGCAAAGTTAGAAGATGGCTATCTCTCTTGCGCAGGTGTACGGGGCAACCAAGCCTGCGGCCCTGCATGTCTATTTCCATCCATTTCTGGACCCTAACTGCCTCCCAGCCTTGGCTGACAGATCGGGTGAGGGTAGAAGAGCACTAGGGTCAAGTGCTCCTGGAGCGCAGCTCCAAGCCGCAGACCCTGTGCCACAAAGGGTAGCTGGCCATAGGCTTTATGGTGAGCTTTCTTGGGATGCGGAGTTCCTGCCCTAGCCTCTGAGGGGTCGAGTTGTTGGGGATCTCCCCTTATATTCTAAGTGTGCCATACACTCCACTTCGATCTTCATGACATGTGGGTAATCTCCAGTAGAGGGCGAACTTGTGCAGAGATGAATATGCAAAAAAAGAAAGCCCCTCCCGGTCCATATATACCTGGGACCTCCCACCAATTTCCCAGTTCCTTCTTTGCAGGGAAGGCGACAAGACAGAAGATGAAGATTTCTTTTACTTGCAGGTAAGCGGGGCCCGCGCCCGGCCGTTTATTGTCCCTATTGCTGCCAGGACCCTTTCTAAATTGTCCCTATCTGAGCCTCCCAGCTTAGGCTGCGGGTCCTGGTGAGGGTAGGAGCACCCTATGGGTGCGGAAGGAGCATTGCTCCACCGTGAGACCTCATTATTGGGTAGGCGGCTACCCAGGTTTTGGTGATCCTGGTGTGGGATGCCCCGTCCCTACATGCCTGTGGCCCTATTCGGGCCGCCCCCCCCCCCCCCTTCCGGGTCCCTTACTTCCCTCTGGGGGGGGGGGGGGCTGGCGGGCCGTAATCCTCGGCCTCTCCCTTTTACACATATATATAATGTGTTGGTGTTACCACTGTAAGTTGTGTGTGTGTGAGTTGGTGTGGATCACCTGGAAGTTATTCCTTGATGAATTGGTGCTGTTGCTTGGCCTAGCCTGCTGTGGTTTCTCCTGTCAGCCTGGGGATCTTCTCTCCCTCAGGCTGTGTTTAGATAAGGGGGCCCCGCCCCCTCGTTCGGCGCGTTTTCTGAAGGGCCTCCCTGGCCATATCCGCGCTGCTGGGAGGGGGGTGGGGCCTGATCACCTCAGAGACGGGGGCCATCTTGCTGCATTGCTGCTGCTGTCGTTTCTGGGGGACGGTAAGGGCCTGGTGGCCACTTCATTATTTATTTGGGGGTCCCTCTCTGGTGGGGGGGCCCCCTATGGTACAGTCTTATGCATATATATTATATTATATATATATTATTAATATATATATTTGTGTATATAATATATAAATATATATATATATGTGTGTGTGTGTATGTATGTATGTATGTATGTATGTATGTATGTATTTGAATGATGTTGTTACGCTGTATAGTAACTGATATGACTTATTGTGTGTTGCAGATTGCTTCATAATAGTGCATATTAAGGGGTTCCTCCTGGTCCTGGAGTCCCTAGTGTTAAATTGATCACCTTAAATCCTCCCACCGGGACTTTTAAGGGGCATCCCGGGTTGCTTAGGCATAATTCCCTGCGGTCTTGCGACTGACCACAAAAATCACCTTATGGAGGCTCCGCAGGATACTGGGCTTGGGCTCCCTCTGGGACAATCCGGGCCATGTGTGGGGTATCCCTTACGGGGGAGAATGTGCTGATTTGTATACCATGTGCACAAAAGGCCATAACGCGGAAGTCCGGTACCCAGCCTTCTGGGTCGGCTTCATCGCCTTCCCCTCCCTGCCTTATCCGTACCCCAAGTGTCATTGGTGCCAGCGGGGAGTCGCACTCTGATGTTTGTGCTAGGTTGGTCGGCATCGAGAAATTTATTGTTAGCACGGTGGGCAAGAAGGCCCAGGCTAAAAAGAGACATTTGTCGTCGGCCCAGCCCTTGTGGGATGTTGACGATGATTCCATTGATTTGTCGGATTATTCCCCTTTATAGGAGGGGGAATTGTATGAGGAAACGGAGACTGACTATGTACAGTCTGGTGATGCTGATGTCGGGCAGGCGCTGGGGGATGCCGTTGATATGGCCATTGTTTTGTCACATCTATTGGAAGTGTTGGATATTGACCCGCCTGAGGCGCCTCCTCTCAAGAATGGGGAATTTTTTTGGGCCCGCAAACCCCATCTGGAATTCCTACCCAGGGTAATTTTGATGCGCTGATCCTGAAAGAATGGGAAAGGACCAGTCGG
This sequence comes from Gastrophryne carolinensis, assembly GCA_027917425.1. Classification (NCBI taxonomy): domain Eukaryota; kingdom Metazoa; phylum Chordata; class Amphibia; order Anura; family Microhylidae; genus Gastrophryne; species Gastrophryne carolinensis. The sequence goes on from CM051239.1 coordinate 263,945,014, forward strand.
CTTCCTGGTGCTCCTCAGGGATGGGATAAGAAGTATCCTTTCCCGGTGGAGGTGGTTAAGCGATGGTCTTCTCCTCCCGAGGTCGATGCGCCAGTTTTGGAGTTTGACTAACTCTTCTGTGCTGAACACCCCTGATGCCACTTCCCTTAAGGATGGCGAGGACAAGCGCCTTGATCAGATGGCGTGTCATGCGTTTGCCAGCGTGGGCTCTGCCCTGCGGCCTGTTTGTGCATCTGCCCTAGTGTCGCTTGCTGCCAGGGGACTGGCTGAATGACACTCGGTTTGATCCGGCTAGCGATGAGTTCGCTACCCTTATGAGATGTGAATTGTTCATGAGTTTTGTCTTGGCTGCTATGGAAGATTCTATTGTCATGTGTAGCAGGACTTCAGCCCTATTGGTGGCTATGCGCAGATTGGTCTGGCTCCGACAGTGGACGGCGGATTTTGGGGCCAAGAAGTCGCTTACAGCTCTTCCCTTCCTGGGTGCGCGGCTGTTTGGAGATAAATTGGATGCTGTTGCTAAGGGAGGTAAGTTACCTCAGCGGAAGAAACAGCGCCGTCCCTTTCGGGGGCTGGCTCGTTCACTCCTTCCTTTCGAGGGGCCAGAGCGGCTAGAGGTTTGGCCTTCTCGGGTGGCAGGGGCTCGTCCTAGAACAGGGGCAGAGGTCGGGCACGTCCCGCGGCTGCCTGGGGTTCCAAGTCCAAGCCCGCCGTTAAACCGGCTCAGCAATGAAGGGGCACCCTCACCCGCACGGGTGGGGGGCGGCTGCGACTCTTCTTCCAGGTCTGGGCCCGGGAGGTCACAGACAATTGGACTTTGGAAGTGGTCTCCTCCGGGTACAAACTGGCGTTCGAGTACTGGCCGCCTCCAAGATTCTTAAGGTCTCGGGTGCCCTCGGACCCTCAGGCTGCACAGGGGCTCCTGTTAGCATTAAAACATCTTCTGGACATGGGAGTTATATGCCCGGTGCCTCAGTTGGAGAGAGGCAGGGGTTACTACTCCAACCTTTTCACGGTTCCCAAAAAGGAGGGTTCGGTGAGACCCATTCTAGATCTCGAGGTTCTCAACAGGTTTATCAGAGCCAAGAAGTTCCGCATGGAGACTCTGCGCTCAATTCCCCTCGCCAAGGGGATTTTATGGCATCCATAGACATCAAGGATGCGTATCTGCATGTTCCGATTTTTCTGGCGCATCAGAGATTCCTCTGGTTTACGTTGGAGGATCAACATTTTCAGTTTGTAGCCCTTCCCTTCGGACTGACCTCGGCGCTGAGGGTCTTCACCAAGGTCTTGGCGGGAATAATGGTTCTGCTCAGGGCATTCGCATTGTACCTTATCTGGACGACCTGTTGATCTCAGCTTCTTCCCTCCGTCATGAGGAGCTGGACACCCACCAGTTGGTGTCGACTCTGGAGAGGCTCGGGTGGGTGATCAACCGCCCCAAGTCTTCTCTCTCTCCGTCACGAGTGATTTCATTTCTGGGCATGAATCTGGATACCATTCAGGCCAGAGTGTTTTTGCCCCAGACCAAGGTGCGGGGGATTCAGGATCTGATCAGCCTTCTTTGGGCCAGTCCTTGTCCCTCTATCCGACAGGGGATGAAACTGGTGGGCTTGATGGTGTCCTCCTTCGAGGCGGTACCGTTTGCACAGTTTCGCATGAGATCTCTTCAACTTCACCTATTGACGCATTGGGACAGGTGTCCGCAGTCATTGGATCAACCTTTCAGGATGTCTCCCAGGGTTCGTCAGTCCCTTTGGTGGCTGGAGTCGAGCAACCTGTTGAAGGGCAGATCCTTTCTGGTCCCTTGTTGGGAGAAGGTTACCACGGATGCCAGCCTGTCGGCCTGGGGAGGTTATTGGAAAAGTCATCAGTTCAGCGGTGTGTGGGGTCCTCAGGAGGCTCACACCCCCATCAATGTCTTGGAGCTCAGAGCCATCCGACTGGTTGTGGCACGGCTGACCTCACATTTACAGGGTCTACCGGTTCAGGTTCGTTCAGACAACCGAACGGCGGTAGCTTACATCAATCACCAAGGAGGGACTCGCAGCAGGAGTGCCCTCTGATCCTGCACTGGGCGGAGAGCAATGTTCCTTGCATTTCGGCAGTCTACATTCCGGAAGTGGAGAACACGGAGGTGGATTCCCTGAGCAGGGGATCCTCTCGCCAAGGAGAGTGGTCTCTCAACCCCGAGGTTTTTCTGGATCTTTGCCGCAAGTGGGGGACTCCGGAGGTGGATCTCTTGGCCTCGAGGCACAATCACAAACTTCTGGCCTTTGTGTCTTTCTCAGGATCCTCTATCTCTGGCAGTGGATGCCTTGTCCCTTGCTTGGAAGGATCTGGGTTTTCTTTACCTGTTTCCGCCCGTCTCCATGCTGGGCAAGGTAGTTCGCAAACTGGTTCTAGAAGGGGCGCCAGCAATTCTTGTGGCTCCAAGGTGGCCAAGAAGGGTTTGGTACGCAGACGACGTAAGGCTGGCCGTAGATCAGTACCGGCTTCCCATGTTACCGGATCTGTTATCTCAGGGTCTACTACTTTACCCCAATTTACAAACGCTGGCTTTGACGGCTTGGCTGCTGAAACCTTCATTCTGAAGGAGGAAGGTTTGTCTGCAGCCGTTGTTCAGACCTTTATTAGAGCTAGGAAGCGGTCCTCTTCTGGCATTTACTATAGGACTTGAAGGTCCTATATTGATTAGTGTGAGGCTAGGGCCTTGCCTTGTAGGGTGTTTTCGATTCCTAGGATTTTGGAGTTTCTTCAGCATAATCTGGATCTTGGGTTCCAGCTTAGTACTTTGAAAGGACAGGTTTCTGCTCTGTCGGTTTTCTTCCAGAGGTCTTTTGCCTTACATCCGCTGGTTAAGACCTTTTTCCAAGGGGTCGCGCATGTGCGGCCCCCTCGGAAGGCTGTGGTTCCTGATTTGAATTTGGTTCTTCTGGCTCTCCAGGGTCCTCCTTTTGAGCCGCTACAGGATATTGCTCTTTCGGTTCTCACTCAGAAGGTTGCTTTCTTGGTGGCTATTTCCTCTGTTCGGCGTGTCTCTGAGTTGGCTGCTCTGTTGATTCAGGCCCCTTACTTCGAGAGACACCAGGATAAGGTGGTTTTTCGTTTTAAGCCAGATTTCCTTCCTAAGGTGGTGTCTGCTTTCCACCTCAATCAGGATATTGTTCTCCCTTCCTTGTGCCCTAAGCCTAACAATGACAAGGAGAGGGTTCTGCACAATTTGGATGTTGTTCGCTGTGTGAAGTACTATTTGGTGACTACTTCTTCCTTCCGCAAGACCTGCGGGCCCAGGAAAGGTTTGGCGCCTGCTAAGTCTACGATTAGCAAATGGATTCGTCAGGCACTTGTTGGGACCTATTCTGGTATTGGGAGGACTCCCCCCTTTTAGGGTCACTGCGCACTCTACTCATGCTGTTGGTGCATCCTGGGCTTTTCAGCACCAGGCTTCTGTTGAACAAGTTTGTAAGGCTGCTACTTGGTCTTCCGTTCATACTTTTTCCAAGTTTTACAAGGTTGATGTGCGGGCTTCAGCGGATGCTGTTTTTGGCCGCAAGGTTCTGCAAGCTGCAGTGGTTTGAGTTGGTACATTCTTAACTGTTTCTGGTTCCCACGCATGACGGACACTGCTATTGGATGTCCCACATGTCATGAAGATCGAAGTGGAGTGTATGGCACACTTAGAATAATACCGTTTTCTGAGTACTCACCTTTTTTTCAGGTATTCTGGAGCTTTTATATGGTGAACCATTGATTTTGATTGTTAAGGTTATAATTGGTTCTTCCTGGTCCCCTTACTGCTTTTTTACACTGGGAAATTGGTCGGAAGTCCCAGGTATATATGGTCCGGGAGGGGCTTTCTTTTTTTGCATATTCATCTCTGCACAAGTTCGCCCTCTACTGGAGATTACCCACATGTCATGAAGATCGAAGTGGAGTGTATGGCACACTCATAATACCCGTTTTACAGGTGAGTACTCACAAAACTGTATTTTTCCTTATGGGGTCCCTCCCCCCCCCTCCCTGGCCATGGCTGCTTGCCGCTGCCTCCTTGTCCCTCTCTTCTCCCCCTCCCCTTTCTGACTTGTTCCGGGAGAGGCGGGGGTCGCGGTGAGGAGTAATATCTGTGGTGTTTTTTATGTTTTTTGTGTGTGTTTTTTCGTGTTTTTAGCTGCTACACCGATTTGTACTACGCTCCGCGGCTGTGGGCGCTATAACCTGAGGCGATTTTGCTTTGTCATGGCGCCGGCCGGGTCATGTGAGCGCCGTTTTCACGCTCTTCGGGGGGGGGGGGGCGCTTGGTGACGCGTATCGCGTAGTCTCCCCGCGGCCCGCCCCTCGAGGTACCTCTGCTGGCACCATTTTGAGTGAGCTGCGCGTCTGGATTTCTCCCTTGCTCCTCCGGTGTGTCACTTCTCCTGTGGCAGTGCCTGAGTGACGCTGTGGTGTCTTTGGTCCGCGAGTCCCCCTTGGGGGGGGTTTTATTGGATGGTGTATGTGCTGCAGAATGCTCATGTGTCTTTTTTCTTATGTTTTCTGGCGGGATACCATTGGGTTGTGACATATCCCGGCTCCATTCCTTCCCTCTCTTCATTCCCCTCTTCACTAATTTCTGGGGGCATCCTGTGGGAGGGCATCCCCTGTGTTAATCACCATAGGGAGGCTGCTGGGGATAGCATGCTTGGGGGGGCCTTTCGGGGCAATCCCGGCTGTGTTCAATGTGTTGGTGTCCCCTGTGAGTAACGGTGTTGCAGTGTGCGCTCCGTGCGCTGAGAGGATCATTGCGCTACAAGCTGGTTTGCCTGCTTTGCTTTCCAGCTCAGCACGTCCCTCTGCTTCACCTACCCACACTCTGATTTGGCTCTGCGGGTGGCCAGTATTGAGAGACAGCTTGCCAAGTCTGTTCCCAGGAAGGCCTCTGGCAAGAAGCGGCACCTGACTTCCACTCCCTCACGCTGTACTGAGGAGTATGGGGAATTGGATGTCACTGCTGGACGTTATTCCCTGGAGGAAGGAGAATTGCCTCCGGATTCTGACTCCTCGAGAGACCAGCAGGAGAGTTGACAGTGACGCAGCGTCTGGGGATTCATGGTATCCTGAGGACACTGGTAATTTACTGTCTCATATTTTTGAAATCCTACACATTGCCTCTCCTAAAAGGAAACGGGGTGAGCTGTTTCGTCCTGTTAAACAGCGTCTGGAGTTTCCTGAGCAAGGTCATTTCAACTCTATGATACTTAAAGCGGACCTTCACTCTGAATAAGAGTCTATCTTATATGTTTCCCACACCCTGTACATACAGATTGCTCACATTAAAAATCATCCTACCTGCATCTACTGCATGTTATGAGCCTTTAAACATCCAAGATGGCGGCTTATGGAAGCCGCCATCTTATCAGGCAGCCTGCAAACAGGAAGTGCCTCCTGACTGTGCTGCTCTGCATTCTGGGACTGCTGACCTTTACCTGACCCCAGCTCTGCTCTGTGTGAGCAAAGCACAGCTATAACCCGCCCCCCTGTACCTTATACCACTCTCCTCTCCTCAGTAAGTGTGATGCTTCTGAGTCAAGATGGCGGCGCCCATATCCTAAAGTCCTGAACAGAGTTACAGCCCAGTGGGGGAAAAAATAATACGTTAGTGACTAAAAACGTAAAATATATTAATTTTATATGCTGGGGAACCATTTTTTAAGAGTTTGGGCTTTTCATTAAATCACGCTGAAGGTCCAGTTTAAAGCATTGGAACGTCCTAACAAGCTACCTGCTGTGTCCAAAAGTTTGGATAAGAGGTATCCCTTTTCTGCTGATGGCCTGTCATGCTTTTACCTGTGTGGGGGCTGGATTGCTCCCCACCTGTGCCGCGGCTATTGCTCTTAAGTCTCTGCTCAAGCGCCTCATGGATGGCACTTCAGCTCGTGGAGAGGGGGGGGGGAGTTTGGGACTCTTTTGGTTTGCTCTGATTTTGTGGCCTTTATTGCCGCTATGGATGATGCTGTGCGGCTAAGTGCCAGGGCCTCCGCGCTCTTGGTGGCTATGCGACAATCTGTCTGGTTGCGCCAATGGGCTGCTCATGCTGCTGCTAAGAAAGCTCTCACTGGTCTCCCCTTCGTGGGGTTGCGGCTTTTTGGAGAGAGTCTTGATGTTCTTTCTAAGGATGGCAAGCTGCCTCAGCGTAGGAAGCATTCTCGGCCATTTTGTGGGTCCTCTGCCCCGCTCCATTCCTTTCGTGTTCCGAGAGGAGGCCGGGGCTCTCTCCTCCACAGTGGCCGTAGAGAAGCTTGGGGCCATGGTAGACCCCGTGGTCGTCCCGGTCTCTCCTGAAACTCCAAACCCAATCCCTCCCCTAAGCCCCCTCGGTTTTTTGCTCACGTCTGGAGGCTTCACGTCTCAGACCGGTGGATACAGGAGATGGTGTCCTCCGGCTACAGGAGTTTACAGCCTGCCCCCCCCCCCCCCCCCCCCAAGATTCGTCAGATCCAGGATGTCTTTAAACCCCCTGTATGCTCAAGGGTTGCGTCTGGCGGTTCAATGCCTGTTAGAGTCAGGAGTCATTTGTCCAGTGCCCCCTCAAGAACGGGGTCAGGGGTACTATTTCAATCTTTTCACTGTCCCCTAAAAGGACGGCTCTCTAAGGCCCACTCTGGATCTAAAGAGCCTCAACAAATTTGTCAGATTCAAGCATTTTCGCATGGAGACGCTACGCTCTGCTGTCAGTACCCTTCGCCAGGGCGACTTCATGACCACTGTGGACATCAAAGATGCTTATCTTCATGTGCCTATCTTCCTAGGTCATCAGAGATTTCTAAGGTTTGTGCTAGAGGATCAGCATTACCAATTTGTGGCTCTACCCTTAGGGATCACCTCGGGTGTTCACCAAGGTACTGGCGGGAGTGATGGCTCTGCTCAGGAACAAGGGCATCCGCATCATTCCTTACCTGGACGACATCCTGATTGTGGCCCAATACTTTCCTCAGGCCGAGCAGGACACTCAGATGGTGATATCCTCTCTACAGTCCTTCGGCTATGTGATCGCCTATCCCAAGTCTTCTCTGTCCCGGTTCTTGGTAAGGTCTTTTCTGGGCTTGACGCTGGATACCTCTCAGGTCAGGCTATTCCTTCCTCAGCAGAAGGTGGAGGGTATTCAGAAGCAGGCTCGGGCTCTGCTATCGTGTCCTCATCCCTTCATCCGGCAGGGGATGCAGTTAGTGGGCCTGATGGTGTCCTGCTTCAAAGCAGTCCCCTTTGCCCAGTTTCTCATGAGACATCTCCAGTTACACCTCTTGTCAGTTTGGGATCGGGACCCTGTTTCATTGGATCAGGAATTTGCTCTGTCTCCTCTGGCCAGGCAGTCCCTCTCGTGGTGGCTGGACTCGAGGAACCTTCTAGGGGGCAGGACCTTCCTGCCCCCGTGCTGGGAGACGGTCACCACAGATGCCAGTCTGACAGGTTGGGGAGGTTTCTGGCAGTCCCTGAGGTTCCATGGTCGGTGGGGCCCTCAGGAGGCCCATGCTTCCATCAACGTACTGGGACTAAGGGTGATCAGGTTGGTTCTTTCTCACCTGACCACCCACCTTCAGGGTCTGGCTGTTCAGATCCACTCAGACAACCAGACGGCGGTTGCCTACATCTATCATCAGGGAGGTACTCGGAGCAAGCGAGTGTCCCTGATTCTGTCTTGGGCGGAGCGGCATGTTCCCTGCATCTCAGCGGTATACATTCTGGGGGTGGAGAACCAGGAGGCGGACTCCCTGAGCAGGGGGACGTCTCGTCTGGGGGAATGGTCCCTCAACAACCGGGTGTTTCTCTCCCTGTGTCACAGCTGGGGTCAGCCGGACATGGACCTGTTTGCGTCCCATCACAATCAGAAACTTCCCAGATTTGTCTCTCTCTCAGGATCCTCTGGCCTTCGCCACAGATGCCCTGGCAATTACTTGGACGTAGTTTCGGCTTCTATATGTGTTCCCTCCATTTCATCTCCTGGGCAGGGTCATACGCAAGATAGTCCAGGAACGAGTACCGGCCATCCTGGTGGCCCCTTGTTGGCCAAGAAGGGTTTGGTTCGCAGACGTCGTGCAGTTGGCAGTAGACAGGTACGTCTTACCCAAGGATCCAGATCTCCTCACTCAGGGGCGGCTACGCCACCCCAATTTACAAATGCTGGCTTTAACCCTTTCGCTGCCAGCCTACCTGCAGCTTTTGTCACCCTCTGTTGCCAGACCATGTTTCACTATTTTGCGCTACACATGTTCAACTGTGATTTTTGAAAGGATTTCCAGGGTTTTCCCAGGAAAATTATATATTGTTTTTTTTTTTTCAGCAGAGTCTGGGCTTTAACAAAAAATGTCTCGTTTGTCATTTGTCAAGTGTATTCTTAATATTTTGGGGTGAAATATGTGAAAAAAAAAATTTTGTAGTAAAAAATGTAAGTTTGTCAATAAAATCTTATTGCGTGTGAAATCCCAATTTCTCCCGGTTACAACGTTACCACATATGTATAGGTAGACGCCCTTTCCTGCCCAGGAGACTCCCCCCCCCCCCCCCCCCCAAACTGAAACAGCACTTTAAGAGATTTTTAGATCAAATACAGCCATGCTAAGCGCTATGTGCACCTTGCAGTTTTTTTAATAAAAACAACCCTTTACATTTGAAATACCCCCCACAAACTATATATTCTTGGTGTGCCACACACCCCGCTTCACTTTTAAATATTCTTCACTTAATGGGATAACTCACCGCCAGGTGACGCAGTGCAGAGAGGAAGTCTTGTAACGAGCCCCCTTCCGGCCTATATATACCTGGTACCTCCCTTCAATCACCAGTATTTTTCTCTCTGCTTGACGACAAGACAGAAGATTGAAGTCTCCTGCTTACAGGTAGCCGGGGTCTTACCCCGGCACCCCCCTTTTGGTCTATTTCTGCCCGGTTTGAGTGTTTATACCTTGATGGTGGAATGGAAGCCTCCCAGCCTAGGCTGCTCACTGGGCAAATGGTAGATGGCACTTTAAGTGCCTAGGAGCTTATCTCCTCCGCTCGACCTCATGCGTGGGGCAATGCGGCTATCCGGCATGGTGATCCGGAAATGGGATGCCCCTGTCCCGAGGGTCCCCGTAGCCCCTTTCTCTCCCGTTACGGTCCCTTCTCCCTTCACTATGGGGGGGGGGGGGGTAGAGGGATGTGTATTGTGTGTATGGTTTACTGTATGTTCATGTGTTTTGCTTATTTCAACGTTGTCAGGCGGCACTGCAAGTGAGTGTGCATATGGCCTGACTTTGATTCCTCCTTATATGGCAGTCTCTGTTTTGCGGGCTGCTGCTGCTGGCCTGTAGAGCCAGAGCTTTAGGGGTGACCGGGGCAGGCTGTATGGTGTCAGGCTTGCTTTTGGCTGCCTGCGCTTTTCTCACCTTATCCAGCTCCCCTCCCCCCTCCGCTTTTCTCCTTTGTTTTAATCGGCCACTCCCGCCTTCGCTGACATTTTCTGCCTGTCTCCACCACCTCTTTGGTTGGGTGCTGGGCTTTTGTAAGCCTTACTGGGGCAGGTAAGCTGGCCCCTGGTGGGGCCGTCTATATTTTTATGGGTTTGACTGTTTATTAAAAAGTAATATATTTAATGAAAATATACTTTTGTTTTGAGAAAAAAAAAAAAAAAAAAAGGGGGGGGGGGAAATATATAAGTAGGAAAATCAGAGGCCAGTTTTATTGCCTCTTCAAAGCACTTGGTGCTGTGTATGTATGTTATATTGCATGTTGCCATTGGTTTCTGGGGGTTTTTACTGTTGGTTGTTTTTTCCCCACAGTTCCTGGGATTCCTTCAATTAGTAGCCTCCCAGTTCTTTATTGCCTGGCTAGTCTCTTTTTCTCCTAAATTGGGACATATTTATTTATATATACTTGCGTATATATATTTAAAAAAAGAAAAAAAAAAAAATATATATATATATATATATATATATATATACAATCTATATTTATATATATATATATATATATATATATATATATATATATATATATATATATATACAATCTATATTTATATATATATATATATATAATATAAAAATCCTCCCTTCCGGGACATTTACAAATAAGGGGGCATCCCGGGTTAGCTTATGCCTAAAAGCCCAAAAATTGCGAATACCATAAATCACCATATGGAGGCTTCCGTTATTGCCGGAAATGGTTCTTCTGAGCCATTCGGGGGGTGCTTAAGTTGTGGGGTTCTACTCCCCAGCTGATGATGTCTTTATTTGCATCCCTTGTGCAAAGCAGAGCATTGCGCGCCAGTCTGTTGCTTCGGCTGCTGGCCCATCGCAACCTTCATCATCGCCTACCTCGCCCTCCCTGTTCCGGACCCCGCATGACACTGTCAAAAGTGGGGATTCGCAGTCAGAGGTGGCGGCACGGTCGGCCAGCCCCCGGAAAGTAGTGCCCGTTAAAGCAGGGTTAAAGGCCGCTGCAAAACGGAGGCACCTGACTCCGGTACCTTCAGCTCCACAGGACGAGTTATGTGAGCCTGTGGAATGGTCCGATGGATCCCCGAACGAGGAAGAATTCCTGTTGGAGTCAGATAAGCCTGCAGATCAGCTTGAGGCTGATGCGATTGGCGATTGGTCGGAGGGGGTTGTTTTTGACACCCCCTCCATTTTGGCTCAAATGTTTAAAATTTTGAATTTAGATCCACCTGAGGCTGTCACCCTGCCAAAGGGTCAGTTGTTTAAGGAGCCTCAGCCGTGTTGGGTTTTTCCCAGACAACACCACTTTGAGAGGGTGGTCCTTAAGGAATGGGAACATCCCACGCGGTTATCTGGAATCCCTTCCAGTTGGGAAAAGCGTTATCCTTTTCCGCCAGAGTTGGTAAAGCTTTGGTCTGTCCCTCCTGACGTCGATACCCCTGTGCTAGGGCTCTCCAGCACGGCTATGGTACAGTCTGCTGAGACCACTGTCCCTAAAGATGGGGAAGATCGTCGGATTGACCAATACGCGCGCCATGGTTTTATTTATTCCGGGTCAGCGTTGCGCCCGGTGTGTGCTTCAGCCCTTCTTCTATTGGCGATTAGGTCTTTTATTCAGGGGCTATATGAGGATCTCATTAAACAGTTTACTGCGCTTAAGCAGTGTGAATCTTTTGTGTCCTATGTCCTATCCGCTCAGGACGATGCGCTGGCTATGAGTAGCAAGGCAGCGGCTATGCTGGTGGCTATTCGCCGGTCAGTATGGCTGCGTCAGTGGTCGGCGGACGCAGTTTCTAAGAAGGTGCTCACAGCTCTCCCCTTTTTGGGGTTGCGTCTGTTTAGGGAGAAAATTGATTCAGTCGCAAAGGGTGGTAAGATGCCACAACGCAAGAGGCCTCGTGGCCCCTTTAGGGGGGCAGGTTCCGGTAGGCCTTCCTTTCGAGGATTCAGAGCGGGCAGGGGGGCTTCCTTTCCCGCTACCAGAGGTGCAGGTTGGACTCGGGGGAGGGGCCGTGGCCGGCCCACTCAGTCCTGGGGCACCAAGCCCAAACCTGCTGATAAGCCCTCTCAGCAATGAGGGGCTGCCCTCACCCCTGTGGGTGGGGGGACTATTGCGACACTTCTCCCAGGTTTGGAACCAAGTGGTTCCAGGCAGATGGATCCAGGAGGTAGTGTCGGCCGGTTACGACCTGGAATTCGAGTCCCCGAGAAAGATGGGTCGGTTCGTCCCGGCCTGGACTCTCTCAACACAGAGTGTTTCTTCCTTTTGCCCAAATTCACACGAGAACGCTTCAGCTTTTTCTGTTAGCGTCTTGGGACCAGCAGCCTCGGTCGCTGGATCAGTTCTTCCAGTTGTCCTCCCGGGTCCAGCAGTCCCTCCTGTGGTGGTTGGTCTCGACCAATCTGGTGTAGGGCAGGTTTTTCCTGACCCTCCCTTGGAAAATTGTCACCGCGGACGCCAGTCTGTCAGGATGGGGCGGATTCTGGAAGGAGCTGCAGTTTCAGGGGCAGTGGGGACCTCAAAAGGCCCACTTACCCACCAATATTCTGAAACTGAGAACCATCCGTCGGATGCTTGCTCTCCTGACTCAGCACGTTCTGGGCCTTCCGATCCAGGTGCGTTTAGACAATCAAACAGCGGTTGCTTACATCGGTCATCAGGGAGGGACTCGCAGTTGAGTGCTCTCAGAGAAGTGTCCCTGATCCTGACCTGGGCGTTGTCCCATGTTCTTTCTCTCTCGGCGGTTTACATTCCAGAGGCGAAGAACCAGGTAGCGGACCGGTTGAGCAGGGGCTCTCCCCGTCTGGGAGAATGGGCTCTCCATCCTCCGGGTGTTTCGCTCACTGTGTCTCCGATGGGGGACCCCGGAGGTGGACCCGTTTGCCTCTCGCAGGCTCCCGAACTTCGTGTCGCTCTCCCAGGATCCTCTGGCTCTGGCAGTGGACGCCATGTCCCTGAGCTGGGGAGTTCTGGGATTTCTATACCTGTTTCCTCCGATGCCCATGCTGGGCAGGGTGCTTCAGAAGTTGGCTCTGGAAAAGGTGTCCGCCGTTCTCGTGGCCCCAAGGTGGCCAAGGCGAGTGAGGTTCGCAGACATCGTTTGGCTGGCAGTGGACCAGTTCGTTCTGCCTCTTCGGCCCGATCTGCTCACTCAGGGTCAATTGTGTTACCCCAATTTGCCGGCGCTGGGTTTGATGGCCTGGCTGCTGAAACCTCCATCCTGAAGGAGGAGGGTCTTTCGGATTCAGTCATTAAGACTCTGATCAGTGCCCGGAAGAGGTCTTCTTCCATCACCTACTATAGGACTTGGAAAGCCTATATCGCTTGGTGTGAGATAAGATTTTTTCCTTGTAGGGTCTTTTCGGTCTCCAGGATTCTGGAGTTTTTACAATCAGGGCTGGACTCTGGTCTCCAGCTAAGTACATTGAAAGGGCAGGTCTCTGCCTTATCTATCTTTTTTCAGAAGCGTGTTGCGCTTAAGCCTTGAGTTAAAGCTTTTTTCCAGGGGGTTACGCATGTGCGGCCTCCCAGGAAACCATTACTCCCGGTTTGGGATTTGAATTTGGTTCTTTCTGCTCTTCAGGCTCCTCCTTTTGAGCCTTTGCAAGATATTGCTTTGTCTACCCTGACTCAGAAGATTGTCTTCTTGGTAGCGATCACTTTGGTCCGGCGTGTCTCGGAGTTGGCGGCCTTGTCTATCCAGGCGCCTTACTTTGAGAGGCATCAGGATAAAGTGGTCTTTCGGTTCAAGCCAGACTTTCTTCCTAAGGTTGTTTCTGCTTTTCATTTGAACCAAGATATTGTTCTTCCCTCCTTGTGTCCTAATCCTAAAAATGACAAAGAGAGGGTTTTGCATTGTTTGGATGTAGTACGTTGTGTTAAGTACTACTTGATTATCACGTCTCCTTTTCGTAAGACGGATTCCTTTTTTGTTGTGCCCTATGGACCTAAGAAGGGTTTGGCACCAGCCAAATCTGCCATTAGCAAGTGGATACGTCAGGCCGTTACTGCGGCCTATTCTGCTAAGGGAAGAGTTCCCCCTTTTCGTATCACTGCTCATTCTACTCGCGCCGTTGGGGCATCTTGGGCTTTTCGGCACCAAGCTTCTGTTGAACAAGTTTGTAAGGCCGCCACTTGGTCTTCTGTTCATACTTTTTCTAAGTTTTACAAAGTTGATGTGCGAGCCTCAGCGGATGCTGTTTTTGGCCGCAAAGTTCTGCAGACTGCAGTCATTTAAGTTATGCTTCACCTGGCCTTGAGATGCCCATCCCTTGTGGACACTGCTTTTGGATGTCCCATTAAGTGAAGCGGGGTGTGTGGCACACCAAGAATAATACCATTTTGTGAGTACTCACCTGAAAAATGGATATTGTTGGTGTGCCACACACCCCGCTTCACTCCCACCCTTTTCGGTATTTCCGAAGCCTTTATATGGTGAAGCTTTTTATTTATATCAAATTGATTTTGAGGTTGCCGGTGGAATACTGGTACCTTGTCTTTCTGCTTTTTAATATACTGGTGATTGAAGGTAGGTAGCAGGTATATATAGGCCGGAAGGGGGCTCGTTACAAGACTTCCTCTCTGCACTGCGTCACCTGGCGGTGAGTTAACCCATTAAGTGAAGAATATTTAAAGTGAAGCGGGGTGTGTGGCACACCAACAATATCCATTTTTCAGGTGAGTACTCACAAAATGGTATTATTCTCTGGAAATACACACTTCAAGCTTTCTAGGCGTACCAGGCTTGTTATTGTTGCCATAGTTTTCTGGAAGTTCTCCCTCAATGTATTCTTTGGTTACACAGAGCTTCCCTAAAAATGGATAAAAAAAGCAGGATCAAAGCCACATTTTCCTAAATAAAAAACTATATGCAAACAAGAAAAAACAAGTTAATCTGAAAAAGCAACATCCCCCGAACCGAACGATACCCAACATGCATAGCTACTGTCAAAAGAAGAGTTGCCAAACACCAAAAAGTGAAGCATGTGCACAATGGTAATTTTGCTTGAAAATTTCAGCTCTGCAGACAAAGTGCGCACCTTGCGCTTTTTCTACCAAAACAACCCTTTACATTTGGAATACCCCCCACAATCCATACATTCCTTAAGCTTTCTAAGCGTACCCAGCATGTTGTAGTGGGCCCATCTTTCTGAAAGTAATCCCTCAAAGAATCCTTTGGTCGCGCAGGGTTCCCTTAAAAAATGTATAATAAAGCAGAATAAAAAATGAGTTTTCCTAAAATATCAATATGCAAACAAGAAAAAACAAGCTAAATCTAAAAGCGCAAGGTCCCCCGAGCAGAACGATACCCAACATGCATAGGTACTTGTAACCCTTTTAACTGCCAGCCTACTTGAGGTTTTGTCACCCTCTCTTGACAGGTCATTTTTAACCATTTTGCGCTATGCTTAACTGTGATTTTTGCAGGTATTTCCAGGAAAATGATATTTTATTTTTGCGGGAGAGTTTAGGCTTTAACATGAAATGTCTTGTTTGTAATTTTTTTACTGTTTTTTAAAATATTTTTGAGTAAATTAAACAAAACAAAATAAAAAAAATATTTTTTTAGAAAATTGTCTCCTTTATTTCAAATACTGTATTTGCTGGCGTATTAGACTAGTTTTTCCCCCTGTAAAACATGCCTCCAAGTGGGGGGGGTCGTCTAATACGCCGGGCGCACCTGGGTCACATACATACATGTAATGTGGTTTGGGCTCTGGGAAAAGGGCCACTTGGGGGGTTTCACACAGTAGAGGAAACCCAATTTAGCATGCCCCTGGAGTAGGGAACAAACCCACTGGGGCATTCCAATTCGGCATGCCCCACTGTAAAACTCTCCCTATTGGCCCAGAGCCAACAGCACATTACCGTGCAGCTGCATCCCTACTATGCCTTTAGCTGGGACGCATTCTGAATAGCCAGCACAGGCACGTCCCCAACTAAAGGCGAGCAGGGATGCAGCTGCAGTGTAATCTGATGTGCGCTCTGGGAAAAAGGTCAGTCGGGGGTATTTCACACAGTGGGGATTCCAAATTTGGGAGGCCCCACTGGGTTTTGTTCCCTACTCCAGGGGTATCCCAAATTGTGATCCTCCACTGTGTGAAACCCTCATCTGGCCCTTTTCCCAGAGCCCAAACCACATTATACTGCAGCTGCATCCCTACTATGCCTTTAGCTGGGACGCATACTGAATAGCCAGTGTGGGCACATCCCAAACTAAAGGCGAGCAGGGATGCGGCTGCAGTGTAATCTGATGTTCTTTTACGTTTTATTCGGTGAGCAGAAGAGGGAGTAGTCTTATACGGCGAGTATATAACAAACTTTATATTTTGAGTGGAAATGTTGGGGGGTCGTCTTATACACCCAGTCGTCTTATACGCCGGCAAATACGGTAAAACTTTTTTTTTTTTAAAGAAAACCATATTGCATGTGAAAGCCCCATTTCTCCCGATTACAACTGTACCACATATGTATCGGTAGCCCCCCGTTACTGTTCAGAAGACCCCCCCCAAACTGAAAAGAACACTTTATAACATGTAAAAATAAAATACAATCCACACTATAAAGGGTTAAATCAACAAAAACATTGGCGTGGGGTGCCCCTTCCAAGGGGGGGGGGGTAATCCCCATTTTTTTTTTTAATTTTAAGGGTTAAAAACCCTTAAAAATTCCCATAAAAATGACATGGGGTCCCCCCTACCCAGCATAACCAGCCCGGGGATCAGCTATGCAGGGCTTGTAGAACAGGGCCCTCACCCTGCCAAGTACAAGCCCGCACCGCCTAAATCAGCCCGGGCCCTTCTGCCCCCCTGGGCTTCGGGGAGGCAGGGGGGCCGGGGTTAATGGCAAGTCACCCGCTAGCCGCAGGTGACTTGACAGCCCCCCAGCCTTGTGAACTGGTATAGGGGTTTCATGGACTCCTTATAAGTTCACAATGGGTTAAAGTGGACCAACACCCAGGGCTGATCGGCCCGGGAATCTATAAGATTCCAGACCGTTCTATTCCCTCCCCCGGGGCATCCAAAATCGGGATGCCCCTCTGTGTGAAACCCCCCGGAACACCCGCTACCCCTTACCTGAATCCCGGTCCCTCAGGCGCATGCGCGGGCCGCATCCCCGCTATCCTTCTAGCAGGGCGCATGCCCGCGCAGGCTATTTACGAATGGCCGGCGCGGGCACGCTCCCTGTTAGAGGGAAGTGGGGGGTGCGGTCTCCAGCACGCTCAGAGTGGCTGAGCTTAGACGTCTCTTAGACGTCCATAACTCAGCTGCTCTGAGTGCGCTGATTGGACGAGCGGCCGCGCATGCACCATAGGATCGGGGTGAGATGAGTTATTGTGGGCGATCGGGGGATTTCACAGAGTGGGGCATCCCCGATCGGGATGCCCCAGTGGAAAGGACCAATACCCAGGATAGTCAAAAATCCTGGTTGTTGGTCCACTTTAAATGTAAAAAAAACACAACCCACCACAAAATGCTGGAAGCATTATTTATACTTGCTGTGTAACAGGACATAAGCGGTTAATTAAAAAAAAAATTGACATAGGGTCCCCCCTCCCGGGGGGGGGGGGGGGGGGGCATTTTTTGGAATTTTAAGGGTTAAAAACCCTTAAAAATCCCAAAACAAAAAAATGACGTAGGGTCCCCCCTACCCAGCATTACCGACCCGGGCCAGCTATGGGGACTTGTAGAACAGGGCGCAGGGCCCCTGGCCCTGCAGGCTACTAGCCCACATAGCCACTAAGTGGCCCGGGCCCTTCTGCCCCCCCCCGGCCGTTGGGGAGGCAGGTAATGGGGGGGCTGGGGGTAAATGGCAAGTCACCCACTTGGCGCAGGTGACTTGCCAGACCCAGAGCCTTGTGAACTGGTATAAGGGGTCTCATGGACCCCTTACCAGTTCACAAAGGGTTAACTGTAAAAAAAAAAACGCACCACACAAGTATTTTATTAAAAAAAATAAAAAAACATTTTTTTACTGTACTTACCTCCGATTGCAAGCTCTTGTCCCTCGCCGCTGTGCTGACAGATGCCGGTGATCGGCATCCAGAGAAGGGGGAGGCAGGAGATCAGAGTTTCTCCTGCCACCTCCTTCCCCGGGCACCGATCACCGGCATCTGACAGCTCAGAAGGCTGAAGCCGGTGATCGGGGCCGGGATGACGTCATTAGCCCTGCCCCCAAGTGGCAAGATGGCGGCTGCCGTCGGAGGAGCAGAGGGGAGAGAGCCTCCCGTGCTCTCTCCTGAAGATCGGTAAGTCCTGGGGGGATCGGAGGCCCCCCAGGTGAAGAGGAGGGACAGTGGGAGCCAGCGCACACGGAGGTTTATTTTTTTTATTTTTTTTTACAGTTAGCAGCTGCTGCTGCCGAAGCGCGGGGGGGGTATTCCGGGGGCTCTCCTGGAGCCATCCGAGCCCCCACGGGGGATCGGATGGCACCAAATTAAAGAGGAGACCCGGACGGATCCAACGAGGGGTCAGGTGAGTATTTTTATTTTTTTTAAGTAGCAGCGGGGAAAATCAAGCACGTAACACCTACGGACTTGGCACTTAAGGCCCAGCCAAGCCAGCACGTATTTTTTATTTTTATTTTTTTTAACTAGCAGCAGGGAAAATCAAGCACGTAACACCTACGGACTTGGCACTTAAGGCCCAGCCAAGCCAGCACGTAGGTGTTACGTGCTTGGCACTAAAAGGGTTAACGGTTTGGCTGCTGAAACCTCCATCTTGAGGGGAACAGGATTAAGAGCTTCTGTGGTCGATACGATGATTAGGGCTAGAAAGAAGTCCTCGTCTTTCATTTATTACAGGGTCTGGCATGCTTACATTGCCTGGTGCGAGTCCAAATCTCTTCCCTGTCGGGTGTTTTCTGTTCCCAGGATTCTGGAATTCTTGCAACATAGGTTAGACTTGGGCCTTCAACTTCGTACTCTCAAGGGCCATGTTTCAGCTCTGGCAATTTTTTTTCCAAAGATCCTTTGCCAATCACCGGCTGGTTAAAACTTTTTTCCAGGGTGTTTCCCATGTGCGTCCGCCACGTAAGCGTTTGTTACCAGTCTGGGATCTGAATCTGGTGTTGTCTGTTATGCAAGGGCCTCCCTTTGAACCTATTCGTGAGGCCGCCTTGCCCATTTTGACTCTTAAGGTAGCCTTTTTAGTGGCTATCACTTCTGAGTTTCTGAGCTAGCGGCGCCTTCCATCAAGCCTCCTTATTTTAAGCGGCATCAAGATAAGGTGGTGTTCCGGCTTAAGCCAGATGTCTTGCCCAAGGTTGTGTCTGCTTTTCACCTTAACCCTTTCGCTGCCAGCCTACCTGGAGTTTTTGTCACACTGTTGCTAGACCATTTTGCATTATTTTGCGCTCACCATGTTCAAATGTGATTTTTGAAGGGATTTCCAGGGATTTCCCAGGAAAATGATATATTGTTTTTTTTCAGCATAGTCTGGGCTTTAACATGAAATGTCTTGTTTGTCATTTTTAGGTGTATTCTCAGTATTTTTGGGTGAAATATGTGAAAAAAAAATCTATTTTTTACTATTTGTAGTGTTTTTTTGTAATAAAAAATTTAAGTTTGTCAAAAAAATCTTATTGCGTGTGAAATCCCGATTTCTCCCAGTTACAGCGGTACCATATATGTATAGGTGACACCTTGAAGTTTTTCCAGAAAAACAACCCGTTAAATTTGAAATACTCCCAACAAACTATATATTCTCTGGAAGTACACACCTCAAGCTTTCTAGGTGTACCAGGCTTGTTGATGTGGCCACAGTTTTCTGGAAGTAATCCCTCAATGTATTCTTTGGTTGCAAAGAGTTTCCCTAAAAAAAAGGATAAAAAAGTTAAATCAAAGCCACGTTTTCCTAAAAAAAAAAACTATATACAAACAATAAAAAACAAGTAAAATCTGAAAAAGCAACATCGCCCAAACAGAACGATACCCAACATGCATAGCTACTGTCAAGGGAAGAGTTGCCAAAGACCCCAAAGTAAAGCATGTGCGTAACGGTAATTTTACTTGAAAATTTCAGCTCTGCAGACAAAGTGAGCACCTTGCGTTTTTTCAACCAAAACAACCCTTTACATTTGGAATATCCCCCATAAACCATATATTCCCTGAAAGTACACACATTAAGCTTTCTAAGCGTACCCAGCTTGTTGTAGTGGGCTCATCTTTCTGGAATTAATCCCTCAAAGAAATCTTTGGTTGTGCAGGGTTTCCCTAAAAAATGTATAAAAAAGCTGAATAAAAAACACCTTTTCTTAAATATAAATATACAAACAAGAAAAAACAAAACAAGAAAAAACAAGCTAAGTCTGAAAGCGCAAGGTCCCCCGAACAGAACAATACCCAACATGCATAGCTACTTTTAACCCTTTTAATTGACAGCCTACTTGAGATTTTGTCACCCTCTGTAGACAGGTCATATTCTTGGTGTGCCACACACCCCGCTTCACTTCTTAAATATTCATCACTTCATGGGTTAATCCACCGCAGGTGACGTAGTGCAGAGAGGAAGTCTTGTAACGAGCCCCCTTCCGGCCTATATATACCTGGTACCTCCCTTCAATCACCAGTATTTTTTCTCTCTGCTTGCTGACAAGTCAGAAGTTGGAAGTCTCCTGCTTACAGGTAGGCCGGGGTATTCTTACCCCGCCACCCCCCTTTTGGTCTATTTCTGCCCGGTTTGAGTTTGTATACTTTTATGGTGAAATAGGAAGCCTCCCAGCCTTGGCTGCTCACCGGGCAAATGGTAGATGGCACTTTAAGTGCCTAGGAGCTTATCTCCTACCGCTCGACCTCATGCGTGGGGCAATGCGGCGAACCGGCATGGTGATCCGGAAATGGGATGCCCCTGTCCCGAGGGTCCCCGTAGCCCCTTTCTCTCCCGTTGGGGGGGTGGTGAGGGTGTGCTTTAGTATGTGTGTTTCACTGTATCACTGCATGTTAACATATATGTCATGTTTATACATTCACTGTAGCATGTGTATATTTTGGGTCTGCTTTAGGGCAGCTTGCGCTTGGTATGGGCTGGCCACCTCTCTGGCAGTTGGTTGCTTGTGGCCCCCTCCCCCCTCTCCCCTCTCCTCGCCTGGCTTTCATTGAGCTTTGTCAGCACATGCGGTTTTTACCCTCCCCCCTCCGCTGCCTGGACGCGCGTGCTGTGATCAGCTGTAAAGTGTTCCAGCTGATCAGCGTAGGGGGGCGGGCCCGCTGACGCGGCGCCGGGGGCGCGGCGCCGACGTCATGCGGCGTCAGCGGCGGGCCCAGAGTCCCAGCTTCCTTCAAAACAGGAAGGCACGTGGGCGCACGGCCGCACTTTGTCTTCTGCCGGCTCATGGCTGCTGGCTGCAGGCTTACCGGCTGATTGCGGTACAGGTAAGCGGCCCCTCCCGTTGGGGCCGTTAAATGGGAGATATTGTTTAATAATACAGTGAGAAATCACTATTATCAAGGGGGCGTCATTTAAGGGCACTTGGTGCCATACTTATATGTTATACACATGTGAAGGATATGATGGTTGTTTTCTTGCCTTGCAGATCCTGGGATCCCTGCTTATGCTAGCCCTCCGGCTCTATGTGCCTGGCTAATTATTGGGATTGATTTGAATGTTTATATACATAGACTATATATAAATATATATATATATATATATATATATATATATATATAGTTTCTATTAAAGGGGACCTAAACTTAAAAAAAAAAAAAAAATGTTTTATATAAATCCTCCCTTCCGGGACATTACTAAAATAAAGGGGGCATCCCGGGTCGGCTTATGCCTTAAAAGTCCCATTATTGCGAATACCATAAATCACCATATGGAGGCTTCCGCAGATTCCGGAGACGGTTCTGCTGTTCCGTTTGGGGGGTGCGTAGGTTGTGGGGTTCCACTCCCAGCTGATGATATCTTTATTTGCATCCCTTGTGCAAAACAGACTATTGCGCGCCAGTCCGTTGCTTCGGCTGCGGTGCCATCGCATCCTTCATCATCTCCTACCTCTCCATCCCTATTCCGGACCCCACATGACACGGGGGGATTCGCATTCCGAGGCAGCAGCACAGCCCTGCCCCCGGAAAATGATGCCCGTTAAAGCAGCGTTTAAAACCGCTACAAAACGAAGGCACCTGACTCCGGTACCTTCGGCTCCACAGGACCAGTTTTGTGAACCTGTGGAATGGTCCGATGGATCCCCTGACGAGGATGAACTCCCGTCGGAGTCAGATGAGCCGACAGGTCAGCATGTGGCTGATGAGATCGGCGATTGGTCAGAGGGGGTTGTTTTTGACACCCCCTCCATTCTGGCTCAAATGTTTAATATTTTGAGTTTAGATACGCCTGAGGCGGCCGCCCCGCCAAAGGGTCAGTTATTTAAAGAGCCTCAGCCGAGTTTGGTTTTTTCCAGACAGCACCACTTTGAGAGGGTGGTTCTTAAGGAATGGGAACATCCCACACGGTTATCTGGAATTCCTTCCAGTTGGGAAAAGCGTTATCCTTTTCCACCAGAATTGGTGAGGCTGTGGTCTGTCCCTCCGGACGTCGATACCCCTGTACTAGGACTCTCCAGCTCGGCTATGGTACAAAGATGGGGAAGATCGCAGGATTGACCAATGCGCTCGACATGGTTTTTTCTATTCCGGGTCAGCATTGCGCCCGGTATGTGCTTCAGCCCTTCTTCTATTGGCAATTAAGTCCCTAATTCAGGGGCTATATGAGGATCTTGATCCTGCTTGCAAACAGTTCACTGCACTTAAGCAGTGTGAATCTTTTGTGGCTTATGTCCTGGCCGCTCAGGACGATGCGCTGACTATGAGTAGCAAGGCGGCAGCTATGCTGGTGGCTATTCGCAGGTCAGTATGGCTGCGTCAGTGGTCAGCAGACACGGCTTCCAAAAAGGTACTCACAGCCCTCCCCTTTTTGGGGTTGCGTCTGTTTGGGGAGAAAATTGATTCAGTCGTAAAAGATGGTAAGATGCCACAACGCAAAAGGCCTCGTGATCCCTTCAGGGGGACAAGTTCCGGTAGGCCTTCCTTTCAAAGGTTCGGAGCGGGAAAAGGTACGTCCTTTCCTGCTACCAGTGGCGCAGGTTGGACTCGGGGGAGGGGCCGTGGCCGGCCCACTCAGTCCTGGGGCACCAAGCCCAAGCCTGCTGATAAGCCCACTCAGCAATGAGGGGCTGCCCTCACCCGTGCGGGTGGGGGGACTATTGCGACACTTCTACCATTGGAACCATGTGGTTCTAGGCAGATGGATCCAGGAGGTAGTGTCGACAGGTCACAACCTGGAATTCGAGTCTCACCCTCCCTCGCGGTCCATTCAGGGGTCGGTTCATCCCGGCCTGAACTCTCATCAAGACGCTGTGTGTCTTTCTTTTGCCCAAATTCGCACAAGAACACTTCAGCTATTTCTGCTAGCGTGTTGGGTCCAGCAACCTCTGTTGTTGGATCAGTCCTTCCAATTGTCCTCCCGTGTACGGCAGTTCCTCCTGTGGTGATTGGTTTCGACCAATCTTGTATAGGGCAGGTCTTTCCTGACCCTCCCTTGGAGAGGTGTCACCACGGACACCGGTCTGTCGGGATGGAACAGATTCTGGAAGGAGCTGCGGCTTCAGGGGCAGTGGAGGCCCCACTTACCCATCAGAGAAATGTCCCTGATCCAGACATGGGCAGTGTTCCATGTTCCCTGTCTCTCGGCGGTTTACATTCCAGAGGTGATGGAACAGGTAGCGGACCGGTTGAGCAAGTGCTCTCCCCGTCTGGTAGAATAAGCTCTCCATCCTCGGGTGGTTCTCTTATTGTGTCTCCAATGGGAGACTCCGGAGGTGGACTTGTGGGCCCCTCATCTCTATCTCAGGCTCCCGAGCTTCGTGTCTCTCTCCCGGGATCCTCTGGCTCTGACAGTGGACGTCAGGTCCCTGAACTGAGGAGCTCTGGGATTTCTATACCTGTTTCCTCCGTGGCCCTTGCTGGGCAGAGTTCTTCAGAAGTTGGCTCTGGAAAGGGTGTACGCCGTTCTCATGGCCCCAAAGTGGCCAAAACGAATAAGGTTCGCAGACATCGTTTGGCTGCCAGTGGGCCAGTTCATTCTGCCTGTTCGGCCCGATCTGCTCACTCAGGGTCAATTGTGTTACCTCAATTTACCAGCGCTGGGTTTGATGGCCTGGCGGCTGAAACCTCCATCCTGAAGGAGGAGGGTCTTTCTGATTCAGTCATTAAGACTCTGATCAGTGCCCGGAAGAAGTCTTCTTCCGTCACCTACTATAGGACTTGGAAAGCCTATATCACTTGGTGTGAGATAAGATCTTTTCCTTGTAGGGTCCTTTCGGTCCCCAGGATTCTGGAGTTTTTACAATCAGGGCTGGACACTGGTCTCCAGCTAAGTACATTGAAAGGGCAGGTCTCTGCCTTATCTGTCTTTTTTCAGAAGCGTGTTGCGCTTAAACCTTTAGTTAAAACTTTTTTCCAGGGGGTTACGCATGTGCGGCCTCCCAGGAAACCATTACTCCCGGTTTGGGATTTGAATTTGGTTCTTTCTGCTCTTCAGGCTCCTCCTTTTGAGCCTTTGCAAGATATTGCTTTGTCTACCCTGACTCAGAAGATTGTCTTCTTGGTAGCGATCACTTCTGTCCGGCGTGTCTCAGAATTGGCGGCCTTAACTATCCAGGCGCCCTACTTCGAGAGGCATCGGGATAAAGTGGTCTTTCGGTTCAAGCCACACTTTCTTCCTAAGGTTGTTTCTGCTTTTCATTTGAACCAAGATATTGTTCTTCCCTCCTTGTGTCCTAATCCTAAGAATGACAAAGAGAGGGTTTTGCATTGTTTGGATGTAGTACGCTGTGTTAAGTACTACTTGATTATCACGTCTCCTTTCCGTAGGACGGATTCCTTTTTTGTTGTGCCCCATGTGCCTAAGAAGGGTTTGGCACCAGCCAAATCTGCCATTAGCAAGTGGATACGTCAGGCCGTTACTGCGGCCTATTCTGCTAAGGGAAGAGTTCCCCCTTTTCGTATTACTGCTCATTCCACTCGCGCTGTTGGGGCGTCTTGGGCTTTTCAGCACCAAGCTTCTGTTGAACAGGTTTGTAAGGCCGCCACCTGGTCTTCTGTTCACACTTTTTCTAAGTTTTACAAAGTTGATGTGCGGGCCTCAGCGGATGCTGTTTTTGGCCGCAAAGTTCTGCAGACTGCAGTCATTTAAGTTATGCTTCACCTGGCCTTGAGATGCCCTTCCCTTGTGGACACTGCTTTTGGATGTCCCATGAAGTGATGAATATTTAAGAAGTGAAGCGGGGTGTGTGGCACACCAAGAATAATACCATTTTGTGAGTACTCACCTGAAAAATGGATATTGTTGGTGTGCCACACACCCCGCTTCACACCCGCCCTTTTCGGTATTACCGAAGCATTTATATGGTGAAGCCCTTTTTTATTTATATCAAAATTAATTTTGGAGGTTACTGGTGGAATACTGGTACCTTGTTTTACTGCTTTTTGAATATACTGGTGATTGAAGGGAGGTACCAGGTATATATAGGCCGGAAGGGGGCTCGTTACAAGACTTCCTCTCTGCACTACGTCACCTGCGGTGGATTAACCTATGAAGTGATGAATATTTAAGAAGTGAAGCGGGGTATGTGGCACACCAACAATATCCATTTTTCAGGTGAGTACTCACAAAATGGTATTTTTTCCCCATTTTGCGTGATGTTTTGCGCCATTTTTGCTGGAATTTTCTGGTAAGTTTTATATATATATATCTTTTTGCAGCAGAGTTTAGGCTTTAACATGAAATGTCTTGTTTGTAAATTTTATTATGTTTTTTACAATGTTATTAAAGTAAAAAAAAAGAGATACATTTTTTTTTTTTTTAGAAAATCACCTCCTTTATTTTAAATATAAAATGTATTTTATTAAAGAAAACCATATTGCATGAGAGAGCCCCATTTCTACCGATTAGAACGGTACCACATATTTATCGGTAGCCCCCTGTTCCTGCCCAGGAGGCCCCCAAACTGAAACAAGTACTTTATAACATTTACAAATAAAATACAACTACCATCCACACTGCAAAGGATCAATACCCCCTCCCAGGGGGGGGACCCCATTTTTTTTGGATTTTTAAGGGTTAAAAACCCTTAGGAATGGGGAAAAAAAATGACATGGGGTCCCCTTACCCAAAATAACCAGCCCGGGACCAGCTATGCAGGGCTTGTAGAAACAGGGCGCAGGGGCCAGCTTTTGTGGCCCCTGGCCCTGCAGGCTACAAGCCCGCATAGCCCATGGCCACGGGCTCTTCTGCCCCCCCCCCCCCCCCCGGACTTTGGAGGGAGGAGGCAGGTAATGGGGGTGCTGGGGGTTAATGGCAAGTCACCCGCTAGCCGCAGCCTTGTGAACTGGTATAGGGATCTCTTGGACCCCTTACCAGTTCACAAGGGGTTAAGTGTAAAAAAAAAAAAAAAAAACACCACACACACAGAGAAAAAATATTTTTTTTTTTTTTTTTTTTAATACCTCCCATCCATCTTGCTCTGTGTCCCTCGACAGTCACTGGCTTCTGCTCACCTGCTGGAAGCCTTTTATAGCTGCTGGGTGACAGAACATAAGGGGTTAATTTAAAAAAAAAGACATAGGGTCCCCCCCTCCCAGGGGGACCTCATTTTTGGGGGGGATTTTTAAGAGTTAAAAACCCTTAAAAATCCAAAAATAAATGACATAGGGTCCCCCTTACCCGAAGTAACCAGCCTGGGACCAGCTATGCAGGGCTTGTAGGAACAGGGCACAGTGGCCAGCTTTTGTGGCCTCTGGCTCTGCAGGCTACAAGCCTGCATAGCCCGTGGCCACGGGCTCTTCTGCCCCCCCCCCCTGGGCTTTGGGGAGGCAGGTAATGGGGGTGCCGGGGGTTAATGGCAAGTCACCCGCTAGTGGCAGGTGACTTGCCAGACCCCCGAGCCTTGTGAACTGGTATAAGGGGTCTCATGGACCCCTTACCAGTTCACAAGGAGTTAACAGTAAAAAAAAAAAAACACACAGAATAAAGAATGACTTTATAAAAAAATAAAAACTTTTTTTTTATTTTACTCACCTCTGATCCTCATCTCCTGTGTCCCTCGCAGCTCTGATGACAGTTGTTGTCATCGCTGGCCAGTGGAGGAGGGGGGTAGGCGATCAGATCATCACCTGCCTTCCTCCTCCTGTGGCCAGGCCCTCTCCTGAAGCTGGAGAGCCAGAGGGGGGGGCAATCGGAGGCCCCCCTGGTGAAGAGGAGACCCTGCGGGAGCGATCGAGCATTGAGGTAAGTAAATGTCATTTTTATTTTTTTTTTGTTTTAAATGTATTTCGGCTGCTGCTGAAGTGGGGGGTGGCTATTCCGGGCCCTCCCCTGCACCCGGGGGGGCCTGGGTGGGGGATCGAAGCCCCCCCCCAGATGAAGAGGAGACCCGGCCGGATCGAACAAGGGATCAGGTGGGTGTTATTTTACTTTTACTGTAGCAGGGGGAGAAGTCAAGCACGTAGATTCTACGTGCTTGGCACTTAAGTGGAGTGGAAGCAAGCACGTAGAATCTACGTGCTTGGCACTGAAAGGGTTAATCAGGACATTGTCTTGCCTTCCTTGTGTCCTAATCACGCCGATTCCAAGGAGCGGAATCTGCATTCTTTGGACGTGGTCAGGGCTCTGAAATTCTATTTGGTTGCTACTGAGACCTTCAGGAAGTCTGGTGCTCTGTTCGTTCTCACTTCTGGGCCTAGGAAGGGTTTGCCTCCGGCTAAATCCACTATCGGCAAGTGGATCCGTCAGGCGGTGGTTCAAGCCTATTCTGCTAAGGGGAAGGAACCTCCCTTTAGAATTACTGCTCATTCCACTCGTGCTATTGGTGCCTCCTGGGCTTTCTTCTGTTGAACAAGTTTTCAAGGCCGCTACTTGGTCTTCTGTTCATACTTTTTCAAGGTTTTACAAAATTGATGTTAAGGCCTCAGCGGATGCTGTTTTTGGCCGCAAGGTGCTTCAGGCGGTAGTGGTTTGATCTACTGGCCTCTACTCATTTGGGATCCCACCCTACTTTTGGACACTGCTTTTGGATGTCCCATCAGTTATGAATACGGAAGCGGGCCGTGCCATGCATTAAAGAAAAAAAAAATTTTTTGAGTACTCACCTGTAGAATTGTTTTTGTTCTTGCATGGCACGGCTCGCTTTGCCCCACCCTGTTATAGTTGTTCTTGGTTGCCTCTTTATGGTGATTGTTCCAAGTTAAGTTGGGTTTTTTTACCTTTTTTACATTTATACATTTATTCGCTCCCGGCTTCTTGCCTCACTGCTCGTCTACGTTGGGAACTTGTTGGTTAATCCCGTTTTTATATAGGGAGCTGGGAGCTGCCACAGCTTTCTGCAGTGCTGCTGCGCCACCTTGTGGCGGAATAACCCATCAGTTATGAATACCGAAGCAGGCCGTGCCATGCAAGAACAAAAACAATTCTACAGGTGAGTACTCACAGAATTAGCTTTTTTTGTTGTTTCAATGCTTTCTTGCACAGCAAGTACTGCTAGTACCACCACAGTGTTTTCTAGGATCAGAACAGCTGACACAACCAATTTAAAAAGTAAATACTACGCAGAATTCCTAACCATGCACAATACCCATTGCCCATGTCATCATTGTTCAGACCCAAGGCCATCCATCCACACAGTCTCTGTCATTAGACCTCTTAGTATAATACTCAGAGTAAAAAAAGATGGGAGGGTGGCGATGGATTTTTAGTTTTTTGAAGCCAGACTTTAGCATATGTCAAAAGAATAAAGTGGTTTCCAATGTGTTATTGCTTTTTCTGTTTTCACCGGAGTGATTTTTTTTAATCTGCTTTCCTAATAACCCTCAAAGCTCATAACGCTGAGTTGACCCCACAGATGAGCACTGCATGTCACTAGAAATGGAGAACTGCTCAAATGTGTCCAGTGTTGCCTGTCTAAACACCTTTTTTTTTCTTGTAAATATAAAGGGAGTTTTCTAAAGACCATTGGGGCTATTTTCTATTTTAATTCCCAGTAAGTCTAAATACTTTATGATCTAGGAAGCAGTAAATCTGCATGCTACACGTGTCATTTGACTGCTTTTTTCCCAACATTCAGGAAAGCTGACTGATTTAACAATTCTAAAGCTTTAAAATTACTCTGATTACAACTCTAAACAAACTCCACAGTTTAAGCCAAATACCTGCTAGCCTTAGATCGTCTCTTAAGGGTTTTGGCTCTTGTAATGCTTTTCTTATTTACTAAACTCATCATAAAGTAATTACAAAGACAGAGTTAGAACCACATCTGCTGGCTAAAAAGCAAACCTACTCTCTAGCTAGTTCTGTAGCTATGAGCTTGAGGTCCCTTGCCTACCACAATATTTACTACTAGGTGTTTTGACTTACAAAATTGGCAGTCATGCAAATTGTCTGAGCACTCGTTCTATTGGACCTCAACTGTTTTCTTCTCACTGTACTCTACTAAAGCGGACCAAAACCCCCATTTTTTTTACTAGTATCCCCTGTAAGGGCACCATTTACCAATTTTTAGTGCTTCATTCTAATATCAGATAATTGCTCTTGTTTTAGTTGTAAGGCTCAGCCTCCTCCATTGTTTTATGTGGCAATGATGTAATTGCTGCACCTATGCAATGACTGTTCGCCTGCAATCTTAGAAAGGGATAGCAAAAAAAGTGTTCCAGAACGACAAAACAAAATATCCATTGTTAGCTCTACAACCTAAGAAGGGAGTATTAACAGGGACTTTGGCCAAATGTATTTCACAAGTTCGGTGGGTTTGGTCCACTTTAAGCCTTCCTCTGGGTGTTTTTTTTCACTGCTTTCTTTTATTGAAGAATGGGTAGTGTCCTGCCACAGGAGGAGCTGCCAAGCGGGGGGTGGGGGGGGTGGGAGAGCGCTTCAGCGTTGCATAATCTCCAGCACTTTCTGACTTCTCTGCTAACAGTAGGATGTTACCCTATCCCTGTGTAACTGAATGAAGATGAAAAGAGAGTGTACTAAAATGCTGTTTGATGGGTTTGAATATAAAGTCAAGCCACATTTAGAAGGTGGCATATAGTGAGTAAATGTTTACCCAAACGACCCACTTTGATTTTCCAATGCTGAAATAAGCATCCCAGCAATTTAAGGTGGGTGTGCCACCTTTTTTTCTATTTAGGAGCCTCATTGGCACAGGAACTGACAGCAGAGAAACTTCAAAGTATCTGCAGAGATGTATGGGGTTGATTTTTGTTGAAAGTTGTGTTTTTCGCAACTGAAAAAAATCACAAGCAAGAGTAGCATCAGACCTTTTTCACACAGCTGGAATACTGTTGATTACTTCTTGAAAAAGTGTGCTGCCATCACATCAAATTTCTGAATTTCATCACAGCTTGTGCTGTTCAGATTTGGATTCTCTGCAGTGCACTCTATTTCTGCCTATAATACACTGAAGGTGTCCACGGCTTAATTTGGGGATTTCTCTCCGGGGGTTAACTGCGGGGATTCCAAAATAGGGTGCCCCCTTAGGACCTTAGACAAATGACCAAGTGTCATTTTGGTCCACTCATATTTTTTTTTTAAAACACTGGGGTAATGGGGAAAGAGACCAATATTTGTATTACCCTTCAGTATTCTATTCTGTTGCATTGTTCACAATCATTTTATTTTCTTAGGCAAATGAGATGTTACTCAGTGGAAGAAAACTGACTGCCCAAGAAGCATGTGCAAAAGGCTTAGTTTCTCAGGTTTTTTGGCCTGGGACTTTTACACAAGAAGTCATGGTTCGCATTAGGGAACTTGTGGCCTGCAATCCAGTGGTATGTGGCCCCCAAAGCCCTTCAGTCTTAACCATTTTATCTATTATAATTTGGATCAAGTATTAATATTTTGCTTTTATTGTGTGTGCCCTCTTCAATGTAGGTACTTGAAGAAACCAAAGCATTAGTAAGGAACGTCACGCGAGGAGAATTAGAACAGACAAATGATAGAGAATGTGAAGTTCTAAAGAAGATCTGGGGCTCTGCTCAAGGAATGGACTCAATGTTAAAATATTTACAAAGGAAAATTGATGAATTCTAGGGAAAAAAAGAAAGAAACTGCTTTGTTTTATGAAGAAGCCTTGAAACCCTTTCAGGGACAGCATTTGTTTGTGGTGCCCTAAATTATTTAATATTTTTGGAGCAAATATTAACTAAAGCCTGTCCTCAGATGTTCACAGGCTGATGCTAGAGCCAGTCATTGTCCAGAACTTTCTGACATTCTGTGTCTAGTGCAATGGTTCATAGTGAGAGGACAATGAAAAAAAGTGAGAGGTCTGGAAATGCATATTTTGTTGATAATATATATAAATATAATATAATTATATATTTAAACTTAAAACGGGTAACAGAAGCCCTAATGTTCATTGCCAGCTGAGGTAAGACTGAGGCAATGATTTGTTTCTAAAGAAGGTAAATTACCTCAGTTTTTGTTTGAATGGACTAAAACGAAACCCACAGGACTATAAACATATACTGATGCATTTTAATAAACCCAAAAAGTGTGCGTGTGTTCTCAGGACATATGCTAGTTTTGAAAGAAAACATAATCTTGACATGGTATCAGAAACATGTCAAGTTAATAGTAAGCATGAAGAAACCACTGTCAAGATGTTTTTCTTTGTGTGATGCAGTATTAACAAGTCACTGAATTAACTTGTGTTAAAGGTTGAGGCTTATTCACTTGTTCAATGCTTTTTTAGAGTTGGAGTTGTTTATATACTTTAGTTCTTGGGTGAATCCTCTTAGTTGTTTGCAGGTTATATATTACACCAAAAATAATTTTATGTTCATACTTGTATAAATTTTAGGTTTCACTAGAATATATTTTATTTAATAAGTTAATATTGGTACACTATTCATTTTCAAGAATTTCCCACCCAAAAACTACCTTTTTGTTATGCGTGTACTATTCTATTGCCTTTTTACCGATACACTATATAAACTTATAAATATATTTTACTTTTATGTATAGTATAGACAAGTGTCTTGTAAATATAAAATGTGCCATTCCTTTTGGGGTGTTTAAATGATTTTTGAATGCAGATATATTAAGACTAGAATATCTTTGCTTGCAGTTTGTTGAATGTATGAGGAAAGTAATCAACCTTATTTTTGTACAGTTTTTTACATTTTTACTTCCAGACTATCATCTCCCATTCTTGTTGGAGAGTTGCTCCCACTGTATATCTGCCTGAAGTTTGGGTTGGTACAGTATTTTTGCATTAATTGGACCTACGCATTTGTTCTAAAAACACGGACTGTACAGTCTGTAAAGTTTTCTAAAATGCACAGCTGTGAAACTGGCTCAAATAAAACTAATTTTTCTTAACATAACAATACTGCCCTGGTAGACTGTTGTTTAAGATTGGTACAGTTTGATATTTTTTTATGCACACTTTACACTAAGGGGGATCCTATTCCTTTGACATATATTACTCAGTCACAATATTATGACCACTTCCTACTTTCAGTGTTGGCAGTGCTTAGCTCATGAAGGAAGTCAAGTGTCATGAGCTGGATGGTGGTTATTAAAGGTATGCTATGATAGCACATGCATCCCTTGTTGTCGTGGGTAAAATGGGTGATGTATCAGAGTTGCATAAATGGCTGATTTTTGGCTTTCGGGCCAAAGGTGTCAGTATGTCAGACTATGCGCAGTTTGTGAATAGTTTGCTGATGTGGTGAAAATGTATCATGAGTGGACTAATCGTACAACTGCTAATAAGCAATGTGGAAACTGCAAAGCACCACGTGTCATTGATTTACGAAGTGAACGTTGGCCACAAACTGTGCCTCTGCTAACGAAATTGCATCAGACAGAAACGGCTTAAATTTTCACTGCAGTATCAAAATTGGACCTCCAATGATAAGTTGTGCTTCCTGCTTCATTGAAGCGCAGTGCCAGTCAAAAAACAAAGCCTTGTAAATTGCTCCCCTAAAGCCCCTATATTTTTGATTATTATTGAATATTATTTTGACATAAGCTTAATGAGAGAGATTAACGCCATTCGGATGTTTGGAGTAGCAGGCAGACTCTGAAGTCCTAAACATTCATGGCAGGAGCCATCTTGCCACACACATGAAGATGCTGATTTTGAAAATCAGAGTCTCTCAGTTAAAATTTCCTCAGCTCTGTGCAATCATGTCTTATTTCTACACTTAATCTTTGATCACATAGATCATACGGGGTCGCACACTTACAAGTATATATTTATGACAATAGACCATTAAAGTGCAATGTTAAATACTGCATTAGGATAATAAAATCCTGCCTGAGGATTAAAAACTGATTAAAAAAGGACTTTTAGATCACCTAGAATCTAATATAACCGGCGCATTAAAATGGCTTTTTTATGAACAAAACAAGCATAGAAATAAGTTGTGTATGTCTAAATCACATTGTCTATTAACAATTGTGTTAATATTTCATTTAATCCACCGCGTGCATGAACTCCTTTGATTCCACTTTGTGTGAGTCCCAATCGCCAAAAACAAAATTTTGTACCTACCAGATTTCGAAAAGGAAAATGCCTTTAGTTCCTCTAATTTAGCTCCACAATTACTCAGCAACTTCTCCAAAAACCACTTTGGTGCAAGACTCCTAAATTTGATAGCTATTCTGACTCAGATGGTTGTAATAGCGATCTAAACCTTGTAAGACCTTATCAGATAGATGAACTCACTCACCAATACTGTGTTCATCCACAAAGCTGATTTATTCTGTCCATCAAACAGTGGGATACAGCGACATGAATGGATTTCAGTATTATGCGGTCAAAAGATGATTCTTTCATTAGAGTAGCATGCAGGGTACATGTGTGGCTCATACATTAGGCAGAAGACAATGAAACAGGAAATGCTCACTGGAGAACATGGGAGTGGTTTGGACAAAGGGAAATGAGTCATAACCCTGAAATACAAGTGCAATACCAAAAAAAAGAAAAAAGGTCCAAAGATGGCAGCATAACTGACTGTAGAAATGTCCATAGAATAGAAGTACAGGAATAAACTATGTAGATACCATCCATAATGATGAAATATTAATTGTGTAACAGCACACTCCCCGTCTGGCATTGAATATGTCACTATTTAAACCATAACGGTAGTTATACAGTTGCAAATGAATAACAGTGCAATTTGCTTGATATCTTGAAAACCTGAAAAACATAAGGAGAACATGCAATAATGCAACAGCCATAATGTAAGACTCCCAGTACAACAATAAAGGTTCAAGAGACTTCCTTTTTGAAGTAATAGGTAGGATCCAGCAGTCTACGCAAGAAAGTTCATTCTCCATAGGGCAAGAGCAGAATAAGTTTCGTGATAGGTCTGATGAAGGTCTTTACAGTCCCTTGTCTTGCAACCTTCCCTTCCACCTTGCGGGCCTTATAATAAGTTCCACAGGCCATTCGATTCGTTCAGCTTGTTGGTCCTTGAGGAGAACAAGGTCTCCAACTTGTATGTTAGGGTTCATACGTTGCCATTTCCTGCAACCTTGCAGAGTAGAAAGATACGCCATCTTCCAACGATTCCAGAAGCAGTTGGTGAGGCGTTGTACTCGCTTCCACTGATCATAGCACAGATTTCCTGATTTAAAGTTTCCAGGTGGAACGGAAACAGTCCCAAGCTTCTGGGTAAGCAGCGTAGCTGGAGTAAGGATAGTCAGGTTCTCTGGATCTGTAGACACTGGAACAAGTGGTCTGGAGTTGATTATGGCAGATGCTTCTGCTAGGAAGGTTGTTAGAACCTCGTGGGTAAGTCCTGCGGAATTCGAATCCATAAGCATAGAGTCAAGTATTTTACGTGTGATGCCTATCATTCTCTCCCAAGAGCTCCCCATGTGGGAAGAATGAGGAGGATTGAATATCCATGTACAACCCTTTTCAGCTAAAAGGTCTTGGATTGGCCTAGAGTTGAGCTGTAACTCTCAACAGGCACCGACAAAATTAGTTCCACAGTCGGATCTTAGTGTCTTGACTGGTCCTCTGATTGCAAGAAATCTTCTAAAGGCATTGATGAAGCTTGAGGCATCCATAGACTCTATTACTTCAATGTGTACTGCACGACACTCATGCAAGTGAACAGCACTGCCCATCTTTTGCTGTTTGCTTGGCCACCTCGAGTTCTATGAGCGGTTACTATCCAAAGTCCAAAGACATCTAAACCGACATGAGTGAAAGTGTTGTCAGTTGGCAGATCTGACATTTGCTGTAGCTGATGTTTACCTCTTAGTTTACGGCAGTGTAGTGTGGCTGCAATTTGTCTTTTTGTTCCTATAATCCAAAGGCCTGCGGCTCTTATGGCACCATCACTCTGTGAAGTGTCTACCTTGGTGCTTAACCCCTTCGTGGTAGTGCCGTATGAGGTAAGTGGTAATGTGGTGGCGAGCAGGTATGATGAGAGGATTCCACTCCGGTCCTAGCTCGGCCTTGTTTAAGCGTCCACCAACGCTTAACATGCCATCATTGTCAATGAATGGGTTCAGGTTAGCAATGGGACTGTTTTCTGAAATGTCCCTCTTGTCAAGGATACATTTGATTTCTGAGCCAAAGACTTCCCGTTGTACAATGCGCATTATGGTCATTTCACCTTCAGCAATGTTGTTTGCAGAAAGAAGCCTTTGACATGTGTCAACCTTGACATTGAATATCAGTGGGCTTTGTGTGGAAGCAGCGTGCAATGTGGACTAACCTTGCGATGGTGCGTACAAGCCTTGTCCACTTAAAAACTTTTAAAGCGTTGGTAGCCCAAGACAAGTCCTAGCTTAGTATGGGTGATAAGGGTTTTACCTTCTGGATTATTCTCTGGATCTTTGTTGGGTTCTAGAAGACTGAAGACATCAGCTGTGGCCTCGTCTGGATGATCCAGCAGGAATTCAGGACCTGTTATCCAAGAAGAATTAGCAGAAGCACTTGCAGACACTGGTCTGGTTGTATATGTAGCCCAGGACAACCTTGCTGTCTGTGTAGAATTGCTCACGCATTATGAAATCAGCAATTTCTACAGCCAACACAGTCCCACAAAGTTTAAGCCTAAGGATTGTGTGCTTGGGTTTAGGTGCTAATTTAGCTTTCCCAAAGAGAAACCCTATGTGGGTTTGATTGGAGGAGTCTCTTACCTTGAGGTAGGCAACAGCTGCCATGGCCTCAGTAGATGCATCTGAGAAGATGTGCAGCTCCTTCCTCCGACTTGTAGCGAGGGAAGTTGAGGTGTAGCAGCGTTGTATACATATTTCATTTAAGGCATGTAGAGATTGTCTCCAGGACTCCCACCTTGAAAGCTTGTCTGTTGGCAGTGGAGTGTCCCAATCTTTAATAGTCTCTGAGAACTGTCTAAGCAAGGATTTCCCTTGTATGGTGATGGGAGCCACAAATCCCAGTGGATCATATAGACTGTTCACCACTGATGGCACGCCACGCTTAGTAAATGGCTTGTCTGTAGAGCTGACTTGAAAACCAAAGGTGTCCTTTAATAAGTCCCATCGTAGGCCTAGACTTCTCTGTACATGTCCATCCCCAGGTTTAGGTCTTTAAACCCTGAGGTGTGATTGCCAGGTTGAAAGGCTTTCATAACAGCAACACTATTTGAGGCAATCTTGTGTAGCCTGAGGTTAGCCTCAGATAGCATACCTTGTGTTCTTCGAAGCAGATCCATGGCTTCTTCCTCTGTAGGTAAAGATTTAAGTCCATCATCAACATAAAAGTCTCTCTCAATGAAGTGTTGAGAGTCTGTTCCATAGTTCCTTTCTCCACCAAGGGCAGTCCTTCGTAAACCGTATGTTGCAACAGCGGTTGAGGGGCTATTTCCAAAAACATGTACCTTCATGCGATATTCCATAATCTCATTGTCCATGTTACAGTACCACACAAACCTTAGGAAATTCCTATGGTCTTCACGTACAATGAAGCAATGAAACATTTGCTCAATGTCGGCAGTTATTGCAACTGGCTCTCTTCTAAACCTCATCAGTACACCTACAAGGTTGTTAGATTTGGACCCGTAAGAAGAACATCATTCAGGGAATACGCCTTGATACTTGGCACTGGAGTCAAATACTACCCTGATTTGTTTAGGCTTACGTGGGTGGTACACTCCGAAGAAAGGCAGGTACCAGCACTCATCTTGTTCTTGAAGTGGTGCCGCTGGTTTGGCATGATTGTTGTCAAAGATCCTTTTCATAAAGGCGATGACGTGTTCCTTCATTTCGGGCCTGTTCTTTAGTGTACATTGCAATGAGTTGAATCTGGATAGAGCCTGTTCACGATTGGTTGGGAGTTTGGCCCTTGCAGCACGAAAAGGTAGTGGCGCAACCCAGTAGACTCATCCTGGAAGAATTCTTTGTCCATTATTTTGATGAACTCTCTGTCTTCAACTGACAAGGCTATTTTGTCGTCATCACTTGTAGTACTAAACACTGCAGTACCTAGGTTGTCGTCAAGAGTAACTTGCCTTACTTAGAGGATGTCAAGAGGCTTCTCCTTCACTTCATAATGGTGAGGGCATCGTTTGAAGTGGGATGCACGTCCTTTTACCAATACATACGTTTTGAAGGAGTGGATCTCCGATGATGTATGAGTCCTGCTCAAACATACGTTGCCCACTATTACCCTGCCTAGGTCAAGTCTTTGTGCGTAAGGAGCGTCGTCGGGCCCATCACATTGTTTGCCTACATTTCTTTACTGCATGGCACGGCCCGCTTCTGTATTCATAACAGTTGGGTTATTAAATGATTATAAATGGGCTTAACCATAGAGTTCCCCAGTGTTTCCTCTGCAGTGGACTACGAAGTTAGCAGATGGCTCTCTCTCTTGCGCAGGTGAGCGAGGCAACCAAGCCTGCGGCCCTGCAAGTCTATTTCCATCCGTTTCTGGACCCTCACTGGCTCCCAGCCTTGGCCGACAGATCGGGTGAAGGTAGAAGAGCACTAGGGTCAAGCCGCAGACCCTGTAACACAAAGGGTAGCCGGCCATAGGCTTTATGGTGAGCCTATTAGGGATGCAGAGTTTCTGTCCTAGCTTCTGAGGGGGTAAGTAGTTTGGGGACTGTGTCCCCTCATTTTCCTTTGGGTCTCCCCCCCCCCCCCCGCGCCCCCCCCCTTCCTCCCTGACCATGGCTGCTCGCCGCTGCTTTCTCATCTCTCTCTTCCCCCCCCCCTAACTTGGTTGGGGGGGAAAGGGGGGATGGTAGCGGCGAGTAGTCATATCTGTGGTGTTTTTACGTTTTTGGTGTGTTTTCTGGTGTTTTTAGCTGCCACGCCGCTTTGTACTGCGTTCCACAGCTGTGGCCTCTATAACCTGAGGTGATTTTGCTTTGTCATGGCGCCGGCCGGGTCACGTGAGCGCAATTATGGGGGGGCGGGGCCGGGTGATGATGCGTATCGCGTCGTTCACCTCGCGGCCCGCCCCTCGAGGTACCTCTGCCGGCGCCATTTTGGACGAGCTGCACGTCTGGATTTCTCCCTTCCTGGCTGCAGCGCTGCTTCCTCCCGCAGGTCGGTTGGTGACTGTCACCCCCTTGAGATGGGGGAGCTCTCCCAGGATTCTGACTCCTCTGGGAACCAGCAGGAGGGTTGCGATAGTGACCCTGGGTCTGCGTCCGGAGAGGAATCATGGTACCCTGAGGACACTGATAATCTGCTGTCACATATTTTTGAAATTTTGCACATTGCTGCCCCTGAGGTAGCTAAAAGAAAGCAGGGGGAGCTTTTTTCGCCCTGGTAAACAGCGTTTAGAGTTCCCTGAGCAGGAACATTTTACCACCTTGGTGCTTAAATAATGGGAACGTCCTAACAAGTTGCCTGCGGTGCCCAAGGGTTTGGATAAAAGGTATCCCTTTCCCGTTGATCTTGTTAAGAGGTGGTCATTTCCCCCTGAAGTAGACGCTCCCGTACTAGGCCTGTCCAATACTTCGGTTATGCCTTCCCCTGACACTACCACTCTGAGGGACGGAGAGGACCGCCGCATGGATCAAGTGGCCTGCCATGCTTTTGCCTGTGTGGGGGCTGGCTTGCGCCCTGTATGTGATGCTGCCATTACTGCTATTGCCCTTAAACTGCTTAAGCGCCTCATTGATGGCACAATAGCTGGTAGTGTGGGGGAGGAATATAGGACTCTCTTACTTTGCTCTGATTTTGTGGCCTTTATCCTTACTGCTATGGATGATGCTGTGCGGCTGTGTGGAAGGACCTCTGCGCTCTTGGTGGCTATGCGCCACCCTGTCTGGTTGCGCCAGTGGGCAGCTGACGCTGTGGCTAAGAAAGCTCTCACTGGCCTCCCCTTCGTGGGGCTGCAGCTATTTGGGGAAAGGCTTGATGTTCTGGCCAAGGATGGGAGGCTGCCTCAGCGTAGGAGGCAGTCTCGGCCCTTTCGGGGGTCCTCTGTCCCTTCCTTTCGCATTCCCAGAGGGGGCCGTGGCTCCCTCCTCTCCAGTGGTCGCAGAGATTCTTGGGGCCGTGGCAGAACCAGTGGTGGTCCCGGTCTCTCCTGGAATCCTAATCCCAAACCCGCTCCCAAGCCCCCTCAGGCATGAAGGGGCGCCCTCACCCATCCGGGTGGGGGGGACGGCTTCGGCTCTTTGCTCACGTCTGGAGGCTTCATGTCTCAGACCGGTGGATTCAGGAGGTAGTGTCCTCCGGTTACAAGATAGTTTGCAGAATGGCCCCCCCAAGATTCATCAGATCCCGGATGTCTTTAAACCCCCTGTCCGCTCAGGGGTTGCTTCTGGCGGTTCATTGCCTGTTCGTCTGGGGTCATTTGTTTGGTGCCTCATCAAGAAAGAGGTCAGGGGTACTATTCCAATCTTTTCACGGTCCCCGAAAGGGACGGCTCTCTGAGGCCCATTCTGGATCTGAAGGGCCTCAACAAATTTGTCAGATTCAAGCATTTTTGCTTGGAGACGCTGCGTTCTGCTGTCAGTACCCTTTGCCCAGGCGACTTCATGACCACTGTGGACATCAAGGATGCTTATCTTCATGTGCCTATCTTTCCAGGTCATCATAGATTTCTATGGTTCGAGCTGCAGGATCAGCATTACCAGTTTGTGGCTCTACCCATCGGTATTACCTCGGTACCTCGGGTGTTCACCAAGGTGCTGGCGGGAGTGATGGCTCTGCTAAGAAACCAGGGCATCCGCATCATTCCTTACCTGGACGACATCCTGATTGTGGCCGAGTCTTTTCCTCAGGCTGAGCGCGACACTCAAATTGTGACATCCACTCTGGAGTCTTTCGGCTGGGTGATCAACTATCCCAAGTCTTCTCTGTCCCCGTCATTGGTGAGGACCTTTCTAGGCATGACTCTGGATACCTCTCAGGTCAAAGTGTTCCTTCCTCGGCAGAAGGTGGAGGGTCTTCAGCTGCAGGCTCGGGCTCTGCTGTCGTGTCCTCATCCCTCCATCCGTCAGGGGATGCAGTTGGTTGGCCTGATGGTGTCCTGCTTTGAGGCGGTTCCTTTTGCTCAGTTTCACATGAGACCTCTTCAGTTGCACCTCTTGTCAGTTTGGGATCAGGACCCTGTGTCCCTGGGTCAGGAATTTGTTCTGTCTCCCCTGGCCAGACAGTCTCTCTCGTGGTGGCTGGACTCAAGGAACCTTCTGGGGGGCAGGTCCTTCCTGCCCCCGTGGTGGGAAACGGTCACCATGGATGCCAGTCTGACTGGCTGGGGAGGCTTCTGGAAGTCCCTGAGGTTCCAGGGTCGGTGGGGCCCACAAGAAGCCCATGCTTCCATCAACGTCCTGGAACTGAGGGCGATCAGGTTGGTTCTTTCTCGCCTATCCACTCACCCCCTGGGTCGGGCTGTTCAGACAACCATTGCCTACATCAACCATCAGAGAGGGACTCGGAGCAAGCGAGCCTTCAAGGAAGTGTCCCCGATTCTGTCTTGGGCGGAACAACATGTTCACTGCATCTCAGCGGTCTACATCCCAGGGGTGGAGAACCAGGTGGTGGACTCCCTGAGCAGGGGTGAAGTCTTGTCTGGGGGAGTGGTTTCTCAACAACCAGGTGTTTCTCTCCCTGTGTCATCGCTGGGGTCAGCCGGATGTGGACCTGTTTGCGTCCCCTCACAATCACAAATTTTCCAGATTTGTGTCTGTCTCAGGATCCTCTGGCCTTCGCCACGGATGCCTTGGCAATACCTTGGACGGAGTTTCTGCTTCTCTATGCGTTCCCTCCGTTTCCTCTCCTGGGCAGGGTCATGCGCAAGATGGCCCAGGAGCGGGTACCAGCCATACTGGTGGCCCCTTGTTGGCCAAGAAGAGTTTGGTTCGCAGATGTCATGCAGTTGGCAGTAGACCGGCACGTCCTGCCCAAGGATCCAGACCTTCTCACCCAGGGGCAGCTACGCCATCCCAATTTACAAACTCTGGCTTTAACGGCTTGGCTGCTGAAACCTCCGGTATAAATGTAAATGTCAGATAATTGCTTTTTCTTCATCATTATTAAAGTGCAAGTTCTAATAAATCCAGCCTGGCTGCACCACCGTGACCAGAACCCGCCCCGGGGGGGGGGGCTTTTGCTCTACCGAAGACCCTCTTGGGAGGAGCTGCGGTAGAGGATGTTATGCAAATTAATTTATAAACTCATTATACATTAAACCACACATAGCAATTTAAGGCGTCCTCAATGGACTACCTGTTTGAACAGAACAAAATAAAGCAAGCAGAAAGAAGGGAACAGGGAAGGAAGAGAAGTTAAAGGGTAAAGCATGAAAAGGGAAGACAGGAAAAGTGGAGGGAGGGGGGAAAAAAGGAAGGATGGCTACGTTAGGGCCTCTATAAAGGTGGATGGAAGGAAGAGGGGCCTCCCAGAGCACGCAACATCTCCCCTCCTGCTGGGTCAGTGCTCATTAGCCCTATTCCCTAGGGCCATCAAACCTAATAACCCCTAACACTTTTTCCGTTGGAACTCTCTCCATGGTTCCCACACCTGGTCAGTCTTTTCCTTATTAGACATAATGGAGGCTGTAATTTGCTCATTCACCATTATGTTCGCCATCCTCGCCTCTACCTCCTGCCATAATAGTCTGGGGGCTTTCCAATTCGCTGCCACTGTTAGTCGCACGGTACCAATAGATGTATAGGGCTCGTATAGGGCTGCTGCTTCAATGATAATAAAGCTTCAAGCGGGGTCGGGGGAAAGAGATCTAACCAAGATGTGAGATAACACTTTGTACGCCTCATTCCATAAGCCCTGTACCACTGGGCATCCCCACCAAACATGGAGGTACTCTCCAATTGCTCCACATCCCCTGTAGCATCTGGGGGAGTGTGAGGCGGAGCATTTATGAAGTCTCGCGGGGGTGTAGTACCAACGGAGTACTATATTCCTAGTATGTCACACACCCCACTTCCAAATATTCATGACACTTGGGAACCCGGCCTGTAGAGGGCGATCTTGCAGAGATGACATGGAAAAAGGAGCCCCTCCTGGTCCATAAGTACTGGGTTCCTCCCACTATTCCTTAGTCTTTTCGACTCTGCAGTCGGCGAAGCATTCAGAAGATGACTCTTCTTCAAGCTGCAGGTAGCCGGGTTTGCTCCCGGCCCCTTTTTTTCTCTATTTCTGTCTGATACTCTTTAAACCTGTTTGGTTATATTGTATGCCTCCCAACCCTGGCTGTATGGTTCAGGCAAAGGTAGATACATACACCTTCTGGTGTATACAAGAGTTTTACTCCTCCGTGAGACCCAAATGTGGGTAGGCGGTTTCCGGGTTGGTGTTCTCGGCATGGGATGCCCCTGTCCCTTTATAATCCCCTTGTGCCTTATGGGTGCATTTCTATCCTCTCCCCTTTTAGTTCTCCTTTACCCTGCTGGGGTAAAAAGGAGGGGGGGGGGGGGGCGTTATCTGGGCTTATTTG
Organism: Gastrophryne carolinensis; assembly: GCA_027917425.1. Lineage (NCBI taxonomy): Eukaryota > Metazoa > Chordata > Amphibia > Anura > Microhylidae > Gastrophryne > Gastrophryne carolinensis. Next base: position 263,987,365 of record CM051239.1, read on the forward strand.
TCACCATGCACACAAATAATAAAAAAAAAAAAGATATATAAAATAAATCTTTATTACATATATATTATGTATGTTTACTATACTATTTAATAGGATATGTTTTATTTAGATTTTCCTATTTCTGTCTAGGCCGCATTCTTTTGCTTACCTTTCAAAGCTCTTTGTTTCTGCTATGTTCAGATTTGAATTTCCCTCCATTCTTGGTCATGTGATTCTGGGGGTGGGCGGGGCTTAGGCACTCCATCATTTCATTATCAGAGCACCTGGTGTGCTCTCCTTGTCTGCCTGGCTCCTGCTGTTTCCCTATGGTCTTCCCTCGTTGTGCTTGCTTAGGTAGCACATATACTAAGATTGGAATGATACAGAGAAGATTAGCATGGCCCCTGCGCAAGGATGACACGCATATTCGTGAAGCGTTCCATATTTTAAGGTGCTGTGAGTACCCCTCAGCTTGCTAAAGGGAGTTTCTGCCATTTTTTTCATGCTTTGTCATTTATTGTATTGTGTGCATTGGTGACTGTTTGTTTTCTTTGTAGGTGGAAACTCTTTATTTTAAAGGGGTTTCTCCTGGTCTTTAGCCCTTAAAGCCTTATTTGGGGGTCCATTTGTGTTAATATCCTCCCACTTGGGACTATTTAAAGGGGCATCCCGGGTAGCAATTGCGTAAATCCCATATATACTTGGCGACTATAATCAATTATAGTATAATACTAAACACCATATGGAGGCATCTCAGGACAACGGGCATGCAGTTCCCTCTGCACAGACTCGGCAATGTTTTGGATGTGGGGCGTCCCTTGTTGGGGATAACGCAATTCTTTGCGTCCCTTGTGCTCAATTAACTATTATGCAGCAAACTGGAGCCCAGGCTTCGGCGTCTGCGGCTTCTGCCTTATCTCCTACTCCGCCATGTCTTGTCCGTACCCCCAGTGATATTGTCATAGGTGGTGAGTCGCATTCTGATTTATGTGCCAGATTGGCTCATCTTGAAAAATTAATGTCTAGCTCTGTGGCCAAGAAGGCCTCGGCTAAAAGGAAACATTTGACTCAGGCCGTTCCGGTAAGTGAGTTGGATAATTGTGAAATGCTTTATTGGTCTTATCCTTCTCAGTTAGAAGGAGAATTCTATGAGGATTCAGATGTTTCTGATGAACAGCAATTTGTTGGTACTGTGATTGAGCAGGGTGAAGCTAGTGTTGTGGATACCCCAAAGGCTCTTGCTCAGTTATTTGAGGTTTTGGTTATCACTCCTCCTGAAGTAGTCCCTCCTCAAAAAGGGGAATTCTTCGAAGTCTCTAAACCTCGTTTAAGAATAATTTCATCAAAATGCTTTTGATTTGGAAATTCTAAAGAATGGGAGAAGCCTGCACGGCTTCCTGGCATTCCCTTAGGCTGGGACAAGAAATATCCCTTCCCAGCTGATACTGTTAAGCGTTGGTCATCACCACCTGTGGTGGATGCTCCTGTGCTTAATTTATCCTATTCTTCTGTGTTGCATTCTCCTGACTCCACTACACTTAAAGATGGAGAGGATAAGCGTATTGATCAAATGGCGTGCCACACTTTTTCCAGTGTGGGCTCGGCCTTGCTGCCTGTTGGTGCTTCTGCACTCATGACAGTGGCTATTAGGTCTGTTGTGAGAGACCTAATGAATTACTCAGGGCTTGATCCAGCCTCTGATGAGTACACCGCTCTTAAGCGATGTGAGATGTTTGCATCTTTTGTACTTTCTGCCTTAGATGATACTTTGCTCATGTGCAGCAGAACCTCTGCCTTGTTAATCGCCATTCGGCGGTCAGTATGGTTGCGGCAGTGGGCAGCTGATATTGTAGCCAAGAAATTACAGCACTCCCTTTTGTGGGATTGCGCCTCTTTGGAGAAAAATTGGATTCTGTCACTAAAGGAGGTAAATTACCTCAGTGTAAGAAACAACGTCGTTCCTTTCGTGGAGTGGCCTCTTTTAACCCTTCCTTTCGTGGGTCTAGATCCAGTAGAGGATCGGCCTTTTCAGCCCCTAGAGGGAATGCATGGAATAGAGGAAAGGGACGTGGCCGTCCAAGTCAGAATTGGGGGTCCAAAACCAAATCTAACCAACTAAGCCTGCTCAACAATGAGGGATGCCCTCACCCTTACGGGTGGGGGGACAGCTGCGGTTCTTCTAGGTCTGGGGTCAGGAGGTATCAGACAGTTGGGTTCTGGAAGTAGTCTCTTCCGGTTACAAACTGGAATTCGAGTTCCGGCCTCCTCCCAGATTTTTCATGTCCCGGATGCCGTCAGATCCGGCAATTGCGCAGGGACTGCGGGCAGCAGTAGCGAATCTGTTAAACATGGCTGTTATCGGCCTAGTGCCTCCAGCGGTAAGGGGTTTGGGGTTTTACTCCAACCTATTCACGGTACCCAAAAAGGACGGCTCTGTTCGGCCTATCCTAGACCTAAGGAGACTCAATTTATCAGTTTCAGAAAATTCCGCATGGAGTCTCTGCGATCAACGATCGATGCTCTCCGTCAGGGGGACTTCATGACATCCATTGACATCAAGGATGCTTATTTGCACGTTCCTATTTTTCCGGGTCACCAGAGATTTCTCAGGTTCTCGATAGAAGACCAGCATTATCAATTTGTGGCCCTGCCATTCGGCCTTACCTCGGCCCCAAGAGTCTTTACCAAGATGCTGGCAGGAGTGATGGCTATATTCAGGCTCCAGGGCATCCGCATTGTGCCTTTTCTGGATGATCTTCTTATCGCGGCCTCCTCCCTCGAACAATCAGAGCTGGACACCAGGATGGTGGTCTCTACGCTAGAGAGGTTCGGATGGGTAATACCTTACCCCAAATCCTCTTTCTGTCCGTCCAGGGAAATTCCCTTCCTGGGCCTGATTCTGGATACATTTCAGGCCAAGGTTTTTCTTCCTCAGTCCAAAATGGTTCTGATTCAGAACTTGATTCGTCTATTCTTGTCCAACCCTCGTCAGTCTATCCGTCTAGGGATGAGACTAGTGGGATTGATGGTAGCTGCATTTGAGGTTGTCCCGTTTGCCCAGTTTCACATAAGGACGCTTCAGCTCTTCCTCTTGGCAAAGTGGGGCAGGTGCCCACTATCATTGAATCAGACTTGTCTATTGTCTCCCCGCGTTTTGCAGTCCCTTCAGTGGTGGTTAATATCGCTCAACCTCCAGAAGGGCAAGTCATTTCTGACTCCGTGTTGGGAACTGGTTACCACGGATGCCAGCCTGGTGGGCTGGGGGGGCTTCTGGAAGAAGCATCAGTTCCAAGGATTGTGGGGGCCTCAGGAGGCTCATTCTCCAATCAATGTATTAGAGCTTTGGGCCATACGTCTTGTTCTACTTCGACTGACCCATTTCTTACAGGGTCTGCCAGTTCAGATTCGGTCAGACAACCGAACAGCTGTTGCATACATCAATCACCAGGGAGGGACTCGCAGTTGGGGTGCCCTCCGGGAAGTGTCTCTGATCCTTCAGTGGGCAGAGATCAATGTTCCCTGCATATCAGCAGTTTACATTCCGGGGATAGAGAATGTGGAGGCAGACTCCCTGAGCAGGGGATGTTCTCGCCAGGGAGAATGGTCTCTCAATCCAAGGGTCTTTCAGTTCCTCTGTCACAAGTGGGGGACTCCACGGTTGGACCTGTTTGCTTCTCGCCACAATCACAAGCTGCCAGCTTTTGTGTCTCTATCCCAGGATCCTCTGGCAGTGGCAGCGGATGCCATGTCTCTGGCCTGGAAGGATCTTGGGTTCCTATATCTGTTTCCCCCATTTTCCATGATCAGCAAGGTGGTGCGCAAGTTAGCACTGGAGGAGGCACCAGCAATTCTGGTGGCGCCAAGGTGGCCAAGACGTCTGTGGTACGCAGATGTCGTAAGGCTGGCAGTGGATCATTTCCATCTGCCTCTTCTTCCAGATCTCATCACTCAGGGTCAGCTTTGTTACCCCAATTTACAAACGCTGGCTTTGTCGGCATTGCTGCTGAAGTCTCCATCTTGAAAGAGGAAGGTCTTTCTGATGTGGTTATTCAGACTCTTATTAGAGCTAGGAAGAAGTCTTCCTCTGTCATTTATTACAGGACTTGGAGGTCCTATGTTGATTGGTGTGAATCCAGGGCTTTGCCCTGTAGAGTATTTTCTATTCCTAGAATTCTGGAATATCTGCAACGAGGTCTGGATATGGGATTCCAGATTAGTACTTTGAAAGGGCAAGTCTCTGCCTTGACTATTTTCTTTCAAAGGTCGTTTGCTCTTCATCCTTTGGTTAATACTTTTTTCCAAGGAATCGCGTATGTGCGGCCTCCCAGAAAGCCTATACTTCCTGTTTGGGACCTTAACCTAGTGCTTTCAGCTATGCAGGCCGCTCCCTTTGAGCCTTTGCAGGATATTCCTATTCTTACTCAGAAGGTTGCCTTTTTGGTTGCTATTACTTCTGTCCGCCGAGTTTCTGAACTGGCGGCTTTGTCTATTCAAGCCCCTTATTTTGAGAGGCATCAAGATAAGGTTGTTTTCCGTTTTAAACCGGATTTCCTTCCTTCCATTATATGGTTAAAGAGGGGTGACCTCTTGGCTGAGCTTTTTATAGAAGGTTGTGGTTAGTCCATCCGGGCCCGGTCTTTTAGCTGGCTTAAGTTCCTTAATAGCCTGTGACACTTCCTCAGCTGTAAAATCCGCCTCCATAGCTAGTTTTTGTGGCTCAGTTAACCTAGGGAGCGAGATATCCTCAAAAAACTCAGAAACCACTTTCCCATCCATTGGTTGGGGGGCCTCATACAGCTTTGCCAGGCCTGCCCTAAATTCCTCCAATATTTTTTGGGGGGTGGTGGTTAGAGCCCCGCCTTTCACCTTCAGCCTTATTGGAGGGGCCGGATTTTCCTGACACCGGAGTTGGGCAGCCAGCAGGGTGTTGGGTTTGTCACTGCAGGCATGGTATTTCTGCCTCGACCATTTATACCTAGTTTCTGCCTGACTGATTTGAAACTGGTTTAGAGCCACCCCGCTACCCACCTTTGAGTCCTTAAACTCCTTGACAGCCTCTGCATACTCCTTCTCCAGTACCCGAGCCTGCAGCTCCCTTTTCCGCCTGAAAGCCATCCCTAGGAAGTGGCTCCTCATAACAGCCTTAAAAGCTCCCCACAACATTGAGGGTGAGTCCACTTAGCCCTTATTGTGTGCAAAATATTCTGTGGCAGTCTTTTTTTTGCCTGCTGTACTGCCTCCTCCGTAGATAATAGGGAGTCGTTTAACACCCACGAGGCCAGCCCCGTTTTAGTTAGCAAGCTGCAGCATGTGATTGTAACCATATCGTGATCAGTCCAAGGTACTGGTACTATCTCTGCTCGCAGGATTTGCGTCAAAAAACCCCTTAAGGTAAATATATGGTCAATTCTACTATGCAGCTTGTGAGGGTGGGAGTAATGGGTAAAATCTCTTTTTTTCCCTGGGTTCAATTCCCGCCATGTATCAACCAATTGGCCCCCCTGGATTATACTGGTAAAGGCCTTAGCTTCTCCCTCAAGCTGTGGGGAGGGCAGGGAGGACCTATCTAGCCTGTTATGTAGGGTCACGTTAGAGTCCCCACATAGGATTAATGTCCCCTGTACATGTGCCTTAACCAGCTCACAGATCCTGGACAGGAACTTGTCCCACATTAGGCGTGTAATAATTGCACAGCGTGACCTGCAAATCATGCAGGACTCCCTGGAGAAGCAAATATCTGCCCGCTGGATCTGCCAGCCGCTCAGTGCAGACAAATGGGGAGTTTTTGTGAAAAGCTATGAGGATCCCCTTTTGCTTGGTTTGCCCTGTGGCTTGAAAAAATTGCAGGTACCTTGGGTGCAGGTAGCACGGTGAGGAGGTCGAGGAGAAATGCGTTTCTTGCAGGCATACTACTCCCGCTCTCAGAGAGTTAAATAGTTTAAATGCCCTCGATCGCTTATTAGGGGAGTTAAGGCCTTGCACGTTCAGTGAGATCGCCTTCACAGCCATAACATGAGATTAACCCAATTATGAGCACTTTGCTTACCAAGTAGCCCAAGCACCTTTGCCGCCCATGGGTGAGAAGTGAAGGGAAAGGATAGGTAGGGTAGATAGAAGTTACTAGAGTGAAGAAAAGAAGAAAGAGGGAGAACATCCCAAAAAACAAAAGTCGCATGAGACATATAACATTCAAATAGCAATACGTGGATCTCATCCACTAGTATCATTCTACCAGGGCCTTCGCCACTGGGAGAATGACGGGGGGTAAGCATGCTTCTGCCCCCGGGCACCAGGGCCACCCCACCCTAAATGCTGAACACAACAATCTTATAGCCATTATCATGATCACAACCGTGACTGTAACTGCCCAGCCCCACATCACCAAGCTGCGCCTATCCACCCACAGGCCCCACCGGGCATCACCCCTGTTGCCGTCTATTATCCAAAATTCCACCAGCCCGGGCAGCCCCCGGCGCCCCCCACGCCCCTCCGGCACGGGGAGACAAGGGCCCCCCCAGGCACCGCACCCAAGTTAGGCGAGCGCCGTAGGGCTTATAACAATGCAGCTCCACCTGTCCAAACTAGAGCAGGTAGCTACTAACATGAAAAAACTTGGAATCAAACCGAAACTTAACTTAGCATAACCAACCATTTACCGTCCAAAGACAGTGTTAACCAAACTAAACTCTCCACACGACCAAAGGTGTGACACCGAAACCTAATTTTTTGCGCCCTTTTGTCACCCCTCTGACGTGCTCTGGAAGGCCTGGGATGACAGATTCTTCAAGGCCTGAGATCTATCTCTCCCCTGCCTCTTTCGCTGGGAGCCCCCAGATGACAATGGGGCATCTTTCCTTCGCTGCGGGGCATCTCTCAGGGATGGTGTTGAGGCTAGTGCTTGGGGCTCCTCTGGCTGCTGGAAGGTAGATTTTAACTCCAAGGCTGTGGAAGCTTGCACTGCCTTTCCGTTGTGTGTGAATGTCACTTTAAATGGAAAGCCCACCTATAGCGTAGGTTTTGTGAGCGTAGGATCTGCAAATACGGTTTAAGAGCCGCCTTTTGGCAATGGTGGTCTTGGCCAGGTCCGTGAAGACCTGATGGGGATGCCCCTGAAACTGTAGGGGCTCTTTATCTCTCGCCGCCTGCATCACTGCTTCCCTGGTTTTAAAATAAACAAACTTAACAATGATTAGGAGCGTTTGGTGAGTGCACGGTGCGCCCGCTCCAGCTCTAACCGCTCTACCGGTATATTGGGCGTCAGCTCCTGCAGCAGGGCCATAATCGTGCCCTGGGCATCCTCCATGGACTCAGGAAGTCCTCTGAATCTGAGGTTGGAGCGGCGATTTCTATTTTTCAAGTCCTCATGCATATCTTTCAGCACAGCAATCGCCTCATGTAATGCCTGCACTTCATCCTCATGCCCCTCCAGGACTGTTGTGACATGATTCATTTGCCCCTCCAGGGTCTGGATTCTATGCCCCTGCTCCTTTAACTCCCTAAGGAGCTGGGTTGTGCTTCTAATGACCACAGAGATCTCCTCCCTAATCACCACTCTAATGTGCTGCAGTGATCCCTGATCCAGGGCCATCTGGGCGCATTGGTTCTGGAACTCAGTGGGGAACTGGGCTTGGCTGTCTACAGAGTCCAGTGAATCCTCTGTGTGCAGCATGATTAGTGTCAGAGCTGTCTCCCCTCGCTCACCTCTCACTGCACGTGCTGCTGCTGGAGTTACAGTCGCCATTTTAGATTCCGGCTGCTGCTGAGGTCTGGCTGCTCTCGGCGGCCCCTGCTTTGATCTGTGACCCTGTCGCATGCTCCACTGGTCGGGCGACCTCTTCCCCCTTCGTCTCCTTTGATTTGGCGGCGAGTCTGAGCTTTCAGGCTGCTGCTGGGTGGTCTGTTAGTGCCCGGGATGACGGAGCTCTAGCTGACCACGTCCATCAGCCGGCTCCTTGGTCATGCGCCCCCTGTCTGCCTTTCATCTTAATCAGGACATTGTCTTGCCTTCATTGTGTCCTAATCCTGCTAATTCCAAGGAGCGGACTCTGCATTCCCTGGATGTGGTCAGGGCTCTAAAGTTTTATTTGTTCGCCACTGAGCTTTTCAGGAAGTCTGATGCTCTTTTTGTTCTCACTTCTGGACCTAGAAAGGGTTTGCCTCCAGCTAAATCCACTATCAGCAAGTGGATCCATCAGGTGGTGGTACAAGCCTATTCTGCTAAGGGAAAGGAACCTCCCTTTTAGGATTACTGCTCATTCCACTTGTGCTATTGGTGCCTCTTGGGCTTTTCAGCACCAAGCTTCTGTTGAACAAGTTTGCAAGGCCGCTACTTGGTCTTCTGTTCATACTTTTTCAAAGTTTTTTACAAGGTTGATGTTAAGGCCTCAGCGTATGCTGCTTTTGGCCGCAAGGTGCTTCAGGCGGTAGTGACTTGAACTACTGGCCGTTACTCTTTGGGGATCCCACCCTACTCTGGACACTGCTTTTGAATGTCCCAACTGTTATGAATACCGAAGCGGGCCGTGCCATGCAATAAAGAAAAAAAGCTATTCTGTGAGTACTCACCTGTAGAATTGTTTTAGTTCTTGCATGGCACGGCCCGCTTCGCCCCACCCTTGTTATCGTTATTCTTGGTTGCCTCTTTATGAGGATTGTTCCAAGTCAATTGGGGTTTTTTACCTTTTTCACATTTTTTACTTTTTCTCTCCTGGCTTCTTGTCTCACTGCTTGTCTACGCTGGGGAACTTTATGGTTAAGCCCGTTTTTATAGGGAGCCGGGACAAGCCACAGCTTTTCTGTAGTACCACTGTGCCACCTTGTGGCGGAATAACCTGTTATGAATACCGAAGTGGGCCGTGCCATGTCAGAACAAAAACAATACAGGTGAGTACTCACAGAATTGCTTTTTATGTACTCTAAGAATGTCCCTTCCTAGTAGGACCAACATTTCAGCACTCATGTCCATTGCAGGAATCTCATCAACCAGGTGCCTTAAGTGAGCATGGTGATATGCAGCTTCTGGGGTAGGAATCTCCTCCCTTTCATCTGGTATCTGGTCACACTAGACTAATGTTTGTAGGATTATGCCCTCCCCCTCCTTGATATGAGAGACCATGAACCCATCGACTCTTCTGCCAAAGGTCTCTACACGACCGGAACAGGTTCTGAGAGTATACGGTGTGGCGTGACCCACTATGCCGAAGACATCAAAGAATTTGGGCTTCACCAGGGATCTGTTGCTCTGTTCCTCTATTATGGATCGTTTCTCATCCAGGCTTGATCACTAATGAACCTACAAAGGAATGAGAATGGAGGAAAGGATACGTTATTATCTCTTTTGTACCTTGAGGCCATTTCTCTTGCAAGCTGTATGGCAATTTAGATACCACTGGGTTGACACCATGAGCGGTGTCCAGGACGCTTAGTCCAGGTAGACCTGGGTCTGCCTTTGCCAACTCTAGTTCCATGAGGAGGTCCCTTAGAACTTGGAGCTTGCGATAGTCTTTGTTTCCTAATTTTGGGAAGGTTTGCAGTCTCTTGAATAGAGCACTTTCTATGGCGTCAGAACTACCGTAGGTTTGCTCGAGTCTTGCCCATGCAGCAACAAGACCTGCATCTGGGTGGTCAACGTGTACTGTTCTCAGTCTCTTAACACGATCTGCGGACTCTGGTTCCAGCCACTTTATGAGAAAATCAAGTTCTTCTTTAGTAGTAAGATTGAGGTCAGCAATAGCAGCCTTGGAGGTTGATTTCCAGGCCTTGTAGCTCTCTGCACAATCGTCAAACCTTGAGAGGCTAGTGTTAATGAGCTCACGGCGGATCATATATCTGGCGAAGTCCTTTAAGTCTGAGCTCTTACTCTTTGGTGCCAAGATAACTTGTGGAACCCCATGGGTGTGAAAGTTTTCTGGTAATGTAGGGTGAGGTCTACCAGGGTAGAATGATGTAAGACTTGTGCTGACGGTGGCTTGAATTGCCACTTGCCACTGGAAGTCACGTTGTTGTTAGCAGGAGCTGATGTGGTTTGCTGCATAGATGCACTTGCGTTGAAGACTTGAAGAGGCTCAGGCATATGGAGTTGAGAGGTCTCTGTGTCGAGAGTCAGAACAGTGTCGTTAGTAGAGGGCACAGGAAATGACTCTGTATCCTTGCAAACATTATGCTTTAGTACATATTCACTGGTGCGATCAACTGGATCTTCCAGAATGAGTACTTTGTCCTATTGCTTGTTCAAGGACTTTCAGCCTTGCCAGGGAAGCTGCTTCCTCCCCTTCCATTTGTAGAATATTTATTTGGAAGTCTGCTTCTGCTTGTTGAGCAGCCATTTGCACTTGGAGAGCTTTGCTCTGGACTTCCTTCTCTGCGTGGCGAGCTGCCTTGCGTACTTCTACCTCTGCTTCTTTTTTGGCAAAGGAGCTTTGTACCCTTTTTCGATTCGGCATCAGCGGGGGCCTCTATTAGCTTGTCACTTAATGTTGAACCCCTGGAGCGGGAGGATCTAGAAGAGAGTGCAGTGCGCTTGCTTGAGGTGGATTTGTGAGATCTGATCTTCTCCAGTTGAGTAATGCGGAGTTCTGCCTTACACTTAGCACTGCAAGATCCCTTTGGTTCAGTGTCTTGATCCTTGTCCGTTCTGCTGAAGAATCCCTTTCCATTAGAGCCCTGCAAAAAGGCTGAGTACTTTGCAGACAGCCGCTGGTAACGTTCATATGCAGCATGTAGGTGATTTATAATCTCCCTCAGTTCGGCTGGTTGGTTATTAAAACGTGACAGAACTGACATGCAGTGTGAGGTTTTGTCCCAGAGGTCTGATAGATTAATGGAGAAGTCAGTTTTAGTGGCTTCATAATTTTCCATGACTTTCTGTGTCGGTTTTATTGTACATTTGGATGTTACGCTCTGGTTGGTAATATCTCCCGAATCTGCTCCCTGCACGTCTGCCGGTTCGGAGCATGCTGTTTCTGCATTGGTTCTTTCATAAACAAATGTTCGGAGCCTGGTCTAGACATGTTTTAAGTTTTGCGACAAATGGTACTGTCTCTTTAAGCGGCTGCTCGTCTTCTTAAACAGGTGAGCTAACACAGTTCAATGTAGAGAAACCATTTCCACATTCACGTGGAGTGCAGTAAGCTTGTGCGACATATGCTTTATCAAGATGGCGGATGCCACTGAGTTTAATTGCAGATTAGGCACACACACACATATACACAACAGGCTGTAGGAATTCTACACATCTTTTGACTATTCTGACTCAGATGGTTGTAATAGCGATCTATCCCTTGTAAGACCTCTATGCCTGCCCTATGTAAGTAGACAAAACTCTGCGGACGATCCTTATCAGATAGATGAACTCACCAATACTGTGTTCATCCACAAAGTCGATTTATTCTGTCCATCAAACAATGGGATACAGCGTCATGAATGCATTTCAGTATTATGCGTGGTCCATCAAACAGTGGGATACAGCGTCATGAATGGATTTCAGTATTATGTGTGGTCAAAAGATGATGCTTTCATTAGAGTAGCATGCAAGGTACATGTGTGGCTCATACATTAGGCAGAAGACAATCAATAATGAAACGGGAAATGCTCACTGGAGAACATGGGAGTGGTTTAGACAAAGGGAAATGAGTCATAACCCTGAAATACAAGTGCAATACCAAAAATGTCCAAAAATGGCAGCATAACTGTAGAAATATCCATAGAGTAGAAGTACAAGAATAAATGTAGATACCATCCATAATGATTAACTGTGTAACGGCACAATAGCTTATAAAACAAATAGATAAGCTAACATAGCGTGATATTGTAAAAATAAATACACTTCAAATAGATCTTTCAATTAGGCTCACCAGAAAACAATGGGTTAAAGCACTTTCAGTAAACCATAGCCACAACAGGGGGAAGTAGGATGTGAACCTGAAAGCTCCTTGTAATCCATTGCAGCTCCCTCTCGCAGGGCACTGCCAGCCTACCCCCCGACTGTGGGAGCCGGCAATGCTTGTGGCTGTAGTGCGGAGGGCAAAAGTGTAAATAAAAAGTAGCTTTGTCTCGTACTGCGGTATGCCACCCCATGTCTTATTCTCAGTGTGCCACACAACCCGCTTCCCCTTTAAAGTGGACCAACACCCAGGATTTTGACTATCCTGGGTTTTGGTCCACTTCAGGGGGGCACCCCGATTAAGGGTGCCCCGCTATGTGAAACCCCCCAGAAAGCCCCCAAAACTCACCTCACCACGCTCCCACGTGGCCGCGCTGACCAATCAGCGGCAACGGACAAGCGGGTGACAGCTGCGGACAACACAGCGCGTCCGCCGCCGCCTCCCGCGCGTGAGTTTTTCGGGGGTTTTGGGGGGGGGGGTCTCACCGCGGGACATCCCGATCGCGGATGTCCCGCGGTGAGGGAGGTGATCGGTCTGGGAATCTTATAGATTCCCGGGCCGATCACCACTGGGTGACGGTCCACTTTAATACTTACGATCGTGGTTACTCCACCAGCAGGTGGCGACGTTGCAGGGAGAAGTCTTGAAAACTAGCCCCTTCCAGCCTATATATACCTGGGACCTCCCACTTAACACCAGTTTTTTCTCTCTGCATGAAGCGACAAGACAGAAGAAAGAAGTCTCCTGCTTGCAGGTAGCCGGGGTCAAACCCGGCATCCCCTTTTGGTCGATTTCTGCCCAGTTCTATTGTGTTGTTTATGCCTAGTTAAACGGAAGCCTCCCAGCCTAGGCTGCTGGCTGGGCAAAGGTAGATGGCACTTTAGGTGCCTAGGAGCTTATCTCCTCCGCTCGACCCCACTTGTGGGGCAATGCGGCTATCCGGCATGGTGATCTGGATTTGGGATGCCCCTGTCCCGATGTTCCCTTTAGGTCACCTTCTCCCGTTCAGTCCCTTCTCCCTTCGCTAAATGGGGGGGGGGGGGGGGGTGCGTGTTGCATGAGGTGCTTTACTTAGTGTTATGTGTGGAAGTGCTTTGGCAGGGCAGCGCTGCGGTGGCGGCGCGTGGCTTGGGCTGCTGGGGCCTTTGTTTGTTTCAAATTTCCCCCCTTTATTCTTGGTGTGCCACACACCCCGCTTCACCTTTAATATTCTTCACGATTGGGTTACTCACCGCCAGGTGACGCTCTTGCAGAGAGGAAGTCTTGTAACGAGCCCCCTTCCGGCCTATATATACCTGGTACCTCCCATTTATCACCAGTGTTTTTCTCTCTGCATGACGACAAAACAGAAGATTGAAGTCTCTTGTTTGCTGGTAGCCGGGGTTTTACCCTGGCACCCCCTTTTGGTCTATTTCTGCCCGGTTTTGATTGTTTGTTACCTTTGTGGTGGAATGGAAGCCTCCCAGCCTAGGCTGCTCACTGAGCAATTGGTAGACGGCACTATAGGTGCCTAGGAGCTTATCTCCTCCGCTCGACCCCCTCTTTTGGGGGCAATGCGGCTATCCGGCATGGTGATCCGGAGGTGGGATGCCCCTGTCCTGAGGGTCCCCTTAGCCCCTTACTCGCCCGTTGCGGTCCCTTCTCCCTTCACTATGGGGGGGGGTAGAGGGCTGTGTATGTTGTGTCTGTTTTCACTGTATGTTTGCTGCATGCTGGCCTGTAGGGCCAGAACTTTGGGTCAGCTTTAGGGGGACTGGGGCGGGCTGTTGTTTTCTGGTTTACTGTTGTGACCTTTTCAGCTCCCCCTCCCCCCTTCCCCTTGTCTCTTTGTGCGGGCCATAAGGATTTTCTGGGGCAGCTCAGGCTGCCTAGTGTCTCCGTTTTCCCTCCCCCCTTTCTCCTTGTTTCTGAGGGCTTGTGTTGCCCTCTGATTACTTTTTCATATTTGGCGCGGGGGGCGGGGCCCGCATGACGTCAGGGGTGGGGGCGTGGTCCGGCGACGCGTCGTTACCGGCCCCAGCCGCACTTCCTCCTGGTTCATTAGGAGGCTGCGTGCGGGGCTTGGGGCTGCATGTCTCTGTTGCTGCTGCTACTGCTGCCCGCTCCGCCGCCTCTTCCTTGGACCTGCTCTGCAGCTTCGGCTCCACCGCTGCCATTGTGCTGATCGTTGCGGCCAAGGTAAGCGGCCTCACCTTGCGTGAGGCCGTCTATTTTTTTCATTGTATGGAGTAATACTTTTTTATTTAAAAAAAAAAAAAAAAATTATATATATATATGAGGTAATTCAGAGGCCAGGTTTTTCCTTGCCTCTTTAAAGCACTTTTTGGGCGGTGTATTGTGTTTTATATTGCATGTTGCCATTCTAGGGGTCTTACTGTTGGTTTGTCTTCCCCACAGATCCTGGGATTCCCTCAATACAGTGGCCTCCCGGTTCTATTTTGCCTGGCTAGTCTCTTTTCCTCCAAATTGGGACATATATTTATATATATATATACTTGTGTATATATATTAAAAAAAAAAAAAATATATATCTATATATATATATATATATATATATATATATATATATATATATATATATATATATATATATTACTATCTTAAGGGGATCTTTATTATTAATTAAATCCTCCCTCCCGGGACATTAACATAAAGGGGCATCCCGGGTGGCTTATGCCTTAAACCCAGAATTTTGCGAATACCATAAATCACCATATGGAGGCTTCCGATAATACCGGTAATGGTTCTTCTGGGCCATCTAGGGTGTGTGGAGGCTGTGGGACTCCGCTCCCAGGTGATGATGTTTTTGTATGCATTCCTTGTGCAAAGCAGAGTATTGCGCGTCAGTCCGTTGCTCCGGCTGCTGGCTCTTCGCAACTTCCATCATCCCCTACCCCTCCCTCCCTGTTCCGGACCCCGCGTGACATTGTCAAGAGTGGGGATTCGCAATCCGAGGTGGCGGCACGGTTGGCCAACCTCGAGAAGATAATTTCCGTTAAAGCAGGGTTAAAAGCCACTGCGAAACGGAAGCACCTGACTCCTGTACCTCCGGCTTCACAGGATGAAGTAGGTGAGCCTGTGGATTGGTCCGATTGCTCCCTGGACGAGGAGGGAGAATTTCTGGTGGAGTCAGATGAGCCGGCAGATCAGTTTGAGGTTGATGCTATTGGCGATTTGTCTGCGGGGGGTTCTCGTGACACCCCCTCCATTCTGGCTCAGATGTTTGAAATTTTGAATTTAGATCCACCTGAGGCCGTCAACCTGCCTAAGGGTCAGTTGTTTAATGTGCCTCAGCCGCCTTTGGTTTTTCCCAGACAACACCACTTTGAGAGAGTTGTGCTCAAAGAATGGGAACATCCCACGCGGTTAACTGGAATTCCTTCCAGTTGGGAGAAATGTTATCCTTTTCCGCCAGAACTGGTGAAGCTTTGGTCGATACCCCTGTATTAGGGCTCTCCAGCACGGCTCTGGTGCAGTCTGCTGAGACTACTGCCCTTAAGGATGGTGAGGATCGTCGGATTGACCAGTACGCTCGCCATGGTTTGAGTTATGCCGGGTCAACGATGCGCCCGGTGTGTGCTTCCGCGCTTCTTCTATTGGCGGTTAGATCTGTAATTCAGGGTCTGTGTGTGGATCTTGATCCCACTTGCAAGGAGCTTATTGCTCTCAGGCAGTGTGAGTCTTTTGTTTCCTATGTTCTGTCCGCTCAGGACGATGCGCTGGCTATGAGTAGCAAGACAGCGGCAATGCTGGTGGCTATTCGTCGGGCTGTATGGCTGCGCCAGTGGTCTGTGGACGCAGCTTCTAAGAAGGTGCTCATGGCTCTTCCCTTTCTGGGATTGCGGCTGTTTGGTGATAAAATTGATTCAGTTGCGAAGGGTGGTAAAATGCCGCAACGTAAGAGGCCTCGTCGTCCCTTTCGGGGGGCAGGTTCTGGTAGGCCTTCCTCTCAGGGATTCAGAGCGGGTAGGGGGGCTTCCTTTCCCGCTACCAGAGGTGCAGGTTGGACTCGGGGGAAGGGCCGTGGCCGCCCCGCACAGTCCTGGGACTCCAAGCCTAAGCCTGCTCAGCAATGAGGGGCTGCCCTCACCCGTGCGGGTGGGGGGGGCGATTGCGACACTTCTCCCGGGTTTGGGTCCAGGAGATTCCGGACAGATGAATCCGGGAGGTAGTGTCGTCCGGTTACAAGCTGGAGTTCAAGTCTCGCCCTCTGTAGCGATAACCCTTATCGCCGGAGGGCTTCACCGCCCGAGACATCCTTTCCCAATGGTGAGAGGTGCTGCTGGAATCCCAGAATCGTCCATGAGGAACCAGGAACAGCCCTTACAAGGGCTAGTGAATTGTAATATAGCGTTTCCCCCAATAAGAGACAGAACTCAGTATTGAGGGTGAAGATGAACTGTTTATTAGTGCCACTTTAGGCCTTATATACACAAGTCTCCATGCAAGGTGGACCTGATGGAGAACTGCATGACACACACACCGACCAATAGCAGCAGGGCACACAATCCCTCAACTCTGCCGGTGACGCAATCAGGAACACAATAGACGTCTGTAACACAATCAATCAGAACAATGCCATTGTCTGTGACGTAATCAATCAACACAATGGCAGTCTGTAATACAATCCAAACTACAATGACATTGCCTGTAACAGTATCAAAATACAATGACATTGTCTGGAACCTAATTAAGAAAAAGGTCAGTGAATGACCCGGTGGGCAATTGAATAGTGATGACATCCAAAAGGCAGAGCGGCTGTCACACCCTCCTTCACGGTTCTTTCGGTCTCGGGTGCCCATCGTTCCTTTGGCCGCACAGGGGCTCCTGGCGTCGGTAAAGAATCTGTTAGAGATGGCGGTCATCCGGGCGGTACCGCGCTTAGAGATGGGCCTCAGTTTCTACTCCAATCTTTTCGTAGTCCCCAAAAAGGATGGGTCAGTTCGTCCCGTCCTGGACCTGAAATTACTCAATCGGAGACAGACGCCAGTATGGTGGTCTCCACGCTGGGAAGCTTTGGTTGGGTGATCAACTTCCCCAAATCCTCCCTCGCTCCGGCCAGGGGGGTGTCCTTTCTGGGGATGCAGTTGGACTCTCTTCAACACAGAGTGTTTCTCCCCCAGTCCAAAATTCATCTGATTCAGGAGTTGGCTTGGGTCCTACTTTCCAATCCTCGGCCATCCATCCGTCTGGGGATGAGGCTGGTAGGGTTGATGGTCGCCTCTTTCGAGGCAGTTCCTTTTGCTCAATTTCACACGAGGACGCTTCAGCTTTATCTGTTGACGTCCTGGGACCGGCAGCCTCGGTCGCTGGATCAGCCCTTCCAGTTGTCCTCCCAGGTCCGGCAGTCCCTCCAGTGGTGGTTTGTCTCGGCCAATCTTGTGAGGGGCAGGTCCTTCCTGACCCCTCTTTGGGAAATGGTCACCACGGACGCCAGTCTTTTGGGATGGGGCGGATTCTGGAAGGAGCTTCAGTTCCAGGGGCAATGGGGACCTCAAGAGGCCCACTTACCCATCAATGTTCTGGAACTGAGAGCCTTCCGTCGGGTGCTTGCTCTCCTGACTCATCACGTTCTGGGCCTTCCGGTCCAGGTGCGTTCACACAATCGAACAGCGGTTGCTTACATCAATCATCAGGGAGGGACTCGCAGTCTGAGTGCTCTCAGAGAGGTGTCCCTGATCCTGACCTGGGCAGAGACCCATGTTCCTTGTCTCTCGGCGGTATACATTCCAGGAGTGGAGAACCAGGAAGCGGACCTGTTGAGCAGGGGCTCTCCCCGTCTGGGAGAATGAGCTCTCCATCCTCAGGTTTTTCGCTCACTGTGTCTCCGATGGGGGACACCGGAGGTGGACCTGTTTGCCTCTCGTCACAATCACAGGCTCCCGAACTTCGTGTCGCTCTCCCGGGATCCTCTGGCTCTGGCTGCTGAAACCTCCATCTTGAAGGAGGAGGGTCTTTCTGACTCAGTCGTTAAGACTCTGATCAGTGCCCGGAAGAGGTCTTCTTCTATCATCTACTATAGGACTTGGAAAGCCTATATCGCTTGGTGCGAGATTAGATCTTTTCCTTGTAGGGTCTTCTCGGTCTCCAGGATTCTGGAGTTTTTACAATCAGGGCTGGACTCTGGTCTTCAGCTAAGTACTTTGAAAGGGCAAGTTTCTGCCTTATCTATCTTTTTTCAGAAGCGTTTTGCGCTTCATCCTTTAGTTAAAACTTTTTTCCAGGGGGTTACGCATGTGCGGCCTCCCAGGAAACCATTACTCCCGGTTTGGGATTTGAATTTGGTTCTTTCTGCTCTGCAGGCTCCTCCTTTTGAGCCTCTGCAAGATATTGCTTTGTCTACCCTGACTCAGAAGATTGTCTTCTTGGTAGCTATCACTTCGGTCCGGCGTGTCTCAGAGTTGGCGGCCTTGTCTATCCAGGGGCCCTACTTTTGAGAGGCATCAGGATAAAGTGGTCTTCCGGTTCAAGCCAGACTTTCTTCCTAAGGTTGTTTCTGCTTTTCATTTGAATCAGGATATTGTTCTTCCCTCCTTGTGTCCTAATCCTAAGAATGACAAAGAGAGGGTTTTGCATTATTTGGATGTAGTACGCTGTAGTACTACTTGATTATCACGTCTCCTTTTCGTAAGACGGATGCCTTTTTTGTTGTGCCCTGTGGGCCTAAGAAGGGTTTGGCACCAGCCAAATCTGCCATTAGCAAATGGATACGTCAGGCCGTTACTGCGGCCTATTCTGCTAAGGGGAAAGTTCCCCCTTTTCGTATCACTGCTCATTCTACTCGCGCCGTTGGAGCGTCTTGGGCTTTTCAGCACCAAGCTTCTGTTGAACAAGTTTGTAAGGCCGCCACTTGGTCTTCTGTTCATACTTTTTCTAAGTTTTACAAAGTTGATGTGCGAGCCTCAGCGGATGCTGTTTTTGGCCGCAAAGTTCTGCAGACTGCAGTCATTTAAGTTATGCTTCACCTGGCCTTGAGATGCCCATCCCTTGTGGACACTGCTTTTGGATGTCCCAATCGTGAAGAATATTAAAGGTGAAACGGGGTGTGTGGCACACCAAGAATAATACCATTTTGTGAGTACTCACCTGAAAAATGGATATTGTTGGTGTGCCACACACCCCGCTTCACTCCCACCCTTTTCGGTATTCCGAATCCTTTATATGGTGAAGCTTTTATTTATATTGATTTATTTTGAGGTTACCGTTAAGTTACTGGTACCTTGTCTTTCTGCTTTTTAATACACTGGTGATAAATGGGAGGTACCAGGTATATATAGGCCGGAAGGGGGCTCGTTACAAGACTTCCTCTCTGCAAGAGCGTCACCTGGCGGTGGGTAACCCAATCGTGAAGAATATTAAAGGTGAAGCGGGGTGTGTGGCACACCAACAATATCCATTTTTCAGGTGAGTACTCACAAAATGGTATTTTTGCTGTGTCCGGGCCCGCCCTTCACTTCCCTTGTCTGTTCTTGGGGCACTTCTGCTTATGTATTGTATGGGTCCAATGCCTGTATTTGGGTATGTGTGTGTGTATGTGTGGTTATATGTATGTGTATATATATATATATATATATATATATATATATATATATATATATATATATATTTGTGTATATATATGTGCATATATTTATGCAGGTATATACTCTTATTTTTTATTGATGCACTCTCTGGCTTTGCCTTGAAATAGCATGTGTCATGTATATTTTATTCATGATGTTTAAACTATTCATACTGTATATGTTTGCCTTGTTGGTTATGTATGAATGTGGTGCATACTGGTTGGGGGACTGACTGTGGTCTCTTTTCCCCCACAGATTCTGGGATCCCCTCACTGCAGTGGCTCTCCCGGTCTGTTATACCTGGCTAGTCTTAGTCTCTAAATTGGGATTTTCCTATGCTTAAAAAAAAAAAAAAAATCCTCCCACGTCCGGGACTTTAATTACAAAGGGGCATCCCGGGTTGCTTAATGCGTAAAACCCTGGGTTGTTGCGAATACCACAAATTCACCATATGGAGGCTTCCAACGTTACCGGAAATGGCTCTTCGGGGCTATCCAGGCTGTGTGGGGGTTGTGGGGCTCCGCTCCCAGGCGATGTCATATTATGCGTTCCATGTGCAAGGCAGAACATTGCGCGCCAGTCCGTTGCTCCGGCTTCTGGCTCCTTGCAACTTCCGTCATCTCCTATCCCCCCCCAACCTATTCCGGACCCCGTGTGACATTGTTAAAAATGGGGATTCGCATTCCGGGGTGCATGCGCGGTTGGCCAACCTCGAGAAAATAATTTCTGCTTCAGTGGCTCAGAAGGCTACGGCAAAGCGGAAGCACCTTTCTCCGGCAGTGCCTGCTTCGGAGGGTGAGGTACCTGAATTTTTGGATTGGTCCGATTGTTCCCCTGATGAGGAGGGGGAACTCCTTGAGTCGGATGAGCCTGCAGACCAGCTATTGTTTGACACTGCTGGTGATCAGGCTGTGGGGGTGTCCATTGACACTCCTTCCATTTTGGCTCAAATGTTTAACCCTTTAAATGCCAGCCACGTAAAATTTACGTGGTTGCCTCTCCGTCACTTAAGTGCCAGCCACGTAAATTTTACGTGCCTGGCATTCCCCAATCCCACAAAAAAAAGTTTAAAAAAAAGTCACTTACCTGACTCCTTGTTTTGTCCGGCCGGGTCTCCTCTTCAGCCAGCGGGGCTCCGATCGCCGATCGGGGCTTCTCCGGCTGCAGGGGAGGGCCCGGAATCGGGTGCCCCCCCCCCGTTTCAGCAGCCGCCGGGATTGCCTGTTGAAAAAAAAAAAAAAAAAAATGACAGTTACTCACCTCCGCTCCCGCCGACTCCCGCCGCCTCTCCTCTTCATGGGGGGGGGGACTCCGATTACCCCCCCGGGTCTTCTGTCTTCTGGAGGGGGGCATAACAGCCCTCCCTCCGTCGCATCTTCCGATGGCGGCCGCGGGGGCGGGGCTAATGACGTCACCGCCGGGTGTCATCGGGGCACCCGGCAGTTCTCCTCTCAGATGCCGGTGACGGCTGGGCGGAGAAGGAGGGAGGTAGGAGATCCTCCGATCGCCTGCCTCCCCCCTTCTCTGCCCAGCTGTCACCTGCATCAGATCGCCGCGGGACACTGCATCTGAAGATCGGAGGTGAGTAAAGGTAAAATTTTTTTTTTTTTAAATAAACTATTACAAAAACCTGTGTGTGTCTTTTTATTTATACTGTTAACCCTTTGTGAACTGGTAAGGGGTCCATGTGACCCCTTATACCAGTTCACAGGGCTCAGGGGTCTGGCAAGTCGCCTGCGCTAGCGGGTGGCTTGCCATTAACCCCTGGCACCCCCATTACCTGCCTCCCCAAAGGCCAGGGGGGGGCAGAAGAGCCCGGGCCCACATGGGCTATGTGGGCTCGTAGGCTGCAGGGTGGGGGGGCCACAAAAGCTGGCCCACCACTCTGTGCCTACAAGCCCCCATAGCTGGTCCCGGGCTGGTTACTGTGGGTAAGGGGGACCCCACGTCAATTTTTTTTTTGATTTTTAAGGGTTTTTAACCCTTAAAAATCAAAAAAAAAAATGGGGTCCGCCCCCCCCCCGGGAGGGGGGACCCTATGTCATTTTTTTTTTTGATTAACCCTTTGTGTTCTGTCATCCAGCAGCTATAAAAGGCTTCTAGCAAGTGAGCAGAAGCCAGTGATCGCCGAGGGACAGAGTGCTCCAGGATGGATGGGAGGTGAGTACAGTGTAAAAAAAAAAAAAAAATTAATAAAATATTTTTTTCTCTGCTTGTGTCTGTGTGATTATTTACTTTTAACCCCTTGTGAACTGGTAAGGGGTCCATGACCCCTATATCAGTTCACAAGGCTGGGGGGATGGCAAGCCACCTGCGCTAGCGGGTGGCTTGCCATTAACCCCCGGCACCCCCATTACCTGCCTCCCCAAAGGCCAGGGGGGGGCAGAAGAGCCCGGGCCCACATAGGCTATGTGGGCTCGTAGGCTGCAGGGTGGGGGGGCCACATAAGCTGGCCCCCCCACTCTGTGCCTACAAGCCCCCATAGCTGGTCCCGGGCTGGTTACTTTGGGTAAGGGGGACCCCACGTCAATTTTTTTTTTGATTTTTAAGGGTTTTTAACCCTTAAAAATAAAAAAAAAAAATGGGGTCCGCCCCCCCTGGGAGGGGGGACCCTATGTCATTTTTTTTCTCGATTTAACCCTTTGTAGTGTGGATGGTATTTGTATTTTTTTTTGTGAATGTTATAAAATACTTGTTTCAGTTAGAGGGGTCTCCTGGGCAGGAACAGGGGGCTACCGATAAATATGTGGTACCGTTCTAATCGGTAGAAATGGGGCTTTCACATGCAATATGATTTTCCTTAATAAAATACATTTTTTATTTAAAATAAAGGAGTCAATTTTCTAAAAAATTTATTTATTTATTTTACTTAATAATATTGTAAAAAAAAAAAAAAATTTACAAACAAGACATTTCATGTTAAAGCCTAAACTCTGCTGCAAAAAAATATATATATAATTTTCCTGAAAGTTCCAGCAAAAATGGCGCAAAACATGGCGCAAAACATGACGCAAAATGGGGAAAAATGGCCTGTCAACAGAGGGTGACAAAATCTCAAGTAGGCTGGCAATTGAAAGGGTTAATAGTACCTATGCATGTTGGGTATTGTTCTGTTCGGGGGACCTTGCGCTTTCAGACTTAGCTTGTTTTTTCTGGTTTGCATATTTATATTTTAGGAAAAGGTGTTTTTTATTCAGCTTTTTTATAAATTTTTTAGGGAAACCATGCGCAACCAAAGAATTCTTTGAGGTAATAATTCCAGAAAGATGAGCCCACTAGAACAAGTTGGGTACCCTTAGAAAGCTTAACATGTGTACTTTCAGGGAATATATGGTTTATGGGGGATATTCTAAATGTCAAGGGTTGTTTTGGTTGAAAAATCGCAAGGTGCGCACTTTGTCTGCAGAGCTGAAATTTTCAAGGAAAATTACCGTTACGCACATGCTTTACTTTGGGGTGTTTGGCAACTCTTCCCTTGACAGTAGCTATGCATGTTGGGTATCGTTCTGTTCGGAGGTTGTTGCGTTTTCAGATTAAACTTGTTTTTTCTTGTTTGTATATAGTTTTTTTAGGAAAATGTGGCTTTGATTCTGCTTTTTTATCCTTTTTTTAGGGAAACTCTTTGCAACCAAAGAATCCATTGAGGGATTACTTCCAGAAAACTATGGCCACATCAACAAGCCTGGTACGCCTAGAAAGCCTGAGGTGTGTACTTCCAGAGAATATATAGTTTGTTGGGGGTATTTCAAATGTAAAGGGTTGTTTTTCTGGAAAAACTGCAAGGTGCGCATATTGCGAAGCATAGTTGTATTTTATCTGAAAATCCCCTAAAGCGCTGTTTCAGTTTGGGGGAGTCTCCTGGGCAGGAAAGGGTGTCTACCTATACATATGTGGTACCGCTGTAACCGGGAGAAATTGGGATTTCACACGCAATAAGATTTCATTGACAAACTTACATTTTTTATTACAAAAAAAAACTACAATATGTAAAAATTTTTTTTTTTTGCACATATTTCACCCAAAAATATTAAGAATACACCTAACAAATGACAAACAAGACATTTCATGTTAAAGCCCAGACTCTGCTGAAAAAAACAATATATCATTTTCCTGGGAAATCCCTGGAAATCCCTTCCAAAATCACATTTGAACATGGGGAGCGCAAAATAGTGCAAAATGGTCTGGCAACAGAGTGTGACAAAAACTCCAGGCAGGCTGGCACTTAAAGGGTTAAAGTTTTGGCCTTGGATCCGCCTGTGGTGGTCCCTCTGCCAAAGGGTGAGTTGTTTGACGTACCCCAGCCGTGTTTGGTGTTTCCCAGGCAACAGCACTTTGAGAGGGTTGTCCTTAAGGAATGGGAACAACCCGCGCGCCTGGTTGGAACTCCTCCTAATTGGGATAAGCGTTATCCCTTTCCGGAGGACTTGGTAAAGCTTTGGTCAGTGCCCCCCCGACGTTGATACCCCTGTGTTAGGGCTGACTGGCTCGGCTGCGTGGCACTTTTCTGACACCACTACCATTAAGGATGGTGAGGATCGCCGGGTTGATCAATTGGCTCGCCATGGTTTTATCAGTGCCGGGTCGACACTACGGCCAATTTGTGCTTCGGCGCTTCTTCTGCTGGCAGTTAGATCCATTATTAGGGATCTGCTCGCAGATCTTGATCCCGCTTGTGATATGTTTAGTTCTCTCAAGCAGTGTGAGTCGTTTGTTTCTTTTGTCCTGACTGCTCAGGACGATGCTCTTGCAACGAGTAGCAGGACAGCGGCATTGCTGGTGGCTATTCATCGGTCTATATGGCTGCGCCAGTGGACGGCGGACCTTACAGCGCTTACAGCGCTACCTTTCTTAGGTTTACGCTTTTTGGCGAGAAATTGGATGCTGTTACCAAGGATGGTAAGTTGCCTCAATTCAAGAAGCCTCGTCGCTCATTTCGGGGGGGGGAGTTCCTTTAGTCCCTCCTTTCGGGGAGCCAGAGCGGGCAGAGGGGCTTCCCTTCCCGTTACCGGGGGTGTAGGTTGGTCCCGGGGAAGAGGTCGTGACCGTCCCGGTCAGTCCTGGGGCGCCAAGCCCAAACCTACTGCTAAGCCCGCTCAGCAATGAGGGGCTGCCCTCACCCGTGCGGGTGGGGGGACGATTGCGACACTTCTCCCTGGTTTAAGGCCGCGAGATTCTGGACACATAGATCTGGGAGGGGGTGTCGCCCGGTTACAAACCGGAGTTCGAGTCTCGCCCTCCTTCACGGTTTTTCCTGGAAATGGCGGGCATCCGGCCGGTGCCGCGCTTAGAGGTGGGCCTCGGTTTTTGCTCCATTCTCTTCGCAGCTCCCAAGAAGGACGGGTCGGCTTGCCCCGTCCTGCATCTGAAGTTTTTCAACCTTCCCAGGTCCTCCCCAGCTCCGGCCAGGGTGGTGTCCTTTCTGGGAATGCGGTCGGATTCCGGTCAACACAGGGTGTTTCTCACTCAGTCCAAAATTTGTCTGATTCAGGAGTTGGCTTGGGTCCTTCTTTCCAACCCTCGGCCGTCTGTTCTGGAGCTGAGAGCCTTCCGTCTGGTTCTTGCTCTTTTGTCTCATCAGGGTCTGGGTCTTCTGGTTCAGCTTCGCTCGGACAATCAAACAGCGGTTGCTTACATCAATCATCAGGGAGGGACTTGCAGTCTGGGTGCCCTCAGAGGGGTGTCCCTGATCCTAACCTGGGCGAAGGCACATGTTCCTTGTCTCTCGGCAGTCTGCAGTCCGCTCCGGTGGGGGACACCGGAGGTGGTCCTGTTTCCCTTTCGTCACAATTACAGGCTCCCGATCCTTGTGTCGCTCTCCCAGGATCCTCTGGCGGCGGAAGCCATATCCCTGAGCTGGGGGGACCCGGGGTTTCTGTACCTGTTTCCTCCGATACCCATGCTAGGCTGGGTGGTACGGAAGCTGGTTCTGGAAAGGGTGTCCGCCATTCTCGTGGCCCCAAGATGGCCAAGACGAGTATGGTGCGCAGACATCGTTTGGCTGACAGTGAATCAGCTCATTCTGCCTCTTCGGCCCGATCTGCTCACTCAGGGTCGGCTGTCTTACCCCAATTTACCAACGCTGGTTTCGATGGCTTGGCCGCTGAGGCCTCCATCTTGAAGGAGGAGGGTCTTTCTGACTCGGTTATTAAGACTCTGATCGGTGCCCGAAAGAGGTCTTCTTCTATCACCTACTATAGGACTTGGAAAGCCTATATCGCTTGGTGTGAGGTTAGGTCCTTGCCTTGTAGGGTCTTTTCGGTCTCCAAGATTCTGGAGTTTTTACAATCAGGGCTGGACTCCGGTCTTCAGCTGAGTACTTTGAGAGGGCAGGTTTCTGCCTTATCTATTTTTTTTCAGAAGCATTTTGTGCTTCTTCCTTTAGTTAAAACTTTTTTCCAGGGGGTTACGCATGTGCGGCCTCCCAGGAAACCATTACTCCCTGTTTGGGACTTGAATTTGGTTCTTTCTGCTCTTCAGGCTCCTCCCTTTGAGCCTTTGCAAGATATTGCTTTGTCTACCCTGACTCAGAAGATTGTCTTCCTGGTAGCTATCACTTCGGTTCGGCGTGTCTCGGAGTTGGCGGCCTTGTCTATTCAGGCGCCCTACTTTGAGAGGCATCAGGACAAACTGGTCTTTCGGTTCAAACCGGACTTTCTTCCTAAGGTTGTTTCTGCTTTTCATTTGAATCAGGATATTGTTCTTCCCTCCCTGTGTCCTAAGCCTAAGAATGACGAGGAGAGGGTTTTGTATTGTTTGGATGTAGTACGCTGTGTTAAGTACTATTTGATTTATTACTTCTCCTTTTCGTAAAACTGATGCCTTTTTTGTTGTGCCCTGTGGGCCTAGGAAGGGTTTGGCTCCGGCCAAATCTTCCATTCGCAAATGGATATTTCGTATCAATGCTCATTCTACTCGTGCCGTTGGAGCGTCTTGGGCTTTTCAGCACCAAGCTTCTGTTGAACAAGTTTGTAAGGCCGCTACTTGGTCTTCTGTTCATACTTTTTCTAAGTTTTACAAAGTTGATGTGCGGGCCTGTGTTTGATGCTGTGTTTGGCCGCAAAGTTCTGCAGACTGCAGTCATTTAAGTTATGCTTCACTTTGCCTTCGGATACCCATCCCTTGTGGACACTGCTTTTGGATGTCCCGATCGTAAGAATTAAAGGGGAAGCGGGGTGTGTGGCACACTGAGAATAATACCATTTTGTGAGTACTCACCTGAAAAATGGATATTGTCAGTGTGCCACACACCCCGCTTCACCCGCCCTTTTTGGTATCCTGGATTCTTTATATGGTGAAGCTTTTCTTTATTTTGAGGTTACCGTTGGATTTCCTGGTACCTTGTCTTTCTGATTTTTAAATCACTGGTGTTAAGTGGGAGGTCCCAGGTATATATAGGCCGGAAGGGGCTCGTTTTCAAGACTTCTCCCTGCAACGTCGCCACCTGCTGGTGGAGTAACCCCGATCGTAAGAATTAAAGGGGAAGCGGGGTGTGTGGCACACTGACAATATCCATTTTTCAGGTGAGTACTCACAAAATGGTATTATTTCTAGCCAGACATAGAAAGACTTGAGCTGTAATGACTCATCTTTAAATAATATACATTGTATCCCCTGGCTGAATGCTTTTGAGGCCATCATCATAGAGATACATTGTAACATCTCCCCCTCACACAGATGTCTTTTGCTTCATTAGCTGTTTTATTCAGTGTTTGTGTATCTGAAAGATGACAGGCAAGCTCCATGTTTCTCAGGCATTTATCTCTCTCAATTTGGTGTGAATTGCTGCTGGCGCAGCACCCCCCTTTTCACATGTGTAAGCAGGACTATAAGGTATGTGTCAAGATGGCAGCCGCCATGTTGTTCAAGAGTAATTAATCTTTATGCCATTCCACAACATTTGCATGGGGTTATGCCCTCCCAAACTGCTTATGCCACTGATCATAAGAAGGGAAGCAATTTACTAAACTTTTTTTTTGACTGGAGGTCCACTTTAAGTAGATGTACTTGGGGAAAATGACCTTATTACACCATATCGGCATGGATTTTTGAGGAATCGCTCCTTCCAGACTAACCTAATCAGCTTTTATGAGGAGGTAAGTTCAAGATTGGATCAGAGGGAGTCATTGGATATCGTATATCTTGACTTTTCTACTGTGCCATATAAAAGACTGGTACAAAAGATGAGAATACTGGGGGAAAACGTGTGCAGATGGTTGAGAAATTGGCTTAATGATCGGAAGCAGAGGGTGGGTATTAATGGTACACACTCAGATTGGGTCACTGTTACTAGTGGAGTAGCACAAGGGTCAGTTCCCGGACCAGTTCTCTTCAATATATATATTAATGACAGTGGGTACGGATTAAACAGTAAAGTCTCAATCTTTGCAGATGATACTAAGCTGTGTAAAGTAATTAAAACAAAAGAGGACAGCAGGCAGCTACAAACAGATTTAGATAAATTGGAAGCATGGGCAGTAAAATGGCAAATGAAGTTTAACACAGATAAATGTAAGGTAATGCACATGGGAAGGAGGAATGTGTTACACACTAAATAAACACTTATTAAAAGAACAATGGAAAAGGACCTGTGGGTTTTAGTTAACGATAAGTTCAACTGTAGTAATCAATGCCAGGCAGCAGCTGCCAAAGCAAACAGGACCATGGGGTACATCAAGAGGGGCATAGGTGCTCATGACCAGGGCATCATTTTACCCCTGTTCAAGTCACTGGTCAGACCCCATATAGAATATTGTGTACAGTTCTGGGCACCAGTGCATAAGGATATATCAGAACTGGAGCTCGTTCAAAGGAGGGCAACTAAGTTAATAAAAGGACTGCGGGGAGTAGAGTACCCTGAAAGATTGTCAAAGTTGGGTTTATTTAGTTTATAAAAAAACTAACTTAGTTTAGAAGAAAAGATCTAATAACTGCATAAATATATATAAATATATTTATACCCCGAAGTGTAACCATAACCCGAGGGCATCCACTAAGGTTAGAGGAAAGGTGCTTTCTCCACCAACATAGGAGGGAATTCTCTGTAAGAGCAGTAAGACTATGGAACTCGCTGCCAGAGGACGTAGTAATGAAGGATACAGTAAAAACGTTCGAAAGTGGCCTGGATGCCTTCCTGGCATGTAATAACATTACCAGCTATGGCTACTAGACCACTGGAAGGAGATAAACAAGCTGAACTAGATGGACTAAAGTCTTTATTCAGCCTTACATACGATGTTACTTTAGACTATCCGGCAATAAACATCAGAAAACAAACACTCTGCAACCATTGCTGTAGAGAAACAAGTTAGTGATGGCCACGTTCTGGTCTGAGGAATATTTTGCTGGCATTCTCTGTGCCTACTTATCCACATGAAAGGGGACTGATTTGAATCCCATCTTTTCTTCTTCAAACACTATTGCTGTCCTAATTAAATATAGTACCTACTCTGAGTTCATTAGCCTCTATTATTGTAAATAGTAAAAAGCATAATTAATTTCTTAACCAAGTGGAAAAACTTGAATAAAGGGGGGTGGGAGCAGCTCAATCACTATTATTTATACAAAATTATTATTATTATTCAGGGCCTGGGAACTAATTTACCGCCCAGTTTAACCCTCTCATCAACTAAATATCAAGCAACAAACATGTCCAGCAATGTGGAAAGACAGAGATTTGGTTGCATATATCTGCAGATACATGTGGAAGCCACACTGCCCCGGCAAGGCACTCTGTGTTTAGTGTGGTCCCTACTCTTAATTTTGAGTCTCCAACATTGGGACATGCAATGCAGACAAATATTTGAGAGCTACTCACCTGGGAAGCTGCCAGCCTCCCTTTAGAACACTTAGAACACTCCATATTGACTGAATTCCTCCCTGCCCCTCCCATGTCCCCACCTATCCTCACCTGTCTTTTATGCCCTATCTCCTCAGTCCCCTTCCCCTCCCCCCCCCTTTACCCGCCCCTCTTGTCCTTATTTTTTCCCCCCTCCCTTTTTTGTTCTCCCCATATCTCCTTACTCATTGTTCTCCTTTTTTGTTTTTGTAGAAAAATTAGATTGTTTATGTAGAGCTTAATCTGTGGGTGGTTAATTGATAGCTATTAGTAGTAATAGAAAGGACCATATCCTGGACAATTTATGTGTGATATGCCGTTTGTAGGACATGTATATTAGAGCTTTAAGTAAAACTTTAGAGTAATTAGAGTTACAGAATTGAGAAAAGGTCTGTTTAAAGTATAAGTGTGGCAGGGGTTAATGCGTCTCTGTTCGGCTGCTTGGGCTCCGGGCCCCTGACTGGCCCTCCACATCCCCCGTATTCCACCTATCAGGGCACAGTGGGCGGGGCCAGTATCAGCGTGCGCCGTGCGCTCCACTGTGAAGCGCGGGCGTGCATGCGCTGTGAGTGGGGGTAGACATCCCGCACACAGATGGGGCCGGGCGCGGGAGCGGTCGGGTGGGTATGTATTTAAGGGTGGTTTGGACACCCTGTCCCCAGCCTTTAGGAGCAGCAAATACTGGCCATGAGCAAGAGTCCATTCGGGACTCGAAACGCGTTGGTTCCAGTCGGGGGGGCCCTCTTCTTCATTGGTAAACAGTAAGCACTTTTTTTGTTATGTGTTGTCTCTGTCCACTCTCCTACCTTGAGTGGATTTGAATACCTTTTGCACAGATTCTAATTGGGATGGAAGCACTGACACTTTATTAGGTATAGGTTAGGGATAATTAATAGATATATTAATTCATATGTTGGGTAGGTTGTGTACAGTTGTGTATATAATATGTATATTTAATCTTTATAAAATCACTATAGAATATATTTGAATTACACTGTATTGATTGTGAGGAGGCTCGCCCCCTGGTGGTTAATCATGCATATGGCTCAGTAGTATAGTTTTTAATCTGGTTTTAATGGATATCATAATAAAATGTATTTGTAAATTTACTCTTTGAGCGCAATAGTCAGTCTCTATGTGGGTAAATGATAGGACCCTTTCCACATAGCTAGACATGTTTGTTGCTTGATATTTAGTTGATGAGAGGGTTAAACTGGGCGGTAAATTAGTTCCCAGGCCCTGAATAATAATAATAATTTTGTATAAATAATAGTGATTGAGCTGCTCCCACCCCCCTTATTCAAGTGGAAAAACTTTATAATGAAATGTAGCCTGTGAATTTTTTCTTAACCCTTTAAGTGCCAGACTGCGTTTCACTATTTTGCGCTACACATGTTCAGGGATTTCCTAGGAAACGTATATATTGTTTTTTTCAGAAGAGTCTGGGCTTCAACATGAAATGTATTGTATGGCCTTTTTTTGTGGATTCTCAATACTTTTGGGTGAAAAATTTGCATAAATTTTAAAAAATATAAATTTTTTGCAATTTGTAGTGTTTTTCTGTAATAAAAAATGTAAGTTTGTCAATAAAATTTTATTGCGTGTGAAACCCCAATTTCTCCCGGTCAAAGTGGTACCACATATGTATTGATAGACATCCTTTCCTGCCCAGGAGACTCCCCCAAACTGAAACAGAGCTTTAGGAGATTTTCAGATAAAAAAAACTGTGATATGCGCTATGCAAACCTTGCAGATTTCCAGAAAAACAACCCTTTACATTTGAAATACCCTCCACAAACTATATACTCTCTGGAAGTACACACCTCAAGCTTTCTAGACGTACCAGGCTTGTTTATGTGGGCATAGTTTTCTGGAAGTAATACCTCAATCAATTCTTTGGTTGCACAGAGTTTCCCTAAAAAAGAATAAAAAAGGAAGAATCAAAGCCACATTTTCCTAAAAAAAAAAAAAGAAAAAAAAATTAAATAAAAACTATATGCAAACAAGAAAAAAAAAGGAAAATCTGAAAAAGCAACATCCCCAGAACAGAACAACCAACATGCTTAGCTACTGTCAATGGAAGAGTTGGCAAATACCACAAAGTAAAGCATGCGCATAACGGTAATTTTACTTGAAAATTTCTGCTCTACAGACAAAGTGCGCACCTTGCAATTTTTCAACCAGAGCAACCCTTTACATTTGCAATATTCCCATAAACCATATATTCCCTGAAAGTACCCATGTTAATCTTTCTAAGTGTACCCAGCTTGTTGTAGTGGGCTCGTCTTTCTGGAAGTAATCCATTGAAGAATTCTTAGGTTTCACAGGGTTTCCCTAAAAAAAAAAAGTAAAGAAAAGCAGATTAAAAAACAAGTTTTCCTAAAATATCAATATGAAAACAAGAAAAAAGAATCTAAATCTGAAAGTGCAAGGTCCCCCGAGCAGAACAACTCCCAACATGCATAGGTACTATTAACCCTTTTAATTGCCAGCCTACTTGAAGTTTTGTCACCCTCTGTTGAATTTTCTACATTTTGCGCCATGTTTAACCATGATTTTTGCCGGAATTTCCAGGAAAATTATATATATATTTTTTGCAGAGTTTAGGCTTTAACATGAAATGTCTTGTTTGTAATTTTTCTACTTTTTTTAAAAAAGACAAAAAAATAAATATTTGTTAGACAATTGTCTTCTTTTAAATAAAACATTTGTTTTATTAATGAAAACCATATTGCATGTGAAAGCCCCGTTTTTCCCGATTACAATGGTACCACATATGTATCGGTAGCCCCCATTCTTGCCCAGGAGACCCCCAAACTGAAAAGAGCACTTTATAACATTTACAAATTAAATACAACTACTATTGACACTATAAGGGTTAATTTAAAAAAACGACATAGGGTCCCCCTGGGGGGGGGGGGGAGAACCCATTTTTGGGGGAAATTTAAGGGTTAAAAACCCTTAAAAATCCCCCCAAAAAGTGACATAGGGTCCCCCTTACCCATCATAACCAGCCCAGGACCAGCTATGGGTGCTTGTAGGAACAGGGCGCAGGGGCCAGCTTTGGTGGCCTCTGCACCCTGCAGGCTACAAGCCCACAAGCCAGGCCCTTCTGCCCCCCCCCCCCCTGGGCTTTAGGGAGGCAGGTAATTGGGGGTGCAGGGGGTTAATGGCAAGTCACCCACTAGCCGCAGGTGACTTGCTAGCCCCCAGCCTCGTGAACTGGTATAGGGGTCTCATGGATCCCTTACCAGTTCACAAAGGGTTAAGTGTAAAAAAAACACAGACACACAGAAAAAAATATTTGAATGCTAAAAAGTGGAATTTAATAATAAAAAAATGCACTCACAAGGATAAAAACATAAAAGGCATATAAACTCCAATACAGCCAAGGAATAGTGGATCTCACCACACGGCGCCCCAGAGTTCGTCCTATGATATAAGTAGCATCTCACTCTCCAAAAGGTATAAGTGAATACTATTTTTAGCATTACTGCATTATTGTTGCGCTTTTTTCCCCTTGCATGTGAAATACCCCTTGCTTATGGGTTATTGAATGTTGAGAAAATTTATTTTGAAAGAAGAATTGAGGTGGAATTACTGACCCATTTATTGGATATCATCTTCTACCCGGTTGCCGTGGGAGACGGAGCTGCATTTTCATTACATGCCATTTAAGTTTTATTATCTGGTAAGAGCATAACTAAAACGGTGGTGGATTCACGTGCCTTATAATTGGACACATGCACTGCGGGATACTGCGATTATATATTGCCTGCTCTGATTGAATGAACTGTTCTTTTACCAGTTGCGATCAGATGCTTTATGCTTTGGTCGTTTATTCTAAAAAAAAATGTTGTTTAATCTTTTATTAGCTCTGTGTTTTTTGTATATTATTTATGGTAACTGGATTGGGATTTCTGCACACGTTGAGCTTTATTGTATTTTTGCTAAATTGATCCTAGCGCTGTGTTATACAGATCTATTTTTATAGCGTTCGTATTCTTTATATACAGGAGTATTACTCCTCTGTGAGACCTAAATGTGGGTAGGCGGCTTCTGAGTTGGTGTTCCCGGCATGGGATGCCCCTGTCCCTTTATAATCCCCTTGTGCCTTATGGGTGCCTCTCCCCTTAGTTCTCCTTTAACCCTGCTGGCTAAAAAGGAGGGGGGAAGGGGGGGTCATCATGCACACACACACACAAAAAAAAAAGATATATAAAGTCTTTATTTCTTATTTTTATTATGTATGTTTTACTATACTATTTAATAGGA
The DNA here is from genome assembly GCA_027917425.1 of Gastrophryne carolinensis. Classification (NCBI taxonomy): domain Eukaryota; kingdom Metazoa; phylum Chordata; class Amphibia; order Anura; family Microhylidae; genus Gastrophryne; species Gastrophryne carolinensis. Next base: position 264,020,898 of record CM051239.1, read on the forward strand.
AATGTTTTATTTAGATTTTCCTATCTCTGTCTAGGCAGCATTTTTTGCTTACCTCTTGTTTTCTGGCTGTGTTCAGATTTGAATTTTCCCTCCATTTTTGGCCATGTGATCCTGGAAGTGGGCGGGGTTTAGGCATGCTTTTATTCAGAGAGCACCTGTATGCTCTGTTTGACTTCCTGTTTCCTGCTTCCCTGTGGCCTTACCTCATGATGTGAGCTTATTGCATGGGCTGTGAGTACCCTTCAGCTTGGCTGAAGGGAGTTTTTTTCTGTCATTTATTTATATTGTGTGCATTTGTTGACTGTTTTTTTGTTTTCTCTGTAGGTAGAAACTCCTTATTTAAAATGGGGTTTCTCTTGGTCCTTATATAAAAAAAGAAAAAGCCCTTAAGCCTTATTTGGGGGTCCATTTGTGTTTCAATCCTCCCACTTGGGACTATTTAAAGGGGCATCCCGGGTAGCAATTGCGTAAATCCCATATATACTTGGCGACTATAATCAATTATAGTAAAATACTAAACACCATATGGAGGCATCCCAGGATAACGGACATGCAATTCCCTCTGCACAGACTCGGCAATGTTTTGGATGTGGGGCATCCCTTGTTGGGGATAACGCAATTCTTTGCGTCCCTTGTGCACAATTAACTATTATGCAGCAAACTGAGGCCCAGGCTTCCGGGCCTGCAGCTAATGCCTCATCTCCTAGTCCGCCATGTCTTGTCCGTACCCCCAATGATATTGTCATGGGTGGTGAGTCGCATGCTGATTTATGTGCCAGATTGGCCCATCTTGAAAGATTAATGTCTACTTCTGTGCCTAGGAAGGCCTCAGCTAAAAGAAAGCACTTGACTCATGCCGCTATGGCAAGTGAGTCAGACAATTGTGAATTGCTTGATTGGTCTGATCCTTCTGAGTTAGAAGAAGGAGAATTATTATGAGGAATCAGATGTTTCTGATGAACAGCAATTTGTTGGTACTGAGATTGAGAGGGTGAAGCAAGTGTTGTGGATACCCCAAAAGCTCTTGCTCATTTATTTGAGGTTTTGGTTATTACTCCTCCTGAAGTAGTCCCTCCTCAAAGAGGGGAATTCTTTGGAGTCTCTAAACCTCGTTTAGAATTTCCAAATCAAAAGCATTTTGATTAAATTATTCTTAAAGAATGGGAGAAGCCGGCGCGGCTTCCTGGCATTCCCTTGGGCTAGGACAAGAAATATCCCTTCCCAGCTGATACTGTTAAGCGTTGGTCATCACCAGCTGTGCCCACCGCTCTGGGCATGTGTACACTCACTGCACGGATGGGTTAAATGTGGAGGACAAATTCCTATGTGTGCGCAAGCATACAATGGCCATCTATACATTAATTAATTAATTTATAGAGAGACTGGATTTTTAAAAGATACTCTGCTCATGGGTGGATGCCCCTGTGCTTAATGTATCCAATTCTTCTGTGTTGCATTCTCCTGACTCCACTACACTTAAAGATGGAGAGGATAAGCGTATTGATCAAATGGCGTGCCACGCTTTTTCCAGTGTGGGCTCGGCCTTGCTGCCTGTTGGTGCTTCGGCACTCATGACAATGGCTATTAGGTCTGTTGTGAGAGAATTACTCAGGGCTTGATCCGGCCTCTGATGAGTACGCCGCTCTTAAGCGATGTGAGATGTTTGCATCTCTTGTACTTTCTGCCTTAGATGATACTCTGCTCATGTGCAGCAGAACCTCATCCTTGTTAGTCGCCATACGGCGGTCAGTATGGTTGCGGCAGTGGGCAGCTGATATTGTAGCTAAGAAATCGCTTACAGCGCTCCCTTTTGTGGGATTGCGCCTCTTTGGAGAACGAATTGGATTCTGTCACTAAAGGAGGTAAATTACCTCAGCGTAAGAAACAATGTCGTTCCTTTCGTAGAATAGAGGAAAGGGACATGGCCGTCCAAGTCAGAATTGGGGGTCCAAAACCAAATCTGCCACTAAGCCTGCTCAACAATGAGGGGACGCCCTCACCCATACGGGTGGGGGGACGGCTGCGGTTCTTCTCCCAGGTCTGGGTTCAGGAGGTATCAGACAATTGGGTTCTGGAAGTAGTCTCTTCCGGTTACTAACTGGAATTCGAGTCCCAGCCTCCTCCCAGATTTTTCATGTCCTGGATGCTGTCAGATCCGGCAATTGCGCACGGACTGCGGGCAGCAGTAGCGAATCTGTTAAACATGGCTGTTATCGGCCTAGTGCCTCCAGCGGTAAGGGGTTTGGGGTTTTACTCCAACCTATTCACGGTACCCAAAAAGGACGGCTCTGTTCAGCTTATCCTAGACCTAAGGAGACTCAATCAATGTATCCGTTTCAGAAAATTCCGCATGGAGTCTCTGCGATCAACGATCGATGCTCTCCGTCAGGGGGACTTCATGACATCCATAGGCATCAAGGATGCTTATTTGCACATTCCTATTTTCCGGGTCACCAGAGATTTCTCATGTTCTCGATAGAAGACCAGCATTATCAATTTGTGGCCCTGCCATTCGGCCTTACCTCGGCCCCAAGAGTCTTTACCAAGATGCTGGCAGGAGTGATGGCTATATTCAGGGTCCAGGGCATCCGCATTGTGCCTTTTCTGGACGATCTTCTTATCGCGGCCTCCTCCCTCGAACAATCAGAGCTGGACACCAGGATGGTGGTCTCTACGCTAGAGAGGTTCGGTTGGGTAATAAGTTGCCCCAAATCCTCTCTCTGTCCGTCCAGGGAAATTCCCTTCCTGGGCCTGATTCTGGATACATTTCAGGCCAAGGTTTTTCTTCCTCAGTCCAAAATGGTTCTGATTCAGAACTTGATTCGTCTATTCTTGTCCAACCCTCGTCAGTCTATCCGTCTAGGGATGAGACTAGTGGGATTGATGGTAGCCGCATTCGAGGCAGTCCCGTTTGCCCAGTTTCACATAAGGACGCTTCAGCTCTTCCTCTTGGCAAAGTGGGACAGGTGCCCACTATCATTGAATCAGACTTGTCTATTGTCTCCCCACGTTTTGCAGTCCCTTCAGTGGTGGTTAATATCGCACAACCTCCAGAAGGGCAAGTCATTTCTGAATCCGCGTTGGGAACTGGTTACCACGGATGCCAGCCTGGTGGGCTGGGGGGGCTTCTGGAAGAAGCATCACTTCCAAGGATTGTGGGGGCCTCAGGAGGCTCATTCTCCAATCAATGTATTAGAGCTTCGGGCCATACGTCTTGTTCTACTTCGACTGACCCATTTCTTACAGGGTCTGCCAGTTCAGATTCGGTCAGACAACCGAACAGCTGTTGCATACATCAATCACCAGGGAGGGACTCGCAGTTGGGGTGCCCTCCGGGAAGTGTCTCTGATCCTTCAGTGGGCAGAGATCAATGTTCCCTGCATATCAGCAGTTTACATTCCGGGGATAGAGAATGTGGAGGCAGACTCCCTGAGCAGGGGATGTTCTCGCCAGGGAGAATGGTCTCTTAATCCAAGGGTCTTTTAGTTCCTCTGTCACAAGTGGGGGACTCCACGGTTGGACCTGTTTGCTTCTCGTCACAATCACAAGCTGCCAGCTTTTGTGTCTCTATCCCAGGATCCTGTGGCAGTGGATGCCATGTCTCTGGCCTGGAAGGATCTGGGGTTCCTATATCTGTTTCCCCCATTCTCCTTGATCAGCAAGGTGGTGCGCAAGCTAGCACTGGAGGAGGTGCCAGCAATTCTGGTGGCGCCAAGGTGGCCAAGACGTCTGTGGTACGCAGACGTCGTAAGGCTGGCAGTGGATCGTGTCCATCTGCCTCTTCTTCCAGATCTCATCACTCAGGGTCAACTTTGTTACCCCAATTTACAAACGCTGGCTTTGTCGGCATGGCTGCTGAAGTCTCCATCTTGAAAGAAGAAGGTCTTCCTGATGTGGTTATTCAGACTCTTATTAGAGCTAGGAAGAAGTCTTGCTCTGTCATTTATTACAGGACTTGGAGGTCCTATATTGATTGGTGTGAATCCAGGGCTTTGCCCTGTAGAGTATTTTCTATTCCTAGAATTCTGCAATACCTGCAACGAGGTCTGGATATGGGATTACAGATTAGTACTTTGAAAGGGCAAGTCTCTGCCTTGGCAATTTTCTTTCAAAGATCGTTTGCTCTTCATCCTTTGGTTAAGACCTTTTTCCAAGGAGTTGCGCATGTGCGGCCTCCCAGAAAGCCTTTACTTCCTGTTTGGGATCTTAATTTGGTGCTTTCGGCTATGCAAGCTGCTCCCTTTGAGCCATTGCAGGATATTCCTCTTCCTATTCTTACTCAGAAGGTTGCCTTTTTGGTTGCTATTACTTCTGTCCGCCGAGTTTCTGAACTGGCGGCTTTGTCTATTCAAGCCCCTTATTTTGAGAGGCATCAAGATAAGGTTGTTTTCCGTTTTAAACCGGATTTCCTTCCTAAGGTGGTGTCTGCTTTCCACCTAAATCAGGATATAGTTCTTCCTTCCTTGTGTCCTAAACCTAGTAACGACAAGGAAAGGGTCTTACATTCTTTGGATGTAGTTCCTTGTGTTAAGTATTATTTAGTTACTACCTCGGCCTTCCGCAAGGCGGATGCCTTTTTTGTTGTGCCTTCTGGGCCCAAGAAGGGTTTTGCTCCTGCCAAATCTTCCCTTAGTAAGTGGATACGTCAGGCTATCATTGGGGCCTATATGGCGAAGTGGAAGGTTCCCCCTTTCCGTGTCACCGCTCATTCTACTCGTGCTATTGGAGCCTCTTGGGCTTTTCAGCACCAAGCTTCTGTTGAACAAGTCTGCAAGGCTGCGACTTGGTCTTCTGTGCGTACTTTTTCTAAGTTTTACAAGGTTGATGTGCGGGCCTCAGCGGATGCTGTTTTTGGCCGCAAAGTTCTGCAAGCTGCAGTAATTTAAGTTATGCATTATTCCTTTGGGATCCCCACCCATTATAGACACTGCTATTGGATGTCCCAAGTGTCATGAATATCGGGAAGTGGGGGGTGTGACATACTAGGAATAATACCATTTTGTGAATACTCACCTGTAAAATGGTTATTACGAGTATGTCACACCCCCCACTTCCCCCGCCCTTTTTTTTGTTCGAGGGATCCTTTATATGGTGATTATTATTATTATTTCAAATACTTTTACAATTATTGAATATAATTGGCTCTTTTGCTCTAAGGGATCCTTTATTTGGTATTATTATTTCAAATAATTTTACAATTATTGAATATAATTGGCTCTTTTTGTTCTAAGGGATCCTTTATTTGGTATTATTATTCTCATATAATTTTACAATTATTGAATATAATTGGCTCTTCCTGGTTCTTCACTGCTGTTTAAAAAGACTGAGGAATAGTGGGAGGAACTCAGTACTTATGGACCAGAGGGGCTCCTTTTTTCCATGTCATCTCTGCAAGATCAGAGATTTGGTTGCACATATCTGCAGATACATGTGGAAGCCACACTGCCCCGACAAGGCACTCTGTGTTTAGTGTGGTCCCTACTCTTATTTTTGAGTCCCCAAAGTTGGGCCATGCAATGCAGCCAGAGCTACTCACCTGGGAAGCTGCCAGCCTCCCTTTAGAACACTCCACAGGGAGAGAACCATGGTGGCTGAATCCCCCCCTGTGTGCGTTCATGGCAATTCAAACTGAGCAAAGGGGGTGGGAGCAGCTTCCATCATTTATACAAAATTATCAACATTATTATTCAGGGCCTGGGAACCAATTTACCGCCCAGTTTAACCATCTCATCATCTAAGTATTAAGCACCAAACATGTCTAGCTATGTAGAAAGACAGGGGGGGATTCAGCCACCATGGATCTCTCCCTGTGGAGTGTTCTAAAGGGAGGTTGGCAGCTTCCCAGGTGAGTAGCTCTGGCTGCATTGCATGGCCCAACTTTGGGGACTCAAAAATAAGAGTAAGGACCACACTAAACACAGAGTGCCTTGCCGGGGCAGTGTGGCTTCCACATGTATCTGCAGATATGTGCAACCAAATCTCTGTCTTTCCACATAGCTAGACATGTTTGGTGCTTAATACTTACATGATGAGAGGGTTAAACTGGGCGGTTAATTGGTTCCCAGGCCATGAATAATAATGTTGATAATTTTGTATAAATAATATTGATGGAGCTGCCCCCACCCCTTTGCTTGGCTTCTACATGTATCTGCAGATATAGGCAACTAAATCTTTCTACCTGTTTGACATGTTTGTTGCTTGATAATCATATTATCAAGGTCCCTCTCACACCAATTACAGAGCAGCTTACCATTTCTTTAAGTTGTAATATATTTAGTAAAGCAAGATAATAAAATTACTAACCATTGCAGAGCATATGTTTTGGAAACAATACTACCAGTGTCCTCATGTGATGTCCAACAGAAAATTATGGAAGGCAAAATAATAAGGGGGTAGGGGTGAATCAAGGAAGAATAGAAACCTCCAGATAAATATTTTACATAAAATTTGAGCTACACCCATGGCATTAAAGTGGCCCAAAACCCAGGTTATTCTTAGTATACAGTACGTCCTGCTCCAGATAAGAATCATTACACTTGGGTATTACTCCGCCAGATGGTGCTGGAACGCAGAGACAGCGAAATTGGCTCCTCCTGGCCCCTCAAATACCCGGGACCTCCCACAAATCCCCATATCTTCTCTGCAGTCTGGACTGCGAAGAAGATGGCTCCCTCTTCTCGTAGGTGAGCGGGGCTATTAGTCTGCGGCCTTGTAGGTCTATTCCCACCCGTTCCATTATTAATGTGCCTCCCAGCCTTGGCTGCGTTGGTCCGGGTGATGGTAGGCAGCACCGCTGTCAGGTGCTTAGGAGCGCTGCTCCACCGCAATCCCCCACCAAAGGGTAGGCGGTATAGGCATATGGTGAGCCTCTATGGGATGCCCCTCCCGCCCTATTGCCCCTTACCCCTGTCTATCGGTGGGTGCTATGTTAAGTGGCCGCTGTCCTCCCTCACTCTCTCTTGTAGCTCTCGGGGGGGGGGGGGCGGGGTGCGTGTGTGTGCATATGCCTTGGTGCTTCACTGTATTATGTTTTGTCTGGTGGTGTCAGTCGCCACGCTGACTTGGTTGCACTGGTTGCGTTATTAAATATGCCACCGCCGTGCGCGCTTCCACTGTGCTCCGCGCTTGTCGGCAGCGTTACCTCAGGCGCTGGTGCGCCATTATTGGCTGCTTGTCACGTGTGCTGCTTCGCGCTCTTCGGGGGGGGCGGGGCCCACGGTTGGTGCGTTCCACGTCACCTCGAGGTATACCTGACGCCATTTTCTCTGGTTTCAGCTGCTGCGTGACTGGCGTCTACCTACGTGGTCCATGAGTGCCCTCGCGGGCGGTTTTTATTACCCCTTGTGTTTGGATGATACCATTAGGATGTGTGGCAGAACCTCTGCCCTGGTGGTGGCTATATGCCGCTCGGCTTGGCTGCACCAGTGGGCTGCTGACAACGCTGCCAAGAAAGCTCTCATTGGTTTTCCCTTCAAAGGACTACGCCTGTTTGGGGACCGGCTGGACCTGTTTGCTAAGGGAGGCAGGTTACCCCAGCGGAGGCGGCAGTCTCGGCCCTTTCGGGGACAGGGCTCCTTTTCTCCCCCCTATTGTGGTGCCAGACAGGGGAGGGGGGTCTCCCTTACCGAGGCCCGAGGAGATTTCTGGGGTAGGGGCAGAGGACGTGGACGCCCTGGCTCCTCCTGGGGCTCCAAGCTTAAGTCTTCTCCCAAGCCCCCTCAGGCATGAAGGGGCGCCCTCACCCATCCGGGTGGGGGGACGGCTTCAGCTCACGTCTGGAGGCTTCATGTCTCAGACTGGTGGATTCAGGAGGTAGTGTCCTCTGCTTACAAGATAGAGTTTGCTGCCTGGCCGCCCCCAAGATTCATCAGATCCCGGATTTCTCAGGACCCTGTGTCAGCTCAGGCCCTAGTTCTGGCAGTGCGAAGCCTTCTGGAGCTGGGGGTCGTCTGTCAGGTCCCCTTACGAGAAAGGGACAAGGGTTTCTATTCCAACCTTTTCACCGTGCCCAAAAGAGATGGGTCAGTCAGGCCCATCCTGGACTTGAAGATCTTCAACAAATTTGTCAGATGCAGGCGCTTTCGCATGGAAACTCTGTGCTCTTCCATCAGTTCCCTGCGTCCAGGGGACTTCATGAGTCTGTGGACATCAAAGATGCTTACCTTCATATTCCTGTGTTTCCAGGTCATCAAAGGTTCCTCAGGTTCGTTCTGGAGGATCAGCACTACCAATTTGTGGCATTGCCCTTCGGTCTCACTTCAGCTCCCAGAGTGTTCACCAAGGTGCTGGCAGGAGTGATGTCTCTGCTCAGGTCTCAGGGCATTTGCGGGCTGCCCTATCTGGATGACATTCTCATCACTTCCCAGTCCCTCCAACAGGCAGAGTTGAATACTCAGCTGGTAGTGTCCACTCTGGAGTCATTTGGCTGGGTGATCAACCATCCCAAGTCTTCCCTGTCTCCCTCCTTGGTGACATCCTTCCTGGGAATGAATCTGAATACAGTTCAGGCAAGGATTTTTCTTCCTCAGCAGAAGGTGGACAGTCTGCTAGCGCAGGTTCAGTTCCTGCTATGCTGCCCTCATCCCTCCATCAGGCAGGGAATACAGCTGGTGGGCCTGATGGTGTCGTGCTTCGAGGCAGTCCCTTATGCCCAGTTCCACATGAGGCCTGTGCAACTCCACCTCTTGTCACTATGGGACAAGGATCCTGTATCCCTGGACCAGGTCTTGTGCTTTCCCCCCCTAGTCAGGTGGTCCCTCTCGTGATGGCTGGACTCCAGGAACCTGTTGGTGGGCAGATCCTTTCTGGCCCCCTGCTGGGAGACGGTCACCACGGATGCCAGTCTGTCAGGTTGGGGGGGTTTCTGGAAGTCCCTGCAGTTCCAAGGGCGGTGGGGCCCTCAGGAGGCCCACACACCTATCAACATTCTGGAACTGCGGGCGATTAGGTTGGTTCTGACTCATTTGACTCATCACCTTCGGGAGGGGGTGCCAGCAATACTGGTGGCCCCCAGGTGGCCAAGAAGAGTGTGGTTCGCAGACGTGGTGCAGCTGGCAGTAGATCAGTACGCTCTGCCCAGGGTGCCAGACCTGCTCACTCAGGGTCACTTACGCCATCCCAATTGACAAACTCTGGCTTTGACGGCCTGGCTGTTGAAACCTCCATCTTGATGAAGAAGGGGCTGTCTGTTTCTGTTGTTGATACCATGATAAAGGCTAGGAAGAGGTCTTCTTCTTCCATTTACTATAGGGTTTGGCATGCCTACATTGACTGGTGTGAGTCTAAGTCTCTTTCCTGTTGTGTGGTTCTCTATTCCCAGGATCCTGGAGTTCCTGCAGCGTGGGTTGGAGCTGAGGCTCCAACTCAGTACTCTGAAGGGTCATGTCTCTGCCCTGGCTGTTTTTCCAGGGGGTTACTCATGTGCGTCCCCCACGTAAGCCTATGTTGCCTGTTTTGAATTTGAACTTGGTCTTGTCTGCCTTGCAGGGTGCTCCCTTTGAACCTGTGCAGGAGGCTGCCTTGGCCATTCTTACTCTCAAGGTTGTCATTTTGGTGGCTATCACCTCTGTTAGGCGTGTGTCTGAATTGCCGGCGCTTTCCATCCAGCCCCCCTGCTTTGAGAGACACCAGGACAAGGTGGTGTTTTTCGCTTCAAGACAGATTTTCTGCCTAAGATTGTGTCTGCCTTTCATTTGAATCAGGACATTGTTCTTCCTTCCTTGTGCCCTAATCCTAGTAATGCTAAGGAGAGGGTTTTGTATTCTTTGGATGTGGTTAGGTGTCTGAAGTACTATCTGGTGGCTACTGCTCCATTCAGGAAAACTGATGCTCTTTTTGTGGTCCCTTCTGGTCCTAGGAAGGGTCTGGCTCCTGCCAAATCTACTAGCAGCAAATGGATCCGTCAGGCTGTGATTCAGGCCTACTCTGCTAAGGGGAAGAATCCTCCCTTCCGCCTTACTGCTCATTCTACTCGTGCTATTGGTGCCTCTTGGGCTTTTCAGCACCAGGTTTCTGTTGAACAAGTTTCAAGGCTGCTACTTGGTCTTCTGTTCATACCGTTTCAAAGTTTTACAAGGTTAATGACAAACCACAAGCTATAACGCAATTGAAACGTGTGCACCGCCAATGCTGAAGCACTATAACTAGGGTGTCCTCACTGAAATTGACCACCTAAACAACAATAATAGAGCGGACATGCATATGAGCACACCTATCTCTAAAAAAGGAGCACCACAACTTAGTGAAAAGTTATTATTACAAAATTTTTTTATTATTGATGCAATACAAAAGGAAGCTAAAAACACATAAACCACAAACAATTTAAAAACAACCGAGCATGACCAGTATTCTCCAGTAGTTGATACCCAAACGGGTGTATCCAAATAATTAATACTCCATGATAACATGGCCCATCATTTTTCACCCTAAGATAAATATTTTGTGACGGCTTAAAAGAACATTACTCTATATCCTGCCTATACTTACTACTGAAATTAATAATGTATGAAAAATAAAGTGCTATAGTGCAATACCAATTCCTAATAATGCATGTGCCAAGAATCTATTCACACACAACTGCCAATACAACATGAAACCACAACCCCACACAACAGGTGATGACAAAAAATGAAAAACTATCAGCATATCCTAAATAACTAATTTAAACACATCAACATATCCTAAATGAATTAATATAAACACATATCGTTATACTAAATATATTGCACAGACCTAATCCAAGAGGCTTAAGTGTGAACCATGTGAAGAAATGAGGGAAGTGCGGCAAGATGGATGACGGCTGCATGCAGCCATGGAGGTAAGTGACTTGCTGTGAGACGGGCGTGCAGCGCTCGCCCTAACAGGGGTGGACCTTCACCCTTGAAGCGGCGTGGGAGCTGCGTGCGTGGGTGGATTATACCGACCCTGACCCTATGATCGTATACCCTGGGTGGCCCTGTGTTTGTGAGATTCATGTTGTATTGTTATCAAAATAAATATGCAGTAGCAAGTGCCGACAAACAATACAACATGAATCTCACAAACACAGGGCCACCCAGGGTATACGATCATAGGGTCAGGGTCGGTATAATCCACCCACGCACGCAGCTCCCACGCCGCTTCAAGGGTGAAGGTCCACCCCTGTTAGGGCGAGCGCTGCACGCCCGTCTCACAGCAAGTCACTTACCTCCATGGCTGCATGCAGCCGTCATCCATCTTGCCGCACTTCCCTCATGGCTGCATCCAGCTGCCGCCCTTCCCCCCATGCTTCCTCCTCACATGCTCGGGTGTGCGCACGTCTCCGTCCACTAGAGGGCGAGCGCACTGGATTCCTGAGATTTAAAGGGCCTGTACAGCACTGATTGGTGTTTGGTCATCCAATCCTGCATCCTCTTCCACTATTTAAAGAGACACTTCCTTCCTTCAGTACGGATCTTGGTCTCTCCATGCTTGTTGAAAGTCAGACATTCTTGGATTGCTCACCCATGTACCGACCTCTGCCTGTCCCCGATTCTGAACCTTTGCTGCCTGCCCCGACCTCGGCTACTCACCTTTACTGTGAACCTGTGCTGCCAGCCCTGATCTCTGCCTGTACTTACTATGCCTTTTGCCTGCCACTTGTGTACCTCGCTGAACCTCGGCTGACTGTGGGACTGGGCCGCTGTTGGGGGGTAGCGACCTGGGGATCACTCGCCGCACAAGACCAACCTGCCTTGCGGTGGGCTCTGGTGAATACCAGTGGCCCCTTAGACTCCGCTCCCCTGACACGGTACCCGCCATCAGTCCCACGGTTAAAGCAGATCCACACCTGAGTCCGCTCCACCCGGTCCGTGACAACCCCCTGTATTTGTGAGATTCATGTTGTATTGTTTGTCGGCACTTGCTACTGCATATTTATTTTGATATTTTTTTCACATGGTTCACACTTAAGTTTCTTGGATTAGGTCTGTGCAATATATTTAGTATAACGATATGTGTTTATATTAATTCATTTAGGATATGTTGATGTGTTTAAATTAGTTATTTAGGATATGCTGATAGTTTTTCATTTTTTGTCATCACCTGTTGTGTGGGGTTGTGGTTTCATGTTTTATTGGCAGTTGTGTGTGAATAGATTCTTGGCACATGCATTATTAGGAATTGGTATTGCACTATAGCACTTTATTTTTCATACATTATTAATTTCAGTAGTAAGTATAAGCAGGATATAGAGTAATGTTCTTTTGTGCCGGCACAAAATATTTATCTTAGGGTGAAAAATGATGGGCCATGTTACCATGGGGTATTAATTATTTGGATACACCCGTCTGGGTATCAACTATTGGAGAATACTGGTCATGCTCGGTTGTTTTTAAATTGTTTGTGGTTTGTGTTTTTAGCTTCCTTTTGTATTGCATCAATAATAAAAAAAAAATGTAATAATTACTTTTGTTGTGGTGCTCCTTTTTTAGAGATAGGTGTGCTCATATGCATGTCCGCTCTATTATTCTTGTTTTACAAGGGTAATGTTAGGGCCTCAGCTGATGCCGCTTTTGGCCGCAAGGTTCTGCAGGCGGCAGTGGTCTGACTTGTCTGTTGTTACCTTTGGGGATCCCACCCTACTTTTATGGACACTGCTATTGGATGTCCCAAGTGTAATGATTCTTATCTGGAGCAGGACGTACTGTATACTAAGAATAATACAATTCTGTGATTACTCACCTGTAGAATTGATATTATGAGTATACAGTACGTCCTGCTCCACCCCACCCTTGGTTTTGCATTATCCTGGATCCCCTGTATGGTGATTATGATTGTTATAGTTACTGGTTGGTTCTGTTTTAATTCTCCCGGCTTCTCGTTAACTGCTTTCAATGCTGGGGATTTGTGGGAGGTCCCGGGTATTTGATGGGCCGGGAGGAGCCAATTTCACTGTCTCTGCAGTCCAGCACCATCTGGCGGAGTAATACCCAAGTGTAATGATTCTTATCTGGAGCAGGACATATTGTATACTCATAATATCAATTCTACAGGTGAGTAATGACAGAATTTTATTTTTTACTATCGCTGTCCAATCAGCATACACAGATCCGCACACATCAGCTCGGCAGCAACCGAGGCTAGCTGAGCTTGCAGGTGCCCGCATCCCTGCTACCCTCTAATAGTAGTTTATTAGTAATCAATAATCTGGCATCTGGATGCCCCGGGGGGAAGGGAAACAGGCAGCCCTGGGTTTTGGTCTTCTTTAAATGCTTTTGTGCAGAAAGTTGGATGAGCAAAGTTGGCCGTTCACTTTTATTTTCTTTGCCCCCTTTACACAGAGCGATTATTGAACGAGAAATCGTGAAAGCATCCACAAAAATTTGCTTGATCACTGGAATATGGAAACAGAGGTTGCGTTTTAGCATTCAATCACAGAAAATATGTATGGCAGTTTGCTCACTGAACAAATGGTCCATTCCCCAATCAGCACAGCGGGGCCGAAAGTGCTGGTCCCATCCCCTTCCCGATGTAACCTGCCCCTCTCCCTCCCTCGCCATTCATTCACACTTCCCCCTTCCTCCTCAGCTCTGGTGCTACTTGTGATGATGGAGCAGCACTGCCAACATGAGGTCTGCTGCGTCCAGTGCTTCTCTCAGATGTCCCTGCTCCGTGCTGCCTCCTCAGTGCTTCTGTGACATGTACTCAGCAGCACAGTGTGGGGACAGCAAGAGCAGCCTTCTTCCCCTATCGAAAACTACCTCCTGCTGCCCCCCTCCTCCCATGTGTGCATTCCCACAATGATGCCCCCCTCCACCATTTGTGTATCATCGCTGGAACTGATGCCCCCCCCCCCCCCCCCCGGCTGGCGATTACTGCCTGACGTGCTCATGAGTGTGGGAGGGTCTGCACATGCATCATGCATGTGGGGGAGTGTGTGCATGAGTATGCGTGCATACATGTTTGGGAGTATGCACATTTATGATGTGTGTCTGGGATGGCTGGTCTAGGCTCCAATGTCACCCAGTAACGGGCAGAGGGAAGATGCACAGACAGGGTGTCTAAAGCAATTTCTGGGAATCTTACAGACCCCACCCATTATGCTGATTATTATACAGCATCACAGAATAGAAATTATGAGGTGAACCTTCAAACATCGATATCTTGGCCATTTCTTTTTCAATTTAAAAATGAAAAACAGTTTGCCTTTGCCTGGTGTGGCACTTAAAGTACAAGGATTACTTTTACAAAAGGGCATTGAACCCAGTAACAGATTCTGATATGTGGAGGACACATGGGTTAAGATCCAAATACAGTACCTGCAGTTGAACTCCCATCACCCTCTGGCACACACTAGGGAACATAGGAACCCAGCATTTAGCCGGGGTGTCAAAAAGATGTAGGTGTATGTATAATAAATACACAAAAAGAGCGATATTGTGTATGAAATGCATGTTGACTGTTAAAGGAAAACTCCCTTTCTGTCAGGTTTCGGGGATATAAAATAAACATTTTCCCTACATCCAATACAGGCCTTCCCAATATCCTCACGATTGGGGGGGTGTTCGCCTCTAGAGGGCGCTTGACTGCAAGATCAAAGATGTAGCTCCTCCCTGCCCCTCTATCATTCCCCAGTTGTTCATCTTGTAGTTTGGCTGCATAAGATCGTTGGCACTCTCTCTCAGATATTGGCAGCAGAGCGGGGGCACCTAGCCCTTCGGCCGCTACGGACTCTATTTCCATGGATCCCTTCTGACCCATTCCTGCCTCCCAACCTTTGGCTGCTACGGGATCCGTGACAGTAGGGTGAACGCCGGGGTCTGTGGCGTTCGGCAGAGCTTAGGCTCTGGGCCACAGACCTTATACTAAAAGGTAGCCGGCCACAGGCTTATGGTGAGCCTGAGGGGGAACCACTATGTCTATATTTTTTGTATGTGTCCCTCCCTGCCCACAAGCTTCATTTTCTGTGTATTCACTGTTTGGTGTGCTTTTACTGTGATCCTCGCTGGCTCAGCGAGGAGCTGTCTGGCTTCATACTCACCTCCCTGCGCTCCCTCGTCGGCTGCCTGGGATGCGTGCCTCTCAGCCGCCTTGCCCCGCGGGCATCCGCCGCATTGCCGTAGTGCGGCGCTGTCTGTGGAGAGACGGGGGGAGCGTGTAATCGCGCTTGTGCTTGCAGCGGCCCTCGCTACATTATGCTGGCCAGTCTCGAGCAGCGCTGAGAGAGGTGGCTTCCTCCTGTGACGCGCTGCTAATGTCGCGCCGGTGCCGCCCCCCCCCCCCCCCCCCCCCCGAGGATCCTTCTGGAAGGTGGCTGGCCCGGACACACTGTGCTGCTGCTCTGCTGCTGCTGGGGATCCAGCTCAGGCCTTCTGGCTGCGGACGCTGCGGGGATCCCTACTGTCGGTGTCGTGAGTCCCTCTTTTTGATGCATTGTTTCTGCCATTTGTATATGCCACGATTTTGTCTAGATCGTGGGCTAAGGTTGAGGGTTGTGGTTCCTTCCGGTCCCCCTATTTAATAAGAGGGATCCTTTATAGGCTTAGGCCAGTAGAGTCTTGTAGCCTTATTGAATTTTACTGTTTTAAATCACCATAATGGAGGCGGCATCAGGGGATAGTGAGCTGGGGGCCCCATTTGGGCAGGACAGGCTCTGCCCCTTGTGCAGAAGGAATCCTCTGACCGGATTCAGCGCTGTTTGTACCACATGCGCCAGAGGCATTATTTTGGACCATGAGCGGGTGGTCGTCCCTGACCCTAGCCCTGTATTACCATCGGCCTCTCCGGACCCTCCACTGCTGCATTCAGCCCCTAGCGAAGGGGGTGCCAGCAAGGGGTCTCATACTGATTTTGCGCATAGGCTGGCCAGTCTCGAGAGACAGATCTCGTTGACAGCCCCTAAGAAGGCCTCGAGTAAGAAGCGGAATCTGGAGCCAATTTACTCGGATGATGATCTTTTTGATTGCTTGGGTTCTGTGGAGGAATGTGAGTTGCCAGATGATTCGCGCTCAACGGTGGAATATTTTGCTGGCGAAGACAGTATCTCTGGTCCCTCTTCAGATGAGGATTCTTGGCTCCCGGATGATATGGAAAATTCACTCTCCTCTGTGTTTGATACCCTACACATTCCCCTCGATTCAAAGAGCAAAAGTTAATTGATTTCGGATCGAGAATCGTAAGTTTGGGTGGGTGTTAGTCATTTTTTCCTGTTTTTTTGGCCATTTCCGACTCGCACGAGCCTACGTACGAATGCGTATATGCTCTTACGATAATCGGAAGTTCGTTCCTAAATTTTAGGATCAAAACGTAAAACTTAGGATCAAATCCTAAAACTTAGGATCAAAACGTAAAACTTAGGATAATCGGATGTGTTTAGGTGTGATTCAGAGAACAGTTTTCAAACCTCTAAATACGTTTTAAAAGAAAGCCACTGCCGACACCTTTTAGCAGTCGGATTGCTGTTCTTGAACAGGTTTTTTGGCTATGTGGAGGAGTCTGCGCATCTTGAGCTCCAATGAACTGCATGTATCAGCATGGCCGAGGCCATAAATTGTATGGCAATGCATACCTGATTCATGTATGCCTTATAAAAGCATTTTAATGTGGACCTTAATTAGTCCTTTGCATGTAAACCTTTATTTTGCAATATATTTGCGTTAATTAAAGAAACTTATGTCCTTTGTTATTTTTTTTTAAATTGATGTACTAGAATAATATTTTTAGATTGCATTTATTGGTGTAGTTGTTTACCTTTGCTTTGTTTAATTATTTAAGCACATCATTGGTCAGATGCATCACACTTACTGAGGAGAGGAGAGCGGGATAAAGTGCAGGATGTGGGTTACTGCTGTATTTTGCACAGACACAGCAGAGCTGGGGGCACGGAAAGGTCAGAAATCAAAGAATGCAGAGCAACACAGTCACAAGGCCCTTTCTGTTTGCAGGCTGCCCGAGAATACCTGAGCTGCCATCTTGGCTGTTTCTAGGCTCATAACATGCTGAAGTTGCTGGGTGTTTTTTAATTTTTGAGAGCAAATCTGTATGTAGAGGGTGTGGGTAACCACACCCAAAATTTTAAGTTGTACCATTTGAAGCCAAAATATTAAAATTAAATCCACAAGTAAAAAATGCAAGTTAACTAAAAATTAAACAAAGTAAGATTTACTTATGCAAATGCATTCATTAATGGTTGGTTACTACAAAATGAATGAAATAAAGAAAAATAAAAGACCAAATATTTAGAATTCACTTTAATGAGGTAAGTTTGTAGTGCGCAGCCACAAGATCAGAAGGATTTACGTCCAGACAAAAAAGGAAAAAGGGCCAAATCAATGTTGCAACCTGAGAAATGAAACGGAAAATTCAGGATGGAAACTGACATAGGTCTGATTCCCGAACTGCCATACGAACGGACGTACATTTTAGGATAGAAACGTATTTGCTTATAGAATCACTCGCAAGTTCATACGAACGCACGAGCGTACGGGAAAAATAGGATGATCGGCACCAAAATCAAAGCTGTTACATGTTTCTTTGAATCGACCCTATTGTTCCTCCCAGAGTGGCTAAGAGGAAGCAGGGTGATTTATTTCGGCCTAAGAGGCAAAGGCGGGCCTTCCCGGAGCAGCCTCACTTTTCTAACATGATCCTGAAGGAATGGGAAAGGCCCAACAAGTTACTGTCAGTCCCTAAGGGCCTGGATAGGTGGTATCCCTTCCCTGATGAGTTGGTTCGGTTGTGGTGTCACCCTCCCGAGGTGGATCCTCTCGTGTCCAACACTACTGTTATGCCATCACCTAACAATGCTTCCTTACGTGACCCTGCAGACAAGCGCATGGATCAGCTGGTCTGCCATGCGTTCACTTTTGCTGGTGCCCTCTTTCGTCCTGTGTGCGTCTCAGCAATTGTCTCACTAGCCAACAGGAGAAAGGTGAGACACCTTGTGGCTAGAGCTAAGGCTCGCATGCGGGCTGAGGAGTATAAGGAACTCACGGCTTGCTTAGATTTCTTTGGTTTTGTTGTTACTGCCATGGATGATGTGGTCCGGCTTGGTGCCAGGATTTCGGCCTTTCTTGTTGCTCTGTGCTGCTCGGCTGATGCAGCTGCCAAGAAGTCTCTCACAAGCCTCCCTTTTGTGGGGAGCCGGCTGTTTGGGGAGTGCCTGGACCTTCTGGTCAAGGATGGTAGACTCCCTCAGAGAAGGAAGCCTGCTCTGTCCTTTTCGGAACCCCTCTTTCTATCGTTCCTTTCGAGGAGGAAGAGGTTCTTCGTTTCCCGGTGCCCGCAGAGATACCTGGGGCAGAGTTGGTCCTGCGTCCGGCCCAACGCCTCATGGGGAGCTAAGTCCAAGCCCCCTGCCAAGCCCTCTCAGGCATGAGGGGGCGCCTCATGCCTCAGCCATCTGTACCCCCGCAGGAACAGGGTCAGGGATACTATTCCAATCTGTTCACGGTTCCCAAGAAGGACGGAATGCTAAGGCCGATACTGGACTTGAAGGGTCTCAACAGGTTTGTGAGAGTCAGATGTTTCCGCATGGAAACGTTGAGGTCGGCGGTGAGATTGCTTCGGCCCGGCGACTTCATGACCACGGTGGACAGGGATGCTTATCTGCACATCCCGATATTCCAGGGACATCAGAAGTTCCTGAGGTTTCCTCTGGAGGACCAACATTACCAGTTTGTAGCTCTTCCATTTGGGATATCCTCAGCCCCTCGTGTGTTCACCGAGGTGCTGGCGGGCAACATGGCTATCCTGAGGAGCCAGGGTATTCGTGTGTTACCCAATCTGGAAGATTTACTAATCTGGGCCCAGTTCCTTCAGCAGGCCGAGAGCGATACTCGGACGGTTCTGTCATCCCTGGAAGCCTTCGGATGGGTAATCAATTACCCCAAGTCATTTATCATTCCCTCAACAGTGAGATCCTTTTTGGGAATGACGATGGACACCGCTCAGGTCAAGGTTTTTCTGTCACAGCAGAAGGTTTTGGGTCTCCAGACGCAGGTGCAGGCCTTGCTGCCTTGTCAGCAGCCGTCGGTGCGTCTGGGGATGAGATTGGTGGGCCTAATGGTGTCATGCTTCGTGGCAGTGCCCTTCGCCCAATTTCACATGAGACCTCTTCAGTTGAACCTGCTTACCGGCAGGAATTCGACTCAGGAGTCGCTGGAACAAGCCTTTTCGTTGTCCCCCCCTGGCCAGGCAGTCCCTCTTGTGGTGGTTGGACTCTCGGAACCTGCTGGTGGGCAAGTCCATCCTGACTCCCCATTGGGAGATAGTTACCACGGATGCCAGTCTGACAGGCTGGGGAGGCGTTTGGCAGACCCAGAAGATTCAGGGTCAGTGGGGTCCGCAGGAGAGCTGCTTACCCATAAATCTGTTGTAGCGGAGAGCGATCCGGTTGGTACTTATACGCTTGACTCCCCATTTGAGGGGTTGTGCGATCCAGGTCCTCTTGGACAATCAGTCGGCTGTCGCCTACATCAACCACCAGGGAGGGACTCGGAGCAAGAGATCCCTCAAGGAGGTAACCCAGATTCTGACTTGGGCAGAGGAGAATGTTCCCTGTGTCTCGGCAGTTTACATCCCCGGGGTGGAAAACCAGGAGGCAGACTCCCTGAGCAGGAGTGCCTTGCGCCTGGGGAAATGGTCCCTCAGCGGCGAGACTTTTCAGACTCTGTGTTTCCGCTGGGGTCAGCCGGGCGTGGATCTGTTTGCGTCCAGACACAGTCACAAGCTTCCAAGGTTCGTCTCCCTCTCAAGAGATCCTCTGGCCATTGCAACAGACGCTCTGGCGATTCCTTGGATGGAGTTCAAATTTCTGTATGCATTCCCTCCGTTTCCACTCCTGGGCTGCGCAAGATAGCCCAGGAGGGGGTACCAGCCATCCTGGTGGCTCCTCGCTGGCCGAGAAGGAGTTGGTTTGCAGACATAGTCCAGATGTCAATAGATCACTACATCATGCCCGACGACCCAGGGCTTCTCACACAGGGGTCGCTGCGATACCCCAATTTACGGACGCTGGCTTTGACGGCCTGGCTATTGGAACCTCAATCCTGACGGAGAAAGGGTTATCGGCCACGGTTGTGCAGACAATGATTCAGGCACGGAAGAAATCTTCTTCCATGATATACTACAGAGTTTGGTGGGCCTATATTGCTTGGTGCAAGGCCAAGAGCCTTCCTTGCCGGAAGTCTGCTTTCTAGGATGCGGGAGTTTTTACAACATGGTTTAGACTTGGGCCTTCAGCTGAGCACCCTCAAGGGTCAGGTCTCGGCTTTAGCCATCTTTTTCCAGAGATCCATTGCCAACCATAGGTTGATCAAGACTTTTTTCCAGGGAGTTACCCATGTCCGGCCACCGCGTTAGTCAGTATTACCGGTGTGGTATTTAGTACTATCTGCTCTCCAGGGTCCTCCCTTCGATGCTGCATTGTCTATCTTGACTCTTAGTGGTCTTTCTGGTAGCGATCACCTTGGTGCGTCGTGTATCAGAGCTGGCCGCGCTTTGTATGAAGCCACCCTATTTTGAGCTGCACAGGGATAAGGTGGTTTTTCGCTTTAAACCTGATTTTTTGCCTAAGGTCGTTTCTCCTTTTCACCTTAATGAGGAAGTTGTCTTACCTTCCTTGTGTCCAGCACCGGCTAATTCCAAAGAATGGGCCCTCCATGCTTTGGATGTGGTCAAAGCCATAAAGTATTACCTTGCTGCGACTGAATCCTTCAGGTAATCTGATTTGCTCTTTGTCCTAACAGAGGGTTCTAGGAAAGGATTGCCACCAGCCTAGTCCACTCTCAGTAGGTGGATCAGACAGGCGGTGGTTCAAGCATATTCTGCCAGGGGGGAGGAACCCCCTTTTCGGATCACAGCTCATTCTACCAGAGCTACTGGTGCCTCTTGGGCTTTTCAGCACCAGGCATCGATGGAACAAGTTTGTAAGGTCGCAACTTGGTCTTCTGTTCATACTTTTACAAAGTTTTACAAGGTGGATGTCAGGGCCTCAGCTGACGCTGTTTTTGGCCGAAAGGTGCTTCAGGCAGTAGTGAAATGAACTACATGCTGTTCCGCACTGGGGATCTCGCCCATATGGACACTGCTTTTGGATTTCCCAATTGTGAGGATATTGGGACGGCCTGGACTGGATGTAGGGAAAAATACAAGTCTGTGAAACTCACCTGTAGAATTGTTTTTGTATACATCCAGTCCAGGCTGTCCCACCCCGCCCTTGTGTTCATTATGTCCTGTATGCCTGTTATGGTGATCAACCATTTTTTGTTCATAGGACACTGTTTTTTCTAGTTTTTACTTAGAGAGAGTAAAAACTAGGCCTCCCAGCCTGCCCTCTTTTGTTGATTCCTGCTTTTTAACCACTGGAGAATGATAGAGGGGCAGCTGCCTTTATAGGGGGCCGGGAGGAGCTACATCTTTGATCTTGCAGTCAAGCACCCTCTAGAGGCGAACACCCCCCCCACCAATCGTGAGAATATTGGGACGGCCTGGACTGGATGTATACAAAAACAATTCCACAGAATTGTATTTTGGGTTAGGATTGTGCCCCAATACCTATGATTTACTTCAGCATGCTGTTTTCAAGTTTTCTATATCACTGTGTAGCTGTGATTCTAATATGGGAGTGGTTTTTCTGGCCTTGAGTAAAAAGTACTGACTACATATCCCAGAATCCCCCAAATGTAACAGGTGAGCACATTAGCAGCTTTGGCAGTCAGCAGCAGTAATAATCCTTACAAGCTGGGAAGGCTCCCAGTAACCATTGGGGTAAGGTGCAAGGTGCCGTCATTGACGGTAGGTATGTGGCACCAAGGTACCTGGCTTTGGTGCAGTAAAGCTGTGTAGTTTTCTCCAGCATCAGCTGCTAATGACAGTCTGCTGCTAAAAGTTTAGTATAGCCGAAAGGCTAACCTGGGACGGCTTTACTGGGATGGAGTAGAGCAGGGTGGGACTCCATCCCCTACTCAAGTCCGGGTTTTGTGGGCTGCATTAATAGCCTGCGGAGTCAGCTGTGCACTGGCTGTGTCTAGAGCTCACTTGTGGAGTGAGACTCTGTGTGCCTGGCTGGAAGCTCTTATACAGGCTATTTCATGTGGACCCGATGTGGATTCGGCTACAAGTGTGCAAGCTTGGACAAAAACTAAAAAGGGCTGTTGCCTGTCTGATGCAATTCTGTGGCATTTTTCCTGAAAAGGTGATGTAACCCAAAAAGGATATTTTGTGTTATGGACTTTTTGTGTGAATAAACGGGGACTTTAAGTTGAACTTTTCGCCTCTGAGCCTCTATACTGCTAACATCCTGCTGTCTACCAGAGCTGATCCTCACATTTGGTGTCGGATGCGGGCAAAGCAGTGAGGCCGTTGCTAGGAGCAACCGACGGAAAAGTTTTTTTTTGTGCATGTCCTACATTAAGCCTGCCAGGCTGCTACCTGTGACCGCAGACAAAATGGAGGCTGTCGTGAAAGCGCTCATGGAGGCGAATCTGCAGCAGCGCGAGGCCAACAAGCAGCATTAGGAGACCAACCAGCTGCTATTGCAACATGTGATGGTGCTGCAAGCTGCAGGAGCGCCCAAAAGTGTCCCTGATGCCCGGAAAGCTTGGTGCTTACAAAGATGACCCCTTCGGATGACGTCGAGACCTACCTGGCGGTGTTTGAAAAGGTGGCTGCAAGGGAGAAGTTGCCTCGTGACCTGTGGGCTGACGTCATCGCTCCATTTCTGGCATCTGGACCCCAGCAGGTGTTGTTTGATCTTCCAGACGACCAAGCTGCTGACTACCCGACTCTGAAGGGTGAGATACTGGCCAGACTGGGGGTGAATGTGTGGGTTCGGGCTCAGCGCGTGCATCAGTGGAGCTATCAGTCGGCAGAGCCCGCCAGAACCCAGTACTATAAACTGCTGCACCTACTGCAGCCAGATTTTTTAAGCCCCTCTGCCATGTCGCACCGCTTGCTGGCGGACATGTTCTGGAGGGCTTTACCGCACCCTCTCCAGCACTGGGTTGGCCAGGTATCCCCCGGCAACGCTCTAGAGATGGTGAACCTAGTGGAGCCATATGAGGCCACCAGAAACTTGCAAGCGGGCTCTACGGGGAGGGATTCGGGGAAACCCCGGAGGTCCCCACCCCAGCCCAGGCGAGTGGTGTCCCCTAAACCCCCTCAGGACCTACCCCCCAAAGTCCCTGCCCCGGTGTTGTGTTGTGTAAGGAGCCGGGACATATCAGAGCCAACTGTCCCCACCAGGGGGAGCCCATGGACGTGAACTTTGGTTACCACCCTTCAATGTATGCCAGGAGGCTGTGTGCTGCCGGTGTCCCTGAGCTTGTGGGGCAAAGTCACCTCTGTCAGGTGAAAGTGGGGGATACCCTAGCTGTGGCCCTTTTGGACTCGGGGAGTATGGTTACCCTGGTGAGACCTGCCATGGTACTGCTCGATGAATACACGGGGTGGAAAACCGGGGTCTTGTGCATACATGGGGACTTGAGAGACTATGTCACAGCACAAGTGACTCTAACCACCATGTCCGGCAGCTGGAACCACGAAGTCGCCGTCGACGCTAAACTTCCGTATGAACTTATTATTGGGAGAGACTTTCCGAGGTTCATGTCACTGTGGACCAAGCTGGGAATTCCGGAAACCTGTGAGGCGGGTGTGTCCCCAATAGACTGGCCCTACTCAGGGGTGACCCCAGAAGCTTGGGAGCCGGAGTCAGAAGGCACAACGGTAGGGGTGACCGCCACTACGGTGGAAGAGGGGGAGTCAACCCCACTGAGTGTTATGGTTGGAGATGTGGAAGATCTGTCAACAGGTCCAGAGTTGGCCGATCTCCATGTCTCCACGGGTAGTTTTGATACAGCACAACACCAGGACCCGACTCTATCTCGGGCCTGGGAGAATGTACTTGAGGTGGAAGGTGAGCCACAACAGCCAGGGGCGGAGTTACAGTTTCCTTGCTTTGTGGTTCACCAGGATATGCTGTACCGAGTAAACAAAGTACGTGAAGAGGTTGTGGAATAATTGGTGGTACCCAATCCTTATCGCAAGCTGGTGTTGGATTTGGCCCACCAACATGTTCTGGGGGGACACCTAGGCCAGCAGAAAACTCTGGACCAAATTTTACAATGATTCTACTGGCCCAGTGTGTACAAGGAGGTGGAGAGATATTGTGAGCCCTGCCCAACATGTCAGATGACCAGCCCCCAGCCTCATTACCGTGGTCCCCTAGTTCCTCTCCAAGTTATTGAGGTGCCCTTTGAGCGGATTGCCATGGATCTGGTGGGTCCAGTGCCAAAATCCGCTAGAGGGCATCAACATATTCTGGTAATCTTGGACTATGCCACACGGTACCCCGAGGCCATACCCCTGAGACACACCTCAGCCTAGCTCATTGATAAGGAGCTTATGGAAGTGTTATCCCGAGTAGGCCTGCCTAAAGAGGTCCTGACCGATCAAGGTACCCCGTTTATGTCTAAGGTGATGAAAGAGCTCTGTAAGTTGTTGCAGGTGAAACAATTGTGGACATCCGTTTACAACCCGCAAACAGACGGCCTGGTAGAAAGGTTTAACCATACTTTAAAAACCATGTTAAAACGGGTGGTCGCCAAGGATGGGAAGAATTGGGACTTGCTTCTGCCCTATCTGATGTTCGCAGTGCGAGAGGTGCCCCAGGCGTCTACGGGGTTCTCGCTCTTCGAGCTCTTATACGGTCGGCATCCACAGGGCCTGTTGGATATAGCTAAGGAGGCTTGGGAACAGCAACCCACCCCCCACAAAAGTGTGGTAGAGTATGTTACTCAATTACAGGAACAGATAGAGACCGTGTTGCCGCTGGTGAGGGAACATATGGAAGCAGCACAGCGGGCCCAAAGCAGGATTTATAACCGGCAAGCCAGGGTACGGAACTTTAACCCAGGTGACAGGGTTGTGGTTCTGGTACCCACAGTGGATAGTAAATTTCTGGCTAACTGGCAGGGTCCCTACGAGGTGATTGGGAAAGTTGGAAAAGTGACTTACAAGGTACATCAGCCAGGGCGGAGAAAGCCAGAGCAGATGTACCATGTAAACCTGCTGAAGCTGTGGAAAGACAGGGAGACCCCTGTGGGTGACAGTCCCTGACCAGGTATGTTAGGGGTGGAGCTTCCCGTCCCTCACTCTGCTGTTAGAAAAGCAGTAGTTGAGGTGAAAGCCGTCGACAACCTCTCCTCTAAACAGGCCCAGGAAGCCAGGGAATTTGTCAGCAGAAACACGGATGTGTTTTCAGATCTCCCTGGGCGCACTTCTGTCATCCAACATGACGTTGTCACGGAACCTCAGGCCAAGATCCGGTTGAAGCCTTACCGGGTACCTGAGTCCCGGCGACAAGCTATCGCGGAAGAAGTGCAGCAAATGCTCCGATTAGACGTGATTGAAGAATCAAAGAGCAAGTGGGCCAGCCCAATAGTCTTGATTACCAAACCCGATGGTACGTTGCGGTTCTGTAATGATTTCCACAAACTTAACGAAATTTCTAAGTTTGATGCTTACCCTATGCCCCGAGTAGACGAGCTTATTGAGAAGCTAGGCCAAGCCAGGTATTTTTCTGTTTCAGACCTCACAAAAGGTTACTAGCAGGTACCCTTGACTGAGGCTGCCAAGGAGAAAAAAGCCTTTATCACACCTGAGGGACTGTTCCAGTACAAGGTATTACCCTTTGGTTTACATGGCGCTCCCGCTACGTTCCAAAGGTTAATGGATATTGTCCTCCGGCCACATCGTTGGTATGCTTCGGCATATCTGGACGATATAATTATCCATAGTACGGATTGGGAAAGTCACCTACCCAAAGTCCAGGCCGTAGTGGATTCCCTCAGGAAGGCTGGTTTGACAGCAAACCCGAACAAATGTGCCTTAGGCTTAGAAGAGACGAAATACCTGGGATATGTGATTGGGCGAGGAGTGGTCAAGCCCCAGGTTAATAAAATAGAAGCCATCCGTAGCTGGCCACGTCCTAACACTACCCGCCAAGTGAAGTCATTTCTGGAGTTGGTAGGGTATTACATGAGGTTCATTCCCAATTTTGCCACCGTAGCGGCACCATTGACAGACCTGTTAAAGGGACGCAAGTCTGTCATGGTGAAGTCTGTCATGGGTCTCCGGTGTTGGTGACACCCGACTTTAAGAGGGAGTTTATAGTGCAGACCAATGCCTCCGAAGTAGGTCTCGGTGCTGTACTGTCTCAGGAAGTCAACGGGGAGGAACACCCCGTTGTCTACCTGAGTCGCAAGCTGACACCCGCAGAGACCCGGTATAGTGTAGTGGAGAGAGAGTGTTTGGCCATTAAGTGGG
The DNA here is from genome assembly GCA_027917425.1 of Gastrophryne carolinensis. NCBI lineage: Eukaryota > Metazoa > Chordata > Amphibia > Anura > Microhylidae > Gastrophryne > Gastrophryne carolinensis. Next base: position 264,047,181 of record CM051239.1, read on the forward strand.
CCCTTGAGTCTCTTTGCTACTACTTGCTGGGGAGAAGGTTCCGTTTGATTACGGACCATTTTCCCCTCAAGTGGATGGGCCAGGCTAAGGACAGGAATGCCAGGGTCACCCGGTGGTTCCTGTCCTTACAAAATTTCAAGTTCACAGTAGAGCACAGAGCGGGACGGATGTTGGGTAATGCGGATGCCCTGTCCCGGGCACATTGTTTGTCATGTGTCCACCCCCTCAGGGTTGAACAAAGGGAAGGGGGGTATGTGGTAAGGTGCAAGGTGGGTATGTGGCACCAAGGTACCTGGCCTTGGTGCAGTAAAGCTGTGTAGTTTTCTCCAGCATCAGCTGCTAATGGCAGTCTGCTGCTAACATTTTAGTATAGCCGAAAGGCTAACCCAGGACGGCTTTACTGGGATGGAGTAGAGCAGGGTGGGACTCCATCCCCTACCAGGTCCGGGTTTTGAGGGCCACATAAATAGCCTGGGAAGTCAGCTGTGCACTGGCTGTGTCTAGAGCTCACTTGTGGAGTGAGACTCTGTGTGCCTGGCTGGAAGCTCTTATACAGGCTATTTCATGTGGACCCGAGGTGGATTTGGCTACAAGTGTTCAAGCTTGGACAAAAACTAAAAAGGGCCGTTGCCTGTCTGATGCAATTCTGTGGCATTTTTCCTGAAAAGGTGATGTAACCCAAAAAGGATATTTTGTGTTATGGACTTTTTGTGTGAATAAACAGGGACTTTAAGTTGAACTTTTCGCCTCTGAGCCTCTATACTGCTAACATCCTGCTGTCTACCAGAGCTGATCCTCACACCATTTAGCTACTGAATACAAGATTTTGATCTTCCTTACCTGAATACGTTGACTTAAGGGTCGATTCAAAGAAACATGTAACAGCTTGGATTTTGGTGCCGATCATCCTATTTTTCACGTCCGCTCGTGCGTTCGTATGAACTTGCGAGTGATTCTATAAGCAAATACGTTTCTATCCTAAAATATACGTCCGTTCGTATGGCAGTTCGGGAATCAGACCTATGTCAGTTTCCATCCTGAATTTCCCGTTTCATTTCTCAGGTTGCAACATTGGTTTTGCCCTTTTTCCTTTTTTGTCTGGACGTAAATCCTTTTGATCTTGCGGCTGCGCACTACAAACTTACCTCATTAAAGTGCATTCTAAATATTTGGTCTTTTATTTTTCTTTATTTCATTCATTTTGTAGTAACCAACCATTAATGAATGCATTTGCATAAGTAAATCTTACTTTGTTTAATTTTTAGTTAACTTGCATTTTTTACTTGTGGATTTAATTTTAATATTTTGGCTTCAAATGGTACAACTTAAAATTTTGTGTGTGGTTACCCACACCCTCTATATACAGATTGCTCTCAAATATTAAAAAACACCCAGCAACTTCTGCATGTTATGAGCCTAGAAACAGCCAAGATGGCGGCTCAGGTATTATCGGGCAGCCTGCAAACAGAAAGGGCCTTGTGACTGTGTTGCTCTGCATTCTTTGATTTCTGACCTTTCCGTGCCCCCAGCTCTGCTGTGTCTGTGCAAAATACAGCAGTAACCCACATCCTGCACTTTATCCCGCTCTCCTCTCCTCAGTAAGTGTGATGCATCTGACCAAAGATGTGCTTAAATAATTAAACAAAGCAAAGGTAAACAACTACACCAATAAATGCAATCTAAAAATATTATTCTAGTACATCAATTTAAAAATAAATACCAAAGGACATAAGTTTCTTTAATTAACGCAAATATATTGCCAAATAAAGGTTTACATGCAAAGGACTAATTAAGGTCCACATTAGAATGCTTTTATAAGGCATACATGAATCAGGTATGCATTGCTATACCATTTATGGCCTCGGCCATGCTGATACATGCAGTTCATTGGAGCTCAAGACGCGCAGACTCCTCCACATAGCCAAAAAACCTGTTCAAGAACAGCAATACGACTGCCAAAAGGTGTCGGCAGTGGCTTTCTTTTAAAACGTATTTAGAGGTTTGAAAACTGTTCTCTGAATCACACCTAAACACATCCAATTATCCTAAGTTTTACGTTTTGATCCTAAGTTTTAGGATTTGATCCTAAAATTTACGAACGAACTTGCGATGATCGTAAGAGCATATACGCATTCGAACGTAGGCTCGTGCGAGTCGGAAATGGCCAAAAAAACAGGAAAAAATGACTAACACCCACCCAAACTTACGATTCTCGATCCGAAATCAATTAACTTTTGCTCTTTGAATCGAGGGGTTAGAGTAGAATGGGTTAAGCATATTGCCTGTGTCTGAGCCAATCAGACCGTTATCAAGCTAGAGTGCAGAAGTCTCTGATCTGTACAGCTAATGCACCAGGTGATGTACATTGTTAAGATAAACACATTGTTGCTATGGAAAACTGTTTCCTTTTAAAACCCAGAGTTGCAAACAGATAGAAAATAACTTAAATAACAGATAAGCTTAACACATTGAAGACACAATGGTGTGAAGAGGTGTGAAAGAAGCATTTTTTTGAACTTTTGACTTTCAGGCTCCATATCTCACCATCCACTAACTACAGCTTTAAGTGCAAGACTTTCACGGTTTTATAGGAAATCATCTTGGCTATCTCGTACATAATTTGGAACTTGCGTCTATTTAGCATATGATTAGTTATGCAGATCCTTGCCCTGTAACTGCATTGTTACTGTTTTGCTCCTAAAGTTCTACATTTTAATTTTTATGATCTTGTTAGCATTTTATAAATCCACCCTTGGCTTGCTGCACTGCCTGAATCTTTCTGGAGATGTTTTCAATAAGGTTTAAGCATGTCTCGACCGAGATCTGCTTCTAGGTCTCTTCCACGTGTTCCCAATGTTGGCGCTTACGGGTCAATTCACTTGGGTACAGATACAGCTTTATCTTCAACTCTACCCACAAGTGTTTAATTAGGTTGAACTCTGGGACTGTGGGGTGCCAATCTAGCACCACTTCTTTATTGTCATTGAACCATTTCTTCGCTAATCTCAATGTATGCTTCGGGTTGAAAAGCGGAAAGTCAGCACTCCTAAAAGTCCAAATACTTTAATAACGACACTTTAAAAATCATCTCCATATCCAAAAAGGCAGCTAAAATACAATGTCAGACCCTGGCGAATGTAAAAAATGCCATGCAAGCTTATGCATTTCGGACTCCTGGGGTCCTTAGTCATAGGCATCTAGGGTCTGACATTGTATTTTAGCTGCCTTTTTGGATATGGAGATGATTTTTAAAGTGTCGTTATTAAAGTATTTGGACTTTTAGGAGTGCTGACTTTCCACTTTTCTCTTTGTACATTTTGGGGATTTGGGACTCCTCTTTGTCTTGCACCCTCAGAATCCAGAGTGCGTTTATACATTTTTGCTTGCTGACTATGCTTCGGGTTGTCCTGCTGTAACAGGATGTTATGCTTTTCATACCAGTAGTACTCGAGTGTGAGAAGTAACTCATCTTGTAGAATTCCAACATAGCTTAGCTTTGAAAACCCAAACAGATCCTGGTTAGGTATCTAATGCTTTTGGCTGTGAAACAACCTCATCAGGCTAATCTGTTAGCCAGGGCAGTTTGAGTCAGAGTCGGAAAGAATTTACCGACTCAGAAAGTCCCTTACTAATATTGTATAATTTAAAGTTTTGAAACCTTAATCATAAATATATTGTATCTCCTGGAATCTAAGGCCCTTGTGTATAACAATCAGTGATAAGCAGCAGGGTGTTCAAATGGTGATACATAATGAGTTCTCCCATCACCCTTGTCCCTTAGGGTTGGCGTCCCCGAAAAGTGAAAAGAAGTAATGGCTCTTTACAAAACTTGCCCATTTTGGGCATCACAGGTTTAAACTGCAGTTGCGTTGGCCTGACAGTAGAGAGCATGCACTTAAAAAATTGTCCCATTTGTAATGGGGTGTAGTAGCGGAATTGGCACCCTTAAATTTTAGCTAAAGAAGAAGCAATGACTTTTTGGGCATCACAGGGTTGACCTGCATGTGTGTTGGACTGGCAGTAGCACAGGGTGGCAGGCCAGCAGCTGAGGCGCTGTTGGTCATAGTAGTAGTAGCAGCATTAGCAGAGGCTGCAGCTTTTGAAGAAAGATTAGGCCATGGCACAGAAAACCTGTGGTGCTTGTGTAGGTCTGGCAGTAGTGGGCCAACTCAAAATATTGTCCCACTTGTAACTGGAGGTAGTAGTGGGATTGATAACCTTCAATTTTAGCTGAAGAAGAAGCAGTGGCTTTTTGCAAGCCTTGAAAAAGGTGCCCATTTTGGGCATCACAGGGTTGACCTGCATGTGTGTTGGCCTGGCAGTAGCAGAGGGTGGTAGGCTGGCAGCGGAGGTGCTGTTGGTGGTAGTAGTAGTACATGACATGTGTCTCTGATTATCTGCCAATGTCAGAGCTAAAAAATCACTGAAAAAGTTGTGCGTTTGCTGCACTAAGAAATCATTCAATGCTTTGTGCTGGTGGTAGGGGCAGTCCAGCATATGTAGGGTGGAATTCCAGCATGTGGGGACATCACAGATTATGAGATGTTCAGGAAGTCCATTCTGGTGTTGCAAGTCTAGGAGAGCGTGTTTGAAGGCATAGGATCAGCTATAGCGAACATATGCCCTCCTGGACATGGCCAGAACATCTGCCAGACCAACATAAGTTTTTAAGAAGCAGCTGACAACCAGATTGATCACATGCGGCAGGCATAGGGCATGTGTCATTCGACCTAGATGCAGAGCAGTCATAATATTCGTCCGGTTATCTGCAACCACTTTTCCTAATCTAAGTTGACATGGAGACAGCCAGCAGGAGATTTCTTCATGCATGCACAGCAGCAACTGCTCGGCAGTGTGGCTTTTCTCTCCCAGGCTCTGCGTGTGTAATACGGCGTGGCAGTGCTGCGCCTTGCAGTGATGAAATGATGGAGGAGGAGGAGGTTAAGTTATGTCCTGCTGTCTCTCTTGAGCCACCATTTTGTTTCTAAAATTAACTACAGCGGGTGAAAAAGATAAATTAATTTTTATGTGCAGCAATCTCAATTGGGGAGGAGGTGCATATGAGCACTGTTTGTTGTGTTGGTCTGGTCATTTTTGACTGTTAGTCCACTTTTAGGGCCCATACCACATCTAAGAGATGTAAAAACCCTTACTTAGAATTTGAAGGATTTGGCCAAAAAGAAGGAATAATTATGAAAATAACGACCTTTTGGCAAAAAGGACTGCTGTAACTGGAAGACAGTCTAATCTATAGAAAAATATGGTAAGTGAGGATAAATAGGGAAAGACACAAATTCCATACAGAAAATAACAGGATTTTTTGATCTAGTTCCATTTTTTAAAGCGACAGTCGTGATATTGTCTGACTGTAGTCAAACAGGGCTGTACATCAAAATCTTTGACCAATGGCAAAGAGAGAGAAGAAACATCTATAATTCCATAACATTCATCAACTTCCTGTCTGAGTCCAATTTCCCTGAACAGAGAGGTTCTCCATAACACCTCCCCGGCCCAAGAGACTGGCCCTGGTTGTTTTACTGATAATCAATTTTGATGTATAAAGCCTCCAAATCAGCTTCATCTGTGTATTTGGCAGGACACAGGTGTGATCTAGGGACCAAGAAGTCTGAAAAAGGAAAAATTGCAACACTCCACCAAAGAGCTCTGCTTCCTTGGTGTTTATTAGCATACATGAAACGTTTATTGAAGTGGCAGGTAGCAAGCAAGACCTCCTGTAATTTATTAGCCAACTGAAGGTTTCTAGTGTCCGACAGTCTGTCGGATGTTTATAAGAAAGACAAATCTTTAATCAGCAAATCGTCCAAGTATTACCTGAACTAAGAACTGCCATGAGGAAGGCTAACAGCAACACCTTTGGGTGAACTATAATACTGTCCCGGAGGAGTTCTGGCCCAGCTTGATGGAGTTGTGCTGTTCAGTGTAGATCTTATGGCAGATTGGATTGCAAAAAATGATTTGGTGCCAAAAATCAGAATTCTACCTTGTATCCTGATTGAACAATAAGGTTGATTCAGAGCCTTCTATATTCCATCTCGTTTTTGTCTCTAAGCGTGAACAATAGCTTTCGTAAAGTATATGTGCGTTTTAATGATTTAGAGCCTCCATCGGGTGCACGTCGTAACAGTTTAGTAGCTGTGTAAGCCATCGAGAACGCTGTGAGTATGGATCACAAAACCTATTTCACAGATCTATTGTATACATTTATGTGAAACACTCGCCTTGTAGCGTTTTTCTAGCATTTTTTTCAAGTAACTTGCCACAAAATGTTTCAGTCTCCAACGAGAGCCTACTCATTCCCATCCCATTGAAAAAGTTCTGTTTTTATTCTTCATTTAGCCCCTAAACTCCATAATATTTTCATTTTTGTGAAATATATACACAGATGCTAGCTTTTTTACTGGCTTGTACTTCTATACCCTGGCCCTGCTAACCTATTACTTACTTATTGCTGTGCCAACTCTCTTCTGGCTATTGTTGCCATGCATTCTTCTTTTCCTAATGCTTACCTTAACCATATTAATGCTTGCCATGCATTCTTATTTTCTTTTTACTAATGCTTACCTTAGCCCCATTAATGCTTGCCAAGCATTCTCACTTTATTCTTTTTCTTCCAATCCATTCCAGGCACTCCTTACTCCTGGGTTTCCTCCTCCTCGCTGAGCATGTGACTGCAAGAAAGAAAACAGGTGACTGTGTGAAGGTTAGAGATCGCTCTCAAGGTTGTTGGCAGTAAGCGGGGGACTGAACCCTGTCAGCTCGCTGTGTAGCCTTACTCCCGCGGCCCCCTCAAGACCCGAGTTTATGCCTCCACAGCTTTGGCTGTTTTGGGGTCGTGAAGGTAAGGTGGAAGCGCCGGGGTCTTTTGGGCGCTTACAGAGTGTGTATGCTCTGGGCTGCAGGTTTTTTCTCTGGTGTACCTGCTGAGGAATTTTTTACCCAACCCTTCCTTCTTCCGTCAGGCAGGTTTTTGTTTCATTTAAAAAAAAAAAAAAATGAAAAGAGGAAAGGCAGCGTAAGTGGGCATACCGAAAAGGTTACAGCCCTGCGCTAGGATGACTTATTCTTAAAAAAAAAAAAAAACAAAGGGAAAAAATGAGTGAGGAAATGTTTATTATATTCTTTTTTACTTGTTTCACAAGAAGAGCTTTTCCTTGTTGTGTGGCTCAGGCCATGTGTACAATTACTGGGGAGGAGTTTGCTTCCTCCCAGCCCTCCACTTCCTCAGCCCTCCGCGCCAGAGAGGTGTATGGGCGCTCTCCGGAGTCTCGGCAAGATGAATGTAAGTGCTATGGCCTCTCCCTGACATCCCCCCTCCCTTCCTTGCGCTGCGCTTGGTGCCTGTCCTGCAGGGGGAGCTGGGGCCAGGGGCTTCAGCTCTCCACGCTTCCTCCCAGCCCTTCGTGTCCTCCCAGTCTCCGTTTCTGGCCAGCCCCTCCTCTCTCTCCCACACCACGCTGGGAAAGCCGGCTTGTGTCTCCGGCGGCAGAGACCGGCTTGTGCGGTCCCCTTCTTGGGCTAGCCGCGTCACCAGCTCTGATTCCGGCTGCGGCGGCAGGTAGGGAGGGGGCAGGGGTCTGCTTTTGTTGGTACAATATTCTCTTATTTTGCTGGGAGCACAAAAATGAAGGCAGCAGCAGGGCTTGATGATGGTGATTGTTTATGCTGAAGGTTGATCTTGTCTCCCCAGGGTGAAGACAGACGGCTGTGGTGAGTGGATCTTCTGATCCTTTCTTCCTTGTTATAGTTGTTGTATTATTTAGCCCTCGGGGAGGATTTTAATCAAGCTTATTGGGAGAATATATTTTTTTCATGTTAATGAAATACTAAAAGGTCGTGGTATTTTTTTAAAGTTATCAGCTTGGTTGAATAATTATAATTATTATTATTATTATATTAAATTATTATAATATATACATTATATTATATTTTTATATTATATTGGATGGTTACATTTTTATTATATCCTCAATGTGTTTATTATAAGGTGGATATATCACATTGTTTTAATATTTTTAATATTTTTAATAATATTTTTAATATTTTTATTTAAAAAAAGAGTTATTAAATAATAATTTTCAGCTGTTTTATTTATTCCCCTGTGGAGCTAAAAGTTGTAGATATTAAATCTTTCTCTCTTTTTCCCTTTTATTTCTTAGATTGGAAGAAGGATAGAAAGCAGGGTTGCGGTTCCTCCCGGTCCCTTTTTGGGGGGGATTGGTTCAGGCTCAGGGCCCTTTGGGTCAGAGGCCAATATATAAAAAAAAAAAAAAAAAAAAAAGAAAAATATATATTTACAAAGTATTATTTTGATAAAACACCATGAGGGAGGCATCAGGGGATAGCGACACTGGCATCCCTCTTGAGCAGGGCAGGCTTTGCCCTTTATGCAGGCAGGATCCCCTGGGCAGTTTTGGCACGGACCATAACAGACCGGCTGACAAAGTTTCCGGACCGGCTGATGCCGAGGGCATTACGGTTCATCCATCTCCTGCTTCCCCTAAAGGGGGAGAAGGCAGTGAGGTGCAGACAGAACTTGTTCACAGATTGGATAATCTGGAGAGGCAGTTGTCTCTTGTGCTTCCAAAGAAAGCCACTTTTAAAAGAAGGCATTTGGAACCGGTTGCGGAGGAAGAGGATATGTTTGCCTCTTTTGGAGAAGAGGAGGACGAGGCGTATCTGGATGAGCAGCTTTCTGAGGGCGAGCTGCGGTCAGAAGAAGATAGTAATTCTTATTACTAAATCTTATTTTCGTCTGATGAAGATCCTCTCCTCGTGGATGAAACAGAAGGTCTGTTGTCTGTGGTGTTTGACACCTTGAATATCTCTCCGCCTGAGGTAGCAAAGAGAAAGAAGGATGACCTGTTTAAGCCTGTCAGGCAAAGGCAGGTGTTTCCAGAACAGCCACATTTTTCCAAAATGATACTTAAGGAATGGGAAAATAAGTTACCGGCTGTTCCGAAGATCCTAGATTCTAGGTATCCTTTTCCAGCGGACATGATTAAACTGTGGTCCTATCCGCCTGAGGTGGACTCCCCGGTTGCAGGCTTGTCTAACACTTCGGTGATGCCGTCCGCTACTATGGGTTCCCTTAGAGATCCCACAGAGTGGCGTATGGATCAATTGGCCCGCCATGCTTTTGCCATGATAGGTTCTTTGCTCCGCCCCATGTGTGCTACGGCCATTGTGTCTCTGGCTACGAGGAAAAAGATGAAGAGGAGCTTAGTTAGGGCTAAGTCTCGCAGGCTGGCCCATGAGTCCAAGGACCTTAAGGACTGTTTGGACTTTAATGCATTCGCTATTACTGCAATGGAAGATGCGGTCAGGCTGGCGGCGAGAACCTCTGCTCTCCTTGTGGCTTTGCGTCGCTCGTTGTGGCTTAGGCAGTGGTCTGCGGACGCCGCCTCTAGGAAGGCAGTCACAGATTTACCCTTTTTAGGGAGCAGACTTTTCGGTGAGAGGCTGGACGGTATGGTGAAGGATGGCAAACTGCCTCAAAGGAGGAGGTCGACTCGACCTTTTCAGAGGTCTTCGTCATTTCGGCCTTTTCGGAGGGGCAGAAGAGCCTTCCGGCCTTGTTCCCGTCAAGATTTTTGGGGTAGAGGAAGAGCGCGTAATAGGGCAGGAGGGGCCTGGAGAAATAGGCCTAAACCTCCAGTCAAATCCACTACAGCCTGAGGGGGCGCCCTCATCCGAGCGGGTGGGGGGACGGCTTTTACTTTTTGCTCATATCTGGAGGCGCTATGTAGCGGATCGATGGATCCTGGAAGTGGTGTCTTCAGGTTACAAAATCGAGTTTGCAGCCAGACCGCCCGCAAGGTTCCTGCGATCAGGGGCATCCCGGAACCAGTTAAAGCTAGTGGCCCTGAAGTCCGCAGTTCGGCACCTCCTTCAAAAAGGGGTGATTTGTCGAGTACCCCTTCAGGAAGAAGGTCAGGGGTTTTATTCCAACCATTTTACAATCCCCAAAAAGGACGGGTCGATTCGTCCCATTTTAGATCTGAAAGATCTCAACAGATATATCCGCGTGAAGCATTTCCGCGTGGAGACGTTGAGGTCAGCTTTAACAGTAGTTCGACCCGGGGATCTTATGACTACCATAGACATAAGGGACGCGTATCTGCATGTGCCGATATTTCCGGGGCATCAAAAATTCCTGAGGTTTGCCCTAGAAGACCAACATTTCCAGTTTGTGGCTCTTCCGTTCGGGATATCCTCGGCTCCAAGAGTATTCACCAAGGTCTTGGCGGGCCTTATGGCAATCTTCAGGAGCCAAGGGATATGTATCGTCCCTTATTTGGGGATCTCCTAATTTCAGCCAGTTCGCATCAGCAGATGGTTCGGTCGTCTCTGGAAGAATTCGGCTAGGTGATCAACTACCCGAAGTCTCATATCACTCCGGCGCCAGTAAGAAGCTTCTTGGGCATGACTCTGGACACCGTCCAGGTCAAAGTTTATCTGCCAGAGCAGAAGGCTCGGCTAATTCAAAATCAGGTAGAGTGCCTTCTGGCTTGCCGGCAGCTGACTATTCGGCTGGGAATGAGGGTAGTAGGCCTGATGGTAGCCTGTTTCGAGGCGGTACCTTTTGCCCAGTTTCACATGAGGCCCCTTCAATGGAATTTATTGGCAAGCTGGGACCGGACTCCACAGTCGCTGGATCAGGTCTTTGTTCTATCCCCCTTGACCAGACATTCTCTTCTGTGGTGGATGGACCCTCTGCATCTGTCGGTAGGCAGATCCTTCTTGACACCACAGTGGCAGATCGTTGCCACGGATGCCAGTCTCACAGGGTGGGGCGGCATCTGGCAATCTCAGAAGATCCAGGGTCAGTGGGGACCGGGGGAGAATCAGCTTCCCATAAATGTACTAGAGTTAAGAGCTATCCGGCTAGTACTCCTATATCTGACCCCCAGCTTAAAGGGGCAGGCAGTCCAGGTCCAGTCGGACAATCGGACAGTGGTAGCCTATATCAACCATCAGGGGGGTACCCGGAGCAAGGGTGCTCTGGAGGAAGTAAGTCGGATTCTGACATGGGCAGAGGAGAATGTTCCCTGCGTTTTGGCGGTTTATATTCCAGGGGTAGTAAACCAGGAAGCCGACGCCCTGAGCAGGAAGGTTCTGCGTCGGGGAGAATGGTCCCTCAGTCGGCAGGTTTTTAAAGCCCTTTGTCTTCGCTGGGGGCGTCCGGAAGTGGATCTCTTTGCGTCCAGACACAATCACAAGCTGCCAGTATTCATGTCCCTTTCGAGGGACCCTTTGGCCATAGCCACGGATGCCCTGTCAGTCCCTTGGGTAGGGTTCAAACTTCTGTACGTTTTTCCCCCGTTTCCGCTTCTGAGACGGGTTCTAAGAAAGATAATTCAAGAGGGGGTACCTACCATTCTAGTAGCTCCTCATTGGCCAAGAAGAAGTTGGTTTTCGGACATAACAAGGATGGCGGTAGATCGTTGGCGCCTACTGGTCGAGCCGGATCTTCTCACTCAGGGGGCGCTTCGGCACCCGAATTTACAGATACTGGCTTTGACGGCTTGGCTATTGAGACCTCGGTCCTAGCAGCCAAAGGTTATTCATACCATGATTCAGGCTCGGAAGAAGTCTTCTTCCATGATTTACTACAGGGTCTGGAGATCCTTTATATCCTGGTGTGAGGCTAGGAATTTTTCATGTAGAAAGTATTCGATATCCAGGATCCTGGAATTTCTACAGGATGGCTTAGAGATGGGCTTACGACTAAGCACCCTAAGAGGGCAGGTGTCGGCCTTATCTATTTTTTTCCAAAAGTCTATCGCTTGTAATAGACTCATTAAGACTTTTTTTCAGGGAGTCACTCATGTCCGTCCACCACGCAAGTCTATCTTACCAGTATGAGACTTGAATTTGGTGTTGACGGCTCTACAGGGTCTCCTTTTGAACCTATGGTCGACGCTCCAATGAGCATTTTGACACTTAAGGTGGTATTTTTAGTGGCAATCACTTCTGTGCGTCGTGTTTCGGAGTTAGCCGCTTTATGTATGAAATCTCCTTATTTTGAGTTACACAAAGACAAGGTGGTTTTTCGGTTTAAGCCAGATTTTTTGCCTAAGGTAGTTTCTCCTTTTCATCTTAATCAGGAGGTAGTTTTACCCTCATTATGCCCAAGTCCGGCTAATGCTAAGGAAAGGGCACTTCATTCCTTGGACGTGGTTAGAGCCATAAGGTATTATTTGGCAGATACAGATGCCTTCCGCAAGACGGATCTTCTTTTTGTTGTTTCAGAAGGACCCAGAAAGGGACTTCCACCAGCTAAAGCCACTGTCAGCAAGTGGATTAGGCAGGCAGTGATTAGAGCCTACTCAGCCAAGGGGAAGGAACCCCCTTTTCGGGTCACGGCCCATTCCACTAGGGCTGTTGGGGCTTCTTGGGCTTTTCAGCATCAAGCTTCGGTGGAACAGGTCTGCAAAGCTGCCACCTGGTCTTCGATTCATACATTCACCAAGTTTTACAAGATGGATGTTAGAGCCTCAGCTGACGCTGTTGTTGGTCGGAAGATTCTCCAGGCAGTGGTGAAGTGAACTGCCTGCTGTTCTGCGTCAGGGGATCCCACCCATAGATGGCACTGCTTTTGGAGGTCCCAGGAGTAAGGAGTGCCTGGAATGGATTGGAAGAAAAAACACAATTCTGTGAGGTACTCACCTGTAGAATTGGTTTTTCTGGGAATCCATTCCAGGCACTCCGACCCACCCGTTTTTTGGGTCATGTTATCTTCTGACGCTTCTCTGTTGGTGTTAAAGCCATTTCTTTTTTATTATTCATGGCATATATATGTATTAAGTTAAAAAAAAAAAAGAAAGAGGATTTAATTTATCTTATTTTTTGAGAGCATTTTTTGAGTTTGATGTGTAGTAACATGGACTCTTTATGGCCTCCCGGCCTGTCTCTAGATTATTTTTACTGCTGTTTAAGTAAACTGATTTGATTAAGGGGCGGCTGCTACTTATGGGCCGGGAGGGCCGCACCTGTTTTCTTTCTTGCAGTCACATGCTCAGCGAGGAGGAGGAAACCCAGGAGTAAGGAGTGCCTGGAATGGATTCCCAGAAAAACCAATTCTACAGGTGAGTACCTCACAGAATTGTGTTTTTTCCTAATGCTTACTTTAATCACATTAATGCCTGCCATGCATTCTTCTTTTTTTCTTTTTCCTATTGCTTACCTTAAGCATGTTAATGCTTGCCATGCATTCTTTTCTTCATGCTTACCTTTAGGGATGAGCGAATCGATCCGGACGAACCCGGATTCGATCCGAATTTTATGAAAAATTCGATTCGGATCGAATCCGAATTTCCCCGTGCTTCGATCGCTCGAAGTTTTTCTTTAACATCCATTCATTTACATTACAGGCATTCTAAGATGGCGGACGGGACATGTCCAGACATCTACCCCGCTCCTGTGCATACTGGGGCAGTCACATGCAGCCTATCAGCAGCCAGCAAGCCCGGTGACGACACAGCGCTATTTAAGGCGGCGAACATCTTGCTTTTCTTCATTTCTCTATTGCATTCGTGAGAGACAGGACACTGCTGTAGTCAGGGAGAGACAGTTAGAGAGCCAGGGAAAGGCAGGAGACAGGCAGGAGACAGGCAGGAAGTCAGCGAGAAGCAGGGAAAGTTAGGAAAAATCGGAGGCAGTCACAGGGAGATTTTTTTTTTTTCCATCCAGCCTGCGTGTTACTGGCTGGCTGACTGGCTTTGTTAGCTGTTTCAGGCTGCTTATACACTTTTGATGTTGTGCATATATACTGAACTGATCTCAAGTCTGCTGTGGGAACATTACCATTTTGTAAGATCTCATTAGCCTCTGTATTTCCTCTAAGCTGCACACTTATTTAGAGTAATTTGGCCTGTTGCAGCCTGATTAGACACTTTTGCTGTGCATATATACTGATCTCAAGTCTGCTGTGGGGCCATCCCATTCTGTAACATACCATACACCTATTGATCTTCAGCTGCACACTTATTTAAAGTAATTTGGCCTGTTGCAGCCTGCTTATCCACTGTTGCTGTGCATATATACTGATCTCAGGTCTGCTGTGGGGGTATCCCATTCTGTAACATACCATTCCCCTCTTAATCTTCAGCTGCACAATTATTTAAAGTAATTTGGCCTGTCGCAGCCTGCTTATCCACTGTTGCTGTGCATATATACTGATCTCAGGTCTGCTGTGGGGGTATCCCATTCTGTAACATACCATACCCCTCTTGATCTTCAGCTGCACACTTATTTAAAGTAATTTGGCCTGTCGCAGCCTGCTTATCCACTGTTGCTGTGCATATATACTGATCTCAAGTCTGCTGTGGGGGTATCCCATTCTGTAACATATCATACCCATCTTGATCTTCAACTGCACACTTATTTAAAGTAGTTTGGCCTGTCGCAGCCTGCTTATCCACTGTTGCTGTGCATATATACTGATCTCAAGTCTGCTGTGGGGGTATCCCATTCTGTAACATACCATACCCCTCTTGATCTTCAGCTTCACACTGATTTAAAGTAATTTGGCCTGTCGCAGCCTGCTTATCCACTGTTGCTGTGCATATATACTGATCTCAGGTCTGCTGTGGGGGTATCCCATTCTGTAACATACCATACCCCTCTTAATCTTCAGCTGCACACTTGTTTAAAGTAATTTGGCCTGTCGCAGCCTGCTTATCCACTGTTGCTGTGCATATATACTGATCTCAGGTCTGCTGTGGGGGTATCCCATTCTGTAACATACCATACCCCTCTTAATCTTCAGCTGCACACTTGTTTAAAGTAATTTGGCCTGTCGCAGCCTGCTTATCCACTGTTGCTGTGCATATATACTGATCTCAGGTCTGCTGTGGGGGTATCCCATTCTGTAACATACCATACCCCTCTTAATCTTCAGCTGCACACTTGTTTAAAGTAATTTGGCCTGTCGCAGCCTGCTTATCCACTGTTGCTGTGCATATATACTGATCTCAAGTCTGCTGTGGGGGTATCCCATTCTGTAACATACCATACCCCTCTTGATCTTCAGCTGCACACTTATTTAAAGTAATTTGGCCTGTTGGAGCCTGCTTATCCACTGTTGCTGTGCATATATACTGATCTCAAGTCTGCTGTGGGGGTATCCCATTCTGTAACATACCATACCCCTCTTGATCTTCAGCTGCACACTTATTTAAAGTAATTTGGCCTGTTGGAGCCTGCTTATCCACTGTTGCTGTGCATATATACTGATCTCAAGTCTGCTGTGGGGGTATCCCATTCTGTAACATACCATACCCCTCTTAATCTTCAGCTGAACACTTATTTAAAGTAATTTGGCCTGTCGCAGCCTGCTTATCCACTGTTGCTGTGCATATATACTGATCTCAGGTCTGCTGTGGGGGTATCCCATTCTGTAACATACCATACCCCTCTTGATCTTCAGCTGCACACTTATTTAAAGTAATTTGGCCTGTCGCAGCCTGCTTATCCACTGTTGCTGTGCATACATACTGATCTCAAGTCTGCTGTGGGAGTATCCCATTCTGTGACATACCATACCCCTCTTGATCTTCAACTGCACACTTATTTAAAGTAATTTGGCCTGTCGCAGCCTGCTTATCCACTGTTGCTGTGCATACATACTGATCTCAAGTCTGCTGTGGGAGTATCCCATTCTGTGACATACCATACCCCTCTTGATCTTCAGCTGCACACTTATTTAAAGTAATTTGGCCTGTTGGAGCCTGCTTATCCACTGTTGCTGTGCATATATACTGATCTCAAGTCTGCTGTGGGGGTATCCCATTCTGTAACATACCATACCGCTCTTGATCTTCAGCTGCACACTTATTTAAAGTAATTTGGCCTGTTGGAGCCTGCTTATCCACTATTGCTGTGCATATATACTGATCTCAAGTCTGCTGTGGGGGTATCCCGTTCTGTAACATACCATACCCCTCTTAATCTTCAGCTGCACACTTATTTAAAGTAATTTGGCCTGTTGGAGCCTGCTTATCCACTTTTGCTGTGCATATATACTGTTCTAAAGCCTGCTTGGGGGTATCCCATTCTGTAACATAACATAACCTACCTCTCTTATTTACACTAAGCAGCTCTCTTATTTAAACTAAGCAGGCCTCTTATTTACACTAAGCAGCTCTCTTATTTAAGCTAAGCAGCTCTCTTATTTAAACTAAGCAGGCCTCTTGGAGGCTGATTGTCCACTTTTGGGTGTGCACTGTATTCGGTTTCATATACAGTGGGGTATCCCAATTTGTAAGATAACCTACCCCAACCATGTAAACTAAAGAGGCCTGTTGCAGCCTGTGTTTCTCTGCTTGCGTATGGTCTGCATTACAATCTGTCTCTTTCAATGACACTGCTGCCTGGGGTATCCCAATTTGTAATATAACCTACCACAACCATTTAAACTAAAGGTTACGTCCTTCCAGAAGGAAAACTTAGGCCGAACACTATTTTTGTTGGGGGCATTGACCTTTGGATTGATCGGCATGACATTAAGGATTTTTTCCAAAGGCACATGCTATTTTAACCCTATCTGTTATACAACATAAGCGTTGATCAGCATCAGCTCCTTTATTAAGCTACTTCAGTTTGCACTTGTTTTTGACTGCTTTTAATAAACCAGGCCGCAGGGCACCCCAAAGCTGCACCTTGCACCCTATCTGTTATACAATATAAGCGTTGATCAGCATCAGCTGCTTTATTAAGCTACTTCAGTTTGCACTTGTTTTTGACTGCTTTTAATAAACCAGGCCGCAGGGCACCCCAAAGCTGCACCTTGCACCCTATCTGTTATACAACATAAGCGTTGATCAGCATCAGCTGCTTTATTAAGCTACTTCAGTTTGCAGTTGTTTTTGACTGCTTTTAATAAACCAGGCCGCAGGGCACCCCAAAGCTGCACCTTGCACCCTATCTGTTATACAATATAAGCGTTGATCAGCATCAGCTGCTTTATTAAGCTACTTCAGTTTGCACTTGTTTTTGACTTCTTTCAATAAACCAGGCCGCAGGGCACCCCAAAGCTGCACCTTGCACCCTATCTGTTATACAACATAAGCGTTGATCAGCATCAGCTGCTTTATTAAGCTACTTCAGTTTGCACTTGTTTTTGACTGCTTTTAATAAACCAGGCCGCAGGGCACCCCAAAGCTGCACCTTGAACCCTATCTGTTATACAACATAAGCGTTGATCAGCATCAGCTGCTTTATTAAGCTACTTCAGTTTGCACTTGGAGAGCTCTGGGGTGTAAATGATTCACGTTAATTGCAGCGCACTTGAGGATTTTTCAAGGGAAATTGACTGTGACATACGACCCAATCTGTATATTTACCTGCTCCTAATAGGACATTTATATTCTGCTTTTCATCCAAGTACCATCTTTTGTTTTGGCTCGTGTTCATGAGTCAGGGTAAGGTGTGGAATGTTTAAGGATCCACTGTATGGTCTAATATCCCGGCATACTGAGTCCTGTCTCTTATTGGGGGGAAAAAGCTATATTACAATTCACTAGCTAATCTGAGGGGCAATAGCTTATATTGTGAGGTAAATTTGCCATTTTGCTTCATTATATAGAGCAGCCCAGTTGCCATCTAAATCAACTACTGTCCGGCCAGTACAGATTTTCCAGGGCAAACTCTGCTAGTTGCGGACACAAGTCAAGTTTGGCTTCCCAGCAAATCCAGTGGATCCTGAAGGTGCGTTGGCATGGTCATGTCAAGGTATGACATGACCTGCTGTTTGAGGTCCAGCTCCAGGTCTTCCTGCTGCTCATGAGTAGACTCACTATGCGGGTGTAGAAAGCTACTCACTAGCGACTGAAGACTGAGGCTGCTGCTGATGGAGCTGCTGCTGCTGCTCCTTCCACCCCCCAGCAGCCATGGCAGTGGAAGGTGATCGCAGAGGTCCCCCCGAGTCAGACCTGCGGGAGTATGGGCCACGGCGCAAATAGACATCGCCCAACTGACTACGTGGGATGTCTCTGTAGCAGGTCAGTTTGTCCTCCCTCTCAGTGGGCGTAAAAAATGCCCCCATTTTGTGCCGGAAGTGAGGGTCCAATAAGTTGGAGAGCCAGAAGTCTTCCCGCTGACAAATGGAGACAATTCTGCGCTCACTAGTACGCAAGCATGTGAGCATGCATCGTGCCATTTGTGCAAGTGACTCGGAGGGACTACCTGTCTCCATCTCCACTGTAAACTGCCACGGTGTGTCTGGGTCCTCTGTCTCGCCTTCCTCACAACCCTCTAGCTCCTGTGGCTGCTCCTGCTCCTCCTCTCCTGTCAGATGACTAGATAAAATGGTAATTTTGTGAAACCTAAACTGTGGTTTGCTGAGCCCCACCCCCTCCTCCTCCTCCACTTCAGCCCCCACAGGCTTCATGTGGCTGTGAAATGTATGTGCCATGTCTCCAGTGCCCTGAGCAGCCATGGTTTCCAACATGTGTTGATGTACATGAAGCAGTGGAATCTCATCGTTCATCTCATAGTTCTGGCAACTGACTAATAAAGTAGCTTCCTCAAAGGGCCTGAGCAAACGGCCGGTGTCACGTATGAGCTGCCAATGGTTTACATTGAATTTACACAGGGGTGTCCTCCTATCCGTTTGGATCATCCAGAAATCCGTGATGGCTTTTCTCTGTTCCTATAGTGGATCCTGCTTATGGAGGGTGGAATTCCAACGGGTGGAAACATCGCAAATCAGACTATGTTGGGGTACACCGTTCTGACGCTGAAGCTCAGTAAGGTTGTGCTTGGTAGTGTAGGAGTGCCAGAAGTGCATGCTAACTTTCTTTCCTGTTGTTCGGATGTCTTTCAGATGGGGGGAAGACTTCAGAAAACGCTTGACAACTAGACTGAACACGTGTGCCATGTCAGGACGCATGACTCTGGCTTCCTTGTCGCACCGCAAACAAGATGTTCTTCCAAGTGTCAGTCACCATGGGTCCTAATTTGCAGTTTTCGTGGATTAAGCAATGATTTCATGGATTGAGTCCTCATTTTTAGTAGTTCCTCCCATGTGTGACTCTGTTGGTCAAGGAAAACCATGTGAAGAACAGCGTGAAACCACAATCACCAAGGGGGCCTAAAAGGATATATATTGTCCACCATGAGTCCATAGTTACAGCTCCAGACGTAGACAACACTGTGCACTTTGGTATACACTGACAGGCTAAAGGACTGGCCCACCTTCTGTTCAACAACATTTTACAGGGCAGGTACTGCCATCTCCCCAAAGCAATGATACCATGGGACTCTCCACCTCGGCTCGGCACAAGCCATCAGTTCTCTGAAAGGTCCACCACTGGGTAATGCAGCAGGCTGGACTTATGGGGACGCTGTCTGAGAGGAGAAATCCCTCAGACATCAAGATTAAAAATTCCAAGAATTTTTGAGGGCTAATTATTCAGAGGCAATGATACCTAGTTGTTTCTGATTTAATTTCAAGGTGGACACACCCTCAAACAAAACTTCACTTTGGCAATACTATTGCATTTGTTTATTCATAATTTTATGTATATATACTAACTAACCTACTTTTTCTCCACAGGATGCTGCATGAAAAACTTCCACATCGCTGAGTAGCTGATTTTTCCTACCAACAGTCCGCAATAATTCACTGCTGCTGCTGCTGCCGCCACCGCCGCAGACTCCAGGGACCCTCTTCCACTAACTCCGCTTGCAACACCTCCTCCCACGACACTCTCCTCATCACTAATTGCCCGGCTAGTGGAAGAAGAAGCGAGTGTCTCCTCCACTTCTTGGCTGGGCAGTAGCTGCTGAATTTTATGATTATCAGATCTTCATCAATGGATAGAGGAGCTGAACCCAAAGCATAATAACAGACAACAGACAGTTGACTGGGGGTGTCAGATGCCACTTGTGATGCAGTGGACTGCTTTTGCAGCACTTCCAGACAAAGTTGCTTCATTGGCTGACACAATGACTGCTAAAGCTGTGGAACATATGGTTGAAAAGCAAGAATAACCATTTGTATATGAAAAATACCCTGGTTTTTACATACATTTTTTTTTCCAGAGACTGCCCTGCGTGGAAATGAAAGGCGCATGGATCAGCCAAGTTTTCCTCCCAACAATGCCTGATGTATTCCAGTAGATTGATGATGGGGCCAGACCAACACTAAAGAAATATGGATCATGCAAAACAGATTTAAGGCGCTGCTCTCCAGTTACAGACATTCCTCCGCATCGAACCACAATTATTGATAAAAAATCCTTTACGTTACTCTTACTTTTTATTAATATTCTTCGGATAAGACGGATCAGACATCCAGATTAAAAATTCCAAGAATTTTTGAGGGCTAATTAGTCAGAGGCAATGATACCTTGTTGTTTCTGATTTAATTTAAAGGTGGAAACACACCCTCAAACAAAACTTCACTTTGGCAATACTTTTGCATTTGTTTATTCATAATTTTATGTAGATATTACTAACTAAGCTACTTTTTCTCCACAGGATTCTCCACAGGGTGTGATTCATCCAATTTTTGGGCTCCAGCAGCCAACTGCAGTGTCTCTTTCAAGCTATGTTTGGGCTCCTGCAGCTGCTGCTGCTGCTGCTTGCAACTCCAGGATGTGATTCATCCAATTTTTGGGCTCCAGCAGCCAACTACAGTGTCTCTTTCAAGCTATGTTTGGGCTCCCGCAGCTGCTGCTGCTGCTTGCAACTCCAGGGTGTGATTCATCCAATTTTTGGGCTCCTGCTGCCAACTCCAGAGTCTCTTTAAAGTAATGTTCGGGCTCCTGCTGCTGCTGCTGCCAACTCCAGGGTGTGTCAGTCAATTTTTGGGCTCCTGCTGCCAACTCCAGTGTCTCTTTAAAGTAATGTTCGGGCTCCTGCTGCTGCTGCTGCCAACTCCAGGGTGTGTCAGTCAATTTTTGGGCTCCTGCTGCCAACTCCAGTGTCTCTTTAAAGTAATGTTTGGGCTCCTGCTGCTGCTGCTGCCAACTCCAGGGTGTGATTCATCCAATTTTTGGGCTCCTGCTGCCAACTCCAGTATCTCTTTAAAGTAATGTTTGGGCTGCTGCTGCTGCTGCTTGCAACTCCAGGGTGTGATTCATCCAATTGTTGGGCTCCTGAAGCCAACCCCAGTGTCTCTTTAAAGTAATGTTTGGGCTCCTGCTGCTGCTGCTGCCAACTCCAGGGTGTGTCAGTCAATTTTTGGGCTCCTGCTGCCAACTCCAGTGTCTCTTTAAAGGTGTGTCAGTCAATTTTTGGGCTCCTGTTGCCAACTCCAGTGTCTCTTTAAAGTAATGTTTGGGCTCCTGCTGCTGCTGCCAACTCCAGGGTGTGTCAGTCAATTTTTGGGCTCCTGCTGCCAACTCCAGTGTCTCTTTAAAGTAATGTTTGGGCTGCTGCTTGCAACTCCAGGGTGTGATTCATCCAATCTTTGGGCTCCTGCAGCCAACTGCAGTGTCTCTTTCAAGCTATGTTTGGGCTCCTGCTGCTGCTGCTTGCAACTCCGGGGTGTGATTCATCCAATTTTTGGGTTCCTGCAGCCAACTCCAGTGTCTCTTTAAAGTAATGTTCGGGCTCCTGCTGCTGCTTGCAACTCCAGGGTGTGATTCATACAATTTTTGGGCTCCTGCTGCCAACTCCAGTGTCTCTTTAAAGTAATGTTCGGGCTCCTGCTGCTGCTGCTGCCAACTCCAGGGTGTGTCAGTAAATTTTTGGGCTCCTGCTGCCAACTCCAGTGTCTCTTTAAGGTAATGTTTGGGCTGCTGCTGCTGCTTGCAACTCCAGGGTGTGATTCATCCAATCTTTGGGCTCCTGCAGCCAACTGCAGTGTCTCTTTCAAGCTATGTTTGGGCTCCTGCAGCTGCTGCTGCTGCTGCTTGCAACTCCAGGGTGTGATTCATCCCATTTTTGGGCTCCAGCAGCCAACTGCAGTGTCTCTTTCAAGCTATGTTTGGGCTCCTGCAGCTGCTGCTTGCAACTCCAGGGTGTGATAAATCCAATTTTTGGGCTCCTGCTGCCAACTCCAGTGTCTCTTTAAAGTAATGTTCGGGCTCCTGCTGCTGCTGCTGCCAACTCCAGGGTGTGTCAGTCAATTTTTGGGCTCCTGCTGCCAACTCCAGTGTCTCTTTAAAGTAATGTTCGGGCTCCTGCTGCTGCCAACTCCAGGGTGTGATTCATCCAATTTTTGGGCTCCTGCTGCCAACTCCAGTGTCTCTTTAAAGTAATGTTTGGGCTCCTGCTGCTGCTGCTTGCAACTCCAGTGTGTGATTCATCCAATCTTTGGGCTCCTGCAGCCAACTCCAGTGTCTCTTTCAAGCTATGTTTGGGCTCCTGCTGCTGCTGCTGCTTGCAACTCCAGGGTGTGATTCATCCAATTTTTGGGCTCCTGCTGCCAACTCCAGTGTGTCTTTCAAGCTATGTTTGGGCTCCTGCTGCTGCTGCTTGCAACTCCAGGGTGTGATTCATCCAATTTTGGGCTCCTGCTGCCAACTCCAGTGTCTCTTTAAAGTAATGTTTGGGCTGATGCTGCTGCTTGCAACTCCAGGGTGTGATTCATCCAATCTTTGGGCTCCGGCAGCCAACTCCAGTGTCTCTTTCAAGCTATGTTTGGGCTCCTGCTGCTGCTGCTTGCAACTCCAGGGTGTGATTCATCCAATTTTTGGGCTTCTGCTGCCAACTCCAGTGTCTCTTTCAAGCTATGTTTGGGCTGCTGCTGCTTGCAACTCCAGGGTGTGATTCATCCAATTTTCGGGCTCCTGCTGCCAACTCCAGTGTCTCTTTCAAGCTATGTTTGGGCTGCTGCTGCTGCTGCTTGCCACTCCAGGGTGTGATTCATCCAATTTTTGGGCTCCTGCTGCCAACTCCAGTGTGTCTTTCAAGCTATGTTTGGGCTCCTGCTGCTGCTTGCAACTCCAGGGTGTCATTCAGCCAATTTTTGGGCTCCTGCTGCTCCTGCTGCCAACTCCAATGTCTCTTTGAGCCAAATCCAATGTTTGGGCTCCTGCCGCTGCCAGCTCCAGGGTGTGTTTTTCAGGCAATATAGGGGCCCCTCATAGTGATGCCACCTCAACTCTCTGTAATTGTGCCGCTCTGCGATTCTAATAGCGATGCCTCTGATCTGCATTCCTAATTATTTACAGTATTATTTCAGTAACCCAGCACGCATCCTATGCGTGTTACAGCAAGGCAGAATGGTTTACAACCCTATTGAGGCTCTAGGAGGCTCAGAAATAGCCGTTTTTAATAGCGATTCGTCGCGAATAAATTCAGGTCGAAACAATTTTTGTTGGAAAATTCGGCGAATCAGTCGAATCGAATTTTTCAAAAGTTCGCGCATCTCTACTTACCTTAACCCCATTAATGTTTGCCATGCATTCTCACTTTCTTCTCTTTCCTAATGCTTGCTTTAACCACATTAATGCCTGCCAAGCATTCTTCTTTTTTTCTTTTTCCTAATGCTTACCTTAACCATGTTAATGCTTGCCATGCATTCTTTTCTTCTTTTTCTTAATGCTTATCTTAACCACTTTCTTATTTCAAGTGAAGCTCATTCTCCTTCATTTTTGTATCTTTAACATGGTCGCGTGGATAGTATGTCAACATTACTCTGATTGTTATATTAAATGAAAGACAATACAACATTTATTTTTTTATTTATTGTTTATTTTAAATTGTTAGTGTTTTAAATTGTTAATGTTTCTAGATTTTAGTTTAGTCATAATTATTTTTTATTAAAATATAAAAAATAAAAACAAATATTAAAATCTAAAAATTATTTTAGATAAAAACTATGTACAATGTTGTTGTGGTGGGTTAAAAGATGGTGGCAGGCACCCAGTGCCTTATGATGGGTAGCTCCCCATGGCTGTGGCCAGCTCTTCAATATCTCACACCAGCCCATGCACAGCAGTTGTCAGCTCCTCCAGGCGCTGCTGCGTCTCGTGTGTGTACTGTAAAAGAAAAAATGACAACAATTAGTGTTTTGCTTTTGCTTCCTTCTGTTGAAGAAGCCATGTTAGTAAATAGTCAATTATGGTAACACTTACTAGGCTGTTGGGGGTGCCGGGGTTGAGTCTCCTGACGGGGACCTGTCACCCCTCTTGGTCCGAGTCTGTAGAAGAAAACATAAAAACAATAGTGAGTGAATGTGTTTCAGGTGTTTCTTGCGTTCTCTTTTATGTGTGGTACATCACCCATCTTCTTCTTGTTCAGGTTGGATCGGAGCACCTCCACCCCCTCGCTGCTCACCACAGGAACATTTTGGCCATCCAGAAGGAAATGTCACAAAATTACACATAACACATGTGTTTGTTAATTCTGTGCCTTTCTGTATGTGTGTTTGTGTGTGATGTTCATACCCGAGTCATCCTGTCCACCATCATTCTCAGACTCCCTGCCCAACATATCTGTCTCCTCCTCTGCAGGTTGGTGTAGGTGAGCTTTGGGTTCATCTGCAGAGGAGCCAGAGGTTGTTCGCACTTGTCTGCCACCACCTCCATGTCCACCAGATCTTAGCAGCCTTGGCTGGCCTTGTCGCCTCCAGGAGGGGCACACTCTTGAGTGGAATTCTGACTGTAGAAGAGAATAGCATTCATTTAACCCCTTAACTGCCAGCCTATCTGGAAATTTTGTCACACTTTGTTGCCAGACCATTTTGCACTATTTTGCACTCCACGTGTTCAACTGTGAGTTTTGAAGGGATTTCCTAGGGAAATTATATATTCTTTTTTTTCAGCAGAGTCTGGGCTTTAACTTGAACATGTCTTGTTTGTAATTTTTTAGGTGTATTCTCAATATTTTGGGTGAAATGTGCGAAAAAAAAAAATCAATTTTTTACAATTTGTAGTGTTAAAATTAGAGATGAGCGAACTTTTGAAAAATTCGATTCGACTGATTCGCCGAATTTTCCGACAAAAATCGTTTCGACCCGAATAAATTCGCGATGAATCGCTATTAAAAACGGCTATTTCTGAGCCTCCTAGAGCCTCAATAGGGTTGTAAACCATTCTGCCTTGCTGTAACACGCACAGGATGCGTGCTGGGTTAGTTAAATAATACTTTGAATAAATATCACATGCAGATCAGAGGCATCGCTAATAGAATCGCAGAGCGGCACAATTGCAGAGAGTTGAAGTGGCATCACTATGAGGGGCAGAAGGAGCCCAAACATTGCTTTAAAGAGACACTGGAGTTGGCAGCAGCAGGAGCCCAAAAATTGGATGAATCACACCCTGGAGTTGGCAGGAGTTGACAGCAGCAGCAGCAGCAGGAGCCCAAATATTACATTAAAGAGACCCTGGGGTTGGCCTCAGGAGCCCAAAAATTGGATGAATCACACCCTGGAGTTGGCAGCAGCAGCAGCAGGAGCCCAAATATACACTGGAGTTGGCTTCAGGAGCCCAAAAATTGGATGAATCACACCCTGGAGTTGGCAGGAGTTGGCAGCAGCAGCAGCAGGAGCCCAAATATACACTGGAGTTGGCTTCAGGAGCCCAAAAATTGGATGAATCACACCCTGGAGTTGGCAGCAGCAGGAGCCCAAATATACACTGGAGTTGGCTTCAGGAGCCCAAAAATTGGATGAATCACACCCTGGAGTTGGCAGAAGTTGGCAGCAGCAGCAGCAGCAGGAGCCCAAATATACACTGGAGTTGGCTTCAGGAGCCCAAAAATTGGATGAATCACACCCTGGAGTTGGCAGGAGTTGACAGCAGCAGCAGCAGGAGCCCAAATATACACTGGAGTTGGCTTCAGGAGCCCAAAAATTGGATGAATCACACCCTGGAGTTGGCAGGAGTTGACAGTAGCAGCAGCAGGAGCCCAAATATACACTGGAGTTGGCTTCAGGAGCCCAAAAATTGGATGAATCACACCCTGGAGTTGGCAGAAGTTGGCAGCAGCAGCAGGAGCCCAAATATACACTGGAGTTGGCTTCAGGAGCCCAAAAATTGGATGAATCACACCCTGGAGTTGGCAGAAGTTGGCAGCAGCAGCAGCAGGAGCCCAAATATACACTGGAGTTGGCTTCAGGAGCCCAAAAATTGGATGAATCACACCCTGGAGTTGGCAGAAGTTGGCAGCAGCAGGAGCCCAAATATACACTGGAGTTGGCTTCAGGAGCCCAAAAATTGGATGAATCACACCCTGGAGTTGGCAGAAGTTGGCAGCAGCAGCAGCAGCAGGAGCCCAAATATACACTGGAGTTGGCTTCAGGAGCCCAAAAATTGGATGAATCACACCCTGGAGTTGGCAGAAGTTGGCAGCAGCAGCAGCAGCAGGAGCCCAAATATACACTGGAG
This sequence comes from Gastrophryne carolinensis, assembly GCA_027917425.1. NCBI lineage: Eukaryota > Metazoa > Chordata > Amphibia > Anura > Microhylidae > Gastrophryne > Gastrophryne carolinensis. The sequence goes on from CM051239.1 coordinate 264,073,487, forward strand.
TTGGCTTCAGGAGCCCAAAAATTGGATGAGTCACACCCTGGAGTTGGCAGAAGTTGGCAGCAGCAGCAGCAGGAGCCCAAATATACACTGGAGTTGGCTTCAGGAGCCCAAAAATTGGATGAATCACACCCTGGAGTTGGCAGGAGTTGACAGTAGCAGCAGCAGGAGCCCAAATATACACTGGAGTTGGCTTCAGGAGCCCAAAAATTGGATGAATCACACTCTGGAGTTGGCAGAAGTTGGCAGCAGCAGCAGCAGCAGGAGCCCAAATATACACTGGAGTTGGCTTCAGGAGCCCAAAAATTGGATGAATCACACCCTGGAGTTGGCAGAAGTTGGCAGCAGCAGCAGGAGCCCAAATATACACTGGAGTTGGCTTCAGGAGCCCAAAAATTGGATGAATCACACCCTGGAGTTGGCAGCAGCAGCAGGAGCCCAAACATTACTTTAAAGAGACCCTGGGGTTGGCTTCAGGAGCCCAAAAATTGGATGAATCACACCCTGGAGTTGGCAGCAGCAGGAGCCCAAATATTACTTTAAAGAGACACTGGGGTTGGCTTCAGGAGCCCAAAAATTGGATGAATCACACCCTGGAGTTGGCAGCAGCAGCAGGAGCAGCCCAAACATTACTTTAAAGAGACACTGGAGTTGGCTTCAGGAGCCCAAAAATTGGATGAATCACACCCTGGAGTTGGCAGAAGTTGGCAGCAGCAGCAGCAGCAGCAGGAGCCCAAATATACACTGGAGTTGGCTTCAGGAGCCCAAAAATTGGATGAATCACACCCTGGAGTTGGCAGAAGTTGGCAGCAGCAGCAGCAGCAGGAGCCCAAATATACACTGGAGTTGGCTTCAGGAGCCCAAAAATTGGATGAATCACACCCTGGAGTTGGCAGAAGTTGGCAGCAGCAGCAGCAGGAGCCCAAATATACACTGGAGTTGGCTTCAGGAGCCCAAAAATTGGATGAATCACACCCTGGGGTTGGCAGAAGTTGACAGCAGCAGCAGCAGCAGGAACCCAAATATACACTGGAGTGGGCTTCAGGAGCCCAAAAATTGGATGAATCACACCCTGGAGTTGGCAGAAGTTGGCAGCAGCAGCAGCAGGACCCCAAATATACACTGGAGTTGGCTTCAGGAGCCCAAAAATTGGATGAATCACACCCTGGAGTTGGCAGCAGCAGCAGCAGGAGCCCAAATATACACTGGAGTTGGCTTCAGGAGCCCAAAAATTGGATGAATCACACCCTGGAGTTGGCAGAAGTTGGCAGCAGCAGCAGCAGGAGCCCAAATATACACTGGAGTTGGCTTCAGTAGCCCAAAAATTGGATGAATCACACCCTGGAGGTGGCAGGAGTTGACAGCAGCAGCAGCAGCAGCAGCAGGAGCCCAAATATTACTTTAAAGTGACACTGGGGTTGGCTTCAGGAGCCCAACAATTGGATGAATCACACCCTGGAGTTGGCAGAAGTTGGCAGCAGCAGCAGCAGGAGCCCAAAAAATGGCCTAAAGACATAAATATGTTTTGCACCATTTGGAAAGTGTAAAACGTGGCACCATGCTGAATCTAGTCGCATGCATCAGGCATTGGTGGGTGGAAATCCTGGCTGATCCATCCCTGATTCATTTTGACAAAGGTGAGTCTCTCCACATTTTTAGTTGACAGACGAGTTCTCCTCGCCGTAACTATGGCCCCCGCCGCACTAAACACCCGCTCAGATGGCACGCTACTTGCCGGGCAGGACAGCTTTTCCAGGGCAAACTCTGCTAGTTGCGGCCACAAATCAAGTTTGGCTGCCCAGAAGTCCAGCGGATCCTCAAGGTGTGTTGGCATGGTCATGTCAAAGTATGACATGACCTGCTGGTTGAGGTCCTGCTCCAGGTCTTCCTGCTGCTCATGAGTAGCCTCACTATGCGGGTGTAGAAAGCTACTCATTAGCGACTGAAGACTGAGGCTGCTGCTGCTGATGGAGCTGCTGCTGCTGCTCCTGCCAACCCCCCCAGCGCCCATGGCAGTGGAAGGTGAGCGCAGAGGTCCCCTCGAGTCAGACCTGCGAGAGTATGGACCATGGCGCAGATAGGCATCGGCCAACTGCCTACGTAGAATGTCTTTGTAGTAGTTGAGTTTGTCCTCCCTCTCGGTGGGTTTAAAAAATGCCCCCATTTTGTGCCGGAAGCGAGGGTCCAATAAGGTGGACAGCCAGAAGTCATCCCGCCGACAGATGGAAACAATTCTGGGGTCACTACGCAAGCACGTGAGCATGCTTCGTGCCATTTGCGCAAGTGACTCGGATGGACTACCTGTCTCCATCTCCACTGCATACTGCCACGGTGTGCCCGGGTCCTCTGTCTCGCCTTCCTCAAAAACCTCTAGCTCCTCTGGCTGCTCCTGCTCCTCCTCTCCTGTCCGCTGACTAGATAAACCAGCCATTTCGCCAAGCCTAAACTGTGTTTCGCTGGGCAACTCCTCCTCCTCCTCTTCCTCCTCCTCCTCCAGTTCAGCTCCAACGGGGTTCATGTGGCCGTAAGATGTAAACGCCATGTCTCCAGTGCCCTGACCAGCCATGGTTTCCAACATGTGCTGTAGTACATGAAGCAGTGGAATCACGTCGTTCATCCCGTAATCCTGCCGACTGACAAATAAAGTGGCTTCCTCAAAGGGCCTGAGCAAACGGCAGGTGTCACGTATGAGCTGCCACTGGTTGACATTGAAGTTACACAGGGGAGTCCCCCTATCTGCTTGGATCATCAGGAAATCCGTGATGGCTTTTCTCTGTTCATATAATCGGTCCAACATGTGAAGGGTGGAATTCCAACGGGTGGAAACATCGCAAATCAGACTATGTTGGGGGATACCATTCTGACGCTGTAGCTCAAGAAGGGTGTGTTTGGCGGTGTAGGAGTGGCTGAAGTGCATGCAAAGTTTCCTTGAAGTTGTTAGGATGTCCTGCAGATGGGGGGAACACTTCAGAAACCGCTTGACAACCAGATTGAAGACATGAGCCATGCAGGGGGCATGGGTCAGGCTTCCTTGGCGCAGCGCAGACAAAATGTTCTTCCCATTGTCGGTAACCATGATTCCCATTTTAAGTTTTCTCGGAGTAAGCCATGTTTGGATTTCCTGATGAATACATTTAAGCAGTTCCTCCCCTGTGTGACTCCGTTCGCCAAGACAAACCATGTGAAGCACTGCGTGACACCTCCGTGCCCTGCACACATGGTAGACTGGAGGGGCACTGAGACTTGAGCCTACAGTGGAGGGTGAGGAGATGGCGGAGGATGAGGAGGCCGAGTCGCACGGTGTCACAGGCCCAATGGGCAGAGAGCGCGGAGGCCGAAGCGGCGTGACCTGTCCAAGTTGCTGCTGCAAAGGGACCACATTCACCCAGTGGGCCGTAAATGACATGTACTGCCCCTGACCGTAGTTACAGCTCCAGATGTCGGCGCTGCCATGTATTTTGCTACACACCGACAGGCTCAAGGACTGGCCCACCTTCTGTTCAACAAAAGTGTGCAGCGCTGGTACTGCCTTCTTGGCAAAGAAATGAGGGCTTGGGACTCTCCACCTCGGCTCGGCACAAGCCATCAGTTCTCTGAAAGGTGCAGATTCCACCACCTGAAAAGGGAGCGACTGCAGCACCAGCAACTTGGACAGGAGCACATTCAGCTTCTGCGCCGTAGGATGAGTGGGCGCATACTGCTGTCTCTTGGACATGGCTTCGCTGATGGATTGCTGGCGGGATGCATGACTTGGAGGAGGAGGAGGAGGAGGAGGAGGAGCAGGAGCGACAGAGGATGGGTATGACGCACAGCTGCCTTCGGCTGAGGTGCTGGAGCCTTGGCTGGCAGAAATTGGGAGCTCACTTGGTGAGGAAGCAGACTGGACCACCCCTTGGGAGCCTCGGTTCTCCCAGGTCGTTTTATGGTGACGCATCATATGTTGACGCAGGGCCGTGGTGCCAACATTTGGACCCTGGCCACGCTTCACCTTTTGCCTACATATCTTGCATGTGGCCATGTTACCCTCCTGCGGATGCCTCAGGAAAAACTGCCACACTGCCGAGTAGCTACTTTTCCCACCCCCTGGCCTCACTGATTCACTGCTGCTGTTGCCAACTCCAGGAACCCCTGCTCCACTACCTCCCGATAAGGTAGACTGCCGCACAGCAGGTGCTCTACCCCGGCCCCGGCCCCGGCCGGCTCCAGCCTTTGGAATTGTGCCCCCATGCTGACTGCTACCACCTTGCTGCCTCAGCTGCTGACTCCGGGGCAACCTGCGCCCCTCTTCTCCTGATGATGACGATGAAGCCCCTTCATCACCCGGCTCCCAAGTGCGATCGGCTTCATCGTCATCATCATCATCATCACCGAGTTGTGGCTGTACGTCACTGATGTTCGTGGATTCGTCAACAGTGTCTGGCGCAGGAGCTGGAACGCTCGCAGCACCCACGACACTGTCCACATCACTATTTGTCTGCCTAGCTAGAGAAGCCACCTCCATTTCTTGGCTGGGCAGTAGCTGCTGACTATCCTCTATCTGATGGTCCTCCTCACTAAAGAGTGGAGCTGAACCCAAAGCATAGGATACGTCGCTGGGGGAGGGAACGGCGTAGGACAGAGGCAATGGGAGGACAGGGACTGCTGTCGGGGCATGCCAACTCAGGGTTGTGTCAGAGGAACCTACCGACCCTAGACTGGGGGTCTCAGACGTAAGTTGTGATGATGTTGTTGATGAGCGCGTCAACCAATCTACCACGGCAGATGCGTTACTGGTGGAGACCCGACCGCTAGCAGATACTGGCAGATTAGGTCTCTCAGCGTGACTCCTGCTGCTACTGGCCCCCAGTCTGATGCGAGCTCTGCCTGCGGAATCTTGGCCTCTGCCACTCCTCTTTTCACTTCCAGGCACTTGTCTGCCCGACATAGTCTAACTGGCGTGGTAGTAGGTGATATTTTAAGATCCCCCGGGCAGCGGTGGGTCTATATGAAACAGAATATAATGCACACCAAAAGTGAGCAGTAACACTCAGCCTCCAACAGGCCTGCTTAGTGTAAATAAGAGAGCTGCTTAGTGTAAATAAAGAGGGGTATGCTATGTTACAGAATGGGATGCCTCAACAGAAGTGCACCTGGCAGGCAGCAGTAAGCCTATGCCCAGCAAAAGTGTCTTATAATATAAATATAATAAGAGCAAATGGTTATATGGTCCTAAACAGAGGCTGCTTTAGTCACAGAATGGGATGCCCCCAAAAAAGATCCAGTAGTACTTTGCCCAGCAAAAGTGTCTTTATCAGGCTAATTTCAAATATGATAAGAGCAAATGCTTATATGGTCTTAAACAGAGGCTGCTTTAGTCACAGAATGGGATGCCCCCAAAAAAGATCCAGTAGTACTGTGCCCAGCAAAAGTGTCTTTATCAGGCTAATTTCAAATATGATAAGAGCAAATGCTTATATGGTCTTAAACAGAGGCTGCTTTAGTCACAGAATGGGATGCCCCCAAAAAAGATCCAGTAGTACTATGCCCAGCAAAAGTGTCTTTATCAGGCCTAATTTCTATGAGAATAAGTGCAAATGGTTATTATGCTATTAAATAGAGGCTGGTGTTGTCACAGAATGGGATGCCACAAAAACCAGAGAGCATGCACAGCAAAAGTGTCTTTATCAGGCCTGATTTCTATGAGAATAAGTGCAAATGGTTATTATGCTATTAAATAGAGGCTGGTGTAGTCACAGAATGGGATGCCACAAAAACCAGTGAGCATGCACAGCAAAAGTGTCTTTACCAGGCCTAATTTCAAATATGATAAGAGCAAATGCTTATATGGTCTTAAACAGAGGCTGCTTTAGTCACAGAATGGGATGCCCCCAAAAAAGATCCAGTAGTACTATGCCCAGCAAAAGTGTCTTTATCAGGCTAATTTCAAATATGATAAGAGCAAATGCTTATATGGTCTTAAACAGAGGCTGCTTTAGTCACAGAATGGGATGCCCCCAAAAAAGATCCAGTAGTACTATGCCCAGCAAAAGTGTCTTTATCAGGCCTAATTTCAAATATGATTAGAGCAAATGCTTATATGGTCTTAAACAGAGGCTGCTTTAGTCACAGAATGGGATGCCCCCAAAAAAGATCCAGTAGTACTATGCCCAGCAAAAGTGTCTTTATCAGGCTAATTTCAAATATGATAAGAGCAAATGCTTATATGGTCTTAAACAGAGGCTGCTTTAGTCACAGAATGGGATGCCCCCAAAAAAGATCCAGTAGTACTATGCCCAGCAAAAGTGTCTTTATCAGGCTAATTTCAAATATGATAAGAGCAAATGCTTATATGGTCTTAAACAGAGGCTGCTTTAGTCACAGAATGGGATGCCCCCAAAAAAGATCCAGTAGTACTATGCCCAGCAAAAGTGTCTTTATCAGGCCTGATTTCTATGAGAATAAGTGCAAATGGTTATTATGCTATTAAATAGAGGCTGGTGTAGTCACAGAATGGGATGCCACAAAAACCAGAGAGCATGCACAGCAAAAGTGTCTTTATCAGGCCTGATTTCTATGAGAATAAGTGCAAATGGTTATTATGCTATTAAATAGAGGCTGGTGTAGTCACAGAATGGGATGCCACAAAAACCAGAGAGCATGCACAGCAAAAGTGTCTTTATCAGGCCTGATTTCTATGAGAATAAGTGCAAATGGTTATTATGCTATTAAATAGAGGCTGGTGTTGTCACAGAATGGGATGCCACAAAAACCAGAGAGCATGCACAGCAAAAGTGTCTTTATCAGGCCTGATTTCTATGAGAATAAGTGCAAATGGTTATTATGCTATTAAACAGAGGCTGGTGTTGTCACAGAATGGGATGCCACAAAAACCAGAGAGCATGCACAGCAAAAGTGTCTTTATCAGGCCTGATTTCTATGAGAATAAGTGCAAATGGTTATTATGCTATTAAATAGAGGCTGGTGTTGTCACAGAATGGGATGCCACAAAAACCAGAGAGCATGCACAGCAAAAGTGTCTTTATCAGGCCTGATTTCTATGAGAATAAGTGCAAATGGTTATTATGCTATTAAATAGAGGCTGGTGTTGTCACAGAATGGGATGCCACAAAAACCAGAGAGCATGCACAGCAAAAGTGTCTTTATCAGGCCTGATTTCTATGAGAATAAGTGCAAATGGTTATTATGCTATTAAATAGAGGCTGGTGTTGTCACAGAATGGGATGCCACAAAAACCAGAGAGCATGCACAGCAAAAGTGTCTTTATCAGGCCTGATTTCTATGAGAATAAGTGCAAATGGTTATTATGCTATTAAATAGAGGCTGGTGTAGTCACAGAATGGGATGCCACAAAAACCAGAGAGCATGCACAGCAAAAGTGTCTTTATCAGGCCTAATTTCAAATATGATAAGAGCAAATGCTTATATGGTCTTAAACAGAGGCTGGTGTAGTCACAGAATGGGATGCCCCCAAAAAAGATCCAGTAGTACTATGCCCAGCAAAAGTGTCTTTATCAGGCTAATTTCAAATATGATAAGAGCAAATGTTTATATGGTCTTAAACAGAGGCTGCTTTAGTCACAGAATGGGATGCCCCCAAAAAAGATCCAGTAGTACTATGCCCAGCAAAAGTGTCTTTATCAGGCCTAATTTCTATGAGAATAAGTGCAAATGGTTATTATGCTATTAAATAGAGGCTGGTGTTGTCACAGAATGGGATGCCACAAAAACCAGAGAGCATGCACAGCAAAAGTGTCTTTATCAGGCCTGATTTCTATGAGAATAAGTGCAAATGGTTATTATGCTATTAAATAGAGGCTGGTGTAGTCACAGAATGGGATGCCACAAAAACCAGAGAGCATGCACAGCAAAAGTGTCTTTACCAGGCCTAATTTCAAATATGATAAGAGCAAATGCTTATATGGTCTTAAACAGAGGCTGCTTTAGTCACAGAATAGGATGCCCCCAAAAAAGATCCAGTAGTACTATGCCCAGCAAAAGTGTCTTTATCAGGCTAATTTCAAATATGATAAGAGCAAATGCTTATATGGTCTTAAACAGAGGCTGCTTTAGTCACAGAATAGGATGCCCCCAAAAAAGATCCAGTAGTACTATGCCCAGCAAAAGTGTCTTTATCAGGCTAATTTCAAATATGATAAGAGCAAATGCTTATATGGTCTTAAACAGAGGCTGCTTTAGTCACAGAATGGGATGCCCCCAAAAAAGATCCAGTAGTACTATGCCCAGCAAAAGTGTCTTTATCAGGCTAATTTCAAATATGATAAGAGCAAATGCTTATATGGTCTTAAACAGAGGCTGCTTTAGTCACAGAATGGGATGCCCCCAAAAAAGATCCAGTAGTACTATGCCCAGCAAAAGTGTCTTTATCAGGCCTGATTTCTATGAGAATAAGTGCAAATGGTTATTATGCTATTAAATAGAGGCTGGTGTAGTCACAGAATGGGATGCCACAAAAACCAGAGAGCGTGCACAGCAAAAGTGTCTTTATCAGGCCTGATTTCTATGAGAATAAGTGCAAATGGTTATTATGCTATTAAATAGAGGCTGGTGTTGTCACAGAATGGGATGCCACAAAAACCAGAGAGCGTGCACAGCAAAAGTGTCTTTATCAGGCCTGATTTCTATGAGAATAAGTGCAAATGGTTATTATGCTATTAAATAGAGGCTGGTGTTGTCACAGAATGGGATGCCACAAAAACCAGAGAGCATGCACAGCAAAAGTGTCTTTATCAGGCCTGATTTCTATGAGAATAAGTGCAAATGGTTATTATGCTATTAAACAGAGGCTGGTGTTGTCACAGAATGGGATGCCACAAAAACCAGAGAGCATGCACAGCAAAAGTGTCTTTATCAGGCCTGATTTCTATGAGAATAAGTGCAAATGGTTATTATGCTATTAAATAGAGGCTGGTGTTGTCACAGAATGGGATGCCACAAAAACCAGAGAGCATGCACAGCAAAAGTGTCTTTATCAGGCCTGATTTCTATGAGAATAAGTGCAAATGGTTATTATGCTATTAAATAGAGGCTGGTGTTGTCACAGAATGGGATGCCACAAAAACCAGAGAGCATGCACAGCAAAAGTGTCTTTATCAGGCCTGATTTCTATGAGAATAAGTGCAAATGGTTATTATGCTATTAAATAGAGGCTGGTGTAGTCACAGAATGGGATGCCACAAAAACCAGAGAGCATGCACAGCAAAAGTGTCTTTATCAGGCCTGATTTCTATGAGAATAAGTGCAAATGGTTATTATGCTATTAAATAGAGGCTGGTGTTGTCACAGAATGGGATGCCACAAAAACCAGAGAGCGTGCACAGCAAAAGTGTCTTTATCAGGCCTGATTTCTATGAGAATAAGTGCAAATGGTTATTATGCTATTAAATAGAGGCTGGTGTTGTCACAGAATGGGATGCCACAAAAACCAGAGAGCATGCACAGCAAAAGTGTCTTTATCAGGCCTGATTTCTATGAGAATAAGTGCAAATGGTTATTATGCTATTAAACAGAGGCTGGTGTTGTCACAGAATGGGATGCCACAAAAACCAGAGAGCATGCACAGCAAAAGTGTCTTTATCAGGCCTGATTTCTATGAGAATAAGTGCAAATGGTTATTATGCTATTAAATAGAGGCTGGTGTTGTCACAGAATGGGATGCCACAAAAACCAGAGAGCATGCACAGCAAAAGTGTCTTTATCAGGCCTGATTTCTATGAGAATAAGTGCAAATGGTTATTATGCTATTAAATAGAGGCTGGTGTTGTCACAGAATGGGATGCCACAAAAACCAGAGAGCATGCACAGCAAAAGTGTCTTTATCAGGCCTGATTTCTATGAGAATAAGTGCAAATGGTTATTATGCTATTAAATAGAGGCTGGTGTTGTCACAGAATGGGATGCCACAAAAACCAGAGAGCATGCACAGCAAAAGTGTCTTTATCAGGCCTGATTTCTATGAGAATAAGTGCAAATGGTTATTATGCTATTAAACAGAGGCTGGTGTTGTCACAGAATGGGATGCCACAAAAACCAGAGAGCATGCACAGCAAAAGTGTCTTTATCAGGCCTGATTTCTATGAGAATAAGTGCAAATGGTTATTATGCTATTAAATAGAGGCTGGTGTAGTCACAGAATGGGATGCCACAAAAACCAGAGAGCATGCACAGCAAAAGTGTCTTTATCAGGCCTAATTTCAAATATGATAAGAGCAAATGCTTATATGGTCTTAAACAGAGGCTGGTGTAGTCACAGAATGGGATGCCCCCAAAAAAGATCCAGTAGTACTATGCCCAGCAAAAGTGTCTTTATCAGGCTAATTTCAAATATGATAAGAGCAAATGCTTATATGGTCTTAAACAGAGGCTGCTTTAGTCACAGAATGGGATGCCCCCAAAAAAGATCCAGTAGTACTATGCCCAGCAAAAGTGTCTTTATCAGGCCTAATTTCAAATATGATAAGAGCAAATGCTTATATGGTCTTAAACAGAGGCTGCTTTAGTCACAGAATGGGATGCCCCCAAAAAAGATCCAGTAGTACTATGCCCAGCAAAAGTGTCTTTATCAGGCTAATTTCAAATATGATAAGAGCAAATGCTTATATGGTCTTAAACAGAGGCTGCTTTAGTCACAGAATGGGATGCCCCCAAAAAAGATCCAGTAGTACTATGCCCAGCAAAAGTGTCTTTATCAGGCTAATTTCAAATATGATAAGAGCAAATGCTTATATGGTCTTAAACAGAGGCTGCTTTAGTCACAGAATGGGATGCCCCCAAAAAAGATCCAGTAGTACTATGCCCAGCAAAAGTGTCTTTATCAGGCAAATTTCAAATATGATAAGAGCAAATGCTTATATGGTCTTAAACAGAGGCTGCTTTAGTCACAGAATGGGATGCCCCCAAAAAAGATCCAGTAGTACTATGCCCAGCAAAAGTGTCTTTATCAGGCCTGATTTCTATGAGAATAAGTGCAAATGGTTATTATGCTATTAAATAGAGGCTGGTGTAGTCACAGAATGGGATGCCACAAAAACCAGAGAGCATGCACAGCAAAAGTGTCTTTATCAGGCCTGATTTCTATGAGAATAAGTGCAAATGGTTATTATGCTATTAAATAGAGGCTGGTGTTGTCACAGAATGGGATGCCACAAAAACCAGAGAGCATGCACAGCAAAAGTGTCTTTATCAGGCCTGATTTCTATGAGAATAAGTGCAAATGGTTATTATGCTATTAAATATAGGCTGGTGTTGTCACAGAATGGGATGCCACAAAAACCAGAGAGCATGCACAGCAAAAGTGTCTTTATCAGGCCTAATTTCAAATATGATAAGAGCAAATGCTTATATGGTCTTAAACAGAGGCTGCTTTAGTCACAGAATGGGATGCCCCCAAAAAAGATCCAGTAGTACTATGCCCAGCAAAAGTGTCTTTATCAGGCTAATTTCAAATATGATAAGAGCAAATGCTTATATGGTCTTAAACAGAGGCTGCTTTAGTCACAGAATGGGATGCCCCCAAAAAAGATCCAGTAGTACTATGCCCAGCAAAAGTGTCTTTATCAGGCCTAATTTCAAATATGATAAGAGCAAATGCTTATATGGTCTTAAACAGAGGCTGCTTTAGTCACAGAATGGGATGCCCCCAAAAAAGATCCAGTAGTACTATGCCCAGCAAAAGTGTCTTTATCAGGCTAATTTCAAATATGATAAGAGCAAATGCTTATATGGTCTTAAACAGAGGCTGCTTTAGTCACAGAATGGGATGCCCCCAAAACAGATCCAGTAGTACTATGCCCAGCAAAAGTGTCTTTATCAGGCCACATTTCTATGAGAATAAGTGCAAATGGTTATTATGCTATTAAATAGAGGCTGGTGTTGTCACAGAATGGGATGCCACAAAAACCAGAGAGCATGCACAGCAAAAGTGTCTTTATCAGGCCTGATTTCTATGAGAATAAGTGCAAATGGTTATTATGCTATTAAATAGAGGCTGGTGTTGTCACAGAATGGGATGCCACAAAAACCAGAGAGCATGCACAGCAAAAGTGTCTTTATCAGGCCTGATTTCTATGAGAATAAGTGCAAATGGTTATTATGCTATTAAATAGAGGCTGGTGTTGTCACAGAATGGGATGCCACAAAAACCAGAGAGCATGCCCAGCAAAAGTGTCTTTATCAGGCCTGATTTCTATGAGAATAAGTGCAAATGGTTATTATGCTATTAAATAGAGGCTGGTGTTGTCACAGAATGGGATGCCACAAAAACCAGAGAGCATGCCCAGCAAAAGTGTCTTTATCAGGCCTGATTTCTATGAGAATAAGTGCAAATGGTTATTATGCTATTAAATAGAGGCTGGTGTAGTCACAGAATGGGATGCCACAAAAACCAGAGAGCATGCACAGCAAAAGTGTCTTTATCAGGCCTAATTTCAAATATGATAAGAGCAAATGCTTATATGGTCTTAAACAGAGGCTGCTTTAGTCACAGAATGGGATGCCCCCAAAAAAGATCCAGTAGTACTATGCCCAGCAAAAGTGTCTTTATCAGGCTAATTTCAAATATGATAAGAGCAAATGCTTATATGGTCTTAAACAGAGGCTGCTTTAGTCACAGAATGGGATGCCCCCAAAAAAGATCCAGTAGTACTATGCCCAGCAAAAGTGTCTTTATCAGGCCTAATTTCAAATATGATAAGAGCAAATGCTTATATGGTCTTAAACAGAGGCTGCTTTAGTCACAGAATGGGATGCCCCCAAAAACGATCCAGTAGTACTATGCCCAGCAAAAGTGTCTTTATCAGGCTAATTTCAAATATGATAAGAGCAAATGCTTATATGGTCTTAAACAGAGGCTGCTTTAGTCACAGAATGGGATGCCCCCAAAAAAGATCCAGTAGTACTATGCCCAGCAAAAGTGTCTTTATCAGGCTAATTTCAAATATGATAAGAGCAAATGCTTATATGGTCTTAAACAGAGGCTGCTTTAGTCACAGAATGGGATGCCCCCAAAAAAGATCCAGTAGTACTATGCCCAGCAAAAGTGTCTTTATCAGGCTAATTTCAAATATGATAAGAGCAAATGCTTATATGGTCTTAAACAGAGGCTGCTTTAGTCACAGAATGGGATGCCCCCAAAAAAGATCCAGTAGTACTATGCCCAGCAAAAGTGTCTTTATCAGGCCTGATTTCTATGAGAATAAGTGCAAATGGTTATTATGCTATTAAATAGAGGCTGGTGTAGTCACAGAATGGGATGCCACAAAAACCAGAGAGCATGCACAGCAAAAGTGTCTTTATCAGGCCTGATTTCTATGAGAATAAGTGCAAATGGTTATTATGCTATTAAATAGAGGCTGGTGTTGTCACAGAATGGGATGCCACAAAAACCAGAGAGCATGCACAGCAAAAGTGTCTTTATCAGGCCTGATTTCTATGAGAATAAGTGCAAATGGTTATTATGCTATTAAATAGAGGCTGGTGTTGTCACAGAATGGGATGCCACAAAAACCAGAGAGCATGCACAGCAAAAGTGTCTTTATCAGGCCTGCTTTCTATGAGAATAAGTGCAAATGGTTATTATGCTATTAAATAGAGGCTGGTGTTGTCACAGAATGGGATGCCACAAAAACCAGAGAGCATGCACAGCAAAAGTGTCTTTATCAGGCCTGATTTCTATGAGAATAAGTGCAAATGGTTATTATGCTATTAAATAGAGGCTGGTGTTGTCACAGAATGGGATGCCACAAAAACCAGAGAGCATGCACAGCAAAAGTGTCTTTATCAGGCCTAATTTCAAATATGATAAGAGCAAATGCTTATATGGTCTTAAACAGAGGCTGCTTTAGTCACAGAATGGGATGCCCCCAAAAAAGATCCAGTAGTACTATGCCCAGCAAAAGTGTCTTTATCAGGCTAATTTCAAATATGATAAGAGCAAATGCTTATATGGTCTTAAACAGAGGCTGCTTTAGTCACAGAATGGGAGGCCCCCAAAAAAGATCCAGTAGTACTATGCCCAGCAAAAGTGTCTTTATCAGGCCTAATTTCAAATATGATAAGAGCAAATGCTATATGGTCTTAAACAGAGGCTGCTTTAGTCACAGAATGGGATGCCCCCAAAAAAGATCCAGTAGTACTATGCCCAGCAAAAGTGTCTTTATCAGGCTAATTTCAAATATGATAAGAGCAAATGCTTATATGGTCTTAAACAGAGGCTGCTTTAGTCACAGAATGGGATGCCCCCAAAAATGATCCAGTAGTACTATGCCCAGCAAAAGTGTCTTTATCAGGCCACATTTCTATGAGAATAAGTGCAAATGGTTATTATGCTATTAAATAGAGGCTGGTGTTGTCACAGAATGGGATGCCACAAAAACCAGAGTGCATGCACAGCAAAAGTGTCTTTATCAGGCCTGATTTCTATGAGAATAAGTGCAAATGGTTATTATGCTATTAAATAGAGGCTGGTGTTGTCACAGAATGGGATGCCACAAAAACCAGAGAGCATGCACAGCAAAAGTGTCTTTATCAGGCCTGATTTCTATGAGAATAAGTGCAAATGGTTATTATGCTATTAAATAGAGGCTGGTGTTGTCACAGAATGGGATGCCACAAAAACCAGAGAGCATGCACAGCAAAAGTGTCTTTATCAGGCCTGATTTCTATGAGAATAAGTGCAAATGGTTATTATGCTATTAAGTAGAGGCTGGTGTTGTCACAGAATGGGATGCCACAAAAACCAGAGAGCATGCCCAGCAAAAGTGTCTTTATCAGGCCTGATTTCTATGAGAATAAGTGCAAATGGTTATTATGCTATTAAATAGAGGCTGGTGTTGTCACAGAATGGGATGCCACAAAAACCAGAGAGCATGCACAGCAAAAGTGTCTTTATCAGGCCTGATTTCTATGAGAATAAGTGCAAATGGTTATTATGCTATTAAATAGAGGCTGGTGTAGTCACAGAATGGGATGCCACAAAAACCAGAGAGCATGCACAGCAAAAGTGTCTTTATCAGGCCTGATTTCTATGAGAATAAGTGCAAATGGTTATTATGCTATTAAATAGAGGCTGGTGTTGTCACAGAATGGGATGCCACAAAAACCAGAGAGCATGCACAGCAAAAGTGTCTTTATCAGGCCTGATTTCTATGAGAATAAGTGCAAATGGTTATTATGCTATTAAATAGAGGCTGGTGTTGTCACAGAATGGGATGCCACAAAAACCAGAGAGCATGCCCAGCAAAAGTGTCTTTATCAGGCCTGATTTCTATGAGAATAAGTGCAAATGGTTATTATGCTATTAAATAGAGGCTGGTGTTGTCACAGAATGGGATGCCACAAAAACCAGAGAGCATGCCCAGCAAAAGTGTCTTTATCAGGCCTGATTTCTATGAGAATAAGTGCAAATGGTTATTATGCTATTAAATAGAGGCTGGTGTAGTCACAGAATGGGATGCCTCACAGCAGACTTAAGATCAGTTCAGTATATATGCACTGTTAGTTAGTGTAAGCAGCCTGAAAACGCTAACAAAGCAGGCTGGATGAAAAAAAAAAAAAAAAAACTGACAGCCTCCGATTTTCCCTTCCTTTCCCTGTTTTTCGCTTACTTTCTGTCTGTCTCCTGTCTGTCTCCTGCCTGTCTCCAGCCTGTCCCTGTCTGTCCCTGCCTGTCTAACTGTCTGTCTCTCCCTCAGCTACACAGCGTTCTGTCTGTCACGAATGCAATAGAGAAATGATGCTGGAAAGCAAGATGGCCGGCCTTAAATATCGCTGTGACGTCACCGGGCTTGCTGGCTGCTGATAGGCTGCATGTGACTGTCCCAGCTTGCACTGGCGCGGGGTTGATGTCTGGACATGTCCCGTCCGCCATCTTAGAATGCCTGTAATGTAAATGAATGGATGTTAAAGGAAAACTTCGAGCGATCGAATCGCGGGGAAATTCGGATTCGATCCGAATCGAATTTTTCCTGAAATTCGGATCGAATCCGGGTTCGTCCGGATCGATTCGCTCATCCCTAGTTAAAATCTTATTGTGTGTGAAATCCCAATCTCTCCCGATTACAACAGTACCACATATGTATTGGTAGACACCATTTCCTGCCCAGGAGACTCCCCCAAACTGAAACAGCGCTATAGGGGATTTTCAGATAAAATACAAATATGCTTAGCACCTTGCAGTTTTTCAATAAAAACAACCTTTACATTTGAAACCCCCCCACAAACTATATATTCTCTGGAAGTACACACTTCAAGATTTCTAGGCGTACCAGGCTTGTTGACATGGGTGCAGTTTTCTGGACGTAATCCCTCAATGAATTCTTTGGTTGCACAAGGTTTCCCTAAGAAAATAATAGAAAAGCAGAATTAAAGCCACATTTTCCTAAACAAACTATAAGCAAACAAGAAAAAACAAGTTAAATCTGAAAAAGCAACATCCCCCAAACAGAACAATACCCAACATTCATAGGTACTGTCAAGGGAAAAGTTGCCAAACAAAGTAAAGCATGCACATAACGGTAATTTTACTAATGTCAGCTTTGCAGACAAAGTGCGCACCTTACAATTTTTGTACCATAACAACCCTTTACATTTGGAATACCCAACAAATCATATATAGCCTGAAAGTGCACATGTTAAGCTTTCTAGGCATACCTGGCATTATTTCAGTGGGCTCATCTATCTGGAAGTAATCCCTTTAGGTTGCACAGGGTTTCCTTAAAAAATGTATAAAAAAGCAGAATAAAAAAACACCTTTTCCTTAAATATCAATATGCAAACAAGAAAAACAAGCTAAATCTGAAAGCGCAAGGTCCCCCTAGCAGAACAATACCCAACATGCATAGCTAATTTTAACCCTTTTAATTGCCACCCTACTTGAAATTTTGTTACCCTCTGTTGACAGGTCATTTTTCACCATTTTGTTCCATGTTTAACTGTGATTTTTGCAGGAATTTCCAGGAAAACTATATATATATATATATATATATATATATATATATATATATATATATATATATATTTTGTGGTAGAGTTTAGGCTTTAACATGAAATGTCTTGTTTGTAATTTTTCTACTGTTTTTTTCAATATTTTTTTTTAAATAAAAAAAATAAAAAATTATAATTTTTTTTAATTGTCTCATTTATTTTAAATAAACCATTTATTTTATTAAAAAAAAACCATATTGCATGTGAAAGCCCCATTTCTCTCGATTACAACGGTACCACATATGTATTAGTAGACACCCTTTCCTGTTCAGGAGACTCCCCAAGCTGAAAAGAGCACTTTATAACATTTACAAATAAAATGCAACTAATATCCACACTATAAAGGGTTAATTAAAAAAAAAGAAATTGGTGTGAGGTCCGGCATAGCCTATGGCCCCAGGCTCTTCTGCCCCCCCCCCCCCACCCCGGGATTGAGGCGGCAGGCAATTGGGGGGCTTAGGGTTAATGGCAAGTCACCCACTAGGCGCAGGTGACTTGCCAGACCCAGGGCATTGTGAACTGGTATAGGGGTCTCATAAATCCCTTATTAGTTCACAAAGGGTTAAATGTAAAAAAACACACAGACACAGAGAAAAAATATTTTGTTATGTGTCCCACACTGATCAATTTGGCTTCTGCTCACCTGCTGATGCTGGAAGCTTTTTATTCCTGCTGGGTGACAGGTAACATAGGATTAATTAAAAAGAAATGACATAGGGTCCCCCCTCCGGGGAGGGGGACCCCATTTTTTTTTTATTTTAAGGGTTAAAAACCCTTAAAATCCAAAAAAAATGGCGTGAGGTCCCCCCTACCCAGCATAACCAGTCCGGGACCAGCTATGCAGGGCTTGTAGAACAGGGCACAGGGGCCAGCTTTCATGGCCCCTGGCCCTGCAGACTACAAGCCCGGGTTCTTCTGCCCCCCCGGCCTTTGGGGAGGCAGGTAATTGGGTGGGCCGGGGTTAATGGCAAGTCACCCGCTAGCCGCAGGTGACTTGCCAGCCCCCAGCCTTGTGAACTGGTATAGGGGTTTCATGGACACATCATGGACCACCCAGGACAACACAACCAGCCACCAACCTAGCCCTGTGGAGTCTTTGGCAACACCAATCTCCACCCACTCCGATTCCTCTAACACACCCCAGGGCCACATGTCTCCCATTCCACCCAGCGCCCAGGGAGATGATGGGCAACATTTTGGGGGCCAATACCTGTGACAAGGCACTCTAAGTAGGAGATTCAGTGATGCCCATTGAGCTTTATGGCCAAGGTTCTCGTGCAACACCAACATCTGTGTGAAGGAGGCCTTCACCCGGCAGGTCAATAGTTCAGGGTCCGAAAAGAAGAATGTCGATCAGGTCCAAAGGCAATGTGCAGACATTAAATATGTTGTGCGCCAGAAACTCAACAAGCACAAGCAACAGGGGTAACGATGCATTGTCCTATTGTGAATGTTGATGTTGGGCATGACCTTGCCATGACGCCATTTAATTGTTTTCTTTAAGGTTGCAAGCCAGAGGTGGTGTTCCCACTTTTACACCGACAGAGGAACTTGCCAGGGACTATTGATTCTGACCGGAAATCTGCTGCAGTTGGTAAGTAGTTATAATGTTTTCTTTGCTTGATATCCAAAGACATATGACATGTTACAATTGCCTAGTTATTTATGCCATCAGGGCCTAAGTGTTGTTGGTGGGCCATCAAAGGCCAAGATAACAAAAGCAATAACATGCTAATTCATACATTTTTTACTAAGTGGAATTTATTGTGTACAATCCAACTCATTCATAACTTGACCAACATGGAAGCAGATTGATTAGCTATTGCTTATGCACATAAGGTATGTGTCTAGATTAACATTAAGTCCTCTTATCATTGCAGCGAAAACAAAAACATTCACACATGAGTACCCAGGAAGTACAACTACCATGTACTGGTGCAAGCAGGGGCGTAGCTAGGGGGGGCAGGAGGGTCACTTGCCCCGAGCGCCGAGACTCAAGGGGCGCATATTGAAGGAAACAAACATTTCATTTTTTAATGAAAATGCAGTGGACGGAGCTCTCTGTGGTTGGCAGGTGATGGGGGAGCGCCAAGCGGGCGAGCAGTGTGTGATAGATGGCAGACCAGATGAGATAAGCAGCAGCAGTGAGACATTCAGCCCCTCTGTGCCCCTCCCCTGGTGTGACACATGACAGTGTCGGCACGAATCTCCAGAGTGAATACGGACATCGCATCTCTGTAATGTGAGTCCCGCTGCTGCTGCTTATCTTGCCTGGTCTGCCCTAAATGACAAACTGCTCACCCCATTCTTGGCTCCCCCCCCCCCCCAGAGACTGCCACATGTTTTTAAAGCAGCCATCAGCAGTGTGTGTGTGTGTGTGTGTGTGTGTGTGTGTGTGTGTGTGTGTTAAAAGGCGATTTATGTTTGGGGGGTCACGTTATTTCTGTGGGGGGTTTAAAATCACACCCCCCACACCAACATTAACTTTGACCCTCTCCCTGAAATCACCACACCTCCCACCTCAAGAAATCACCCCCACCAAAAAAAGAATCTGCTAGAATTATATTTGTTTTGTGGAGCATCTGTTGTCATTATACCTGTTATTTGTGGGGTCTGGAGAGGGGGTATAGGTTTAATTGTCGGTCATTTGTAGATCTGCCAAAAATATTAACTGTGAGACTCAGGGGGTGCCTGATCAAGTGACCTTGGGGCATCCTGATTAGGGATGCCCCACTGTATGAGCCTCCCAGAAAGTTCCTATGTAAGGAACATCACCTAACCAGGAAAAATAATGCCGTGTATGGGTGTTTTTTTTAGGCAGAACAAAACCCAGGATTTTTACTATCCTGAGTTCTGTTCTGTGGCCTGTGGGCACCCTGAATTGGGAGGCCCCACTGTGTGAAACCCCCCAGAACGCCCTGTAAAACTTCCACTTCCCAACCCTACAGCGCAGCCCCTGGCTCTCGTCTAATCCTAGCTGTTTTCCATGCATATGCAATGTTTGACAAATGGCTCTGTTTGTGACAGTTGGGAGCACAAGACATCGCATTCCCAGCACCAGACATCCCGATTTGGGATGCCCCAGGGGAAGGGCAGCACCCGTTCTGGAATCTTTTAGATTGCTACAGTGGGTTTTGTTCTGTCTCACCTAATCATATTGTGTATGAAAATGTTATTCTGGGGTCTCTCTGGGTATGAATTATTCTGGGGTTTCTCTGGGCATGGATTATTCTGGGGTTTCTCTGATCAATTATTCTGGAGTTTCTCTGAGATTGGATTATTCTGGGGTTTCTCTGTCTGATGGATTATTCTGAGGTTTCTCTGGGTATGGATTATTCTGGGGTCTCTCTGTCTAATGGATTATTCTGGGGGGTTTCCGCCTGATGGATTATTCTGGGGGTTTTCTGTCTGATATATTATTCTGTGGTTTCTCTGGGTATAGACTATTCTGGGGTTTCTCTGATGGATTTGTCTGGGGTGTCTCTGGGTATGGATTATTCTGGGGTTTCTCTGTCTGATGGATTATTCTAGGGTTTCTCTGTCTGATGGATTATTCTGGGGGGTTTCTGTCTGATGGATTATTCTAGGGTTTCTCTGGGTATGGATTATTCTGGGGTTTCTCTGATGGATTTGTCTGAGGTGTCTCTGGGTATGGATTATTCTGGGGTTTCTCTGATGGATTATTCTGGGGTCTCTCTGATGGATTATTTTGCGGTTTCTCTGTCTGATGGATTATTCTGGGGTTTCTTTGGGTATGGATTATTTTGGGGTTTCTCTGTTTGATGGATTATTCTGGGGTTTCTCTGGGCATGGATTATTCTGGGGTTTCTCTGTCTGATGGATTATTCTGGGGTTTCTCTGGGTATGAATTATTCTGGGGTTTCTCTGGGTATGAATTATTCTGGGGTTTCTCTGTTTGATGGATTATTCTGGGGTTTCCCTGGGTATGAATTATTCTGGGGTTTCTCTGCCTTGTGGATTATTCTGGGGTTTCTCTGGGTATGGATTATTCTGGTGTTTCTCTGGGTATGAAGTATTCTGGGGTTTCTCTGTTTTATGGATTATTCTGGGGTTTCTCTGGGTATGGATTATTCTGGGGTTTCTCTGGGTATGAAGTATTCTGGGGTTTCTCTGTTTTATGGATTATTTTGGGGTTTGTCTGTGTATGGATTATTCTGTGGTTTCTCTGGGTATGGATTATTCTGGAGTATTTCTGGGTATGGATTATTCTGGGGTTTCTCTGATGGATTATTCTGGGCTATCTCTGGGCATTGATTATTCTGGGGTATCTCTGGGTATGGATTATGCTGGAGTATCTCTGGGTATGGATTATTCTGGGGTTTCTCTGATGGATTATTCTGGGGTATCTCTGGGTATGGATTATTCTGGGGGTTCTCTGGGTATGGATTATTCTGGGGTTTCTCTGGGTATGGATTATTCTGCGGTCTCTCCGATTGATGGATTATTCTGGGGTATCTCTGGTTAAGGATTATTCTGGGGTATCTCTTGGTATGGATAATTCTGCAGTCTCTCGGACTTATGGATTATTCTGGGGTTTCTCCAGGTTCAGTGCATGTTAATCTATGATTTATCTGGGTCAGTTCTAACTTTTTCTGCTTTTTCTGGGTGCAGCTTATTCTGGATCCAGATCTGCGCTGAGATATGAAGATCGGTCACACAGATCTGGAATACACATAGATGTGTGCACAGCCTCAGGCTCATAAATCGGTGGGTCGCTGTGACATCTGTAACAATATAACCAGCACACTGTTGAAATATAGCTAGATAAGTTTTAAACTGTTCTGTTCATAGGCCACCCCCTGCCATTCATTGCAATGCAATGGAAATGGCCAGGTTTTGACATGCACACTCTATTGCAGTGACTGGCAGGGGTGTGCTATAGTCTCTGTGATGGATGGCAGGGGCAGTCCATTATCTGAACTATGGAAGCGTTGGTCTATAGGTGGGTATATTTTTTGCTTTCATGCCTGGATTATGACTTCAAGGAGGGGGGGGGGCATTCTGTATCTTTGCCCTGGGTGCAGGAAAGCCTAGCTATGCCTCTGGGTGCCAGAAGTGCCTATTCAAGGAGTGCAGCAAATTAAGATTTGGATATGGTAAGTGATGTAAGTGGTA
Source organism: Gastrophryne carolinensis (assembly GCA_027917425.1). Lineage (NCBI taxonomy): Eukaryota > Metazoa > Chordata > Amphibia > Anura > Microhylidae > Gastrophryne > Gastrophryne carolinensis. Next base: position 264,095,618 of record CM051239.1, read on the forward strand.
ATGTGGCTAAAACATGCATATTTAAATAGAAGCTTGAATGTGTAAATCTAATCTATCTAATGGATTTGTCTGGCCATACAGACACCCCCACTACTGACTGCCAAACAAGATATTGAGGGTGATGAGCCACTCCATCAGCCTCAAACACTACAGAAGCATCAACAGTCTCTGCAGCACTAGTTGCCACTGCAGATGCCACTACAGCAGCAGGAGCAGCAACAACAGATGGCAATGCTACAGTGCCAACATATGCCGCATCAGCAGCTACAAATGCCACTGCAGCAGCAGCAGCTGCAAATGCCGCTGCAGCAGCAGCCTCAACCACTCCCTGAGCATCAGCAGCTGGATTCACAGCTGCAGCATGAACAGCAGGTGGAACGTGAGGAGCAGATGCAACCCTCACCTCCATGGGGCATCAAATGAAAATGAACACATACACATATTAATATAGAGACACCACAAAAAAAGACACTGGGAAGAAAAACAAAAATTAACTAAAATGAGACAAGACTAGGTGATTTCTGACTTCCTGGCCAGAGGCACACAATAAACAGTTTGAGGAATCTCCAAGGTAGGTGGAGAGGGGGAGACATTCAAATATCGTGGGACCTTCTGCAGGAGGGCAAAATTATGAAGTACCATGCATGCCACAATTATTTTGATGACATTCTCTGACCAGCACTGTAAGGCCCCCCATGTGATCCAAGCAACAGAACCAGGTCTTCAGTAAGCCAAATGCATGCTCGACAACAGCCCTGGTCTTCCTATTTTCCCGGTTGTAGGCGGCATGTGCCTGAGTTTGTGGCCGCTGAATAGGCTTCATGAGCCATGGGAGCAGGGGGTAGCCAGAATAACCTACAATAAATACACACATTCTCACCTGAAAATTATAAATTACCTCAGAAAATTGGAGGGGAGGGAAACAGGGGATGCATAGACAAATCCACTAGTTAAACATGAGGCAAAATTAAAATAATAAAGGGACTATAATGTTAAGACTTACCAAGTAGCCACCCTCCAGATAACTCGCCAGACTCAAAACACCATACCGACTTGAATTCCTCAGGATAAATGGATCTTGGGTAGAGCCCTTGAATCCAGCCAACACACTCAGAAACCTAAGATCAGGACCCGCTACACATTGAACATTAGTAGAGTGTCCAAGCTTACGGTTCTTACACAAAAGACACAAAGCACACCAGTCAATAGCAAATCTACATTAAAGCACACCTACAATGACTGAACAGATGCTATGCAGGAAGGAACTACCACTGGTAAGATGAGCTTATTTGGCCTAGTATATTACAGTCTGATAGTGTAAGGTGGGGGGCATTAACTTGTGTGTAAAAAAGAACAAGGTATTGGCTAAATACATTAATGCCTTTGGGACTACTAGATGAAAGAGGAGATTGAGGTCCAATTTAAATAAGCTAGTACATTGCAAGGTGAAATTAAACATGTTGAAGCTAGACTACTATATGACAAGGAAGTATCTAAATACATTAATGCCTTTTATGCACAAGCCAAAGGGCAAACAAAGACATACCTGTATAGATACTCATCAGCAACTGGAGACACCAGCGCCGCATGCATGCAATCAATAGCACCCATGGCATTAGGCATATCAGCCAGCTCATACAATCCTAACTTGACCGCATTCCAGGCTACCGTGGTGTCAGGGAAACAAATGTATTCATCCACCAAGGTAGCCATGCCATCGAGAAACTTATTGAGGGTGCGATTCAGCATAGGCTGGGACATACCCACGGACAGGGCGTCCAGCCTCTGGAATGAGCCGTTTGCCAGAAATTGCAGGCAAGACAACCAAGTTGGTCATGCCTGCAATTGCATGCCCCTTGTGGGGTGGGGGCCAACCATGGTCGCAACTTACAATAGAGTTTCTCGAGAGAAGCACAGTCAAGTCAGGTCAGCTCGAATACCTCAATGTCATGCATGCGATTAACATGCAGACACGGCCGATGCATTTCCAAGTCCATAAGACTGATGCAGAGTATAATGTGACGATGCAGACGCTCCATCTCAGCAAACACTCGTCAGAGCAATCCACCACGAAAGCCCAAACACATGAGCAAATACTAGCCATAAGTGCAGCCGGAAATATTTAGTTTTATTGGCCTCGTAATCAGGGCTCTGAATGATGTGCAAGCCCTCAGTAATCACTACTTATACTCATCTATGCGAAAAAAATTTGAAGCAATTACACATTAAATATGCGAACGAAAAGCCTTAAACACTCCCACAAAAATGCAAATACAAAGAAAAAAGCTAATGAGAAACTCAAAAATGGCCCAAACAATACGGAAAAAACACTCATACACATGCTTTTTCATATGAAAATGCACATAAACGAGGCTGTGAATCGACCTTAAAGTTTCTAATGCAGCCAACTGATACCTGTCCAAACACATGTAAGCAAGGCTGAGCAAAACCAATTTTCCTGTTTGTTTTTTTTGTTAGTTTCAAAGTCTTCACTGAAGAGCGTACCTCTCTTTAAAAGCAAACATATCATAGTTTGTGTCACACTGAAATCTCCAGCATAATCCTATAGCCAAAGGATTCTTCTGGAAGCCACGGAATGGATAAAGGATGGGCTGACATTTCAATAGGATCAAGAGAAGATCTCAGCATGTCAGTTACAGCCCTAAGGTCCTGTACTGCAGAGGCAATCTGCTATGTAGAGACTTTGTTAAAAATATACTACTTCAGAGACTCCAGCTGGACACTGGTTGCTCTGGCAAGTAGTACTGAAGAACAATTAGGCATAACATGCAAAATGGAGTGTTGAAAAATGTTTAAACCGAAACGTTTATACCGAAACAAGTGTTTTTCTGCATTATCCACCTGCGTTCCAGCCTCTAAGCTTTACCTAACTTGTTTCTGAAATCATCTTTATTTTACCTAATATCTCTATGCAGAGAACGGTGGTATACATGGCAACCACCCTAGTTACTCCTATGGGTCTCTCATGCTCTTTACTTGCTATGTAATTTATGTACTTTTGTATCTCATTTCCCATGGATATACTTGACTATGGTTGGTACCTATCAAGTGCTGGAACCTTCTTACTATGCCACCTAGCACTCTACTGTTGTTAACATTGTACATATCATGATGTTAATATTATTGCTTTTTGTATTTGCCCTATACCACCAGCATTAAATCACTTTTTTTCTTGCATAGTTTTGTAGTTTGGGGGTTCCTTATTCCACTCTTCCTGGTATACAATGTACTAGCGTGCAATGAGTGGGCGCACATTGCATTTACTGAACCTCTTCTGCAGCTCTTGTATAGATCTTATTATGATATACTATACCTGTGAATGCACTTAACCAGTGTGTTTCAACATAGGGCCTTATTCATGAAGACATAGTGCCTGGTAGTGCCTGTACAGCGGCAGGTAGCATCCAGTAGCGGCAGGTGAACACCGGAGACGGCACGCAATTACACATTATGAAGCCGAATCTGGTGAGCAACTGGAACAACGCCATGTAGCGTACAATTCATCATTATCCCAGCCTCTGCGTACAGTCATCTGTACATGTCTTACCTGGCGCTTTCCCATACATTTCTATGGACAATCTTTAAATCCCTTTCCTGATCCCATTTTTTTTTTCTCTTAAAAAACACACAACTTCTGACATGTATTCTGGCCAAGAAAATTACATTTTTGAAAACTTTTTTGATTAATAATATTTTTATGCAGAATTGTCCTTACAGGTCTGGTATTAAAATGTTCATGTTGCAATGTTATAACAATGTAATTCCATATGATTTCGCTTTTATAAACAGCCTTTAATCACACAGCCTCTGGCGCTATGGGCTACAATTGCATGATTTTGAGCGCTGGCTATGTTTGAGGCTGTTCTTTTGATGAATGTGGTGCAAGTCAGTCACACTGAGCTGCCATTACGGTACTCTCCCATACAGCGTAGTATTGCGACTCACAAATCATATTAATCAATGCCGGACAGCGACTGAGGCGCTCTGAAACAATGATCCATGGCCGAGCACAGCGACTACTAGCGGGCGCTCTGAAATCCGCTCTACAAACACTCATCTGTCGCTACCTGGCATTAGTTATGAATCAGCCTGCCCATTCTAACCAACTGTTGGAGTGTTCATGTGAAAAAGGGGTACCAAGACTCACAGTAGCTAGAAACCTTTGTCATTTTATCAGGTTTTTCCCATTCTTCAGCCCAACTTTCCAAGATAATATGGGTTCCCCTTCTGGTACCTGGGGGACTAGATTTTTGTCCTGGGAATCTCTATAACCCAAGTTAATGTCAGTTTTGACATCAGCCTTAGAGACCGCAGGAGAGTCTTTATCCACTGGATCAGAGACCATTTCACTTTCACAACTGGAACTGTCTCCAGACAAAAGACTGGGTTTTTTAGATGGGCGTTAGGTGGTGTTGTCAGAATCTGCAGTAGAAGAAGAAGGCAACCTCTGCTTCTTAGCCCTTTTGCTACAAGTTTAAGCAGATGGAGGTGTAACTGGTTGAGAAGTGGATTCAGAAAAAGACAGAGGTGCATCCTGATTTTGGATGCCTCGGAGGGAGGAAATCGGTCGGCCCAGGAATCTATAGACACATTAAGAAGATTCAGAGTTGTCTTGCTAAAAAGGCTCCAATATACTGGCAATGGTATACTAATAAGATTCAATGGGATGGCAACTGATTGAGAAGCAGTCCTTCAATGCAACAATATGCTGCAGCCAACCTAAATCCATGGCAGGCAATGCAGGTTAGTTTGCTGTACTATTAGATGGTGATCATAACAACATCTCTTGTACAGCAATTGAAGCGAGAATTTTGGTCACCGATCACATGATCCTGTAGATGAATTAGAGGTGTCATGCTCCAATACACGGGGCAATAGATACCGATAAGACTCCATTCTTCTTAAAATTAATATGTTTAATTTAAAAAGGGGGTGGTTGAATTGCCCAGTAATCACAAAATCCACATATATGTATATAAATGTATATAAGGAAACTTTCGCAAGACACAAGAGATATGCGCAATTTGCACTGTAATTAAAAATACGGTTATTCGCTTTATTTTTTCCCCCCACTTAAACCGGACCAACACCCATTTTTTCTATAACAGGTGTTGATCCCGCTGTCTGTTCATCACAACAAGCTCGGGGGGAGGGGGGGGGGGCATCCAGAATGCTGCAGCCCCCCTCACAGATAACCTCCCAGGCTGCCCTTAATGCTCACCTTGGCTGCTGGGTGGACACGTGGGCAGGTTGTACCGGTGGCCGGGGCAAGGGACACGACTATGACCCATGCCCAGCAGCAGTGTTCTGTGCAACTATCTGCACTCTGCATTGCCAATAGCAACAGATGAAAACTGCTTCCATAAAACACACATTTGCCAACATTAGAAAACATTTAAAAATACTAGCTCAGCACCTTTAAGACATCATTTTGCCACACAATGCTATACACTTTCAACAATTCAATCAAAAATGGACTTACCCTTAAAATAATAAGAGCATAACAGGACAAGCTTCTCTAAGCCATTTCCTCCCTGCCAAATTAAAATAAGGCAAGATCACTTGTAAGAAAAGTAAAAACAGTAGGAAAATATGCTTCCCTAATGGCCTCCCATAAAACATATATAGCTTCATGTTCATTAACCCTTTAAACACCAGACACGTAAAATTTACGTGGCTGCAGTTAACCGCCAGCCACGTAAATTTTACGTGCCTGACTTTCCCCACTATTAACATAAAAAAGTCACTTACCTGACCCCTCGTTCGATCCGGCCGGGTCTCCTCTTCAGCCAGAGGGGCTCCGATCGCCCATTGGGGCTCCTCCGGCTGCAGGGGAGTGCCCAAAATAGGGTGCCCCCCCGTTTCAGCAGCTGCCGGGATTGCCTGCAAAAAAAAAATGACAGTTACTTACCTTTGTGCCCGCCGGCTCTCTTCTTCAAGGGGGGGGGGCTCCGATCACCCCCCCACTCTTCCGTCTTCTGGAGGGGGCAAAACAGCCCTCCTCTCTCCGATGGCTGCCACCATCTTGAATTCTAGCCTCGCCCCCTCGGGTCGCCTGCCTCCCCCCTCCTCTGCCCAGCCGTCACCTGCATCTGATCGCCGCGGTACACAGGAGATGAAGATCGGAGGTGAGTAAAGTAAAAACATTTTTTTTTTAACCCTTAAAAATCCCCCCCAAAAATGGGGTCCCCCTCCCTGGGAGGGGGGACCCTATGTCATTTTTTTTTTAAATGTTATCTGTAACCCAGTAGGTACAAAAGGCTTCCAGCAGCAGCAGGAGAGAAGAAGCCTAAGTGATCAGCGTGGGGCACAGGGATGGATGGGAGGTAAGTATTAAAAAAAATATTAAAAAAAAATGTATTTTTTTAAATAAAGTAATAAAGTAATTTTTAAAAAGTGTGTCTGTGTTTTTTTTACTTTTAACCCTTTGTGAACTGGTAAGGGGTCCATGTGACCCCTATACCAGTTCACAAGGCTCGGGGGTCTGGCAAGTCACCTGCTGCTAGCGGGTGACTTGCCATTAACCCCGAGACCCCCCATTACCTGCCTCCCAAAAAAACCCCCAAGGGTTGCGCGGGCCTCATATCAATTAAAGAGCGACAAGCACCTCCGTGGCCCCCCTTTTCTCTCCCTCTGCCCCCCCACCTTGGATAAGACGAATAGAAGCCAATCTCTGGATGGCGGGGGTGGGGTGGGGGGGTGAGGGGCGTTCTTTGTGACCCGCGGGACTCGCAGGCCCGGTCTATATAACCAGTGACATCACCAGACAGAGCCTGACGGGCTTGCGACGGCTGCGGGAGAGAAGAAGATGAGGGCGGATGGTTGCTTTGCTTTGCTGTATTGTGGTTCCTGTTCCTAACCTGAAACGTTACTTGATTGCTTATTCTGTACTGTTTTGAAATGAAAAATAACTAAATAAAGAGTTTAAATAAAATTCCCCCAAGAAATGGTGTCCCCCCCCCCCCCCCCCCGTGAAGGGGGACCCCACACCAATTTTTTTTTATTTAACCCTTTATTATGTGGATAGTAGTTGTATTTTATTTGTAAATGTTATAAAGTGCTCTTTTCAGTTTAGGGGATCACCTGGACAGGAACAGGGGGCTACCGATACATATGTGGTATCATTGTAATCGGGAGAAATGGGGCTTTCACATGCAATATGGTTTTCTTTAATAAAATAAATGTTTTTGTTAAAATAAAGGAGACAATTTAAAAAATATATATTTTTTTTTTTTACTTATTTACGTAAAAATATATTAAAAAAGTAGAAAAAATACAAACAAAACATTTCATGTTAAAGCCTAAACTCTGCCACAAAAAGAAAATATGCCATTTTCTTGGAAATTTCAGCAAAAATCACAGTTAAACATCACGCAAAATGGTGAAAAATATCCTGTCAGCAGAGGGTGACAAAATCTCAAGTAGGCTGACAGTTAAAAGGTTACAGGTACCTATGCATGTTGGCTATTGTTCTGCTCGGGGGACCTTGCGCTTTCAGATTTAGCTTGTTTTTTCTTATTTGCATATTGATATTTTAGGAAAAGGTGTTTTTTATTCTGCTTTTTTATACATTTTTTTGTGAAACCCTGTGCAACCTAAGAATTCTTCGAGATATTACTTCCAGAAGGATGAGCCCACTACAACAATCGGGGTACGCTTAGAAAGCTTAACATGTGTACTTTCAGGGAATATATGGTTTATCAGGGATATTCCAAATGTAAAGGGTTGTTTTGGTAGAAAAAACAGAAGGTGCTCACTTTGTCTGCAGAGCTGAAATTTTGGAGTAAAATTACCCTTACGCACATGCTTTACTTTGGGGTGTTTGGCAACTCTTTCCTTGACAGTAGCTATGCATATTGGGTATTGTTCTGTTCAGGGCATGTTGCTTTTTCCGGTTTTTTTCTGGTTTGCATATAGTTTTTTTTAGGAAAATGTGGTTTTGATTCTGCTTTTTTATTAATTTTTAGGGAAACCCTGTGCAGCCAAAGAATTAATTGAGGGATTACTTCCAGAAAACTGCATCCATGTCAACAAGCCTGGTACGCCTAGAAAGCCTGAGGTGTATACTTCTAGAGAATATATAGTTTGTGGGGGGTATTTTAAATGTAAAGGGTTGTTTTTCTTGAAAAACTGCACGGTGCGCATATTGCATAGCATAGTTGTATTTTATCTGAAAATCTCCTAAAGCGTTGTTTCAGTTTGGGGGAGTCTCCTGGGCAGGAAAGGGTGTCTACCTATACATATGTGGTACCACTGTAACCGGGAGAAATTGGGGTTTCACATGCAATAAGATTTTTTGGACAAACTTAAATTTTTTGTTATAAAAAAACACTACAAATTGTAAAAAATAGTTTTTTTTTATTATTTTGCACAAAAATATTGAGAATACACTTAGAAAATGACAAACAAGACATTTCATGTTAAAGCCCAGGCTCTGCTGAAAAAAAACAATATATCACTTTCCTGGGAAATCCCTGGAAATCCTTTCAAAAATCACAGTTCAACATGGGGAGCGCAAAATAGTGCAAAATGGTCTGGCAACAAATGGTGACAAAATCTCAAGGTAGGCTGGCAGCGAAAGGGTTAAACCAGAACTTCACCCTGAATAAAAGCCTATCTTGTATGTTCTCCAGCGCTGTACATACAGAGTGCCCACATTAAAAATCTTCCTACCTGCATCTCCTGCATTTTTTGAGCCTTTAAACATCCAAGATGGTGACCCACAGAGTTTCAGGCTGCCTGCAGACAGGAAGTGTCCTCTGACTGTGCCGCGCTGCATTCTTGGATTGCTGTCCTTTTCCTGACCCCAGCTCTGTTCTGTCTGTGCAGAGCACAGCTATAACTCTCCCCCTGCAGCCCACTCTCCTCTCCTCAGCATGTGATGCCCGTATGCTAGAGTCTTAAACAGAGTTGCATCCCAGTGATGGAAAGAATAATAAGTAATAAGTAAAGTGCCTATGTAAAATTTATTAATTTTAAATTCTGGGGAATAGTTTTATAATGGTTTGGGCTTTTCAATTATGCTGAAGGTCCAGACATGCTGCTGCCTCGATTCTACTGACATACCTGACATGCCAAGCAGCAACCTATTTGCAGGCAGCCAGCAGATGCATGAGCTACAATTTTGTTTTTGGAAAAGGGTAAATTACTTTTTATATGCAGCAATCTAAATTGCCCTGTGGATGAATTCATATGAGTACGGTTTGTTGTGTTGGTCTGGTTTAAGTCATTTTTGTTGGTCTGCTTTAAATAAAGCCTTACTTAGCTGTGGGAGACTGATGCAATAAGAAAATACAGTGTAAGGACTGTACCGGACACCAGTCTGTCTTGAGCTGATAATCCCCAATCTCCACCGCCTCTTCTGCCTATAGACAAGTCCCCGCTTGTAGGAGACGCGGGTAATGCCTCTCCTACTCGGTTACCCCCAGGACTTATAGGGCGCAAAGATTACCAGCTTAAGGTGGAGACTGATGAACGGCAGGGAGTCCCAAGCGAGGATGCCGGATGGCGGAAGTCCGATTACAAGCCGAGGTCAGAGCCGGGAGGTCACGGGGCGAGGTATCCAATGGGGGTAACGAAGAGTAGTCAAACAAGCCAAGGTCAAATCCAGAAGGTCACAGTGCGAGGTATCAGAGGGGTCAGGCGGAATCGTGGTCAGGCAGGCAAAAGGTCGGTTCAATCACTAGAGACAAGCTAGACAACTAAGTACTAGGCGCTATAACAGGCAATGACACACTGCAGTGGAAATCCCTTTATAGTGGGAAAACCGGCAGGATTGGACAGGGAGACAGTGGCTGGGATTGGTGCACTTAGGATCTGACGGCAGATTGGAGCACTGGCCATGTGGTCTGATTGGTGAGCTCTGGGCTGATTGCTCCAGCTGAGCTTCCCAGGCAAACTGCTCAGAGCTGCACCTTCTAGACTTCGTTCTTTTAAACAGCCTCCGGTGGCCATTCTGAGTATTGCACCACCGGAGGACATGAGCTGATTGTATAGGCCAGCAAGCACAAGCTGAGTGACAATGGGCAAGGGGGGAGGACTTACTCGGCGACACACGCGCCGCTGGGGAGGGCACCGGAGGCAGAGGCGGCTGCTGGGCAGGAGAAACCCTGGCCAGTTGCCTAGGGACACCACGGGCACGGACTGAAGGCAAGTCATTCATGACAGTACCCTCCCCTTCACGAGGGGCCTCAGGACCCTCACCAGACTTAACAGGATTATCACCCTGAATGGTTCCGGCGGACTTGGGTTGCTCCAACAGTGATGCTATAGCAATGTTCTGCACAGTGCGGGCTCCATCCTGTCAATTCCCCAGTTTCCCAATTAAAGGTAGGGTTGTGCACCTTTAACCAGGGGAACCCTAAGACAACCGGGGCTTCAGGGCTGTCTAAGACAAAAAATTCAAGGTTCTCAGAATGGGAAGGTCCCACAACTAGGTTAATTAAAGGGGTTTTGGAGGTGACAGTTCCTCTAGGAACAGGAGTATTGTTTACTGCCAAAATCTGAAGGGGCTTCCCAAGGGGGATTAAGGGAATGCCTAAGGCGGCTACTATGGATTTATCCAAGAAGTTGCCAACTGCTCCGCTATCGACAAAAGCAGAGACGGATTTCCTGGACAACTCCCAACCCACAGTAGCAGGTAACAACATTTTATTTCTATGAAGGGAAGTTACCTGACCGTCCTGACAAACTTTCTCTATCTTGTCAGGACGTTGCAATCCCGCCAAAGGTCTTTTATTGGGGCAGGTCCTAACCAGGTGACCTGAAACCCTGCAGTACATGTATAGGCCTAAGGTGCGACGTCTACTCTTTTCAGCCGGGGAAAGGTGAGTAGCACCAAGTTGCATAGGCTCTTCTGGGGGCGAAGATGAGACAACACCCATAGAGGATGACTCCTGGTGGGAAGATTCCCAGAAGTGAGAGTGATTCTTCTCTATATGTCTCTCCCGTAGCCGTCTGTCAATTTTAATGGCCATAAGCATGAGTTCATCCAGGCTTTTAGGGTAAGGAAAATTTGTTAGAACATCCTTAACACCTTCTGAAAGACCAATTCTATACTGACTACAGAGAGCAGGATCATTCCAACGGGATTCAATCGCCCAGCGGCGGAATTTGGCACTATATTCCTCTGCTGAGCGTTTCCCCTGTTTCAGGCTTCGAAGCCTGGCATCAGCGGTCGAAGTCCTGTCAGGGTCCGAATATAGGATCTCCATAGCGGAGAAAAAGGCTGAGACAGATTGCAAGGGCTCATCTGTGGGCGCTAAGCCAAACGCCCAGGACTGTGGATCACCCTGGAGCAGAGAGATAACCAGGCCCACCCTCTGCATTTCTGTGCCTGAAGAGTAGGGCCGTAGTCTGAAATAAAGTTCACAGGAGTTCTTGAAATTGGAGAATCTTGTACGATCCCCATCAAATTTCTCAGGAAGGGGAACCTTCGGCTCAACAGGAGGTGAGGATACAGGTGGTGCAGGCAGCTGGCGATTTTCTTGATCAGCCACACGTTGGGCCAGCTGGTTAATGGCGGTAGCCATGGCCTGCACTTGTTGTACAAGTTCTTCCATATCGATTTTTTGGGCCTGTTATAATGTAAGGACTGTACCGGACACCAGTCTGTCTTGAGCTGATAATCCCCAATCTCCACCACCTCTTCTGCCTATAGACAAGTCCCCGCTTGTAGGAGACGCGGGTAATGCCTCTCCTACTCGGTTACCCCCAGGACTTATAGGGCGCAAAGATTACCAGCTTAAGGTGGAGACTGATGAACGGCAGGGAGTCCCAAGCGAGGATGCCGGATGGCGGAAGTCCGAATACAAGCCGAGGTCAGAGCCGGGAGGTCACGGGGCGAGGTATCCAATGGGGGTAACGAAGAGTAGTCAAAAAAGCCGAGGTCAAATCCAGAAGGTCACAGTGCGAGGTATCAGAGGGGTCAGGCGGAATCGTGGTCAGGCAGGCAAAAGGTCGGTTCAATCACTAGAGACAAGCTAGACAACTAAGTACTAGGCGCTATAACAGGCAATGACACACTGCAGTGAAAATCCCTTTATAGTGGGAAAACCGGCAGGATTGGACAGGGAGACAGTGGCTGGGATTGGTGGACTTAGGATCTGACGGCAGATTGGAGCACTGGCCCTGTGGTCTGATTGGTGAGCTCTGGGCTGATTGCTCCAGCTGAGCTTCCCAGGCAAACTGCTCAGAGCTGCACCTTCTAGACTTCGTTCTTTTAAACAGCCTCCGGTGGCCATTCTGAGTATTGCACCACCGGAGGACATGAGCTGATTGTATAGGCCAGCAAGCACAAGCTGAGTGACAATGGGCAAGGGGGGAGGACTTACTCGGCGACACACGCGCCGCTGGGGATGGCACCGGAGGCAGAGGCGGCTGCTGGGCAGGAGAAACCCTGGCCAGTTGCCTAGGGACACCACGGGCACGGACTGAAGGCAAGTCATTCATGACATACAGCCTCCATAGCATGTGAGGTAAAAAAAAGGCCTTTTCCCTTGACATGCATTACATAATGGTGAAGGGCCTGGGGAGAGGGGACTAGACGTATGCTCTGCAAGAGGTCTGCAAAATGCTGGAGCCCCCCCTGCACATAACCCCCTAGGATGCCTGTAAACCTTACCTTAACCCCGCTCCCCGAGTAATCCAGTGCCGTGACTGGCTTTCCAGGGCTCATTTGGGCAGTGACAGCACCGTGATTGGCTGCCTGATGCTCACGTGGGCAGGACATTCATCAGCAGGAAAATCAGTTCTCATGTAAGCACTGGGCAGCCAATTGCAGTGCTGGATTCCCGGCAGGAGAGCAAGTTTAAGGTAAGGTTTACGGGCGTCCTAGGAGGTTATGTGCCGGGGGGGTCCCAGCATTCTGGATTCCCCCCAGGCTGTCAGACAACAGTGGTGTCGGCGGCTACTAACACCCTTGCCGCAGGGGGTGTTGTTCCGTTTTAAGGAAGCATCTTGTTAGCTCAGGAGAAAGTAATTAGTAGAACAAGGCAACTTATATCACTTACGCTGTTTAAATTATATGAGCAAACTGGCATATTCTTACGTGCCAAAGGGTGAGGAAATGTTTTTCCCAACCACCAAAGTTGTGGCAGAAGCCAGACAAGATGCTGGAAACTCTGGAATGTTAGATACCTGTTCGCGGACCAGGTGCGTTAGAAATGGGTCATTCCACTTGTGGTGGACAAGAAATCTATGGTTCTTTCCATGCAAAATATTGCTCCCGTGTCCTTAAAGAGGAATAACCACCTGTCTAGATTTCAGGCCATTCTGGTTCGGGATACCCTACTGATTTAAACCCCCTGAATTGCTTGTCTTACCTTTCAGTAATCCAACATTGTGGGCCATGTTGCCAGTTTCTGCATCCTTGCCCAGAGAGGCATGACCAAAGGGATGCTCACTGCTCCAAGAGTTCCAAGAAACACATTAATATACATAGAATAAAATGCTAATTGAAGGTGGGCCCTTACATGTCATATATATATATATATATATATATATATGAATGGGATAAACGGTAAAGTATCAATCTTTGCAGATGATACTAAGCTTTGTACTTTTGCACTTAACCACTGAATCTCTCCTCATCATAGTCACCATAAAAAAATCCCCAAAAAATGCATATAGCATAATTTTTGGTAATTTTTTTTATCATGACTATTAAAGATGAGTGAATTTATGAAAAGTTCGATTCGCCCAATTCGCCGGATTTTCCGGAAAAAAAACCCTCGGTCCGAATTTATTCGCAGCAAATCGCTATTAAAAACGGCTATTTATGGCCTTCCGAGAGCCTCAATAGGGTTGTAGAGCATTTTGCCTTGCTGTAACATGCATAGGATGCGTGCTGGGTTAGTGAAATAACTCTGTAAAGAAGTATGACATGCAGATCAAAGGCATCGCTATTAGAATTGCTGTCGCAGAGCTGCACAGTTACAGAGCCTTGAGGTGGCATCAGCATTAGGAGCCCATTTATTGCCTGAAAAACCCATTGGAGATGGCAGCAGCATTAGGAGTCCATATATTGCCTGAAAAACACATTGGAGTTGGCAGTAGCAGCATAAGGAGCCCATATATTGCCTGAAAGACACACCCTGGAGTTGGCAGTAGCAGCATAAAGAGCCCATATATTGCCAGAAAAACACATTGGAGTTGGCAGCAGCATAAACAGCCCATATATTGCCTGAAAGACACACCCTGGGGTTGGCAGCAGCAGCATAAGCAGCCCATATATTGTCTGAAAAACACGTTGGAGTTGGCAGTAGCATTAGGAGCCCATATATTGCCTGAAAAACACATTGGAGTCGGCAGCAGTATTAAGCAGTATTAGGAGCCCATATATTGCCTGAAAGACACACCCTGGAGTTGGCAGCAGCAGCATTAGGAGCCCATATATTGCCTGAAAAACACATTGGAGTCGGCAGCAGTATTAAGCAGTATTAGGAGCCCATATATTGCCTGAAAGACACACCCTGGAGTTGACAGCAGCATAAAGAGCCCATATATTGCCTTAAAAACACATTGGAGTTGGCAGCAGCATTAGGAGCCCATAAATTGCCTGAAAACACATTGGAGTTAGCTGCACCATAAGCAGCCCATATATTGCCTGAAAGACACACCCTGGAGTTGGCAGCAGCAGCATTAGGAGCCCATATATTGCCTGAAAAACACATTGAAGTTGGCAGCAGCGTTAGGAGCCCATATATTGCCTGAAAAACACATTGGAGTTGGCAGTAGTCTTTGGAGCCCATATATTGCCTGAAAGACACACCCTGGAGTTGGCAGCAGCAGCATTAGGAGCCCATATATTGCCTGAAAAACACACCCAGGAGTTGGCAGCAGCATAAGGAGCCAATATATTGCCTGAAAGACACACCCTGGAGTTGGCAGCAGCATTAGGAGGACATATATTGCCTAAAAACACATTGGAGTTGGCAGCAGTAATAGGAGCCCATATATTGCCTGAAAGACACACCCTGGAGTTGGCAGCAGTAGCAGCATATGGAGCCCATATATTGCCGGAAAAACCCATTGAAGTTGGCAGCAGCAGCATAAGCAGCCCATATATTGCCTGAAAGACACACCCAGGAGTTGGCAGCAGCAGCATTAGGAGCCCATATATTGCCAGAAAAACACATTGGAGTTGGCAGCAGCATAAGCAGCCCATATATTGCCTGAAAGACACACCCTGGAGTTGGCAGCAGCAGCATTAGGAGCCCATTTATTGCCTGAAAACACATTGGAGTTGGCAGCAGCATAAGGAGCCCATATATTGCCCGAAAGACACACCCTGAAGTTAGCAGCAGCATAAGGAGCCCATATATTGCCTAAAAAACACATTGGAGTTGGCAGCAGCATTAGGAGCCCATATATTGCCTTAAGAACACATTGGAGTTGGCAGCAGCAGCATAAGGAGCCCATATATTGCCTAAAAAACACATTGGAGTTGGCAGCAGCATTAGGAGCCCATATATTGCCTGAAAAACACAATGGAGTTGGCAGCAGCATAAGCAGTCCATATATTGCCTGAAAGACACACCCTGGGGTTGGCAGCAGCAGGATAAGCAGCCCATATATTGCCTGAAAAACACCCAGGAGTTGGCAGCAGCATTAGCAGCCCATATATTGCCTGAAAAACACATTGGAGTCGGCAGCAGCAGCATTAGGAACCCATATATTGCCAGAAAAACACATTGGAGTTGGCAGCAGCATTAGGAGCCCATAAATTGCCTGAAAACACATTGGAGTTAGCTGCACCATAAGCAGCCCATATATTGCCTGAAAGACACACCCTGGAGTTGGCAGCAGCAGCATTAGGAGCCCATATATTGCTTGAAAAACACATTGAAGTTGGCAGCAGCGTTAGGAGCCCATATATTGCCTGAAAAACACATTGGAGTTGGCAGTAGTCTTTGGAGCCCATATATTGCCTGAAAGACACACCCTGGAGTTGGCAGCAGCAGCATTAGGAGCCCATATATTGCCTGAAAAACACACCCAGGAGTTGGCAGCAGCATAAGGAGCCAATATATTGCCTGAAAGACACACCCTGGAGTTGGCAGCAGCATTAGGAGGACATATATTGCCTAAAAACACATTGGAGTTGGCAGCAGTAATAGGAGCCCATATATTGCCTGAAAGACACACCCTGGAGTTGGCAGCAGTAGCAGCATATGGAGCCCATATATTGCCTGAAAAATACACCCTTGAGTTGGCAGCAGCAGCATAAGCAACCCATATATTGCCGGAAAAACCCATTGAAGTTGGCAGCAGCAACATAAGCAGCCCATATATTGCCTGAAAGACACACCCAGGAGTTGGCAGCAGCAGCATTAGGAGCCCATATATTACCAGAAAAACACATTGGAGTTGGCAGCAGCATAAGCAGCCCATATATTGCCTGAAAGACACACCCTGGAGTTGGCAGCAGCAGCATTAGGAGCCCATTTATTGCCTGAAAACACATTGGAGTCGGCAGCAGCATAAGGAGCCCATATATTGCCCTGAAAGACACACACTGAAGTTAGCAGCAGCATAAGGAGCCCATATATTGCCTAAAAAACACATTGGAGTTGGCAGCAGCATTAGGAGCCCATATATTGCCTTAAAAACACATTGGAGTTGGCAGCAGCAGCATAAGGAGCCCATATATTGCCTAAAAAACACATTGGAGTTGGCAGCAGCATTAGGAGCCCATATATTGCCTGAAAAACACAATGGAGTTGGCAGCAGCATAAGCAGTCCATATATTGCCTGAAAGACACACCCTGGGGTTGGCAGCAGCAGGATAAGCAGCCCATATATTGCCTGAAAAACACCCAGGAGTTGGCAGCAGAATTAGCAGCCCATATATTGCCTGAAAAACACATTGGAGTCGGCAGCAGCAGCATTAGGAACCCATATATTGCCAGAAAAACACATTGGAGTTGGCAGCAGCATAAGCAGCCCATATATTGCCTGAAATGCACACCTTGGAATTGGCAGCAGCAGCATAAGCAGCCCATATATTGCCTGAAAAACACATTGGAGTTGGCAGCAGCATAAGCAGCCCATATATTGCCTGAAATACACACCCTGGAGTTGGCAGCAGCAGCATAAGCAGCCCATATATTGCCTGAAAAACACAATGGGGTTGGCAGCAGGATAGGCAGTCCATATATTGCCTGAAAGACACACCCTGGGGTTGGCAGCAGCAGCATAAGCAGCCCATATATTGCCTGAAAAACACATTGGAGTCGGCAGCAATATTAAGCAGTATTAGGAGCCCATATATTGCCTGAAAGACACACCCTGGAGTTGGCAGCAGCAGCATTAGGAGGCCATATATTGCCTGAAAAACACATTGGAGTTAGCTGCACCATAAGCAGCCCATATATTGCCTGAAAGACACACCCTGGAGTTGGCAGCAGCAGCATTAGGAGCCCATATATTGCTTGAAAAACACATTGAAGTTGGCAGCAGCGTTAGGAGCCCATATATTGCCTGAAAAACACATTGGAGTTGGCAGTAGTCTTTGGAGCCCATATATTGCCTGAAAGACACACCCTGGAGTTGGCAGCAGCAGCATTAGGAGCCCATATATTGCCTGAAAAACACACCCAGGAGTTGGCAGCAGCATAAGGAGCCAATATATTGCCTGAAAGACACACCCTGGAGTTGGCAGCAGCGTTAGGAGGACATATATTGCCTAAAAACACATTGGAGTTGGCAGCAGTAATAGGAGCCCATATATTGCCTGAAAGACACACCCTGGAGTTGGCAGCAGTAGCAGCATATGGAGCCCATATATTGCCTGAAAAATACACCCTGGAGTTGGCAGCAGCAGCATAAGCAGCCCATATATTGCCGGAAAAACCCATTGAAGTTGGCAGCAGCAGCATAAGCAGCCCATATATTGCCTGAAAGACACACCCAGGAGTTGGCAGCAGCAGCATTAGGAGCCCATATATTGCCAGAAAAACACATTGGAGTTGGCAGCAGCATAAGCAGCCCATATATTGCCTGAAAGACACACCCTGGAGTTGGCAGCAGCAGCAGCATTAGGAGCCCATTTATTGCCTGAAAACACATTGGAGTTGGCAGCAGCATAAGAAGCCCATATATTGCCCCGAAAGACACACTCTGAAGTTAGCAGCAGCATAAGGAGCCCATATATTGCCTAAAAAACACATTGGAGTTGGCAGCAGCATTAGGAGCCCATATATTGCCTTAAAAACACATTGGAGTTGGCAGCAGCAGCATAAGGAGCCCATATATTGCCTAAAAAACACATTGGAGTTGGCAGCAGCATTAGGAGCCCATATATTGCCTGAAAAACACAATGGAGTTGGCAGCAGCATAAGCAGTCCATATATTGCCTGAAAGACACACCCTGGGGTTGGCAGCAGCAGGATAAGCAGCCCATATATTGCCTGAAAAACACCCAGGAGTTGGCAGCAGAATTAGCAGCCCATATATTGCCTGAAAAACACATTGGAGTCGGCAGCAGCAGCATTAGGAACCCATATATTGCCAGAAAAACACATTGGAGTTGGCAGCAGCATAAGCAGCCCATATATTGCCTGAAATGCACACCTTGGAATTGGCAGCAGCAGCATAAGCAGCCCATATATTGCCTGAAAAACACATTGGAGTTGGCAGCAGCATAAGCAGCCCATATATTGCCTGAAATACACACCCTGGAGTTGGCAGCAGCAGCATAAGCAGCCCATATATTGCCTGAAAAACACAATGGGGTTGGCAGCAGGATAGGCAGTCCATATATTGCCTGAAAGACACACCCTGGGGTTGGCAGCAGCAGCATAAGCAGCCCATATATTGCCTGAAAAACACATTGGAGTCGGCAGCAATATTAAGCAGTATTAGGAGCCCATATATTGCCTGAAAGACACACCCTGGAGTTGGCAGCAGCAGCATTAGGAGGCCATATATTGCCTGAAAAACACATTGGAGTCGGCAGCAGTATTAAGCAGTATTAGGAGCCCATATATTGCCTGAAAGACACACCCTGGAGTTGACAGCAGCATAAAGAGCCCATATATTGCCTAAAAAACACATTGAAGTTGGCAGCAGCATTTGGAGCCCAAAAATTGCCTGAAAACACATTGGAGTTAGCTGCACCATAAGCAGCCCATATATTGCCTGAAAGACACACCCTGGAGTTGGCAGCAGCAGCATTAGGAGCCCATATATTGCCTGAAAAACACATTGAAGTTGGCAGCAGCGTTAGGAGCCCATATATTGCCTGAAAAACACATTGGAGTTGGCAGTAGTCTTTGGAGCCCATAGATTGCCTGAAAGACACACCCTGGAGTTGGCAGCAGCAGCATTAGGAGCCCATATATTGCCTGAAAAACACACCCAGGAGTTGGCAGCAGCATAAGGAGCCAATATATTGCCTGAAAGACACACCCTGGAGTTGGCAGCAGCATTAGGAGGACATATATTGCCTAAAAACACATTGGAGTTGGCAGCAGTAATAGGAGCCCATATATTGCCTGAAAGACACACCCTGGAGTTGGCAGCAGTAGCAGCATATGGAGCCCATATATTGCCAGAAAAACACATTGGAGTTGGCAGCAGCATAAGCAGCCCATATATTGCCTGAAAAATACACCCTGGAGCTGGCAGTAGCAGCATAAGCAGCCCATGTATTGCCGGAAAAACACATTGAAGTTGGCAGCAGCAGCATAAGCAGCCCATATATTGCCTGAAAGACACACCCAGGAGTTGGCAGCAGCAGCATTAGGAGCCCATATATTGCCAGAAAAACACATTGGAGTTGGCAGCAGCATAAGCAGCCCATATATTGCCTGAAAGACACACCATGGAGTTGGCAGCAGCAGCATTAGGAGCCCATATATTGCCCGAAAGACACACCCTGAAGTTAGCAGCAGCATAAGGAGCCCATATATTGCCTAAAAAACACATTGGAGTTGGCAGCAGCATTAGGAGCCCATATATTGCCTGAAAAACACATTGGAGTTGGCAGCAGCAGCAGCATAAGGAGCCCATATATTGTCTGAAAAACACAATGGGGATGGCAGCAGGATAGGCAGCCCATATATTGCCTGAAAGACACACCCTGGAGTTGGCAGCAGCATAAGGAGCCCATATATTGCCACAAAAACAGAATGCAGTTGGCAGCAGCATAAGCAGTCCATATATTGCCTGAAAGACACACCCTGGGGTTGGCAGCAGCAGCATAAGCAGCCCATATATTGCTTGAAAAACACCCAGGAGTTGGCAGTAGCATTAGGAGCCCAAATATTGCCTGAAAAACACATTGGAGTCGGCAGCAGTATTAGGGGCCCATATATTGCCTAAAAGACACACCCTGGAGTTGACAGCAGCATAAGGAGCCCATATATTGCCTTAAAAAACACATTGGAGTTGGCAGCAGCATTAGAAGCCCATAAATTGCCTGAAAACACATTGGAGTTAGCAGCAGCAGCATAAGGAGCCCATATTATGCCTGAAAAACACATTGGAGTTGGCAGCAGCATAAGCAGCTCATATATTGCCTGAAAGACACACCCTGGAGTTGGCAGCAGCAGCATTAGGAGCCCATATATTGCCCGAAAAACACATTGAGTTGCCAGCAGCATTAGCAGCCCATATATTGCCTAAAAGAACACATTGAGGTTGGCAGCAGCATTAGGAGCCCATATATTGCCTGAAAAACACATTGGAGTTGGCAGCAGTATTAGAAGCCCATATATTGCCTGAAAGACACACCCTGGAGTTGGCAGCATCAGCATTAGGAGCCCATATATTGCCTGAAAAACACTTTGGAGTTGGCAGCAGCATAAGGAGCCCATATATTGCCTGAAATACCCACCCTGGAGTTGGCAGCCGCATAAGGAGCCCATATATTGCCTAAAAAACACATTGGAGTTGACAGCAGTATTAGCAGCCCATATATTGCCTGAAAGACACACCCTGAAGTCTGCAGCAGCAGCCGCACCATAAGGAGCCCATATATTGCCAGAAAAACACAGTGGAGATGGCAGCAGCATAAGAAGCCCATATAGTGCCTGAAAAGCACACCCTGGAGTTGGCAGCAGCAGCATAAGCAGCCCATATATTGCCTGAAAACACATTTGAGTTGGCAGCAGCAGCATAAGCAGCCCATATATTGCCTGAAAGACACACCCAGGAGTTGGCAGCAGCATTAGGAGCTCATATATTGCCTAAAAAACACATTGGAGTTGGCAGCAGCATTAGGAGCCCATATATTGCCTGAAAAACACACTGGAGTTGGCAGCAGCAGCATAAGGAGCCCATATATTGCCTGAAAAACACATTGGAGTGGGCAGCAGCATAAGCAGCCCATTTATTGCCTGAAAGACACACCCTGGAGTTGGCAGAAGCAGCATAAGCAGCCCATATATTGCCTGAAAAACACATTGGAGTTGGCAGCAGCAGCATAAGCAGTCCATATATTGCCTGAAAGACACACCCAGGAGTTGGCAGCAGCAGCAGCATTAGGAGCCCATATATTGCCTGAAAAACACATTGGAGTTGGCGGCAGCATTAGGAGCCCATATATTGCCTGAAAAACACATTGGAGTTGGCAGCAGCATAAGGAGCTCATATATTGCCTGAAAGACACACCCAGGAGTTGGCAGCAGCAGCATTAGGAGCCCATATATTGCCTGAAAAACACACTGGAGTTGGCATCAACAGCATAAGGAGCCGATATATTGCCTTAAAACACATTGGAGTTGGCAGCAGCAGCATAAGGAGCTCGTATATTGCCTGAAAGACACACTCAGTAATTGGCAGCAGCAGCATTATGAGCCCATATATTGCCTGCAAAACACATTGGAGTTGGCAGCAGCATAAAGAGCCCATATATTGCCTGCAAAACACATTGGAGTTGGCAGCAGCAGTATAAGGAGCCCATATATTGCCTGAAAAACACATTGGAATGGACAGCAGCATAAGCAGCCCATATATTGCCTGAAATACACACCCTGGAGTTGGCAGAAGCAGCAAAAACAGCCCATATATTGCCTGAAAAACACATTGGAGTTGGCAGCAGCAGCATAAGCAGCCCATATATTGCCTGAAAGACACACCCTGGAGTTGGCAGCAGCAGCATTAGGAGCCCATATATTGCCTGAAAGACACACTCAGTAGTTGGCAGCAGCAGCATTAGGAGCCCATATATTGCCTGCAAAACACATTGGAGTTGGCAGCAGCATTACGAGCCCATATATTGCTTGCAAAACACATTGGAGTTGGCAGCAGCATAAGCAGCCCATATATTGCCAGAAAAAAACATTGGAGTTGGCAGCAGCATAAGCAGCCCATATAGTGCCTGAAAAACAAACCCTGGAGTTGGCAGCAGCAGCATAAGCAGCCCATATATTGCCTGAAAAACACATTGGAGTTGGCAGCAGCAGCATAAGCAGCCCATATATTGCCTATAAGACACACCCAGGAGTTGGCAGCAGCAGCATTAGGAGCCCATATATTGCCTTAAAAACACATTGGAGTTAGCAGCAGCATAAGGAGCCCATATATTGCCTGAAATACACACCCTGGAGTTGGCAGAAGCAGCAAAAACAGCCCATATATTGCCTGAAAAACACATTGGAGTTGGCAGCAGCAGCATAAGCAGCCCATATATTGCCTGAAAGACACACCCTGGAGTTGGCAGCAGCAGCATTAGGAGCCCATATATTGCCTGAAAGACACACTCAGTAGTTGGCAGCAGCAGCATTAGGAGCCCATATATTGCCTGCAAAACACATTGGAGTTGGCAGCAGCATTACGAGCCCATATATTGCCTGCAAAACACATTGGAGTTGGCAGCAGCATAAGCAGCCCATATATTGCCAGAAAAAAACATTGGAGTTGGCAGCAGCATAAGCAGCCCATATAGTGCCTGAAAAACAAACCCTGGAGTTGGCAGCAGCAGCATAAGCAGCCCATACATTGCCTGAAAAACACATTGGAGTTGGCAGCAGCAGCATAAGCAGCCCATATATTGCCTGAAATACACATTGGAGTTGGCAGCAGCATAGGGAGCCAATATAATGTCTGAAAGACACACCCTGGAGTTGGCAGCAGCATAAGGAGCCCATATATTGCCTGAAAAACACATTCGAGTTGGCAGCAGCAGCATAAGCAGCCCATATATTGTCTGAAAGACACACCCAGGAGTTGGCAGCAGCAGCATTAGGAGCCCATATATTGCCTTAAAAACACATTGGAGTTAGCAGCAGCATAAGGAGCCCATATATTGCCTGAAAAACACATTGGAGTTGGCAGCAGCATAAGCAGCCCATATATTGCCTGAAAGACACACCCTGGAGTTGGCAGCAGCAGCATTAGGAGCCCATATATTGCCAGAAAAACACATTGGAGTTGGCAGCAGCAGCATAAGCAGCCCATATATTGCCTGAAAGACACACCCAGGAGTTGGCAGCAGCAGCATAAGCAGCCCATATATTGCCTGCAAAACACATTGGAGTTGGCAGCAGCATAAAGAGCCCATCTATTGCCTGCAAAACACATTGGAGTTGGCAGCAGCAGCATAAGGAGCCCATATATTGCCAGAAAAACACATTGGAGTTGGCAGCAGCATAAGCAGCCCATATAGTGCCTGAAAAACAAACCCTGGAGTTGGCAGCAGCAGCATAAGCAGCCCATATATTGCCTGAAAAACACATTGGAGTTGGCAGCAGCAGCATAAGCAGCCCATATATTGCCTGCAAAACACATTGGAGTTGGCAGCAGCATAAAGAGCCCATCTTTTGCCTGCAAAACACATTGGAGTTGGCAGCAGCAGCATAAGGAGCCCATATATTGCCAGAAAAACACATTGGAGTTGGCAGCAGCATAAGCAGCCCATATAGTGCCTGAAAAACAAACCCTGGAGTTGGCAGCAGCAGCATAAGGAGCCCATATATTGCCTGAAAAACACATTGGAGTTGGCAGCAGCATAAGCAGCCCATATATTGCTTGAAAGACACACCCTGGAGTTGGCAGCAGCAGCATTAGGAGCCCATATATTGCCAGAAAAACACATTGGAGTTGGCAGCAGCAGCATAAGCAGCCCATATATTGCCTGAAAGACACACCCAGGAGTTGGCAGCAGCAGCATAAGTGGCCCATATATTGCCTGAAAAACACATTGGAGTTGGCAGCAGCAGCATTAGGAGCCCATATATTGCCTGAAAAACACATTGGAGTTGGCAGCAGCATAAGGAGCCAATATAATGTCTGAAAGACACACCCTGGAGTTGGCAGCAGCATAAGGAGCCCATATATTGCCTGAAAAACACATTCGAGTTGGCAGCAGCAGCATAAGCAGCCCATATATTGTCTGAAAGACACACCCAGGAGTTGGCAGCAGCAGCATTAGGAGCCCATATATTGCCTGAAAAACACATTGGAGTTGGCAGCAGCATAAGCAGCCCATATATTGCCTGAAAGACACACCCTGGGGTTGGCAGCAGCAGCATAAGCACCCCATATATTGCCTGAAAAACACATTGGAGTTGGCAGCAGCATTAGGAGCCCATATATTACCTGAAAAACACATTGGAGTTGGCAGCAGTATTAGGAGCCCATATATTGCCTGAAAGACACACCCTGGAGTTGGCAGCAGCAGCAGCAGCATTAGGAGCCCATATATTGCCTGAAAAACACATTGGAGTTGGCAGAAGCATAAGCAGCCCATATAGTGCCTGAAAAACACACCCTGGAGTTGGCAGCAGCAGCATAAGCAGCCCATATATTGCCTGAAAAACACATTGGAGTTGGCAGCAGCAGCATAAGGAGCCCATATATTGCCAGAAAACACATTAGAGTTGGCAGCAGCATAAGCAGCCCATTTATTGCCTGAAATACACACCCTGGAGTTGGCAGCAGCAGCATAAGCAGCCCATATATTGCCTGAAAACGCATTGGAGTTGGCAGCAGCATAAGCAGCCCATATATTGCCTGAAAGACACACCCTGGAGTTGGCAGCAGCAGCATTAGGAGCCCATTTATTGCCTGAAAAACACCCTGAAGTTAGCAGCAGCATAAGGAGCCCATATATTGCCTAAAAAACACATTGGAGTTGGCAGCAGCATTAGGAGCCCATATATTGCCTGGAAAACACACTGGAGTTGGCAGCAGCAGCATTAGGAGCCCATTTATTGCCTGAAAAACACCCTGAAGTTAGCAGCAGCATAAGGAGCCCATATATTGCCTAAAAAACACATTGGAGTTGGCAGCAGCATTAGGAGCCCATATATTGCCTGGAAAACACACTGGAGTTGGCAGCAGCAGCATAAGGAGCCCATATATTGCCTGAAAAACACATTGGAGTGGGCAGCAGCATAAGCAGCCCATTTATTGCCTGAAAGACACACCCTGGAGTTGGCAGAAGCAGCATAAGCAGCCCATATATTGCCTGAAAAACACATTGGAGTTGGCAGCAGCAGCATAAGCAGCCCATATATTGTAAAATAGTAAAGAAAGAACAGCGCTTATAGAAATGCTCAGCTGCAGCCTGACCGGTTGGCTAAACCGTGGGGTTGAAAAGACAATAAAGGTGATAGATCTAGCAGACAACAGACAAGCTGCCTGTGGCTGTCAGTCTATCTGCAGGCGCGCTAATTTCTGTAGGATGCTCAGGTGTGATAAGATGGGATGTTTAATCTTATCCTTGTTTTCCAAGTATCCTTAAATATTGTTGTTACTGCAAAGTCAAATGAGATTTTTGCGTTTGCAGTTTAATATTTATTACTCAATACATTTATAAAGTAACATACCTACTATAGAATTGACTCTAAATAGGTAAAATGAAATGGGACTTACCCACCAGGCCCGGCGGTAAACACCTAACCTGGGCCACTTTTGAATATGACTTATAGTTTAAGTAGATGAGGATCCCACTCTGTGATGTAGAAAGACGACTTCTTTTATTCAAATTAAAAGTGGAGATGCAAGACAGACCATGGAACGTGCCACAATCAATAATCTGTCAATTGTATACAGCGGTCCCTTTAAAACTTCAGCAGCAGCTCCTCTATGTATATGGCGCTGGCATGAAGTCCCAGGATGTGTATCCAAAAGTTCAGAGCTTGTCTATAAGCTCTACACAGTCCGTTAGTTGATAATAAAATAGTCCATGAATAAAATCCTTTCCAGCTGGTTTCAGCCAGTCGGCACAGTCAGCTGGTAGTGAAGTGTAAAGCCCATATATTGCCTGAAAGACACACCCAGGAGTTGGCAGCAGCAGCATTAGGAGCCCATATATTGCCTGAAAAACACATTGGAGTTGGCAGCAGCATTAGGAGCCCATATATTGCCTGAAAAACACATTGGAGTTGGCAACAGCAGCAAAAGGAGCCCATATATTGCCAGAAAAACACATTTGAGTTGGCAGCAGCATAAGGAGCCCATATATTGCCTGAAAGACACACCCAGGAGTTGGCAGCAGCAGCATTAGGAGCCCATATATTTCCTGAAAAACACAATGGAGTTGGCATCAGCAGCATAAGGAGCCGATATATTGCCTTAAAACACATTGGAGTTGGCAGCAGCAGCATAAGGAGCCCATATATTGCCTGAAAGACACACTCAGTAGTTGGCAGCAGCAGCATTAGGAGCCCATATATTGCCTGCAAAACACATTGGAGTTGGCAGCAGCTTAAAGAGCCCATATATTGCCTGCAAAACACATTGGAGTTGGCAGCAGCAGCATAAGGAGCCCATATATTGCCTGAAAAACACATTGGAGTGGGCAGCAGCATAAGCAGCCCATATATTGCCTGAAATACACACCCTGGAGTTGGCAGAAGCAGCATAAACAGCCCATATATTGCCTGAAAAACACATTGGAGTTGGCAGTAGCAGCATAAGCAGCCCATATATTGCCTGAAAGACACACCCTGGAGTTGGCAGCAGCAGCATTAGGAACCCATATGTTGCCTTAAAAACACATTGGAGTTGGCAGCAGCAGCATAAGGAGCCCATATATTGCCTGAAAGACACACCCTGGAGTTGGCAGCAGCAGCATTAGGAGCCCATATATTGCCTTAAAAACACATTGGAGTTGGCAGCAGCAGCATAAGGAGCCCATATATTGCCTGAAAGACACACTCAGTAGTTGGCAGCAGCAGCAACATTACGAGCCCATATATTGCCTGCAAAACACATTGGAGTTGGCAGCAGCATTACGAGCCCATATATTGCCTGCAAAACACATTGGAGTTGGCAGCAGCAGCATAAGGAGCCCATATATTGCCTGAAAAACACATTGGAGTGGGCAGCAGCATAAGCAGCCCATATATTGCCTGAAATACACACCCTGGAGTTGGCAGAAGCAGCAGAAACAGCCCATATATTGCCTGAAAAACACATTGGAGTTGGCAGCATTAGGAGCCCATATATTGCCTGAATAACACATTGGAGTTGGCAGCAGCAGCATAAGGAGCCCATAAATTGCCTGAAAGACACACCCAGGAGTTGGCAGCAGCAGCGGCATTAGGAGCCCATATATTGCCTGAAAGACACACCCAGGAGTTGGCAGCAGCAGCAGCAGCATTAGGAGCCCATATAATGCCTGAAAAACACACCCTGGAGTTGGCAGCAGCACGAAGAGAACATGTACAGATTTTGGGCACATATATCGTATCCTAAGAATATTAATAAAAATTAAGATTAACGTAAAGCATTTCCTCAATAATTACTTGTGGTCTGATGCGAAGGAATGTCTGTAACTGGAGAGTAGCGCCTTCAATCTGTTTTGCACTATCCATATTTCTGATGTGTTGGCCTGGCACCATGATCAATCTACTCTGATGCATCAGGCATTGGTGGGTGGAAATCTTGGCTGATCCATGCCCAATTCATTTTCACGCAGGCCAGTCTCTCAAAAAAACATTTTTCAAGCGCACTGGAGCACATTGAACTGCCCTCATCAGATTATCACATACGCACATCTAAGAGTTTTACCACTTTGTTCCTGTTAAAGTCTTCAGGGCCTAGTTACTACTTAGTGAAAGGCCATAGATAGTTACACACCTGCTGCTGTTATCGACAAATCCTGTTTTATGCGTAGTGTAGCATTTTGTCCTCCCCTCATATTTGCACTAAGTATGTCAGGCAGAGAAGTGTCAGGAAGGGCACAGAGGAGTTGCAGGTGCCTGAATTCATCAAGCAGAGGTCTCAGCAGACTAGGGGTGAGTGGCAGCAGGAGTCTCAGTGAGAGGCCTGATCTCCCGGTATGAGCTAGCGGTCGTGTCTCGACCAGCAACCCATCTGCCGTCATCGATTGGTTAACACGATCATCCAGTTCATCACAAGTGACATCTGACACCCCCAGTCAACTGTCGGTTATATCTTATGCTTTGGGTTCAGCTCCATTATTCAGTGAGGACTATCTGCTAGAGAAAAATCAGCAGCTACTGCACAGCCAA
Source organism: Gastrophryne carolinensis (assembly GCA_027917425.1). Lineage (NCBI taxonomy): Eukaryota > Metazoa > Chordata > Amphibia > Anura > Microhylidae > Gastrophryne > Gastrophryne carolinensis. The sequence goes on from CM051239.1 coordinate 264,124,066, forward strand.
GAAGTGGAGGAGACACTCGCCGCTTCTTCCACTAGACGGGCAAGTAGGGATGAGGAGAGTGGCATGGGAGGTGGTGTTGCAAGCATTTTGGCTTTTTAAGCAGACACTGTTGAGGAACCTGAGGACATCAGTGAGTTTTGAGGGCACTTTTAAAGGCTTGGAGTGATGGAGAGTGATGGATTTACCGGTCAGCATGGTGGCAGAAGGGGAGGCAAATGTGCTCGAGGTAGACCACTTGCTGCACGGCAGGCTACCTTCCCAGGAGGTAGTGGAAATGGGTCCCCGGAGATGCCAGCGGCGGCAGCAGCAGTGAATTAGTGCAGACTGTTGGTAGGAAAATCAGCTACTCGGCGATGTGGCAGTTTTTCAACAAGCATCTGCAGGAGGTTAACATGGCTATATGAAAGATGTGTAGGCAGAAGGCGAAGTGTGGCCAGGGTCCCAATGTTGGCCCAGAGCCCTAAGTCAACATTTGCAGCGTCACCATAAAGCGGCCTGGGAGAGTTTGCTCCAAAGTGGTGGTCCAGCCTGCTGCATCACCCACTGGCACGCCGCTCCCTGTTCCAGCCAGCCAAGGCTCCACCCACTCCTGTGTGTCATACCCATCCTCTGTCGCTCCAGATGCTCCTCCTCCTCTTAATCCGAGTCAGTCATTCCGCCAGCAATCCATTGGCCAAGCCATGTCCAAGAGACAACAGTATGTGCCCACTCATCCAACGCGCAGAAGCTAAATGTGCTCCTGTATAAGTTGCTGGTGCTACAGTCCCTCCCTTTTGAGGTGGTGGACCTTTCAGAGAACTGATGGCTTGTGCCGAGCCGAGGTGGAGAGTCCCAAGCTGTCATTTCTTTGCGAAGAAGGCAGTACCAGCCCTGTACAATTTTGTTGAACAGAAGGTGGGCCAGTCCTTTAGCCTGTCAGTGTGTACCACGTCTGGAGCTGTAACTACGGTTAGGGACAATACATAGCCTTTAAAGCTGGGTGATTGTGGTTCCTGCACAACCACAACAGCAACTTGGACAGGTCCCGCCGCTGTGGCCTCCACACTCCTAGGCCGTTGTGCCTGTGACAGTGCACTTGTCTATTTTGCTTCATGGATGTGCACATGTTTTTTTGCACTTAGGCACTTTTTTCTATGGCACCATTGCTAATTGTCAATTACATATTAATTGTTAACATTTATCTTATTTAAACACATTTATAATAATAACATATAATAACAAATAACATAATAACAATAACATATAACATAATAACATCTAAAATGTATCAAATTTTTTCTGGGTTAATTTTGTATCTTTTTTCCATTTTTTTTTCTTTTTTTTAATATTTTGTATTTTTTAAAATATATTTATATTTAAATATTTTTTTAGTTCAATATCTTTTTATTCAGTTTACATTGTGTAAGGGAAACAGTACAGAACAGTAATACAAAAGGACAGAAAATCAATACATGTCGCCTTCTACGTCCACATGTGCATACAGTTCAATGATACATCATAAAGCAATGGGCACTTCCGTTCCACCCCCCAGCAACCCAACCAACCCCCACAAATATGATCCAGCTCACACTCTGGTTAACCCTCTATGTGATGTTTCGGTCGTGGGTCTCACGCCCCAGGTCTCCCAGTCTCCTCTATTCCAGACCTACCGACCGAAAGGAGACAGAGACAGACCGCTCACACCAAGATCCAGCATACGTTCCCGTTCCCAGGGGAGGTGGGGATCCAGAGGGCAGAGGAAAGGGGCCAGACAGCCGAAAGACGCAGAACAGCAAGGACATGCTGGGAAGGAAGAAAACAAGAGGGGGAAGGGGAGGGGGGGAGGAGGAAGGAAGGGGAAGGAGGAAGAATGAGGGACAGGATTGCGGGATCATTGGAAAAAGTTGGGGATGAGTATGGGTAGTTCCAAGGCAAGGGCAGGAGTAGGGACGCGTACCGAAGCATATACAGGGACAGAAGTACTACTGCTGACAGGGGCGTACCGATGCCTGACCACCTATAATATCTCCTGCGCTAAATGGGTGTCCCTGTAGTCCAGCCAACCGGCCCACGTCATCCTATAGCTCTCCCAGGAGCCTTCGGAGTCTGAAATCAGCTCCTCCATACGACGAATGGCCTCCACCTCCCGAACCCATTCAACAAGAGATGGAGGGGCTGTGGATCTCCATCGTCTCGGGATGACTGCTCGTGCTGCTGTCAAGAAATGCCGCAGTACCCCCTTTTTGCCACGGGAGAGAGAGCCAGGAAGCAAAGACAGCAGGGCCACCTGAGGGAAGTTCTGCACCGACTCCCCTGAGATGTTGTTATATATAGCCAAAACCTTCTCCCAGAGGGCCCTGACTGATGGACAGCCCACCAAATATGGACCATGCTACCCCGCCCCTCTAGGCATCTCCAACATCTATCAGAGCATGCAGGGTCAAACTTGTTCAAATCAGCTGGGCACCTGTACCACCGGGAAAGGACCTTAAAGTTCCTTTCCTGAGCTATGCCCGGGACCGCTAGTTTATGAGTAAACAAATATATTTTAGTAAGCTCCTCTTCGGAAATGGACATCCCCAACTCCTCCTCCCATCTCCGTATAAATCCTGGTGGGGAGTCATGCATAGCAGCCAGCAAGGTTCGATACAGAACAGCGATAGCGTGAGTTTCGGGAGGCGCTTGTGTGAGGACATGTTCCAATTGCGTCAGTGGCCGTCTACCCCGCTCCACCAGATTATGAGTTGCCACAAAAGCATTCAATTGCCTATGGTGAAACCATGAGACATATTGACCCGGAGTCCTTTCCCTTAGCTCATCCAGTGTGGGAAGTCCGTCTCGTTCCAAAATGCGTCCCATAGTTACATTAGATGAGGCCTCCCAAACTAAGAAGCTCCTGACCCGTACAGCAGGTGTAAAAGAGTAGTTGTCAAAAAGAGGATTCAGGGGCCCCGGTCTATTGATTATGGAGCTCCGTCTAGACATTTTATCCCAGACCAACAGGAACTGTCCTGCCAGAAACGGAAGAGATTCCCTTGTTTGCCTGGGAAGTATGCCTCCCCAGGGCAGCGAAAGCAAATTCACAGGGGAGATAGCCTTTTCCATCCCTACCCACTGATGACCTCCCCCCTTCAGTTCCCAGTCCAGTATACGGAGCGCCACAACCGCTGTATGGTATGTCTGAAGATCCGGAAGGCCGGCTCCACCATCAGATTTGAGCCTTGTCAATGTGCTAAACCTTATAAGGGGCTTCCCTGTCCCCCATACAAATCTCAGAAAAGCCGTCTTCTGTTTCTTAAAGAAACTACTAGGCAAGTGAATGGGTACCGTTTGGAAGGTATACAAAAATTTGGGAAGGATGTCCATCTTCAGCACATTGATCCTTCCAAACCAGGTGAAGAATCGCCTATCATACGCAGTCAGGTCATTTACCGTCTTTAGAAGTAAAGGGGAGTAATTTAGTTCATATAGTCGCGAAAGGTCCGAGGGGATCTGTACCCCGAGATCTTTTATTGAGTGGGGTTGCCACTTAAAAGCAAAATTCAGTTTAAGCTGCTCTACGGTCTGTCTGGGGAGAGATATGTTAAGGGCCTCTGACTTAGCATAGTTGATTTTGAAGTTACTGACCTGACCAAAGGTCTGAAACTCTTTAAGAGCCGCTGGAAACGAAGTTAATGGAGAAGTTAAGTGTAAAAGTAGGTCATCAGCATATAAAGATGCTTTATACTCCCGTTCCCCTACCGTTAGCCCCCTAATATCCGGATTCTGTCTAATGGCCACAGCGAGATGCTCCATAGTGATTACATACAGCAACGGAGACAAAGGGCAACCTTGCCGAGTGCCATTGCCGATCCTAAGGGGAGAGGAGAGAAGGCCATTCACCCTCACCCTCGCCGTAGGCTCAGAGTACAAAGCCAAGATCATGGACAGGAGTATTGGGCCAACACCAATCTGCCGATGGGATGCCTTAAGGACCAACCAGTCCACCCTATCAAATGCCTTCTCCGCATCGCACGAGAGAAGGCATGGCTGAGTCCCCTCAGCCTTGGAGTACGCTATGAGGTCAAAGAGTTTATTGGTGTTGTCCCGAGCCTCCCGCCCAGGCACGAATCCAACCTGATCCAAGTCTATCAGGCCCGGGAGAAGTGTTCCAAGCCTGGAAGACAAAATCTTGGCATATAACTTGATATCAATGTTGGTTAGGGAGATCGGCCTATAGCTGCTGCACACCGAAGGATCCTTTCCAGGCTTAGGCAGGACCGATATAATTGCCTCCAGCGACTGTTTAGGAAACCCACACTCAGGCCCAAAGGAATTAAAGACCCTAGTCAGAAATGGCAATAGCTCAGCTCCAAGCCGTCCCAGGACTTTTACCCTGTGGCGTCTCCCTGATTGCCTTGGCCACCTCTTGCGAGGAGAAAGGTACCTCCAGGGCCGCTGCCTCTTCCTCCAACATCATTGGAAGGGGCGTGCTATTTACGTAGGTCACAACGGCTTCCGGTGGCTCTGTGTCAACCAAGGAGTAGCTGTTCTGCCCCAAATTATACAGCGAGTGGTAATAGTCCCTGAAACTATCCACTATCTGGGAGGGTGTGGAGGCAGTTTGACCCTGCGGCCCCCGAATGCTGGGAATGTAAGAGTGGCTGTGGTCCTTGGATGTAACGCCCTAGCGAGCATGCGCCCACACTTGTCAGAATGCTGGTAGTATGTTACCTTCTGCCTTTCTCTGAATCTCATATATGCCTGATTGTATAACCCCCAGAGTTTGTCCCTAGCCTTCATTAGGTCTACAAGTATAGTCCCAGATGGATCTCTTTTATGGTCCAATTCCAAGGTCTGAATTTGCTGTAGAGTCTGGGTTATCTGAGAGGCTCGTTCCCTCTTTAATCTAGCCCCATGTTTGATAAATTCACCTCTGACCACGTATTTCAGCGCTTCCCACTGATATGGGAGAGGTGCAGGATCCTGCTCGTGGTTTATGAGAAACTCCGAGATGACCTTCCTTACCCCGGACAGGCACGCGGCATCCCCGAGCAAATTATTATTAAGTCTCCAACTCCAGCTTTTAGGGTAAAGCCCAGGCAATACCACTGACAGAAAAACTGGAGCGTGGTCCGACCACAAAATCTGACCAATCCATGCCCGCGGAGCCCACTCCATAGCATGGTGGTGAAGAAAGAGGTAGTCAATTCTGCTGTATGAACTCCTGGCGGCCGAGTAGAACGAAAAGTCCTTGTCTCGCCCATGAAGTACCCGCCAGGAATCCACCAGTTGCAGATCAAAGAGCATTTTTTTAGTCGATTCCTCTTGCTCAGAGACACCGCCGACCCGCGAGAGGAGGTGTCCAACTCCGGGTGCATGGGAATGTTGAAGTCGCCCCCCACAACAAGCGTACCCTCTAAAAATTCGGCTAGCGTCCTCAACACCCCTGCGCAAAAGCTAATTTCGTCGGTATTAGGAGCATAAATGTTAGCTATAGTGTATATCCTAGAGAACAGTTCAACCTTAAGAAATATGAACCGCCCATTCGGGTCAACTTTAGTGTCTATTACTTTATGAGGGAGAGATTTATGAATGGCTATTGAGACCCCAGTCGCCTTTATGCTGGGGTTGGGGGCATGGTACCACAAGGGGTAATATCGATTCCTCAATGCTGGTATATGTCCTGCCTTAAAGTGGGTCTCCTGAAAGAGTAAAATGGCTACTTTCTGCTTATGATTGCTATATAGCACCTGCGTTCGTTTCACCGCGATATTTAACCCCTTCACATTAAAGGAGCTGATTGTCAGTTCCACAATTATCCACCCGCTCCCCCCCACCGCACAGAATAGTTTGAGTAAGGGTACCAAGCGGACAAGGCAAAACCAGGAGGGGAAGGGGGCGGGAGGACAGGGTATACAAGAATTTGAGACAGAAGGGGAAAAGGCATGGGAGAAGGGGGTTGCAATGGAAGAAGGGAGACTGGGGGGGCGGGGACAAAAAAGGTGACGGAAGGGGAAACCATAATTGCATGTAGATTGTGACCGGCAGCTCCCCTGCCGCCTCCGCCCCAGCAATGGTGAGACAAGGCAGGCAAGGGCCTTCATTGCCCCCCCCCCCCAGGCTCGACACGGCTCTTGCTATCTCAGCGTCTAACCCCTCCCCAGGTGCAGCCAAGGCAACAGGGACCTTCCCGCCCCCCATCCAGGCCACCCGGCCCCCAGTGTTCGCGCCAGCCGCCCCCAAGGCCTCACAAACCCTTCCACTTATGTTACTGCTATAGGCAGGCGGTGATATGCGGACCAACCGTTTTCCACGCGGCCAGCACGGAGCCCAAGGAGGCCAACGCCCGGGGCAGGCCGACCCACAATGCACGCCAGCGTACCCCGTGGACGCCGACCCCCCCAGACACCCCGCACCGGCCCAGCAACCATTGTCCTGAAGGAGTCTAATCCATAAGGCGGGGTGCACAGTACGCCAGGCAGGGGCAGTTGCCAAGACAACAACCAGGAGTGGCTACCAAAACAACATCTTGGGACAGGCAATAAACAAAAGCACATAGGGACGGGCTCCTCGACGCTGTACAGTCCACCAGGCTGGGAGGGGGGGCAACCCGACGACCAGCCGCCAAATCGTCATTAAGCGGGGTCAGACAGCACAACGCCGCCCGCTACCCCTGATCCTATTTCTCTGGGGCTGCGGCTCTCCGGGTCGCGGATGTGGGACAGGCCCCCCAATGTCCCCCAACGAAGGCGACAACCAGTCATCAAGGTGAATGCTTGGTATTTCCAAAAAGCGGAAGAGCTCCGGAAGCTGTGCGTGGGAGCGCAGAATGAACGGCCGGCCTCCCTTCGTGACCACCAAGTGGAAGGGATGGCCCCACCTGTACGCAGCCCCAGCAGACTTTATGGCCTCCAGCAACGGTTTCATCACTCGACGCATCAAGAGGGTACGCCTAGCCAGGTCAGGGAGCAGGGTTACCTGCGATCCATTACACATGATGGGGCCCTTCTCCCATGCTTTTCTCATTATTAGAGATGAGCGAACTTTTGAAAAGTTCGATTCGGCCGATTCGCCGAATTTCACAAAGAAATTCGGGTTCGGCCGAATCGAACTTTTACGAAGTTCCCCATCATAAATGCCGGCATGGTGGGAGCGGAGCCCGCTCCCACCATGCCGGCATTTAAAAAACAAAAAAAAAAAAAAAGCATTTTTGCCGGCATGGTGGGAGCGGGCCGGCATGGTGGGAGCGGGCCGGCCCGCTCCGCTGTCAGCGGAACCGGCCGGCCCGCTCCCACCATGCCGGCATTTAAAAAAAAAGCAAACACTTACCTGCAGGTCCGGAGCGTGGAGGCCGGCGCCGCTCTCAGCTGTCATCTGAGGGCGCGTCATCAGAGGGCAGGTTCAGGAAAATCAACGGCTGCTTGAGACCGGGTAGGTGATCGTAGCGACGTCTGACTGATAGGGCCAACAGAGAACTCCAGACTCACTGCGCCATCCGAGCGCTTCGCTTCATCTGATATGCTGGGCCCGAATACAATGGGGCCGGGGGATAATGAATTCGCCATGTGCGGCCTCCTTGAAGCGTTCCCTGCAGCCCAATGATTGGACAGCGGAGCCGGCCGGCCCGCTCCCACCATGCCGGCAAAAATGCTTTTTTTTGGGGTTTTTTAAATGCCCGCATGGTGGGAGCGGGCCGGCCGGCTTTACCGGCCCGCTCCCACCATGCCGGCATTTTTTTTTTTTTTATTTCAGGAAAAATTCGATCGGCACGAACCACAAAATATTCGGGTTCGTGCCGAATCGAATATTTCCTGAAATTCGGAGCGAATTCCGGTTCGTCCGAACCGGTTCGCTCATCTCTACTCATTATAGCTTCTTTTACTCTAAAGAGGTGCACCCGACACACCACGTCACGCGTTCTTGCAGGATCCGCTGAGCGCGGGCCGAGCGCCCTGTGCACTCTATCAATCTCAATACGTTCCTCTGGAGGCTTGTCCAGAACGTTGTTAAAAAGCTAGGTAACAGTGTCCCTAAGGTTGCTGTGTTCAGGTACCTCCGGAAGTCCGCGAATCCGAATGTTATTTCTGCGACTTCTGTTCTCTAAGTCGTCTAGGTGCATCAGGGTTCTGGTGGTTTGCTGTTTAGAATCCGATAGAGCTTGCTGCGTCGCCATCTGTGCCCTTTCTAGTGCCTCCAGACGCTGTTCGGTAGAAGACTGCTGCTGCTCAATGACGTTCACCCTCTGGGATACCTCAGAAACTGATCTTGTGACCTCCTCGAGCTCTCTTCTCAATAGGGACTCCATCCGGTAAGTGTAATTCTCAAAATCCCTCCCAGACAGAATAAACTTCAGAAGTATGTCAAGATTGTACTGCTGAGATCTGCGGTCGGCAGGGTCAGGAAAATCAACGGCTGCTTGAGACCGGGTAGGTGATCGTAGCGACGTCTGACTGATAGGGCCAACAGAGAACGCCAGACTCACTGCGCCATCCGAGCGCTTCGCTTCATCTGATATGCTGGGCCCGAATACAATGGGGCCGGGGGATAATGAATTCGCCATGTGCGGCCTCCTTGAAGCGTTCCCTGCAGCCCAATGATTGGCCACCCCGCCACCCCAACTGGACATGGGGCTATTGGAGGGTGTCATGTCTAGGCACCGCTCTTCCGTGCCAAGGTCTCCCGGGATGCTTCTATCTTGAGGCGGGGGGTGCACCTCGGCCACCGTCATTACTGGGGGCCCCCCGACTGGGCACTTGTTTAAGATATTCATGCTCCCCCTGCTGATGCAATGGGCCTACACGTTCCGGGCAGTCACTCCATTCAGTTATGCCAGGGAAGGAGGTCAGGACATGTGCCGCCTCTATGGCCTCACTGGGGGGCCGACCCTGCTGCTGCTGCCCAAGTCCCCGAGCTCCCCACTTGCCTTTTGTACTTTGCTGCGCCTCCAGTATGCTGTTGGGTTCCACCGGGTAGTCCTCGGAGCTCCCGTTGCCCAGTCCGACTCCCGCCGTGCTCCGTTCTTCAGAGCAGGCAGATGGGAGGCTGCGTAGCTCCTCTCTCTCCGCCTCTGCCTGTCTGGCAGCCTGACAGCTCGGGGCCCCGCTCGGCCGCTCGCCGGCCCCTGGGGTCAGTCCACAGGCGGGGCCGCCGTCAGCAGATGCGGCGTGTGCACGCTGCGCCGCCGCCACCTCCTTCCTCCTCTTCCCGGCTCCGACGTCGGGCGGCACCGCCGGTTCCCGCCGGCCCGGGTGTCTCTTCTGCAGGCCCCTGCCAGCTGCAGGATGGGGAAGCAGCCCCCGGAGGGATCTCTCCAGAACCATGTGGGGCACTCCGATCTCCCCCAGCCCGGCAGCCATCTAACGGTCCCACCTTCTCCGCCATCTTGGTCCTCTCCTCAGTGGCAACCGTCTGCTAATTCACCACAAAAAACTTGCTGATCTTCCCAGCTTTCCTCGCCTGCATGCCTCCAAGGGTCATCCGGCTCTTCCTACTCTAGGACATCTTGTCAGGTAGGGATTTTAATGCGGGTATTTTGTGAATCAGAAGGAAAAGTGCAGAGCTCCAACTTCTGCGTCCTCACGCTGCCATAGCCAGGCCACGCCCCCTAAATATTATTTTTTGGTATTTTGTTTTTTTTTATATATTTTTTTTTTCATTGTCTTTTTTTATATTTTGTAAATTTGTAATTATATATATATATATATATATATATATATATATATATATATATATATTGGGTATTTTTATTTATTTATTTTTCAGTGCCCTTCCAGCCTACCATGTGTGCAGGACATGGTGGTGTAACGCTGTTCTTCACATGGTTTGCCTTGAGTCACACCTAGTTCAACCTAGTTGTCAAGCGTTTTCTGAAGTCTTCCCCCCATCTGCAAGACATCCTAACAACGGGAAGGAAACTTTGCATGCACTTCAGCCACTCCTACACCGCCATGCACACCCTTCTTGAGCTACAACGGTAGCCCCCAAGATAGTCTGATTTGCAATTTTTCCACCCGTTGGTATTCCACCCTCCATATGTTGGATCGACTATACGAACAGAGAAAAGCCATCACTGATTTCTTGATGATCCAAGCGGATAGGAGGACTCCCCTGTGTAACTTCAATGTAAACCAGTGGCAGCTCATACGTGACACCTGCCGTTTGCTCAGGTTCTTTGAGAAAGCCACTTTATTAGTCAGTCGCCAGGACTACGGGATGAATGATGTGATTCCACTGCTTCATGTACTACAACACATGTTGGAAACCATGGCTGGTCAGGGCACTGGAGATATGGTGCCTACATTTCACGGCCACATGAAGCCTATGGGGGCTGAAGTGGAGGAGGAGGGGGTGGGGCACAGCGAAGCACAGTTTAGGTTTGACAAAATGGCCATTTTATCTAATCATCTGACAGGAGAGGAGGAGCAGGAGCAGCCAGAGTGGCTAGAGGGTTGTGAGGATGGCGAGACAGAGGACCCAGACACACCGTGGCAGTATGCAGTGGAGCTGGAGACAGGTAGTCCCTCCGAGTCACTTGCACAAATGGCATGATGCATGCTCACGTGCTTGCGTAGTGACCGCAGAATTGTCTCCATTTGTCAGCGGGATGACTTCTGGCTCTCCATCTTACCTCGCTACCGGCACAAAATGGGAGCATTTTTTACACCCACTGAAAGGGAGGACAAACTGACCTACTACAGAGACATTCTACTTAGTCAGTTGGCCGATGCCTATCTGCGCCATCATCCATACTCTCGCAGGTCTGACTTGGGGGGACCTCTGCGCTCACGTTCCACTGCCATGGCTGCTAGGGGGGGTGGCAGAAGCAGCAACAGCAGCTCCATCAGCAGCAGCCTGAGTCTTCAGTCGCTAATGAGTAGCTTTCTTCACCCGCATAGTGAGGCTAATCATGAGCAGCAGGAAGACCTGGAGCAGGGCCTGAACCAGCAGGTTGTGTCATACCTTGACATGACCATGCCAACGCACCTTGAGGACCTGCTGGACTTCTGGGCAGCCAAACTTGACTTGTGGCCGCAACTGACAGAGTTTACCCTGGGAAATCTGAGCGGGTTTTTAGTGCGGCGTCATGCCAAGCAGAACTCGTCTGTCCACGAAAAATGTGGAGAGACTCACCTTTGTGAAGATGAATCAGGCATGGATCAGCCAGGATTTCCACCCACCAATGGCTGATCCATGGTAGTAGCTGATGCATCGTAGCTCCTTATGCTGCTGCCAACTCCAGGGTGTGTCTTTCAGGCAATATATGGGCTCCCTATGCTGCTGCTGCCAACTCCAATGTGTGTCTTTCAGGCAATATATGGGCTCCTAATGCTGCTGCCAACTCCAGGGTGATCCATGGTAGTAGCTGATGCATGGTAGCTCCTTATGCTGCTGCCAACTCCAGGGTGTTTCTTTCAGGCAATATATGGGCTCCCTATGCTGCTGCTGCTGCCAACTCCCATGTGTGTCTTTCAGACACTATATGTGCTCCTTATGCTGCTGCTGCCAACTCCAATGTGTGTTCTCTTAAAAGACACATGCTAGCATATTTGGGATGCACCCCCCCCCTTCCCGGTGAAAGGCAATGGCTGCTGGCAATTTGACAGCGTGACTTTCTTTGAAAAGACAGGTACTCTTCAAATATTTATGCTAGTATTTGGGATGCCCCAGCAAACCTTTAAAAATTTTGATTCGGCTGATTCGCCGAATTTTCCGGGAAAGATCATTTCGGTCCAAATTTAGTCACGACGAATCGCTATTAAAAACGGCTATTTCTGGGCGTCCAAGAGCCTCCATAGGGTTGCAGAATGTTTTGCTTGGCTGTAACATACATAGGATGCATGCTGGGTTAGTGAAATACTATTGTAAAGAAATATGACATGCAGACCAGAGGCGTCGCTATTAGAATCTCTGACGCAGAGCGGCACAATTACAGAGCCTTGAGGTGGCATCAGCATGATGAGCCCATATATTGCCTGAAAGACACACAGTGGAGTTGGCAGCAGCATGGGGAGCCCATATATTGCCTAAAAAACACACCCTGAATTTGGCAGCAGCATAGGGAGCCCAAATATTGCCTGAAAGACACACTCTGGACTTGGCAGCAGCATAGGGAGCACATATATTGCCTGAAAAACACACCCAGGTGTTGGCAGCAGCATTAGGAGCCCATATATTGCCTGAAAGACACACCCTGGAGTTGGCAGCAGCAGCAGCAGGAGCCCAAACATTGGCTGAAAGAGACACTGGAGTTGGCAGCAGGAGCCCTAACGTTGGCCTAAAGACACACCCTGGAGTTGGCAGCAGCAGTAGCAGGAGCCCAAACATTGCTTGAAAGAGACACTGGAGTTGGCAGCAGGAGCCCAAAAATTGGCCTAAAGACACACTGGAGTTGGCAGCAGCAGCAGGAGCCCAAACATTGCTTGAAAGAGACACTGGAGTTGGCAGGAGCCCAAAAATTGGCCTTAAGACACACTGGAGTTGGCAGCAGCAGGAGCCCAAACATTGCTTGAAAGAGACACTGGAGTTGGCAGCAGGAGCCCAAAAATTGGCCTAAAGACACACTGGAGTTGGCAGCAGCAGGAGCCCAAACATTGCTTGAAAGAGACACTGGAGCCCATATATTGCCTGAAAGACACACCCAGGAGTTGGCAGCAGCATAGGGAGCTCATATATTGCCTGAAAGACACACCCTGGAGTTGGCAGCAGCAGCAGCAGGAGCCCAAACATTGGCTGAAAGAGACACTGGAGTTGGCAGCAGGAGCCCTAAAAATTGGCCTAAAGACACACCCTGGAGTTGGCAGCAGCAGTAGCAGGAGCCCAAACATTGCTTGAAAGAGACACTGGAGTTGGCAGCAGGAGCCCAAAAATTGGCCTAAAGACACACTGGAGTTGGCAGCAGCAGCAGGAGCCCAGACATTGCTTGAAAGAGACACTGGAGTTGGCAGGAGCCCAAAAATTGGCCTAAAGACACACTGGAGTTGGCAGCAGCAGGAGCCCAAACATTGCTTGAAAGAGACACTGGAGTTGGCAGCAGGAGCCCAAAAATTGGCCTAAAGACACACTGGAGTTGGCAGCAGCAGGGGCCCAAAAATTGGCCTAAAGACACACTGGAGTTGGCAGCAGCAGCAGGAGCCCAAAAATTGGCCTAAAGACACACTGGAGTTGCCAGCAGCAGCAGCAGGAGCCCAAACATTGGCTGAAAGAGACACTGGTGTTGCCAGCAGGAGCCCAAAAATTGTCCAAAAGACACACTGGAGTTGGCAGCAGCAGCAGCCCAAACATTACTTGAAAGAGACACTGGAGTTGGCAGCGGGAGCCCAAAAATTGGCCTAAAGACACACTGGAGTTGGCAGCAGAAGCAGCAGCAGAAGCAGCAGCAGGAGCCCAATCATTGGCTGAAAGAGACAATGGAGTTGGCAGCAGCAGCAGCAACAGCCCAAACATTGGCCTAAAGACACACTGGGGTTGCCAGCAGCAGCAGCAGGAGCCCAAACATTGACTGAAAGAGACACTGGAGTTGGCAGCAGGAGCCCAAAAATTGGCCAAAAGACACACCCTGGAGTTGGCAGCAGCAAGAGCCCAAAAATTGGCCCAAAGACACACTGGAGTTGGCAGCAGCAGCAGCAGGAGCCCAAACATTGGCTGAAAGAGACAATGGAGTTGGCAGCAGGAGCCCAAAAATTGGCCTAAAGACACACCCTGGAGTTGGCAGCAGCAGGAGCCCAAACATTGGCCTAAAGACACACTGGAGTTGCCAGCAGCAGTAGGAGCCCAAATATTGGCTGAAAGAGACACTGGAGTTGGCAGCAGGAGCCCAAAAATTGGCCTAAAGACACACCCTGGAGTTGGCAGCAGCAGCAGCAGGAGCCCAAAAATTAGCCTAAAGACACACTGGAGTTGGCAGCAGCAGCAGCCCAAGCATTGGCCTAAAGACACACTAGGGTTGCCAGCAGCAGCAGAAGGAGCCCAAACATTGGCTGAAAGAGACACTGGAGTTGGCAGCAGCAGCGGCAGGAGCCCAAACATTGGCTGAAAGAGACACTAGAGTTGCCAGCAGGAGCCCAAAAATTGGCCTAAAGACACAACCTGGAGTTGGCAGCAGCAGGAGCCCAAAAACTGGCCTAAAGAGACACTGGAGTTGGCGGCAGCAGCAGCAGCAGGAGCCGAAGAATTGGCTGAAAGAGACACCGGAGTTGGCAGCAGGAACCCAAACATTGACTGATAGACACACCCTGGAGTTGGCAGCAGCAGGAACACAAAAATTGTCTGAAAGGCATACCCTGAAGTTGGCATCAGCAGGAACCCAAAAATTGGCTCAAAGGCACACCCTGAAGTTGGCATCAGCAGGAACCCAAAAATTGGCTCAAAGGCACACCCTGAAGTTGGCATCAGCAGGAACCCAAAAATTGTCTGAAAGGCATACCCTGAAGTTGGCATCAGCAGGAGCCCAAAAATTGGCCTAAAGATATAAATATGTTTTGCACCATTTGGAAACTGTAAAACGCGGCACCATGCTGAATCTACTCGCATGCATCAGCCATTGTTGGGTGGAAATCCTGGCTGATCCATCCCTGATTCATTTTCACAAAGGTGAGTCTCTCCACATTTTTAGTTGACAGACGAGTTCTCCTCGGCGTTACTATGGCCCCCGCCGCACTAAACACCCACTCAGATGGCACGCTACTGGCCGGGCAGGACAGCTTTTCCAGGGCAAACACAGCTAGTTGCGGCCACAAGTCAAGTTTGGCTGCCCAGAAGTCCAGCGGATCCTCAAGGTGTGTTGGCATGGTCATGTCAAGGTATGACACGACCTGCTGGTTCAGGTCCTGCTCCAGGTCTTCCTGCTGCTCGTGAGTAGACTCACTATGCGGGTGTAGAAAGCTACTAATTAGCGACTGAAGACTGAGGCTGCTGCTCATGCCAACCCCCCAGCAGCCATGGCAGTGGAAAGTGAGCGCAGAGGTCCCCCCGAGTCAGACCTGCGAGAGTATGGACCATGGCGCAGATAGGCATCGGTCAACTGACTACGTAGAATGTCTTTGTAGTAGGTCAGTTTGTCCTCCCTCTCTGCGGGTTTAAAAAATGCCCCCATTTTGTGCCGGAAGTGAGGGTCCAATAAGGTGGAGAGCCAGAAGTCATCCCACTGACAAATGGAAACAATTCTGGGGTCATTGCGCAAGCACGTGACCATGCTTCCTGCCATTTGCGCAAGTGACTCGGAGGGACTACCTGTCTCCATCTCCACTGCATACTGCCACGATGTGTCTGGGTCCTCTGTCTCGCCTTCCTCACAACCCTCTAGCTCCTCTGGCTGCTCCTGCTCCTCCTCTCCTGTCAGCTGACTAGATAAACCAGCCATTTCACCAAGCCTAAACTGTGCTTCACTGTGTCACTCCTCCTCCTCCAGTTCAGCTCCAACTGGGTTCATGTGGCCGTAAGATGTAGACGCCATGTCTCCAGTGCCCTGACCAGCCATGGTTTCCAACATGTGTTGTAGTACATGAAGCAGTGGAATCACGTAGTTCATCCCGTAGTCCTGGCGACTGACAAATAAAGTGGCATCCTCAAAGGGCCTGAGCAGGTGTCACGTATGAGCTGCCACTGATTGACATTCAAGTTACACAGGGGACTCCCCCTGATCCACTTGGATCATTAAGAAATCCGTGATGGCTTTTCTCTGTTCGTATAGTCAGTCCAACATATGGAGGGTGGAATTCCAACGGGTGGAAACATCGCAAATCAGACTATGTTGGGGGCTACCGTTCTGACGCTGTAGCTCAAGAAGGGTGTGCTTGGCGGTGTAGGAGTGGCTGAAGTGCATGCAAAGTTTCCTTGCCGTTGTTAGGATGCCTTGCAGATGGGGGAAGACTTCAGAAACCGCTTGAAAACCAGATTGAAGACGCAAGCCATGCAAGGCGCATGGGTCAGGCTTCCTTGTCGCAGCACAGACCATGGTTCCCATTTTCAGTTTTCTTGGAGTAAGCCATGTTTGGATTTCTTGATGAATACATTTTAGCAGTTCCTCCCCTGTGTGATTCTGTTCGCCAAGACAAACTATGTGAAGTACAGCGTGACACCTCCGTGCCCTGCACACATGGTAGACTGGAGGGGCACTGAGACTTGATCCTACAGTGGAGGCTGAGGAGATGGCGGAGAATGAGGAGGCCGAGTCGCACGGTGTCACAGGCACAACACCCAGGGAGCGCGGAGGCCGAAGCGGCGTGACCTGTCCAAGTTGCTGCTGCTGCAAAGGTACCACATTCACCCAGTGGGCCGTAAACGACATGTACTGTCCCTGACCGTAGTTACAGCTCCAGACGTCGGCGCTGCCATGCACTTTGGTACACACCGACAGGCTCAAGGACTGGCCCACCTTCTGTTCAACAAAATTGTGCAGCGCTGGTACTGCCTTCTTGGCAAAGAAATGATGGCTTGGGACTCTCCACCTCGGCTCGGCAAAAGCCATCAGTTCTCTGAAAGGTGCAGAGTCCACCACCTGAAAAGGGAGCGGCTGCAGCACCAGCAACTTGGACAGGAGCACATTCAGCTTCTGCGCCGTAGGATGAGTGGGCGCATACTGCTGTCTCTTGGACATGGCTTCGCTGATGGATTGCTGGCAGGATGCATGACTTGGAGGAGGAGCAGGAGCATCTAGAGCGACAGAGGATGGGTATGACGCACAGCTGCCTTCGGCTGAGATGCGGGAGCCTTGGCTGGCAGAAATTTGGAGCGGCGTGCCACTTGGTGACGAAGCAGCCTGGACCACCTCTTCGGAGCCTCGGTTCTCCCAGGCCGCTTTATGGTGACACAGCATAAGTGACGCAGGGCCGTGGTGCCAACATTTGGGCCCTGGCCACGCTTCACCTTCTGCCTACACATCTTGCATGTGGCCATGTTACCCTCCTGCGGATGCTTGATGAAAAACTGCCACACTGCTGAGTAGCTAATTTTCCCACCAACAGCCCGCACTAATTCACTGCTACTGCCGCCAACTGAACCCCTGCTCCACTACCTCCCAAGAAGGTAGCCTGCCGTGCAGCAAGTGATCTACCCCGGCCCGGCCCCGTTTGGCTCCAGACTTTACAATTCTGCCCCCATGCTGACTGCCAACCATGCTGCTAACACCTTGCTGCCTCAGCTGCCGACTCCAGGGCAACCTGCGCCCCTCTTCTCCTGATGATGACGATGAAGCCCCTTCTGCACCCGGCTCCCAAGTGCGATTGGCTTAATCATCATCATCATCGAGTTGTGTCTGCACGTCACTGATGTTCTCGGTTTCCTCAACAGTGTCTGGTGCAGGAGCTGGAACGCTCGCCACACCACCTCCCATGCCACTCTCCACATCACTATTTGTCGGCCTAGTGAAAGAAGCCACCTCCATTTCTTGGCTGGGCAGTAGCTGCTGACTGTCCTCTATCTGATCGTCCTCACTAAAGAGTGGAGCTGAACCCAAAGCATAGGATACGTCTCTGGGGGAGGGAACGGCGTACGACAGAGGCAATGGGAGGACAGGGACTGCTCCCGGGCCATGCCAACTCAGGGTTGTGTGAGAGGAACCTACCGACTGTAGACTGGGGGTGTCAGATGTAACTTGTGATGATGTTGATGACCGCGTTAACCAATCTACGACGGCAGATGCATTACTGGTGGAGACACGACCGCTAGCAGATACTGGCAGATCAGGTCTCTCACCACGACTCCTGCTGCCACTCGCCCCTAGTCTGCTGCAACCTCTGCCTGCTGAATCTAGGCCTCTGCCACTCCTCTGTGAACATCCTGGCACTTGTCTGCCTGACATTTATATGTATTTGAAATGCGCAACAGGCACTTTAAAAAATGTGTTTACTTTAAAAAGCAGAAGGTAAATAAACTGAGGAACTGCCTCTGTGTAACAGATACTATGAAAATTGACAATATGGGATGCCCAGTGAGCAGGGGTTTTTACAGCAGACACAAAAACAATTCAAACTGTAATCAAGTTAGAAGAAATCCGCTTTCAGAGCTGCTTGTGTGTAACAGATATAGTAAAAATGTGCTAATATGGGATGCCCTGTTGGCAGGGGCTTTTACAGCAGACACAAAAACAATTCAACCTGTACTCTAGTTAGAAGAAATTCGCTTTAAGAGCTGCTTGCGTGTAACAGATAGGGTCAAATGTGCTGATATGGGATGCACAGTGGCCTGGAGTTTTTACAGCAGACACAAAAACAATTCAAACTGTGCTCTAGTTAGAAGAAATCCGCTTTAACACCTGCTTGTGTGTAACAGATAGGGTCAAATGTGCTGATATGGGATGCCCAGTGGCCGGGAGTTTTTACAGCAGACACAAAAACAATTCAAACTGTACTCTAGTTAGAAGAAATCCCCTTTAACAGCTGCTTGTGTGTAACAGATAGGGTCAAGTGTGCTAATATGGGATGCCCTGTGGGCAGCGGTTTTTACAGCAGACACAAAAACAATTAAAACTGTAATCTAGTTAGAAGAAATCCCCTTTAACAGCTGCTTGTGTGTAACAGATAGGATCAACTGTGCTAATATGGGATGCCCTGTGGGCAGCGGTTTTTACAGCAGACACAAAAACAATTAAAACTGTACTCTAGTTAGAAGAAATCCCCTTTAACAGCTGCTTGTGTGTAACAGATAGGGTCAAATGTGCTAATATGGGATGCCCTGTGGGCAGGGGTTTTTACAGCAGACACAAAAACAATTAAAACTGTAATCAAGTTAGAAGAAATTCGCTTTCAGAGCTGCTTGTGTGTAACAGATAGGGTAAAAATGTGCTAATATGGGATGCCCTGTTGGCAGGGGCTTTTACAGCAGACACAAAAACAATTAAACCTGTACTCTAGTTAGAAGAAATTCGCTTTAAGAGCTGCTTGCGTGTAACATATAGGGTCAAATGTGCTGATATGGGATGCACAGTGGCCTGGAGTTTTTACAGCAGACTTAAAAACAATTCAAACTGTGCTCTAGTTAGAAGAAATCCGCTTTAACACCTGCTTGTGTGTAACAGATAGGGTCAAATGTGCTGATATGGGATGCCCAGTGGCCGGGAGTTTTTACAGCAGACACAAAAACAATTCAAACTGCACTCTAGTTAGAAGAAATCCCCTTTAACAGCTGCTTGTGTGTAACAGATAGGGTCAAATGTGCTAATATGGGATGCCCTGTGGGCAGCGGTTTTTACAGCAGACACAAAAACAATTAAAACTGTACTCTAGTTAGAAGAAATCCCCTTTAACAGCTGCTTGTGTGTAACAGATAGGATCAACTGTGCTAATATGGGATGCCCTGTGGGCAGGGGTTTTTACAGCAGACACAAAAACAATTAAAACTGTACTCTAGTTAGAAGAAATCCCCTTTAACAGCTGCTTGTGTGTAACAGATAGGGTCAAATGTGCTAATATGGGATGCCCTGTGGAGAGGGGTTTCTACAGCAGACACAAAAGCAATTAAAACTGTAATCTAGTTAAAAGAAATCCCCTTTAACAGCTGCTTGTGTGTAACAGATAGGGTCAAATGTGCTAATATGGGATGCCCTGTGGGCAGCGGTTTTTACAGCAGACACAAAAACAATTAAAACAGTGATCTAGTTAAAAGAAATCCGCTTTAAGAGCTGCTTGTGTGTAACAGATAGGGTCAAATGTGCTGATATGGGATGCCCAGTGGCCTGGGTTTTTACAGCAGACACAAAAACAATTAAAACTGTAATCTAGTTAGAAGAAATCCCCTTTAACAGCTGCTTGTGTGTAACAGATAGGGTCAAATGTGCTGATATGGGATGCCCAGTGGCCGGGAGTTTTTACAGCAGACACAAAAACAATTCAAACTGTACTCTAGTTAGAAGAAATCCGCTTTAACACCGGCTTGTGTGTAACAGATAGGGTCAAATGTGCTGATATGGGATGCCCAGTGGTCTGGAGTTTTTACAGCAGACACAAAAACAATTCAAACTGTACTCTAGTTAGAAGAAATCCCCTTTAACAGCTGCTTGTGTGTAACAGATAGGGTCAAATGTGCTAATATGGGATGCCCTGTAGGCAGCGGTTTTTACAGCAGACACAAAAACAATTAAAACTGTGCTCTAGTTGGAAGAAATCCGCTTTAAGAGCTGCTTGTGTGTAACAGATAGGGTCAAATTTGCTGATATGGGATGCCCAGTGGCCTGGGTTTTTACAGCAGACACAAAAACAATTAAAACTGTAATCTAGTTAGAAGAAATCCCCTTTAACAGCTGCTTGTGTGTAACAGATAGGGTCAAATGTGCTGATATGGGATGCCCAGTGGCCTGGAGTTTTTACAGCAGACACAAAAACAATTCAAACTGTACTCTAGTTAGAAGAAATCCCCTTTAACAGCTGCTTGTGTGTAACAGATAGGGTCAAATGTGCTAATATGGGATGCCCAGTGGGCAGGGGTTTTTACAGCAGACACAAAAACAATTAAAACTGTAATCTAGTTAGAAGAAATCCCCTTTAACAGCTGCTTGTGTGTAACAGATAGGATCAACTGTGCTAATATGGGATGCCCTGTGGGCAGGGGTTTTTACAGCAGACACAAAAACAATTAAAACTGTACTCTAGTTAGAAGAAATCCCCTTTAACAGCTGCTTGTGTGTAACAGATAGGGTCAAATGTGCTAATATGGGATGCCCTGTGGAGAGGGGTTTCTACAGCAGACACAAAAGCAATTAAAACTGTAATCTAGTTAAAAGAAATCCCCTTTAACAGCTGCTTGTGTGTAACAGATAGGGTCAAATGTGCTAATATGGGATGCCCTGTGGGCAGCGGTTTTTACAGCAGACACAAAAACAATTAAAACAGTGATCTAGTTAAAAGAAATCCCCTTTAACAGCTGCTTGTGTGTAACAGATAGGATCAAATGTGCTAATATGGGATGCCCTGTGGGCAGCGGTTTTTACAGCAGACACAAAAACAATTAAAACTGTAATCTAGTTAAAAGAAATCCGCTTTAACACCTGCTTGTGTGTAACAGATAGGGTCAAATGTGCTGATATGGGATGCCCAGTGGCCTGGAGTTTTTACAGCAGACACAAAAACAATTCAAACTGTACTCTAGTTAGAAGAAATCCCCTTTAACAGCTGCTTGTGTGTAACAGATAGGGTCAAATGTGCTAATATGGGATGCCCTGTGGAGAGGGGTTTCTACAGCAGACACAAAAACAATTAAAACTGTAATCTAGTTAGAAGAAATCCCCTTTAACAGCTGCTTGTGTGTAACAGATAGGGTCAAATGTGCTAATATGGGATGCCCTGTGGGCAGCGGTTTTTACAGCAGGCACAAAAACAATTAAAACTGTGATCTAGTTAAAAGAAATCCCCTTTAACAGCTGCTTGTGTGTAACAGATAGGATCAAATGTGCTAATATGGGATGCCCTGTGGGTAGCGTTTTTTACAGCAGACACAAAAACAATTAAAACTGTAATCTAGTTAGAAGAAATCCGCTTTAACACCTGCTTGTGTGTAACACATAGGGTCAAATGTGCTGATATGGGATGCCCAGTGGCCTGGAGTTTTTACAGCAGACACAAAAACAATTCAAACTGTACTCTAGTTAGAAGAAATCCCCTTTAACAGCTGCTTGTGTGTAACAGATAGGGTCAAATGTGCTAATATGGGATGCCCTGTGGGCAGGGGTTTTTACAGCAGACACAAAAACAATTAAAACTGTAATCTAGTTAGAAGAAATTCCCTTTAATAGCTGCTTGTGTGTAACAGATAGGATCAACTGTGCTAATATGGGATGCCCTGTGGGCAGCGGTTTTTACAGCAGACACAAAAACAATTAAAGCTGTACTCTAGTTAGAAGAAATCCCCTTTAACAGCTGCTTGTGTGTAACAGATAGGGTCAAATGTGCTAATATGGGATGCCCTGCGGGCAGGGGTTTTCACAGCAGACACAAAAACAATTAAAACTGTAATCTAGTTAGAAGAAATCCCCTTTAACAGCAGCTTGTGTGTAACAGATAGGGTCAAATGTGCTAATATGTGATGCCCTGTGGGCAGGGGTTTTTACAGCAGACACAAAAACAATTAAAACTGTGATCTAGTTAAAAGAAATCCCCTTTAACAGCTGCTTGTGTGTAACAGATAGGATCAAATGTGCTAATATGGGATGCCCTGTGGGCAGCGGTTTTTACAGCAGACACAAAAACAATTAAAACTGTAATCTAGTTAGAAGAAATCCCCTTTAACAGCTGCTTGTGTGTAAAAGATAGGGTCAAATGTGCTAATATGGGATGCCCTGTGGGCAGGGGTTTTTACAGCAGACACAAAAACAATTCAAACTGTGCTCTAGTTAGAAGAAATCCGCTTTAAGAGCTGCTTGTGTGTAACAGATAGGGTCAAATGTGCTAATATGGGATGCCCATTGGCCTGGGGTTTTTATAGCAGACACAAAAACAATTCAAACTGTAATCTAGTTAGAAGAAATCCTCTTTAACAGCTGCGTATGTGTAACAGATAGGGTCAAAAGTGCTAATATGGGATGCCCATTGGCCTGGGGTTTTTACAGCAGACACAAAAACAATTAAAACTAATCTAGTTAGAAGAAATCCCCTTTAACAGCTGCTTGTGTGTAACAGATAGGGTTAAATGTGCCACTGCCAACATGGGATGCACAGTGGCCAGGGGTTTTTACAGCAGAAACAAAAGCAATTTAAGACTGTGATCTGGCTATTAAATGAAATGAAAATAAAAAAAAAAAGCTTTCCCTGTTACTTTCTCTGCTGTCCCTGCCTCAATCTTTCCCTATCTTTCCCTGGTTCTGTCTGGCACTCTGTGGGTCTCCCTGGCTCTAAACAGCTCCGTTCTGGCCACAATACAATGCTGAAATGCGCACAAGCAAGATGGCCGCCGTTTATATAGCACTGTGACGTCACAGGGGTTTCTGGCTGCTAATAGGCTGCATGTGACCTTCCCATGATACCTTGCCCCAGGGGATATGTCCAGACATGTGCATCCACCATTTTAAAATGCCTGTAATTGAAGTAAATGGAGTTTAAAGGAAAAATTCGATCGATCGAATCGCAGGGAAACTCGGATGCGTTCAGAATCTAATATTTCCTGAAATTCGGAACGAATTTGGGTTCGTCTGGATCGATTCGCTCATCTCTAGTGTCTAGTATTGCTTAACAGAAGTTCTTCTTTAGGAAGATGTCTCTTTAATGAGGAGGCTGATGTTTGTGTCCATATGATACTTGTCACAAGGAATAATGTTTGCATGCTTTCAGCAGAATCTGGACCTTGACGTCTGCCGCCAGCAGCCACTCAAGCCATTTTCAAACTGATGTACCTGGGAAACGATAAGGAGGAGGGGTGGCTACCTATTCTATGGTTGGGGGGTGGCTAGACTAATACTGTTGAGTCTGTATGGCCTTAAAGATAGGGAGACTCTTTTTCAGATCACTACTTATGTCACTAGGACGGTTGGATTGCCCTATCTTTTAAAGTATTAGGCTTCAGTAAGCCAGATATGATAGACTACAACCTGTTTTCTGTGTTGGTGCATACTCTGATCAAACTAATATAATAAAACATTTTCAGGCTCTTTGTTTCCAGGATTCAATGGCGAAAAGAACTGAGGAACCCGCAGAGTGGACGGCGTCACCGCCCCCTTAGGGAGCTGGAAATACTGACAGCAATGCGGATTATGCAAATTCAAGCGCTGCTAGATCCAAGGAGTTAAGTGGATGGCCTGAAAATAGGCTGTTTCTAATATTCAATTAGGCATTACACCCCAAATAGGCATGCCATTCAGATACAAATAGTGACCCAAAAGCTTTTTGTGACTTTTGGATCATTTTAAAGAAAGATTATGTTCCTTGGATGTATTCATAGCCTTGAAGTATTATTTGGCAGCAATGGGTTATTAGTTCTATAGTGGATTGATGCACACCAGACCAAATAGGTTTGCAATTAAAATGTATTAGAAAAAATCACAAATGGTAGTTGATAACACAATAGTCTATAGGTTCAATAATTCAATCAAGCAAAAAGGATACAGAATCAGTATTCCACATGCAATAGTATGTGCAGTATCCAGGAGTGTTAACTACCTCAAATAAAAAAGTATAAGTGATTTAAACAGTAACACTATTCATGCATAGGCGGCTATATAGAACTTAGTAATTACCATGACACTCTTTGAGGGGTCAAAAACACGATCCTGAAGAATGTATGTCTTTGTGTACTCAGAAGTGTTTTGGTTCTAACCAGCACAGTTAAGGAATACAATGTAACAGAACATACATTAAATTACAATCAATGCATCTGGTCAGAGTTTACCCTCAGGCATTAGCATCATGCCAGATGGGCCAAAACAGTATGCATACAATAAGTAATCATGACGTGCATCAGATATTAAGCAAGTACAAAAATGTATATGGACATATTACCCAGATAGAAATAAGCACCAGGATCGCACAATGTTGCCCACGTTTCGAGGCCTCTTTCTCAAGGCTGCGATGGCAGAAAAGTGACACAGTACCATTTTAAATGTGTTCGGCGTCCCCCCCCCTGGCCGGCCAGTGTGGCGCTTCCGGGCACGCTCGTGGAGCGCAGACCAGTTGCGTCACTTCCGATGACGCGGTCCCAGCCGGCGTCACTTCCGGCAATGGATGGCTGATGCACAGATTCGGTATCCACTGCCCAGTGACGTCAGCGCTCGGGGCCTGCGTCTCGGGCTGCTGCTAGTTTGAATTTGAAAACTTTATTGAAAAGTGTAAACGTGCTGCAGCGAGGGTCAATTTTGACATGCGGGGTGGAGCCCGTAGGACATGAGGTCTAAAAAAAGAAGTTAAAAACAATGGTTAAATTAAAAACAAGAGCAGATCACAGGTGCATCATGAGAATAAGTGTATTAATAAACCAACATATAACAAGATTAACCCTTTTGTTGCCAAGCCCGTAACACCTACGTGCTGGCTTGGCTGGGCCTTAAGTGCCAAGCCCGTAGGTGTTACGTGCTTGACTTTCCTCGCTTCTAGTTTAAAAAATAAAAATAAAAAATACCTGACCCCTTGTTGGATCCGGACGGGTCTCCTCTTTAATTTGGTGCCATCCGATCCCCCGTGGGGGGTCGGATGGCTCCAGGAGAGCCCCCGGAATAGGCCGCCCCCTCCCGCTTCTGCAGCAGCAGCTGCTAACTGTAAAAAAAAAAAATAAAATAAAAATGACATTCACTTACCTGTGTGTGCGCTGGCTCCCGCTGTCCCTCCTCTTCACCTGGGGGGCCTCCGACCCCCCCCCAGGACTTACCGATCTTCAGGAGAGAGCCTGGGAGGCTCTCTCCTCTCTTCTTCTCGATGGCGGCCGCCATCTTGCCTCTAAGCCCCGCCCCCCCCCCCCCCGCCCCCCTCAGCTTCTCAGATGCCGGTGATCGGCGCTGGGGAAGGAGGTGACAGGAGATCCTCTGATCTCCTGCCTTCTCCTTCTCTGGATGCCGATCACCGGCATCTGTCAGCTGAGCGGCGAGGGACAAGAGCTTGCAATCGAAGGTAAGTACAGTAAAAAAAATATTTTTTTTTTCTAATAAAATACTTTTTATTATTGTGTGGTGTTTTTTTTTAACAGTTAACCCTTTGTGAGCTTATACCAGTTCACAAGGCTGGGGGGGTGGCAAGTCACCTGCCCTAGCGGGTGACTTGCCATTAACCCCCGCACCCCCATTACCTGCCTCCCCAAAGGCCAGGGGGGGCAGAAGAGCCCGGGCCCACATAGGCTATGTGGGCTCGTAGGCTGCAGGGTGGGGGGGCCACCAAAGCTGGCCCCCCCACTCTGTGCCTACAAGCCCCCATAGCTGGTCCCGGGCTGGTTACTTTGGGTAAGGGGGACCCCACGTCATTTTTTTGTTTGGATTTTTAAGGGTTTTTAACCCTTAAAAATCCAAAAAAAAATGGGGTCCCCCTCCCCGGGAAGGGGGACCCTATGTCATTTTTTTTTTTAATTAACCATTTGTCATCCAGCAGCTATAAAAGGCTTCTGGGCAGGAAAGGGTGTCTACCTATACATATGTGGTATCGCTGTAACCGGGAGAAATTGGGGTTTCTCACGCAATAAGATTTTATTGACAAACTTACATTTTTTATTACAAAAAAACTCTACAAATTGTAAAAAAATATTTTTTTTTTATTTTTTTTCACACATTTCACCCAAAAATATTGAGAATACACCTAAAAAATACAAACAAGACATTTCATGTTAAAGCCCAGACTCTGTTGAAAAAAACAATATATAATTTTCCTGGGAAATCCCTGGAAATCCTTTCAAAAATGACAGTTGAACATGTGTAGCGCAAAATAGTGAAACATCGTCTGGCAACAGGGAGTGGCAAATGCTGCAGGTAGGCTGGCAGCGAAAGGGTTAAAGGTGGCCTGTATGGTCTATGGGGAGAATATTGATTAGTGGGTAGAAGGATCTGATTAGAAATAATTGGAAATGATCTGGCCAGATATTAAAGTATGTGTGCCCTCATATCCTGTTATGTTGAATAGAAAGATGTCCAGTATGTAATACTAAGCCTGTCATTGGCAAATAGAAGAATCTTGGGATTGATTGAAGAAAATAACATTAACAGTTACTATTAGCGGTTATCAGTAAAAAAAAAAAAAAATAAAATAAAAACAAAAAAATACAATAAATAGCTTCCCCTATAAAATAAAAAATAACTTCCCCTACCCCAACACCCTTGGTTGAACTTGATGGACATATGTCTTTTTTCAACCGTATTAACTATGTAACTATGAATGAGCTCTTAAATGAAAAGAGGTAACATTATGTCTCAAAAGTTATTTAGCAATAATTTACAGGATACATAGAAGTTATCTATCAGTGACAGGTATGTATAGTTGCGCCATAGTAGAAAACGGAGCTGCTTGGTGTTAACATAAGTAGGTAAATATCCTAAGGATGATATCCGTTTGGGGCAGGTGAGTGTAGTTGTAGCAAAAAGGAAAGGAGGAGTTTTATGGTGATCAATAACACTCTAGAGTGTGGCCTGTATGCTGGTATTAATGGTATCTCAAGGGAATGTAAATTTACTTTGGAGGGTTTCTGACGGAATATTATATATGGGGATGATGGTTCAGGAGGAGAGAAGATACAGGTTCCAGCATCAGGCCAGATTATAGCTGACATGTTGTCCCTGTCCTGCGGATTGAATGCACTCGGAATTAAACATCCGTAAGTCAAGGGCAGATGGGTCCTCCAAAGCATGTTATGGGGACAAACTATTTATACTCTCGAGTGTGTAACAGTATCTCAATATCTCAGGAGGTTATTACCTTTGAGGTTTTTTAAGTGTGTTTATTGAAGGGATCATCCATTTAGGTGTAACAGGTAGGTATATAGTGCCTGGTGTTCCAGGATATGTTGGTGTCACTCTCTTATGATCCATGAGACAAAATAAAGGACAATTAGATAGTTTCTATGCTAAAAAAGTTACAAGAAAGGCGAATAGTCAGTTTCTTCATTAAGGCCTTGTGGTGCCTTAGTTTGCAATGTATGTATCCAAAACAGTTCTCGGCGGAGAATAGATGTGTGTTCTGCTCTAAGAAGTCTATTCCGAAGGTCTTTGGGTCTCTTCTTAACAAAAAGAGGAGGATGGCTGAATACATCCCGTAGGCATTTGTCAGTGTTAAGTACGTGCCAGTGTTTTTTGATTATTCGTTCAATTTGTGGAGTCATCCTCGAGTAGGTGAGTATCATGGGTGTCCTTGTGACTGCCTGTTTGGGTCTGTGTTTCAATAGTGTAGACCTAGATTGTAAAAAGGTCTTGGTTCTAGCGGTTTCCAAAATATGTCTAGGATAACCCGTCTATGAAATCCTGGGTCAGTGTTTCAGATCTCTGTAAAAAAGTTGCATCGTCTGTGATAATTCTTCTAAGACGTATGTATTGACTGTATGGTAAGCTTTCTTTCATGTTTTTAGGATGAAAACTTGTGAAGTGTAGGAAAGTTTTCCTATCAGTTTCTTTTCTATAGAGATCAGTGACTATGGTTCGATTCTGTATGGTGACTTGGACATCAAGAAAGTGTACCTGCTGGGTTCTGCCATGTTAATGCGTTTCACAAATTAAATTAACGCTTGTTGTTGTCTATGCCAAAGAAAAAAGTTGTCATCTATATATCTAACCCAATATAGAATATTGGATTGGAAGGATGCGTCAGTATATACATGTTGTGTCGCAAAATTGTTCATATAAAGGTTTGTGTATGAGGGGGGCGACATTGTTGCCCATGGCGGTTCCTTGTAACTGTAGATAAAAATGTTTAAAGTAATTTCTTGTGAGTACTATTGTGAGGGGATCTATGCACAGTTTATTAAACGTAGGGTAACCGTCCATTTCGTCCAATGCCTGTGTGATTGCCGCTAGTCCTGAGCTATGGGGGATGGATGTGTAGAGTGAGGAGACGTCCATACTGAAAAGTATGGTGTGCTCTGGAAGGGTTCCTAGATTGCCTATCTTGCTCAGCAAATCACCTGTGTCTAAAAGGTATGACTTGGTGGTCATCACCTATGGTTGAAGTATTTTATCTAGAAAGGTTGCTATATTTTGAAATACTGATTCGGTCCCTGCCACTATTGGGGGTCCTGGTAGGTGTGTAGAGTGTTTATGTATTTTCGGCAGTATATAAAATACAGGAGTAATGGGAGTTGATGTGGTCATGTAGTCTCTGAGTTTTTTGTTGATGATTCCTAAATCATATGCTTCATTGATCAGTAGATCAATCTCAGATTTTATGGTGGGTAACGGGTCACTATCTAACGTGTGATAGACCTGAGGGTCGTTCAGTTGTGCCATTACAGTCGCTTTATAGTAGGTGCAATCTAATATCACCTTTGTCCGCTGGCTTAATAATGATAGATGGGTCTGAAGTCAATGACTTGAGTGCCTTTTCCTCAGTCTTAGTAAAGTTGCCATATGTGTCTAGTGTCAGAAGGTGTCCATTTTAGTTGGTGTATGTCTCTCTGCACATGTTTGATGTATGTTTCTACATTGGGAGATGTAGTTGGCGCTACCCACCTACACTTGGGTTTGCACATCGCCAGGTCTGGTCCCGATGGAGTGGTCCTGTTTGGTTGGTTGACTTCCTCTGTGGATGTAGCAAAAAAAGATTTCAAATGTAATGTCCTAAAAAATCTGTGTAACTCAATGTCGGTGTTTATGGGGTCACCTGCAAAATAAGGAACAAAGCCAAGGCCCTTGTTCAATACCTGTGTCTTAGTGGATGTCAGCTGGCGGCTGGACAGATTGACTACCAGGATTCTTGTGGTGTCCTTGGCCTCTCCTCGTCTTCTTCTTTGGCAGTGAGTGTATGTTGTAGGAGCCTCTAAAAAATGTGCTCTCTGCGAATCAGAGCTACTGCCAGAGTCACTGTCCTGTTGTTGTGGTCTTATAATATTGTTCCTACATGTGCATCTGATCTCCCTCCAGGTGTATACCTGGTCCTTCCTGTAGTCCTGGGTGTCCCTTCTAAATTTATTTAACTTAAAGTTGAGGGTCTCAGTTTCGTATTGTATAATCTGGGAATTTACTTCCTCCAAATATATTTTAAGATCAGAAATGCTGATGTGGTGTTCTAATTGGGTCTAGGCTTCTTTAATGGATGTTTCAATATCGGTTATTTGTGATTGGATGCCTTCGATAGTTAATGCGATTAGATCCAAGCTGCAATAATTGAGGATGCAGAACCTTTTGTTACAAAAGTCCTTATCCTCACGGCAGAACGTAGGTCGGATAGCCAATCGCAGCCCCCATGGAATTCTTTTAACTATCAGATATTCCACCAATGTCTGAGAATGAAGTTGATATTGAATCAGCATCCTTCTCGTACTTTGGTATGTCCTTTTTAAAGAGATATGATCATTAGTAAATGGGTTAGAAGTGTTGCCATATTTGGTTATTAATAGGTCGTGATCGGCTTGCGTGTAGGCTAATGTACTTGCTTGATTCTCAGTAAGTGAGCTGATATCTCCAAAGGGCATGCGTTGCATGATAATCTAATTCTGTATGAGTTTATAAAGCAAATCTAGAAAAAGGAGAATTAGAAAAAGAACAGTCGGGTGCCTAAACCTGTAGAGAGAACATAGACAGCTATATCAATACAGAGTTGGTTGTCGGCACACCGTTGGTATTATTTTATAGAAGAGCTGGGTGCAATCTAATCCTAAGGTATCCCTCTAACAGTACCTTAAACAGACTCTATAAGTTCTATAGTGGATTGATGCACACCAGACCAAATAGGTTTGCAATTAAAATGTATTAGAAAAAATCACAAATGGTAGTTGATAACACAATAGTCTATAGGTACCATAATTCAATCAAGCAAAAAGGATACAGAATCAGTATTCCACATGCAATAGTATGCCCAGTCTCCAGGAGCATTAACCACCTCAAATAAAAAAGTATAAGTGATTGGTAATTACCAAGTTCTATATAGCCGCCTATGCATGAATAGTGTTACTGTTTAAATCACTTATACTTTTTTATTTGAGTATTAGTATTATGCTGTTGCAGTGCACACTATACATGATCTGAAGCTTGCTTCAAAGAGAGATGATCCTGCAGCACACAAATCTCTGCATATTTTGATAAACTAACAGTCCTCTCTGCCCTGAATTCAACTGTATGCTGGGTAGCACTAGGAAGTCAGAGCATCAGACATGTAAGCTGGTCTCTTTTCCAGCAGTTTCCTTAAAGGAAAATACCACTTTCATGAACTTCCCCATAGAGACCCCAGACCACGGGTGCTATATAGTGCACAGGGTGCACTTCTTACCTTCCCACTCATGCAACACCCCTGGCTTGTGAAGCCAGAAGCTGCACTTCCTTCTTCCAGTCGGTAAGCATGACCTGTGGATGGCCCTTCCCTACCTCCGTACACATAAGACCCAAATATTATCTTGGAGGAAACATTCAGGAGGAAATAAGAGCTGCCTGTGCTCAAACACATTTAGAGAGGTTTATTTTATGCATTTGGATTCCCTATAGGCTGCAACACACCAATGCTGGCGAATGGCTTTTCAGTGTGCCAGCTTTTAGTGGTGAACTCCATAGGAAGTTATTTTTACAAGAATGGCTATTTATGTAATTTTTAGATCTGTCACTAATACATTGAGTATGAAGGTCAGATAGATAACTATTATTTTTTAGGAGGACTAACTAACTAGGAGGATAACTATTTTTTTGGAGGACACTCTAGAGACATCACACTTACATTTTGAGACAAATTCTATGCTGCCATAAGCTGTTAAGTGTGTTTCCAGCATGATTTCTGTCCTGTCGCAATTCGTCATCTGTCAAGAGTGCCCTGTTTGCTAGTAACACAAAAACTAGCACACTGAGGCACCTGGCAAGCCCATAGCTACCAAACAGGCATGAGTCTAGTAAATCACCCCCTTAATAAGTAATTAAATACATAGCTCTCAAGAGTGTTATGTACGCTATCCACACAGTTTCCAACTGCGGGTACATTTTTCAATGCTTGATCAACCTGTCGGTTACTTTATTATGCATCTGAAAATTGTTAGTAATGTTCTTGCATTGATAGTACTGTTATAGTAAATTTTCTTTTTTTCTATTGTTTTTTTTTCTTTCTTTCTTACCCTTTCCTATCTTGAATTGTTATTATATGACTGTGACTCTTATCTATATTATTTATCCTTATTTATGATGCCAATTAAGTTACTAACTGTAAATGTCCAGGGCCTTAGCCCCGCAATTAGTAGGACCAAAACTTTTAGATATCTGCCATCTACCCAGATAGATATTGTTTGTTTTCAAGAGACCCATTTTCCATTGATTCAGCCCCAAAATATTTTAATGCAAATTATCCACAGGTCTTTATGGTTAATGCTATTACTGAACAATGTGGTGTTTTGATTGCCTCTCATAAAAACATACCCTTTATTCTCACAAAACAAGCTTCCTTTCATAGAAGGAAAACATCACAGTCATGACATATTATGCACCAAATGCAAGACAGGATCTCTTTTTTAGCAAAGTTACAGGAATTCTAATAGAACTTGGTAAAGTTGCAATGTTCCGCTGTGGGGATTCTAATCTGAAATTATATCCTCAATAGATCTTCTGCAGAATCTGGTCCATTATCCAGAGATGTTTACAGTTTAAACAAGTACTTCATGGATAGGCAGATGCCTGTAGGTAGACATATCCAGGAACTTGTGACTATACACATTACTCAGCCCCACATGCATTTTTATTGAGAACTGATCACATCTTATTGCCTAGGATCTTTTTATCAGAGATTGAATCAACCTCTATCCTACAGATTCCATGGTTGGATCATGACCCAGTGACACTTACATGTAAATCTTTAACCTCCTATAATGATTCTCTCCTGACAGACCCTCTGGTGGTTGAAGATCTTTGGGACAAGATTCCTGAATATTCTATACTCAATGCGGGTGAGGTTAGCTCCCCCATTATGTTATTCTCTCCTGACAGACCCTCTGGTGGCTGAAGATCTTCGAAACATGATTTCTGAATATTTTACACTCAATGCGGGTTAGGTTAGCTCCCCCATTATGTTATGGAAAGCTTTTAAAGTTGTGGCAAGAGGCTTGGTCATACAAATTGGTTCAAGACAGAAGAAGGCTATGCTTCTTATCATATAGTGAGACTCTATTTGGGACAGTCTTTTTCAGAAGATGCAGCTTTGGCTTTTTTTAATCAAAATTGTCAATGTCTTTTCAGGACGCCAAAGAAGCAGAGACTTAAGATAAGTAAAAGATGGCCATTTTGCTCTCTTATATGAAAATATGTGCTAAGGTTACTGGCTGCCTACTTGATGGGTGTGAAAAATATATTCTGCAGGATGATCCCCATGCCTGACACAGATCATCTCCTTAATATTTATAAATTGATTATGAAGTTGGGAGCCTGTATATGGAAGGGTTCATTCTTGGAGTGCCACACAGACAGACCCCAGCAGCTGGTTGGGGGAGGGCAATGTGAAACTGAAAAGCAGCCTGTGGCCTTTCAATCCACCAAATGCATCAGCATGTCTTCTTCCAAGGTGAGATTTTCTCTTGTCCTGCATTTAGCCCTGACAGTTTCCTGGGGCTCAGGTAATAAAAACACCTAAGATAATTGCCTGAGCTAAGGTTAAAAGAAGTAAACATCAGGGCTAAGTGCAGAAGCAAAGGAACCAAAATCTCAACAACAGAGGGAGTCTGCTTTGGGAGTGCCATTGGAAGGGTTAATCAACAGCAGGTCCGACTGACAGCCCTCTGCTGCTGATAAAATGGCAACTCTGCGCATTTCCTAGGAGGGGGAGGAGGGAAGGCAGACTCTAGCCTCTGCTCTTGCCATCGTTCTACATTGCTCATCACTCCATCACAGCTCTGTCGTGTGTCTCTGATAGCCTCCCTGCACTCTCAGGCTTCCTTCACCAACGCTTCTGCCCACATGTTCTCCCTTGTCCTCTCTGTCCCCATGCCCTCTGCTGACGCAGCTGCCTGGTAAATATTGGCTGTGTAGTATCACTGTCTGGTGTGTGACAGTGACATGCACAGCAGATTAGTTGTGGGAGCTACACTTTGTTCTTTATTGTTTGTTACATATTTTTAACTTTGAAAAGCATGAATACAAATTTATAAAAAGAGAAAGACAAGTCCATTCATCTAACTTGCATGTCCTTGTTTATGCCCAGCTGTTAAGAAAAGAGTTTTGTCTTGTCATCCCTGACACAGCTAATATTTATAGTTATGGTCTTTCTGAAAGGGGTGATTTTTTTTTACATGGACCAGAGATACACTTGCTTTCATGGCCCAGGCTCAAATGGTCCCTTAGCAGAAGTTTACACTGATATATGTTTCCTTCTCAAAATGTTTTGCACCTGGTCCTCTGAAGATCAAAATGGAGGGAATCAAGACTCTCCTAGTTGTTCTAGAATGCAGGTCTTCATTCGCAGGTCATTATTATTGGGAAGCTGGTTTCCATTAGTATGCACAATTTGTGTTCCCATCTCACTCTTTCACTCTAATAATGAATCTGGGTATCACTGTGTGTGTGTGTGGGGGGGGGGGGGGTGACAAATCACAAATCTCTAGTTCTTATGCCTGTGATAACCCTTTGGGTCCTATTCACATCTAAGGCTTAGGTTAGGTGAAATTCCAGATGCATTAGTTTATACATAAATAATCCATTAACAATCCCTGCTACCCGCACCAGGAATCTTGAGGATGGCAAAATCTTCTGTGAATGTGCCAACAGGTAGGACCATATTGAAATTAAAAGGCTGACTTATATACTGATAGGTCTTCCCTTATTTAAAAACAAAATGAACCCAGAAATAGTGTACTGTACATGCTGTTTTCTATAGTCTAATACACTGTTAACTCAATTTTATGGTTTTCATGGGATGTCTTGAATTGTATCCCCTTTCACTGAAACATCATTATAACATATCCACTACACTTTCTCCCTTATTTATTAAGAAGAGCTGGATTCAGACCTACACTGTACTATGCCTGGCTGTAGTTTTCAAAGATATATGGGTTGATTACAACTCACTGTACTGCATGCTCCTTTGATAGTTTTCCACCAGGTGTTCTCTGTACTCTCTTTGAAAGTCAGAGGAAGGTAAGAGAAAGCTGCACGTGCTTCCTGTTCTTACATATCTATCAAATCAGTGTCTGTAAATGCACTTTGCTCTTTCCTGCCTTTTTTTTTACTACACAACTCTTTGAGAGATCCAGCTTCCTGTCTATGTTTTTTGTGCTAATAGAAGTACAGAAAGATATTTTGGAAACAATGTATTTAGTCAAATTTTTTAGAGCTACATGAAATAAGAAATTACAACTTGAGGCATCTGCATATAGTGACTTTGTGTCTTCTCTTTGTTTTCTCAATTTCATATTTCTCACTTTAAGCACATCATTTTCCTCTTAGATCTCGATTGACAGTTTCAGCCCAACCCTTTGGCATCACTAAAGTTTAATTCTACTATTAAAGTACTGACAAACATAGCATAGGAGAGTCCTCTGTGGTAGAGACTAATTAGCATATACATTGCTTTCACTGTTAGAATTGAATACATTGAGCATGGTGTTCTAAATAAGTTTGCATATAAGATGACCTTTTTATTATGCAGTTTTATGTATGTATGCTTAGGGATATGGGGATTTCATAAAGTTATCTTAACAGTGACACAAATAATATTTATATGGCATGGATAAGAACGTATAAACACCCATACTTTCCCACTTCATTAGGAAATAAGTCTCGTGAAACAGAACCAAAAACCCTGGCCAGCTGACCAGCTGTACGTCTATTAAGTTGATGACAGAAGCTAAAGTACTAGCCGTGACCTAAGGTGGCTGGGAGGTGGGGCAGTTGTGGTCTAGAGGAAAAGAAGCATCTTGTGATCAGAAGATTACAGGTTCAACTCCAAACCATGGGACATGTCTGAAGTGCTCTTGAGCAAGGCATCTAACTACAAGCTCCCCAGCTGCCGCGGTTAAGGCAACCCTCTGGATGGATGGATAGATTAAAAGTGGCTGTCACCTGCACATTGGCGGATGAAATGGCAGCATGCCGCCCCATTACCTGCACCCCCATTTGGGACACTGGGGGTGTGTAAGAGCCTGGTGCCCATTGTTATGGGCATAATGGCTGGTATACTAGCCGGCAAGGAGCAGGGCAGACATGGCATCTGACTCCTGGGTTACCAGCCCTTATGTCTGGGCTAGTTAGCTATTGGGGGGGGGGGGGGGCACACTTTTAAAAAAAAATGTAATTGTATAGTAAGAAAAACACACACACACACAAATGCTGGCTGGTACATTTATTGATAAAAATTAGATAAATGCCGGCATACAAAATGTCCCCATAAACACACTCCCTGAATCACAAGAGTTTACACTTTTGGAGAGAATTTTCGTGTAAGTTCTCACACCAACTAAAAATTATCTTCAAAAGGCCTGCTGAATCAGGAGATAGGGGATAAGGTACGAGAATGGGTTTTTCACATCAAAAACCTGCAAAAATGCAATCTAGCCCAGCGCTGAATTTAGCCAAATGCGGACCCTAGACCAAAAACGGTTGTGCACACCTCAAATAGAGTTTCATTGTTCAAGTACAGCGCTAAAAGAGCTGGGAATGGGTAATGCTCACTAGAAGGAGCAGTACATAAAGCTTTACCAAAAATTACAGAGCAAATAAGATATAGGGAACTGGTGAGTAATTCAAAGTTTAATGTAGTATTTCGCCTATAGCTGTCCTTTAAGTGTTTTACCCACCACAGTTTTTTTTTGTTTTCCTGGAGCTTTGTGAGCACCTGTTGTCTATTGTATGTATAATGTAAAAAGCTATTCAAAAACAGACAGATGTAGCTACCAGGATGTACTATTATTCTTATACAAGGGTTATCTGAATAACGGCCAGGCTACATGAGTCATTTTCAATCACAATGAAAATAAATGGCATTTGATTTGTCACAGATTATGCATAATTATCAGATTTTTAATTACACATGTCTGAAAAGTCATTCATTGTTTTCAAAATTATAATTAGGAGCTGGACAAAAGTCAGGTTCAATCCAGACAGTCTGGCACATTTTACAGAGGAAACCCCTTCCCTGCAGAGCATTGGGTACATCCTCTCTTGAACTCCCAGGAGCAACAAGTCAACTTATTCGGTATTAAAACTTCCTATATCATGTCAGAACTTAAAGCAGCACACCTAGAATTAGACGTTGAATTGAAAATGAATAACTTTCAGGGTTCATCAGGCACATATTTATATTGGCTTCTGCTAGAGTGTACAGCGTGTAATAGTCTCTCTACAAACAAAGGGACTCTTGCCAGGAATTTACCAGTGTTTTCTGGGAAACTCACCTGTGCGCAGAATGACAGGACACCTTTATACCACTAATAGCTTGAGGGCTATAAAGCAGGAATGCACAACCTTTTATACACCAAGTCCTGCAACGCCACATAAGGCTCGATTCAGAGAGACAAAAAAAGACTTTTGTTTTTGTGCCGTTTTCGTATTTTTTCAAAATTTTCCCACTCTCGTATAAGTGTGCGAGCGATTCTGTGCATGCATTGCAAACCTTCTGTAAAGTTTCCGTCCGTTCATATGCCAGAGTACGAGTACGAGGATGTCATTTTCCAGCGTGACTTTTCTGTTTCATTTTCTCATGTTACAACGTCGGCTTTCGATTTTGCCCTTTTTCCATCGTCTCCTCCCACGAATCCTTTACGTTTCCCGATAGATTTGATTTTCCTTTTTCAATAAATAATCGTCCGGACGTAAATCCTTACGATCTTGCGCCTGCGCACTACAAACTTAACTCATTAAAGTGCTCCCTACATTTGCTCCCTCACTTCTACTACAATGTTTAGCTAAACCACTTTGCACTTTCCTACATCTTCCCTTTTGGACCCTTAAAGCTCACCCCAACCACTTAGCACTATCCTCTATCTTCCCTTTTGGACCCTTAAAGCTCACCCCAACCACTTAGCACTATTCTCCATCTTCCCTTTTGGACCCGTAAAGCTCACCCCAACCACTTAGCACTATCCTCCATCTTCCCTTTTGGACCCTTAAAGCTCACCCCAACCACTTAGCACTATTCTCCATCTTCCCTTTTGGACCCGTAAAGCTCACCCCAACCACTTAGCACTATCCTCCATCTTCCCTTTTGGACCCTTAAAGCTCACCCCAACCACTTAGCACTATCCTCCATCTTCCCTTTTGGACCCTTAAAGCTCACCCCAACCACTTAGCACTATCCTCCATCTTCCCTTTTGGACCCTTAAACCTCACCCAAACCACTTCCCGGTTAGGTTATTCTTCCATTTTAGGCCCCTAAAACTTACCCAAACCACTTCCCGGTTAGGTTCTTCTTCCATTTTAGGCCCCTAAAACGTACCCAAACCACTTCCCCGTTAGGTTCTTCTTCATCTCTAAATATGTCTTTTAGCCTTTGTTTGTTGGTAATGTATTTGTGGAAAAAAATGACACTGAAACTTGTATTTTTTTTTTGTTTTATATTAGAAGGCCATATTTTGGGCTTTTTTTTAAATTTGGTTGTTTCACAAATATAACAACTTTTTTTTTTAAATAAAAAACATTAAAATATATTAAAATTTAAAATTCTAAAACTATTTACAAAAAAAATATACAGTGACAGGACCCAGGAGACTAGTCTTCTTCTGTTGTCCCCATCGAGTCAACCAGCTGCTGCATATCGGCCACCAAATCAAGGACCCTTCAATTCATTGCTTCCACTCTTGCCCGTGTGGTCCCTGTATAAAATTGGAAAAAATACATTAGCTTGAGACAAATACATGTTTCTCACCTGGGGATGGAATGTTTGTTAGTTGGCAACTTAAATCATGACGACATATGTCATTCTGCTAAGTCATTAATCTAAGGAAGTGGGCAGAGGTCATTCTGCTAAGTAATTAATCTAAGGAAGTGGGCAGAGGTCATTCTGCTAAGTAATTAATCTAAGGAAGTGGGCAGAGGTCATTCTGCTATGTAATTAATCTAAGGAAGTGGGCACAGGTCATTCTGCTAAGTAATTAATCTAAGGAAGTGGGCACAGGTCATTCTGCTAATGCCATTGACTATGGCTTGATGTAGCTGGGTGATCATGTCAATTACCACATACTGCAAAGAATGACTTTACAACTTACTTGGTTGGTGGCCGACGGATGCCTCGTTGGGGATAACCCTACGTCCTGGGCCCTGCCACTGTTGTGAAGTAGAGGCTGTCGAGACATGGCAAATAGGGTCACATATAATGTCTTAGTCAACATTAATAAAATGTCTATTTCAATGTGTGTGTCACATCACTCACCTTCTCCCTGTGCTTCCTGGGCGAGATCTGCTGCATCTTCACCGTCCAGGGGCTGGTCAGAGGACCCAACAGAGGAGGGGTAGGACTGTTGCCCTGGAGATCCACCACCTTCACTTCCAGCTGCAAATTCATGCAGCACTGGTCGGCCTGTGCGCCTCCGGGTGTGGCGGATTCGGTAATCCATTTCCAACACTACAAAAGAAAAGCAATTATAAATAAATATATTATTCCAAAAACACAGAGCAATCAATGATAAAACAACACACTTTAGGTCAGCTTTAACTCTTAAAACATTATATAAAAAAGTCCAAGCTTCTGGGGTGGTTCCCCAATCTGAGAGTATCCTCTAAGGCCAAGGATTTTAGTGACCTTCAAGACTGTCTTGAGAAAGTTGGTTACCAACGAAACGCGTTGACGGCGGCGGACGGATCTTATCAGTACGCGGGCAAGCTACACTCCAGGGATGCTTCACTTCCCCTCCCTCCCTTTGAGACATCAATCGGCCTAGACACATTGAGGGTTTGGTGAGAATCTTGCCTGGCATCTCCTAAATACTTGATATACATTGTTTTTATGTGAGTGCATTTTTAACTTAATCAGAGCACATGATTAAAACAATATTACGCTAGATTTTTCTATTTGGTTTTCCTTTCTATGTGGTTTGTCCAATCTGGGACAATTTTAAAAGCCAAAGTGGGATAAGAATATCAAATCGGCTCTGTTAATAACAAGAGAGGAATGGAATATTGAGAATCTAATAAGGCATTCAAGCACACCTCCACCTGTTAAAGCGGGGACCAGAATACTTAAACGGCTCTCCTATGCAATAAGAGAGGAATAAATCATGGAGGATTTTTAATAAGGCACTAAAGCTTATTATTATCTGGTAAGAGTATTTTGAAGGAGGTGGTGGGCACGAGATTCTCATCAGCAATTTGCTGTTATATACACGTGGTGGAATTTGCTAGTGTTTTGAACATTCCTGTGATAGAAGATCACTAAAATCCTTGGCCTTAGAGGATACTCTCAGATTGGGGAACCACCCCAGAAGCTTGGACTTTTTTATATAATGTTTTAAGAGTTAAAGCTGACCTAAAGTGTGTTGTTTTATCATTGATTGCTCTGTGTTTTTGGAATAATATGGGCATTTAGGATCCATAGGGGTAAAGGATTAACACACGTTGAGCAATAATAATTCAATAATTTAATAATTTTAAGAAATACCAGTGCCGTTATATTTCATCTTTAAAACAATTATAAATAAATGTACTTACTAGGGAAATGGAGGCCGAAAAACCGCCGCACCCGGGGCATGTGCAGCCGTTTCAGGTCCGACCAATGCTGCATGATCTGAGTGTGGGTGAAGGGTATCTCCAGGGCGACAGTGCGCTTCTCAAAAGAGTTGGGCAGGTAGTCGTACCTGCGCTACAGCATGGTCTACAAAACACAAAATACAAACTGCATACCAATATCTGTCAACAATCGATCATTTGACTAAATGACATTATCAGACACATTTCTAGCCTAATCCAATCCTTGAAGCTGGGCTAAGTGTGGGCCCTCACGTAGTTTTAGCACAGAGTTTTAAACAATTTGTAAACAAACCGTTTCTTCCAGCGCTTCATTAAGGGCTACGCATGCATTTAGATCGCAAATCAAAGACATTCCAAAATACTTACAAGCATGATGATCTCTTCTTGTTGGCGGGTGAAGATTGTGGGCGTCAGACCCCGCCAATGTTATTTAAAGGGTTCTGAACACACAGCTCATTCTCTTTGAGAGTCTCAACATTATGGCACCCAAAAAGAATCTGCCAAAAGCAGCAAAGTAAACCAGCAGCAGCATCAGCAAAAAGCCATCACAGAGGCAGGAGCCTTGTGCAGGGCCAACAACTCGCTCCCAGATGCTAAAAAGAATGGTGCAGGCAACCCGCAGTGCTCAGCCGAAGCCTACTAAAAAAACCATGTCAAAAAAGGAGCCAATGGCCAAGAGGAAGATACAGGCCAGCAAGGCAACAACAACGGGCGCAAAAAAAGGTACCAAGCGGGTGCGAAGCCCCAGCCCCCCCAGGTCCCCATCAATCCACCCACGTGTCTCCAAAGCCAAGGCCTAAAAAAGAACACACCGGGAAAGAAGCCCCAGCAGCTCTAGCTCGCCATCAACACCACCCGCACGTGTTGAAAAATATTTAAAGAGCCAAAGGCACCGGCAAAGAAGGCCAAGAAGCCCCAGCTGCCCGAGTTCGGCATCAACACCACCCGCACATGGCCACAAGTCTCATGGCAAGAGTGCAAGGCACCGCCCCAGAAGCCCAAGGTCGCCATCTCCACCCGCACGGGTCTCAAAATCCTCGGCCAAGAGGGCAAGGCACCGGCCAGGAAGCCAAAGCTCGGGCTCACTACCTCAAAGGGGCATGCTTCTTCTAAGGGCCCACAGAGGCACAGGGCCCCAAGCCTGACTTTTTCAACCACACCCTCTCCTCCTCGGCCACATTCTCCACCGGCACAGGTGTCAAGGAAATCACCATATGCCACATCTACACCTGCGACTTCAGTGGCCACCCAGCCACGAACATCCAGTCCCTTTCCAAGTCCAGTTCAATTTGCAACCAGCCAGCAGTCCGTAATTTCACCCCAACACAGCCAGCCCAGAATGTCCCCTGATTTTCCGCCAAACACTGAGGAGCCAGACCCGCAACCGACAGGGCGCACATTGCGCAGAGGCCAGTTGAGTGGCAGGTTTGGGGAGGCCCAAACTCTGGTATTGGCTAGTGGCCTCACCTTGTATTATGATGAGCTATATGGGCGCAGATCCAAAGCTACAAGCAAACATCGCAAAGCAGAAATTTTGGCCATGGCCACCTTAACGAACAATCTCAGTGCCATGATGGCTGAATTTCGAACTACCAATAGAAACATGTTGGAACAGTTGCAGATTCTGAATGCCACACAGGCCCAGGTGAGGGCCCAGCTCCAAGGGCCCCAACCTGGGTTTTATGGGCATCCCCCATTTTAAGGCCTATTTGGCCTTTAACTGCTCCACATCTTTGCTCTACATCCCCACTGTATTGACCTGTCTGGTGAGCCCTACCAATATACCCTTTTGGTATGGCTTTGCTTGTTTGCTTTGCATTTGCGCCCATATAGCTCATTAGAGTGCTGAGTTAGCCCAGCAGCCAATGCCGGAGGTCAAGCCTCACTGAACCTGCCACTTAAGCTGTTGCGCTGCAGGCTTGGCCCTAATTACATTGGTTCTGGCTCCTCATGTTTGTAGGCATGATTGGGGGACATTCTGGGCTTAAAAAATAATACCTTGATCCCTGGCTGAGATTGAACAGGACTTGGATTGGGACTGGGGGTTCTTGTTTGGGTGGGCCACTGAGTAACAGGTGTAGATGTGGCATAGGTATGGCTGCTTTACACCTGTGCCTGTGGCAAATGTGGCCAAGCAGGAGAGGGAGTGTCTGTGGCCCTATTTTTTTTTTAAATCTGTACATGCCAATGGTTGTCACA
This sequence comes from Gastrophryne carolinensis, assembly GCA_027917425.1. Classification (NCBI taxonomy): domain Eukaryota; kingdom Metazoa; phylum Chordata; class Amphibia; order Anura; family Microhylidae; genus Gastrophryne; species Gastrophryne carolinensis. The sequence goes on from CM051239.1 coordinate 264,166,394, forward strand.
TGTGTTTATTTTGAAATTTTGGATTAAACTTTGGCCAGGAATGCCTTACATTGATACTCCTGCCTGTGGCCAATTGCTATGTGGCATGATTTGCCCAAATTGACATTTGTTGTTTGACCATGTATTTACATGAACTATGGGAGTGACCATCAACTCCAATGTTTGCTTTTCAAATAAACCACATCAATTTTTACTTAACCTGTTGTTGACTAAGTTGATGCCTTTAGGTTTTTGTGGAATAAAGATGACTTAAAGTTTGCACTAACAAACTGGGAACAAAAAAAAACATGAGTCTAAAATCAGGTGTGAGGTTGTTTGTAATTAATTCATTACTGTTTGTAAAAGTAAGAAACAAACATACAAACACAAAGGGCAAAAACACAATTAACAAACAATGAAGGAACAAAACAAACAAAGGAACAACAAATTAAGAAAAATGTGTGTCTAATAAATTAGACCGCACGGCTTGGGCAGACGCACTCGGTGGGTCACGATAGTCCCCCTCTGGGTCATCGATGGGTGGAGAGGGGGGCAAATCCACATACCGGGGGATACGCTGCAAAATAGCAAAATTATGCAACACTGCACAGGCCATTATAATATCTATGACCTTTTTGGGGTCATACTGAAGTGCTCCCCCAGTATGGTCCAAGCATCTGAAGCAGGTCTTCAATAGGCCAAACGCCCTCTCCACCACAGCCCTGGTCTTCCCGTGCGCCCTATTATATGCCTCCTCGGCTGCATTCTGGGGCCGGAGGACGGGCGTCAACAGCCACGGAAGGAGTGGATAGCCGGAATCACCTGCCAAAATTTAATATAAAAAACATAAATTACACATTACTCCATAAATGGAATCCAAAAAACGGGCCATCAACATGACTAAGAGGCTAGGTCACATTTGCTACACAGCATGAGCATACATATTGCACAGGCAAAAAAAAAGCCAAAAAACATCTAATAGATGTGGGAACAATTTAAACATCCAAGATGGCGGATGATGGCCAATCAGCCAGACTGCTAACAGGTATTGGTTTAGGACTGTGCTGCTCAGCATTCTTGGATGTCTTAACTTTTCAGGACCCTGTATCTGCTTTGTATGAGTCCAAAACAGCTCTAACCCACCCCTGCACTTTATCCCGCTCTCCTCTACTCAGTAAGTGTAATGCATCTAATCAAAGATGGCGCAGACCCTATCATAAATTCAAGAACATAATTTCAGCAGAGTGTGGGGAAGACTAATTCTTAACATTTGGCAAAGATTTGTTGTTTGAAAAATCTAATGGTTAAGGTAGTGTTTCACATGTAAACAAGGTGTTCAAATAGGCATAGTTACATACATGGGACACAAACTAAATTCATAGGCATACATATAAAAAAAATGACGTTATTGGCGTCAACTTACCAAGGAGCCATCCACCCGAAAATTCCCCAGACCGTTTGAATTCAAACCGACCGTACAAGATCCAGATCTTCGAAGAATGTAGGCATCATGGGAAGAGCCTGGGAACCCGGTGAGCAGACTAAGGAACCGCATGTCCGGGGCCATTCAGGGAGTGGCCCATTTTGCGGTTCCTGGGAAAAAAAAAAAACACATTAGCAAGGCAAGGAAAACTAGTGAAACACTAACTAATCACACCCTAAGCAAAACCTGTGGCCCAATACAAATAACAATAACCAAGTACATCTATTGTCTATTTCAGGTACACATTAAAATGTTTCCTTGAGAAACACATGAACACATGTGAAATTTTGATGAAACGAAATACGGTCCACAGGGACTCTTTACAAGGAGGGATTAATTACAAGGAGTGAATAATTACTAGTAGGAAAATGAAAAGGAGGGAATAATTAAAAGGAGGAAATAATTAAAAGGAGGAATTAAAAGGAGGGATTAATTACAAGGAGGGAATAATTACAAGGAGGGAATAATTACAAGGAGGGAATAATTACAAGGAGGGAATAATTACAAGGAGGGAATAATTACAAGGAGGGACATTTTACAAGGAGGGACATTTTACAAGGAGGGACGTTTTCCCATTTTTTTTTTTTATTTAAAAAAAAAATTGTAAAAATGACAGATTGTACTTGCCTGTAGATATACTCGTCGGCTGCCGGAGGCACCAGGGCAACGTGGGTGCAGTCAATGGCACCCATGACATTGGGCATGTCGGCGATGTTATAAAATGCCAGCTTAATCGCGTTTCTGGCTACCATGTCACCAGGAAAACAAATATATTTCCGAGTAATGGTAGCCATGGCTTCCAAAAACTTGGATAGCGCGCGGCTTAGCGTAGGCTGGGAAATCCCCATGGAGAGGGCACCCAGCCTCTGGAATGAGCCGTTCGCCAAAAATTGCAGGCAGCCAAGCATCTTGGTCATACCTGAAATTGCTTGCCCCTTCCTTGTCGTCCATAGCTGCTAGTTTTGAGGTCAAAATGGTCCCAAAAGGGGATCGCAAAGGAAACGGGTTTATAGGGTGGTGGTCCCTCGGCAATCAGCTCTCTGAATGAGACGCAAGCCCATACCAATAACGTAAGTTATCTGAACAAACGAAAAATATCAGATTTTGATGGGAAAATGATCCGAACTAACGCAAATGATCCGATTTGCTTTCGTTCATCGGAAGCGCATATACGCATTTGCCCGAACGTTTGTACGAATGAAAAATGAACAAAAAAAAACAAAAAATGACAAACACACACAAAAACTTTCACACACAGCTACGGAAGTCCAGACAAATGTGCCTCTGAATCGAGCCTATAGTGTCAGGTGAATGCCGGGCACAGTATGTGAAAACCATATATATGAAAGTCAATCTGGTGAGCGCCTCTAATAGCGTCATGTAGTGTCACATGTGTTACTAGCAGTGGCTCAGTGTAAAGCGCTGGCGCTGTGTGTTCAGCAGCGCCATGTAGTACCTGTCGCTCAGTAGAGCTCTCCCATAAATTTCAATGGTGTTTTATTTGGTTGTGTATAAATAGCGTTTTCCTAAAGTAATGCTCTAAATTTTTGGCTCAAATGATTGTGTGGCCATTGCAGTGTCATTGTCAGTGTTAAAACAATGTATTTCCATATGTTTTCGCTCTGGTGCTGGTATATATGTGTTGAGAAACAGACTTTTTATACATAGCATCTGGCGCTCACCGCTAGAGCGTCCGGTTTTAGAGTGCTATTGTGTGTAGTTTTTTCTTAAATATGGGCTTCAGTGCTGGATGCATTTTAACTGGCGCTACCTATCGTTCGCTGGAGTGTTGTTCTATTGTTAAATGTAGCGTTGTCTTGGACGCTTTGACCTTGGTACACCACCTAGCATTCTCGATTGGCTCTGCAGTGAATCAGGGAGAGCGCTTATACAGTGCCCTCTAGACATTACATTTATCACTGCTGGACAGGATACTACAGCGTCACTTGTCCAGCGCTACGCTAGGTTACAGTGCCAGACATCCATTTGCAGCGGACGCTCTGAGTCTTAATTTAGCCTCCATATATGCTTTATGTGTAGGTGAGGTTAGGTGGAAAACATGGGAAGAAGTGAGGTTTGAAGTAGTGGAAAAAGTCGAGGGCTGAACTGAGTTGGGAAAAAATAAGGTGGGCCATTGCGCGGTGGGATGAGGTGAGACAGGAAGAGATGTGATGGGAAGCACCGGAAAGGAAAAGTCACTTTTCATGATGTAATTTGAAATTTTTGGAATTGTATTTAATTTAACAACCTAGATTTTATAAAGTTGTTTTCCCATACCAGTGTGACAAAGTTCTGCATCTCCCCAATACCCAGTATATCAGCATAGGTCAGTTTTTTTTTTGCCCTGCCAGCTGGGCATGGTTTAGCACTTCAGCAGCAGCAGCCCTAACAGCAGTTTTCTGAGTTTACAGGGCTCTTGGTGTGCAGTTAATAATATTTACAGATCTATAAAAAGCGAATGGTTTGAATTTTTTTAACAGCTGTGGGATCTTACTACTGGAAAAATTAGTAGCTAAAAAAGAGACCAATTTACACAGTTAGAGACACAGGTCAATTTACTCAAAGAGAAATTATTGCCAGTTAGCACGTCAGATGAATTCCTTAAAAAATCAGAGGAATTAATGGAAAAATTAGAAAAGGAGGAGGTCCAAATTAAAACGAAGAAATATAAAAAGATAGCACGTGATCAGAATGATTACCATGAGGGGAAAGTGTTTAAATGGCAAATAAGTACTATGGATAAGAGCTATTTAAAGAACATGGATCAGACACATTTCAACCCAATCTCAAACAAGGAAGGACAATCCAGGTCAGTGCAGCGTGGACCATGGGAGGGGGGTAGAAGGAACAGATGGCAGTCCCCATCTCCACGTAAATTTCGTAACATTCCAAATCGTTCTAGAATCTATAGACAAGATGGGAGTTGGAGAGAAACATGGAGGCAATCTCACGTGAACCATCCAACTGCTCATAGGACAGACCTTAGAAATAATGAAAGAGATATTGATACTCCTGTTAGAAACAGAAAATATCAGTCACAGACACACTTTTCTGTCCATTCAAATAGATTTCAACCTATAGCAGGTCAATTCACCTCCCATAAGGATAAGAACCCCTCCCCAAGATGGGACAGACCCCTCCCCCAGGAGAGGGAATGGGGCCACAAAGAGAAAAGCTTTACAAAACGAGGAAAACGAGGGGGAAAGAAACATCAGACGGCCCAGACATCTTTAGGTGAAGGTATTTTCAATTTAAGTAGTGCCACATTATCAGTTAATGAATTGAAACTGTTAGATAAAGGGCTTAAATACACCCCACCCAAATCCTTTGACAAATTTGAGGCATTTGTGGACATACAAAAATATATCCGGAGATGAAATGTTAAGAGGTTCTTTTTAAATAAACCAGAACCAAATGTTTCTTGCTTGCCTACTCCTTCTATGGATTCGGAACAACCTTACCAACACAGTTGAAGAATAGTTCTCTATTTAATCCCCCCGGCCCAACAAACTCGCAAATAGAAGCCTTTAAAACAGTAGTCTTGAGGGATTTGGGGTCTATCAAGGTTAAAAAGAAGAGATGGCCCACTGATATCTTCAAGGTTTTTAAAGAGCTGGAATTGAAAAAGGATGTTCTTATCAAACCAGCCGATGGGGGGGGGGGGGGGGGGGGGGTTGGTAATACTTAATAAGGATGATTATTTGGACGAGGAAAACCGATTATTGGCCGATACAGAAACCCATCTGCTTTTGAGAAAGGATCCTACTTTAGAATATAGAGAGGAACTCTACATTATTGAACTCTGGTTTAGACTAAAAAATAATTTACCATATACATTTTACCTAAAGTACATAAAAGCCTGACAAAGCCCCCTGGTCGGCCAATCGTAAGTGGGGTAGGATCTATTACATGTCGCCTGGGGGAATATATAGATGGCTTCTTGCAAAAGATTGTCACTTCTCTTCCATCTTATTTGAAGGACTCCTCACAGGTCCTTGAAATATGCAAGAATATAACTGTTAATGAGGATTCCTTTCTAGTAACTGCGGATGTGACTTCACTTTATACGGTTATCCCCCATAAGGGGATAGCCGCTCTCCGCTACTATTTATCTATAGAGTCTACCTTACCAGCTAGACAAGTGGACTTCATTATTGATTGTCTCACGTTTTCCCTGGAACTAAAATTATTTTTGGTTTAACAACAGCTTCTATCTTCAAAGGAAAGGGGTCGCAATGGGCGCAAAATTTGGGCCCAGTATGGCGAATCTCTATGTGGGCTGGTAGGAGGCACAGTCCATCTATGGACAGACCCTGCTGAATTTATGTTGTTGGTATCGCTATATCGATGACGTGTTTTTCATTTGGGACAGCCCACAAGAGACCCTTAATGCATTCTGTCAGGTGATAAATGAAAACACATTTAATTTAGAGTTCACCGCAGAAGTTAGCCAAACAACGGTCAACTTCCTAGACCTGACCATTAAAAAAGAGTCACATTCATTGGTTACCTCTACCTATTTCAAGAGTACAGATAGAAATGGATACATGCCTTTTGTGAGCTGCCATCATCCCAATTGGCTGCATGCGATACCAAAAGGTCAGTTTACCTGACTAAGACGCAATTGCACCTTCCTTGAAGATTGTGACAAAGAATCCACAATGCTTATGCGCCGTTTCATAGATAAAGGGTACAATGACATAAAGGTACGCCAACAGCGGGCATTGGTTAGAAATCGCCCCAGAGAGTCTCTCTTGCAAAAGAATAGTATGGACTGTCTATTGACAAGTAACACAGCAAACAATGACATTCCATTTATCACAGGCTTTAATATTCAACATAAGGAGGTTCGCAATTTAATATCTAAACATTGGCACATCCTTAAGGCCTATACCATTCTGGGCCCAGTGTTACCAGAGCGCCCAAGAGTGATTTTTAGAAAAGCACCTAACTTGAGAGATCGGCTGGTAAGGAGTTATGTAGATCCCCCAAAATCCAGATTGGCGATGAATAACCTGCCTATTGGGTTTCATAAATGTGACACCTGTGCCAGGTGCAAAGGCTGTAGCCCAATTGAGAAGATTTTAAAACAGGTAAAATATTCAAAATTTCCAAATTTATATCCTGTGGTTCTAAGGGGGTGATGTATCTCATCTGGTGTCCCTGCCAGATGATGTACGTTGGACCACCCCTGAGCTTAAAATCTGCATACGCGAGCACATGTATAATGTAAAACAGGGGTATGAAGCCCACAGCCTATCTGCTCATTTTAAACAACATCATAATTGTGACCCTAGCTCTATAGCCTCGATTCAAAGACACAATCGTCCGTACTTCCGTAGCTGTCTGTGAAAGTTTGGGTGGGTGTTAGTCTTTTTTTTGTTTTTTTTTTGTCCATTTTCTACTCGCACGAATGTTCAAACTAATACGTATATGCTCTTTCGATGATCCAAAGGAAATCGGAAGTTTTGCGGAAGTTCGGGACCTTTTCCAATCCAAATCTGAAATGTTTCGACCGTTCAGAACACTTACCTTATTGCAATGGTCTGGCAATTAATTCAGAGAGCTGATTGCCGAGGGACCAACACCCAATAAAACCATTTCATTTTCGATCCTCTTACGGGACCATTTTGACCTCGGAACTAGCAGGCTAGCAGCTATGGACGACTCAAGTGCATTTGAGGAGCATGAGGATCTGCATTGAGATCGTCCGCAGGTCAGAGGCCAGATTGCACCGGCGGCGACACATGGGCATCAATGGCATGCATGAGGTTGAGCTGTTCGAGCTCACCCGGCTTAATCGCGCTTCCCTCCATAAGTTGTATATTGAGCTGAGGCCATGGTTAGCCCGCACCACAAGGAAGGGGCAAGCAATTTCAGGTATGACCAAGATGCTTGGCTGCCTGCAATTTTTGGTGAATGGCTCGTTCCAGAGGCTGGGTGCCCTCTCCGTGGGGATCTCACAGCCTACACTGAGCCGCGCCCTATCCAAGTTTTTGGAAGGCATGGGTACCCTAACTCGGAAATATATTTGTTTTCCTGAGGATATGGTAGCCAGAAACACGATTAAGCTGGCATCTTATAATATCGCTGATATGCCCAACGTCATGGGTGCCATTGACTGTACCCACGTTGCCCTGGTGCCTCTGGCTGCTGACGAGTACATCTACAGGCAAGTACAATCTGTCATGTTGAAATAAAACTTTTTCATATTTTATGGGGTACTTTCATTCTTTAGACCCTCCTTGTAAAAAATCCCTCCTTGTAATTAGTCCCTCCTTGTAATTTTTCAATCATTGAAAACATTCCCACCTTGTAACTAGTCCCTCCTTGTAATTGTTCCCTCCTAGTCAATATTCCATCATTGTAACTAGTCCGTCCTTGTAATTGTTCCCTCCTAGTAAATATTTCCTCCTTAAAAATATTCCCTCATTGGAACTAATCCCTCCTTGTAATTAATCCTTCATGGTAAATAGTCTCTCCTAGTAATTATTCCCTCATGGTAAATATTCCTTCATTGGAATTATTCCCTCCTTGCAAACAGTCCCTCCTTGCCAAGAGTGCATGTGAACCAATGGCCTGTATTTTTGACTATAATTATCATGTGGTGCAAAGGCAAACATTTTAAAGTGGCCTTCTAATTGAACAAGTAAATTAAAAATTTAAACTGTCTAACATACATATCCTTTTTGTGGGGACTAAATTCTTATGTAGTTGTTTTGTGTTATTTGTATTGGCATCCACGTTTGACTTAGGGTGTTATGTTAGTGTTTAAATTGTTTGCCAAGCCTTACTGATGTTTTTTTCTCTCTTTTTTCCCAGGAACCGCAAAATGGGCCACTCACTGAATGTGCAAGTAGTGGTGGCCCAGGACATGCGGTTCCTTAGCGTCCTCGCAGGCTACCCAGGCTCATCCCATGACGCCTACATCCTTAGAAGATCTGGATTGTTCCGTCGGTTTCAGTCTGGGGAATTTTCCGGTGCATGGCTCCTTGGTAAGTTGAGTCCTATAACGTCATTTTATTTTCAAGGTATGCCTTTGATTTTTTGTTTTGTTCCCATTTCTTAAACTATGCCTTTTTCCTCACCTTGTTAACATGTGAAACACGACTGTACCCATTACATTAGCAAAACAACCAAGCCTTGCAAAATGTTGGTCCTGCATAGTGAAAAATGTAAAGACTAATTTGAGGCAAATTACAAATCAGTCTTCCCAACACTAGTCTGTAATTCTGTTGTGGACTTTATCATAGAGTCTGCGCCATCTTTGCTTAGATGCATTACAGTTTCTGAGTAGAGGAGAGCGGGATAAAGTGCAGGGGCTGGGTTAGACCTGTTTTGGTCTCAGACAAAGCAGAAAATGGGTCCTGAAAACTTAACCCATCCAAGATTGCTGAGCAGCACAGAGCTAAACCAATAGCTCTTAAGAGTCTGGCTGATTGGCCAGCATCCGCAATATTGGTTCTCTAATGTTGGACCCCTATTAGATTAGATATGTTTCTTTGTGGATTTGCCCTGTGCAATATGTATGCCCATGTTTTTGGCCCAATGTCACCTAGCCTCTTATTCAGTTAGTTTGAGCGTTTTTTGGCTTCAATGTATGGAGTAATTTATTTTTTTTTTTTTCCATTAATTTTGCCAGGAGATTCGGGATATCCACTCCTCCCGTGGCTGTTGACGCCTGTACTATGCCCACAGAATGCCGCCCAAGAGGCCTATAATAGGGCGCCTTTGGCCTATTGAAGACCCGATTTCGATGTTTGGACCATACCAGGGGATCCCTTCAGTATGACCCAAAAAAGGTCATAGATATCATCATGGCCTGTGCTGCGCTGCATAATTTTGCAATCTTGCAGCGGGTCCCCCGGTATGTGGATTTGCCACCCTCTCCACCCGCCGATGAGCCAGAGGACGCCTATGTTGGGCAGCACAGTGCGTCTGGCCAAGCCGTCCGTGCTAATCTAATAGCAACACATTTTGCTTAATTGTTTGCTCCTTTTTTGTTTTGTTTTTACCTTGGTTTTTGTTAATGCTTTGTTTTTTGCTTTGGGTTTTATTAATAAAAAACAGTAATGAATTAATTACCAAAACCATCAACAATGTTTAGAGACTTTTTTTTTTAATTCTTTATTTTTGCATTTCAATAAGAATAGTACACATACATCTTATCGTTACACGACAAAGACAATAAAAGTGATGCATTTTAGCCCCTTGTAAGGGGATGGCTACTGGCCAAGTGGATATATAACAGCTCAATAAACTCAAACTAACGAACAGAACATGAGTCAGTGTGGTCTCTACAGTATTAAGTGGGGGGGGGGGGGAGGGACATGCGGATCCCCGGGCACCAGCCAGCACGGCTCTACATTCAGCGGACTCTGAGAACCTCATCCAATCAAACCAGGTACTAGTGAAACTTTCGAATCTATTTTCTCGAGAGAGAATCACATTCTCGAACCGCATGAGCTCATTTACTTTCATGAACCACATATCAACTGAAGGTGGGTCCTGGCTTTTCCACTTCAGGGGGATGCAGGTTTTTGCTGCATTGAGAAGGTGACACAGTAAAGATCTCCTGTAGTTCTTTAGGGGGACTTTGGTCATATGAAGCAGGCAGACGGCTGGGTCATCAGGCACACTGGTTTCAGTTACTTTACTTGCTACCCCTCTAACCGAATCCCAGAACGGCTTTAAGACAGGACAAGACCAGAAAATGTGCAGCATGTCACCTCTTGTGTCATTACATCTCCAGCAATTTTCAGAGGTCTCAGGGAACCATTTATGCAGCACAACAGCGAGATAGAATTTTATAGTTACACTCTTGAATTTGCGTGCAAGGAGTTTTCTACATTGTCCCTCGGAGAAGGAGACTCTCAACTCCGACTCCCATTTCCCCAGGAAAGCGGGCCTCTCATTCTCTGGGGGGGGGGGGCAACCAGCAATTTATATATGTATGAAAGCATGTGCTGAATGGCCGTTCTACTGGCACATAGGTTCTCAAAGGGGGTGCTTTTCCTTAAGCCTCCGGCAAAGCTCCGCAGCAAGTGGAGGAAATGCGTAATCTAGCTACTCTGCCAGTTTGTCCATGCCTTCAACCCCTTCGCTTGGGCAAGTATACCCAAATCCGTCCAGTCCTCACCCCCCTAAAAATGACCTGCCCTATAGACCCCGGCTTTTCTCCACTCTCTAGCTGTAGGGCCCTCATTACCCGGGGGAAAACTAGGGTTACCCATGATTGGGAGCATCGGGGAGGGGGCAGGGGAGAGATCAGGATGTTTAAAGTAGCGCCCGCAGGTTCTAATAGTGGCTCCAATTGTGGGGTGCTTCGGGATGAGGGGGGCCCCAAGCTCTCCTAGTCATGCAATTCCAGAGATCGGGGTTTCCAGGAACCCCTGCTCTAAACCCACCCACTGTTTATGGCTCCCATGCAAGCACCAGTCAACTGCTCTGCTGAGGTGCACCGCTGCATGATATAGAGTGGGGTCTGGAAAGCCGAGACCCCCACTTTCTTTGGGCCGAGATAGCAATGTTTTATTCAGCCTCGACTTCCCACCTCCCCAGACAAACTTAACGAAAAGCCCCCTGACCTTTTGCAGAAAACTCTGGGGGATCATCACTGGAAGGGCCTGTAGAAGGTAGAGAAGGCGGGGAAGCAAATTCATTTTGGTCGCATTGACGCGGACAAACCAGGAGATCTTCCCCTGCGCCCATCTAGCCGTCTCCTCCCCAAATTTAACTCAAAAAGTTTAACTCAAAAATTCTACCCAGGTTGCTGCTAATTTTGGTCCCGAGATATGTGACGGATTCATTTGCCCACTTGAAGGGGAAAGCGTTCCTTAGGTTGTTGTATCTTCTGGGTGGGATAGTGATGTTAAGGGCCTCAGATTTTTGGTAATTAACCTTGTACCCAGACAGCTCCCCATAGCGCCTCAATTCTGACATTAGGTTGGGAAGGGAGACCTCAGGACAAGACAGGCTAAACATCAAGTCGTTCGCATACGCAGCCACTTTGTATTGTTTGGACCTGATGGTTAAGCCTTTGATGTCTGGGTTACGGCGGATGTGGCACAGAAAGGGCTCTAAGGTGAGTATGAAAATTAGGGGTGAGAGCGGACACCCCTGCCTCGTCCCATTTGTTATCCGAAAGGAGTCTGATATAACCCCATTCACCCGAATTGCGGCAGACGGGGACCCATATAAGCTCCCAATCCAACTCAAGGCATTTGGGCCGAGCCCAATGTGTCTGAGCGTGGCACGCATGAAGTCCCAATTCACTCGGTCGAAAGCTAAGTGGACCAGGTTCAGCACCTTAATGGTGTTGTCCCTCGCCTCCCTGTGCGGCATGAACCCCGCCTGGTCCAAGCCGATGACGTTATGCAGGTGAGGAGCTAGCCTGGAGGCCAAAATTTTGGCAAATAGTTTCAATTCAGTGTTCAGGAGTGAAATTGGTCTGTAACTCGAACATTGGGACGGGTCTTTGCCATCCTTAGGGATCACCGAGATGTATGCTCTCAGCGAGTCCACGGGGGGGGAATTACCGTCCCTGATAGAATTAAAGACTTCAAGGAGCTTCGGGGCCAGGAGGGGGAGGAACTTCTTATAATACGGGAGACTAAGTCCATCAGGTCCCGGGGCTTTCCCCCCTGCCGCTCCCGTTACTGCTTTATGCAGTTCGGTCATTGTGATTGGGTCCTCTATCTCCTCTAGGACCTCTCTGGGGAGCCTCGGGAGCCCAGACTCCACAAGGTAGCGTTCTATGAGGCCCTCACCTCCCTCCCTCCGCTGGTTCGGAAGGTTATACAGGCGATCATAGAACCTCCTGAACGTTTCTCCAGGCCCTCCACCGTGGAGATTTTGGGGACATATGTTTTAGCTTCTTCCTCCCTAAGGGCCTTTGCTAGCAATCTGCCGCATTTGTCTCCCGACTCATAGAAAATTCTGTGACAGTTGCTGATTTGTGCTTTAATTTTGTCGCAGCATAATGCTTTACGTTTCTCCCTCAGGGAGGTTAAGACAGGGAGAAATTCACTAGCCAGAGATTTTTTGTGCTTCCTCTCTACGGCCCCGATTTCCTCCAGCACATCTCTCACCTGTTTGGCCTTCTCTTTTTTAATCCTGGAACCGATTTTGATAAAGGTGCCCCTAATGACGCATTTATGCGACTCCCATAGGATCCCAGGTTTAACCTCAGGAGATTAGTTAAGCTGGAAAAAAATTTTAAGGTCCTTCTGTACCTCCTCCAGAACATTTTGGTTGTGTTGAGCCTCCATGACCAGCTCCTCGGAGTTTGAGTGGGGCAGGCAACCGTCAAGGTAACTGGGGCATGGTCAGATACCGTAATGCTACCAATTGTGGCATCTGTAACCCGGCACAGGGAGGCGTGGGGGACCAGGAACCAGTCAATCCTCGAGTAAGATCCGTGGGAACTAGAATAGAACGTATAGTCACGCTCGTTGGGGTGAAGAATTCTCCACGGGTCAACCAATTTATGCAGTGCAAGAGTTCTTTTGAGTCTCCTGAGTCTCGCGTAGGACTCATGTGGGCCCCCCCTAGAGGTGTCTATAAGGGGATCGAGGGCAAGGTTAAAATCCCCTCCCACCACCAGCTCTCCCTCCCTAAAGGTTGACAATTCCTCCAGAACCGATTCCAAGAAGGCCACCTGTCCCGTGTTCGGCACGTACACGTTAGCAAAAGTATAACTGCAGGAGGCAATCTTCCCCTTGAGGAAGATCCATCTCTCCTCCTCGTCTGCTTTAAAGTCCCACAGCTCCCAGGGGAGAGTCGCACTCAAGAGTATGCTAACCCCCAGGCCCTAGAGTCAGCCGAATAGCTGTGGTAAGCTCTCGTGTAGTGCCTGTTGCCGAGGAAAGGCGGTTTACCCCTCTTGAAATGTGTTTCCTGCAGGAAGGCAACTTGAGCCCTCAGACCTCTCAAGTTTCTCTTTTCTGGGCTGTTAAGCCCTTTGGTATTGAGGGACACTATACGGACATCAGCCATGGCCAGCGTCACGCAAGGCCCAGACGGGCTCCAACAGGGGGCGCACCCGGAGATCCGCACCAACTAGAGAGGGGAAGGAGGGGCAGGAGCTACCCCAAGCAGGTGTGAGGTATTGGGTTTAGGAGGGGGGGGGAGCGAGACCAAAAAAAGGAAGAGAGAGAAAAAACAAAAAAAAACAAAACCCAGTAATACTAAACAGTACCTAAGTTTCCCAACTCGTGGGATGGTTGTAGCCTAAGGGGACAGATGTTCCCCAAAGACCAGCCTATTGGGGGGGTAGTGCATCCAACAAGGGTGAGGAGGCACTCAGGTATGTTAACTCCACCCTCTCCCAGTCCAAGATGACACAGCATTACCAACCGCGGGCGGTCCAGGAGCAGATGCGCGGGAGGCCTGAGGCACTCCCGCCCATGGCTCCCCGTCTTGTTGCACGAAAATCCTACCAATACATTTAACAAGAAAGTCTCATTCGGATGATCAAGGGAGGACAAGCTGAATAAAAGCAGCCTTACTGCGGATGATCAGTGTAGCAACAGCTTCAAATGTCCTCAATTTGAGAAGCCGACTGACTCCACTCGGTAACCACCCCCCCCACCCCAGCTGAGGAAGCCGAGGGAGGGCGGCGGCCAAACGAACCCAGGGCCCGGGTGGCGCCGGGTCCGCCGGTTGAGAAACCCCCGTGACCCAGAGTCTCTCCAGGCCCCCCTCACGGGCCCCTGAGCCGGGCGCCCAACCCGAGAGAGATCCCTGAAGCTCCTGGGACCTCGGTTTCTTCTGCTAGGCAGCCGAGATAGTGCTGAGGGCCTGCCCAGATCCAACCAGTCCGGGATATTGACCGGCTCACACCAATGGAACTCGAACAGGCCCTCCAAGTCCTCATGCTTCTTCAGTAGAAATACCCCCTCGGGGCTTTTAACGATCAAGTGAAAAGGGTAACCCCATCTGTAGGTGGCTCCTTTGCTGGCGATAGCATCAAGCAGGGGTCTCATCGTTCTTCGCATTTGGAGGGTCAGTTTGGACAAGTCCTGCATAATCTTGATTGTAGCCCCTTCGAAACTTAACGAGCTCTTAGTCCACGCCTTCCTCAGGATTTCCTCTTTCAGGGAAAAGCGATGGACCCTGCAGACTATGTCCCTCGGGAAGGCAGGATCCGCACTCCTGGGGCCCAGTGCTCTGTGGACTCTGTCGAGTTCGATGGTCGGGGGGTGGTCCCCCTCCAGCACCTCATTAAATATGGTAGTGGCGATTGCTCTAACATCTTCCGCACCCTGTGGCTCTGGGACGCCCCTGATCCTTAAGTAGTTTCGTCTGCTACGATTTTCCAGGTCGTCGAGGTGCAAATGGTAGGTTTTGATTATGGCATCCTGGGAGTCGCATCTGGCTTCCAACGCCCGTAATCGGCTGTCGTATGAAGGGCCCTCTGCTTCCAGGGAGCATACTCTTGACGCGACTTCTGAGACTTCATGGCGCACTGCTGCTATCTCGCGTTTGTGCGCGGCTTCGTATTTAGCTATTAGATTTTCGATTTCTGACCTGGTCGGAATACCTCTCAAAAGTGAGTTTCAAGATGGATCTGGCATTCCTGTTGCATCTCACCCGGGATCTCCACGACACATTCGTCTGGGGCAACAGGCGCAGGGGTGCGTTCGACAATCAGGGCCGCTGGTGACATAGTTTCAGGGCTTCTGCCCTGGTTAGGAGGGACTCGGTCCGGGGAGGGCGGAAGGGGGATATAGGCGACCCCAGCAATGTAGCAGAGGCCATCCCAGATTGGGAAGCTGCGCCTGGCTCATCTCTCTTCTGCATCGGACTCTGAGGGAGGGCCCCACCGTGAGCACGCGAGGTGAGCTCCGTGTGAACCAAAGGCGTACGGGATGGGGGTGCCACCCACCGATCCACTCTGGGTGTAAATGCGAACCTGCCTAGGTCCGAGGCAAGACCTCTACTTCCAGGGCCTTTTACTGGTAAGCCTGCAATGTCCCCAGTGTCCTCCTCAGATCCAGCGCGCGTGCCGGCGGTATGGCGTTCAGAGGACCCACCTGCTGAGGGGTGTGCATGACGTGTATACTGCTCCTTTAAATTCTGCGCCATTAGCTGGGGGTCACCAGGGGAGGACAGGGCAGGCGGGACTCGGGGCTCAGGGTGCCTCTGGGAAGGCTCCCCCTGCCATGCCTTCCCCCTCCCAGCTTGATCCCCATAACTGCCTCCTTGTGGGAGTATCCCCTCCTGGGAAATTGTGGCTGTCCTACTGAGTCTCTCTGGGGAGGCAGCACGGGTTGTGGGTATGGTCGCCGCCATCTTGCTGCCCCCATCTCTCCCGTTCCTGTCTGTGATGATCACTGAGGCAGCCCGACGCTCACCCACCCCGCCGCCAGACGTGTCCTCGGGTCCGCCCGCAGCACTCACCCCTCCACCTCCGTACCCCAAGTGCTCCTCTCCTGGCTCCCTCGCCACTGCAGAGTGTAGATGCTGGGCGGCGGGCGCCATCTTGGTACACCCAGCCCTCTCTCCAGCTGCTTCTTCGGCTCCTCGCACCGCGCTCTCCGGCCGCAGCATTCCACCGCGCTCATCGGGGGTCCGCCGCGCCCCCATCTCCTCCTCGCTGACACTGTCCGCGGACGTCGCAGACCCCGACTCCTCTCCCGCCCGACCTCGCCTGCGGGACATCTCCTCCGCCGCCATCTTGAGGTCCTCCGTCTCCTCTCTTCTTCTTAGCCGCTCCGCCAAAAGACGCCTCACCGACATGCCGCCGCCGCTCCTTCTTCCAGGCCTCTTATGCTTTTTGGGCATTGTTCAGGTAGGTCTCTGACCGCTCGGGAACAACTATTTTTGGGGCTTGGGGAGTCGGAGATCGCTCACGCGCTCCCGTCCAATATCATGCCTGGACACGCCCCCTAGAGACTCTTTTTTTGTTAATTTTGGGTGTTTGTTTATGGGGCTACTTTAAGTCATATTTATTATCCAAAAACCGAAAGACAGCAACTTAGTCAGAAACACGTGTATTTTATTTTCTTTTTGATCATTTTTTAAACAAAAAATTGGGAGTTGATGGTCACTCCCATAGTTATGGGGAATACATGGACATGAAATTTAGCCGAAAGCATGCCACATAGCAATTGCACACAGGCTGGATTTATAAAGTAAGGCACTCCAGGACTAAGTTAACCTTAAATAGAACATACTAACATATATGTGCCAAGCATTGTCAAGTGGATAAATCAGAGATGTTACATGTTCAAAATATGGACACAAACAAACCCTCTCCTGCTTGGGCACATTTGCCACAGGCACAGGTTGAAAGCAGACATACCTATGCCACATCTACACCTGTTACTCAGTGGCCCACCCAAACAAGAACACCCAGTCCCAATCCAAGTCCAGTAAAATCTCAGCCAGGGGCCAAGGTAGTAGTTTGGCAGTCCAGAATGTCACACAATCATGCCTACAAACAGGAGGAGCCACAACCAATGTAATTAGGGCCAAGGCTGCAGCGCAACAGCTTGAGTGGCCGGTTCAGTGAGGCTTGACCTCTGGCATTGGCTAGTGGCCTACCTCAGGACTCTAATGAGCTATATGGGTGCAAATCCAAGGCATACAAGCAAAGCCATAACAAAATGCTATACTGGTAGGGCTCACCAGACAAGTCAATACAGTGGGGATGTAGAGCAAAGATGTAGAACAGATTCAGCCCAAATACACCTTAATATGGGGGATGCCCATAGAACCCAGGTTGGGGTCCTTGGTGGTGGGCCCTAACCTGGGCCTGTGTGGCATTCAGAATCTGCAACTGTTCCAAAATGTTTCTTTGGTTAGTTTGCAATTCAGCCATGCTGCCCTGAATTTGGTTGCCAAGTTGGCCATGTGGCTGTTATGGGTCCTAAATTCAGTCAGCATGGCACTTAAGTTATTATTGAGGTTCTCTAATTGGGCATTAATATGCTTGTGGTTTTGTTGATTTTGGCGCCGAAATAGCCGCCTCCCCGGGTTGTGGGGCATGCAGATGATGTTGCTCTAGGACCCCCAACAGCCACAGGTATGCTGGGCAAATCCTCAACAGCAGATCTAAAACTGGGGCCTAGAGGGTCAGTCTCTGCATGCTGCCCACGATGTGCAGGCAGCATGCAGCCAGCTTCCCTCTGCTGCTGGGGTTTTGTCGGAGAAACATTTTGGGACAGTTGCAGATTCTGGCCCAGGGGGAGATCTTCATAAGGTCCCATGCAGGTTCCATCCTCCTCCAACTCCTGGATTTCCTCCATAACTGTGTGGGTCTGTTGGGACATGTAAATTAAAAAGGTTAAGTTTGGGGAATACATATGTAATTCAGCCAAAAGAAACATGGCAAGGCACATGCATAAGCAACATCATAAAAAGACACTTACTGTAGATATCGGATCGTGTGTCCGAGGCAGCACGGAAGTAGACTGCATTGTAAAACTGGCAGAGGATTCTACACTAGCTGAGGGATGAGGCTGGGCTGCATTAGAAGAAAACAAACAACGTAAACACACAACTATGCATTGGTGATGCTTAATAACACATATGCTTAAATCAAACACGTGGCCAAGCTGGAATGGCCACTACCACAACAGTGTAACTTGACCTTCACTATGAATGCCATTATCTTGAAAATGGATTTTGAAACAAGTACATACACATTGGTCACCTGAAGCCAACCAAACATGCAATACTGCCTGTTGTGTGTGTTTAAACATCCCTTATAGGCCATTAAGTGAACACACTCAGCTTGCAAATAGCAGTTACAATATGATTCTGCTCGTTAGCATTGTATCTATGAAAACATTGCAATCACCCCATCTTAAGTTGTTGGGACCCAAGCACAGCTCAAACCCAAGTGGGTAACAGATAAAGATGTAAGTGTTGTATGTGATTGAATAGAAATACATATCAGGCAGTCCTTTGCCAATCTCAATACTTTACTACTCTTCGTAAATGTTCAGAAACGTCATGTATGGGCAAGCAAATTATAAAATTATCTGTCCACACACATGACACACCCTGGTCAAATTGTTCACTCCACTACAAGCCACACCCTAGGGGCATGTGTTTAGATGTGCCTTGCTGGATAATTTCACAGGTTGCACAATTTTTAGGGAAATTAACACATTACTAACCTGCAGAAATAGGCGGGTTGTCCGTGTCCTGTTGTGCCGAGTGTCCCTCTAACGCAACAGGATGTAGCAGGCCCAGCACCATCTCCTCAGCCTGGGTAAATTTCAATTTAGTGGGGAATCCTCCGCCAGTTTGTAAGCTGAAAAACATAGTTACAAAAATTAAGCTCAATGACGTCTATACAAGAATAAAAACCCAAAAATAAGATATGTACCTGTACTGCCGCCTTTTATTCTCTTTCTTCCATGCGGCATATTTGAGGTCCAATATTTTCCGTTGAATCTGTTCTACATCTTTGAACTCGTCCCCCGCTGCATTGACTTGTCTGGTGAGTTCTGCCAAAATCTCCGCTTTGCGCTGCTTGCTTGTTGATTTGGATTTGCTCCCATATAGCTCATCATAATATAACGTGCCAATGCCAGAATTTGGGCCTCACCAAAACGGCCACTCAAGTGGCCTCTGCGCAATGTGCGCCCTGTTGGTTGTGGTTGTGGCTCCTCGTTTTTTCCAGGCAAATGGGGTGACATTCTGGCCTGGGTGTGTGTTGGAGAATTCAAGGACTGCAGGCTGGCTGCTGATCGAACTGGACTGGGAAAGGGACTGGGTGTTCGAGGCTGGGTGGCCACAGAAGTTGCAGGGGTTGATGTGGCATAGGGTGATTGCCTGGCCACCTGTGCCGGTGGCGAATGTGGCCGAGGAAGAGAGGGTCTGGATGAGCTTGAACTTGTGCTTGGGGCCCTGTGGCTCTGTGGGCCCTTGGAACGAGCATGGCCCTTGGAGGTACTTGGCCGGTCCATGGGTGACCCAGAGCTTGTGGTTCTCTCACTCTTGCCCGTGGATTGGTAGCCCCGTGCGGGTGGGGATGTGGAGCTTGGGATTCTCTGCCTTTTAGGGCTTTTGCCCCTGCTGTGTCTTCTGGGTCGTCGGGGGCTTCTGGGCCTGCTGTGGCTTCTTGGCCGTTGTGGGCTACTGGCCCTGCTGTGGCTTCTTGGGCGTCGGGGGCTTCTGACCCTGCTGTGGCTTCTTGGGCGTCGGGGGCTTCTGACCCTGCTGTGGCTTCTTGGGTGTCGGGGGCTTCTGACCCTGCTGTGGCTTCTTGGGCGTCGGGGGCTTCTGGCCCTGCTGTGGCTTCTTGGGCATCAGGGGCTTCTGGCCCTGCTGTGGCTTCTTGGGCATTGGGGGCTTCTGGCCCTGCTGTGGCTTCTTGGGCATCGGAGGCTTCTGGCCCTGCTGTGGCTTCTGGGCCGTCGGGGGCTTCTTTCATGGTGGGTTTTGGATTTGAACACTGCCTTGGTGCCACGTGGGGGGGGGGATGTGGGCCCGGGGCATCGCACCCTCTTACCAGTTTTTAGCACCTCCCTTGTGGTAGGCTTGGTGGCCTGTGTCTTTCGCTTTGCTTGTGGCTCCTTTTTTGGGAGTAGTGGTGGGTTGCTTGGGCGGAGCATTGGTTTTTGGCCACAGTTTGGTTTTGGGCATTTGTGAACAAGTTTTTGGCCCTTCTGAAGCCTCCTGGCGCTTGGGTGCCTTTTTCCCGCTTGCCCCTGCTTGCTTCTTTGGTGCCATTTTGCACGGACTCTGAAAGAGAATGATCTGTGTGTCCAGGGACCTTTAAATAAGATTGGCGGTCTGTGACGCCTACGCGCTCGCGTACGGCCGTTTGTTCGGCCGTGCGGAACCCGGAAACCGCTGGGGCATTACTTATCTGCTGTGGAGAAGAACAAAGATGGCACCCACAATCTTCACCCACCATCATGCTTGTAAGTGTCTTTTTATCAGTTTGATTTGCCAGCTAAATGCATGTCTACCCCTTAAGGAAGCGCAGGAAGTAAGGGCTTTATTTAAAAGTGGCTACAACTCCGTGCACAACCAAAGTCACGGCACACACGTGCCAAACACCAGTTCGGCCAGCTTCAAGGATTTGATTAGCCTAGAAATGTGTGTGTTAATGTCATTCAGTTAAAGGATCTATATTTGACAGATATTGGTAGCCAATTGGAACTAAATGCTATGTTTGCTTTATGTTTTGTAGACCATGCTGGAGTGCAGGTACGACTACCTGCCCAACTCTTTTGATAAACGCACCGTCGCCCTGGAGATCATCATGCAAATACAGCAACAGACCGACACCACCTTCACCCACACTCAGATCATGCAGCATTGGTCGAGCCTGAAGCGGCTGCACATGCCCCGGGTGCAGAGGTTTTTCAGCATTCATTTCCCTAGTAAGTACATAGCGATTGCATGCCAGATGTAACTAAGACACAAGGTAGGCCTTTAGTTAAAATGCCTTTTCTTTGGTAGTGTTGGAAATGGATTACCGTATACGTCGCACCCGGAGGCGCACAGGCCGAACAGTGCTGCATGAAGCTGCAGCTGGAAGTGAAGGTGGTGGATCTCCAGGGCGATGGTCCTACCCCTCCTCTGTTGGGTCCTCCGACCAGCCCCTGGACCTTTCCATAGAGGAGGGGCGGCACGGCGTGGGCAGGCAGTAGTACCATGCCACGCATGCGGGAGCCTCTGGTATGTGACTCTTCATGGATACGCACACACATATACATTCTATTTACTACCAAGCTGATTCCCTTCATCTGTTTTTATAGATGCTTCGGGAGCGGCTGAAGTTGTGGAGGAAGCGGCAGATCGGCCACCTGAAGAACATGGAGAAGGTGATTGATGTGACCCAGACATTTAAATATACATTTTATTACTGTTGAATAAGACATAAAAACTAACTGTAATTGCCATGTTTCTCCAGGAACTTCTTCACAGCAGAGCCAGGGCCCAGGACATCAGGTTGTCCCCAACGAGCCATCTCTCGGCCACCAACCAAGTAAGTAGTAATGCCATTATTTGCAGTATGTGGTAATTGACATGAACACACAGATACATCAAGCCATAGTCAATGGCATTCGAAGAATGACCTCTGGCCACTTCCTTAGCTTAATGACTTTGCATAATCACCTCTGGCCACTTCCTGAGCTTAATGACTTGCCAGATTGACATATGTGGCCTTTATTTAATTAGCTAACTAAAAAACATTCAATCCACAGGTGACAAACATGTATTGTTCTCCAAGTAATGTTTTATTCTCAATTTGTTACAGGGACCACACACCAAGCAGTTTTAGAACTGAATAGGAAGGTCCTTGAGTTGGTGGCCGATATGAAAGTGGTGGTGGCCTTGTTGGGGACAACAGAAGAAGAGGAAGAAGATTAGAGTCCTGGGTCCTGGCCCTGTTTAGTTTATAAAGTTTTTTTAAAAAGCCAGTTTTTTAAACATTTTATATTTTTTATACCAAAAAACCTAAAATGTACATAGAACTTTTTAAAAAAATCTTTAAGGTATAAAATTTTACAGATAAAAAAACAAAAACAAAGTTTCATTGTCATTTATTTAAACACATACATTTATAACAAAGAAAGGGTCAAAGACATTTTTATATCAAGATTCAGATGTCCGCAAAGTGGTTTGGGTAAGTTTTAGGGGCCTAAAATGGAAGAAGAACCTAACCGCGAAGTGGTCTGGGTTAGTTTTAGGGGCCTAAAATGGAAGAACCACCTAACCTGGAAGTGGTTGTGGTGAGCTTTAAGGGTCCAAAAGGGAAGATGGAGGATAGCGCTAAGTGGTTGTGGTGAGCTTTAAGGGTCCAAAAGGGAAGATGGAGGATAACGCTAAGTGGTTGTGGTGAGCTTTAAGGGTCCAAAAGGGAAGATGGAGGATAGCGCTAAGTGGTTGTGGTGAGCTTTAAGGGTCCAAAAGGGAAGATGGAGGATAACGCTAAGTGGTTGTGGTGAGCTTTAAGGGTCCAAATGGGAAGATGGAGGATAGCGCTAAGTGGTTGTGGTGAGCTTTAAGGGTCCAAAAGGGAAGATGGAGGATAGCGCTAAGTGGTTGTGGTGAGCTTTAAGGGTCCAAAAGGGAAGATGGAGGATAGCGCTAAGTGGTTGTGGTGAGCTTTAAGGGTCCAAAAGGGAAGATGGAGGATAGCGCTAAGTGGTTGTGGTGAGCTTTAAGGGTCCAAAAGGGAAGATGGAGGATAGCGCTAAGTGGTTGGGGTGAGCTTTAAGGGTCCAAAAGGGAAGATGGAGGATAGTGCTAAGTGATTTGGGTGAGCTTTAAGGGTCCAAAAGGGAAGATGGAGGATAGTGCTAAGTGGTTGTGGTGAGCTTTAAGGGTCCAAAAGGGAAGATGGAGGATAGCGCTAAGTGGTTTAGCTAAACATTGTAGTAGATGTGAGGGTGGCAAATATGTAGGCGAGCACTTTAATGAGTTAAGTTTGTAGTGCGCAGGCACAAGATCGTAAGGATTTTCGTCTGGACGATTATTTTTGGAAAAAGTGAAACAGAATCTATCGGGAAACGTAAAAGATTCGTGGGAGAAGACGATGGGAAAAGGGCAAAATTGAAAGCCTACGTTGTAACACGAGAAAATGAAACAGAAAAGTCACAATGGAAAATTAAATCCTCGTACTCCTACTCTGGCATACGAATGGAAGGAAGGTTTGCAATGCATGCATAGAATCGCTCGCACACTCATACGAGAGCGGGAAATTTGAAAGTAATACGAAATCGGCACTAAAACGGAAGTATTTTTTTGTCTCTCTGAATCAACCCTTATGTCTTTTGTTGGGATAGACAGAATTGAATCTAACTGGCGGGGCTCTAATCTTGTCAAAGAAATTTCTAAAAAGGAGGGGTGGTGGATTTTCATGCTTGGTACATTACATCCAGCCGGTTTAAACATTGAATTTGATTTAAATTGTTTTATCAGTTCCTGTTAAATTAGAAAAGGAAAGTTGGGTATAGGTCAAACCCACACAGCTGCGACCTCCATGTGTGACCACGCCACTAGCACAAAATTAGTTCCACCATTTGAGTGTTTAATACAAAAAAGCTTTATTTCTGCTATTTAGCAGTTGCTAAAAGGATTAAAAGGTAACAGGAGAGGCAAAATGGCCTCCCCCTACTACCACATATACATTAATATCAATTACCTATCACGGGTTTCAAAGGCCCATGATTGGAAGGATACATGCAATGGGCTATAACATGTTGATCCAGTCCTCACAGACAATGGACTTGGTCAGTATTGAACAGCAAGCGACACAAACTCATATTATGGCATCTACATACTATTTACATAATTTGATCACACCAAGGTCGATATGGGATCATTCAAAATTCCTCTATGGTAAAACGAGGTGGACTAGTTTCGCCCACAGACAGGGCTTCCTCTGCACCTCAATTCATCAATACAATCATGTGCACCTTCACTGCGGTGCTACTGTGATGTCATCTTTATTCTATAAGGAAAAGAAACAGCCAGAAAGCAGACAAGGGACAAAAGTGAGGAAAAAACAGCAGAAAGAATATACAGCCATTAAGAATTATTTGTGATGCACCTTATGGTCCAATTGGCCAAAATGTCAGTAATCATATAAGGGTACCTGTATGTCCCTGTAGTCACTAGAAACTGGCAGTATAATGCTGGGCTCAGAGACACCTTACAGTCCCGATGTCCTCATCAGCATCAGAGACAATCTTAGTACCGTGTGTTCAGCCACCTGATCAGCAGCCTATATTAGGAAGTTGTTAAAATCACTATTGGCTAATGTGCATATTTCCATCATGGAGAAGGATAATATGTAAAGGTACACTTACATTGGGATTCAGCCGCTGTAAAGCAAGAGGGGGCAACGTCAATGCCTCCCTGGAAAGCAGATCGTACAGCTGTAGGGAGGTGGCTGCACCTCAGTCCTGGTAGCAGCCCACGACCTGTCTCCCTCTTGCACAGCCCGGATGTGTGGAGGCAGCTGGCGAGCTTTGTATGACGCTGCGTCAGCTGCGTGCTGGGGCCACGTGCCACTTCCGGGGCAGCCGGATCCAGAAGTGACGTCACCGCCAGGCCCGGGAATGACACCTCCCCAGCACACAGGGGCGTGCATTCGGAGAGAGGGACGAGGGGAGGGGGGAGGGGACGGCCCGCGCCCGCAGGAGGACGCCACGCCCCTCCGCCTCCCCACCGCGCACCCAGTCCCCCGACGGCTAGGGAAACAGGGCGGGCAGCGGCAACGCCCCTCCGCCACCCCCGACGCCGGGGAACAACAACCCCGGGCAGGCAACAGCGCGCCACGCCCAGCACCGCAGCCGCTCCCCCCTGGCGGCGCACCACCACCCGGCCCCCAACCAACACCAGGCAGCGCAACGGTGGGCGAGAGGCCCAAGCATTCGACCCCCCCCACCACCTCCTAAAAGAACTCCCCTCCCCCCACATCGATGGCACAGTCTCCGATAAATTGGGCACCCTCTGGGGGGACAGGCCCCCCTAATTTTGGGTAACCCCAATGGCACCACCCCTGGAACCACATCCCAACCCCCTATCTGTCTGTTAGATAATATGGATGTATATCTCAAAAAGAGAGAAAAATATATCACAACATTGATGCTTATTGTCAACACACCATTTAAAAATGATATAAAAGGCAGTTGAGGGGGAGGCTAATCCCAGACGTGTAAAATGGATAAACTCAAAATTTTTGCCCCATTTTCAATTGCCAATCAGAAAGTCTGTATTTTGATCCTCAATTGTTTTGTACAGCCCGCTATTAGTACCTGCCAGTAATCTCATGGCAATATCAATGATTGAGAGATTTATTATCTACACTGGCATCATCAGCCAGCTTAGCTATGGCTGTAACCAACATACACAAGCAATCTATCCATGCTCTACAACAAAAAAAAAAAAAAAAAAAAAAAAAAGGGAGGAGAGGTTTTTAGCCTAAAAAGGGCGCAAAGCGAATTGTCTCATTCAGACCAGGATAGAGGTGTGCTTTCGTTTTACTAATCCAGCGGGTTTCCCTCTGGAGAGTAATCCTCTCTATATTACCACCTCTGGCGTGTGGATGAATCCGGTCTAAACCCTGGACCGTTAATCCTTTCGGTTCGCTATTGTGATGACGGGCAAAATGCCGTCCTATCGGGGTCTTAGCATTGGCAGTGCGGATATCATATTGATGTTCGTATATCCTCTTTTTCAAAGGTCTATTCGTTTTTCCGATGTAGAAGCTCCCACACGGACATGTAAGTATATATATCACGTGGGGAGTTTCACAATTGACAAAATGTTGGGATTGTACCGATGCCTGTCCAGGTATGTTAATGGTTTTGCCCGGTTTAATGAACTGGCAGCAACTGCACCTTTTTTGGCATTGATAAGTGCCACCAGTTTTACAACATTTCTTAGGATCCCTCTCTGTATAATGACTTTTAACTAGTTTGTCCCTGAGATTCCTTGCCCTTCTAAAGACAAACTGTGGTTGTGACGGCAGAATCTCCCTAAGGCTTTGGTCATTCATCAACAGATGCCAATTACGTTGAAATATATTTTTCAATGTGTGATGTTGAGCCGAAAAGGTCAGGGTGACGGCCAGAGGTCGTTTGTTCATCTGTGGCTTAGGTTTGTACAAAATTTCCGTTCTGGGCCTCGCAAGAGCTTTTTTATAAGCAGACGACAGTATTTTCTTACTGTAACCCCTTTCCTGCAATCTACTCTTTATCCCGTCCGCTGCTTTTTTAAAATCACCATCATCGGTGCAATTTCTACGCGCCCGGAGATATTCTCCATATGGAATACTGCGTAGTAGATGTTGGGGATGAAAGCTTGTCGCTCTTAAGATTGTATTGGCAGCTGAGGTCTTCCTGAAAAAATCTGAATGCACTTGTCCCAGTGCATCTATGGAAATTGTCAAGTCCAGGAAATTAATCCTAGACTCACTGATTTCATGCGTAAATCTTAGATTTAATTCGTTGCGGTTTAGGGTTTGAATGAACTCCTCCAGCAACTGTCTAGGACCAGTCCACAGCACAAAAATATCATCGATGTACCTGTGCCACGTAAGAACGTGGCACAGGTACATCGCGAGAGTGTCCTCACCCCACAACTCCCTCTCCCAACGGCCAAGGTACAGGTTGGCATAGGATGGGGCACACGTGGTCCCCATCGCCGTACCCTGTACCTGATGGTATAATTGGCCGTCGAAGAGAAAGAAGTTGTGGGTGAGGACAAATCTCAACAATCGAAGGACAAACAGATTAAGGTTGCACTGACTAACGTCCAATTCGTTCAGAAAAAATTGTATAGCTCGCAGGCCCTGATCATGCGGAATACTTGAGTACAGGGCCTCCACGTCCAGCCCCACCAGGAGAGTCCCCGGGGGCACAGTCATCCCATCGAGGATGCGGAGTAAATGGCCGGTGTCCTTCAAGTACGAGGGAAGCTGGTGCACCAACGGTTGAAGAACGTGATCGACTGGCTCGATCAGTCAGAGACCCCATGCCCGACACTATGGGTCTGCCTGGAGGTGCAGACACCGATTTATGAACCTTCGGTAAGGCATAAAAGGTGGCAATGGTCGGGCATGGGGCCTCATTCGTGTTTCAAGGGATCTATGGGAGGCTTCCACCGCGTCAACTCTCTGCGTGACCTCTGTTAAATTACCCACTTTCCTTGATACATGTGACCTCTTTTTATTTATATTTTCATATATTTTATGTATATATCTCATATCGGACATACAATTTATCATATATTTAGTGATGTATTTTTATATACAAATTGATTGTCAAATTTTTGTGGTACTGTATGAATTTACACTGGCACTGGAATCAGACAGCCTCTATACATTTTTAAATATTTTTAATATTATCTCTATTGATATTTTAATTTAAAAACACTTTTTGATTTCTATTCACATATAGGCATCTTCTTTGGATCAGTTCGTTTTGATTGCTTTTAGTAGGGTTATTAGGATTTATAAACACTATGTTTTTAGATTTATAATAGCACTTTGATTGACGTCTCTATAGCGCTCTGCCATTAGGATTTATAATCCCGCGCTACTTTGAAATCTCTATAGCGTTTTGTATTCTGTGACTGTAATGAGTCCACTGTAACAGGTCTGTCTATTTGTCATTCAATATGGAATGCATTTCGCGTTTCATCGCTTCCGCATCCTGGTTGATGCGATCATGTGATCACAAAGGTGTTCAAGCATTCCTCACTGCTAGGGGTTTGGTCTGACGTCTTGCACGTGACCGGGGCCGCGATCACGTGCTTTTCACTCAGGATGACGTCTGCCTTCCCTAGCAAGGACAGCGTTGCACTCAGGTATAAGAACCCTATATAATGTTTATAAAAGAGAGTTTGGCTGTCTTATCAGTTTGTGGATTTGCGCATAGAGCGCGATTACTGGGAGCCAATTGGTTGTTGCCTACTTACCCGGGATTGATGGATATGGGATTGGTGATTCAGATGACTATGTGTCTGCGGCCACGTGATTTCTCATTTTTTTGGGGGAGCGGTGTTCATCCTCCCTGTATACTATTTAAACTCCGCCGCTCTGCCTTGCCACCAGCCTTGTCAACGTTCCCTAACGGCGACGAAACGTGTTGGCGGTGGCGAGTGGTGGAGTCCTTGCAAGTGGTTGATAAAAGTTTCTGTACAGTTTTCAAAAAGTATTATGGAGTAATCTGTTTCGGCTGTCGGATTTCAGGGCCAGCGAGGTTCGGATTCAACATACACTCTGATTTTTATTTACATGTTTGTGAGTACATTTTTATTATTTCCAATTAAACATATACGCTTTGCAGAAGTAAACTAGATTGCATTCCTTTTACATTTCCTTCTATATACGTCTGCTGGAATTTGGACGCCTGTATTGTTAACTACTATTGGCGAGCATATGCTTGAAAGAGGATCATACTGAGAATATCTTGACATAGTTGGTAAGAGTCCAGATTGCTGGTGGTGGATTAGCTTTGGATATCTCACAGTGTGGAGTGCATGCACCTTGGGACGTTATCTGATTGCATCATTTTACCAGCTCTTCTTCGTTTACCTGCTCTGTGTTTATACCTATACATTTGAACTTTTGAATTTGAATTTTTGTTTGAATATTCATACATCGATTCTCACAATATTTACAGATTAGAGGTAGTGATAAAAAAGCTTCAACAAAACACACATTGCTAACATAAGAAAAAAATACTAGTTAAGATCTGCATCTTTAACCCTTTAAGTGCCAAGCACGTAACACCTACGTGCTGGCTTGGCTGGGCCTTAAGTGCCAAGCCCGTAGGTGTTACGTGCTCGACTTTCCCTGCTCCTAGTATAAAAAGTAAAAATGAAAAATACTCACCTGACCCCTCGTTGGATCCGGCCGGGTCTCCTCTTTAATTTGGTGCCATCCGAGAGCCCCCGGAATAGCCCCCCCGCGGTTCGGCAGCAGCTGCTGACTGTAATTAAAAAAAATAATAAAAATGACATTTGCTTACCTGTGGTCGCGCTGCCTCCCTCCTGGTCTTCTCTTCACTGGGGGGGCCTCCGATCACCCCCCCCAGCCTCTTCGGTGGCGAGGAGAGGGCAGAAAATGCCCTCTCCCCCCACTTCCTGCATCTCGACTGCTAGCCCCGCCCCATTGTGATGTCACCAGCAGCCGGCTTCTTCTGCCCAAGCCCCCGAGACTGAATCAGTCTGCTCGGTGCTTGGAGCACGGAGCAGAGGAGGAGGAGAGGGGTGTGATGCCCCCCTCCTCCCAGGCTCTCTGTTCCAAACAGCGAGCAGGCTGTCAGCGGAGATCGCCAGGGGACACAGGATCGGAGGTGAGTAAAGTAAAAAAAATAAAATAATAAAGATCATTTTTTTATGTGTCTGTGTTTTTTTTATTCCACATTTAACCCCTTGTGAACTGGTAAGGGGTCCATGTCACCTACCCTAGCAGGTGACTTGCCATTAACCCCCGGCACCCCCATTACCTGCCTCCCCAAAGCCCAGGGGGGGCAGAAGAGCCCGGGCCCACATAGGCTATGTGGGCTCGTAGGCTGCAGGGTGGGGGGGCCACAAAAGCTGGCCCCCCCACTCTGTGCCTACAAGCCCCCATAGCTGGTCCCGGGCTGGTTACTTTAAAGGGTTTTTAACCCTTAAAAATCCAAAAAAATGGGGTCCCCCCCCGGGAAGGGGAACCCTATGTCATTTTTTTTTAATTGACCCTTTGTGTTCTGTCATCCAGCAGCTATAAAAGGCTTCCAGCAGGTGAGCAGAAGCCAGTGACCGCCGAGGGACACAGTGCTCCAGGATGGATGGGAGGGGAGTATTAAAAATAAAAAAATAAAATAATTTTTTCTCTTTGTGTGTGTGTCTGTTTTTTTTTTACATTTAACCCCTTGTGAACTGGTAAGGCTGGGGGAGGTGGCAAGTCACCTGTGACTAGCGGGTGACTTGTCATTAACCCCCGGCACCCCCATTACCTGCCTCCCCAAAGCCCAGGGGGGGGCAGAAGAGCCCGGGCCCACGGGCTATGCGGGCTTGTAGCCTGCAGGGCCAGGGGCCACAAAAGCTGGCCCCTGTGCCCTGTTTCTACAAGCCCTGCATAGCTGGTCCCGAGCTGGTTACTTTGGGTAAGGGGGACCCCATGTAAATTTTTTTTGATTTTTAAGGGTTTTTAACCCTTAAAAATCCCCCCCAAAAAATGGGGTCCCCCCCCCCCCCAGGGAGGGGGGACCCTATGTCATTTTTTTTTTCTCGATTTAACCCTTTGTAGTGTGGATGGTGGTTGTATTTTATTTGTAAATGTTATAGATTACTTGTTTCAGTTAGGGGGGTCTCCTGGGCAGGAACGGGGGGCTACCGATAAATATGTGGTACCGTTCTAATCGGTAGAAATGGGGCTTTCACATGCAATATGCTTTTCCTTAATAAAATACATTTTTTATTTAAAATAAAGGAGTCAATTTTCTAAAAATGTTTTTATTTATTTATTTATTTATTTATTTTTTTACTTAATATTGTAAAAACAAAATAAAATTTACAAACAATACATTTCATGTTAAAGCCTAAACTCTGCTGCAAAAAAATATAAATATAATTTCCTGAAAATTACAGCAAAAATGGCGCAAAACATGGCGCAAAATTGGGAAAAATGACCTGTCAACAGAGGGTGACAAAATCTCAAGTAGGCTGGCAATTAAAAGGGTTAATAGTACCTCTGCATGTTGGGTATTGTTCTGCTCGGGGGACCTTGCGCTTTCAGACTTAGCTTGTTTTTTCTGGTTTGCATATTTATATTTTAGGAAAAGGTGTTTTTTATTCAGCTTTTTTATACATTTGTTAGGGAAACCCTGCGCAACCAAAGAATTCTTTGAGGAATTAATTCCAGAAAGATGAGCCCACTACAACAAGCTGGGTACGCTTAGTAAGCTTAACATGTGTACTTTCAGGGAATATATGGTTTATGGGAAATATTCCAAATGTAAAGGGTTGTTTTGGTTGAAAAATCGCAAGGTGCGCACTTTGTCTGCAGAACTGAAATTTTCAAGTAAAATTACCGTTACGCACATGCTTTACTTTGGGATGTTTGGCAACTCTTCCCTTGACAGAACCATGTTGGGTGTTGTTCTGTTCGGGGAATGTTGCTTTTTCAGATTAAACTTGTTTTTTCTTGTTTGTATATAGTTTTTTTAGGAAAATGTGGCTTTGATTCTTCTTTTTTATCCTTTTTTTTGGGAAACTCTTTGCAACCAAAGAATACATTGAGGAATTACTTCCAGAAAACTATGGGCACATCAACATGCCTGGTACACCTAGAAATCTTGAGGTGTGTACTTCCAGAGAATATACAGTTTGTTGGGGGTATTTCAAATGTAAAGGGTTGTTTTTCTGGTAAAACTGCAAGGTGCGCATAGCGCATATCACAGGTTATATTTTTTCTGAAAATCCCCTAAAGCGCTATTTCAGTTTGGGGGAGTCTCCTGGGCAGGAAAGGGTGTCTACCTATACATATGTGGTATCGCTGTAACCGGGAGAAATTGGGATTTCACACGCAATAAGATTTTATTGACAAACTTACATTTTTTATTACAAAAAAACACTACAAATTGTTAAAAAATAATTTTTTAAAAATTTTTTTCACATATTTCACCCAAAAATATTGAGAATACACCTAAAAATTACAAACAAGACATTTCATGTTAAAGCCCAGACTCTGCTGAAAAAAACAATATATAATTTTCCTGGGAAATCCCTGGAAATCCTTTCAAAAATGACAGTTGAACATGTGTAGCGCAAAATAGTGAAACATGGTCTGGCAACAGGGAGTGGCAAATGCTGCAGGTAGGCTGGCACTGAAAGGGTTAAAACATCCTTTTGGCTTACAATAATACACACTTTCAAAAATGTCATCAAGACGATTTTCCCTTTAGATATTTAATATAATTGCCCCCTGAAAATAATTTATGAAGATTTGAAATGCATAGCTAAATTAGATGGCGCCCGATAAAGATAAACAGCATTATTTACACCAGATTGCGTTACTTTATTTTTCACCCAATAAGGCTCACCCACTTCAAAAGGAAAACTGAGGGGGGAAATGTATGTTTGGCTTATAGAGCGAATGTAACATCTGCTCACTCTGCTGCATCCAGAGTGATCGCAGAGCAGAGACAACAGCTGCCCCTCCCCCCTCTCTCCTGTCTCCTTTATGCTGGCTGACAAGTCTGGGCTCCTCCAGTGAGCAGGTTGCAACCTCTGATGTGCGACTCGGCACTATGACACAGGCTGTCAGCCTGCGTCCTTGTGCTGGGTCACAAAGAGATCAGGAGCCGCACATTGGAGGAGCCCGAACTTGTCAATGGCCAGAGCGAGGGGACATGAGAGATAGTGGGGACAGCTGCTGTATCTTCTTGACAAAGGACGGGTTGAAGGTAGAAGCAGAGATTCCAGTGATTGATGTACCTGCAGCTGTACTTTCAGCTTGCAGAATTCCTTTTACACTTTTGCCCACGTCTGTGCTGCACTTGTAATGGGAGCCTCCAGCACAGCAGCTCCTCTCCACCTCCCTCCTATCATGTGACTGCAGCCAGTGAGGAGGAAGCATGACTCAAGACTCAAGACTCTAAAAAACACATACAAAAGTCTGTAAATTCCTCTGCATTGTAAGGTACATACTCCCCTCCTCTAGCATACATAAAAGTAAAGGAAATTTTAAAGTTCCATTCCAGCATGTCAGTGTTTAGTGTTCACTGCCTACAAGTTCTCTGCAGCCCTTCCCTGCCTCGGATTCCAGATCCCTTCCATTCCTCGCTTTGATTCCGCAGTCTTTCCATGCATTCCTCTGATCCTCCAGCCCTTTCAGGTCTCCCTTTGATCATACACAGCCCTTCTACGCTTCTATCTGATTCTGCAGCCCTCTGGATGCCCCAGGAGAGGGACTCTAGTGCCCCTGCCATCTTATAGATTCCATGTCCATTGGGGCATGGGTTTTGGTCCAATTTAAACACCAAGAACATAGATTCTATGTGTCTGCTTCTCCTATTAACTGCCAAGCATGTAGAATCTACATGTCTGAAGTTTCTCCTGTTTTTCGCCCCCCCCCCCCCCCAAAAAAAAAAAACAAAGATCACCTCCATCCAGAATCCAGCACTGGAGGTGGGTGGTTCTCTTCCCCAGGGTAGCATACAATCCCCCCGGGGAGTCTCCAGTAGAGCAGATACCTTGCAGTTTCAGATTTCGCTAATTGCATATTAATATTTTAGAAAAATGTGTTTTTTATTCTATTACATTTTTAGGAAAACGCTGTGCAACCACTGGCATACAGAAAACTGCTCCCACAACAGCAAGCCCTGTACGTCGGCTCCGCCACTCACAACTGTGGTAATCAATGCGGGACATAGAGCGCGTGGGTGGTTTTACTATAAAAGGTCGAAGCTGCCTTTTATAATTTTTAAGGGTTATAACCCTTAAAAATTAAAAAAAAAGCATAAGGGTCCCCTCGGGCCAAGGATCAGCATTGTATTCCATTTAAAAAAGTCATAAAGTGTTCTTTTCTAACTTGGGGTGGTTTCCTGGGCAGGAACGTGGAGCTATAGATACATATAAGGTACCAAAACGCAACAAAATCGTAAAACCGTAAACTCCAAACTCTGTGGACAAAAATGTATCATTTTCCTGGAAATCCCTAAAAGAATATCACAGTTAAACATAGCACAAAATAATGAAAAATGTCCTGGCAACAAATGGCCTAAGAAATTCTCAAGCAGGCTAGCACTGAAAGGTTATAGCAAAGACGCCAGCCAATCTCCGGTTAAAAGGATGCTTGATCCACATTTATTTTCCAATAAAGTAAAACATTTCCATCCACATAATGAAGCCGGTGACAAGCATAAGGAAGCTGGTAAAATGCCAACGCGTTTCGGGCAAACACTCAGCCCTTACTCATGACATAGCACTGAAAGGTTACTTTTAGTACCTATGCATGTTGAGCATTGTTGTTTCTTGCTTGCTTATTGATGTTTAAGGAAAATTTGGTTTTCATTCTGCTTTCTTATACATTTAAGGAAAACTATAAACCAGAGAACCCTCGAAGGTTTGTGTCCAGAAAACTGCTCCCACGTCAACAAATCTGATGCCAAGAAAGCTTGAGTTGTGTAATTTAAGAGAATATATAGTTTGGGGGGGGGGGTTAAATTGTAAAGGGTTGTTTTTCTTGAAAAACTGCAAGGTACGCATAGCCGTTGTATTTATTTGAAAATCTTCTAAAACACTCTTTCAGTAT
This sequence comes from Gastrophryne carolinensis, assembly GCA_027917425.1. Lineage (NCBI taxonomy): Eukaryota > Metazoa > Chordata > Amphibia > Anura > Microhylidae > Gastrophryne > Gastrophryne carolinensis. The sequence continues at coordinate 264,200,587 of CM051239.1, forward strand.
GGGGTGTCTCCTGGACAGGAAGGGTGTTTACCAATACATATGTGGTACCATTGTAACCTGGAGGAAGAAGACTTTTATGTGCAAAATGCCCTCTTGGAAAACATATTTTTTTTATTTCAAAAAAGCTACACAATGTACAAAAACACTTTTTTATACATAAACTATTGCTGGGGCAATACACCTGTAAATATATAGTTTACTTTGATATTTCCTTGACATACAATATGTCTTTAGATACTTTAGATTTTCCTCCATCCTGCCTTTAAAATGATCTACTGCAGATGATCTGGATTGTAACAGGTAGATTTCTGGGTTTATAATTTAATTTCTGGATTGTCCACTGGTTTAAAATCTACTCTAAATCGTACATCATGGATATGCACCATTGGATGCATTTCTTGTTTAGTCAAATCTTTGAATTTATTTATTAAACTTGTTTCTGGGCGATCTTTGTAAAAATGTTTTTGTAATAAAGGGCTCCTTTCAAATGTATTAGTGTCTATATTCGTATTATACACATTCAATCGTGTTGTCAGGAACAAATACAAGACCTTTAACTAGGACTGTTGTGTAGTCCATTCATCAAGATACTTTTCTCTTATTCACCCTCTACTTATGCTTTCATCCAGAGTCTGTATTTTTTTTTTTTTGGGGGGGGGGGCATTTTCTTCTTTGGTAAGGACAGGTTTGATTTCCATTTTTTAACAAATATGTTATGTGAATGACCCCCTCCTCTGACTGGTTGTCCGACAAGTCCTTAGTGGAAAATGAGTCATTTGTGGGCGATATTTTAATTTTATTTAAATTGATTTGATTGGGCTTCTATAGTTACGATTCTTGACATGTGCACATTCCATCCAACACATAAGGCTCGATTCAGAGGCACATTCGTCTGGACCTCCGTAGCTGTCTGTGAAAGAGAGTGTGTGTGTGTGTGTGTGTGTGTGTGTGTGTGTGTGTGTGTGTGTCTGTTTTTTTTCGTTCATGTTTCATTCGTACGAACGATCGGGCAAATGCGCATATGCGCTTTCGATGAACGAAAGCAAATCTGATCATTTGCGTTAGTTCAGATCATTTTCCCAACAAAATCTGATATTCGTTTGTTCAGATAACTTACGTTATTGGTATGGGCTTGCGTCTCATTCAGAGAGCTGATTGCCGACGGACCACCACCCTATAAACCCGTTTCCTTTGTGATCCCCTTACGGGACCATTTTGACCTCAAGACTAGCAGTTATGGATGACTCTAGTGCATTTGAGGAGCATGAGGATCTGCAGCTCATGGGCATTGAAATTGTCCGGAGGGCTGAAACCAGATTGCACCGGCGACGCATGCACATCGATGGCTTGCATGATGTTGAGCTGTTCGAGCTCATCAGACTTAATCGCGCATCAGTTGTATAGTAAGCTGCGGCCATGGTTAGCCCGCACCACAAGGAAGGGGCAAGCAATTTCAGGTATGACCAAGATGCTTGGCTGCCTGCAATTTTTGGCGAACGGCTGGTTCCAGAGGCTGGGTGCCCTCTCCGTGGGGATCTCCCAGCCTACGCTGAGCCACGCGCTATCCAAGTTTTTGGAAGGCATGGCTACCATTACTCGGAAATATACTTCTTTTCCTGATGACATGGTAGCCAGAAACGCGATTAAGCTGGCATTTTATAACATCGCCGACATGCCCAACGTCATGGGTGCAATTGACTGCACCCACGTTGCCTTGGTCCCTCCGGCAGTCGACGAGTATATCTACAGGCAAGTTCAATCAGTCATTTTTCCAATTACTTTACCTTATTTTTTTTTTTCATTTTTTAAAAACCCAACTTGTAAAAAGTCCCTCCTTGTAATTATTCCCTCTTTGCAAAAAGTCCCTCCTTGTAATTATTTCCTCCTTGTAATTATTCCCTCCTTGTAAAGAGTCCCTGTGAAACAATGGACCGTATTTAGTTTCTCCAAAATTTCACGTGTTCAAAAGGGAAACATTTTAATGTGTACCTGAAACAGACACTTCAAAGTTAATCTTTACTTTTTCAAACATACATATCCTTTTTTTTGTGTACCAAATATTTATGTACTTGGTTAGTGTTATTTGTATTGGCCCACAGGTTTTGCTTAGGGTGTGATTAGTTAGTGTTTCACTAGTTTTCCTTGCCTTGCTAATGTTTTTGTTTTTATTTTTTCTCAGGAACCGCAAAATGGGCCACTCACTGAATGTCCAAGCAGTGGTGGCCCCGGACATGCAGTTCCTTGGTATGCTCACTGGGTTCCCCGGCTCATCCCATGATGCCTACATTCTTAGAAGATCTGGATTGTACGGTCGGTTTGAGTCTGGGGAATTTTCCGGTGGATGGCTCCTTAGTAAGTTGACGCCAATAACGTCTTTTTTTTATATGTATGTCTATGAATTTAGTTTGTGTTCCATGTATGAAACTATGCCTATTTGAACAACAAAGCCTTGCCAAATGTTTGTCCTGCATTTGCAAAATGTTAAATTTGAATTTATAGTAAATTAATCATTAGTCTTCCCCACACTCTGCTGAAATTATGTTCTTGACTTTATGATAGGGTCTGCGCCATCTTTGCTTAGATGCATTACACTTACTGATTAGAGGAGAGCAGGATAAAGTGCAGGGGCCGGGTTAGAGCTGTTTTTGCCTCAGACAAAGCAGATACAGGGTCCTGAAAAGTTAAGACATCCAAGAATGCTGAGCAGCACAGTCCTAAACCAATACCTGTTAGCAGTCTGGCTGATTGGCCCTCATCCGGCATCTTTGATGTTTAAATTGTTCCCTTTTTTTTTGCCCGTGCAATATGTATGCTCATGCTGTTTAGCAAATGTGACCTAGCCTCTTAGTCATGTTGATGGGCCGTTTTTGATATTCAATTTAGGGAGTAAGCTACCCACTCCTTCCTTGGCTGCTGATGCCCATCCTCTGGCCCCAGAATGCCGCCCAGGATGCATATAATAGGGCACACAGGAAGACCAGGGCCATGGTGGAGAGGGCGTTTGGCCTATTAAAGACCTGCTTCAGATGCTTGGACCATACCGGGGGTGCCCTTCAGTATGACTCCAAAAAGGTCATCGATATTATTATGGCGTGTGCAGTGTTGCATAATGTTGCCATATTGCAGCGTATCCCCCGGTATGTGGATTTGCCCCCCTCTCCACCTACCGATGATCCAGAGGAGGACTACCGTGGGCCACCTAGTGCATCTGGCCAAGACATGCGGTCAAATTTGATAGCCACACATTTTTCCTAATTTGTTGTCCCTTTGAAATTTTGTTACTTTCTTGATTGTTAATTTAGTTTGTTGCCCTTTGTGTTGGTTTGTTTATTTTTTTATGTACAAAAGAGTAAGGAATTAATTACTAAAAACCTCACACCCGATTTGAAACACGTTTTTATTTGTGCCCAAGTTGTTAGTGCAAACTTTAAGTAATCTTTACACCCAAAAAACCTAAAGGCATCAACTTAGTCAACAACAGGTTAAGTAAAAAATCTTTGCGGGTTATTTGAAAAACATTGGAGTTGATGGTCACTCCCATAGTTCATGTAAATACATGGTCAAACAAACAAATGTCATTTATGGCAATCATGCCACATAGCAGTTGGCCAAAGGCAGGAGTTTCAAAGTAAGCACTCCAGGCCAAAGTTTAATACAAAATTTCAAAACAAACACATATGTGACAAGCATTGGGATGTCCAGATTTTTAACAAAACAAATACGCCCACAGACACACCCTCTCCTGCTTGGCCACATTTGCCACAGGAAATAAATGCTTTATTTTATAGAGTGCTGACCTACCAGTGACTTTCTCCAGTGCCTTAGGGGTGTGGGATACCCCGGTCTTTGAACCCACTGCAAATTTCCTTACTAGAGTGCACCCACCTCCTTATTGTTTGCTTGCTCACATTTGCCACAGGCACAGGTGTAAAGCAGCCATACCTATGCCACATCTACACCTGTTACTCAGTGGCCCACCCAAACAAGAACCCCCAGTCCCAATCCAAGTCCTATTCAATCTCAGCCAGGGGTCAAGGTAGTAGTTTTCCAGCCCAGAATGTCCCCCAATCATGCCTACAAACAGGAGGAGCCAGAACCAATGTAATTAGGAACAAGCCTGCAGCGCAACAGCTTGAGTGGCAGGTTCTGTGAGGCTTGACCTCCGGCATTGGCTAGTGGGCTACCTCAGTACTCTAATGAGCTATATGGGCGCAAATCCAAAGCATACAAGCAAAGCCATACCCAAATGGTATATTGGTAGGGCTCACCAGACAGGTCAATACAGTGGGGATGTAGAGCAAAGATGTGGAGCAGTTACAGGCCAAATAGGCCTTAAAATGGGGGATGCCCATAAAACCCAGGTTGGGGTCCTCACCTGGGCCTGTGTGGCATTCGGAATCTCCAACATGTTTATATTGGAAGTTCGAAAATACAATTCTGTAAAATACTCACCTGTAGAATTGATATTATTTGTATACAGTACGTCCTGCTCCAGATATAATACTTACACTTGGGTTATCCTCCGCCAGATGGCGCTGCACTGCAGAGACATGGAAAACGGGCTCCTCCCGGCCCTTCAAATACCCAGGGACCTCCCACAAATCCCCAGCATTGAAAAGCAGTGAACAAGAAGCCGGGAGAATTTAAAACCACCCAGAACAACTGGTAATGATAACAAGATAACAATCACCATACAGGGGATCCAGAAAAATGCAAAAACGAGGGTGGGGTGGAGCAGGACGTACTGTATACAAATAATATCAATTCTACAGGTGAGTATTTCACAGAATTGCATTATTCTTAGTATACAGTACGTCCTGCTCCAGATATAATACTTACACTTGGGACATCCAAAAGCAGTGTCCATAAAGTAGGGTGGGATCCCCAACAAAAACGACAACAGCAGACAGTTTAAAGCACTGTCATCTGCAGAACCATACAGCCAAGACAGCATGAGCTGAGGCCCTAACATCAACATTGTAAAAACCTTGCAAAGGGTATGAGCAGAAGGCCAATGGTAGTGGCCTAGCCAACCAGTTCAACAGAAAAAAACGGTGCTGAAAGGCCCAAGAGGCATCAAGCACGCGTAGAAAAGGAATCAAGGCAACAAGGGAGATTCTTCCCCTTGCCTGAATAGGCCTGAGTAACAACCTGACAATCCGATCGCTAATAAATTCGGCAGAAGCCAAAGGCCGAACAAGGTACCGGGAGTAACATCCATTAAGGTAACAACCAGGACCAAACTGCCCGACTCCCGAGAGCAGATGAGATCGGGCACATTCAGGATGTAATGACCACAAGCCCCAAGGAACCTAAGTTCCCCTAAAGGACACAGTGACTCCTAAGGAAAAAACTGCCAACACCTGTATAAGGAAGCAGAACCACTTCCTCAGCGTCGCTAGGAAGAGAGGATAGCCGTGGATACAATATCTCGAATAAATGAACATAAGACACCTCCAGATATAGAGAATCCGGCTTCAGGCGGAACTCCACCTTATCCTGGTGTATCTCAAGGAATGAGGGCTAGGTAGACCGAGCCGCCCGCTAACACACGCCTGACCAAGGTAACAGTCACCAGAAGGACAACCTTGAGGGAAGGACATCCAGACAGCGTCCTGAATAGGACCAAGGGACAATCCTGCAAGCAGACGGAATGAATTAAACTTCAATTCCAACAGGGACCATAGGAGTACATGGAGGATGCACGTGAGCACCCCCTGAAGGAAGTCTTAACCAAGAAAGACTGAACCAGAGACTGCTAAGGCAAGGTGGGCAGGGCAGAGCCTGACCCATCAGAGAACTGAGCTGGGGAACCAGCTCCAAATCATGCTGAAAGCCACACTGAAAACCTGGGAACCGAAAACGTCCAACAGGTAAGAGAACTAGACTCACCCCAATCAGCGTGGGTATGCCATACCCTACAACAATAGAAGACGAGGAAGAGGCTTACTCCTAGCCTTCCCATAGTCACAAACACCGAGACAGCTAAACTTGTCTCCATCAAAATGTATGTTTCAGCAGACAGATAGACTAGGCCAGGGACCATGAATTATAGTGGCGTAAAGGGGGCCCTGAGTGATCAACTGGCACTCCTGGCAAGGTGCAGAACTACTGACCACAGTACCATGTCTGCAACCACACTGTACTAGATCAACTGGGGGCCACCAGAATCACTGGTCCCCTTACCAGAGTAATCTTCCGCATAGCCCTGCCTAGCAGAGGGAATGGAGAAGGACATACAGAACCAAAACGTCCTGTCAAGACGGTACTAAAGGCATCCGGACCACTGACATAGGATCCTGGGACAGGGAAACAAAGGCTGATAGCCTGTGAAGGTGTCGGAACCCAACAGATCCACGACTGGTTGGACTCCATAACGACACGGGGATTAGCACATCCTGTCGCAGAGGGGCTTCGCCAGAGCTAATATCACTAACATGCAGGGAGCATTGTCTCCACCCAGAAGGGAACATAGACACTCCCTGGAAGGTCCGCCAGCTCCAGGCCCCTTCCAATGGTTAATGTAGTACGTCTGTCGTCAGACGGACCGAGCACCCCCAGCCACTTTCAAGAGAAAACCGTCATACAGGTGGGAAGGCCCACAGGCCCTGCTCCAGGGGTGCTGGATCCCTGTCCTATGTTACCAATAGAAGTCGCAGACGGGCTCAAGGGGAACTGAGCATAAAGGACCTCTTTAGCTACTCGGGCTCCTGCCGAGCAAATTAACAACGGGCCCACCAGTTGCATCCCTGCCTGGTGTCAAGAAACAGTAGTGAGGGACTGGGCCCATGAGACCAGAATGCCCACCTAATTGCTGAGAGGGGGAGAATCTGGTTTGAACCTAATCCAGGATCATTCCTATTAATGGATTTACCACTTTAGGGAACAGCGAGGACTCGAGGTGATTGAACACCCATCCAAATGACTCCCAATGGACCCACCAGCCGGGTATCCAACTATCCTGACACAGACAGAGAAGTGAGGAAAGGCGTCCGGGTAGACATCGCGCGGACGTCCCTTGGTCTCATCAGAGACATCACCATCGACAGCACCTGAGTGAACACTCTGGGAGATAACAGGGCCACAATTAACAGTGTTGGACTTCCAACACGAACCTGGAGAGCCTCAGAGATCTGAGGGCACAGGAATGTAAACATAAGCATTGAAGAGTTTCCCAGATGGCAAGACACCCACTGGGCACAAGGTGCGGATGGCCCAACTCAAGAGTTTCCATGCAGGAAACTGCCTGTAATTAGAGAATTGCTGTGAATCCAGAATGGGCCACCCGACCCATCCTTTGGGGGGCAGTGGAAGGTGGTATAGCGGCCCTTGCCTCCACCTATTACGGGCAATCTGCAAGAGACCCTCAAACCTTGCAGGCCTAGCATGGCCTGTGCCAGCAACTGAACAGGGGCAGGGACCAGAAGTACCTGGGACCTGATAAAAACTGGGGAAGGCCGTGTAGCAAACGCTATCCTGTATCTGGAGGACACAACCTCCTGAATCCACCAGAATGAGGCGAGATGCCTCCTGATAAGAGCAAGGTGCTGCAGCCATCCCCTCACCCAGCCGGGCGAGGGCGCCCCATCATGCTTGAGGGGGTTTGGTGGAAGATTTGGGCTTAGCCCCGCTGGAGGGGCCAGAGCGTTGTCTGCTGCTCGTGGGGCAGGAGTCTGCACGAAAAATCCGGAAAGACACCCCTGGTTCCTGTTTAACACTAAGGTAGGGGGGAGGAGGGGTGCCCCTGCCTTGAGGGGGCCGAGACGGCCGGCTGCGAAGGGGTGATTTGCCCTTTTTACCGAACAGGTCTAGACGGGCCCCAAATAGGCGTTGCCCTCTAAAGGGGAGCCCAGTAAGAGTCTTTTTAGTAGCATCATCAGCACCCCACTGTCGCAGCCAGACCAAGCGACGAATAACCACCGCAAGGGCGGAAGTTCTTGCACACATTCTAATCGCATCATCTAGCGCTAATAGAATAAACTTCACAAATACATCACAATTGGAGAGCGCATTAAACACCTCCCAGGGGAGATCCTCGGGGTGATGATCGAGCAATTTTTTGATGAGGGTTCTAGCGGCCACTGCAGTAATGGCAGCGGCACAGACCGGGCGCAGCACCGTCCCGGCACAAGAAAAGGCATGGGAGGCCAGCAGCTCAATGCGCCAGTCCTCAGCATCCCGAAGGGTACTATAAGCAGGGGTTGTAATAAAGGGGGGGTTAGGGACCCCTATGATCGGCGCATCCACCACGGGGGGTGATGACCAGCAATTAACCACCTCAGGGGGAAAAGGGTATTTCCTATCCCAGTCCCCTGGAACCCCTGGAAGTTTACTGGGGCATTCCCATTCCTTGAGCACAAGGGCATGGAAATGAGCCTGCTCTAAAAATTCCAAACGTGCAGTCGCAGTATGGAAACGCTCCCCTCTAGGCTTGGAGACCTGACTGGGAGGAGAGATAGACAGTGCCTTAAAGACCTTAATCAACAGGTCGTCAGTGTCACACTGGCCCCAGTATTCCGGGCCAGAATCGTCATGACTCCTCGGCCTCTCATCAGAAGAGCCCGAGTCAGAGAACAACTCCCCTTCATCAGAAGGGGTATAGTCACACGGAGTAGCAAACCCCTCAGTTCTCATAGAGCATACAGAAACATGTGGCGACAGGTGCCGCTTTCTACCAGAGCCCATTCGCTCTGACAACCTAGCAATAATCTGTGGAAGGGCCAGCAGGCTGCAATTCCCCACTTGTAGGCGACTCAGCAGGAGAGAGATTTAAGCCTGGGGAGATAGGTGAATTGAAGCTAGGTGTAGCCACTGGCCGACCAGATTGCAGGGCCAGGGCTTGCTCGGCACAGGGTACGCAGACCCGTGCCCTGTCAGCATCAGCATGGGGTTGTCCACACGCTATACACAGCCGGTCTTGTCCCGGAGGGACTCCGGTCACATAATTCTGAGATTCCTCCATATGGTGATTAACCAAGGCACAATATGCCAGTAGGGATTTACACAATAAGTAACCCTGGATGCCCCAAAGACCCGCTATGGAAGTGGGAGAATATTACGAGGCCCGCTATAATTTTACACCGGGCCGGGAGAAGCCAATGGTGTTCACCAGTTTGAAAGACATAATGGAAATAAAGGGTGTCAAAACCATGCGCAGTAAACAAGGATCATGAAAATCGCCCGCGAAGGCACTTACAGACCAAGGGAGGAGGAGGACCGCTACCACGCGTGCGTGCGACCAGCATCAAAATGGCGCCAAGCGAACCTTGAAGGGCGGGCCAGAGCGGGCAGTGACGCGGAGCGCGCCAACCTAGGTCCCCGCCCCCCCGAAGAGCGCGAAGCTCTGAGGTAGTTACAAACTGTCATGAGGAGCGAAGTGAATGGTACACTTAGAAAAGATGATTTGCCAATGAAGACGCCGCAGCGTCTGAGGCGACGTCGCTGCCCGGCGCAGCACATCCAGTAAAGGAAGAGGTGCGCGCGGCGGCGACAATTACACAGTACAGAACAAACAGCGCGATTCTGACCCCAGGAATACTAGTCCGGGGCAAGACTAAGGCCATAACGTGTAAAACATACACTAAGACCACTACACACACAACCCCCCCTTTCTTTCCCCCCAGGCTATTGGGGGGGGGGAATGAGGGAGGATGGCGACCCTTTGTACAGGGCCCACCGCTACACGGGGCATGGGGCAATAGTGCGGGAGGGGCATCCCCTAGAGGCTCACCATCAGCCCTAAACCGCCTACCCTTTGGTGGGGGACTGCGGTGGAGCATGGCTCCGTTAAGCACGCATGGTGCTGCCTACCTTCACCCGACCAGCGCAGCCCAGGCTGGGAGGCACATCACAGGGAGGACGGGTGGGCATAGTCCAACAGGGCCGCAGGCTGTAATAGCTCCGCTCACCTGCGAGAGAGTGATACATCATGTCTTCGCAGTCAGCACTGCAGAGAAATCTGGGGGTTTGTGGGAGGTCCCTGGGTATTTGAAGGGCCAGGAGGAGCCCGTTTTCCATGTCACTGCAGTGCAGCGCCATCTGGCGGAGGATAACCCAAGTGTAAGTATTATATCTGGAGCAGGACGTACTGTATACTAAGAATATTCAGCCATCATGGCACTGAGATTGTTAGATAAAGGGGCCATGTGGCTGTTGCCATTTCTAACTTCCTCAAGCATGGCACTGTAATAATTCGATAAGGTGGCCATGTGGCTGTTGTTGGACCTAAATTCAGTCAGTATGGAGTTTAAGGTGTTATTTAATGTCCCTAATTGGCCATGAAGATGCTCGTGGTTTCTTTGATTTTGTAGCCGAAATAACCGCCTCTCATGGTGCCATGCTGACTCCATCATTGGCGCGCCCCTCCCCTGGGAAACTGGCCGACGTAGCTGACTACGCCTCCCAATTCCCCGGGTTGTGGGGCGTGCAGATGATGGGCCTCTAGGTCCACCAACAGCCACAGGTCTGCTTGGCAAATCCTCAGCAGCAGAGCTAACAATGGGGACTGTAGGCTCAGTGTCTGCATGCTGCCCACGATGGGCTGGCTTCACTCTGCTGCTGAGGATTTGTTGGAGAAACATGTTGGGACAGTTGCAGATTCTGTCCCAGGCGCTGTACAGAAGGTCCCATGAAGGTTCCCTCCTCCTCCAGCTCCTGGATTTCCTCCATCAGTGTGTGGGTCTGTTGGGACATGTAAATAAAAAAGGTTCAGTTTGGGCAATACATATGTAATTCCGCAAAAAGAAACATGGCAAGTCACATGCATAAGCAAAATCAGAAAAAGACACTTACCGTATATATCGGATCCTGGGTCCGAGGCAGCACGGAAGTTGACGGCATGGTCAAACTGGCTGAGGCTTCCCCACTAGCTGAGGGATGATGCTGGCTGCATTGTTGAAAAAAAGGCATGTAATCACACAACTATGCATTGCTGATGTGTAATAAAACATATGCTTCACTAAAACACGTGGCCAACCATGAATGGCAACTCCCCCAACGGACCAAGTTGACGTTGACTATGAATGCCATTATCTGTTAGATGTATTATTCAACAAGTACATACACATTGGTCACCTTAAGCCAACTAAACATGCATGTACTGGCTGTTCTGAGGCTTCACACATCCCTAAAAGCCCATTAGGGTACCACACTCAGCTTGCAAATAGCATTTGGCCTCAGATTATGCTGGTTGCCATTCTTTCTAGGTCAACCTTTCAAGCACCCCAGATCAAATCTTTCAGACCAAAGCACAGCTCCAACCCAAGTGGCCTACAGATAAAGATGGAAGTGTTGGATGTAATTGACTCTAAATACATAACAGGCAGTCCTTTGCTAATCTCAATAGTGTTTCTAAAGACTCTCAAAGCTCATGTATGGGCTAGCAAATTAGCAAATGATAAGTCCACAGACATAACACACCCTGTTAAAATTGTTACCTCCACTACAAGGCACACCCTAGGGGCATGTGTTAATATATGGCTTGGAGCCTCATTTTACACGTAGCTCACATTTCACATACACGCTAACATTACAAACCTGCAGGAATACCCCAAACATGTGGATACGCACAACCTCAATATACTAGAAAAGGTGCCAGCCTAGGGGACTCACTATAACCACTATAACACTACACATGGGTATCCAGGGCTAACCCACACTTCTGTCCTCACCAAAAAGGCTGCACACTATTACTCCATAAAATACATTTTATTCATATCAAGTATATATGTACCTGTAATGACGCCGTTTATTTTCTTTCTTCCGTGCTGCATACTTGTGGTCCGATATTTTCCTTTGAATCTGCTCCACATCTTTTAGCTCTTCCCCCACTGCATTGACCTGTCTGGTGAGCTCCTCCAAAATTTCGGCTTTGTGCGGTTTGCTTGTAGCTTTGGATCTGCGCCCATATAGATCATCATAATACAAGGTGAGGCCACTAGCCAATGCCAGAGTTTGGCCCTCCCCAAACCTGCCACTCAACTGGCCTCTGCGCAATGTGCGCCTGTTGGTTGCGGTGCTGGCTCCTCAGTGTTTGGCAAGAAATCAGGGGACATTCTGGCCTGGCTGTGTTGGGGTGAAATTACGGACTGCTGTCTGGCTGCAGATTGAACAGGACTTGGAAATGGACTGGGTGTTCGTGGCTGGGTGGCCACTGAAGTCGCAGGTGTAGATGTGGCATATGGCGATTGCCTTGCCACCTGTGCCAGTGGAGAATATTGCTGAGGAGGAGAGAGTGTGCTGGATGAATTAGGGCTTGGGCCCTGTGCCTCTGTAAGCCCTTAGAAGTGGCATGCCCCTTGGATGTTGTAGGCCGGTCCTGGGGTGATGCAGAGCTTTGGCTTCTTGCCCGGTGCCCTGCACTCTTGCCAGAGGTTTTGGAGACCCGTGCGGGTGGACCTTTGGCTTCTTGGCCTATTTGGGCTTCTTGCCCTGCTGTGGCTTATTGGCCTTCTTTGCCTGCTGTGGGCTTCTTTGGCTGCTGTGCCTTCTTTCCCGGTGGGTTCGGCTCTTCGCCTTTGATTTTGAGCCACGTGGGGGGGCTGGGGCTTCGCACCCTCTTTGTACCTTTTTTCCCCTCCGTTGGGGTTTGCTTGCTGGCCTGTGGCTTCCTCTTTCCCGCTGGCTCCTTTTTTTTGGTGGTTGTGGTGGGTGCCTTTGGCTGAGCAATGTGGGTTGCCCGCAGCTTCGTTTTTGGCATCTGTGACCGACTTGTTGGGCCTGCAGCAGGCTCCTGCCGCTTGGATGCCTGTTTGCTGCTGACCTCCTTTGCTGCTTTAGCTTTGGATTTTTTTGGTGCCATTACTCACAACTCTGAAAGAGAATGAGCTGTGTGTCCAGGACCCTTTAAATAAGATTGGCGGCATCTGATGCTTACGTGCTTGCGTACGCGTCCGGAACCCGGAAACCGCAGGGGCATTACTTATCTGCTGCAGACCAGAGGTAAGATGGTACCCCCAATATCTTCACCAGCCAACAAGAAGAGATCATCATGCTTGTAAGTGTCTTTTAATGCCTTTGATTTGCCATCTAAATGCATAACTAGCCCTTAAGGAAGCGCAGGAAGAAACGGTTTGTTTTAAAAGTGTCTTAAACTTCGTGCAAAACCGAAGTGAGGACCCACATGTGCAAACCAACACTTAGGCCAGCTTCAAGGATTGAATTAGGCTAGAAATGTGTCTGTTAATGTTATTTAGTCAAATGATTGATTGGTGACAGATATTTGTATGCAGTTTTAACTAAATCCTGTTTTTTTTCTGTTTTGTAGACCACGCTGGAGCGCAGTTACGACTACCTGCCCAACTCTTTTGAGAAGCGCACCGTCGCCCTGGAGATCATTCGGCAAATCCAACATCAGACGGACACCACCTTCACCCACACTCATGCAGCATTGATTGGACCTGAAACGGCTGCACATGCCCCGGGTGCGGCGGTTTTTCGGACTCCATTTCCCTAGTAAGTACTTAGCGATTGCATGCCAGATTTAACTAATCCAGAAGGTAGGCATTTATTTATAATTGATTTTCTTTTCTAGTGTTGGAAATGGATTACCAAATCCGCCGCACCCGGAGGCGCACAGGCCGACCAGTGCTGCATGAATCTGCAGCTGGAAGTGAAGGTGGTGGATCTCCAGGGCGACGGTCCTACCCTCCTCTGTTGGGTCCTCCGACCAGCCCCTGGACCTTTCCACAAAGGAGAGGCGGCACAGCGTGGGCAGGCAGTCGTACCCAGCGACGCAGGCAGGAGCCTCGGTATGTGACTATTCATGTAACTGCACACACATACATGCTATTTCCACCAAAGCGGATTCTCTTAATCTGTTTTTCTAGATGCTTCTGGAGCGAGTGAAGATGTGGAGGATGCAGCAGATCTCGCCCAGGAGGCACAGGGAGAAGGTGAGTGATGTGACACACACATTGAAATAGACATTTGATTACTGTTGACTAAGACATTATAAGTGACCCTATTTGCCTTGTCTCTACAGCCTTTACTTCACAGCAGTGGCAGGGCCCAGGACGTAGGGTTATCCCCAACGAGGCATCCGTCGACCACCAACCAAGTAAGTTGTAATGTCATTCTTTGCAGTATGTTGTTTTTGACATGATCACCCAGATACATCAAGCCATAGTCAATGGCATTAGCAGAATGACCTCTGTCCACTTCCTTAGATTAATGACTGAGCAGAATGACCTCTGCCCACTTCCTTAGATTAATGACTGAGCAGAATGATTTAGGTTGGCAACTAATTAACATTCCATCCACAGGTGAGAAACATGTATTTGGCGCAAAATAATATATTTTTTTAAATGTTATACAGGGACCACACGGGCAAGAGTTGAAGAAATAGAAGGGTCCTTGAGTTGGTGGCCGATATGCAGCAGCTGGTTGACTCGTTGGGGACAACAGAAGAAGAATAGTGTTCTGGGTCCTGCCACTGTGTTTTTTATGTAAATTGTTTATTCTTTTTTTTAATTTTATACATTTTATAGTTTTTTTTTTTTTTAAATTGCCAAAATTTGTACAAAAAAATTTTTAAAAAGTCCCAAAAATGGGCTTTTACTAAAAAAATAAGAACCAACATAAAAGTTTCAGTGTCTTTTTTTTTTTTTTCCCACAAATACATTAACACCAAACGAAGGGTGAAATAAATATTTAGAGATGAAGATTCAGATGACCGGGAAGTGGTTTGGGTAAGTTTTAGGGGCCTAAAATGGAAGAAGAACCTAACCGAGAAGTGATTTGGGTAAGTTTTAGGGGCCTAAAATGGAAGAAGAACCTAGCCGGGAAGTGGTTTGGGTAAGTTTTAGGGGCCTAAAATGGAAGAAGAACCTAACCGGGAAGTGGTTTGGGTAAGATTTATGGGCCTAAAATGGAAGTTGACTGCAGAAGACTTGTGGCTCCTCCTGGCCCATAAAAGGACAGGAATTACCCAGAAACTCACAGTGTTTAAAAAGCATTAATGCAAGAATTTGGGAGACAAACCATGTTAACATAATAAACCGCCCCACTACAAGATAACTCTCTTAAAATCACCATAAAGAGGCAACAGAGGACAACGATAACAAGGGAGAGATGAAGCAAGCCGTGCGGTACACAGTAAAAAATTCTACAGGTGAGTAATCGCAGAATTGGATTTTTCCTTGTGTACAGCACGGCTTGCTTCATTTCCATTCAGAACGATTGGGACATCCAACAGCAGTGATCCCCAGTGAGCAACGGCAGGAAGTTCAAGCCACTACCGCCTGAAGCACCTTGCGGCCAAAGACAGCATCAGCTGAGGCCCTAACCAACCTTGTAAAACTCAGAAAAAGTATGAACTGAAGACCAAGTAGCGGCCTTACAAACCTGTTCAACAGAAGCCTGGTGCTGCAAAGCCCAAGGGGCAGGACACAAGGAAGGTAAGACAATGTCTTGATTGAGATGAAAGGCAGATACAGCCTTAGGCAAAAAATCCAGCTTAAGACGGAACACCACCTTATCCTGATGCCGCTCAAAATAAGGAGGTTTCATGGAAAGCGCCGCCAGCTCAGAGACGCGACGCACTGAAGTGATAGCGACCAAAAAGGACAACTTAAGAGTCAGAATGGACAGAGCGGCATCGCGCAGAGGCTCGAAGGGGGGACCATGGAGAGCAGAAAGCACCAAGTTAATCCCAAACCGGTAGCAGAGGCTTACGCGGTGGACGTACATGAGTAACTCCCTGGAAAAGTTTTGACAAGCCAATGATTGGCGAAAGATCTTTGGAAAAAAATTGCCAGAGCCGAAACCTATCTTTTGAGGGTACTCAGTTGTAGACCCCACTCCAGACCATGCTGTAAAAACTCCAGAATCCTGGGAATAGAAAAAGTACGACAAGGAAAAGACTTAGGCTCGCACCAAGCAATATAAGCATGCCAGACCCTGTAGTAAATCATAGATGAAGATTTCTTCCGAGCCTGAATCAAAGTATTGACAACCAAAGCCGGCAATCCCTTACTCATCAGGATGGAGGTTTCAGCAGCCAAGCCGTCAAAGCCAGCGTTTGTAAATTGGGATAGAGCAGCTGTCCCTGAGTGAGGAGCTCTGGATCGTCAGGCAAGACGTACTGATCCACTGCAGTCTGGAGGTTGTCCGCGAACCATACTCTCCTGGGCCAGCGGGGGGCCACTAGAATGGTCGGTACTCCCTCATGGGCTATCTTGCGCAGTCCCCGACCCAGCAGAGGAAAGGGAGGAAATGCATAAAGGAACCGAAATTCCATCCAAGGAATTGCTAGCGCATCCGTGGTGGCTAAGACCAGAGGATCTTTAGACAGAGAGACGAATCTTGGAAGCTTGTGATTGTGACGGGATGCAAACAGATCCACTTCCGGCTGACCCCAGCGGCGGCACAGGACGTGAAAAACCTTGTCGCTGAGAGACCATTCCCCCAGACGAGACGAGCCCCTGCTCAGGAAGTCCACCTCCTGGTTCTCCACCCCCAGATTGTAAACCGCCGAGATGCAGGGAACATTCTCCTCTGCCCAAGACAAGATCAGGGACACTTCCTTGAGGGCTCGCTTGCTCCGAGTCCCGCCCTGATGATTGATATAGGTGACCACCGTCTGATTGTCCGAGCGGAGGTGGGGAGTCAACTGGAAGAGAACCAACCTGATCGCTCTCAACTCCAGAAGGTTGATGGGCGCATGGGCCTCCTGAGGACCCCATGGGCCCTGGAACTTCAGCGATTGCCAAACACCCCCCCAGCCGGTCAGACTGACGTCCGTGGTGACAATCTCCCAGCACGGAGGCAGAAAGGACCTGCCCTCTAGAAGATTCCTCAAGTCCAGCCACCACGATAGGGACTGCCTGGCCAGAGGGGACAGAGCAAATTCCTGCTCCAGGGACTCCTGATTCCGATCCGAAACAGACAAGAGATGTAACTGAAGAGGTCTCATGTGGAAACTGGGCAAAGGGAACCGCCTTGAAGCAAGACACCATGAGGCCCACCAACTGCATCCCCAGACGGATGGAGGGATGAGGACACGACAGCAGGGCCCGCACCTGCATCTGAATACCCTCCACCTTCTGCTGAGAAAGAAACACCTTGACCTGAGAAGTATCCAGCGTCATACCCAGGAAGGACCTCACCAAAGACGGAGATAGTGAAGACTTAATTGATTACCCAGCCAAAGTATTCGAGAGTGGACATCACCAACTGAGTGTCCCTCTCGGCCCAGTTAAGGAAGAATGCGAATATCCTGACTCCTCAGTAGAGCCATGACACCCGCCAGCACCTTGGTGAACACCCGAGGTGATACCGAACGGCAAGGCCATAAGTGAAAGTAGGCATCCTTGATGTCCACCGTAGTCATGAAGTCGCCCAGCCGAAGGGAACTCACAGCCGAACGTAAGGTCTCCATGCGGAAATGCTTGAATCTGACAAATTTGTTGAGACCCTTTAAATCCAGGATGGGCCTCAGGGAGCCGTCCTTCTTGGGCACCGTGAACAGGTTGGAGTAGTACCCCCGACCCTGTTCCTGAGGAGGTACCAGACAAATCACTCCGGATGTCAGAAGACGTTGTTCGGCCAACTGCAGGCCCTGAGCCGTCACAGGATTTTGAGAGATCCGTGACTGTAGGAATCTTGGGGGCGGCCAGGCTGCAAACTATCTTGTAACCGGAGGAAACCACCTCCTGAATCCACCGGTCCGAGACGCACAGTCTCCAGACGTGAGCAAAAAGCCGAAGCCGTCCCCCCACCCGGACGGGTGAGGGCACCTCCTCATGCCTGAGGGGCCTTGGCAGGGGGTTTGGTCTTGGTTCCCCAGGAGAGACCGGGGCGACCGCGGGATCTGCCTCGACCCCAAGAGTCTCTGCGGCTACCTGAGAAGGAGGACCCATGACCTCCCCGTGAAGGGCGAAAGGAAGAGGATGCCCGAAAGGGCCGAGCCTGCTTTCTACGCTGGGGGAGCCTGCCATCCTTGGTCAGAACATCAAGACGCTCACCGAAAAGACGGAGTGCAGTGAAGCAAGTCTGATGCAACCAGACGGACCTACGCATAGCGACCAACAGGGCCGAGGCCCTACCGCCAAGCCGGACGGCGTCATCCATGGCAGAAAGCACAAAGGCAATAGTCAATACTCTTCAATAGTAGGCAAAAGTCAGAACAAAGCAAAAGGCCCTTGTAATCCTCCACTCTCTTGCTAGACCAGGCGGCCTTGGCAAGGCGCCTGACCTTTTTTATAGCAATGGCCACAACAGCTGCGGCGCAGACAAGACGCAAGCCAGCTCCTACAAAGGTGAAAGCATGACAAGCAAGCTGATCCATACGCCGGTCGGCGTTATCGCGCAAAGTAGTGGTGTCGGGACACAGCATGACAGCCCCAGGACCGGAGCGTCCACCTCAGGGGGGCACGACCAGCGGCAAACCAAGTCGGCCGAGAAGGGGTACCTTCTGTCCAACCCCTTGGGCACTGAGGGTAACCTGTTGGGGCGTTCCCACTCCTTGAGGACCCTATTGGAAAAATGACCCTGCTCCGAGAACTCAAAGCGTTGCTTGTCAGGGCGGAAAAGCTCGCCCTGCTTCTTTGCCGCCTTAGGGGGGGCAATGAGTAGGGTAAGGGGCAATGAGTAAACCGGCCGACATAAGCCTGTCGGTATCATCCGGGAGCCAAGTATCCTCATCTGAAGAAGATCCTAGATCACTATCATACCCGCTATGACGATCCCCAGAGGAATACGAGTCGCGGAACAACTCCCCCTCCTCCAAGGAGTTACGGCCGCCATAGGCATCAAAGACCTCGTCCTCATCGGCAAAAAGGGACAAGTTCGTGGCCAAGTGCCTTTTCTTGTTAGAGGCCTTGCACGCGGCCGGACGGGCCAGTTGTCGCTCTATGCTGGCCACGCACAGCGCCAGGTCCGACAGACCCCCTGCTGGCTTCCCCCTCGCTGGAAGATAAATGCAGGTGTGGGGGAGTAGGTGATGCTGCAGGGAGGACAGGGCTGGGAAGAGAGGCCCGACGAAGCAGAGGGACAGTGGACTGGCGGGGGAGGGGGGAACCCCAAGTGCAATAAAAAAGTTGCACGAAATGCAAAACACCAAACAAGCACCCCACCTCATCTTAAGTAACTCACCCCAAAACACCAACGGCACACAACACAGCAGAGTGGTTTTCCCTTTCCCCGATATAGGCTCACCATTCGCCTATGGCCGGCTACCCTTCAAATACAGGGTTTGCGGCCCGGAGCAAAGCTCACCGAACACCCGACCCCAGGTGTTCCCCTACCAATCCGTCAGCTGAGGCTGGGAGGCATGAGGGTCCGGAAAACGAGTGGAAATAGGCTTACAGTGCCGACGGGCTTGGTTGCCCCGCTCACCTGCGAATAACCAGATAGAGCCATCTTCTGTCTTTGCAGTCAGGACTGCAGAGAAACACTGGGAGTTTCTGGGTAATTCCTGGCCTTTTATGAGCCGGGAGGAGCCACAAGTCTTCTGCAGTCAACTGCGCCACCTTGTGGCAGAATACCCAATCGTTATGAATGGAAATGAAGCAAGCCATGCTGTACACAAGGAAAAATCACATACCAATATATATATATATATATATATATATATATATATATATATATATATATATATATATTTATTTATTCATGGACCCATGTGATAGAACAATGTCTTGCCCAAATTCATGTGTATTTTGTTCCGGCACAAAAAAACCCCAAAAACGTTATCTATATATGTGCTTAATAATGTGCAAAAACAGGCAAAAGTGACAATATAATATTATTCCCTTTACAAAACACACCTAATTCATTGAGGAAAATAGTAAAACACATACTTTATACAGTAATATTGCACAGAATATTGGCCAAAGTGGCAGAACAATTGATACATTTAGAAAAATGAAACAATGAATATAACACGTGAATATCAAATCACAGGTGTTCATATAAAAAGATAAACCACAAAGTGCAACGTGCAAGGGCCCAGATACATAATTACCACTGTTCAAATACAGCAACACATGGTCTCCATGGAGTGAGGAGATGAGGATGGGGGCAGCCAGAGACAACACCTGCGTTCGCGGCTCCCATGCTGCTTCTTGCTAGTGTGAGGGGATATCTGCTTGGAAGGGGTAAGTACTTAAGTACTCACCCCCGCCCACGTGCCCTCGCTGTGGAGCCCGCACACAAAGGAAACAGCGTGTGCGGCTCCCGGGATTCCCCACAGGACCGGAAGTGACGTCACTAGTAGCGTGACGTTATTTCGGCCATGTCTCCGTCGATGGTCGCAACTATCCCCGTCGCTGTCAGAATCAGATGGCAGCGGGGAAGCCCCGCCACCCAAGGAGGAGAGCACCCGCGGGCGGGGAGGGGGTGCAGGGGGAAAGAGGAGGCCATCAGCAGAGGGGACTAAAAGTATGGACATCCCTGTCCCCGCCATAATGGCAGGGCACCCAAATTGGGCACAAGGGCAAATGGGGTACCTCAGGCAAGTCCAATCCAATCATAATGGTAAAAATTATACTCAAATTAAATAAAAATACTATATGTATCTAAATAAAGTGAGATAACACCATCCATTCAGAAGTGGGAATGCAATGCAATTATTTTATTTTGAAGGACTCTAAAACTACCCCTATTGGTATTAATGTGGACCTGCATGAATAACTAGTCATTTGTGCGGGGTTACAGCCAGGTTAAGGATGGCATTTTTTGGTATATGATCAGATGGCTATCAGAGGTGACCCCCAAAGCTCATAACAACAATTCTGTGAGACTCACCTGTAGAATTGGTTTTGATTCCGATCCATTCCAGGCCGTCCCTTAATCATTACACCTGGGTAATTCCTGCCCGGATGGGCGTGTACTGCAAGATCAAAGGTGTGACTCCTCCCGACCCCCATAAGTCACAGCTGCCTCTTATCAAAGACCAGTAATTAAATAGCAGTAAATCATAACAAGAGGCTGAGGCCCCGAATATAGGAGACCATGTTACATCACACCGCCTCCGCTTGTTTTCTCTCAAAAAAACCCTTCTCGTCCTTTTTTTTTTTTTTTTTTACAAGTGTCCAATTAAATAATAAATGGAGTAATCACCATAAAAAAAAGGCATCCAGGACCTAATAAACCCCAAAAGAGGGCGGGTCGGACGGCCTGGAATGGATCGGAATCAAAACCAATTCTACAGGTAAGTCTCACAGAATTGTGTTTTTTCTTCCAATCCATTCCAGGCCGTCCCTTAATCAATACACCTGGGACATCCAAAAGCAGTGCCTAATATGGGTGGGATCCCCAACACGGTACAGCAGGTAGTTCAATTCACTACCGCTTGAAGTACCTTTCGACCAAATACAGAGTCAGCTGACTGGCATCCATGGTGATGATCTTCCACTGTACTGGAAGAAAGGATTTGCGGATCTGAAGAGGCTGAGGACCAGGCTAGAGACTGCCTTGCTGACTGTGTCATGCAAAAAAAGTGATCCAGAGTGTTTGGGTCTCGATCCCAGATTGTGAGCAATTCCATCTGCAGGGGTCTTGTGAAAACAGTGCAAAAGGTACTGACTCAAGCAATATACCATCAGGCCCAACAGACACATTTCTTGATGAATTGTCGGGTGAGGGCAAGACAAGAGAGCCTGTACCCTGGCATGAAGTAAGAGTCACTTCTGTGTTGGAAAAGCACTTTTGCCTGAGACGTGTCATGACATTCCCAAAAAAGAATAACTCTTAAAGCTATGAAAAGATATCCTTCTGGGCCCCCTGACATGATAGGGCCCATATCAACCGATAGACTCAGTAAGGGATTACATGTATCCCTGACTTCTTAGAGAAAAACATGAGACCTGCCAACACCTTGGTAAACACCCTTGGTGCTGATGATAGACCGAAGGGTAGCGCCACAAACTGAAGAAGTAGGCCACCTACTACAATGTAGGTATGCATCCTTATATATACACTGTGGTTATAAAGACCCCAATCTCTAAAAATACCATTTTGTGAATACTCACTTGTAAAATGGGTATTATAAGTATGTCACACACCCCACTTCAGACTTAATAATTACACTAGGGTTAACGCACCTCTAGGTGGCAGCATTGCAGAGAACTTCTCCAAAAAAAACTTCAACAGGCCCCTCCCGGTCTATACATACCTGGTACCTCCCAAGAACCTCCCAGTATTAGAACAGCAGTAAGACAAGGTACCAGAACCAAACAATGTAACCCTCAACGTAAAGAACCAAACTTCACCAAATAGAGAGCCAGGATACCAAAAAGGGCGGGTGAAGTGGGGTGTGTGACATACTTATAATACCCATTTTACAAGTGAGTATTCACAAAATGGTATTATTCTAAGTATGTCACACACCCCACTTCAGACTTAATAATTACACTAGGGACATCCAACAGCAGTGTCCAGAAAAGGGTGGGTATCCGAACAGGCAATAACGCAGAAAAAATTCAAACCACTGCAGCCTGCAAAACCTTGCGGCCAAAAACAGCATCCGCTGAAGCCCGCACATCAACCTTATAGAACTTAGAAAAGGTATGAACAGAAGACCAAGTTGCAGCCTTACACACTTGTTCAACCGAAGCCTGGTGCTGAAAAGCCCAGGACGCACCAACCGCACGAGTAGAATGAGCAGTAACTCGGAAAGGGGGATCCTTCCCCTTGGCCGAATAAGCACCAACAATGGCCTGACGAATCCATTTACTAATGGAGGACTTGGCCGGAGCCAAACCCTTCCTAGGCCCACATGGCACAACGAAAAAGGCATCAGTCTTACGAAAAGAAGACGTCGCACGTAGATAGTACCTGACACAACGTACCACATCCAAGCAGTGCAAAGCACTCTCCTTGACATTCTTAGGCTTAGGACACAAAGAAGGAAGAACAATGTCCTGGTTAAGATGAAAAGCAGAGACCACTTTAGGGAGAAAATCTGACTTGTAACGAAAAACCACTTTGTCCTGATGATCCTCAAAATAAGGAGCCTGAATAGACAAAGCAGCCAGCTCTGAAACACGCCTAACCGAAGTAATGGCCACCAGAAAGGCAACCTTCTGAGTAAGAATGGACAAAGCAACATCCCGCAAAGGCTCAAAAGGAGGAGCCTTAAGAGCAGAAAGAACCAAATTCAAATCCCACACTGGGAGCAAAGGCTTCCTAGGAGGCCGCACATGCGAAACCCCCTGGAAAAAAGTCTTGACCAAGGAATGACTAGCAAAAGATTTCTGGAAAAAAATTGACAAAGCAGAAACCTGCCCCTTCAAGGTACTCAACTGAAGACCAGAGTCCAGACCCGCCTGAAGGAACTCCAAAATCCTAGACACAGAAAAGACCCGGCAGGGCAAAGACCTAGCCTCACACCAATCAATATAAGATCTCCAATACCTGTAATAGATGGAAGAAGAAGATCTCTTCCTAGCACTAATAAGAGTCTGAATGACCGCATCCGAAAGACCCTCCTCTAAGATGGAGGCTTCAGCAGCCAAGCCGT
The DNA here is from genome assembly GCA_027917425.1 of Gastrophryne carolinensis. Classification (NCBI taxonomy): domain Eukaryota; kingdom Metazoa; phylum Chordata; class Amphibia; order Anura; family Microhylidae; genus Gastrophryne; species Gastrophryne carolinensis. The sequence continues at coordinate 264,224,048 of CM051239.1, forward strand.
CAAAGCCAGCGTTTGTAAACTGGGGTAACAGAGTTGACCCTGAGTGAGAAGATCTGGCCGAAGAGGCAGATCGAATTGATCTACGGCCAGACGGACGATGTCCGCGAACCACACCCGCCTTGGCCACCTTGGAGCCACGAGAATGGCGGGAACTCCTTCCAGAACCAACTTTCGCAGAACCCTGCCTAGCATGGGAATCGGAAGAAACAGATAAAGAAACCCCAGGTCCCTCCAGCTCAGGGACATGGCATCCACCGCCAGAGCCAGAGGGTCCCGGGACAGGGACACAAAGGACGGAAGCTTGTGATTGTGACGAGAGGCAAACAGATCCACCTCCGGCGTCCCCCACCGGAGACAAAGTAACCGAAAAACCTGGGGATGGAGAGACCACTCCCCCCGACGGGACGCACACCGGCTCAGAAAATCCGCCTCCGTGTTTTCCACTCCCGGAATGTAAACTGCCGAGATGCAAGGGACATGAGTCTCCGCCCAGACCAAAATCAGAGACACTTCCCTGTGGGCACCCAGACTGCGAGTCCCTCCTTGATGATTGATGTAAGCAACCGCCGTCTGATTGTCTGAGCGAACCTGAACCGGCAGACCCTGTAAATGATGCGTCAAGTGAGACAGAACCAACCTGATGGCTCGCAGTTCCAGAACATTGATGGGCAAGTGGGCCTCCTGAGGGTCCCACTGCCCCTGAAACCGAAGATCCTTCCAATAACCTCCCCAGCCTGACAAACTGGCATCCGTGGTGACAGTCTCCCAAAGTGGAGTCAGAAACGACCTGCCCTTCAGAAGGTTGTCCGAAACCAACCACCACAGAAGGGACTGCCAAACCCGAGGGGACAACCGGAAGGACCGATCCAACGACCCCGGACGCCGGTTCCAAGACGCCAAAAGATGAAGTTGAAGAGTCCTCGTATGAAACTGAGCAAAGGGAACTGCCTCGAACGAGGCCACCATCAACCCCACCAGTCTCATCCCCAGACGAATGGACGGATGAGGATGGGAGAGGAGCAGCCGGGCCAATTCCTGAATCATCCGAACCTTGGCCTGAGGAAGAAACACTCTGTGCTGGCAGGAGTCCAACGACATCCCCAGAAAGGTCACCACCCTGGCCGGAACCAGCGAGGACTTGGGGTAATTGATCACCCAGCCGAACCTCTCCAACATAGACACCACCGTGCTGGTGTCCCCCTCTGCTTGACTGAAGGAAGGAGCCATGATGAGAAGATCGTCCAGGTAAGGCACAATGCGAATCCCCTGAGCAGGGCCATCACCCCCGCCAACACCTTGGTGAACACTCTCGGAGCAGAGGTGAGACCGAATGGAAGAGCCACAAACTGAAAATGCCGATCCCCCACCACGAAACGGAGGAACCGCTGATGAGCAGGAAAGATCGGCACGTGCAGGTACGCATCCTTGATGTCTATGGACGTCATAAAGTCCCCCTGCCGAAGCGAACCGATCGCCGACCGCAGGGTTTCCATGCGAAACTTCCGAGGACGAATAAACCTGTTGAGAAACTTCAAATCCAGAATAGGACGGAAGGACCCGTCCTTTTTGGGGACCGTGAAGAGATTTGAATAAAACCCGCGCCCCACCTCTGAAGGAGGAACCGGGCAAATGACGGCCAAATCCAGAAGATTCCTTACTGCCGCCAGGAGCCCCTGCGCGGCCAAAGGATCCAGAGACACCCGAGACCTGAAGAACCTTGGGAGGAGGACGGGACTCGAACTCCAACTTGTAACCGGCCGAAACCACCTCCCGGATCCATCTGTCCGGGACCTCCTGGTCCCACACCCGGGAGAAAAGTTGCAACCGTCCCCCCACCCGAACGGGTGAGGGCGCCCCCTCATTGCTGGATGGGCTTGGCAGCCGGCTTGGGCTTGGCACCCCAGACGCGAGTGGGGCGGCCACGGCCTCTGCCCCTATTCCAACTGCTGCCCCTGGGGGCCGAGGAGCCCGCACCTCTACCGGCGCCAACTCCCCGAAAGGACGGATTGAACGAGACCATCCCCCGAAAGGAACGGCAAAATTTCTTGCGCTGAGGTAACTTACCTCCCTTGGCAACAGAGTCCAGCCTCTCACCAAAAAGCCTCAAACCCAGAAAGGGCAGAGCCGTGAGCGATCTTTTAGAATTAAAATCGGCCGTCCACTGTCTCAACCACACACAGCGCCGGATAGCTACCAGCAAGGCAGTAGCCCTGCCACACATCAGCATGGCATCCTCCTGAGCGGCCAGGATAAAGGACAAAAAAGCATCACAGCGCTTAAGCCCAAGGGACTCATCACTGGTGGGCTCGAGATCCACCCCCAAGTCCCTGACAATAGACCTGACAGCAAAAGTCAAAAGAGCCGAAGCACAGACAGGCCTTAACACCGAACCCGCACATACAAAACCATGACGGGCAAGCTGATCAACCCGGCGATCCTCACCGTCCCTGAGCGAAGTCGTGTCAGGGGAATGCACGACCGCCGTGTTGGACAGTCCCAAGACCGGAGTATCTACCTCAGGGGGGACACACCAACGCTTCATCAATTCTGCCGGAAAAGGATACTTCCTATCCCAGCTAGACGGCACACCAACAAGACGTGTAGGTTGCTCCCATTGCTTGAAGACAATTTCTTCAAAATGCTGTTGGCTGGGAAATTCCAGACGCTGCTTGGACACCCCAAAAAGCTGACCCTTGGGCCTGGGGGCAACCACCGGAGGCTCCAAATCCAAAACCTCAAACATCTGGCTCAAAATGGTAGAGGAATCGAGAGGGAGGCCATCATCCTGATCCCCCTCAGAACCCAGCAACTGCTGAACATCAGAATCTTCATCCTCAATGAGCTCATCTTCTTCACGGGGACGATCCGACCAATCCAGATCTCCCACAACTTCCTCATCTGAATCCGGCGGAGGCAGATGCTTCCGCTTAGCTGAAACCTTCTGAGCGGCTATAGCAGAAAACCGCTTCTCAAGGCTGGTCAAACGGGCACATACCTCAGCCTGCGAATCCCCGCCCAGGACAACGTCACACGGGGTCCGGAATAAGTGAGGGGGAGAGGGAGATGGCGCGGCTGACGAAGTGCTAGGCACCGGAGTACTGGACTGCCGTGCAATGTTCTGCTGTGCACAAGGGATACACAAAATGACATCATCTCCCTGGAGCGGAGCCCCACAACCCCCGCACACCTTGGATTGTCCCGAAGAACCATTCCCGGTATCTGTGGCAACCTCCATGTGGTGAAATTATGGTATTTGCAGAACCCAGGGATTTATGCGGTACGCGACCCGGGATGCCCCTTAATAACCTAACACTTGTCTAAGGACAGTCACAAGATCCTGACCCAGGGGAATAGCATAAGACCCTTATAAAAATACAAATAAGTGTATATATATATATAAATATATTGCAAAGACAAAACACCCCCCACGAGCCAGGTATATATGACCGGGAGAGCCCTGCCAGACGGGATCCCAGGATCTGAAAAACACAAAGGGAGAGAGACAGGCGTCAATCAGCACCATGCCAAAACACCACATAATATACAAAACCCCCCTTACACCACCCCCCCCCTCACTAACCAGAGCAACGGAAATGGTTAATGCCAACCAGCACTATCAAGATGCGCCGGGTCGAGGAGGGAGGCAAGGGAGGAGGAAAGGATCCGAGGGGTCACTGACATACCAGCCTAAGAACGCCTACCTGGAGGGGAGAGGAACCGCGCAGCCAGCAGAAGATGGCGGCCAGCACACCGAGGACGGAGGAAGAGAGAAGCTCCGGGAGCCGAGAAGGCCCCGCCCCTCCGGCCGTCCAATCCGTGCGCGGCCCCGCCCCCAGGCAGCGTCAGCGTCTGCCTGCGGGGACCGCAATCAGACCTCGATCACAGGGCCGGCGGCGCCACCCGCCGGCTCCCGGAGTACAGCGCCGGAGTAAACACAGACCCACACACTGATAAAATGTCCCCCCTGAGCAGCCGGGCAAGCAGGCTGCAAGCGCCGGATACGGCGCCCAGCCACCAGCGGGACCGCGGCGCAGCACGCCGCGAGGCCCCGCCCCCCCGGCTCCTGAGGGGAGACACACAGCCATGGGAGAAAAGAAAAAAGGAGAACAGACAGTGAAATCAGCCAAGTAAAATCACAAAGGGAATCACAAGGAAGAGCGCAGCAGCACACTCACACAGCATGTACATATTAAACGCATGACACTGTCCCCAGGGCGTCCCACACCCGGAAGAGACACAATAACCCAGGGCAAGACATAACCTGACCACTAACTCCTATAAAATGGGGCATCCCACATCCGGATCACCACTCCGGGAATCCCGTTATGCCCCGCAATGAAGGGTCGAGCGGAGGAGCTAATCTCCTAGGCACCAATGGTGCCGGCTACCTTATTGCCCGGCCTACAGCCGAAGCTGGGAGGCTGCCATTACATAGAACACATTCAAACAAAAGCCGGGCAGAAATAGACCACGGGGGGGGGGGGGCGGGGGGATACCCCAGCTACCTGCAAGCAGGAGACTTCTTTCTTCTGTCTTGTCGCCACCTTGCAGAGAACAACACTGGGAGGATCTTGGGAGGTACCAGGTATGTATAGACCGGGAGGGGCCTGTTGAAGTTTTTTTTGGAGAAGTTCTCTGCAATGCTGCCACCTAGAGGTGCGTTAACCCTAGTGTAATTATTAAGTCTGAAGTGGGGTGTGTGACATACTTCGAATAGGGTGAGATACGGCATAACTCAATGCTTCTGCTTTCTGCTGAATTCGGGATACCCCTGACCAGAGATCTTCTGATGGGGTCTGGTTCCTAATTTGATTTTGTAACCTGAGGATACAACTTCCTGTATCCAAATATCTGTTACATGAAGCCTGCAAATATGAGCCAAATGCAGAAGCTTTCCCCCCACACCTCAAGGGCGGGGGCATCCCTTCATGCCTGAGCCGGCTTCGAAGGGTGTCTGGCTTTATTTTGCCAGACACCTGTTGCCTTAGTTTGGAACTTTGTCTTATTCCAAAATAATTCTTTTCGGTATCACGAAGAGGCCGAACCTCTAGCCGGAAGCCTGGAGTATTAGAGGCCCTGCGGAAGCAGTATTAGACTTCGGCTTCTGTGGCAGATTAAATGACTTACCACTAGTAGCATGCTTTACCAAGTCAACCAAGCACTACCCAAACAGACGCCCCACCTTAAAAGGGGAGTCCCGTCATATTACTTTTTAGAGGCTATGTCAGCTGGCCATTGCTCAAGCCATAAATCACGCCTTAAGGCGACCACCAGAGCTAGGCCTCTGGGCCACAACCAGATCAAACCTCCATAGCCTGGATCACATACCTGTTAGATCCAACTGGCTTTGATCAACTGGGAGCATGGCTTCTGTGAACGAGCCATACAAGTCTTAGAGTCCAGTTGTTTTAACAACCTCCTGCTCACAAAAAATGCTATGGATGTAGCACAGGCCGGACGCAAGGTCGACCCCATAAAAGCACGGCTTGCCACCTGATCCATGCGCTTATCCAATGGATCCTTGGGAGAAGCACTATCCGAGGATGGCATAACCAAAACCTTAAAGAGACCTGGCTCCAAAGTGTCCACCACAGGAGGGTGAGACCATAATTCAATCTGATCTGGAGGAAAAGGATACATAGCATCTAGTACTTTAGGAATGGTCGGAAGACAACCTGACTTCTGCAATTCCCTATTGATAAGATTATAATAAAGCTTATGCCCCGCAACATCCTCCAAAACCTGCCTCAGAGGAAAAAATGTTTCCTTCCTTTTTTTTTTTTCATTACCTCTTTAGTAGCCAATACACCATAATGACTCTATAGGTTTAGGACCATTTGAGGGCTGCCGATAGAGCTTAAAGACTCAGAAGGAGACTATGGCAGCCACAATATCCTCTTCCACTCAGAGGAAAAAATCTTTTCTTTAAAAACCTTTTTTAATAGCCAATACTCCATTATGACTCTCTATAGGTTTAGGGCCACTTGAGGGCTGCCGACAGAGTTTAAAGACTCAGAAGGAGACTGACAGCCACAATATCCTCTTCAATTCAGAGGAAAAATTATTTTCTTTAAAACCTCTTTAGTAGCCAATACTCCATGATGACTCTATAGGTTTAGGACCACTTGAGGGCTGCCGATAGAGTTTAAAGACTCAGAAGGAGACCTTGGCAGCCACAATATCCTCTTCAATACACTCAGGGTCTTTTTTAAGTCTCAGAGAGCACTGGCAATAGGGGTCAGAGCCCCCTCAGGAAAGAGACAACTGTCTCCCTATCCACTACAACCGTAGCATAATCCCTGCACACCATGCTATCCTTGTCCAGTGCCACTGCATGCATACTGGACATGGGGGTATATCTTTTAAGACCAGATCTGCTCCCCCAGATGCCTCCGCCATGGTGACTTTAATAATACTAGTCTATGACTCTGGGGTTCTGAGACCAAGTATATATAGGTTCTCTATAGTCACAAGAGTACTGCGAGTCCTCTGGGGGTACCACCATATATATAAATTATATAGTAATATTATATTTGCCCTTTCCCAATCTATAATAGTATAGATTTAAACAAAAAAAAAAGTATTAAAAAACAAACAAAATGACCTGCCAAAAGGTTTAGGTCCACTTGAGGGTGGCCGTGCAGTGGCTCAGAGCAGCCCCTTTTTGCTTGCCAACAACCTCAGCTTAAACACATGGGAAAGAGCAATACGAAAGGGAAAATCCCTTGGTCCCCCCAAGCAGGCTCACCAGACAAAAACCTGCAGCTGACTTGCTTGTTAATGAAGCCTGCAGCTCTGAGGGTTTAACACTTAGAAAGCGCTGCAGACCCCGGCGCTTCACCTTTCCTTCACGGACCCCGATTTAAACAGCAACAAAGCTGGGGAGGAATAGAGTTGGGTCAGAGGAATCCGTGGGAATAAGGTTGTGCAGGAAGTCGACAGGTTGAAATCCCCGCTTGCTGCCAAATACCTAATCCTTGAGAGAGAAAATCAAGCCATCTTCACAGTACTTCTTTCAAACTGCAAGAAATGAACTGGTCTTTGATTAGAGGCAGCTGCTACTTATAGGGGCCGGGAGGAGTCACACCTTTGATCTTGCAGTACACGCCCATCGGGGCAGGAATTACCCAGGTGTAATGATTAAGGGACGGCCTGGAATGGAAGATTTGGTTGTTGGGGGTTAAAGCTGACCTAAAGCCCATATCAGGGAGAGCAGGGAGATTATTTCAATAAGGTATCATTAGCTAATCAAGAACAATGGAACGTAATTATTTATAGAACTATGTGCCCTTACATTACATGTGGACCTGCAATAAAAAAAAAGGAAAGAGAAAACGCTTCTTGTATATTAAGTGCCAGGGCTGGAAAGCATATCCTGTTGATCTTATTTCTGGGTATTCCAGGTCATTTTGATGTTAATTCTGTCATCAGGAGTTTGTAAATTACTGACCGCGTCCTGCAGGTAATAAAGTGTGAAATCTTAAATTGCTGTTGTGTCTGTATATTTTTCACAGTCTGTGCTTTTAACATTTGTCGCATATGGAGCAGTTCCCACAGGGTACACAACTACTTCCTGACAGCTGTGATAGCCATGTATCTGGCATAGAAAAGTGACTATTGCATAATCTGTCTCCGAGATTGGGTGCTCTCCTTGCTGTCATTTGTGCTCTAGGCCCAACTATAGTGGAAATACTGGGATCTGAATTTAATATACCCCAATGGGTGGTCATGATGTTTCTGATGTCAACCCATTGTTTATTGAAATCGGACACTAATCTTGCTTTCTCATGTTCAATCCCAGTTTGTTTAATCACCTTTGTTTAGGGTCGAAGTGTATCCGACCTCTTGGCCTCACTGGCCTTTATGTGAGCCCGCCTCACCACTCTTGATGGATAACCACGGGCCTGGAATCTGCACCTAAGATCTGATGCCGGTTCTTCAAAATCAGTTGATCGAGTGCAATTCCAAAGGGCTCTAAGAATTGTCCAGTTGGTATTCCATCTTTTAGGTGTCGGATATGTGCACTTCTGTAATAGAGAAAGCTATTAACAGCTGTAGATTTTCTATACAATGTAGTACCTATGGTGGCATCCTGTTCTAAAGTCAATGTCACATCCAAAAAGGTCACCTCTCTCGGAGATATTGTGGTTAAGTACAATGTTCATTGTGTTGTCATTCAGCACATCCAAAAATTCTAGGCAGCGATTTTCTGAACCCTGCCAAAGAATGAGAATGTCATCAATGTAGCGGTACCACCCCGAAATCGATGGGTGGTACCGCTCACATGCTGTGTTGAATACAACGTGTTCCTCCCACCACCCCAAAAAATACCATTTTGTGAATACTCACCTGTAAAATGGGTATTATAAGTATGTCACACACCCTGCTTCAAGACATTCATTACACTTGGGTATACTGACCTGTAGATGGCGATCTTGCAGAGATAAAAAAAAAGGTCAGACCCTCCCGGCCCATAAATACCTGAGACCTCCCACTCATTCCCCAGTATAAAGATAGCAGTAAGACCAAGGGACCAGGAAAGCCAATAAGAACTAACAAAGGTTCACCATATAAAGGATCCAGAATACAAAAGGGCTTTCCTGGTCCCTTGGTCTTACTGCTATCTTTATACTGGGGAATGAGTGGGAGATCCCAGGTATTTATGGGCCGGGAGGGTCTGACCCTTTGTTATCTCTGCAAGATCGCCATCTACAGGTCAGTATACCCAAGTGTAATGAATGTCTTGAAGTGGGGTGTGTGACATACTTATAATACCCATTTTACAGGTGAGTATTCACAAAATGGTATTATTCTAAGTATGTCACACACCCCGCTTCAAGACATTCATTACACTTGGGACATCCAATAGCAGTGTCCATAAAGGGGCGGGGATCCAAAAACAAGGCAACAATGCACAACTCAAACCACTGCAGCTTGCAGAACTTTGCGGCCAAACACAGCATCCTCTGAAGCCCGCACATCAACCTTGTAAAACTTGGAAAAAGTGTGAACCGAAGACCAAGTAGCAGCCTTACAAACCTGCTCAACAGAAGCCTGGTGCTGGAAGGCCCAGGACGTCCCAACAGCACGAGTAGAATGAGCAGTAACACGAAAAGGGGGAATCTTCCCCTTAGCAGAATAGGCCCCAACAATGGCCTGGTGAATCCATTTACTAATGGAAGACTTGGCAGGAGCCAAACCCTTCCTAGGCCCAGAGGGCACCACAAAAAGGGCGTCAGTCCTACGAAAAGGAGAAGTAGCCACCAAATAGTACTTCACACAGCGAACCACATCCAAAGAATGCAAAACCCTCTCCTTGTCATTGCTGGGCTTAGGACACGAGGAGGGAAGAACAATATCCTGATTCAAATGAAAAGCAGAGACCACCTTAGGAAGGAAATCTGGTTTGAAGCGGAAAACAACCTTGTCCTGATGCCTCTCAAAGTAAGGAGCCTTAATTGACAAGGCTGCCAACTCCGAAACACGTCGAACGGAAGTGATGGCAACCAGAAAAACAACCTTCTGAGTAAGCGTAGAAAGTGCAATATCCTGCAAAGGTTCAAAAGGAGGACCCTGCAAGGCAGACAAAACCAAATTCAAATCCCAAACTGGGACCAAAGGCTTCCTAGGAGGCCGCACATGCGCAACCCCCTGGAAAAAAGGTCTTAACCAGAGGATGAAGAGCAAAAGACTTTTGAAATAAAACCGCCAGGGCAGAAACCTGCCCCTTCAGCGTACTAAGCTGCAAACCTTGGTCCAGACCATGTTGCAGAAATTCCAAAACCCTAGGGATAGAAAACGCCCTGACCTCACACCAATCAATATAAGACCTCCAAGTCCTATAATAGATGGCAGAGGAAGACTGCTTCCTAGCCCTAACCAGAGTCTGAATGACAGCATCAGAAAGACCTTCCTCCCTCAAGATGGAGGTTTCAGCAACCACGCCGTCAAAGCCAGCGTTGGTAAGTTGGGGTAGAGCAGTGGCCACTGAGTGAGCAGATCCGGCAGAAGGGGCAGGTCCAACTGATCCTCCGCCAACCTTACCACGTCTGCAAACCAAACCTGTCTTGGCCACCTTGGAGCCACCAGGATTGCCGACGCGCCCTCTAGGGCCAGCTTAGAAACATAGAAACATAGAAGGTTGACGGCAGAAGGAGACCATACGGTCCATCTAGTCTGCCCTTATGTGTATACTGTATGTTCTCTTTATCTTAGGATAGATGTGTGCTTATCCCAGGCATGTTTAAATTCAGTGACTGTTGATGTTTCAACTACCTCTGCTGGAAGTTTGTTCCAAGCACCTACTACTCTTTCTGTAAAATAATATTTTCTAACATTGCTCCTGATCTTCCCCCCGACTAGCTTCAGGTTGTGCCCCCTTGTTCTATCGTTAAGTTTCTTCTTAAAAACACTTCCCTCCTGAACCTTATTCAATCCTTTCACATATTTAAAGGTCTCTATCATGTCCCCCCTCTCCCTTCTTTCCTCCAGACTGTACAAATTAAGTTCTTTAAGTCTCTCCTGATAAGTTTTAAGTGTAAGTCCTTCCACCATTTTCGTTGCCCGCGCACCACTCTGCCCACCATGGGAAACGGAGGGAACAGGTACAGAAACCCCAGATCCCTCCAGTTCAGAGACATGGCATCCACTGCCAGAGCCAGTGGATCCTGCGAGAGAGACACAAATGCCGGAAACTTGTGATTGTGATGAGAGGCAAGAGGTCCACCTCCGCAGTGCCCCACCGGTGGCAAAGCGACCGAAACACCTTGGGGCAGAGCGACCATTCCCCCCGGCGAGATGACCCCCTGCTCAGGGAGTCCGCCTACGTGTTCTCCACTCCCGGAATGTACACTGCCGAGATGCATGGGACATTGCTCTCTGCCCAGGCAAGGATCAAGGACACTTCCCTGAGGGCACGCCTGCTGCGAGTCCCTCCCTGGTGATTGATGTAGGCGACCGCCATCCGATTGTCAGACCGAAATTTTACCGGTAGGCCCTGCAACTGATGAGTCAAGTGAGCCAGAACCAGCCTGATGGCTCTCAACTCCAGAACATTGATGGGATTGTGAGCCTCCAGAGGCCCCCACAGTCCCTGAAACTGAAGATCCTTCCAAAATCCCCCCCAATTTGACAGGCTGGCATCCATGGTGACCATCTCCCAACAAGGGGTCACAAAGGACCTGCCCCTCGTCAGATTGCTTGGTTTCAGCCACCACATCAGAAAGGACTGATCCAATGACAGCGGGGACCCGTCCCAGGCCGCCAAGAGATGGAGCTGGAGCGTCCTTGTGTGAAACTGGGCAAAGGGAACCGCCTCAAACGATGCCACCATCAATCCCACGAGCCGCATCCCTAGCCGGATGGACGGACGGGGAATGGATAGAAGACGCTGAGTCAATTCCTGAATCAGAAGAACCTTGGCTCGGGGGAGAAACACCCTGGCCTGAGAAGTATCCAGCGACATTCCCAGGAACTCCACCACCCTGGAGGGAGTGAGGCAGGACTTGGGATAGTTGATCACCCAACCGAAACTCTCCAGAGTGGACACCACATTCCTGGTATCCAGCTGCGCCTGATTGAGGGAAGACGCCATGATGAGAAGATCGTCCAGATAGGGCACGATGCGGATACCCCTGGCTCTGAGGATGGCCATCACTCCTGCCAACACCTTGGTAAAAACCCTTGGAGCCGAGGTAAGGCCAAACGGAAGAGCCACAAACTGAAAATGTCGATTGTCCACGACAAACCTGAGGAATCTCTGGTGGGCCGGAAATATTGGAATATGCAGGTAAGCATCCTTGATGTCTATGGACGTCATGAATTCCCCCTGACGAAGTGAGTGGATGGCTGAGCGCAGAGTTTCCATACGGAACTTCCGAGGACGAACTAACCTGTTGAGCAACTTCAGATCCAGAATGGGACGAACGGATCAGTCTTTCTTGGGCACCGTGAACAAATTGGAATAGAAGCCCAGGCCCCGGTCTGAGTGGGGCACCGGACAGATGACAGCCATGTCCAAAAGACTTGCTACTGCCGCCCGAAGCCCCTGGGCGGCCGGAGGATCTGACGGCACCTGAGAACTGAAGAATCTGGGAGGGGGGCAGAACTCGAACTCCAGCTTGTAACAGGAAGACACCACTTCCTGAATCCACCTGTCTGAGACCTCTTGGACCCAAACCTGGGAGAAGAGTAGCAGCCGTCCCCCCACCCGCAAGGGTGAGGGCGCCCCCTCATTGCTGAGCTGGCTTGGCAGCGGCTCTAGACTTGGAGCCCCAACTGTGTCCTGGACGGGCCCGACCCCTGCCCCTGGTCCAGGAATCACTTCTGGACGAGGGGAAGGCCAAACCCCTGCCGACTCTAGCCCCACGAAAGGCCTGAGAGAAGGAAGCCACTCCCTGAAAGGGGCGACGCTGCTTCTTACACTGAGGTAACTTACCTCCCTTTGCCACCGAATCCAATTTTTCTCCAAAGAGCCGCAACCCCACAAAGGGAAGGGCCGTGAGCGACTTTTTGGACAAAATCAGCCGCCCACTGGCGTAACCAAACCGACCGACGGATAGCCACAAGCAGGGCCGCAGCTCTGCTACACATCACCAAAGTGTCGTCCAGGGCGGACAGAACAAAGGACAAAAACACCTCTCAGCGCTTAAGGTCGGCAAACTCCCCACTAGCCGGATCAAGCCCGTAAGAGGTAAACAATCCTCTAATAACCGACCTGGCAGCTACCAATACAAGCGCAGAAGCACAAACCGGCCGCAAGGCTGATCCAACACTGGCAAAACCATGACAAGCCATCTGGTCAATGCATTTATCCTCACCATCCTTGAGAGTAGTGCACTCAGGAGAATGGAGGACTGAGGAGCTGGACAACCCCAAAACAGGAGCATCCACCTCGGGGGGAGACGACCAGTGCTTCACCGAGTCCGCCGGAAAGTGATATTTCTTGTCCCAACCCGGTGGGACACCCGTAAGCCGAGTCGGCCTCTCCCATTCCTTGAGAATGATACCATCAAAATGCTTTTGATAAGGAAATTCTAAGCGCGGCTTAGTCACTTCAAAGAACTCCCCCTTCAGCGGAGGAGCCGCCTCGGGGGGAGAAATAGCCAGGACCGCAAACACATGAGCCAGGACCCTAGCGGTATCCAAGGAATCCCCCTGGCCCTGCTCGGTATCAGCACCCACAAACTGCTGATCATCAGAGTCATCAGACTCCTCAAACAACTCCCCTTCCTCTCGCGGGGAACAATCAGACCAATCCAGGGAGTCAAAATCCTCCCTATCAAAAGCCTGCGCAGCCATATACAAATGTTTTCTCTTTGCCGTGAACTTTTTAGCAACGGCACTGGAAAACAATTTCTCAAGATTGGCAAGATTTCTCAAGATTCTCAAGATTGGCCAATCTGGCACACACCTCAGATTGCGACTCCCCGCCAATGACCACATCACACCGGGTACATGTCAAGCGAGGGGGAGACGGAGAGGAGACTGGCGGAGCAGAACCGGATGCCTGAGATTCGGTCTGCCGCGTAATAGACCGCTGAGCACAGGGTACACATAGAAATACATCATCCCCCAAAAGGGATACCCCACACCCCAAACACAGCCTGGATTGCCCCAAGGAGGGCACAAGCCCAGTATCCGGGGAAGCCTCCATATGGTGATTTTTTAATAATAATATATATATATTATATATATATTTATATTATATATATTTATTATATATTATATATTTTATATATATATTATATATATATATATAAATGCTCCGAGGGAATTATGCAATAATGCAACCCGGGATGCCCCTTTAAGTCCAGAGTGGGAGGATTTTAAGCCAATTAAAATGTAACCAGGGACCCTGGACCGGGAGAACCCCCCTTTAATAAGATCAATGGTCCACCTGGAACACACAAACAAAACACAAGCTCAGAAAGCTAGCAATGCATAAGGCCACTCACCCGACCTTCACCCAAAAACCGCACGCCGGGCAGGAGGGGAGTGGAAGATGCGCATGTGCAGAAGGAGGAGGGAGGGTGGGCTGGCGCGGTCCGCGCCCGCCCCCGCCCCTCCCCTGTCTCTCCCGGCCAGAAGCTGGGACCTGAAAGCGGCGCACACAGCAGCCCCCCCCCCGCCCTGAGGAGAAGAAGCCCTCATGGGCACACACAGCCGCCATTGCGCACGCCGGAGGCCGGCGCCAGCCTAACGTTTAAAACACACATACAGTTAAAGCACCAACACACATACACCATAATGGGATGAATCCATAGGGGACCCCCCCTAGGGTATCCGGGAGAGGGGGAATCCATGCCAGGGTAGGGCCAAGGGACAGGGCACCCCAAAGCGGGATCACCAACCCGGATAGCCGCCTACCCCTTGTTATGGGGTCTCACGGCTCCTAAGCACCAGGGGTGCCAACTACATTTGCCCGGACCAGCAGCCTAGGCTGGGAGGCAAGCACTTTAAATAAGGGGATCCGGGCAGAAATAGAAGAATAGAAGGCCAGGAGTCATCCCGGCTACCTGCAAGGAGGAGACATCATCTTCTGACTTGCTCGCCTCTGCAGAGATGGAAAACTGGGGAATGAGTGGGAGGTCCCAGGTATTGGGTCTGACCTTTTTTTGTTATCTCTGCAAGATCGCCATCTACAGGTCAGTATACCCAAGTGTAATGAATGTCTCGGGGTGTGTGACATACTTAGAATATAGGTTAGCCACAGATGAAGCACATATGGCTCCAATTGCCACCCCTGTCACTTGGAGGTAGTATTGTCCATTAAAAGTAAATATATTGTGTGTAAGGACGAACTCTAACAAGGTCAGGATAAAGGTGTGTAGTGGGCCCTGATCCTTGGATTCCTTATTCAGGAAATGGCGGGCAGATGTAAGGGCAAGGTGATGCAGAATTATCGTATATAACGACTCAACGACGCAAGTGACCAGAAGGACAACAGGGGGTAACTGTATGGTTTCCAGTTTCTGTAATAGGCCCTGTGTCCCTAACGTACGAGTTTAAGCTGTCACATGTGGTTGGAGAAACACCGACAAAGGTGCAGGCCGGCTCCAACAGACTGCCTATGCCTGACACGACTGGGCGGTCGGGGGGGGTGATAAACTCTTGTGGATTTTAGGTAACACATAAAAATACAATTCTGTGATTACTCACCTGTAGAATTGGTATTATGAGTATACAGTACGTCCTGCTCCAAATCTAATACTTACAGTTAGGATATACTCTGCCAGATGGCGCTGGACTGCAGAGACATCGAAAATAGGCTCCTCCCGGCCCCTCAAATACCCAGGGACCTCCCACAAATCCCCAGCATTGAAAAAGCAGTTAAGGACAAGCCGGGAGCATTAACAATTCAAAATATCAACTATAACAATGATAAAAATCACCATACAGGGGATCCAAGAAAATGCAAACCAAGGGTGGGTTGGAGCAGGACGTATTGTATACTCATAATACCAATTCTACAGTTGAGTAATCACAGAATTGCATTATTCTTAGTATACAGTACGTCCTGCTCCAAATCTAATACTTACAGTTGGGATCCAACTCCTTCCTTGGCCCAGAGGGCACAACAAAAAAGGCATCTGTCTTACGGAAAGCAGAAGTAGTAACCAAATAATACTTAACACAACGAACAACATTCAAAGAATGTAAAACCCTTTCCTTGTTATTACTAGGATTAGGGCATAATGAAGGAAGAACTATATCCTGATTTAGGTGGAAGGCAGACACAACCTTAGGAAGAAAATCTGGTTTAAAACGGAAAACCACCTTATCCTGATGCCTTTCGAAGTAAGGGGCCTGGATAGACAGGGCCGCCAATTCAGAAACCCGACGGACATAGGTAATAGCAACCAAGAAAGCAACCTTCTGAGTAAGAATATGAAGAGGAACATCCTGCAATGGCTCAAAAGGAGCAGCCTGCATGGCAGAAAGCACCAAGTTAAAATCCCAAACTGGAAGTAGGAGTTTTCTAGGAGGCCGCACATGCGTGACGCCCTGGAAAAAAGTCTTAACCAAAAGGATGAAGAGCAAAAGATCTTTGAAAGAAAATAGCCAAAGCAGAAACCTGCCCCTTCAAAGTACTAATCTGGAAACCCAAATCCAGACCATGTTGCAGAAACTCCAAAATCTTAGGGATAGAAAATACCCTACAGGGCAAGACCCTAGACTCACACCAATCAATATAGGACCTCCAAGTCCTGTAGTAAACAACAGAGGAAAACTTTTTCCTAGCTCTAACAAGAGTCTGAATGACCGCGTCAGAAAGACCTTCCTCCTTTAAGATGGAAATTTCAGCAGCCACGCCGTCAAAGCCAGCGTTGGTAAATTGGGGTAACAGAGTTGACCCTGGGTGATGAGATCTGGAAGAAGAGGCAGATGCAACTGATCTTCTGCTAGCCTTGTGATGTCTGCGAACCACAGACGTCTTGGCCAACTTGGAGCCACCAGAATTGCTGGCTCCCCTTCAAGAACTAGCTTGCGCACCACCTTGCTTATCATGGAGAATGGGGGAAACAGATACAGAAACCCCAGATCCTTCCAGGCCAGAGACATGGCATCCGCTGCCACTGCCAGAGGATCCTGGGATAGAGACACAAAATCTGGAAGCTTGTGGTTGTGGTGAGAAGCAAACAGGTCCAACCGTGGAGTGCCCCACTTGTGACAAAGAAACTGAAAGACCCTGGGATTGAGAGACCATTCTCCCCGGCGAGCGCATGCTCTGCTCAGGGAGTCTGCCTCCACATTCTCTATCCCCGGAATGTAAACTGCCGATATGCAGGGAACATTGATCTCTGCCCAGTGGAGGATCAGTGATACTTCCCGGAGGGCACCCCAACTGCGAGTCCCTCCTTGGTGATTGATGTATGCAACTGCCTTCCGGTTGTCTGACCAAATCTGAACCGGCAGCCCCCGCAAAAGATGAGTCAGTCGGAGCAGAACAAGCCAAATGGCCCGAAGCTCCAATAATTTGATCGGGGAGTGAGCCTCCTGAGGCCCCCACAACCCCTGGAACCGGTGCTTCCTCCAGATGCCCCCCCAACCCATAAGGCTGGCATCCGTAGGGACCAACTCCCAACAGGGGGTCAGAAATAACTTGCCGTTTCTGAGATTGCTCGAAGTCAGCCACCACTGAAGGGACCGCAGAACACGGGGAGACAACAAACAAACCCGATTCAATGACAGAGGACACTTGTCCCACTTCGCCAAGAGAAAAAGCTGAAGCGTCCTCATATGAAACTGAGCAAACGGGACTGCTTCGAATGTGGCCATCATCAGCCCCACTAGCCTCATCCCCAAACGGATAGGCTGACGAGGATTGGACAAGGACGAATTAAGTCTTGAATCAGAACAATTTTGGACTGAGGAAGAAATACCCTGGCCTGAAGGGTATCCAGAAATAAGCCAAGAAAGGGAATCTCCCTTACAGGATATAGAGAGGATTTGGCATGGTTTATCACCCAACCGAACCTCTCCAATGTAGCCACCACGGTCCTGGTGTCCAATTCCGCCTGATTGAAGGACGAAGCTATGATGAGAAGGTCGTCCAAAAATGGCACAATGCGAATGCCCTGGAGCCTGAGAATAGCCATTACTCCTGCCAAAACCTTGGTAAATACTCTTGGGGATGAGGTGATACCGAATGGAAGGGCCGCAAACTGAAAGTGCTGGTCTTCCACTGTGAATCTGAGGAACCTCTGGTGAGCGGAACAAATAGGGATGTGCAGATAAGCATCCTTGATGTCGATGGAAGTCATAAAGTCCCCTTGACGGAGAGCGTCGATAGTTGACCTTAACGTCTCCATGCGGAACCTTCTGAAGCGAATAAATTGATTTAGTCACCTCAGATCTAGAATAGGCCGAACAGAGCCGTCTTTTTTGGGAACCGTAAATAGGTTGGAGTAAAACCTCAGACCCCTTTCTGCAAGAGGAACCAGGCGAATAACATCCATGTTTAAGAGATTCGCAACAGCTGCCCGGAGCCCCAGCGCGATCCCCGGATCCGCAGGCATCCGAGACCTGAAAAATCTGGGCGGAGGCTGGAACTCGAATTCCAGCTTGTACCCAGAGGACACAACCTCCAGAATCCATCTGTCTGATACCTCTTTGACCCAAGCCTGGAAAAAGAACCGCAGCCGTCCCCCCACCCGCACGGGTGAGGGCGCCTCCTCATTGCTGGGCAGGCTTGGAAGCGGCCTTAAGCTTTGATCCCCAATTCTGATTTGAACAGCCACGTCCTCTTCCTCTGTTCCATGCAGTCCCCCTTGGGGCTGAAGAGGCCGATCCTCTGCCTGCTCTGGAACCACGAAAAGAAGGGTTAAAAGAGGCCGATCCCCGAAAGGAACGACTTTGCTTCTTACGCTGAGGCAATTTGCCTCCTTTAAGGACAGAATCCAATTTCTCACCAAAGAGGCGCAATCCCCCAAAGGGGAGTGCTATAAGTGACTTCTTAGCCACCGTGGCCATATAGACGGCCATATAGCAACTAGCAAAGCGGAAGTTCTGCTACACATGGCCATGGTATCATCCAAAGCAGAAAGTACAAAAGACACAAATAAATCACATCGCTTAAGTGCGGCATACTCCTCAGAGGCTGGATCAAGCCCTGAGGTATTTGATAGGTCTCTAATAACAGACCTAATAGCGAATGCCATAAGTGCCAAGGCACCCACAGGTCGTAAGGCCGAGCCAACGCTAGCAAACGCATGGCAAGCCATTTGATCAATACGTTGGTCCTCCCCATCCTTAAGGATAGTAGATTCCGAAAAATGCAAAATAGAGGAATTGGACAAACTAAGCACAGGTGCATCCACCACAGGGGGGGATGACCAACGCTTAACAGTGTCTGAAGGAAAGGGATATTTCTTATCCCAGCCTAAAGGAATGCCAGGAAGCCGCGCAGGCTTCTCCCATTCCTTAAGAATGATTTCTTCAAAATGTTTTTGATCTGGAAATTCTAAACGAGGCTTGGAGGCTCCAAAGGCTCCAAACTCCCCCTTCTGAGGAGGGACTGCTTCTGGAAGATCGATTGCCAAAACCTCATACAATTGAGCAAGAGCTTTAGGGGTGTCAAAAATCTTCCCTTCACCTTGTTCAGCGTCAATACCCACAAATTGCTGAACATCAGAAACATCAGATTCCTCAAAGCGGAGAACAATCTGACCAATCAAGACGCTCGCTACAATCAAGCTCATTTGCCTCAACAGCAGGAGCTAAATGTTTTCTTTTAGCTGAGGCCTTCTTGGCCAAAGAGCTAGACAATTTTTCAATGTGAGCCAATCTGGCACATACATCAGAAAGTGACTCTCCACCCATGACAATATCACTGGGGATATGGGCAAGACAAGGTGGTGTGGGAGAAGAGGCCGGAGCCCCAGACCCTGAGGCTTGGACCTCTGAATGCTGTATAATAATCAATTGAGCGCAAGCTACACAAAGAAATGCGTTATCTCCAACAAGGGATGCCCCACATCGCAAACACTGCCGAGTCTGTCCCAAAGGAACTGAGAGCCCAGTATCCTGAGATGCCTCCATATGGTGTTTCTTAAAAAAACGTATAGTCGCCAAGTATATGGGATTTAAGCCGAAGCTACCCGGGATGCCCCTTAATAGTCCCTAAATGGGAGGATTTAGACCAGGAGGAACCCCTACTAAAGAGTTCCCACCTGGAAGACCTAATTAAAATATACAATAAGCCTTATGCATATAAAAGACTTCCCTTTAGCAGAGCTAAAGGGTACTCACAATGGCCACGACAGCTCTGCGACCAACGACCTGCGAAAGCCCAGCAGAAGCACCAGCGCAGCAGCCAGAACCAGCGGAGAGACCAGCACCAGAACCGGAACCAACATGCCAGTAAAACCGCATGTGAAACAGGAAGAGAGCTTGAAATCCGTCACTGCCAAGAAGCCCCGCCCCCCAAGGAATGCACAGAGGGCGGGGCAGCCAAATGACATCAAAGAATGGGGCCGGACGCCGCCCGTCAAGCCCCGCCCACACCCGGAAGCACGCGCTGACAGAAAGAGGGAAATTTAAAAATCCCAACAAGAAGAAACACAGATAAACTTACTTACCCTCCTCTTTAAAAATAAATGCATAGGCCAAAGACACTCCCCAATAAGTTCCCCCCCCCATTACCCCAGCAGGGTCCAGGAGAGCCAAAAGGGGGAGGAACAAGAGCACCAACAAGCACAGGGAGATTTCAAGGGACGGGGCATCCCATGCCGGGGGACACCAACCCGGATTCCGCCTACCCCTTATTTGAGGTCTCACGGAGGGAGCAACCTACCATATACACCCAAGGGTGTATCTACCCTTGCCCAAGCCCATCAGCCAAGGCTGGGAAGCATAAACATCACAATAAAAAATGAGGTTCAGGCAGAAATAGAAAACGACCGGGAGTAACCACGGCTACCTGCAGGGAGGAGAGTCATCTTCTGAATGCTTCGGAATTGGGGAATAGTGGGAGGTCCCGGGTACTTATGGACCAGAAGGGGCTCCTTTTTTCCATGTCATCTCTGCAAGATCGCCCTCTACAGGCCGGTATCCCAAGTGTCATGTGTGACATACTAGGAATATCAGGTTTGAAACGAAACACCACCTTGTCCTGGTGACTCTCATAGTAGGGGGGCTGAATAGACAGCGCCGCCAACTCAGACACACGCCTGATGATAGACACACAACCTTGAGCGTAAGAATGGCCAAGGCAGCATCCTGCACAGGTTCAAAAGGAGCACCCTGCAAGGCTGACAGAACCAAGATCAAATCCCAAACAGGCACCATAGGTTTACGCGGTGGACGCACATGGGTGATCCCCTGGAAAAAAGTCCTGATCAGAGGGTGCTGAGCAAAGGAGTTCTGGAACAAAATAGCCAGGGCAGAAACCTGACCCTTCAGACTACTGAGTTGTAGCCCCATCTCCAACCCATGCTGCAGGAACTCCAGAATCCTGGGAATAGAGAAGAAACGACAGGGAAGAGACTTAGACTCACACCAGTCAATGTAGGCACGCCAAACCCTGTAATAAATGGAAGAGGAAGACTTCTTCCTAGCTTTAATCAAAGTATCCACAACTGAAGAAGACAGCCCCTTCTCCATCAAGATGGAGGTTTCAGCATCCAAGCAGTCAAAGCCAGAGTTTGCAAATTGGGATGGCGTAGTGAGCCCTGAGTGATCAGATCTGGCACCAAGGGCAGAGCGTACTGATCTACTGCCAGCTGTACCCCATCTGCGAACCACACTCTTCTTGGCAAGAATTTCTGGCGCCCCTTCCACAGCAATCTTGCGCAGAACCCTGCCCAGCAGAGGAATTGGGGGGAAGACATACAGGAACTGAAAGTCCTTCCATGACATTGCTAGCGCATCCGAGGTCAGGGCAAGAGGATCCCTGGACAGAGAGACAAAAGCTGGAAGCTTGTGACTGTGGCGGGACGCAAACAGATCCACATCTGGTTGGCCCCAACGGTGACACAGATTGAAACACCCTGCTGCATAGGGACCATTCTCCCTGGCGAGAGGTCCCCCTGCTCAGAGAGTCCGCCAGGTGATTTTCCACCCCCAGGATGTACACAGCTGAAATGCAGGGGACATTGGCCTCCGCCCAAGTCAGAATCAGAGACGCTTCCTGGAGGGCCCCCTTGCTCTGGGTCCCTCCCTGATGATTGATGTAGGCAACTGCCGTCTGGTTGTCCGAGCGCACCTGAACAGGCAGGCCCTGAAGATGAGTAGTCAAGCAAGCCAGAACTAACCTGATCGCTTGCAGCTCCAAGACATTGATAGGTGTGTGGGCCTCCTGAGGGCCCCACCTCCCCTGGAACCGCAGGGACTTACAGAAACCCCCCCCAACCTGACAGACTGGCATCCGTGGTGACCGTCTCCCAGGAAGGGGCAAGAAAGGATCTGCCCCCCCAACAGGTTCCTTGAGTCCATCCACAAGAGGGACCTCCTGACCAGGGGGGAGAGCACACAGACCCTGTCCAGGGACGCTGGGTCCTTGTCCCATACAGACAATAGGTGAAGTTGCAGAGGCCTCAAGTGGAACTGAGCATAAGGGACCGATTCGAAGCACGCCACCATCAGGCCCACCAGCTGCATCCCCTGCCTGATGGAGGGATGGGGACAAGCTAGGAGGGACTGAGCCTGTGCAATCAGACTGTCCACCTTCTGCTGAGGAAAGAAGATCCTTGCCTGAGCTGTATCCAGATTCATTCCTAGGAATGGAGTTACCAAGGAAGGGGACAGTGATGACTTGGGGTGGTTGATCACCCATCCAAATGACTCCAGAGTGGACACCACCAGCTGAGTATCCAACTCTGCCTGATGTAGAGACTGGGAAGTGATGAGGTTGTCGTCCAAATAGGGAAGCACGCGGACGCCCTGACATCTGAGCAGAGACATCATGCCAGCCAGCACCCTGGTGAACACCCTGGGAGCTGAAGGGAGGCCGAAGGGCAAGGCCACAAATTGGTAGTGTTGATCCATCAGAGCGAACCTGAGGAGCCTTTGATGACCTGGGAACACAGGAATATGAAGGTAAGCATCTTTGATGTCCACAGAAGTCATGAAATCCCCTTGGCGCAGGGAACTGATGGAGAGTGCAGAGTTTCCATGCAAAAGCGCCTGCCCCTGACAAAGTTGTTGAGAATCTTTAAGTCCAGGATGGGCCTGACAGAACCATCCTTTTTGGGTACTGTGAATAGGTTGAAATAAAAGCCCTTGCCTTTTTCTCTTAAAGGGACCTGGCAGATGACCCCCAGCTCCAGGAGGCCTTGCACTGCTTGCACTAGCTCCTGAGCTGACACAGGGTCCTGAGGAATCCGGGATCTGATGAACCTTGGAGGGGGATCGGCAGCAAACTCCAACTTGTAACCGGAGGACACTACCTCCTGAATCCACCGGTCTGAGACATGAAGCCTCCAGACGTCAGCGAAGTGCTGCAGCCGTCTCCCCACCCGGATGGGTGAGGGCGCCCCATCATGCCTGAGGGGGGTTGGGAGAGGATTTAGCTTTCGGACCCCAGGAGGAGCCAGGACGTCCACGTCCTCTGCCTCTACCCCAGAAATCTCCCCAGGTCCCAGGGAAAGACACCCCCCTTCCCTATCTTGCACCACGGTAAGGGAAGGAGAAGGAACCCTGACCCCGAATGGGCCGAAGTTGCCGCCTGCGCTGGGGTAACCTGCCTCCCTTAGCAAAAAGGTCCAGGCGGTCTCCAAACAGATGCAGTCCTTTAAAGGGAAACCCAGTTAGGGCCTTCTTGGCAGCGTTGTCAGCAGCCCACTGGCGCAGCCAAACCGAGCGGCGTATAGCCACCACGAGGGCAGAAGTTCTGGCACACATTCTGATGGTGTCATCCAATGCTGATAGGACAAAATTTACAAAAACATCACAGCTGGAGAGTGCATTAAACACCTCACAAGGCAAATCATCAGGGGCACTATCAAGAAAATTTCTGATAAGGGTTCTAGTGGCCACAGCAGTAATGGCAGAGGCACAGACTGGGCGCAGCGCCATCCCTGCACATGCAAAGGCGTGGGGTGCCAGCTGATCAATACGTCGGTCTTTGGCATCCCACAGGGTAGTAGAAGCAGGGGAATGCATGACAGAGGTGTTAGATAGCCCTAGGATCGGGGCATCCACCTTGGGGGGGGGGGGATGACCAACATTTAACCACCTCAGCAGGAAAGGGATACTTCCTATCCCAACTCTTTGGAACCCCGGGAAGTTTACTGGGGCGCTCCCATTCCTTGAGCACAAGGTTATGGAAATGTGCCTGTTCTGGAAATTCCAAACGTGATCTTGCTGTATGGAAAAGCTCCCCTCTTTGCCTGGGAGCCTCAACAGGGAGATAGACAGAAGCTCAAAATATACAATTCTGTGAAGTACTCACCTGTAGAATTGGTATTATACGCATACAGCACGTCCTGCTCCAGATATAGTAATAACATGTGGGTAATCCTCCGCCTCCGTGCACTGCAGACATGTAGAAAACAAGCTCCTCCCGGCCCTACATATACCGAGGGACCTCCCACAAATCTCCAGCATTGAAAAGCAGTGAGAAGGAGAAGCCAGGAGAAACCAACCACCCAGAAACAGGCAATAATATCAATGATAATAATCACCATACAGGGGATCCAGAACAAGTGAAACCAGGGTGGGGTGGAGCAGGACGTCCTGTATGCGTATAATACCAATTCTACTGTATTATTACTGTATTATTCTAAGCATACAGCATGTCCTGCTCCAGATATAGTAATAACATGTGGGACATCCAATAGCAGTGTCCATAAAGTAGGGTGGGATCCCCGTGAAAAAAGGGCACAGCCAACAGTAAAAGCGCTGTCACCCGCAACCATGCAAGCAAGAGCAACGAGAGCAAGGCTCTAACCTCAACCTTTGAACCTTTAAAGGGAGAACTGAACACAAGCAGCGGACAAGCCAGCATGCTCAACAGAAGTTAGTGTTGAAAGACCCAAGCCAAGCACAAGTAGTAAGAGAGCAAAACAACCGAGAGATAATAATCTTCCCTTAAAAGAACAGGCCAGAGACACGGCCTAACCATGCTCATGCAAAAGAGAGTAGCCATGGCAACCTTAGAAGTCTCCCCGGCGGGGAACATGAACCCTAGTCTCAAGCGAGACCTGCAGTAATACTGAAAACAACAACACTCAGCACGAGCCGAAACGTTTACTCTAGGCTCAGAAGGACAAAACCAACCAAGCGATGCCGATCCGAGGGCACCTACACCCGTGGAATCAATCAGATCCTGTATTAAAGGATGGAGATCCATAAGTCCCAAGGGCATAATCCCTACCAGGGACAAGAAACGGACCAGGAAATCTCCAACACCTGGAGGGGAAGACAGATCCCCTTAGCTCAAAGTATATCAAGACAGTAGCCCAGAGACCAGAGGATCTGGAATAAAAGGAGAATCAAAAACACCACCTGGAGCCAAACTCGGCGTAAAGCGGAGCATCCCCCTCTCATGGTGTACAGATATATAAACAATATATATATATATATATATATATATTACTATTATTAATATATATATATATATATATATATATATATATATATATATATATATATATATATATATATATATATATATATATATATATATATATTATTACTCCGATACTCAAGAAACCCTCTCTCGACCCCTCTGCCCTCTCCAGCTACCGCCCTATCTCACTACTCCCTTTCTCCTCCAAACTTCTTGAACAACATGTCCACTCAGAACTGTCACAATACTTATCCACCAACAATTTATTTGACCCCTTACAATCAGGATTCCGCCGTAACCACTCCACTGAAACTGCCCTCACCAAAGTCACCAATGATCTGCTCACTGTCAAAAGCAAAGGTCACTACTCCATCCTCATCCTTCTTGACCTCTCCTCAGCCTTTGATACGGTCGACCACTCTCTCCTTATTGATATTCTCTCCTCTCTTGGGGTTCAAGGGCTTGCGCTCTCTTGGCTCAACTCTTACCTCTCTGATAGATCATTCAGTGTATTCTATTCTAACACAGTCTCATCCTCACGTTCCCTTTCTGTTGGTGTGCCACAAGGTTCTGTCCTAGGCCCCCTACTTTTCTCAGTCTACACCCATGGCCTTGGCAAACTTATAACTTCATTAGGCTTCCAATACCACTTCTATGCGGATGACACTCAGATATATCTCTCAGGCCCCAATCTCTCCTCTCTCCTATCTCGCCTCCCCAACTGCCTCTCAGCTATTTCTTCATTCATGTCATCTCGCTACCTCAAGCTAAACATGGACAAGACTGAACTGGTCATTTTCCCACCCTCTAACTCCCCTCCCCTCTCTAACACGTCTATTTCTGTCAACAATTACACACTCACAGCAACTCCCCAAGCTCGGTGCCTAGGAGTCATTCTGGACTCTGCCCTCTCTTTCAAACCACATATTCACTCCCTGGCCACCTCCTGTCGCCTCCAACTTAAAAACATCTCCCGCATCCGTCCTTTCCTCTCACCTGACACCACTAAAATGCTAGTGCATGCCCTGGTCATATCCCGTCTGGATTACTGCAACATCCTTCTTTGTGGCTTACCAACTAACAGACTGGCACCCCTCCAATCTATCCTGAACTCTGCTGCTCGCCTCATCCATCTCTCCTCTCGCTCCTCCAGTTCTGCGCCTCTCTGCCAATCCCTACACTGGCTGCCAGTCCCACAGCGAATCCTGTTCAAAACTCTAACTCTCGCATACAAGGCTCTCTCCAACCAGGCCCCTCCCTACATCTCATCTCTAATCCAACAGTATCAACCTAGACGCAGCCTCCGCTCTTCTGCCGACCTTCTCCTGTCCTCCTCCCTGGTCACCTCCTCTCA
The DNA here is from genome assembly GCA_027917425.1 of Gastrophryne carolinensis. Lineage (NCBI taxonomy): Eukaryota > Metazoa > Chordata > Amphibia > Anura > Microhylidae > Gastrophryne > Gastrophryne carolinensis. Next base: position 264,250,414 of record CM051239.1, read on the forward strand.
CGCCCGCCTCCAGGACTTCTCAAGTGCAACTTCAATCTTCTGGAATGCCCTCCCACACCCAATCCGCCACTCCACAACCCTCGAAACCTTCAAAGGCGCCCTTAAAACACACTTATTCAGACAAGCATATAATCTGGCCTAACCAATCTTCTAAAGAGCACATGCCACAAAGCTCAATACTGACTGTTTGTGATCCCTCCCCCTCGTCTTCACCCCTCTTCCTTTAGACTGTAAGCTCGCAAGGGCAGGGCTCTCTCCCCTACTGTTTCTTGTACTCAGAATATCCATTGTCAACTCTGTAAAACTGCATTTGAAATGGTATATGTATCGTATGTTTCTACCCTGTCTGTAATTACTACTTTGTAAAGCGCTACGGAAGATGATGGCGCTATATAAATAGACAATAATAAAAATATAATATATATATATATTTTTTTTTTTTTTATATAAATTGACCATGACCGTTAAAGTGGACCAACACCCAGGATTTTGGTCCACTTCGGTGGGGCACCCCCAATCGGGGTGCCCCGCTGTGTGAAACCCCCCCGAACAACTCACCTCTCCCCGCTCCCAGCGCTGACGGACAAGCCGCGGACAAGCGGCTCCTCCGCCGCCGCCTCCCGCGTGTCCCTCTTGACGCGCGCGCCCGCGCCGGCCAATCGCAGACGGCCGGCGTGGGCGCACGCCTAGAGGGGCGCGAGGGAGGCGGCGGCGGCCGCCCGCCGCCGAAGGTAAGGTAAGGAGTTTGGGGTGTTTGGGGGGGTTTCACCCCGCGGGACATCCCGATCTCGGATGTCCCGCGGGGAGGGAGGTGATCGGCCCGGGAATCTTAGATTCCCGGGCCGATCACCCGTGGGTGTTGGTCCACTTTAACAGAGCCATCCTTTATGGCACACTTATGACTGGAGCAACCGCCCCAGAAGAGCGACAAGAGGTAAGGAACCGGTCAGAAGAGCCTGAATAAGACCCAAGGTAACCCTTAGCAGGGCATCAGACTAAGTAAACCCCCTAGGGGGAGCAAGAATTCCTCAAGGAATGTACCTGAGCAAACCCTGATGAATGCTCAACACAGAAGATTGGAACATACTTCTGTAGTAGGCTAACAGGGCAAGCCCTGAACCTTCATAGAACCAAGTTGGGGAGCAGACACCAACCATGCCGTAATAATTCTAGAACCCCGGGAACAGAGAACTTCCAGCAGGGGCGAGAGCTAGACCCCGCCAAGCAATACAGGTACAACATACCCTAAGACAGATGGCAGGAATGGAAGAGGAGGAAGAGGAGGGAGCTAGATCCTAGCCCTCCTGGAAACAAGACACCCAGAGATATGCCATCTCCAACAGGGCGAGGAACAAAACCGGTCTAACTACAAAATAGAGCCTGAGGATAGGGGCGAAATGGAAAAGAGCCTGACTATGCAGAACAGACCTTGTGAGAGCGTACAGGCCCACCGTCCTCAGCAGAAGCCTCCGCGGACGCCACCCCCCTGGGCCACCCAGGCCCCAGGCATAACGGTACTACCCTTTTTCAGCGACCTTGCGCAGACCCCTGCCTGGCAGGGCGAAGAAAATAAGCCATATCAAGTATAATGTCCAGCCAGAGATTACTAAGCCCCAAGGACAAGGTTAGGCCAATCTGGGCCAATACTAAAGGGCAGAACCCCTGTGATCGTGACAGAGTTCCATACCAGTAGGAACCCAGAGGGCCAATAGATTACCTCCTACCAAAGGAGGGCATCCATCGGAGATTAAAAGCAATAGAAAGCAAGGGATGTTAATTCCCACCTAGATCAGAATCAGAGCCTTCCTGGAAGTAACAACTAGTCCCGAGACTTTACCAGGAAAAAAGGGACAGGCCACTGTCCTACGGCAGACCAAGAGTCCCCAATGGACAGGCCCTGAAACGGAGAAGTCCAACAAGACAGAGCCCGCTGAAGGCTCGCTGTGTCAACCACACAATAGGTAAATGGACCCCCTTTTAGGGGCCTACCTGGGAACCACGGGGGGTTTCAGAAGAAACAAGCCTCCCCCAGTCAACCTGCACGATTTGGTACCCAAGTTGACCACCGACAGGTGAGCAGCAAGAATGGAGGGGATGCCCCCCGAGGGACCTTTTTTTTTTTTTTTTTTTTAAATAACTCTCAGAAGATCAACCACCACGACTAGGAGGAAGGTGCACAGACTTAGGTCCAGACTGCTGGACCCCTGTCCAGAATAACAACCTAAGGCGCTTCAGAACCCAAGGGCACTGAGAATAAGGGACGTCATCTGCACAGCCATCAACGGCCATCCCAGGAGCAATACTGCCAGGCGACAGTAAGGAGATAGCAAGTAAGGGCAGAGACCTTGCCCCAGCAAATCCTTAATTGCCAAGAAAAAACGGGCACTAGCCAACACAATTCTAATGCCATCCTAGGAACTGGAGGATGGAACAAAAAAAAGGTAGGACCTGAGGCCACTAAGCCTATCCAAACAACTCCCTCTCGGGAGATATAAGGAACCTGATGGGTCCCTTTGTGGCTGCCCCTTGGTCTCGTTCGAGACAGCACTCCCAAGCGAGCTAGGGAAACACCAGGAGCATGAGAGGGGCCCAATAACACGGCCACAATCAGCAGTGAAGACTACCAACACCAAGCTGTGAAGGCCACAGTGTCCAAAGACACCTGGGAGCCCAATTAAGCATCCTAGCACTTCACGGACGGCCATAGGCCCCGCGGTTTATAGGGTGCCAACGGTCCAACTCGTATCAAGCCTGAATGCCTATGGATTGCCGAACCCAAGAAGGGTTAGAATGGGTTAGAATGGGCGACCCCCTCATCCTCAGGGGGAATGGGGGGCAAACTGGTGTAGAGGCCTCTGCCTCTATCCGTTAAGGGCGTCCAGCCAAGGAGCCCAGGCCTAGCAGGCCAAGGAAGGCCTGTACCCATACTTTAAGAAAAAACGGGACCGGAGGCCCCCTGACCGACCCAGGGACGGACACCCAGCAAACACTGTCCCACATCCGGAGGAACTACCTCCCAACTCCACCAGAACGAGGCATGAAGCCTCCCGATAGGAGCAAGGTGCTGTGGCCATCCCCTCACCCAGGTGGGTGAGGGCGTCCCATCATGCTTGTGGGGTTTCGATGAAGGATTTGGACTTGGCACGGCCGGAAGGCCCTGGGCGATGACTGCCACTCCCGGGACAGGAGACTGAACCAGACCCCGCACAGGGCGTCCCTGGCTCCTGCTTAACACTATGATATGGAGGTGGAGGGGTATCCCTGCTCCGAGGGGGCCTGGACGGCCGCTCCTGATTGGGTGAATTGTCCTCTTTCCCGAATAGGTCCAGACGGGCCCCAAACAGGCGATGCCCTCTAAAGGGGAGCCCCGTCAGAGTCCTTTTAGCGTCATCGTCTGCCCCCCACTGTCGCAGCCAGAGCAGGCGAAGTATAGCTATCATTTGGGCTGAGGTCCTGGCACACATTTTGATGGTGTCATCCAGAGCTAAAAGGATAAATTTAACAAAAATATCACAGCTGGAGAGTGCGTTAAACACCTCCCAGGGTAAATCTTCAGGTTGGTGCTCAAGCATCTTACTTATGAGGGTCCTAGCGGCCACTGCAGTAATGGCCGCGGCACAGACAGGACGTAGCGCCGATCTTGCACAAGCAAAGGCGTGGGAGCCAGCCTATCAATGCGCCGGTCCTCGGCGTCCTGCAGGGTGCTGTAAGCTGGAGCTGTAAGGAAAGGGGGGTTAGGAACCCCAATAATCGGGGCGTCTACCACTGGAGACGAAGCCCAACAATCAACCATCTCTGGGGGAAAAGGGTATTTCCAAACCCAATCCTCTGGGGCCCCCTGAAGTTTAGTGGGGCAATCCCATTCCTTAAGTACAAGAGTATGAAAGTGGGCCTGCTCGAGAAATTCCAAGTGCGCAGGTGCCGTATGGAAGCGCTCCCCTCTCGGTGTCTGGGGACCGCACCCGGGGCGAAATAGATAGGGCCTCAAAAATCCTGAGCAACATACCGCCAACGTCAAGCTGGTCCCAGTCATCCTGACCAGCTTCATCCTGACACCCCTGCCTCTCAACAGAGGAACCCGGGTCAGAGAACAGGTCTCCATCTTCAGAGGGAGCACTATCACACAGAGAAGAGGACTCATCCGAGCCCATTGCACAGGCCGAAGCCGGGGGAGTCCAGGGCCGTTGTCTGCCAGGACCCACACGCCCGGACAACCCCACAACAATCTGGTTAAGCGTGGGTCGTCTAGAAGAGACGTCTATTTGTAACTCCCCGCTTGTACATGACTCAACGGGAGTGAGATTTAGGCAAGAGGAAAGGGGAGAGAGGGAGCGAGGTGCAGCCACAGGCGCCGCTCGCAGGTCCAGCGTCTGCTCGGCACATGGCGCGCAGACCCGTGCCCCGTCAGCATCAGCATGGGGGAGACCACAGGCTACACACAGCTGGTCTTGTCCCAGAGGGACCCCGGTAACACAATCCTGAGATGCCTCCATATGGTGATTGTCAAGACACAGTATGCCCGTAGGGATTTATGCTATAAGCAACCCTGGATGCCCCAACGACCCGCTGATCAATGTGGGAGATTTGAAGTAAGGCCCGCTAAATCCTTATATGAATACTCAGCGTCTGAAAGACATAAATGGGAAAGAGATGTCAGGGCTATGCGCAGCTGGACAGAACATATAAAATAGGGGATCGCCCGCGAGGGCACTTACAGGTCAAGTGGAGGAGGAGGAGACCGCCACCGAGCGCGCGAAGCTCAGCAAAATGGCGCCCAGCGAACCTCGAAGGGCAGGCTCGATGCTCTGCCGTGACGCGGAGCGCGCCAAACCAAAGCCCCGCCCACTCCAAAGAGCGCGAAGCTCTGGGGTAAAAGTAAGAGCCAGAATACAACCACACGCTTAAGGATTCGTAGAGAACCGTTTCATCCAATAAAGTAAAGGCACCACAGCATCTAGACGACGTAGCAAACTACGTACAAGCATACGGCGGCGGCTAAAGAAAACAGAGTAAGGAGCAAGCAGCGCGACTCTGACATCTCGGAGTTAAGGCAGAAATAAGGCCAGAACATGACATACCGGTACGCTGGGACCGTCACACACATACCCCCCCCCTTTCTTTTCCCCCTACTAGATGGGGAAATGAGGAAGGATGGCGACCCTCACACAGGGTCCAGCGCTACCCGGGGTAGGGACAAAATGCGGGAGGGGCATCCACAAGAGGCTCACCATAGGCCTAAACCGCCTACCCTATGGTGGGGGATTGCGGTGGAGCATGGCTCCGTTAAGCACCAAGGTGCTGCCTACCTTCACCCGACCAACGCAGCCCAGGCTGGGAGGCATATTCTTACACAAGAGGACGGGTGGAAATAGTCCCGCAGGGCCTCGGTCTGTAAGCCCCGCTCGCCTGCGAGAGCGTCATACTTCATGTCTTCGCAGTTCCAGCACTGCAGAGAAATCTGTTCAACAGTAGCCAGTCTAGAAGACACATCAGGCTGAGAATCCCCACTAGTATGGAACTCAGCAGGAGTGAGATTTAAGCTTGGGGGAGTAGGTGAAGTGAAACGAGGTGCAGCCACTGGCAGGCCAGATTGCAATGCAAGCACCTGCTCAGCACAGGGTACACAGACCCGCGCCTTGGCAGCGTCAGCATGAGGCTGCCCACACGCTACACACAGCCGGTCTCAAAACGCACCCCGGTAACATTATCCTGGGATGCCTCCATATGGTGATTACAGCGGCGCTATACGCCGATAGGGAATGACGCTATATAGCAACCCTGGATGCCCCAATGACATGGGAGTATAATTTTTACAAGGCCTACAAGTAATATACTAAAAACAGGGCCGGGAGAAGCCAAGAAGGGTTCGTCACCCCGAGAAAGACATAAGCGGACAAGACCTTAAGTACATCGTAACAAAAGTGAAGCAGATAAAGCCGCCCGCGAGGGCACTTACGGACCGCGGTAGGTAGGAGTCCGTCGCGCATAGGCCAACCAAGTCAGAAAAGATGGCGTCGGTATACCGAGGGGCGGGCCAGGAATAGCGACGCAGAACGCGCCAAAGACGGGCCCCGCCCCCCCGGAAAAGCGCAAAGCCAGAAAGGCCAACAGCCAATGATGGCGCACCCGCGCCTGAGGTAATGCCGCCACCAAGCGCGGAACAAGTCAGCGCGCGGCGGCGGCAAATTTAAAAGCAAAAAAGACAAGTCAGCGTGGCGGCTGACACAAGAATAAAGATATGTGACAAGTGAAAGCACAGACTGCATAACATACATATCTATACACATACACACCCCCCCTCTTTTCCCCCGAAGACTACAAGGAGGATGAGGGAGGACGGCGGCCACTTAAATAGGGCCCACCGACAGGCAGGGGCAATAGTGCGGGAGGGGCATCCCATAGAGGCTCACCATAAGCCTGAACCGCCTACCCTTTGGTGGGGGATTGCGGTGGAGCAGCGCTCCTAAGCACCAACGGCGGTGCTGCCTACCTTCCCCCGACCAGCGCAGCCAAGGCTGGGAGGCATATTACTAGTGGAACGGGTGGGAATAGTCCTACAGGGCCGCAGGTTAATAACCCTGCTCACCTGCGAGGAGAGAGCCAATTTCTCGTCCTTCGCAGCCAGACTGCAGAGAAATTCTGGGGATTTGTGGGAGGTACCTGGGTATTTGAGGGGCCAGGAGGAGCCTATTTTCGATGTCTCTGCAGTCCAGCGCCATCTGGCGGAGTATATCCCAACTGTAAGTATTAGATTTGGAGCAGGACGTACTGTATACTAAGAATAAATCACCACTCATCCCATCTACAACAGTGGCAGTGATATTTCCTGAGATCAAATTTTGTAATTTATTAGTCCACATAGCCTCCTTATCCTCAAAATTAAAACGCCATTATGGTGTGCACACACTAACTATTGTATGGGTGTGGACCACCCGGAACTAAGTTAACACTTGAAAGACCAACAAGTGCACCTACTCCCCCAATTAAAGCTTACAAGTGTGCTCACCACCAATACGCCTATACCAAGCTAAAGTGGGTCAGGGAACCTAGCCTTGATAACCCGTTAAGGGAGCACCACCATGTAAGATAAAATCATCACTTTATTTAGAGTATATACAAAAAACATACAAGGGCCGCGTGTTGACAGTAACAAAGAATTTTTAAGAAAAAATACTGCAGTTTTAGCTTCAAATTCTTGTGATTCAGCAAAGAAAAAGAACACGCTTAATTTTCTACACTTTTTTTTTACTTGTCTTCTCCCAAAAAGTTAAAAATTTCATCTAAAGTGAAAAACATACAACTGAAATTTACAATTGTAAAAAATAAGTGTGATTCAGCATTGGTATAGTTTTTATTACTCCTTTGAAGAACTATTTAAAGCTGCCCTAAGCAGCTGTAAAAAAGCACATTCCCTTATGCCATTTTACCTAAAAAAAAAAAAAAAAACTGCAAGCATGTTTTTTTTTTTAACAGTGTAAAAGACACAGAATTAACTTTTACATTTTTTATGGGCCAAAGGATAAAGAGGCTAGTGAGAGATGGACCATGATTTGTTTTCATTTTAATTAAAACATTAACAAAAAGTTAACAAGATAACTCCAGCAGGTCTTCAGGAATAAATCTTAAAATAGCTTTTTTTTTTTACTTCAATACATTTCACAAGTCATCCAGACGCCTTTCCTAATAGACAATGTTGAATTTACACATACATCCAGTGGAAGGAATAACAAAACTTGCGGAGAAAAATAAACAGTCCAGTTGCCTCGATATATTTACTTAACACATCTCAATTTTATACATTTTTTATTTCTGTTTTAATAAAAAAATAAAGCTGACACTCCGGGAAAAGCACAAAACCTTAGCTAAAGACCAGGGCCTGAATCAGGCTGTTTGGCTTTTTGACCCTGGGCTTAGTATACCTGGTGAACCAGTCTGGTAATCTGGAGGAAGGACCATAATTCTTTTTAAAGTTTTACTTCAACACATATTAGTCATCCAGCTGCCTTTCCTTATAGTGGGATAAAAAAACATGTGGAGAAAAGGAAAACAGTATGTCCAGTTGCCCAAGTGCATTAAAAAACAGTTGTCACAAATTCACAGATATATTAGATGGGGACATTACCTAATCATTCTAAAACTGTGTGAAATGTAGAGAACAAATGCACCATTTTGAGCGAAGGCTTCTCAGAACAGGAAACATTTGGCTTACTAAAGCCATTTTCACATGGAAATGAACATTTTTCACCCGCATCTTCAAGCCTATTTGACTTGTCATCAAGGGCCTGTAAGATTCCCAGAACTTACATAAGACCCGGCTGTGCTTCTCCCCTCTCCCCCTGTTACTAGGCGACACTGGAGCCTAGACCAGCACTCCCAAAATGCATGCTCGCACACCAAAACGCCCATGCGTGCACTCGTCGAAACGTCCACGTGTGCACTCCCCAAGTGCAGGTGGGCTGGTTGGCTGTGGCATGGTGCTGGGACTTGTACTCCCTCGGTGGCATAGACAAGGTTGTCCAAAAGATGAATGTGTTTACTCTGTGTGTATATAGTGTTTGGGTGCATACTGGGTCCCCTGTGGCAAAGCACCCCACAGTGCAGCGACAGGGGTCCAGGGGCAACAATTCCTCCCCCCCCTCCACAGTGGTGTAGGCAAGGGAGGGGGGAGAGGGCGACACCACCGCCTGGGCATGTGGGGGATGGTGTATATCGTCTCCCCCACCTTGTGTCTCAGCTTGTGTCTGGCAATTACAGTCTTGAGCTGTTGTAATTTTATATATCTATTGTTACAAAAAAGTTTTCATATTTTGATTATAATGCTTTTTGTGGCCTTGTTTTGCCTTGACAAAATACAATTCTGTGAAACTCACCTGTAGAATTGTTTTTGATTATATCCAGTCCAGGTCGTCCCAGTAATGACATGTGGGTATTCCGCCCCCAGGGGGCGCTCGACTGCTAGATCAAAAGCTGCAGCTCCTCCTGGCCCCCTATAAAGGCAGGTGTCCCTCTATCATTCTCCAGTGGTTAAAAAGCAGTAAACAAAAAGAGGACAGGCCGGGAGGCCAAGAAACCATGTTACTTCACATAGCTTCAGCTGGTACTCTCTCTAACAAGACTTAAGAATACAAAGTCCAATGAATAAAAAAAATGGTAATCACCATAACAGGCAAACAGGAAATAATGAACAAAAGGGCGGGGTGGGACGACCTGGACTGGATATAATCAAAAACAATTCTACAGGTGAGTTTCACCGAATTGTATTTTTCCCTGTATCCAGTCCAGGTTGTCCCAGTGACATGTGGGACATCCAAAAGCAGTGTCCATTTGGGCGGGATCCCCAGTGCGGAACAGCATGTAGTTCATCTCCCCACTCCAAATGTGGAGTCAAGTGAAGAACCACCAACCGGATCGCTCTCAGCTCCAGGAGATTTATGGGTAAGCGGTTCTCCTGCGGACCCCACTGACCCTGGATCTTCTGTCTCTGCCAAACGCCTCCCCAGCCTGTCAGACTGGCATCCGTGGCAACTATCTCCCAATGGGGAGTCAGAGAGGACTTGCCCACCTGCAGGTTCCATGAGTCCAACCACCACAAGAGGGACTGCCTGGTCAGAGGGGACAGCAAAAATTCCTGTTCGAGACTCCTGCATCCGATTCCAGACGGTCAGCAGGTTCAATTGGAGAGGTCTCATGTGAAATTGGGCGAAGGGCACTGCCTCGAAGCAGGACACCATTAGACTCACCAATCTCATCACTCTCAATCTCAAACAAAAAGAGGACAGGCCGGGAGGCCAAGAAACCATGTTACTTCACATAGCTTCAGCTTGTACTCTCTCTAACAAGACTTAAGCATATAAAGTCCAATGAATAAAAAATGTTGTTAATCACCATAACAGGCAAACAGGAAATAATGAACAAAAGGGCGGGGTGGGACGACCTGGACTGGATATAATAAACAATTCTACAGGCGAGTTTCACCGAATTGTATTTTTCCCTATATCCAGTCCAGGTCGTCCCAGTGAGATGTGGGACATCCAAAAGCAGTGTCCATTTGGGCGGGATCCCCAGTGCATGTAGTTCATCTCACTACCGCCTGAAGCATCTTTCGGCCAAAAACAGCGTCAGCTGAGGCCCTAATATCCACCTTGTAAAACTTTGTAAAAGTATGAACTGAAGACCAAGTAGCGACCTTATAAACCTGTTCAACCGATGCCTGGTGCTGAAAAGCCCAAGAGGCACCACTAGCTCTGGTAGAATGAGCTGTGATCCGAAAAGGAGCCCTCCGTTAGGACAAAGAGCAAATCCAATTTCCTGAAGGATTCAGTCGCAGCCAGGTAATACTTTATGGCTCTGACCACATCCAATGCATAGAGGTTCCTTTTCTTGGAATTAGTCGGTGCTGGACACAAGGAAGGCAAGACAACTTCCTCATTAAGATGAAAGGGAGAACCGACCTTAGGCAAAAAATCAGGTTTAAAGCGAAAAACCAACTTATCCCTATGCCACTCAAAATAGGGAGGTTTCATACAAACACACCACTCCACCTATGGAGAGAGCGAAGGGAGGGTGCACCCACTGCAGCAGACTCATCTGCCAGCAACATCGGCCTGTACCTGTCAGGAGGAGGAACACATGAGGTACTATGAGCTTTTTATTAGTTTTGTATTCGTTTTTCATGTAAGTTTTTGCATCTCTCTTTCAGCCATTAACAGTGTTTACTGATTGCCCGCCTGTGATGTCATAGGTGACGTCAGGCGCGCTTTTTCCTGTGTTGTGATTGGCTCATGGCTTATTTAAGTAGGACACTGATATTGCTCTTGTTGTTTGCTGTCCTGATGAAGGGGGTCTCGGTGTAACCCCGGAAACATCAACCTGACTATTGTCCTTTAACTATGGAATTTTGATTAATATAATCACTTGATCTAAAAAGGATCTTTTGGAGTGCTGGTCTTTTGTGCTACTGTGTATTTGCGGTGTCTCCGCTATCGTGCACCCACATTCATTGGGACTATACATTATACGGTAGGAGTGTGGCAACCATCGATTCGCCAATTCTGATACACGACACACCGAGGTGATCACTACCAAAAAGACCACCTTGAGAGTCAAAATAGATAATGCAGCATCGCACAATGGTTCGAAGGGAGGACCCTGAAGAGCAGATAGTACTAAATTCAAGTCCCACACCGGCAATATCGACTTACGCGGTGGCAGGACATGGGTGACTCCCTGGAAAAAGGTCTTGATCAACCTATGGTTGGCAATGGATCTCTGGAAAAAAATGGCTAAGGCCGAGACCTGACCCTTGAGGGTGCTCAGCTGGAGACCCCAGTCTAAGCCGTGTTGCAAAAACTCCAGAATCCTTGAAATAGAAAATATGCGGCAAGGGAGACTCTTGGTCTCACACCAAGCAATATAAGCGTGCCAAACTCTGTAGTATATCATGGAAGAGGACTTCTTCCGTGCCCGAATCATAGTATGCACAACCGTGGCAGACAGCCCCTTTTCCGTCAGGATTGAGTTTTCAATAGCCAGGCCATCAGAGCCAGCGTCTGTAAATTGGGGTGCCGCAGCGATCCCTGTGTGAGGAGCCCTGGGTCCTCAGGCATTTTGTCTACTGAACTACGTCCGCAAACCAACTCCTTCTCGGCCAGCGAGGAGCCAAAAGGTTAGTTGGTACCGCTTCCTGGGCTATCTTGCGCAGCACTCTGCCCAGGAGTGGAAACGGAGGGAATGCATAAAGGAACTTGAACTCCGTCCAGGGAGTCGCCAGAGTGTCTGTGGCAATGGCCAGAGGATCTCTTGAAGCTGCAGAACAAAGCAAACTCACCGCCGACCATAAGGTTTCCATGCGGAAACGTCTTGGACTTAACGTTCTGTCCTTCTTGGAAACCGTGAAGAGGTTGGAATAGAAACCTTGCCCCCTTTCCTGTCGAGGTACAGGGCAAATCACACCTAGATGCAGAAGGTGTTGCACAGCCATTCTCAAACCCTTTAGAGGGTTTCGGGATATCCGTGAACGGAGGAATTTTGAGGGCGGCCTGACTGCCAGCTCTATCTTGTAACCGGAGGACACTACCTCCTGAATCCAGCGATCCGAGACGTGCCGCCTCCAGACCTGAGCAAACAGTAGAAGCCGTCCCCCCACCCGGATGGGTGAGGGTGCCCCCTCATGCCTGAGGGGACTTTGCAGGGGGCTTGGACTTGGCACCCCAGGAGGGATTGGGTCGGCCGCAGGATCTACCTCTACCCCAGATATCTCTGTGGCCACCTGAAAATGAAGAGCCTCTTCCTCCTCGAAAGGAACGATAGGCAGAGGGACTACGAAAGGACCGAGCAGGCCTCCGCCTCTGAGGAAGTCTACCATCCTTGACCAAAAGGTCCAGGCACTCTCCAAACAGCCTGTGCCCCACAAAGGGGATACTCGTAAGCGACTTCTTGGCCGCGGCATCAGCCGACCATTGCCGCAGCCAGAGCGAGCGGCGGAGGGCAACAAGCAGGGCCGAAATCCTGGCACCAAGCTGGACTCCATCGTCCATGGCAGAAGCAACAAAACCAATGAATTCCAAGCAGGCCTTGAGTTCTTTATACTCCTCCGCCCGCTTGCGATCCTTAGCTCTATCCACAAGGTGTCTCACCTTCTTTCTGATGGCTAAAGAGACAACCGCTGCGGCACACACAGGACAAAACAGGGCACCAGCAAAAGGTGAACGCATGGCAGACCAGCTGATCCATGCGCTTGTCAGCCGGGTCATTTAAGGAAGCAGTATCAGGTGATGGCATAACAGTAGTGTTGGACAACCCCGACACAGGGGGATCCACTTCGGGAGGGCGAGACCATAGCTGAACCAGCTCATCAGGGAAGGGATACCGCCTGTCCAGGCCGTTAGGCACCGACGGTAACTTGTTAGGCCTCTCCCATTCCTTGAAAATCATGTTAGAAAAATGGGCCTGCTCCGGAAAGACCGGCCTTTGTCTTTCGGGCCTAAACAAATCACCCTGCTTCCTCTTAGTTGCTCTGGGAAGAACAATGTGTAATGTCTCAAATACTGAGGTAAGCATTTTCTCCGGATCATCCGGGAGCCACGCATCCTCGTCCGAGGAAGAACTGGGAACAGGAAATGGAAACCTAGGGAGCATTTCTCTGGGCATCACCCACTATTGCAGCACAGTCTGCCGACTCCGAAAAACACAGCCAGTCGTACCATGTCTCTGCGAAACTCTCGTACCTATTGTCTCGCGAGAGAATCACACTTTCGTATCGCATGAGTTCATTTACTTTCAAACTCCACATTGCCACTGTGGGCGGCTCGGGGGATTTCCATTTAAGAGAGATGCAGGACTTAGCCACATTAAATAGGTGGCACAACAGAGATTTTTTGTATATTTTCAGGGGAACCTTGGTCATGTGCAAGAAACAGGAGGCCGGGTCATCCGGCACCCTCTCCCCCGTCACCCTGCCCGCAATCTCCCTGACTGAGCCCCAAAAATTACTGATAGCCGGGCAGGACCAGAAGATATGTATCATGTCCCCTCTATCCCCGTTACAGCGCCAGCAGATGTCAGAGGCCTCTGACGACCACTTACTGATTACAGTCGGGACCCTATACCACCTAGAAAGGATCTTGAAGTTACACTCCTGAATACGTGTACATATAGAGGTTTTATGCAGCATACTCATAAGTTTCCTACACTGGTCTGGAGCAAAGGAAAAACCCAGATCCTCCTCCCATTTACCCAAGAGAGCGGGTCTCTCGTCCTCTGGAGGAGTAATGAGCAATTTATATGTGTAGGACAGGGCGTGCTTGACCACTTCTGAACTGGAGCAAAGGTTCTCAAAAGGGGTAACTTTCCTCATGCCTCCTTCAAAGTTTTTAAGAGACCGGAGGAAGCTGACCAGCTGGGCATTCTGCCAGTCTGACCACCCCGGCAGGCCCCTTGTCTGGGCCAACTCCCGTAAATCCGACCAATTATCTCCCTCCCAGAAGTGACATGCTCTGTAGGCTCCCGCGTTTACCCACGCTTTTGGGGTAGGACCTTCTCTGCCCGGGGGGAATCGTGGGTTGCCCAGAATAGGAACCATCGGGGAGGGGCCGGGGGAGATCTCTGGGTGGTTAAAGTGCCGCTGGGCAACTCTAATGGTAACTCCCACCGTAGGATGTTTCAGGGCAATTGGGATATCCGGGGTGTTTACCCATGCAATTCCTGCAATAGGAGTTTCCGTGGAACCCTGCTCCAGCTCTACCCACTGTTTATGTCCCCGGTGCAGGCACCAGTCGACAACCCGGCTGAGGTGTACTGCTGCATGATAGGTGACTGGGTCTGGAAAGCCCAACCCGCCATTTTCTTTGGATCGCGTCAAGAGCTTCGTGTTCAATCTAGGCTTCTTACCGCCCCAGACAAACTTAGTGAAGAGCCCCCTGACCTTCCGAACAAAACTCTGTGGGATCCTCACCGGGAGGGCCTGCAACAGGTACAGCAGCCGGGGGAGCAAATTCATTTTGGCAGCATTACACCGCCCAAACCAGAATAACCAACCCTTTGACCACCTCTTTATTTCCTCCTCAAACTTCTTCAGTAGTGGCGGAAAATTAAGGTCAAAGATTTTGGCCAGGTTGCTACCCATCTTAGTCCCCAAATATGTGATACTGTCAACGGCCCATTTGAATGGAAAGGAGTCGCGGATCGTAGCAAATCTTTTGGCAGGGATGTTTACGTTCAAGGCTTCGGATTTTTGGTAATTAATCCTGTATCCGGACACATCTCCGTAGAGTTTTAGCTCGGACACAAGATTAGGCAGAGAGACTTTGGGGCACAACAAGCTGAAAATTAAATCGTCGGCATATGCTGCAACTTTATACTGTTTTGAATTACAGTAGATTACTCATTTTTTGGTCGGTTTGATATTACATATTTAGAGCTATTATATTAGGGACCTGCTATTTGGTTTTAATTGTCCTGTGTTGTGTGTTTTTTGTATATTTTTAGTATTTACATGTATTAATAAAATATATATTTTTTGAATATATAGGTTGTTAGTATTAACTTTTTGGTGCTCCTCATGGGGAGGGAGGCGTGATTTTCATGGCCACTCCTATAGAAATGGGTTGGTACTTTTGAGGAGTGAGCACATCACTCTAGGATACAGTGGTGCACCCCTTACTTTGTATTCTGTTTTGAATTACACTTAAGACCTGTAATATCCGGGTTACTACGGACTCTACACAAAAAGGGCTCCAGGGTCAATATGAAGATGAGGGGCGACAACGGGCATCCCTGCCGCGTCCCATTCTTTATCCCAAAAGGACTTGATAGTACCCCGTTAACACGGACTGCAGCTGATGGGGCCCCATAAAGGCTACCTATCCATCCCAGTGCGTTCGGGCCTAGACCAATATGTCTGAGTGTGGCTAGCATGAAATCCCAATTTACCCGGTCGAAGGCTTTTTCAGCGTCCGTTGCCAGTAGAAGAGTTGGGGTCCCCTTCTGTTGAGCCAGGTGAATCAAGTTCAGCACCTTAATGGTGTTATCCCTGGCCTCCCTGTGCGGCATAAAACCCGCCTGATCCAGGCCCACGATGTGATGTAAATGAGGAGTTAGTCTCGAGGCCAAAATTTTTGCAAATAATTTCAGGTCAGAGTTCAGTAGGGATATTGGCCTATAGCTTGAGCATTGAGCCGGATCTTTACCCTCTTTCGGGATAACTGCTATGTGTGCTCGCAGAGTATCTGGGGGGGAAGGCCGTCCCGTCCTTGACCGAGTTAAGGGCAGCCAAGAGCTTCGGAGCAAGGAGAGGGAAGAATTTTTTGTAGTAAGGAATGCTAAGTCCGTCGGGGCCTGGGGCCTTACCTCCCGCCGTCCCGAGTACTGCTTTATGCAGCTTAGTCAACGTCAGAGGCTTCTCTAGATCCTCAAGAATTTCCCTGGGTAGTCTAGGGAGTCCAGATTCCGATATGTATTGCTCTATGGGCCCTCTTACCCCCTGGCCTCTATCCTTAGGGAGGTTGTATAATTGCTCATAGAATTGTCGGAAAGCCTCCCCAATTTCATTAAATAGATGCGTGATTTGACCCCCCGCGGTGACTACTTTGGGGATATACGTTTTAGCCCGCTCCACCCTCAGGGCTCTTGCCAGCAATCTACCGCATTTATCCCCCGACTCATAGTAGATTCTACGGCAGTTGCTGAGCTGGGCTTTGATTTTGTCACAACATAACGTTTTAAGCTTCTCCCTTAGGGATATTAGTGTGGGCAAACATTCTAACGCTAGGGATTTTTTATGTTTCCTCTCTACTCTCCCGATTTCTGCTATTAAATCCTGCATTTGCTTAGCTTTCTCTTTTTTGATTCTGGACCCGATCTTTATAAAAATGCCCCTAATTACACATTTGTGCGCTTCCCATGGACCCCGCGGGGTCCACTGACAGGGCCTCAGTCGCCAACACGAGAAGGGTTCAACAGATACAGTCAGGGCCAGAAATATTTGGACAGTGACACAATTTTCGCAAGTTGGGCTCTGCATGCCACCGCATTGGATTTGAAATGAAACCTCTACAACAGAATTCAAGTGCAGATTGTAACGTTTAATTTGAAGGGTTGAACAAAAATACCTGATAGAAAATGTAGGAATTGTACACATTTCTTTACAAACACTCCACATTTTAGGAGCTCAAAAGTAATTGGACAAATAAACATAACCCAAACAAAATATTTATTTTCTCAATATTTTGTTGCAAATCCTTTGGAGGCAATCACTGCCTTAAGTCTGGAACCCATGGACATCACCAAACGCTGGGTTTCCTCCTTCTTAATGCTTTGCCAGGCCTTTCCAGCCGCAGCCTTCAGGTCTTGCTTGTTTGTGGGTCTTTCCGTCTTAAGTCTGGATTTGAGCAAGTGAAATGAATGCTCAATTGGGTTAAGATCTGGTGATTGACTTGGCCATTGCAGAATGTTCCACTTTTTTGCACTCATTAACTCCTGGGTAGCTTTGGCTGTATGCTTGGGCTCATTGTCCATCTGTACTATGAAGCGCCGTCCGATCAACTTTGCAGCATTTGGCTGAATCTGGGCTGAAAGTATATCCCGGTACACTTCAGAATTCATCCGGCTACTCTTGTCTGCTGTTATGTCATCAATAAACACAAGTGACCCAGTGCCATTGAAAGCCATGCATGCCCATGCCATCACGTTGCCTCCACCATGTTTTACAGAGGATGTGGTGTGCCTTGGATCATGTGCCGTTCCCTTTCTTCTCCAAACTTTTTTCTTCCCATCATTCTGGTACAGGTTGATCTTTGTCTCATCTGTCCATAGAATACTTTTCCAGAACTGAGCTGGCTTGTTGAGGTGTTTTTGGGCAAATTTAACTCTGGCCTGTCTATTTTTGGAATTGATGAATGGTTTGCATCTAGATGTGAACCCTTTGTATTTACTTTCATGGAGTCTTCTCTTTACTGTTGACTTAGAGACAGATACACCTACTTCCCTGAGAGTGTTCTGGACTTCAATTAATGTTGTGAACGGGTTCTTCTTCACCAAAGAAAGTATGCGGCGATCATCCACCACTGTTGTCTTCCGTGGACGCCCAGCCCTTTTTGAGTTCCCAAGCTCACCAGTCAATTCCTTTTTTCTCAGAATGTACCCGACTGTTGATTTTGCTAATCCAAGCATGTCTGCTATCTCTCTGATGGATTTTTTCTTTTTTTTCAGCCTCAGGATGTTCTGCTTCACCTCAATTGAGAGTTCCTTTGACCGCATGTTGTCTGGTCACAGCAACAGCTTCCAAATGCAAAACCACACACCTGGAATCAACCCCAGACCTTTTAACTACTTCATTGATTACAGGTTAACGAGGGAGACGCCTTCAGAGTTAATTGCAGCCCTTAGAGTCCATTGTCCAATTACTTTTGGTCCCTTGAAAAAGAGGAGGCTATGCATTACAGAGCTATGATTCCTAAACCCTTTCTCCGATTTGGATGTGGAAACTCTCATATTGCAGCTGGGAGTGTGCACTTTCAGCCCATATTATATATATAATTGTATTTCTGAACATGTTTTTGTAAACAGCTAAAATAACAAAACTTGTGTCACTGTCCAAATATTTCTGGCCCTGACTGTATAACAGAAGCAGTGTAGAACTCAGGGTAACAAAGCCCTGTAGACTAGCCAGGACAAAACAGAATAAACATATCGCGTTGTCAAGTATACTTGAGATAGCCGCTCAAAGAGGGTTCAATGAGCAAGTCCGCTCTCTGCCGGCGGGCCCCGGCCCCTCCCACGCCCAGACGGGTAGGCCAAGGCAGGGCGGGGGCCAGGCCGTTCGCTTCTTCTGTCGTCGTTCCGCGAGGTGCCCAATCGGGGCGGTGCGCCGCGGCCCACCGGTGGCCCCCCGGATGGGCCTCTGAGATGCTCAAGGTCTCGAAAGCTCCTGATAAAACTAAGGGGGCCCTTGTTCCATGCTTTCCTCAGAATTTCCTCTTTCAGGGAGAAAAGGTGGACCCTGCAGACTACGTCCCTGGGGAACGCCGGATCCGTGCTCTTGGGGCCTAAGGCCCTATGCGCTCTGTCTAGTTCAATGGGAGTGGAGAGATCCCTGTCCAATACTTCATTGAAGATTGCGGTGACCACAGCCTTTATATCTTCTGAGCCTTGCGCTCCCGGGATCCCTCTGATCCGCAGGTTGTTTCTTCTATTCCGATTCTCAAGATCGTCAAGATGTAGGTGGCAGGCATTTATCATTGCTTCTTGAGAATCACACCTAGCCTCTAGGGCCTGCAGGCGGTCGGCGTAAGAGGGTCCCTTCGCCTCCAAGGCCTGTACTCTGGTTTCAACTTCGGACACCCCTCGGCGCACTGCATGAATTTCGCGCTTGTAGCTTGCCTCGTATTTTGCTATTAGGTCTTCGATCTCACCCCTGGAGGGGATGCCCCTCAAAAGTGAGATAGTCTCTAGGTGGATCTGGTTCTCCGTGGGCCGTTCCTCGGGCAGGATCTCTACCTGGATGTTCATTCTCCATTCGTCTGGCACTGCAAGAGCATGTGTCATGGGAGAAGCCGCAGGTGTCATTAATGCAGGGCTGTCAGCATGGTCGGATTGGCTTTTCGCCGGGGAGAGAGGCGAACCTAGCTCCGCATCCCCGCTCTCCTGTGCCCCAGGGTCACCCTGCCTCGTCGGTCTCTGCCTCTCCGGTCTTTGTGGTAGCATGACTGACCGGGGTCCCGGGGCTTCCTCCTGGGGACCCAGAGGGGGGGGGCGGGGTAGTCCCCAGCCATTGCCCCTCATTGGGCACGGATGCAAATCTGCCCAGGTCAGGAGCGGGGCCCAAACCAGGTCTTGAGGGGGGCATCTTTCCGGCCAGGGCATCGTAGGTGTGGTGGGCGGTCCCCCAACTCCAGACCGCAGCCTCCCATCAGGTGGGGTAGCACCTCTGTTGTCAGGGGGGGGGGGTTCTGGTCATTCCCCCGCACCACAGGCAGAAGTGGGTCACGTGAAGCATGTGCCATCTGCGCGCTCTCTGCCGGGGTGGCGTGACTGAAGCGGAGTACTGTGCTCCCACCTCCCAGGATCCGCTTCCCACTCCCGCTTTCAGTGCTGCGCTTATGATCAATACCTGTATACTGCCCCTTTAAGGCGCCGCAGGCAGGCACAGACACACTTCTCTTGAATGGAGTAGCGTCCGCCATCTTGCTACTCCCTTCTCCCCCAGCAGCGCTGCACGACTGCTCCTCCTCCTGCGCCGGGGAACTGACACTGCCGGCGGCCCCGGGCAGCTCCGCGGCGCTCCCCGCCTCCGCACCGGCATCACCCCCTCTTCCTGCCGTCACTCGGCGATCTGGAGCAGGCCGTCGGGCAGACACCGGCCGCCATCTTTGTACACCCGACAGGGGCTGCACTCTTCACCCGGCTGGCTGCTCCGGCTGCTGTTTCCACCGGCGATCCCGCCGCATCTTCACTCTCAGCGGCAGCTCACCTTCCCCGCTGGAGTCTTCAAGAGATGAGGAGGTTGCCGGGTCCTCTCCTTCCACCGCGCCATCGTGCCATCTTGGTCATCTCGGCGACCTCTCTGTGCCTCAGTTTTGCTGAGTCCCCGCGGCTCGTCGGCGTCCCTCCACCGTTTTTGGACCTTCTCTGCCGCTTCTGCTTCTTGGGCATATTACTTCTCGGGTTCTGACCACCAGGTAAGTGGGGAAAAACGAACGGGAGAGCAGGAGATCCGCTACACACGTCCTTCCCAAACCATGTCGGGCCACGCCCCCCCCTACCTACCTTTCTTAATATACCTGTATATTTTCTCTCCACAGATGTAAGCACCCACCCAAGTTATACTTAATTGATTACGGTGTATACCATTCCCTCCCTTGAATGAGGGTTCTTAAAAACAACAAGTTACTAACATGCAACAAACACCCTTTGGTGACATTAGTTCCCTAACGAACAACCAAGCTAGCACACTTGCGTATACCCAAGCTGATCATGACCTGCTAATTACCAGGTATGGCAATACATCCAATCCATTTAGCAATGACCATGTTTCTTTAAAAAGAGTATATGAAAACACTAGGAAAAAACTAGTGCAATACCAACTCCACTCCCAGACATTGGTAGAGTATTTAAGGGCCAAGAGAATCCCTAGGGGGCTACGACTAGCCATACGCCCTACATTCTGCAAAGAGGATAAGGACTTCTATAATAAGTGGTTCCGGATCCTCAATAAGTGTAGCTTAGACCTAATAGCGTTAACAATAGAAGGCATTCAATCCCAAATTACCCATATAGAAACATCAATAAGAGAAGCCCAGGCCCAACTGGAGCGTCACATTAGCATTGCAGATCTTAAGCTCTATCTGGAGGAAGTTAATACCCAAATCACACAATACGAAACAGACACATTGAATTTTAAACTCAATAAGTATAGAAGGGATACTCAGGACTACCGGGAAGATCAGGTTTATACCCGACGGGAAATAAGGAGGTCACGTAGATACAATACTGTGAAATTTCAACAACCTGACAGCGACTCGAGTAGTGGTTCTGACACCCAAAGACAATGTTTTTTTAGAGGTCCCAACAACCTATACCCATCGAGGAAGAGGAAAACGAGGCGAGGCAAGAGACGCAACCAACAAGGTCTTGACCCACAGCCAGACTCAACCAAGACCCTAGTGGTGAATCTGTCCACACGAGAACTAACCCCCACGGAAATACAGGTACTGAATAAGGGACTAGGTTTTGTTCCGTATTTCTCAGGTGATCCAATTGACACTGACATTGAGATGCATAGATTCTTTAGGACTATCCATTTGAAATCTTTTTTTTGCAACCACAGCCCCCACGACAGATGCAATTGAACGACCAGGACAAAACACCACTCCAGAGAGACCAGGACTCGCTGCATGTAAACCCAAAAGTAGGTGAGTACCCCCCACTACCCCCCCTAATGTCGAGACATATATTAATCTAGTACAAAGAGATATTCAACATTTGAAATGGTCTGACCCAGGTTCTAGACCACAGAGAGGCAATCTAACTAGAGCAGAAGAGGAGGCCCTGAAATCTCTACCGACCCTACAATCATTATAAAACCAGCTGACAAAGGAGGGGCCACCATGATACTCGATAGGACATATTACCACACTACAGTTATGGCACAGTTAAACGACCCACAAGTCTATCAGAAACTTAGCTCTGACCCTTTACCCACCATCAAGACAGAAATAGATAGACTGGTCACGCAGGCCCATGACAGAGGCATCATCACTAAAAAACAGATGGAATACATGATCACTAAATCACCCATTACCCCAGTATTCTACATTTTGCTGAAGATACACAAGCACCCCACTCACCCACCTGGATGCCCAATAGTGGCCGGAACTGAATCAGTCTTTCAGAATATCGCCACATTTTTAGATAAGGTACTACAACCAAAAGTTATGCAAACAAGATCGTATCTACTAGATACAGGAGACTTCCTGAACAAGACTGGCAATCTAGGCACACTCCCGACTGAAACCATTCTGTGTAGCATGGATGTGTTATCACTATACACATCCATCCCACACAATGCTGGCCTCTCTGCTGTAGCACAAGCACTAGCAGAGATGGATGACACTCCTGACTTCAACAGATTCTGCCTAGACCTCCTATGGGTAGTCCTCACCAAGAACTATTTCAGATATGACAAGAACTTTTACTTGCAGTTTCAAGGAACCGCCATGGGTTCTAATGTTGCCCCAGCGTACGCAAACCTTTACATGGACCATTTCGAAACACAACATGTATACAATGATCCTCTATGTCGCACGTCATGTATTGGGTTAGATACATTGATGATGTCTTCTTTCTATGGCATGGTCCACAGCAGACTCTACTCCAATTTGTGTCCCGTTTGAACTCAGCAGAGCCAACCATCGAATTCACACTAGACTATAGTCATGAACATGTACATTTCCTAGATGTCCTAGTGACACTACAAGATCACACGATAGTCATGGACCTATATAAGAAAGACAGACAAAAATACATTTCTACACTTTCACAGTTTTCATCCCAAACGCATGAAAGAAAGCCTACCTTACAGTCAATACATAAGATTAAGAAGGATCATTACTGACCAGGACACATTTGTCCAGAAGGCCGACGCTCTGACAAAAGACTTTCAGGAAAGGGGATACCCCAGACACATTTTGGAAGAAGCCAAGCAAAAGGCCCTTTCACAATCCAGAGCTGCACTATTACAACATAGACCCAAACAGCTACCATCACGGGTACCTGTGATACTAACATACTCACGAGTATCCCCACAAATAGAACACAATAAAAAAACATTGGCACATCCTTTCAGCAGACGAACGCCTACAAGATATCTTTAACCATCCTCCTTTATTTGTAAAAAAACGACCTAGGAACATCAGGAACCGTCTAATTAGGGCAGAAACCCAACCTACTATGACTAAAGAGACCCCCCAGAACTGGCTTGCGACTCATCCCCGGATTAAAGGCATGTACCCATGCGGCCATTGTGCCCAATGTGGCTACGTGACCAAGGGCGACTTCTTCACACATCCACAAACTGGCAAGAAATTACCAATCAGATCCTTCTTGAACTGTAGTTCTGACTTTGTCATTTACCTTATCAAATGCCCATGTGGCTTAGCATATATTGGTAAAACAATCAGGGAAGTGAGGACCCGTATAAGTGAACACCGTAGTGCCATCCGACGATCTGACCTAGATTCCCCCCTGACCCACCATTTCATTGAAGCAGGACACCAGGTGTCACAACTTAGATTCCAAGCAATCGAGCAGGTTAAACCACCATCTAGAGGGGGCGATAGGAACTTGACTCTACTACGACGTGAACTTCATTGGATATATACCCTACAAACTAGAGCGCCACGGGGCCTTAATGAAGAGATGGACTATACACCATTCTTATAAAGCCTTTTTTAAGCTACTGACCTAATACCTTTTTTTCTCCAAAAAGCCCATGAAAGGACCACCTCGATCACAGAGAGGGAACGCCCGGTTTTGCATTTTTATCAAATGTCCGAAGTTTCTGCAGATACTCTATGCCTCACTGAACCCCAAGGTAATTCATTAGAAGAACTAGGGATTCTTAAAACAAAGTAGACATTTGGCGCAATAGTAACCGCCTCTCTCTGATTTGTTCCCACTGTGGCCACAATTTCCCTTTTTGTATCTAAAACCAGGTTGTTCTGATGCCTACCGGTCCAGATGTTTACTCCCCTAGTAACTCTCTCCTTTCTCGATATAGACGTGGAATATGCCACTTACAACCACCTTAAGGGCCTACAATATCCTTGGAATACACACCTTCAAATCCGAGAGGACAATGTAGCAGGTAATGTTAGATTACCAATCTCTGAAACTTCACCATACTAAGCAGCTTCTTAGCTATCTAGCACAGCCATACTCCTCCCCCATAGGAATACCACCCTATCAATTTTCCTCTTTTCCCCGACCCAATTATGGCCATCATAATCAATTCCTAAATAATTTCCATCAGCATGATTGACCTACATATACTATCCCTATATGGATTGAAGTGTTATGTATTGCCATATCATGCAGTTATCTATAAATCCAGGTTTGAAGCTATGTAGCACATATAAACAGCACTGTTGATCATATATTTTATTTGGTTTTAATCACATTTTTTTTATATAATTTTTTCCATAGGGACAAGTCCTATGGCCTCCACCCTGAATAAACATCTCCCCCGCTGCCTGACACTGCGTATCTTCTGTCAAAAATCACAGCCGAATCCGCGCACATCTAAATTGTTCTTATTCAGCCAGTTAAATAAAGCTTTTTCTATCTGTCAGCAGCTGTCCGTGGGACGCAGGCCCCGCGCGCTGACGTCACCAAGTGGTGGATGGCAGACTTACAATGCCATCCACCGGCGGAAGTGACGCCAGCCGGGACCGCGTCACCGGATGTGACGTGCCAGAACGCGCTCCACGAGCGCGCCCGGAAACGCCACTCTGGCCGGCCAGAGGGGAAGCCATGCGCACACACACATAAAAGGTACCATTTCTGACTCCTCTTGATCGCAGCCTTGAGAAAGGGGCCTTGGCCTCGAAACATTGGCAACGCACGCGATCACAGTGCTCTGTCACTTGGTAATCATGTTACATACTTGTCTCTTTATTCTGTAATGATGCACGTCATGATTTTATTTGCCTGTACGATTGATTGTATTATCTGACCTAGTCTGGTATGATGCTTGGCTATTGAGACATACTCTGACCAGATTATCCACAGATCTTATGTTGCTTATATCTTAATGATCATGTTTCCTTGACTACATTGGTCAGAGATTGTTTCATACAGAGCAACCTAACGATTACATTCTTCAGGACCAACATAGTCACCACCTCATAGGCATAGTGTTCTAAGGTTCTTTTTGCCTGCTATCATATTGCTGCCTTTTCAATATACTAATTTTTTCTCTGTTATCTTGAGGTGTACTATGATCCTGGAGACTGCGCATATCTCTGTGTATTGCAATACCAATACTGTATCCTTTTCTTGATACAATACAATCTGTATGTAAATCATGTATATATTTGATTTTTGATCTATTTCAATATAACCTTTATTTGCAAACAAACCTTGTGAGTGGTGTGCACTAATCCATCTCCACTAGATGTATGTATGGGACACTTAAGGAGAGGTGCCCCCAGGATTAGACTTGCACCCAATATTGATACCTTCTATTTTTTCTGATGGTGTGCTGACTACCTACCTTTCTTAATATACCTCCATTATGGCGATTAAAAATGATCAGCACGGTTACAAGACACTAATGGCCCTAAAACCTAAAAATGATCCCTCTTAATAAAATAAAAGGGGGGACCGGGAGGAACCACAACCCTCAACCACAAGCCCACGAGCTATACAAGAGAGGGGAAGAAATGCCATGATCAGCATAAGCCAAAGCAATTGGTCATAATACACAGTCAGAAAAAAAGAGGGACTCGACACCAACAGAGGGACAGCACAGCCTCTGATGATGAAGAAGGGTCCCCCAGCAGCAGCAAGAGGGACGCACCAGGCTCCCAGCGTCAGCAGGCCCCAAACAGCAGCAGCAGAGCGCACAAGGGACAGAGCCTTCCAGAAATGCTCCTCGAGAAGTGGGGCGGCGCCGTGATGATGTCAGCGTCAGCGCTTGGCACCGCCCCCTCCAGCGGCGCGTGAGGAGATGCGACTGCCCACCGTCTTCATGCTGCATGGCCAGAAAATGGCCGCGGGTACACCGCGCCTGAAGCGCAGAGCCGACACCCCCCCCATTACAGACAGGGCGCATAAGCGGCGAAGCGGGGGCCCGTGGGGTACGGCAACCCCTCAGGCAGGTGACGACGAGTGAGCGAGGGAGGCGAGTATGATTCATGCTCCCTAAGGCCAGCAGAGCCAGCGAGGAGCCAAAAATACAATTCTGTGATTACTCACCTGTAGAATTATTATTATGAGTATACAGTACGTCCTGCTCCAAAGCTAATACTTACACTTGGGATATACTCCGACAGATGGCGCTGGACTGCAGAGACATCGAAAATAGGCTCCTCCCGGCCCCTCAAATACCCAGGGACCTCCCACAAATCCCCAGCATTGAAAAGCAGTTAAGGAGAAGCCGGGAGCATTAAACAATCCAAACTATCAATTACAACAATGATAATCATACAGGGGATCCAAGAAAATGCAAACCAAGGGTGGGTTGGAGCAGGACGTACTGTATACTCATAATACCAATTCTACGGGTGAGTAATCACAGAATTGTATTATTCTTAGTATACAGTACGTCCTGCTCCAAATCTAATACTTACAGTTGGGACATCCAATAGCAGTGTCCATAAAGTAGGGTGGGATCCCCAAGAAAAATTAGCAGCAGGCAATTTAAACCACTGCCGCCTGCAGAACCTTTCGGCCAAAAACAGCATCGGCTGAGGCCCTAACATTAACCTTGTAAAACTTTGAAAAGGTATGAACAGAAGACAAAGTAGCAGCCTTGCAAACTTGTTCAACAGAAGCCTGGTGCTGAAAAGCCCAAGAGGCACCAATAGCACGAGTGGAATGAGCAGTAAGGCGGAAGGGAAGGGAGGATTCTGTAGTAGGCCTGAATCACAGCCTGATGAATCCACTTGCTGATAGTAGACTTGGCAGGAGCCAAACCCTTCCTAGGACCAGAAGGGACCACAATAAGAGCATCAGTTTTCCTGAAAGGTGCAATAGCCACCAGATAGTACTTCAGACACCTGACCACATCCAAAGAGTGCTAAATCCTCTCCTTAGCATTGCTAGGATTAGGGCACAAAGAAGGAAGAACAATATCCTGATTCAAATGAAAGGCAGAAAATCAGGTTTGAAATGGAACACCATCTTGTCCTGGTGTCTCTCATAGTAGGGGGGCTGAATGGACAGCGCCGCCAACTCAGACACACGCCTGACAGAAGTGATAGCCACCAGAAACACAACCTTGAGTGTAAGAATGGCCAAGGCAGCATCCTGCACAGGTTCAAAGGGAGCACCCTGCAAGGCTGACAGAACCAAGTTCAAATCCCAAACAGGCACCATAGGTTTACGTGGGAGCCGCACATGAGTGACCCCCTGGAAAAAAGTCCTGATCAGAGGGTGCTGAGCAAAGGACTTCTGGAAAAAAATAGCCAGGGCAGAAACCTGACCCTTCAGAGTACTGAGTTGGAAACCCATCTCCAACCTATGCTGCAGGAACTCCAGAATCCGGGGAATAGAGAACACACGACAGGGAAGAGACCTAGACTCACACCAGTCAATGTAGGCACGCCAAAACCTGTAATAAATGGAAGAGGAAGACTTATTCCTAGCTTTAATCAAAGTATCCACAACTGAGGAAGACAGCCCCTTCTCCATCAAGATGGAGGTTTCAGCAGCCAAGCCGTCAAAGCCAGAGTTTGTAAATTGGGATGGCGTAGTGAGCCCTGAGTGATCAGATCTCGCACCAAGGGCAGAGTGTACTGATCTGCCAGCTGTACCACGTCTGCGAAACACACTCTTCTTGGCCACCTGGGGGCCACCAGAATTGCTGGCACCCCTTCCAGAGCAATCTTGCGCAGAACCCTGCCCAGCAGGGGAATTGGGGGGGGGGGGGGGGGGGGGGGGAAGACATACAGGAACTGAAAGTCATTCCATGACATTGCTAGCGCATCCAAGGTCAGGGCCAGAGGATCCCTGGACAGAGAGACAAAAGCTGGCAGCTTGTGATTGTGGCGGGACGCAAACAGATCCACATCTGGTTTGCCCCAACGGTGACACAGAGATTGAAACATCCTGCTGCATAGGGACCATTCTCCTTGGCGAGAGGTCCCCCTGCTCAGAGAGTCCGCCAGGTGATTTTCCACCCCCGGGATGTACACAGCTGAAATGCAGGGGACATTGGCCTCCGCCCAAGTCCGGATCAGAGATGCTTCCCGGAGGGCCCCCTTGCTCTGGGTCCCTCCCTGATGATTGATGTAGGCAACTGCCGTCTGGTTGTCCGAGCGCACCTGAACAGGCAGGCCCTGAAGATGAGTAGTCAAGCGAGCCAGAACTAACCTGATCGATCGCAGCTCCAAGACATTGATAGGTGTGTGGGCCTCCTGAGGGCCCCACCTCCCCTGGAACCGCAGGGACTTCCAGAAACCCCCCCAACCTGACAGACTGGCATCCGTGGTGACAGTCTCCCAGGAAGGGGCAAGAAAGGATCTGCCCCCAACAGGTTCCTGGAGTCCATCCACCACAAGAGGGACCTCCTGACAAGGGGGGAGAGCACACAGACCCTGTCCAGGGACACTGGGTCCTTGTCCCATACAGACAATAGGTGAAGTTGCAGAGGCCGCAAGTGGAACTGAACATAAGGGACCGCTTCGAAGCACGCCACCATCAGGCCCACCAGCTGCATCCCCTGCCTGATGGAGGGATGGGGACAAGCTAGGAGGGACTGAGCCTGTGCAATCAGACTGTCCACCTTCTGCTGAGGAAGGAAGATCCTTGCCTGAACTGTATCCAGAATCATTCCTAGGAATGGAGTTACCAAGGAAGGGGACAGTGAGGACTTGGGGTGGTTGATCACCCATCCAAATGACTCCAGAGTGGACACCACCAGCTGAGTATCCAACTCTGCCTGATGTAGAGACTGGGAAGTGATAAAGTGATAAGGATGTCGTTCAGATAGGGAAGCACGCGGACGCCCTGACATATGAGAAGAGACATCACGCCAGCCAGCACCTTGGCGAACACCCTGGGAGTTGAATTGAGGCCGAAGGGCAAGGCCACAAATTGGTAGTGTTGATCCATCAGAGCGAACCTGAGGAACCTTTGATGACCTGGGAACACAGGAATATGAAGGTAAGCATCTTTGATGTCCACAGAAGTCATGAAATCCCCTTGGCGCAGGGAACTGATGGCAGAGCGCAGAGTCTCCATGCGAAAGCGCCTGCCCCTGACAAACTTGTTGAGAATCTTCCAGGATGGGCCTGACAGAACCATCCTTTTTGGGTACTGTGAATAGGTTGGAATAAAAGCCCTTGCCTTTTTCTCTTAAAGGGACCTGGCAGATGACCCCCAGCTCCAGGAGGCCTTGCACTGCTTGCACTAGCTCCTGAGCTGACACAGGGTCCTGAGGAATCCGGGATCTGATGAATCTTGGAGGGGGATCGGCAGCAAACTCCAACTTGTAACCGGAGAACCTACCTCCTGAATCCACCGGTCTGAGACATGAAGCCTCCAGACGTGAGCGAAGTGCTGCAGCCGTCCCCCCACCCGGATGGGTGAGGGCGCCCCATCATGCCTGAGGGGGCTTGGGAGAGGATTTAGCTTTGGGACCCCAGGAGGAGCCAGGACGTCCACGTCCTCTGCCTCTACCCCAAAAATCTCCCCGGGCCCCAGGGAAAGAGACCCCCCTTCCCTGTCTTGCACCACGGTAAGGGGAGGAGAAGGAACCCTGAACCCGAAAGGGCCGAGGTTGCCGCCTGCGCTGGGGTAACCTGCCTCCCTTAGCAAAAAGGTCCAGGCGGTCTCCAAACAGATGCAGTCCTTTAAAGGGAAACCCAGTGAGGGCCTTCTTGGCAGCATTGTCAGCAGCCCACTGGCGCAGCCAAACCGAGCGGCGTATAGCCACCACAAGCGCAGAAGTTCTGGCACACATTCTGATGGTGTCATCCAATGCTGATAGTACAAAGTATACAAAAACATCACAACTGGAGAGTGCATTAAACACCTCACAAGGCAATTCATCAGGGGCACTATCAAGCAAATTCCTGATAAGGGTTCTAGTGGCCACAGCAGTAATGGCAGAAGCACAGACCGGGCGCAGCGCCGTCCCCACACATGCAAAGGTGTGGGATGCCAGCTGATCAATAGGCCGGTCTTCGGCATCCTGCAGGGTAGTAGAATAAGGGGAATGCATGACAAAGGTGTTAGATAGCCCTAGGATCGGGGCATCCACCCCGGGCCTCGAGCCAAACCCTTCTTCGGCCCAGAAGTGATAAAAAGAGCATCAGTCTTCCTGAAAGATTCAGTAGCCACCAAATAGAACTTCAAGGTCCTGACCACATCCAGAAAATGTAAGACCCGCTCCTTAGGGTTACTAGGATTAGGGCACAGAGAAGGCAAAACAATGTCCTGATTGAGATGAAAAGCAGACACAACCTTAGGCAGAAAATCTGGCTTAAAACAAAACACCACCTTGTCCTGGTGTCTCTCAAAGTAAGGAGGTTTGATGGAAAGCGGCGCCAACTCAAACACACCCAACAGAAGTGATAGCCACCAAAAAGGCAACCTTAGACGGTCAAAATGGACAAAGGGGCCTCACGCAAAAGTTCAAAGGGAGACCCCTGCAAGACAGATAAGACCAAGTTAAAATCCCAGACTGGTAACATAGGCTTACGTGGAGGACGCACGTTGAGTAACCCCCTGAAAAAAAGTCTTAACCAGACGATGGTTGGCAAAGGATCTTTGGAAGAAAATGGCCAAAGCTGAAACATGACCATGAAGTTGAAGACCCAAATCCAAACCATGTTGCAGGAATTCCAGAATCCTGGGGATAGAAAACACCCTACAGGGAAGCGACTTAGACTCACCAGTCACCAGCATGCCATACCCTATAGTAGATAGATGAAGAGGACTTCTTCCTAGCCCGAATCATGGTATTAACAGAAGCAGGCAGCCCCTTTTCCCATCAAGATGGAGGTTTCAGCAGCCAGGCCGTTAAAGCCAGCGTTTGTAAATTGGGATGGCATAGCTACCCCTGAGTGAGCAGATCTGGAAACTTGGGCAGGACGTACTGATCTACTGCCAGCTGCATGATGTCTGCAAACCACACTCTTCTTGGCCAACAGAATGGTTGGCACCCCTTCCTGGGCTATCTTGCGCAGCACCCAGGACAGCAGAGGAAACGGAGGGAACACAGAGGAGCTGAAAGCTCTTCCAAGACATTGCTAGTGCATCCATGGCTAAGGCCAGAGGGTCCTAAGACAGAGACAAAAGCTTGTAGCTTGTGATTGTGACGGGACGCAAACAGATCCACATCCGGCTGACCCCAGCGGTGGCACAGAGAGTGAAACACCCTGCTGCTGAGTGACCATTCTTCCAGACGAGAAGTCCCCCTTGCTCAGGGAGTCCGCTTCCAGATTTTACACCCCCGGGATGTACACTGCCGAGATGCAAGGAACATTCTCCTCCGCCCAGGACAGAATCAGAGACTTCCTTGTGGGCCCTCCTGATCCGGGTCCCTCCCTGATGATTGATGTAGGCAACCGCCGTCTGGTTGTCCAAGTGGATCTGAACAGCCCGACCCCGAAGGTGTGGAGTCAATTGTGTGAGAACCAACCTCACCGCCCTCAGTTCCAGAATGTTTATAGGGGTATGGGCCTCCCGGGGGCCCCACTGACCCAGGAATTTCAAGGACTTCCAGAAGCCCCCCCAACCTGTCAGACTGGCATCTGTGGTGACTGTCTCCCAGCAAGGGGCCAGAAAGGGTCTGCCCACCAGGTTCCTTGAGTCCAGCCACCACGAGAGAGACCGCCTGGCCAGAGGGGACAGAACACCTGATCCAGGGACACAGGGTCCCGATCCCATACTGACAAGAGGTGAAGTTGAAGAGGTCTCATGTGCAACTGAGCGTATGGAACCGTATCGAAGCAAGACACCATCAGCTGCATCCCCTGCCGGATGGAGGGATGAGGGCAAGACAGAAGAAGCTGGGCTTGAGCTTGAAGACTCTCCACCTTCTGCTGAGAGAGAAGAATCTTGACCTGAGATGTATCCAGAGTCATGCCCAGAAAGGACCTCACCAGTGACGGTGACAGGAAAGACTTGGGGTGGTTGATCACCCAGCCGGACTACAGTGTGGACACCACCAGCTGAGTATCCAGCTCGGCCTGCTGGAAGGACTGAGACGTGATGAGAATGTCGTCCAAGTAAGGAAGGATGCGAATGCCCCGAGATCTCAGCAGAGCCATTACGCCCGCCAGAACCTTGGTGAATACCCTGGGAGCCGAGGAGATACCGAAAGGCAAGGCCACAAATGTAGTGCTGATCCTCCAGAGCAAACCTGAGGAATCTCTGGATGACCTGGAAAGATAGGTAAATGAAGGTAAGCGTCCTTGATGTCTACAGAGGTCATGAAGTCGCCCGGGCGCAGAGAATTGACTGCAGAGCGAAAATGCTTGAATCTGACAAACTTGTTGAGACGCTTTAAATCCAGGATGGGTCTGAGGGACACGTCCTTTTTGGGGACAGTGAAAAGATTTGAATAGAAGCCTCTGCCCCTTTCCCTGAAAGGCACCGGGCAGATGACCCCCAACTCCAGAAGGTTTTGGACAGCAAGGCGCAGCCACTGAGCTGACAGGGGATTTTGAGCCATCCGGGATTTGATGAATCTTGGGGGTGGCCAGGCTGCTCTATCTTGTAACCGGAGGGCACTACCTCCTGAACCCATCGGTCTGAGACGTGAGCAAAGAGCCGAGGACTTTGTCTTGGGAACCCAGGAGGGGCCGGGGCGACCACGTCCCCTGCCCCAATGGTCTCCGCGAGCCTCAGCAAAGGAGACTCCTCGACCAGTTCTGGAACCATGGAAGGAAGGGAGAAGGGCACCCGTCCCCTGAAAGGAAGCGTTTCCCAAAGAGGCGCAGCCCCTTAAAGGGAAAACCAGTGAGAGCCTTCTTAGCAGCATTATCAGCTGCCCACTGACGCAGCCAAACAGAGCGGCGTATAGCCACCAAAAAGGGCAGATGTCCTTCCACACATTCTAATGGTATCATCCATGGCAGAAAGAACATATGCAACAAATTCATAGCAAAGCAGGAGAGATCTATACTCTTCTCCTCCCGTGTCATCAGAGGCCCCATCTAAGAGACTCTTAAGCAGCCCTTTAATAGCAATAGCTGTAATGGCAGAGGCACAAACCGGGCGCAGCGCAGTCCCCACACAGGCAAAAGCATGACAAGCCAGCTGGTCCATGCGCCGGTCCTCACCATCCCGCAGGGTAGTAGTGTCAGGTGAATGCATGACAGATGTATTTGACAGCCCCAGAACAGGCGCGTCCACCTCGGGAGGACATGACCAACGCTCACATCAGCAGGAAAGGGATACCTCTTGTCCCAACTCTTGGGCACCCCAGGGAGCTTGCTAGGCCGTTCCCATTCTTTCAGCACCAGATTATTAAATCGAGTCTGCTCCAGGAACTCCAAGCGTGGTTTAACCGTATGAAAAAGCTCACCCTGCTGCTGCGGAGCCACTGCAGGAGGGAAAATACAAAGCACTTCAAAAATGCGAGACAAAAGCCTGTCAGTGTCATCTATGGACCATGAGTCTTCTCCAAAGGGAGACTCGGTACCGCCATAAATCTTAGGCTGTTCCCCAGATGATTCTGAATCAGAAAATAATTCCCCCTCCTCAAGGAGACAATAACCAGGAACGTCAGCAAATTCCAAAGCCTCAACAGCTTAATCATATAGTGATTTGAGTGGCACAACAGGCCAGTAAGGGTTAACGCTAAAAAGCTACCCAGGATCCCCCAAGGACCCGCTAGGGAAGTGGGAGACAGCGAGGGGAGAGGGCCGGGAGAAACCACAGATGCTGGAGTTTTAACCCACCTGAAAGACAAACATTCCCATAAGAATATATACAAAGGAAAAAACCCAGGAGAACCACCCCGCAGGGGTACTCACGGACTACAGGAAGCCAGCAGCGCACGCAGCACAAGGAGAGGTAAAATGGCGCCTGCAGAGACTTTGAGGGGCCTGTGGAGACGTGATGTGAAAAATGTCATCCCCCCCGAAGAGCGCGAATCGCGCCTCACGTGATGCGGCCAGCTAATAGTGGCGTCGCAACCTCAGAAGCAATGTCGCCGCCGTCCGCGGTACAAGCGTGCGGCGGCGTACACGGTGAAACACACACCAACCACTGTGCAGACCACCAGCCACCCCCCCCCCCCCCCCCGGAGAAATTAAGGGATTATCAGCCTTAGAGAAAAAAGGGGGGGGAAGAGAGGGTAGGGTGGGAAGGGGCACCTGGGGGGGGTAAGGTGCATAGTGGCATAGTGCAAGGGGGGGCATCCCAAAAGGCTCACCTTGATCCTAAACCGCCTACCCTGTCAGAGCAGGGACTGCGGTAGGAGCAGTGCTCAGCACCTACCCTGGTGCTTACTGACCTACCTTCACCCGAACCTTGTCAGCCGAGGCTGGGAGGCATTGGTATGGTTCGGAACGGGTGGGAATAGTCTTGCAGGGCCGCAGGCAGATAAGCCCCGCTTACCTGCGCAACATAGAGAGCCATCTTCTAACTTCGCAGCCCAGACTGCAGATGAGAACTGGGGAATTTGTGGGAGGTCCCTGACTTATATGGGGCCGGGAGGAGCCACAAGTTTTCTGCAGTCCAGCGCCATCTTGTGGATGTATTACCCATGTGTAAGGAATATTCTGAACAGGATGTGCTGTAATAAAATAGTGCCTAACTTCACTGTTTTGTATACCAACAAACGTGCTGTGCAGACCTAACCTGAGGTCCACTTTCAACAGCAAATACAATACAGATATAGTATACAGAGAAGTACATAGCATGCAGACCAAATACAAATTACATATAAAACGTATACACGACACGCAGGTATTGAGCCTGCACCTTTATGTAATCACTAATTTAATTGCTAAGCTGCAAACACAAGATGAACAATAAACTAGAAAGAGGTTGATGTCAGTACTTGTATTTCTTTATTGAGCATTGCCCCAGCCACTTTAAAAAATATTTTCCCCATTTCAGTTAAAAAAAAAAAAAAAAAAAAAAAAAAAGACTTTTTCAAATGCTTAAATATATATTGGGCTCTGTGCTCAACCAGTTAATACTGCCTCCAACCTCTCCAGTGCTGCTATTTAGTGCACATTTGCCAGCAAGTTCCTATAAAATGCTAAGGAATCCTCTTTGATGGACAAGGGGGTGTAGAGTATTTCCCAAAGATTTGTAATCCGTACAATATATAAGTTCTGATTATGGTGGACAACCATCATGTGCCCCGACAGCCTTTTGTAGCCAGTAGTCTTCATTGTTAAACACAACAATAGAGTACAAATTTTCACCACCTTTAAAAAAGCTGTGTTCACATTCCTTCCAGGATACAGGGCTGTCAGCAAATCCGTGCACCATAAGGGACACCCATTGACTCAGTTTTGGCTCATCAAAATATTCTCTAAAAAAAACAAAAAAAAACAGTTGTGTAAAATAATAAAAATAACGGGTCATTTAACAGTTACAAAGTCGTACTTTCTTTTAAGCCCTCGCAGCTGGTCCGCCTTGCTCACATTCGGATATCCAGTCCGGGGACATAGGGAACAAGCAGTATCAGTCAATGCCTACTCTACTCTGCTACACTATTCACTGCAATGGTGAGTTAGTGCCAGACCCCGACATGCCCCCTCTCTATTGGGGCAAATGAAGTGGCATGCTGGAATCATTAATGACTGGCGTGAGCAAATGGTGCACGGAAAAACTGTAGGATTCGGAACCCACTAAGTTTTACTGAACCAGAGCAGGACAGACCAGCTGTGGGAGACAAAAGGGGAGTATGTTTTTATTTAAAGACATAAGACAGCAGCCCCCTATGTATTATGAACCATATGTTTGTTGAAAGAGATCTCTAGCATTACATACAGATGTTTTAGATAAAAATGGAAAAATACAATTCTGTGAAATACTCACCTGTAGAATTGGTATTATAAGTATACAGTACGTCCTGCTCCAGATATATTACTTACACTTGGGTTATCCTCCGCCAGATGGCGCTGCACTGCAGAGACATGTAAAACAGGCTCCTTCCGGCCCCTCAAATACCCGGGGACCTCCCACAAATCCCCAGCATTGAAAAGCAGTGAACAAGAAGCCGGGAGAATTTAACCACCCAAAAACTGGTAACGTCTAACAATGATAATCACCATACAGGGGATCCAGAATAATGCAAAAACCAGGGTGGGGTGGAGCAGGACGTACTGTATACTTATAATACCAATTCTACAGGTGAGTATTTCACAGAATTGTATTATTCTTAGTATACAGTACGTCCTGCTCCAAATAGATTACTTACACTTGGGACATCCAATAGCAGTGTCCATAAGGTAGGGTGGGATCCCCAATAAAAAAGGTAACAGCAGACAGTTTAAACCACTGTCGCCTGCAAAACCTTGCGGCCAAAAACAGCATCAGCTGAGGCCTTAACATCAACCTTGTAAAACTTTGAAAAGGTAGAAACAGAAGACCAAGTAGCAAACTTGTTCAACAGAAGTCTGGTGCTGGAAGGCCCAAGAGGCACCAATAGCACGAGTAGGATGAACAATAAGGCGGAGGGGAGGATTCTCCCCCTTAGCAGAATAGGCCTGAATCACAGCCTGACAAATCTATTTGCTGATAGTAGACTTAGCAGAAGCCAAGTCCCTCCTAGGACCAGAAGGGACCACAAGGGAACATTAGTTTTCCTGAAGGATGCAGTTACTACTAGGTAATACTTCAGACACCTGACCACATCCAAGGAATGCAAAACCCTTTCCTTAGCATTGCTAAGATTAGGGCACAATGAAGGAAGAACAATATCTGGATTCAAATGAAAGAGACACCACCTAGGCAGAAAACCAGCTTAAATCGGAACACCACCTTATCCTGGTGTCTCTCAAAGTATGGGGGCTGGATAGACAAAGCCGCCAGCTCAGACACGCCTGGCCGACGTAATAGCCACCAGAAAGAACAACCGTGAGGGTAGGTACAGCGAGAGCAGCATCCTGAATAGGATAAAAGGGAACATCCTGCAAGGCAGGCAAGACCAAGTCCAAATCCCAAAACAGGGACCATAGGTTGTCATGGGGAACGCACATGAGTAACCCCCTAAAAGCAGTCTCAATCAAGGAATGCTAAATAAAAGACTTCTAAAGGAAGACAGACAGGGTAGAACCTGACCCTTCAAAGTACCGAGTTGGAGACCCGACTCCCAACCCATGCAGTAAAACTCCACAACCCTGGGAACTGAGAACACCCAATAGGGAAGAGACCAAGACTCACACCAGTCACTGTAGGTACGCCATACCTTATAACAGATGGAAGAAGAACTCATCTTCCTAGCCTTCACTATGGACTCAACCATCGAGGCAGACAAACCTTTCTTCATCAAGATGGAGGTTTCAGCAGCCAGGCCGTCAAAGCCAGAGTTTGTA
The DNA here is from genome assembly GCA_027917425.1 of Gastrophryne carolinensis. Classification (NCBI taxonomy): domain Eukaryota; kingdom Metazoa; phylum Chordata; class Amphibia; order Anura; family Microhylidae; genus Gastrophryne; species Gastrophryne carolinensis. The sequence continues at coordinate 264,287,640 of CM051239.1, forward strand.
ATTGGGATGACGCAAGGGGCCCTAAGTGAGCAGATCAGGCACTCCAGGCAGAAAGCACTAATCTTCTGCCATCTGCACAACGTCTGAAAACCACACTCTTCTTGGCCACCTGGGGGCCACCAGAATCACTGGCACCCTTTCCAGAGCAATATTGCGCAGAACCCTACCTAGCAGGGGGAATGGAGGAAAGACATACAGAAACTCAATGTTCAGCCATGACATTACTAAGGCATCCGTGGTCACGGCCAGAGGATCCTGGGACAGGGAGACAAAGGCTGGGAGCTTGTGATTGTGACGGATGCAAACAGATCCACATCTGGTTGGCCCCAACAGTGATACAGAGATTGGAACACCCTGTTGCAGAGGGACCCCCCCCGGAATGTATACCACTGAAATGCAGGGAACATTGGCCTCCACCCAGATCAGGATCAGAGACACTCCCTGGAGGGACCTCTTGCTCCGGGTCCCTCCCTGATGATTGATGTAGGCAACTGCCATCAGAGTGACCGTGCCCCCCCTGAACAGGCAGGCCCTGAAGAGGAATAGTCAAGCGAGCCAGAACTATCCTGATCGCTCACAGCTTCAAGACATTGATAGGTGTATGGGCCTCCTAAGGGCCCCACCTCCCCTGGAACCGCAGGGACTTACAGAAACCCCCCCCCCCCCAACCTGATAGACTGGCATCTGTGGTGACCTTCTCCCAGGAAGGGACAAGAAGGTTTCGCCCCGCCAACAGGTTCCTTGAGTCCATCCACTACAAGAGGGACCTCCTCACCAGGGGGGAAGACACAGACCCTGTCCAGGGATGCTAGGTCCTTGTCCCATACAGACAAAAGGAGAAGTTGCAGAAGCCCCAAGAGGGACTGAGCACAAGGGGCCGCTTCAAAGCACGCCACCATCAGGCCCACCAGCTGCATCCCCTGCCTGGTGGAGGGACGGGGACAGCTAGGAGGGACTGAGCTTGTGCAAGCAGATTGCCCACCTTCTACTGAGGAAGGAATATCCTTGCCTGAACTGTGTCCAGATTCATTCCTAGGAATTAAGTTACCAAGGAAGGGGACAGTGAGGACTTGGGGTGGCTGATCACCCATCCAGATGACTCCAGAATGGACACCACCAGCTGAGTATCCAACTTTGCCAGATGTAGAGACTGGGAAGTGATGAGGACGTCCAGGTAGTGGCAGCACTCGGGACGCCCCTTGGCCTCATCAGAGACATCACCCCCGCCAGCACCTTGGTGAGTACTCTGGGAGCTGAAGAGAAGCCAGATGGCAAGGCCACAAATTGGCAGTGTTGATCTTCCAACGCGAATCTGAAGAACCTTGGTGTCCTGAAAACACAAGGATGTGAAAGTAAGCATCTTTGATATCCACAGACAGCATGAAGCCCCCGGGGCGCAAGGAGCAGATGGCCAAGCACAGCGTTTCCATGAGGAAAGCACCTGTACTTGACAATTTGCTGAAGAACTGTAAATCCAGAATGGGCCAGACTGACCCATCTTTTTTAGGAACTGTGAAAAGGTTGGTGTAGAGTCCCTTGCCTCTGTCTGTTAAGGGAAATCTGCAAATGACCCCCAGACCCAGCAGGCCTTGCATGGCCTGCGCCAACACCTGAGCAGAAGCAGGGACCAGGAGTACCCGGGACCTGATAATCTTACGGGAGGGCGCACAGCAAACACCATCTTGTAGCCGGAGGACACTACCTCCTAAATCCACCGGTCTGAGGCGTGATGCCGCCAGACTTAAGCAAGGTGCCGCAGCCGCCCCCTCACCCTAACGGGTGAGGGCACCCCATCATGCTTGAGGGGACTTAGGAGAGGGTTTGGGCTTAGCCCCCCCCCCCCCCCCTTGATGTTGTCTTCTGCTCCTGGGACAGGGAGCTGCGCGAGCCCCCGCAAAGGACACCCCTGGTTCCTGTTTAACACCATGGTGAGGGGTAGAAGGGGGGCCCTGGCCCCCGAAGGGTCCGAGACAGCCATCTGCGCTGGGGTAACTTACCTCTCTTACCAAACAGGTCTAGACGGGCCCCAAACAGACGTAGCCCCTTAAAGGGAAGCCCAGTAAGGTTGTCCACACGCTGTACACAGCCGGTCTTGTCCCAAAGGGAACCTGGTCACATTATCCTTAGATGCCTCCATATGGTGATTATTAGGCGCAATATGCCAGTAGGGATTGACGCTATAAAGCAACCCTGGATGCCCCAATGACCCGCTAGGGAAGTGGGAGTAGTTTTTACAAGGCCCGACTATCAATTACACCAGGCCGGGAGAAGCCAATGGATTCACCCGTCTGAGACACAATGAAAAGAAGGGTGTCAGAACCGAAACACACTACAAAGAGTATAACGCCGCCCGCGAGGGCACTTACGGACCACGGTAAGTAAGAACGTCACACGCGCGTGCGCGCGACCAGGCAACATGGCGCGAGTACCTCGAAGGGCGGGCCAGAGCGAGCAGTGACGCGGGGTGCGCCAGGCCCCGCCCCCCTGAAGAGCGCAAAGTCCAACCGACAAGCAGCCAATGAGGACGCAGAAGCGTCTGAGGTTACGCCGCCGCCCGGCGCGGAACATCCAAATGAAGGAAAAGGCGCGCGCGGCGGTGGCATTTGCAGTGTAAAAAGATAAGTCAGCTCGGCGGTTGACACCACATATACTAGTCCAAACAGACATTACAAAAGGCCATATGCACGTAATCACAATACACTGACATCCACCCCCCCCCCCCTTTCTTTCCCTCCCGAAGCCTACAGGTAGAATGAGGGAGTATGGCGGCCCCTTTGTACAGGACCCACCGCTACCGGGGCATGGGACAATAATGCGGGAGAGGCATCCCATAAAGGCTCACCATCAGCCTATACCGCCAACCCTTGGTGGGGGACTGCGGTGGAGCAGCGCTCCATAAGCACGCATGGTGCCGCCTACCTTCACCCGACCTTAAGTCCTGAACAGAGTTGCAGGGGGGAACATTAGAGGTACTGGGGAGTTAATAAAAATCCCCCAAACCTGGCTTGCTCAACCCTGCTTCCCCTCCGATTCAAAATGTAAAGTTTAAAACGTACCTGTCCAGTCGCATTCGTCCCGCATCTGCACATCATGCATTGCACTGCCGATCAGATCTCGCACATGCGTAGTGTTATTGCACAGGCTGCAATGACACTTGGCGCAAATCTCACAAGTGCAGGACTTTTGAAGGGCATCCAGAAAGGAAGCCACTGCCTTCACTCTTGGATGGCTAAGGGGTGGAATGGGGCCAGGAATGGTGTCAGATGTGCACGTTTTAGAGAACACCAACATCCGAATGGCAGTGCTGAAGGGGGTAGGAATGTTTACAGAGGAACATCAGAAAATGTCTGATGTTCCTCTTTAAAGTGTGACATTAACAAACCTATTCATTCAATTTCCAAGGTAATAAAACAGGCATTAGTCTTACCGAAGTGTCTGTAGTAACAGCAATATCTTAGCTGGTGTTATAAATCCAGTTATTGTAGCCATGTATGCTTTATCTATCAGGATATTTGGGTCTGGACAGCAAAGGCTGGATACGAAGCTGGATGCTTGATTGTTACTGAAGGTACAAGTAAAAAGATATAGTTTATTTCCAAACTTCAGTAAGACATTATATTGCTGCACCAAATACCCATGTCTTCCAAAGCCTCTTGACCGAATATTATTAGAAAATAACATTATGATCGAACAAGTTTTGTATCATTCTGTTGATATAGGCAGCAGTTTCCCTATAGCGTATAGGTCAACAAGGTAACATTTGGGGCACAGGAGAGCACAAAGATACACTATGCTTTGGAAAGAGTTCAAAAGGGACATTCCAGGCAAAAATGTTAATTCAGCCCATTTTTTTTTTTTTTTTTTTTTATTTGCTTCCATTCCATGTATGCCTCCCAATTCCAGTATGGCAAATGCAATAATTGTTAATGCTATACCACTGCATTTTAATTAATAAGAGTTGGTGTTTAGAAGTGGCAATTTGTAATACTTTATCTACAGAGAGCCTCCCTACCAATAATCCATTCGTCTAGGTGGCAAAGGGCTTTCATTTTTTTGCTGGTTAGGAGGAACATTTTGCAATAGATGGGTTGAGTACTTGCTTCATTTTATAGCTAGTGAGTTGATACATTTTGAGCCGATGGTTACATATCTGGGGGGCCATCTCAACTAGCTTTTTTGTCGCTCATATAAAAAAAAGAGCAAAGATTATCTACTTCAGTTGTGATAGAACACTCAGGTAAGGTTCAGTAGCCCCCAGGAAGAGGTTATATGCATCTCTTTGGGCAAGCTCCCTCATAATTTCAGCAGTAGCCTGCCATAGGCATCTAATATACTTGCAGTTTCACCGAAAGTGAATTACTGCCTGTCTGTTTTTACACCAACAACAATTGAAATTTGGGAAAACGGTTGTAATCTGCAGTATAATAGAATTTTTAATGGGGGATTGCATAAATTGAAGGGTACTAAAGCTTCTTATCCAGTTAGATTGAAGCATGGTTACCACTAAATCCGATTATATTTTCTTCTTTACGGGGGCATCTTTGCCCCTTTAAAGGGGGTCAAGCCGTAAACCGATGACCAAAGATGCAATACTCTTATGGTTTGCTTGTCCGCAAGTGTTAAAAAGTATCTTTTTATGTTGGCCAGCTGGAAAATCTGAGTTAGTTGTTAAAAAGATTGCTGTATGTGTGGGAAGGGAAAAGGTCCAGGTCTTAAGGGGGGGGGGGGGGGGGGGGGGGGGGGGGGGGGGGGGGTTTACACACCGCTTGAATGATAGGGTTGTCTGTAGTTTTGCTACTTGGCAAGGGCTTAAGATCTAATGCAGGATACCTCCTTCAGAAAGACAGGAAATATTTAAATCTTTGGCCATATTGTTTCTTTAACAGTAATAATCCATTCTAAGCATTTATTTTGAGTTGCTTAAAAGGAATGTTCAAGTCTGGTGCCCTGCCAATAATTAACTTTATTTTCCAGGAACAAGGATGGGATTTTAATTGGAAAATTGTGGACTAAATAAAGTAATTTGGGAGGAAAAAACATTTTTGTTGCTGCAACTTTGCCCAGTATGTTTTAGGTGGCGAGTTTTTCATTTGCCAATACTGTCTTTTGGGATCCTTTATAAAGATAAAAGCCAGGATAGATTGTTTACTCTAAATTATTTAAGTGAGACATTTCCCACACTGGGTTGTAATGATATCCTTTCATATTTTAAGTTGTATATTGAATGGTACAACTACCAACCTCAGCCTGAAGCTGGCCTATATGCCAAATTCCTCAATTTGGAAGCACTCAGGGATCGACTGCATACGATTATATTAAAATTGTATTTAAAGAATCTCATCTGCATATGCCAAGTATTTGATTTTCTCTCCCCTAATGTTAAAGTACATTTTCAGACTGGCTCAGATCTGCTTGTATTAGACAAGCTCCTGGACAAAGGGGCTCGAGAGGATCTTTGCGCGCAGACTAGACGAGCGGCCGCGCATTGCATCGTAGGACCGGGAGGAGGTGAGTTTGTTCGGGCAACCGGGGGGGTTTCACACAGCAGGGCAACCTCAA